>CM056951.1:34409215-35705048 GCA_029856935.1 Cyclocarya paliurus
TCAATTGGGCGTTACTCGGCAAATGGTTGTGGAAATACAATAAGGAACTGGAAGCCTTGTGGAGAGGGATGATTGGGTGCAAATATGACGATATATGGGGAATAGTGCACTAAAAAAGTTAGTGGTGTACAAGAACTGACCAAATCGGCCGCAACCGACTGGAACCGACTGGAACCGGCCGCAACTAGTGAAGAACCGACCAACGTGCAGCAAATATTTGCACAAACCGAAATTGGTCGATTCGGTCCCAATTTGAACCACTGTCAAACCACCAAACCGGCCGATGGTATATATTAGTTTCAGTCTTATATATGAAACGAAGCCGTTCCACTTAAGTTTAAGTGGAATGGCGTCGTTTATGCTTGTAGTTGTATTTTAAACAAAACCGATTCGGCCAGTTTTTCTCCTTTCCATCGACTGGTTACGGCCTTGCCATCGACTGGTTACGGCCGGTTGCTCCTCCCTATTTCCTCTTGTAGGTCGGCGTCAGTTTTGCCCAAAAACCAAGCAGAATGTGTCAGTTTTCACCTTTAAAAGAAGTTAGAGAAGCTGATGAAGTGTGATTATGAAAACACATTAGAAGATGATGGGTGGTTTTTCTTCGTCACACTCGTCTTCAGATGGGCAATAGATCCGGGATTAAATTCTGGAAAGATATTTAGTGCGGAGATACTGCTCTACAAGATGTATTTCCCACATTATTCCAAATTGCCAATGTCAAAGAGGCTTCTATAGCAGAGGTTATGGGAACATCGGGTGAGCAACTTCATTGGAATATCAATTTTAGTAGGGCTACGCAAGATTGGAAGATGAACAGTTTTGCTGCTTTTTATAGTCTCTTGTATTCCGTGAAGCCAAGCAATTTACAAGAAGATGGATTGTTATGTGTTTCCACTAGAAAATGTGCCTTCACTCATTTTATAAGGCTCTCACCCAAGACCCCAACATTCGGTTCCCTTGGAGAAGGATATGGAGACACAAGGCACCCCCCAAAGTAGCCTTCTTTATGTGGACAACATCTTTAGACAAGATTCTCACAATTGATAATTTGAGGAAGCGGAGAATTATTATAGCTAATTGGTGTTGTATGTGTAAGGGAGAGGGCGAGTCGGTAGATCACCTCTTGTTACACTGTGAGAGCACGAACTTTATGGGATGGGATGCTGGGTAGAGTAGAGTTGGGTTAGGTTATGCCAAAGATCGTGGTGGCAACTTCAGCCAGCTTGCCAATTATTAGAGGTGTACACCAGATTACAGCAGTCTGAAAGATGATTCCAATGTGTATCATGTGTTGTCTATGACAGAAACGTAATGCACGGACATTTGAGAACAATGAAAGATTGTTAGAGGAACTTATAACTGTATTTGATAGTACGTTATATACCTGGTCTAATGCTGTTGATTTCAATGGCATGACCATTCATAATTTTCTTGTCACTCTTGCACCCTCCTAGCCAGGATTGTCTCTTGTATATACTAGGTCAGGCCTATTCTTGGAGTAATATAGTTTGTTTACTTATGGAAAAAAAAAACAGACCAAAATGAGAAAAAGTCCTAAATGGTCTGGCCAACTTGAATTGTTCCTGCTGTTAGTGTTGACAGAAGCTCAGCTTGTTGCGATTCCCTGCAATTTTAGCCTCCCATCACACCTCTCCCATTATCAATAATGATGTTTCATACTAAACCCACATCTCTATGGAGGCTTCTTATATTAGAACCTGATGAACTCAAGATAATCACACACAAGCTTGAGTGCGTGCGTGCGTGCCCACGGGCATATATATATATATATATAGAGAGAGAGAGAGAGAGAGAGAGAGAGAGAGGGGTCAGATAAAAAAACATAAATATATATTTATATATACTGAGAGAAATCAAGGGCGAGCAAATTCAGTATACAGCAGGACGCTAATCCCAAGCACTGGCCACGCCTGCACCATACCCCCCACCCCCGCCATAACCCCCAGAAAACCCATAGCCACCGCCACTATTTGCTCCACCATAGTAATCTGTGGCCCTATTAAATGAACCATCCCTCCTAAAATCACGGCCACCAAAACGGCCTCCCCCAGACCGCCGATTTCTGCCACCACCCCCACCATAAGAAGCCCTTGATGCATAACGTGTAAGCCAAGCAGGTACTTCTTGATTTGCTTCTTGCATTAGATCAGCTAGTGGCCTTGCCATCGATGAATTATTCTCGTTAAAGAAGGCCGTTGCCAATCCTGTTTTTCCAGCTCGCCCTGTACGTCCTATCCGGTGAACGTAATCATCAATGTCATTTGGAAGATCAAAGTTGACCACATGCCCTACGTGAGGAATGTCAAGACCACGTGCTGCCACATCTGTTGCCACTAAAATTGGCGTCTTTCCGCTTTTGAACAATCTCAATGCTTGTTCTCTCTCCTGCAACAAAACCAAGTACGATAAGGCTTTTGATCGACGCTAACCACATGACAATAAGGACAGCATTAAATAACTTGAGACAGCTTTCAATTAAGAATATTTCATATTAAAACCGGTGAATTACTTCTCTTTCTTTTCCCAAATCAGAATGTAACTTCAAATCGAGCCATAATTCTGGATATCAGACAAACTTTCACTTAAAAAAAGGATAACTATAATACATACAGGGATTTTTTTTCCTTCTGCCTTTTTCTTGTTTAGCCAATATCATCCACTCATTATACACATACACGCACACGCCAAAACATATAAATTAAAAGATATATAACTAAAGTTATTAATAGTAAATAGAATAACTAATTAAATTAGACTAAACACATGTTTTCCCTCCTCATGTCTTTTTCATTATATAACCAATGGATTCATAAAATTATTAAATTGAAGAAGTTAAGAGCCTACAAGTAATAACTCTCAATAATTAGGGGTAGTGTGGGAAAAGAGATGGTTTCATCTCATTTCAAAATTTCTTATCTCATTTTCTTCTCAAATATCACTCAAACACAAACATTTTTTAATTTTAAATCTTCAACTTTTTCATCTAATCATTACAACTTTTCCAAACTGCCAAACAAAACACAAAAAATAATTCAATTTATTCAAATCCCAAAACAAAATTATATTAAAAAATTATATTCTAAAAATATTTTAGCTTTATAATATTTTTATTTTAACTTTTTTCCTCTCATTTTTCAGGATCCAATAAAATATCTTAACTTAAACTATTTCACTATTATTCACATATTTCTCATCTCATCTCATTTCTCAATCACCCCTTAGTCTTACTTTAGCAAAGTTTGTGAGGTTTACCATGACTCGCATAGAAACAAACGAGTACCAGGAGAAAAGATCAAAGCATTCCAACCAAAATATTGAAATTAAGATGTTATCATTGACATTTTTTTTTTTTTTTGTATAATAGCTCAAGGTATTCAATTTACTTGCATGCACTATTTTTCATCTAATCAGTTTAGTTATTCCTCCACATTGTGCAAGTATGCAGCTAGTACATATGATAATTAAACCAATTCACCTGTTGTGTTCTATCACCGTGAATGGTAGTTGCAGGAAATCCATTAAGGCACAGCCAATGCTCCAATGAATCAGCTCCCTTCTTTGTCTCCACAAAAACTAATGTTAAGGCTTGCTGCGAACATAAAGACAAATATTTATGAATCTCATGCTAGATATAAATAAACCCATCAAATAAAACCAAAAAGGAACTTCATAGGCAAGTCCTAATTGAAGAATGCATATTTCATCTTACCTTGCCCTGAACTCCATTTTCCTTCTGAGCATGAATAAGATCCATAAGATGGCTTCTCTTGTCAGACTCGTGAACAAATTCAACCCTTTGGACAATCAAATCAGTACTTGAACCAACCCTTCCAACAGCCAAAAATATGTAATTTGAAAGAAAATCAGATGCCAACCTCTGCATATCAAATTAAAATTGCAAAAAGGCTATCAGATAGATGCAATTTGAGGTGCCTCTTTTCAGAAAAGCTGTTATTGTTAGCCTCATTGGCATCTTAAGACATTGACAGTACATGCAAAGTGACCATATAGAAGGAATTCACTCTGCCTATTGTAACAAATTTAGTGAGTAGCACCCACAAATTTTATTCCATTAGGATATCAAAATAAAACAATATCGCATACCGACCACTCAAGTGCTCTGTCACATATGCTGAGTTCCCACACACAGATACATGCATCGATACATTTTTTTTTATAAGCCAGACACATCGATACATGACCCATGAGGTGACTTCTTATCCTCTTCTACCCACCATAACACTTCAATGAACAACATAAAATGTACATTGCAACACACTAACTAATAAACAAATTGAAATACAACACAGCAACTAAAACTTACCTGTATCTCTTTAGGAAAGGTGGCACTAAACAGCATCGTCTGTCTCGCACCTGGTGGAGGCATGTCCATTTGCTCCACTATCTTTCGGATTTGGGGCTCAAAACCCATATCCAGCATCCGATCTGCCTCATCAAGAGCCAAATATCTGATCATCTGCAACGAGACTCTAGCCCTCTCAAGCAAATCAACCAATCGGCCTGGAGTTGCCACAAGGATATCAACTCCTCTCTCTAGCTCTCGCAACTGAACACACAACACATCATTATTATATAACAAAAGTGGGCAGTAAATATTCACTAAAAGGATCACCAATCAGAAAATTGAAACTAGTACAAATCCCCCCCCCCCTCCCCCCAAAAAAAACAAAAAAGAACAATTGGGGGAGAAACAATCAAACCATAGTACAAATTTTAACCACCTCCACAACTCCAAATATCACGAGACGTAGCAAATAAAATAGAACAGCCATTTTACAGTTCAGGATGGTGGAACTATGATCAATGGAAATGTCATCAAACTCAAAACAGAATATAATACTTTTACAAATGGAACAACTACCATGCACTAGTCAAATCCAAAATATAGCAATCTCTAGATATAGGAAAAGGAAAATTTATTGCTTTTGAGTCAATCCAAAAAAAAAATCTCTCTAGTGGGTATATTTCCGCCAGGATCCTCACCAGGACAACAAACATCAATATCTCTCCACATGGATACGTCCTAAGAAAAAAAAAATCAAAGTCACTCAGAAAAAAATAGTCAAACAAAATGAAGAAACCAGCAAATCCACAACATTATCACTAGCCCTCTCACGAATAGATGTCAAGCCGTTGATAACTTAGCAAGATAACAAACAAAAAAGTACAACAAAAGCAAACAAAGAGGCCAGGGAATCAGCAAGCCACAAATAGTCAATCTATTGAAAACCTGTTGATTGATTGGTGCTCCTCCATATGCAACAACCACCTTGACACCAGTTTGATAGGAAAACTTTTTTGCTTCATTGTGTATCTACAAGTCAATCAAAATAGAAACATAATACCCATATTGATAATCTGCAAAGCTCTGAGAATCCACATCAAGTGAATGATATAGATGGGTATCCCACCTGGCATGATAACTCCCTTGTAGGTGAAAGAATTAGAGCAAGAGGGTACACAATCCGTGCTCCACGAGGTCTCTGAACATACTGTCCCCGCATGATTCCACTGATAATCGGAAAGCAAAAGGCAGCAGTCTTCCCTGATCCAGTCTGAGCACAAGCCATTAGATCCCGCCCCGCAAGAGAAATTGGTATAGCATAACGCTGTACGGGAGTTGGTTTCACATACTTGCACCTCCAAATATTTTGATTCAATGCATCCCCCAAGTCAATCTCTGCAAAAGTATTCACAGGTGGGGGCACATTGTTCCCACTAGTCTCCACAGGAATGTCATCATAAGCCTCAAAGTTAATACCCGTATTTTCTTCCTCGCTAAATTCTTGCGTTAAATTTTCATCATCACCGAAAGGGTTCACCTCACGTTCTCTCCCTCGTTCCCACCCACCAC
The DNA here is from genome assembly GCA_029856935.1 of Cyclocarya paliurus. Taxonomy (NCBI): domain Eukaryota; kingdom Viridiplantae; phylum Streptophyta; class Magnoliopsida; order Fagales; family Juglandaceae; genus Cyclocarya; species Cyclocarya paliurus. Next base: position 34,415,112 of record CM056951.1, read on the forward strand.
TTCTACTATTCCATCCACTACCCCCTCGACCACCAATAGAACCATTATGTCCTGTACGCCCGAAGTCGGGCCTAGAACCTCCACCCCTGTCTGGCTTGGTTGTGATTCCACCGTAGTTAACCCGATCATTAGCTGGTGAAGAAGTTTGTAATTGAGAAGGGGGGTCTGATGAAGGAGGTTGCCTATTACGAAGATGTGGCGGAACATAGGTTGATCGGGTAGGGCGTTTTAAGCCATTGCTATTAGAAGAACCGGTTGCCACATTCTCAGACGCAGTGTTAGCCACAGAATCTGCCCATGAAGTTGTCATAACTGCGAGCTTTATTGGTCCTTCCTACTAACAATAAATGGGCGACCACAACCAAAACTCAACTACACTAGAATGTGAAAGGCAAAACTTTGGCTCCTAAGCGAATTTTCCTTGTATGTCTTTGCCCTACGTATAACTCAGATCGATCAATATATTGATTAATCAAGTACAATTAAACCAAACAAAAGCTCCCAAAATAAAACAATATTGAAGAAAAACTATACACTTATACCTATATAAGTTGTCACAGCGAAGGGGATCATAACCCTCAAATAAAAAGCGAAGCGGATCATAAAAAAACGACGTCAACAAAATAATATTAAACGAAAACTCTTCTTCTTTTTTTTTTTTTGATAAGTTAATATTAAACGAAAACTCTTAAGATGAAGAATCAGAATGAGTCAGAAAAATTTAAGAACTAATTAGTTCCAAACAGAAGAATCGTCAAAAATTAGGAGAACGATGTGTTGAGAGCTTGAAATCTCAATCAGATAAGCATGCATATCAAATTAGAGACCTCAAGATATGCCATCATGATAAACTTAAATTGCGAGCAAACACACAGATTCAACAAAAGACAGTGACAAAATTGCATTTTCCCGTAATAATAACGAGTACGCAACAGAATATTGACGAAGAAAAGAAACTCAAGGACATCAACCAGCTCACGGAACAAAAACGAAAAACACAAAACAACAACGACAAGAACAAGCTTTGTACCTAGCGCCGAGACACGTGGAAATAGTGAGAAAGGAGCGAGGAGATGGAAATTGGAAAGGGCGTAACGAGAGAGAATGAGCTGTGATTAGCCAATTTGGATCTAAAAATGAAACTTTGAAACCCTAGCTTGTTCGGGAAGACAAACAGGATCGGACCCGAGGCGAAAATATCGGTATGACTCGCTTTGTAATAAGATGAACGAGATTTTTCAGGTTTCTTGCGCTTTTCAACGCGGATCAGAGCTCTTTCTTTACGTGCCAAAATAAATAAATAAATATCAAAAATTCTACTCAACTTTTTACTATTTACACAATCTTCATATACCACATTTTTTTTTATCAAATATTTAATATATAAATAATGAATAAAAAATTTTAATTAATTTAAAAAAAATAAACTTAAAAAAAAATTTAAAAAAAATATTAAAAAATTTAAAAAAATGTGGTGTGTGGAGGTTGAGCAGGTTGTATAGCATTTCTCAATAAATATATATATATATATCTAATGAGTGTCCGTACAACATGGAGGCTCGAGCCTCGGACCCTCCCCATTTTCTCTCTCTTTCTTTTGGTTCAAATGTTTTTTCAAAAACGAAAAATAAAATAAATTGCGTGTAACCTGTGGGTTATTATGAAAGAAAAAAATCTATTCATAACTCTATACACTATAATTTTTTTATTCTTTTTTATTCTTTTTCTTATTAAATGTGTATTATATGGATAATGAATAAAAAAATATAAATATTTTAAGAAGAATAAAAAAAATTGAAAAAAAAATGAAAAACAATTTAGTGTGTGGTGTGTGGACTTATGAGTAGCAATGCTCATTATGAAATGAGTACCGATATTAGGATTTTACAGAAACCAATGACATCTGTTGTCGAGGAAGTCAACCGGCCGTAGCTGGTCGAAATCAACAGAAAACCAATCAGTCAGTGATAGAAATTTGATAAAATCGACGTCGGGTGATATAATATTATATATATATTAGGTAAAATGACATTTTATGTCACAGTTCAAGAATGGAATGGTTGGATCGAGCTTGGACCAAGATTAATAAGGACTGATTTACTTGTTATTTTATTTTAGAGAGTGGGCGTAGAGTAGCTGGGCCTTAGTTGGTTTGTTTTCTTTTATTAAGTTGTTTAGTTAGTAGTCATGGGTCTTGTTTATGGCTGTGGCATTTTTTCTGTAAGACCTTCATATAAGGTTACCGTAACTACCAAAAAGGGTATCGAAAAAAATTAAATGAAAAATCTATTTTTCTTCTCTTCACATCTTCTTCATTCTTTTATAGAGGTGCTTCCATCGAAGTGAGCAACTTCAGCATATTTGTTCTTAAGTAACTTTAGGTGCGTTACAATTAGTATCAGAGAGACACCGATCTTTGTATTATTAAACTATGGAAATGGAAAAAATTATCTCATCGTTACTCAAAATCAAAGATTTGGTTGAGCAATTACAACAATGCTATGAAATTATTCTACAGACATTCAAAGATGTCAAGAACAGCTTGGAAGGCTTCAAGAAGAACTTTAATGAAGAGTTCATCTATCTGGAACACCAACTCTACGTTTTACAGAAAGAGGAAAAATGCGTAGCAACTGGAGAAGAAAAAGAGGTAGTCAACCCGGATCAGGTTCCTCTTTCTCTTGTTCCCATAAATCCTGTTAGAAATTGGAGACCATTTTCTCCATTTTCAGATCTTCATCTCCAACACTCGGGTCTTTTACGCTCAGGAATTATTTCATTTCTCTTCCATTTTCATCAGTCAAGCCTAGCAATAACTTAACCATCGGGATGAATCTAGATACTAGATGGAAATTTGATCCTAGTGGTCTCCGATTACTACCCTCACATTTCTTCTTCTTTAACCTATATCTCTATCAATGTCGTTTCCACTCGGCAAAGCACCCTCTCTCCTCGATATTTCCCACAGATTTGATTTGTACTCAATATTTCCTCATAGCCTGGTCCATCGAGCTTTGGAACGACACCCACGACAACCGTTTTGAGAATGGAACAATCGATGACAAAGCTGCTGTAAATGGAGGTAATGACTTGGCACAGGCTTGCATATTTTGTAGCCTTAGCAGTCTTGACTCAAATGATACATTTTCTCAGGTCCCAACAAAAAATATTTGTTTGAGCAGGGATGAGACCGAAGATATGGTTGAGGTATATAAAGTCCTTTCTACCTTACTTGTAATCTATGGTGGATAGAAAATATTCATGAGTTTGCAAGTTTTAGGAGATAAGAAATTTGCATCTTAACTGCTTGATTTTTTGTCACTTAAAGTTGTCTTTAAACCCTTTGATGTATTACTTGGTTCTATTTGTTCCCGTCAAAAATGGAGTTTTGAGTCATGATGGTAGTCATTTGGCAAGCACGAACAGTGCTTTAGCCATACTAAAAATTATTGGTTATGACTTCTCAAGTATCAACTCTGAAACGAGGTTGACACTAGTATGGGTGTTCACTGTGGCTTTGGCCACTGTTGTTTTTGTTGGTGCACATGAGTATTTTGAGTTTGTTAGGAGTCATGGAATCACTAAAGGGATGACATTGCCTCGTCATTACGTCTTACGTGTTTGCTCTGCTAGTTGTGTTGTGATGCCAGTACTTACCTTGTATTCAGGTTAAATTGATGTTTCCGTGACATTTGATGTCTTTGTTGTTGCCATGACATTGCTTTTACAAAGAGGAATTCCTCGTTTTGCACAACTTAGTAGTGCCATGTTTAGGCTCTTTTATTGTGGCTATCTTCCTTGTTTCTAGGTTAAGCTTCGATGTGGCTTATCAACCCCAGCCTTAAACACCGGAATAGGAGCAACATGGCCATTCTTCTTGGGGGACCAGCTCATTGGACAGTTGGTCTTATGGCAATGTTGATCTTTATTAACAGCATAATTGCAGCTAATACATTTGCTTTTTTGGGTGGCAATATCTTATGTAGGACGCCACTTACTAGTATCAGTCCAAAGAAGACATGGGAAGGAACTATCATAGGCCTGGGTGGTTGTGTAGCCACTTATGTCATCTTATCAAAGATTTTTTGCTAGCCAACATCCGTGCTTAGTGCAATCGCTTTTGGGTCTATGAATTTCTTGGGTTCCATTCTTGGCAATCTTATCCTAAGTGATTGTTATCTCCTAAGTGACAAGGGCTTTGAAGCAATTGCAACTGGTTGTAAGGAACTTACACAACTGGAAGTTAATGAGTACCATAATATCGAAATTATGAGACCGGTATATGCAGCAACACCCCTTGATGGTGTTAGCATTATGAAACATGAAGTGGCTATTGGTACAAAGAAAATTCTTATTTTTGACCCAGGTAGTGGGACAATTGTGGGCAAAGATACCGCACTTTGTGGACAAAGTGCTTCTATGGAGGATGGTTTGTCACAGTCCAGGAATGAAATGGTTGGGCCGGGCTTGGGCCAAGTCTAATAGGGACTGATTTACTTAGTTGTTATTTCATTTTAGGGAGTGGGCCGCAAAGTAGCTAGGCTTTAGTTGGTTTGCTTTCTTTTATTGAGTTGTTTAGTTAACAGTTGTAGGTCTTGTTTAAGGTTAAGACCTTTTTCCTTTGTTGTAAGACCTTCATTTAAGGGTACTGAAGCTACCAAAAGGGGCATAAAAAAAAAAAGAAAAATCTATTTTCCTTCTCTTCTCATCTTCTTCATTCTTCTATGGAGGTTCTCTCCTCGAAATGAGCAATTTCAGCATATCTGGTCTTAAGTAATTTGAGGCGTGTTACATTTTCCATGTACCGTTTAGAAAAAAAATTAAAATGAAACAACGCATTTTGGTTTAATACACAAAACGACGTTGTTTGGATTTAAGGTTTAATACCTCATTCATCTTTTCTTCTTCCGATTCTCATTTCTCAGACTCTCTCTCTCTCATCTCTCATCTCTCACGCAACACCTCCGTCGCCGCTCATCTCTCTCTCTCTCTCATTGCGATGCGGATGCAACACCATTCTCTCTTATTGTGACGTTTTCTCAATACTATGGCGTCACTGACAGGACACCGACAAACTAACCAAAATTACGCCAAGACCGATGTTACTTGTTTTAAACATGTATAAAATTAATCAGTTTGGTTTTAGATCAAAATCGAACCGCACCCCTAACCGATATAGATAATTATTATCATTTTTTCTATAATCATATTTATAAATAAATATTTTTATAAATTTTATTTATCATGTCTTAATTTTAACACACTGGCTACACCAACAACGTGTAAGATGACATAATTTTACTAGAATAAAGAAAATGACAACCGTAGATTTGTGTATCTCGTTCTAGATCGACAAAGAACAAACGAAAGCCATCAACAAAAGAGCATTTCAAAAGGCCCAGAATCAGATCGAAGATGTGGTGGTTTAGATAGAAAAGTCCTTTCAAATCGTACAAACTTATCTTAATATACAAATACTATAAATACAAATATTTTTTAATTTCAAATTTTTAGTTTGTTCATTTAATTATTACAAAATTTTCAAACTTTCAAATAAAATATAAAAAATAATTCAATTTTTTTAAATTTTAAAATAAAAATAATATTAAAAAATTAGATTTTAATAATATTTTAACTTTATAATATTTTTTTAAAATTTTTTCTCAATCATTTTTCAAAATTCTATAAATCATATTAACTCAAACAATTTTATTATTATTCACAAATTATTTCACTATTATTCACATATCATTTCATCTCATTTCACTATCAGGCAGAAATCTCCCAAATCTCATTCCCACCTTTGCGTTCCCAAGTTGTGAGCTCACCGTGAAACCTCACCACACCAACGTCCAGCATTATTGCCGTCTTCCGAAGCCCTTTCCCACCTCCATGTTCCCAAGCTATGAGCTCCCCCCTCTCCCCCAAAAGAATTATTAGGAACAATTGTAATGGAGAGTTAAAAGGTTGTGTTTGGAAGATGAAATTATCTAAATTCATCTCAAATTAATAATTGGCGAGATTTAATTATTTTTTCAATTTTTTTTTATAAAAAATTAAAATTTATTTTAATTTATTTCATACATTTAAACGTAAATCTCAATATATTTACATTTAAATACATTTCAATAAAATCTATAAAATATTACTATTCACGATCAATGGTATAATATCACCTCAACATCATAAGGCCGATTCAATTAGGAATGATTCCTTGAATTTAGAGCTTGAAAATGTTGTGCTGGATAAGATATTGAACTCCCATCAAGAAGTTTTGAACCTGAGGACAAATGGATGATTCTTAATAGAGAAACCAAAATGTAGGAAGTGGATCAGTAATTGAAGAGTAGTCACATGAGTCCATTCTAGTTCCGTTAGTGAAAACCCATAGAAAGAACTGAAGAATGACGAGGCAAACGATACCCAATCATAGTCTAGGAAGATTGGGTCTAAAAATGAGTGCGAAATGTGAAGTCCACTTGATATTTCTACTGATATCAGCAGCATCAAACACCGTCGAATTGAGGAGGAAAAGACCACTGAGAATACTTACAACGTCGATGTAGTTGTTTGAAACCGGAATAGCACTTTTGAGGGACGCCACAAGGATTCAGAAGGAAAGCTTCTGGTGGTTTCGGAGGGATTGGTTTTTGTTCCAGCAGAGGTGATTTTCACATATCACAGAAGTGAAAAGGAGTAACGAGAGGAGAAGAAAATTCTGGAAAAAATAGACGACAACAGCAGAAGCTTCATTTGCCACTATAAAGGATACATGAGAAAGTGAAACCGCAAAGCGATGCATGCCCCAAGCTGTGAGCTCACCGTGAATCATGGGCATTGGGAACGAGAAGGGGAAGGAGAGGAGACGTTTTCTATATGAACGACGAAATCTTCCCAAGCTTCAGGGTTGCCTTCCGTTTCACGAGCGGTAGTTTATTTGGTCTTTTCCACGGGTGCCAGCATGGCCGATGTATGCGGTGTGTTAAAGTTAGGGCTTCAAAACGAATTTTCGTTAATAAAATCCTGCAGACAGCTTTCCAAGAGAAAGAGAGACTTTGTAACTCCTACCTCTGGCCAAGAACACCACCGAAGCAGAGGAAGGAGTTTCGACTCCTCCATTCCTCCCCTCACTATTAACTTTAGTATTTGTCAGCCACTCTCTTTTCTTTGATTTCTTTTTTTTTTTTTAGCATATTTAGAACTTGAAAAGTAGGATGAAATGAGATAATCTCTTAATAGTAATAAAATAGTTTGTGAATATCAATAAAATTGTTTGAGTTAATATATTTTATGAAGTTTTGATAAATGAGAGAAAAAAAAGTAGAATAAAAATATTATTCAGTTAAAATATTATTATAATATAATTTTTATTTTAAAATTTAAAAAAATTGAATTATTTTTTATCTTTTGTTTAAAAGTTTGGAAAATTTTTAATAATTAAGTACTGATTATATAGAAAAATTAAAAAATTGAAATTAAAAAATGTTTGTGCTTATGTTGTATGGATATTGAAATAAAATAGAATGAGATGAAATATGATGAGTTGTGAGAATTTTACAATCCAGATCAAGTAGTGTTTTTTTTTTAACTTTTGTGTGATGAAATTTGCAGCCCCATTCCAAGCGCTAGCGATACCCATTTTCCTCGATGTCAACTTTTCACCGCCACCAATCCCTTCCCCAGATGATGAGTGTGTAAATCACACACGTCGTCATTGGCATGCTTTTACTTACAAATAGGTTTTACTTACAAAACCTATTTGACCAATTTTCTTTTTAAATTCAAATTTTTAATTTCAAATTTCAAATTTCCTAATTTTAATATATCAATAATTTACACATGAACACGTATTATTGTGTAAATAAAAATTATAAATAGAAATAGCATTTCCCTTTCATCAAATAGTTAGCCACACAGCTATCGTAGATGACCATCGCCGAGGTGGACGTAATATGAATTCAAATATATTTAGATATTTGTTTATGCAAATCAGTGTAATGTAATTTAATTTGCCATTTGTTACTATTTTCTAAGAGTCAAGCGTCTACGCAGCCATCCTGCAAAAGTGCGTTTTGAAATAATTTTAAATAAAAATTAAATAAAATTATTTTTTAATATTATTATTGTTTTAAAATTTTAAAATTTTGAATTATTTATTATATTTTATACAAAAAATTTAAAAAATTATAATAAAATAAAATAAATAAAACACTCTCACTATCCAAATGGACCTGCAACTGCACTGTTAAGCTAACGGCAATTGCCTAAAAAACATCAGTAGCCAGCAACTTCAAGAGCCTCCCTCGCACGTCTCAAAAATAATTACAATAAGTGAAATTAATACTTCCGAATAAAAAAAAAGGATAATTCTCTCAAAGAATAACATATACGATTTACTTTCTCTAAAAAAAAAAAACATCCACGATTTACCATGAGCGTTTTTATTTCCATTGCCCGTTGCATACTTGCGTCAAAAACTAGTAGGTCACATATTAATCATACTCTACAAGGGCAACCAAGCATTACAAGCTCACTTGAGAGAAAAGAGATGGAACAAGATCCACCACCGACCATGCAAGGCCTGCATATTGGAGGAACCTTATACCTGTATCAACATCAAATGTACTCTGTTGGGAGAAAAAGAACAGCTTTTGGATAAAACCAGATTGTTTAATCTCGTCCGATTTTTTCCCATTTCCATTTAGATTTGGGATGTAGCCGCTTGATTTAATTGGGATGCCCAATGTGTTTGACACAACAGGAAGAATCCATTTTGCAAGAGCCTTACTACAGAACTTCACAAGAAGTATGGTGGGTATCCCAAGAAACATTCTTCCCACAAAGGTAGGGATTGTGAGTTGTGGGGTAAATATACGAGGAACGGCTTCATGGTGAAACTGATGGTATGTTTGCTGGATCCCAGCTACCTGAACAAAATTGGTATTTCCGTTTATCAAATTCGCAGGAAGAAAGCGCAAAGTTTTGAATAACACGCATTACTTAAATTTGGTAACAGTTTCCTGGTCTTTTCCTTTTATACATAATTATATGAGATTTCTATAAAATGAAGGTGAAATTCAAACTTGAACCATGACAGTTATGACAGATATAAAACATAGTAGCTTGTTCATTGTTAGGTGATCTAACTGCATATTTCCCTTCCCTGATCAGTACTTTTTGTCTTTGTCAGGCTTATTTTAAATAATAACCAGCAGTTTCAGTCTGGTCTGATCCAATTATTGCAACAATATATTGGAAAAAGAGCGTATTTAGTTCCCTATTGATCCTCATGCTATATTCTGGTCATAGCGGAAAGAGTTTAAAACTAAACATAGCATTAATTTGATCTTAGTGAGAAAGATTGCTTACAATTCCAAATGCCACTCCATTAAAGGCTGTGTGGTACTCGATGCTCGGATTTGGAAGCTCAGGAGTTGGATAAGCAAAGAGCAACAGGAAGCTTAGGGCGGCCCAAAAGGGTGTAACTGCCACATACAGACCCGCACAATGTACCGTAACAATTAAAATAATTCAGTTAAAAATATGTAATTATTTAAATATGTTTATTTCTTAATGTTGTTATATTTAGTGAATTGGAGGAGATGTTTGTGAAGGCTTTGATTAATAATCATCATTTGAAGGGCATGAAAATGCTTAATTTGTACTGTTGATTATTCATAACTTAGATATCAAAACCTTCATAAATAAATAATTAGACTGAATACATCAATTTATTAGGAATCGATGATGTGGCTCCAAAGCAGCCAAGCTCCATGCTTCCAAATATTAATAGATATCTTTTACTAATTGCAACATCTCCATAAAGTTAAAACACAACTAGATTCTACCTTCAGTTAAACAAAATATCTAGTAATCCTGAAAAACTGCAGGCCAAAATATCTACTTCTTACCTTAACCAAAATTTGTAACCACTAAAGGATGAAGAGAAGTAGACATACCATATTGTCCTGAGACTATAAAAATGTCAACGTATTCATGAACTGTGATCCAGAATGGAAGGATCACCAGTCCAATGGCAAGACCACCAATGACATCAACCAAACTGTGCATGCCGAGGTAAATTCTTCCTAGCAGGTAAACCAAATTTCAGTTTGCGCAGCAAGAAATAAAAAAAGCTTCCAACAACTTCTTAAATAAAAATAAACGTACCCAAACCAATGAGGCCCACAAGCAAGCAAACAAGGGCAACCCCAACAAATTTCATGGAGGCATCTTCATACTGAGGATAAGACAAGACATAGTGCAAAAGGTACCTGGAGACCCCCAGTTCAAGAGAATTCTACAGTTAGAAGAGACAATTTTTTTTTTTTTGTAAGTAAAAATATAATATATATCAAAAAAGAATAACCAAGTACACTGATGTATACAAGAAAACACCTTGCCCATTGACCCCAATGACCTAAAAAATCCGAGAAAAACAACCCAAAATACACCTAGCCCAAGCCCAAGCCCAAGCCCAACCCCTTGTTTCCCGTAGAACTAAAACGCTACCCAAAAACCCAACCCCAACCCCTATTTCCTCCTTTAGAACTAGAACTTCACAATGCCCTCCCTTTGGACTTCCTTTTAGTTGAGCTGTCACCCTTAGCATCGTAGTTGATTGCCCAATGAAGACGCTGTAACTCCCTGCTTTTCTTGAAACTTGATTTGGTTTCAAACGTGTGGCTTGCCTCAATTGCAGTGATTAGTTCTTTAAATTGCTCTTCACATCCTCCATGTGAAATTCCCACAAACTACTGAATCTCGCTAACTTTAGGCAGAATCCAATCCGCTATTGGAGGAAGAGAGACTAAGGGAGCAACCTTATCCCCAGACACTGTATCCAACTATACTCCCGACTCTGGACATTCCTCTATACAAGGCACCAACGCCAAGCTCATTGGTTCTCCAGCAACTCCATCAGTTCTCTCCAATGGTTTCAGGGTCCCCATTGGAGATTCTGGAGTGACAAAAAGTTCCTTCACCTCTAGGGTGGTATCGGATTCTACATCTCTTTCAGATCTCGACAATATACCATTTTCCTTCAACTCCGACGAGGGAGCCATAGTTTCTTCAGGGACCAAGAGTGTAACCAGATGCGAATGGCATTCCATTACTGATGTCTCAACGCCGATACCAGATGTAGACCCCGCTTCAAATATTCCAGATTTCCTTTTGACCCGCCATACTCTCCTGGATCTGGTTATAAGGATAGGGCCGAATCCGATTTTCCGTTTTTCTATAGGCCAGTCTTGTTTCTTACAACCTTGTTGTCTCCGACTGAAAGCAGGTCTACTTTCGTAGACAAGCAAGTTATTGCTGCCTTCAACTCGACCAATTGAGTTTTCATCGCCTTTAAAGTATTGTGCATCTCTACAAGTAGGTCCTAAGGGGTGATTTGCAAACCCCCCTCATTTTGAACCCCTGAGGCATGACCCATCTTCGAAGCGGTCGCATAGGATCGCCTCGACACCGAGAATGTACTTGGGTCTTTCCCTTCCAAGCTCTCCCTCTCTTCTGCGCCACCTACATGTTTGCTATAACCCCCCTGTATTTGAGTTGGAGGGACTGGCCCCCCTCCAACACCTCTTTGTCCTTCCACGGGACTGGTCTTGCCGAGGAAAAAATCACGCAGTACCTCCCCCATCCTTCTCCAGCCACTGTCCCCCTCCTTGGGGATGAATATAAAATTCCTCCTCCCAACACCACCATACTCCTCCACCGCCATATAACGTCCTCGAGAAAAATGCGCCGTGAAAGTATGTCTGCCTTCCAAGACAATGGAGTAAAAATCCTATTTCTCATTTGTGCATGTAGTCATGTCCTTAGCCAACCATTATACTGTTGTTGAACCCAGAACCAATTTCGAAATCACCCTTTGACTCCTTTCAGTAATGCCCAACATGCTCCCCTCCTTCACGAGTGTAAAAGATTTAGATTATATGACCAACTCCATTGAAGAACCCATACTGAGCCCAACAGCCCCAACACCCAGTCGTGAAAAGAAACCTGGTCAGCAACTAATCGTCATCTGAAACCAGGTCTGTGCCGAAGGTCTCCGGCTGGGAAAGATGCGGCTGTTGGGCTGTCACAGACTCACCGTAGCCCTCTAGGTTCTACAAACCTTTCTGAGTCAGCAGCACAGCCACCGGAGCACTTTGGAAGGCGGCAGAAAAAGACATAGGGAAAATCCAGGTCGCCGGCGGGATGACCGTCGCTAGATGGCCCTCAGCGAGATGAGAAATACAACGCAAAGACGAGAAGAAAAGCTCTCAAGTTGCACAAAATACAAACCAAGCAATTGTTAACAAATGCATTCATGTTTTAAGCCATGTTATAATTGGTTGAAGTGAATTCATTGCTAACATGCTGATTGGCTGAAGAAGCTTACACCATTGGACTTGACTCGTGAGGCATGATTTTTAAGCCTCTGGAGATACATTTAGATACAAACAGCTAAAAGATGGCAAAAGAGAAGCAGAGAACTGGTACCCAGATAAGCAAACTGTATTAAGAGTGTGGGAAGACGGTACGCCGTACTCCAACGCATTATCTTCCTCGTCTTTCGTGGCAGTTACTCTCCTGACTGGTGGTGAACTGGGTCTCGGAGCTGATACCGAATCCTATCTCACACACACACGCGCATACCTCACATAGACATCGTCATTTTTATGTACCAGACCATATGCAAACAAATGAACCAATGAGAACTTGAGAACGACCAAGTAAACGGAAAAGTAGTTACCTTTATAGAGTTCCCTACATAATCGCAAAATGCTATCAAAAGGGTCATTTGCCGAGCCAATCTGCCATGCCCGCTCTATAATATTACCCAGTAGTAACTCAATTTGAATTGCTAAAATGCTGGTAAATACATTACTCAAAATTCCAAAGCCCATAAGACAACAAAAAACAAACTCAGATTCCAGAAGGAACCCCATTATAGGGAAGAAGAAGATACCCAGAAGAGCAGAGGAAGAAAAGCAGTGTAAAAGGGAACAGAGACAACACAGGACAACCCAGAGAACAGAGCATCAAGAAACCCATGCTGGTATTTCTGCAAAACCCACCACACCAATCTCCCGAAAAAAAATTAAACTCAATTGAAAAATACCATATATATGCGAATGATTCAAAAAGAACGAGCATCTGGGTTGCGAATTTTAGTAGTAAAATTTGACTGGAACCTGGATCTTAAGGATGAAAGGGGTCCCGGTGATGACATGGTGAGCCACCCATGGCTGTAGGAAAGATCTAAGCTTGAGGGTCACATTGAGGCGTGAAGTTATCACAATCCATGCCACAATTCCACAAAGCGTGGCTCCTTGCCACACTGCTGCGCTTTCCATCTCTCTCTCTCTCTCTCTCGTTACCACTTGGAGGAGAGGGTTCCCTGAGCAGAAAGTGAGGGACGCAGAAAACAAAGTAAAAAATAGTGGCATGACTCGGACGGGTTAATATACTATATTATTTTTGAAAAAATCTGGGATCAACCACTTTTTGGCAGCAGCCGGATCGCTCGTGATGTGGCCTTGCAAAATGAGTGGTGCTAGGCGACGTAAATTTCTACACTTTTTTTTTATTAAATAGAATATAAAAAATTATATTTTTTTTAAACAGATTTAAAAATTTTTTAAAATAAAAAAAAATTATTAAAAAAATACCTCTTTAATTATTAAATAAAAAAATTAAAAAAAAAATTAATACAAAATAGATGAATAATTTTTCGATAATTCTATCATTTCTCTTCAAGAAAATTCTTCTCCCAACCTGTTTTTTAATCCTATATTGCAAACTTTATTTCATCACGGATCAGACAAAAAGACCTCTTTCCTTAATGTTAGATTTGGAAGTTTTTTGAAATATAAAATTTTCATCTCATCTCATCTTATCATTATAATTTTTTTAAATTTTCATATAAAATATAATAAACAATTCAATTTTTTCAAATCTCAATTCAACTTTTTCAAATTTTAAAACAATAATAATATTAAAAAATAATATTTTATTCAATTTTTAACTTTCATTTCAAACTAAAAATTCACATCTCAACATCCAAACCTAACCGACAAAAACCTCCTTCCTCCTTGTTTCGAAATTCTGTGGGTTACATCCTCCTCATTAGCCTCTCGCATAATCCTCTCACTCTCTCTCTCACACACACTTCAAGTGTAGATTCATTTGTTTTCGAGTGGCTCAAGCTCTTCAAGTGTACAATTTCAAGTGTAGATCTATATGCTATAAGTAGACCAATGAGTGTAAAATGGCGCTTTTTTCCACTAAGGTTGAAGAAAAAATAGTGTAAATATCTCTACTGGGGGTTGAAGGAAAATTGTACAGATTTTTTTATTTTTTTTGGGAGACTATAAACACAGAGGAAAATGAGAGATGTTTCTTGAGGGGGGAGAACCAATTTGAAGAAAAATTGTACTAATTTTTTTCTTTTTTTGGGAGATTGTAAATGCAGAGGAGAACGAGGGATGTTTCTTAAGGGGGGAGAACCAGTGCATCAACAACTATTGTTTCAAGTGTAGATCACTTGACAGTTTTTTGTTTTCGAGTGGCGCTGTCGATGCTCATCAACAACTATGAGGGGGGAAATGCGGAATGCGGGGGAAGAACGCAATCGTTTAGGTTAAAAAAAATTACGCGTAAACACAAGTGTGCAGTGTAGAAAGAGGAGAGGTAACTGTGTAGAACTAATCACTATAATTTATTATCTTATAAGAAGTAGATTGTTGTCATCCGAACAAAATTTCTCCTTGAAGTAAGAAATAAAGTAAAAAAAAAAAAAAAAGATGAATTCATGTTATGCAAACTTGATATAAACTATCAATTTATATATTAAAAAAATTACGAACTCATTTAATTATAAATATAATGGATCCCATAAAGCATTTTTCTAAATGATATGTTCTACACCAAATTTGTAAATACTTGTATACAGATTAATTTCATTACAAAAAACAGTTTTAAGTTATATTTTCTGTAGACTTTAAGTACTTAATCCAATCGCATGGTTCAATACAGATCATGAGAGGTATACATCATTACATATTCAAGTGAGGATCACATGACTCTCAGAAAATTTGACAATCTTATAACTTGGTTCAGCAATTTTATTATTTTCTCTTTGCATATGTTGTGGTTAAAATGAGTTGGAATTTTTAGAATTGGACAGAGAATTGTGTTTGAACTACATATGTTTCCAGAACAGGACGTTTAGACAATATTTAAATTTTCAAAAAATGATATAAAACTCAAGCTCTAATGCCTATGATGTGATCTCTTCTGATTTAGATAATATAATTCGTATAAGAATTACAGAGATGCTAGCGATGAATACAGAGAAGCAATCACTCTAGCTTACGGCCATACCTGTCAATGCAGCTGTCATGCATGGTCCATGGAGATTTAAAGGCTCAAGCTCAACAACTTGCCTATTGCT
The DNA here is from genome assembly GCA_029856935.1 of Cyclocarya paliurus. Lineage (NCBI taxonomy): Eukaryota > Viridiplantae > Streptophyta > Magnoliopsida > Fagales > Juglandaceae > Cyclocarya > Cyclocarya paliurus. Next base: position 34,430,560 of record CM056951.1, read on the forward strand.
CTTTAAATAAGTGAGAGTGATTGTGGATGGCCAATAAATATCCAGTGGATATTGCGTACAAGATTTAAAGGCTCAAGCTCAACAACTTGCCTATTGCTCTCTAAAATAAGTGAGAGCGATTGTGGATGGCCAATAAATATCCATTGTGGATGGCCTTTGGGTTAGTTGTACTTGAAGTCTGATTATGTAATGGGGGCTAATGGCACAAACAACCCGCGTGGCTTCTTCTGCTTCAAGAGCTCCATCTCACTATTTTCCATACATTTTCGAGTGTGATATAATAAGGCACCCAGAAATTCTAGACAGTTGTGACAAATTCATTTCCAAAAGGGTACCCGAGGGCATCAGGAAACCCGAGTCCAATAGGGGTGTGGAACTGGATACGGATCCGGATAACTGGCCATAACCGGATGATCTGTATCCGGGTTTTAAAAACCGGCCGATTATCCGTTTGGATAAATTTGAAAAAAATGAGGATGGTAACCGGATGAACCCAGATATTAGGTTTATTACTTTTTTTTAAGACATTTTACCGCTATTAAAAATATTTTTATAGTAATTTAAAAAAATATATATTTAAACTCTTTTTTAATAAGTTTTTTTTAGATAATCTTTTTAACAATTCAAAAGGCTCTTTTCATAGGCGTTTATGTTTATTATTAATGTTTTATACAAAATAAATAATACTACATCAACACACAATACACTACATATTACATTGTTATTTATATCATAATGCAAAACATCAATTTACAAAGATCAAAATAAATAATAACACATCACAACAACAAAAGTGCTAAAGTTCATTCCATACTTCTGACTTCTCAAACTCCACTCATGAAAGAAATTCATACTTCAGCAAAAGTGCTAAAGTTCATTCCTGTCAAAACAAAAAAAAGAATAATTAAGGTTTTGAAGTAAGCCTACTTTTAACAGCCAAGTTCGAAACATCTCAAACTATTTGACCCATAACAAACCTACCATTACATAACTATAGCCCGAGTTTTCTTAAACATTATTTAAGGACATTAAATTCATACCATTCTGTACAGCCATGATGCCATCTGGGAGATTCACGAAGTGATAACATGAGGAAAAACTAAAACAAAGGTGGGATCCCAGCTACCCCAAGCATCCAGCGCCAAGTTCCAGGTACCCGATCAAAAATCAAAGATTTCATGAAATACAAATCATTTTAAGAAAACTTGAGGGGATTAATATTTGGCACCTTCACAAAAATGAAATTAATACATGAATGAAATTAATCTAAAAAGGAGAAACCAAGAGAAACAAACATGTTCTTTGCATCAATGTAGTCCATCCGATAGAGGTGATTACCAGATCACAGTATCAACATATGCTCTCTCCTTCTGTGAGTGAAACCGCAAAGAGTCAAGTGGCCCATTTCGCTTGTGGACCCACTCTCTGTTTTCCTTTGAGTCCTTATAAGGTAGCGTTGTATAACTTATTGAGAAAGAGGGAAATATAACCAATAGAACCACAAAAATCCTAAAACACCCAAAAATAACAAACAAATCCTAAAACATGCACAAAAATTCCTAAACACCCATCGTTTACAAACAGAACCCATAATGTAGAAGTGATATATAGTCTAGTTTGGATAGTGAGATGAGATAATTTTAGATAAAAGTTAAAAGTTGAATAAAATATTATTAAAATATTATTTTTTAATATTATTTTTATTTTAAAATTTGAAAAAGTTGAATTGTTTATTATATTTTATGTGAAAATTTGAAAAAATTATAATGATGAAATGAGATGAAACTGTTTTTGTATCCAAACGAAACCTAGGGGTTTACTTTTATTGATTTTCTTGTAATGAGTATTTATTGGGATTCTCAGATCCCTCATTTACATATGAAAAAATTTTCTCATCGTCTTTTTCTTCATCATTATCTCATCATTTCATAATGTGACATTAAATGATACGTTTACAAATAAATATAATAAATAGTTTTCAATTATCTAATACTACATCATAAAATGAAGAGAAGATAATGAAAAAAGAGATGATAAATAGTATTACTCTATATATATTATGAGTTGTTTTTATATATCATGAAGGCGGAAGCAATGTTAGTTAGTTATATATATTATGTTTTAAAATTATTTTATATAACGATCGATGATGTGGTTCAATAATAAAGGGTGAATTGTTTATTATATTTTATATGAAAATTTGAGAAAATTGTAATGATGATATGAGATGAAACTGTTTCTGTATCCAAACGGGGCCTAAGGGTTTACTTTTATTGATTTTCTTGTAATGAGTATTTATTGGGATTCTCAGATCCCTTATTTATATATGAAAAAATTTTCTCATCGTCTTTTTCTTCATCATTATCTCATCATCTCATAATGTGATATTAAATTATACGTTCACAAATAAATAAAATAAATAGTTTTCAATTATCTAATACCACATCATAAAATGAAGAGAATATAATGAAAAAAGAGATAATAAATAGTATTACTCTATATATATGTTATGAGTTGTTTTTATATATCATGAAGGCGGAAGCAATGTTAGTCAGTTATATATATATATATATTATGTTTTAAAATTATTTTATATAACGATCGATGATGCGGTTCAATAATAAAGGGTGAATTGTTTATTATATTTTAAGTAAAAATTTGAGAAAGTTGAAATAATGAAAAGAGATGAAACTGTTTCTGTATCCCAACAGAGTCTAAGGGTTTACTTTTATTGATTTTCTTGTAATGAGTATTTATTGGGATTCTCAGATCCTCATTTATATATGAAAAAATTTTCTCATCATCTTTTTCTTTATCATTATCACATCATCTCATAATGTAACATTAAATGATACATTCACAAATAAATATAATAAATAGTTTTCAATTATCTAATATCACATCATAAAATGAAGAGAAGATAGTGAAAAAAGAGATGATAAATAGTATTACTCTCTCTCTCTCTCTATATATATATATTATGAGTTGTTTTTATATATCATGAAGGCGGAAGTAATATTAGTCAGTTATATATATATTATGTTTTAAAATTATTTTATATAACAATCGATAATGCAGTCCAATAATAAAGGGCGATGCTACACCCACAGCCTTCTCCACTTATATTAAGGCTAATATTTTTTTTCAAACATTTCTTCAACAGTTCCTCTTTGGATCGAGTAGTCCTACAAAAGCAGTTTATCGGACACCAATGAATGGATGACATCTCAACATTGCACAAAAAGGAACTCTAAATCTGGTTGCACAATAACAAGGGCAGTTTGGTCAATTCACAAAATCACATTTCAGCAGAAAACCTCACATTCGTCTCGACAAAAGCCCCACCGTTGCCTTCGCCGCACGCCGGTGGAGGAGATTCAGAGTATACCGGCGCACCCCTTTCGTCGCACCCCTTCCGATTTTTCATCACACAGCACAAATCTGTAGCCTTCAACCAACGCCGCACGTGGCTTGCAGCTACCCATTCCTCCTTCCATTTGCTACCGTACGCGGCACTGCCCATTCATCAAGCACAATTTGTTAGCAAATGGCTAGTTCTACAGTAAGAAATGAAACTCCAACCAACCCCCTTCATTTCAGTTTGCATTTTAATTTTTCTCTATGTCAGTATCGAAAAATGTATGTTGATTTCGCGTTTTGTGGGATGTATCTATGTTTACATGAATTCACTCTTTACATTAAAATTATTTTTTTTATTAGTCGCTGTTTTATTTTTGGGTCTTCCTCTGATGTTGGGTTCAAAACCGTATAGTTAAATTTAGTTTTTGGGTTCAATCTTATCCGTTGGGTTGTAGATTTTTATGGATGTATCTTTAGGTTTTGGGTCATGCATTTAGTGGAAAAAACAAAAGGATCTTATGCGGATGTATTTATATTTTTTTGTGGATGTATGGTTTTCTTTTTCTTTTTCTTTTTTATAAACTTGATATGTCTATGATATTTTTTAATTGATTGCATTGTTTTATGTTGGGATGAAGGATCGTATGTGGAGTTCGGATGGTGATGAAGTCGAGATACTACCGAATGTGAGAGATGGATTGAATGTGGGAGATAGTGTGAATATGGAAGATCATGTAGAACAAGTGAATTTGGAAGATGGAGTAAATGTGGGAGATGGTGATGGAGATGGAGTAAATGTGGAAGATGGAGATGGAGTCAACATAAATTTCACTTCTTGTAGTGGACCTTTTGAACCTTTTGTTGGGAAGGAATTTGATGAGGTTGAAGACGCCCAAGCATTTTACAAGGCTTATGCAAGGAGAATAGGTTTTGCAATGAGGACCAACCATACAAAATTATTAAAAGAGGATAGAAAATTAATTGGAGTAGATTATGTTTGTACAAGAGAAGGATTTAGGCGTGAAAGTCTAAAACAAAAAGAACGAAAAATTCCCGAACTTGCTGAAACAAAGATCGGGTGTAAAGCAACAATGTGTATAAAAAAGTATGGTGAAAGGTGGATAGTATGCAAGTTCGTGCTTGAACACAACCATGAGCTACTCACACCAAGAAGTACTAGCTTGCTCCGTGGTCACAAAGGAGTGACACGTGTTAAAAAAAAAAAGTTATTCTCACTTTGAATGAGTCCGGTGTACCGACAAGGAAAATAATGTCGGTATTGAGCAAAAAATTAGGTGGTGATTTTAACATTGGCTGTATTGGTAAGGACGTCAAAAATTATTTGAAAAATAAAAGAAAAAAATTGTTTGAAGATGGAGATGCACAAAGGTTGTATGCATATTTTCTTGATCGACAATGTAAAGAACCTGGATTTGTGTACTCCATGCAGGTTGATGAGAATGGGTGTATGGGAAATTATTTTTGGGCAGATGCAAGATCAAGGTCTACATATCAATATTTTGGAGATGTTGTTACATTTGATGCGACGTACCTCACAAATATTTATAAGATGTCATTTGTTCCTTTTTTCGGAGTTAATCATCATCACTAAACCATAATGTTTGGTTGTGCGTTGTTAGTCAATGAAACAGTTGAATCCTATATGTGGTTACTAAGAACATGGAATGAAGCAATGCTTGGGCGTGCCCATTCAACCATTATTACTGATGATGACAAAGTTATAGCCAAGGCCATTGCCGAGGTACTCCCAAATACAACTCACCGGTTGTGCTTGTGGCATATTTTACAGAAATTTCTTGAACATTTGGCATATGTATATAACAAGTTTCCAGACTTTGCAAAAGAGTTCCGTCATTGTATCCATGAGACAATAACGACTAATGAGTTCGAGGAGGAGTGGAGTTCAATATTAGAGAAATATGGTCTGGTTGGTAATGAATGGTTGCAAAATTTTTACACCCGACAGGGTAAGTGGGTCCCGACTTACTTGCGAACCACGTTTTGTGCCGGTATGTCAGCCACGAAGGAGTGAGAGTATGAATAAATTTTTCAAGAATTATGTTCGTACGAGTACGATGGTGAGTGACTTTGTGCATCAATACGAGAAAACGTTAGATGCACGATATTTCAAGGAGAAAGAGAAGGATGTGAGAACGAAATCGACTAGGGTGATTTTGAAAACTCAATACGCAATTGAAGAAGAAGCGGCAACAGTGTATACAAGGAAGTCTTTCGCTATCTTTCAAGATGAGCTATTTAATAGCTTGCGGTACAATACGACCAAAGTTCAGAAAGAATGTGAAAGTAAGATGTATTGAGTGACACCCTATGGCAAAGAAAAACCTATTTATTATGTGACTTTAGAGAGTGAAGAAGCAAAGGCAATTTGTACATGTTATATGTTTGAGTTTCTGGGTATCCTTTGTATGCATATTCTATGTGTCTTTGGACGGAAAGGAAAATTGGGTATGTTGCCACATCACTATATTCTAGAGCGATGGACAATCAATGCTAAGAGTCGAGCTATACACGAAATACCAAATTCCGAGGAGCATGTAATGTCACAAGAAGATCCGATAATACGAAAAAACAAGTTGATGATGCAGTTCTATGATATTGTAGAACTTGGCTCACTTTCAAGTCAGAGAATGAACCACCTCTCTCTTGCCTTAGACAAAGTCTACAAGGAATTGCTTTTGATGGAAGATATTGAAAAAAAAAATTTGGAAGGCGGAGACATGTCAATGAATGATTCCCATATTTTAAGATCACAAGTAATATCAAATTTCTCACAAACTTTACAGGATCCTCAACAGGTGCCAACGAAGGGAATACCAAAATCTATGAGAGCAAAAAACCCAAAAAAACTCAATTAGTGAAGAAAATGCGTTGTAGCATTTGCAAGATTGAGGGTCACTCGAAGAAAAATTGCCCGTCAGTGAGGTATAGTATTTATTAGCATTTTTACTTGTGTTTTAATCAAATAACTTAATTTATTCATCCTTTTATTGTATTGTCTTTTATGCAGGGATCTTGAAAATATAAATAACAACATATCAGAAAGCGTGGATTTTCAAAAAGAGACATGAGGTTGGTGTTGGTGTTTTTAAAATAATGCTCGTATGGAACGCGATGGTGATGTTCAAAAATTTATTCAATTCCTTTTATTATGTTACAGTTATTGAGAGTGGAGATAGAGGCTTGTTAAAGTGGACACATTGGCTATATTGGAGCTCTTGAAGATGTGGACTTGTTTAAAGCTGTTGAAGGAATTTAGAATATCTTCAACATTTGTAATGAAACTTATTATATTTGGAGGGTGAAATGTAAAAATATTCTTGTTTTTGGTACACAAGTTCTTGGTTGAAATGTAAAAATATCCATTGGCTCTTGTTTTTATACATGTTGGATAGTCTGCATTGAAATGTAGTGCATTTTGCTGCAGATTTTCAGTTTGCGTATATTTTAAGAGTCACTTGATGTTTACATGTATATAGGAGATCACATGATGAAGTGGGATGAGTATCTCTAACTAAAAATCTGTAGTATCAATTTTCTGCAGATTCTGGGTTGAAATGTAGTGCATTTTGTTACAGATTTTATAGTTCTGGGTTGAAATGTAGTGTATTTTGCTGCAGATTTTCAGTTTGCACACATTTTAAGGGTCACTTGATGTTTACATGTATATAGGAGATCACATGATGAAGTGGGATGGGTATCTCTAATTAAAAATTTGTAGTATCAATTTTCTGCAGATTCAAAATGCCTGAAAAGATAGTTCAAAATCTGTAGTATCATTGATCAGTCTTAAAATGCTTGAAAAGATAGTTCAAAATAAGTCATGACAATAGTAAAAGTTGTCATAGCAACCACCGTTGTTTACAGGTTTTATAGCAAAAGTTTCTGACAAAATATTCACAAATACATCATATTTCCAAATACATATTAGTACCAAATACATCATATTCCCAAATACATCATATTCTCAATATTGAAGAAAAATATTGGTACCATGAAGATGTTTTACAAGAGAAAGTAGACATAGCAACCACCATCTATTCATCATATTCCCAAATACATATTAGCATTTGCAACTTCAATACGTCTACAATCACTTCCAAATACATAAAGAAATGCATTTTACACTTATACAAATTGGGCTAATAACCATAGGATGTTAGCATTGGCCGACATACATGCCTATCATTCGGATATAAAATAATCACAACAATAAAGAACCATGACAATAGTAAAGCTGTTAATGTTCCCTTGTACTTCTTTTCCATAGTTTTAAATCTTGCTTCTTGAGCCTTTACACGTTCTTGATTGATCCTCTCATTCCTTCTTTGAGTTAATTCCAATGTCACTTTACAACAACTATTTTGTTCCATATCAAGATCAATCCATTGAAAAAATTCACATTATTTGTTGATCTTATAGTTTGGACAATTTAAAAAACGCATGTATGTTTGCCAGAAATTCTTAGTTTCGAAGGAATCCCATAGTGGCAAAGTGGTCTTGAAGTCCAAGAATTTGAACTAGCACCGATGTCAAACTGCATTTGCCACATTAATTAATACTAAACAAAATATACAGCACTCACCATGTAGAGCTCAATATAAACTTGGAAGCAATGCTAAATATGCATTAACAGGGTTAGTCAATCTTGCTTATCAATATTTCTAAATGTCTGCACAATTTCTCTTGATGGTTTAACTAACTAACACACTCTTAAATTTTTTTTTTTCACATGGTTTCTTGTTGTTTTTAGTGATAGTCCTATATGAGGTTGTCTGCACAATTGTAATGCACAAGCTATAATGCTAAGGATCATCAAAGCAGAGCTGCCACTACATGAGCAGCAACAATGTATGTCCACATCAACAAAAACAGGGCATTACTCACAAAACAATGGGTTTCGGTTTGCACTAGCAAAAAAATGAAAATTACACAATTAGATACCCAAATACAACATATATCCACAGAAAACAGATAATCAAGACAATAAAATATATCCACAGAAAATTACACATAAACAGATGTCCAAGACGCATATGTCCACAGAAAATGAAAACAATTAACAACAAAATCGCCACTATAAGTGTTGCGTTCGAGAATTCCCTGGGAAACAGATGCCCAATATTAGACAACCATGAGAAAATTAGCATTAAACAGATGCCCACATAAAGCATTAAACTCCCAGACGCTCACATAAACCAGTGAACAAATGCCCAATATCAATCAACCATGAGAAAATTAGCATTAAACATATGCCCACATAAAGCATTAAACTCCTAGATGCCCACATAAACCAATAAAAAAATGCCCAATATCAATACGACGATGTGAGAAAACTACCTCCATTGTAGTCGACGGAGGGTGCGTTGTTGTTAGGAGTCGAGGGAGGGAGGGTTACGGTTAGGGTTTAATGGGTTTTGGTTTCATTGTGCTCGAGGGAGGAGGGTTAGGGTTAGGGTTAGGGTTTTCAGGGATTGGGGAAGAAGAAAATGAGACAGAGAGAGAGAGGTTTCGAGCGAAGAAAATGAGACAGAGAGAGAGAGAGCCTGGTTTCAAGAAAAGAAATTCGAGAGAGGGGGAACGCAAGAGTTGAGGTGGGGAAGAAGAAACAAAGGGGAAAAGTTAGAATGAGAGAGGGAAAAGCTGATTTGGGGTCTTCGAAAGAAAGAGATTCCTGTGAAATGCATTACACGATGTTTACTGTAGATGATATACGTGGCAACTTCTAGTTGGTGTCTATTAAAGGGAGATAAACGGATTGTCCTGCAGGAATGTTTTCCCTTTCTTCAAACTCTTTAAACATTTAAAAAAAAAATTACAAAATCATAAAATTATTAAAAAAACACTTCCTTAACCACTAAATTGAAAAAAAAAAATCAATCGGTGACTTTTGCGCGTGGCTTTTGCATATGGGAATATCATTTCCCAATAATAAATGGTGTATTTATTTATCGACTTGTAGTTAATAAAATCCATATTTATATTTTTTTACTTTTCTAATAGCCTAACGCCACATTAAAAGATGATAAAATGATAATATTTAAGATTATGATAAATGAAATTATTCTAAATGAATTAAAAAAAAAAAAAGGTAAAAGAAAAGAGATCAAAGTTCGGTATAAAGTAAAATTTCAGAAATCAAAATGCTAAGGGTGCGTTTGGACGTTGAAGTGAGTTGAGTTGAGTTGAGTTTAAATAATAAAATATTATTTTTTAATATTATTATTGTTTTAAAATTTGAAAAAATTGAATTATTTATTATATTTTATGTTAATATTTAAAAAAATTATAATAATAAATAAGATAAGATGAATTTGATCTGAGAACCAAAGTTCGGTATAAATCGGCACCGTTTACAAAATAAACTCAATCAACGAAGAAAAAACACACACAAACAAGTAATTAATATAATATATATGTATCGTTTTATTTTGACCAAATTTATTTCATCATGGCGAGAGTGCAAGCCGTACGTGCAGCCCTAGCCTTATTTTTCACACTAGCTCAGCATGAGCAGCTTTCCTAGTTTTGGAATAGTACTACTACAGAACATATATTGAGTATGTAACGTTATAATTTTAGTTATAACGTCATATATACCCATCCACACTAGTTGGACAAATATAGACATTTCCGACCTATTGGCTTAACACCCTTGCCGGGTTTAGGGTAGCAGCGGCAAGAAATTCTGGGTCATTCTCCAATATGGCCATCAGTTTTTCATCCAAGGTCACCCATGCCTCTACTCCAGTCCCACATTGCGTTTTCTTGTAGAAAATGAGATTCCTACTTGTGGGACTGACCTCCCCCATGATCCCAGACCAAATGGGTTTCCCCCATCCAAAATCTAAGCTATTGATATCCAAACCCAACCAACTGGAGAAAGTGTACACGTCTGGGTATTTCTGTTCTAGTTTTTCTGTCATCCGTTTTTGGATCAACTCGCAGTAAACTTCAAAACCCTGGTCACCTTGCAGATTACTTACGTAATCACTGCTAACTTTCTGCACGGCTTCTCTCAAGGATGCCGCCAAGCCACTTAGTTGTATCCCCGTGATCTTTGCTGAGTCATGACGATCAAGGGCTACCGGTGTTTCTAAAAAGATATTTCCCGCAGAATTATCTGGTAAGCGTGGTTTCGTTAGTCGCCGGATGTTTACTGCTTGGTTTATGATAGTTGGCTTTGGAGAACCTGATATTACTCTAGAAGCAGCCATGGCATGCTCAGAAATAAAACCAGTCAGCGCTTCAACTCGGGTTGGGTCATCCAGTCGTTCACTCTTTGCTTTCTCTCTTAGGGTAGCTATGGCACTCCCATCAAACACAAACCTCCTCGTCTTCATGTACTTGCTTTCATTAAAGCAAATACTCTCAACTAAGGAGACCAAGCTCTGAGGCAATACATGTTGTGGAGGAAAGTGTGATGGCGATGATGCCTCAGAAAAATCAAGACACGGTACTTTTTTACGAGGCCCCCCTGTCGCAGCTGCCCAATGGAGGAAGAGAGGGCGCAACGTGCTTCCATCTGCAATCTTGTGTGACGCGCACATCCCGATTGCTATTCCACCACAATCAAATATGCTCACTTGAATGGCTAATTGGGCAGCTTCCTCCGGGTTTGGTTCTTTGTGGAATGGCAAGCAAGGAAGAAATTGGTTCAGTGACTCGATTTCAGAATGTTGAAGGAAGTCCAACATATGGCAACGGACTCGAGCCTCATTGAACGGAACGCCCTCGTCGAAAGAATCGATAAAGAAGTTGTCTTTGATCCTTCCAGAAAAGGGGTAGAAGTGATTTAGAGTTTCTGAGAGTGACTCTTTTAGCTGAGTTGACAAGCTGGATCGGTTACTTTTAGAATGAGTATGGTTCTTACAATCATAAAAGATGATAAGTGGAGAATAGAGTGTGGGTACTAACTGGTCCAAGTAAGAGAGTTTACATGGTTTCGGAAAATGAAGTGATGTTCGTAAATTGGATGGTCTGATGATTTCTCTTGAAATGATCTCGACTTTCATTGTCATTTTTTCCGCACCAAAGCTTTTCATCAAGAAATTCATGTTGCTCCTATATGGGAATCCCGCATAATCGACACAAAGGTCGTTTTCCTTTATAAAGATCAGAATGTGATCACAAGGAGAGTCTCGTCATTTCCATTTTTTTCGTAATTAATTCTCAAAGTAAACAGCGACCTTTCCATTAAAACAGTATCAGAACATTTATGTCGATTTTTACAACGAATAAAGAAAAACAAAAACAACTTTCTAGTTACTTAATTTGAAAATATTTCTGAATGAGAAATTAATTATAGAGTCATCGAAAAATTGTACACATATTTTATACCGATTTTTATTTTTTTTATTTAATAATTAAAAAAGTATTTTTTAATAATTTTTTATTTTTTAAATATTTAAGCTGATTTAAAAATGATTGGAAAAAAAAAAGACAATTTCTGCTATTCGTTACGATTTTCTGTACAGTAGCAGTACTCTTTCTGACTTGAGCTTTTGTTCATCGACAATGTCAAAAGTACATCTTACCTCGATTTTGTAGTCTTTGTAAAGTTCTAAATATTGTTTAATGTACCTAACATTCCAAAAGGAAAATCTTCATTAAAGCACTGTAGTCTGTACCAAATGGGACAACCGATTTGCGTAGTTTCTGTATTACCATCTCATGGGGAAATGAGTAGATGTAATAAAGTGCATTCACCTACCCTAGGAAGTAGGAAGCCGCAAACTATTCAAAGACAAGGGGCGACACCCAAAATTTAGATCTCGTTTATTTACATATTCCAGTTGAGACGAGATTAGGAATTGAGTAAAATATTATTATAATATAAATTTTTAATATTATTTTTATTTTAAATTTTAAAAAAATTATAATAATTATATGAAATATAAAGAAATAAGATGAAATAATTTGATTTTATTTAATCAAACCAATCCTAAGGGTAGTGCTAGTGTGCCTCTCAACTTTGACCGTGGGTATGCTCACTAATATAAATTTTACTTTTGATTTTTTTTATTTACATTTTTTTAACATATTTAAATATTTTAAAAAAATACACCAATACACTAATAGCCATTTTCTTAATCAGTAAGTAAAAGTAAAAAATTAAAAAAAATAATAAAATGTATGAAAGGTCAAAATGAGGAGGCAACATATTAGCATTATTCCAAAATTAATTCCGAGTCATCTAGCTAGCCTGCCATGAAAAAAAAATTCACCCGGAAGTCGGAGTCATTTGGATTAAGAAAAACTCTCAACTTATCTTATCTCATCTCATTGTAATAATTTTTTAAAATTCTCACACAAAATATATAAACAATTCAATTTTTTCAAATCTCAAAATAAGAATAATATTAAAAAATAATATTCTAATAATATTTTATTTAGTTTTCAACTTTTATTTAAAATCATCTAATCGCATCTAATCTTATTTGATCTCACTATCTAAACAGCTCCTAAATCATATATCTCTATCTAATATGACTTATTATTTTATTCTTATATTTTAATGCTTAAATATGTATATATTTAAATAAAATAATAAATTATATATTAATTAAATAAAGACGTATGGTGTAAAACTTTTTTATAACATTTTTCTAAATAGAACATGTAGAATTGAATTATAAAATTATTAAAATTTATCAGATCATCACATCAAGTTAACCAACACTAGACATCAATTTAAACTGATTTGAAAAATGATTGAAAAAAAAAAAAAAACAAATTTATGGTTTTTATTCTAGAGGTTTGTTGAACTGGAAATTGCATCCGATAAACTACGGCATTTGACCACATTATAAGAAAAATTAATGTTGGCTATTTTTTGCACAATAGTAAACTACGACAATGGGCTTTGTATATTAACATACTTTGAATTACTTATCATAAATTGCGACAATGAAAGATTTTCAATAGTAGTGTTACGTTCGATAAATCAATGTCCATTAAAACAATATGCGGATGTACGTTCCACAATGAATTCCATAAATTTAAGTATATTATCGCGTGCAATTTCAAATTAAATTCTCACAATTATAGAAACAAAGGAGTTAAATTAAGAGAAATCTTAAATAATAGAAACAGTAATTTAAGTTTCAAATTAAATTATTAATTAGTATATGGTTACTGTAATTGTAAAATATAAAAAAATTAATAAGTTTTTTTAATAAAATTATAATATTATATTATTATTTTAACAAATCTAATAAATAATTTAATATAGAGTTATGGCTATATATACTTTTGATTCAATTTTAGAGATATATGTCAATTCTCTTAAATATTGTTTATGTACCTACCATTCCAAAATGGGGCAACCTATTTGCGTAGTTTCTGTTCTACATTGGCATCTCTTGGGGGAAATGAGTAGATGTAAAAAAGTGCATCCAACCTACCCTGGTCCCTAGGAAGTAGGAAGCCGCAAACTATTCGAAGACGCGGGGCGACACCCAAAATTAAGGGTGGTCCTGGTGTGCGGTCCAATTTTGACTACTGATTGTGTTTTATAGTATAAATTGTAAATTTTATTTTTTATTTATATATTTTAATATTTTTAAATATTTTTAAAAAATAAAAAATATATCAATATAATAATAATCAATTCCTTAATCAATAAGTAAAAGAAAAAATATTAAATATATGCGCGGTCAAAATGATGGGCATAGTGGCATTATTTCAAAATTAATTCTGAGCCATCTAGCTAGCCTACAATAAAAAATAAAAAATAAAATAACATGGAAGTCTAAGGAATTGTTTGGATTGAGAAACACTTTCAATCCATCTTATTTCATCTTATTATTATAATTTTTTAAATTCTTACACAATATATAATAAGCAATTCATAATTTTCAAATCTTAAAACAATAATAATATTAAAAAATAATATTCTAATAATATTTTATTCAACTTTCAACTTTCATCAAAAATCAACTAATCTCATCTCATCACATTATCCAAACAGCTCCTAAATTATATATCTCTATCTAATATGACTTATTATTTTATTCTTATATTTTAATGCTTAAATATGTATATATTTAAATAAAATAATAAATTATATTAATTAGATAAATACGTATGGTGTAAAATTTTTTTATAACATTTTTTTTAAATAGAAAGTGTAGAATTGAATTCTAAAATTATTAAAATTTAATAAATCATCACATTAAGTTAACCAACACCAGAAAAAGAAAGCGTGCATTCTAATAGGGGCGAGCACCGATTTAGTCAGAGTTAGATACCCCTAAATTGGACTATGACTTTGTTGAAATTTAAATGACTTCTTTTTTTTAGCTTCATATTTAGCCTATTTAAAAAATAACTTTTTGTGAACTTTATTTAGCCTAGTGTCTAACTTATTTATAACTTATTTCTACATTAGACTTATTTCTAGTGTCTAATTACATATTATTATATTTTAGTAAATTGTTATTATGTGTTGTTAACTTATTATACTATTATTAGTTCTTTCTACTCTAGTGTCTAATTTATTTCTATACAAGACTTATAGTATAGTGTCTAATCACATGTTATTTTACATTGGTATTACATGTTATTATACTAATTTATAATTGAATTATATACTAGACTTTCTAGTGTCTAATTCTATGTAAATATACTTTAATAAATTAGTAAATGTGTCATTAACTTATTATACTAGACTTATTTAATACTAGTATCTAATTTATTTCAATACTTGATTATGTATGGTAGTAATACTATAATGTTTAAATATACTAAACTGTCATTAGTCTATTTATATTATATAATAATTATATTATTTTATAATAATTAGTTCATACTAGTATATTATTAAATTTACCTATATAAGTTATAGTTATATAACTATACTAGTATATATGATAAATATATAGATAAGTACATATTTTTATAACATGTGTACAATATCAGAGTCGGATTCAAAGTCGGAGTCGGAGTCTCCAACGACACCTCCAACTCCAACTGAAAATTAAAAAAGAAATCCAATCCCGGTTCTATTTTGTCGTAGTCAAAGCAAAGCTAAAGTAGAATCGAAATGAAGCCAAATTTAAAATTGAATTTTTAGATTTTTTCTCAACCCTATATTGAAAAATTCAACAACTAGCATATAATACACGCAACTATAACCAGCTAGCACACATAATATTCTTACCCAAATAAATAGTGGGGAAATTAATAAGTCAGTTCACTTTTCTTTTCTTTTCTTTTTCTTTCATTCTCAATTATAGCTTATGTGATCATCAAATCTATCTCAAGCATTTATAATATCTTACTGAAAAAAATATGAATAAACGTGCATCGTGATCAGAGTCTGTTATGGGTTTATAGTACAATATATATATGTTCTATAAAATGTATTTTTGTTTGTCACTTTTTTCTAGATAGGTGAAAAAAGGTATATAAATAGAACAAGATAATTATGATATTACTGGTAACATCATATTTCGTATGCCTTTGGGCAGGGGTCCAACAATTCAGATCTTGAGTCTTTCATCTACATACTTAAAAAAACATGGAGAGTGGGGGCCTTGGTGGAGGCCGGGTAGTCTCCAATGCTAAAGTCAGTATTTCCTTAGTAGTTTTTGCATGAGTTTTAGGAATCAGAAAGAGTTATTTGTACCTTGGATCGGCTTTTATACTAAGTTTCTAGATGGAGATAGCCCGTACCTGACTTCAGGGAGCCCATATCCTTTCAACTATTTGCTTAGTCAGAATCATTTAATGAGCGTGGCTTCTGGAGCGGCGTCATTAATGCGTCGTAGAGTCCGGGGAGTGGCGCCATTAATGCAGCACGGCTTCCTGACTCACTCTACCCTACAGACATTTCTTGTTAAGCCCCTCAATGCCTATTTTCAGGAGATCAAGGGTTCTCCATATTTCTCGCCCACCTACTTGCGTAGGTTCCCGAGGGTAGGGTGTCATCGAGTAGGTGTCAGGGCGAGTCTCATCGGCCCCTACCGTCTACTTTTTCCACACGTGGGTTGCTTCATGAGTAGGTTTTACTCATAGGTCGAGTACTCTGCAAAAACCCATAGACTCCTTTAAGAGGAAGGTCGTCGGGCTTGGCCAGGCTCCCTGACTTACTTCTTCAGTGATCTCTTGTGGGCTTGCAATACAAGCCGATGGGAGGGAAAACTCCCTTACAGTTACCCTTCAAATTCTCATAAGATTGGTTCGATGGGAATTATTCTTTGTCTTCGTCTTCATGCCATTATATTCCTCCAGTTGCTACCATGGAGATCCTCTTCCTTAGAAATGGGCAGTTATTACTCTCGGCTCTTTTATGTGTCAAGTTTTGGGCTCTAGATTATGCCTATATGGTTTTTTCATCATTTAACGATACGAGGTGACAGTTCCTCTCCCGACTTTATTGGCACATTTTCTAAAGGTTGGTTTTTGCACTTGATTGCATCATTCCAGTTCCCTAAACATTGATGGTGTCAAGTGACTCATCCTCTTCACGTTGCATCATAAGTATATGCTGCAAAATTCATGCACGTCTTGCTAGCTTCATAGGGCACTTGTGTTCCCACGAATTTGGGATGCTAACCGTCGTAAGGGTCTATTTAAATTCCTCCCATCTTCGTCGTTGGAGCCCACTTTGCCTTCTATTCATTTCTCAGAGTTCTCTACGCTTCCTTCCTTTATTTTTAAACTTCTGTCTGCATGTATTATGTTTTTCCTTCTTCTGTCTTTAGATTCACATGGTTCCAAAGAACTCTTCATAGCCTACCCCTAAAAACCCTAAGCCTACCAAGCCTTCTGGTTCTTCACATGCTCTCAAGTTCCTAAATCCTCCTAAGGTCCGCACCAAGTCAAAAATATTCATCGGGTTCTCGTGGCGGTTGGTGGTGACTTTTGATGAGTTGGAGTCGCTAAAAAAAACCTATAAGGTGCCATGAATAATATTAGAGTTTGAGGTGTTGTCCCCCAATGAAGCGCGCCATGGACTCCGAAGGGTACGCCTCAAAGGTGGCTGTGTACCCTAACATGTTCTTTAGTGGCCTTAAGTTGCTTTTCTGCTGTCTAGTTCGCGATGTGCTAGACTACCTGCGCTTGGCACCTGCCCAGCTCCACCCAAATGCTTGGAGGATCTTGGTATTGTATTGCATCATCTAGTGGCGAGCGCTGGAGGAGATAGGTTCCAAGTACCCCGATCTTATTGTGCATGAGTTCCTCCTTACCCATAATCTTTTGAAGCAGAGTGGCAACACATGTAGTTTTAGATCCATTCAAGTGTTGGATGGTTTGGAGCTGCAGTATAACAAGGTAAAGGGGTGGAGTCGACGTTTTTTCTTCTTGTCTGGTAGAGGGTGGGAATTCCCTGTCGTGGGTGATGACAAAAGCTTCAAACCCTCGGCGACTCTCAAGGAAGTGAGCTGGAATGAGGTTGTTCACGCTTGGGTTAAGGCCCATCTGAACGCTATTTTTTTCGAGACCCTGTTGGATGAGGGCAGCCTTCGACAATATTTGCATCCTACGACCAACATGCATTTTGCTGATTAGACCACACCAGTGTAGGCGACTGTACCTCAGGTATGTAGGCGTTCACCTAGCTCACTAGTGGAGGGGAAAGGGAAGAAACCCAGGAATGAGTCTCCTGCCAAAGCAAACTCTGAAGAAACGCCCATCTCCCCTCTAGAGCAAACTTTTGTTGTTGTGCTCGTTCAGTAGCAAAAGTCGTAGTCGTCGAAGAATGTGATGGTGACCGTACCGCCTTCTCCTTATTCCTACGAGGGGCAGGCTGCTCTACTTCTCTTCATCAAGTTTAGGTCAATCCTTTGATGGCCAATCTTACTAGCTCGGAGGGATTCTCCCAACTATTTTAGAGGCTCTTTCTTCAACCCCCCAGGCAATGTGGGGGTCGTGGAACTCTTGCCCGGAAATGAGTTACTCTCCTTGCGATTCTATGGGGGTCCTCTTGGACTGTCTTATTTGGGAGTTTCGGATAGTGCCCTAATCCCGGACATTAATCTTGAGAGGGTTCATTCGCTCTTATCCAAAGAGCGTCCTGCCGAGGGTCAGGATCTCCTAGACCGATTTCTATCCCGGATTCTCCCATTGCTTATTCCCCTGAAGTTGAGGTTGTCTTGATCGAGCCCAGTTTGGAGGGTGAGGGAGGTGACAAAGTTGTGTCTGGGAGGGAGATAGCGAGGGTCGTGTCATTGGCTGAGGGGCTTTGGCGGATGCACCTGAGACTAAGCTCACGACGGTGTCAATGGAGGTTAGCGAAACTCCAGCTGTTGGAGTTGATGTTGTGGCTCAATTGCTCTCCACTTACACCACCCCCAACCTTGGCTTCGGCGAAATCTGAAGTTGGCGAGGATGGTGATTCCCCAACCACTTTGGTGTATGCTGGTATTTCTTTGGCCTTCACTAACACCATCTCGGCCTTGGCGTCAACTAAGGTTGGTGCTGAGGCAGGGACGATAGTTGCGGGAGAGACTAAGGGAACCCCCCTTCGGCCTTGGTACAGATGCATCAGCGGCTAGCAAGATTCCAGCAGTTTCCACAGACTCAAGGGTCGAGGAGATTCTTGAACGTGCTGTGGAAGTAGATGGTGAAGTCGAAGGCTAGAGAGGTCCATCCCCAGTGGGGTTCATGGTGGGTGCAGAGGCATCGGGGCGTGATGGCATTGTACACGAGAACCCTTCTGAGAAGAGGGGGATGCTACCCTAAGGCCGATTGTAGACGGGGCTCGTGCAGACTGTATCCAGGAAATGGTTAGAAGGCTTAGGGAGTTCGTCTCTGCAATCAGCTATCAAGTAGCCATATTTCCCTTTAAGTTATCTTGGTGCATTTTCCTTCAACACTAACTTGAAATTTTCATGGTAGGGCATAAAGCAAGTGGTGGTCTTCATTGTGGACAATTGGGAGGGGTTGGAAGGTGAGAACCGAGCGCTTCTATCTTTGTCACAATTGACCTTGCGTTGTGCTAAGGAAAAGAGTGAGAGAAAAAAGGAGTTGGAGGAAATCCTCGTCAAGGTGCAGTTCAGCTAGCGGTGAAGGTAGAAGAGGATATTCCAGCTTCATCAACGCAAGGCCCAACTTAAGTCTCACTTGTTAAAGGCCCGGGAGGAGGCTGGCTCGCATCATCTCAAAGCAGCATTAACCACGGAGGCAAGGGACAACCTTCAAAGGTCATTCGATCCAACAAAAGGAGCTAGAGCGGTTACAAGCAAAAAATTTGAAGTTACTTAAACAATACAACTCCTATGCCCGATCATACAAATGGTTGGAGGGGAAGTTCGAGGAGGTCTTCGAGTCTCTGTAGAAAAAAAAAAGGATTCTCTCAAGGCCAAAAATAAGAGAGTGAAGGACTTGAAGGTCGAGAAAGTTGAGGTCGATCGTGTGATAGCCGCCCATGAGGCCACCATTCGGGACTTGCGTTCTTGCCTTGATAGCACCGAATCCACCCTTCCTCGGCTATGCGAGGAGTTTTCACACGTCCGTTTGGTCCACGACGATGCTTGGAATTATGGCTGTCTAGAAGGTTTGGAGAGAATGAGAGATCACGTGCTACTGAATCCCTGAAGCAATTTGAGCGCGCTGAAAGTGCAAGAACTCCTTCCTTCTAGACCCGGCAACGTTGAAGCATGGTGCCTAGATAGGAAAAGAGTTGATCCTAAGTGCACTCTCAAACAACCTAGCCAACTGACCACTTTTCCCCTTGTATTGATGTATCTTCATTTTCCTTTGCTTGTACTTTGTACTAATGTTAATGGAGTTCTTCGTACATATTATTTCCTATTCTTGGGTTTTTTTCTTCTTCGCTTTTAGCTTTTCTTTTGTGTGCTCTGGGGAGTGTATTGGGTAAAGGGTGATGTCATTCGTATCATGAACAATCTGTAAGCAAAAACTATTCTTTATCGTAATCATATAGTCCCAATTTGCTGCCTTCTACTTAGGGGGTTGAGCTCCTTGGGAGTTAAGCCATGTTGTTGAGAGATTGAGCCCATATCTTTGGAAAAAATAAACAAGTTAATATCACTCAACTTCAGTCTGCAAGTGCGAAATTTGAAAAACCTAGGCAGTTTTGCCAGAGATGTGAGGCGTTAGTTGCTTGGCATTCTGTTTGGTAAAAGAAGAGTACGATGAGGATTCTGAGGTGTTATTCGTTAAGCATTCCATTGTTGGAGATGGCATCCTAGGAGTGGTGTCGGGTAGTCGAAAGATTAAACCCGCTCTCTATCGGGGGAGGGGGAGTGATGCCTCAGGCTAAGCCTGCCCTATTGGTCTCCCGATAAGGTAATTTGCCGGACGGTTGATAAGCTGGTCCACTTTTTGCCGTGATGGGGGCGAGGTAAGTTGTCAGGCAACCAAGAGGCTGGACCCGCTCTCCCATGTGAGAAGGTTGAGCCGCTTGCCCAGCTATTAACCCTCACGGGGAGGTAAATTGTCAGGCAGTTTGGGACTAGACTTGCTGCTCCCACTCGTTGACATCACAGGGAAGGTAAGTGTTGGGTTAGACTTGTGTTGATCTCACTCTTCACGGAGGTTAGGGTAAGTTTCTAGGCAGCCGAGGAGTTGGACCCGCTCTCCATCGTGGGAGGGATAAGATGGCCATAAGGCGCATCTCCCCCTTTAGGGCCCTGAGGGGAGGTAAGTTACTGGGCAATCTATGATTAGACCTGCTCCCACCTGTTGACGCTCACAAGAAAGGTAAATTTCGGGCAGCCGAGGCCTGACCCGCTAGCCGCCGCAAGTGGGATAAAGTAGCCTTTAGGTGTAACTCATCCATTTGGTACCTTGCGGGGAGGTAATTATCGCACAACTGAGCAGTTGGTCCACTCTTCACCGTGATGGGGGTCGAGATAAGTTGTTAGGCAATCAAGAGGCTGGAGCCGCTCTCCCACGTGTGGAAGCTTAAGTTGTTTGCCCACCTATTAACCCTCACAGGTGGGTGAGTTGTTGGGCAGTTTGGGACTGGACCTGCTCTCGCCTATTTGCATCACATGAAAGGTAAACGTTGGGTCAGGCTAGTTCTAATCTCACTCTTAGTTGTGGGGGAGGTAGGGGTATGTTGCCGAACAGTCGAAGGGCTGGACCTCTTCTCCATCATGGAGGGTAAAAGATGACCTTAAGGCACATTTCCCTTTTTAGGGCCCCGTGTGGAGGTAAATTACCGAGCAGTTTGGGACTAGACCCACTTCCACCTATTGATGCTCACAAGGAAGGTAAATGTCAGGCAGCCAAGGTCTAACCCGCTTTCTGTCACAACAGGGGTAAAGTAGTTTCAAGTCACTCGTAGGGGCTTTTTCTTTCCTGTTGTCGCATGGTCCTTTCACCTGCTTCTAGCAAGCCTTACCTTTGGTTGGTGCCTTCCCTTTCTTTTCTGCATGTTCTAGTTCTTTCATCCTCTGCTTGGTCAAGGCCTGAAATGTGTCCTCAGCGTTAATAAAGTTTTTAGCTTGATCCATGAACTCTCATAGTGTGACAGGAATTCTCTTTGCCAATTATGCCATGAACTGGGATCGGGACCACACTCCTCCTAAAAGAGCTGCCAAAGTTATCTTCTCTTCTTGGTCGTTTGTAGTCATGCATTATTTGTTGAACCTGGATAGGTATGTTTTCATACTTTTGTCTTCCCCCTGCTTGATGGTGAGGAGGTACGCCATGGGGCGCCTTCTTCTCCTACTCAGCATAAATTGTGTGAGGAACAGGCAGGCCAACTCCCTAAAGCTGTCTATAGACCCAAGTGCCAAAGACCTAAACCATATTCTCGTCGATCCATTCAAGGTTAGTGGGAAAGCTCTACAAGCCACTTCTCTTAGGAAGTCATGCAGAGTCATGTGAGTTTTGAAGGTTTCCAAGTGTTCAAGGTGGTCTCTAGCCTCATCATACATGTTTATAACGGGAATCAGAACTTTGGTGGTATAGGCATAGCCATCACCTCCTTGCTGTAGGGTAGGCCTATACTGGTGAGTAGTTGGTCTACTAATTATAATGTGCCCGTCTTCCTCACCATTTTTTCGTATTTCCCTTTGAGGTTACGCAGCTTGTTCTACATTTTTTTTTCTTCCTTTGCATCACCTCCCCTCTTGCGTTTCTGGACTCTACATGCTCGCTATTGCTTGGTTTTGCTTCATTCTCTGGCCCTTTGATGGCTACTATGACTGTCTCGTTCTCTTTTCGCAAGGTCTCCACTTTGGTAATTAGTTTTTATACCAGTTGTTCCATCATGACTAGCCTTACTTCCATGTTTGTTGACGTTACTTCTTCTTATCCCTGTGTTGGTAATTAGTTTTTATACTAGTTGTTCCATCATGACTAGCCTTACTTCCATGTTTGTTGATGTTACTTCTTCTTATCCCTGAGTTGTCTGAGAATGGGTTGTCGCGGGCATACGAAGGACACATGAAGTCTATAGAGATCTCGTAGACGGTGTCACTGTTAACATTTTGTTTTGTATGCCTTTGGACCAGATTTCAACAACTCAGGTTTTTTTCACCTACATACTTAAAAAAACACAGAAAATGGGGGGCCTTGGTGGAGGTCGGGCAATCTTCGATGCTAAATTCAGTATATATCCTTAATAGTTTGTGTATGCATTTTAGGAATAAGAGAGAGTTCTTTGTACCTGGTAGTTGGCTTTTATACTAGGTTTCTGGGTGTGGACAACTTATACCTGACTTCGAAGAGCCCATATCCTTTCAACTGTTCGCTTAATCATAATCTTTTAATGCGGCGTAACTTCTAGAGTGGCGTCATTAATACGCCGTAAAGTTCAGGAAGTGGTGCCATTAATACGGCTTGGCTCCTTGACTCATTTTAATCAACAAATGTTCCTTGTTAAGCCCCTTCATACCTGTTATCAAGAGATCAAAGATTTTCCATATTTCTCGCCCACCTACTTGCACAAGTTTTCGAGGGTAGGGTGTCATCGATGAGGTGTCAAGGTGGCAAGTCTCATTTGCCCCTTTCGTCCGTTTTCCCTACGAGTGGGTTGTTTCGTGAGTGGGTTTACTCATGAGCCAAGTACTCTACAAAGGTCCATTGACTCCTTTTAGAGGGGGTCGTTGTGCTTGGCTGGGCTTGGCCGAGGTCTTTGACTTACTTCCCCCATGGGTTTGCTATACGGGCCGATGGAGGGAAAATCCATTTACAATTACATTTTTAGCTTAAATTTAGCCCTTAAAAAGTAAAATCAACTTGATTAATAATAAGTTGTATGACTGTTTCATTGAAAAAAGGAGAAAGATATTCTTACGTTTGATGTAAAAATAAGTGAAAAAAACTATTGTGATAGATGTAAATTGGGAGGAAATAAGAAAAATTATATTTATAAGTCGGCGTGAATAACAACTTAATAAAGTGTTTATATTGTATAATTTGATAGAGGTGTAAATGGGTTGGTCCGGTCCGGTCCAGCCATGGACCGAATTTTTCGGTCCACCATTTTTCCCGGACTGAACACCCATTCGGTCCGGTAATATATACTAATACTATATATTATACAATTATAGTGTTACTATTACTACTACATATAGATTTATAGTGTGTGTATATATTATAATGATATAGTGATCAGTAATATATTATATAGTGATTTAGTAAAGCTATATAATATATTACACTATATAATAGTATTAATATTATACTATTAGTATAGTTATATATTAGTATTAGTTATAAACTTATAGTCATTAGTCACTAGTCATAGTGATATTAATAATTTAATACTATATATAGTTATAGACTTATAGTGATTTCTTTATAATTGTAGACTATAGTTATAGTGATTTAGTTTAGTTATCAATTTATAATTATATAATTATATTGATAATGTTAATTGTTACTTTATTACTAACTTAGAGAATATGAATGTGTTATAATTTTATATTGTAAATAGGGATATGTTAGATGAAAATTATATAATTTATTATACAATTATTATATAAAATAATATATTTATAAAAATAAAAATAAAATTTTTTAGTTCGGTCAGCCCAGTCTGGGAAATCCCCACCCCGAGACCGGACCGAAGACCGAAATACCCTTATTCATTGGACCGAAACCAACCATGGGGACTTTTGGTTTGATCCGATCTCTGTCCGGTCCAATCGGTCCATTTACACCCCTATAATTTGATTTAAAAGATAAATTTTAAAATTTGAATCTTACAAATCGAGTTTTACCATTTAAGTGATCTAAATAATATGCACTAAGGGTGTAACCGGTTCGGTTCAATTCGATTTAAAATATATTTTAGACCTGAACCGGTAAATACCGGTTTTGAGATTTGAAGAATCGATACCGCACTGCTTAGACCCCTAAACTGGAACTTTCGGTTTTATCGGTTCAGTTCGATTTTTCTGGTATATTGTATAGTATATATATTAAAGTATATTATATTACATAATAATATAGTGATAATATATTGTGGTATATTATAATATATATTATAATTATATTATAGACTATATATAGCGATATATTATAGTATATTATAATATATAGTGATATAATATTAATATAACTATTAATACAACAGATTATAGTGATAATATATAGTTATTTATATAGGATTTAAAATTTTAGTATTATATTAATTAGTAATTTATCATAATACAAAATTATTTTATATATAATTATATATAATATAAAAAAACATATAAAAAATATATATACACGAACCGGTCTGGTCCGGTGTTAGAAAAAGGAAAATCAGAACTGGATCGATTTTAACCTATTTTAAAAAAAATAAAACTGGTACCAGACTGAACCCGAACCAAATCCACCGGTCTAGTTCGATTTATACGTTCATCGATTTTTTTTTACCCCTACTCTACACACATATTTAAGAACAAAATAATTCAATCAAGAAAATGCAGAGGGTATATTAAAGCTACGGTACTTGAGATTATTTGTTTTTTAATTTACCCTTTTATGACTGTTTTAAATAGAACATTAATTGCAATCTTTTTTAGAAAGAATTTTGCCATTTTTATCTCTTGTCCGTTTGAAGAATTTGCAAATCTTCGAGAAGAATTGTTTTTTAATAACATTTAACGCCATATTTCCTTATATGTACCATTCTTGTGGTAAGATTTCCTTGTTTAGATTCAGAACTCATCTTAACTCATATCATTTTATCATTACAATTTTTTTAAATTTTCACATAAAATATAATTAACAATTCAATTTTTTCAAATCTCAAAATAATAATAATATTAAAAAATATATTATAATAATATTTTATTCAACTTATTTAAAACCATCTCAACTTATCTCTAAATCTAAATGGAATAAATTAGAGAAAAATTTTCTCACCTTTTATGCTAATTTAACAATTATTTAATTTTTAAGATTCGACTATCGAGGGCCAAGGTAAGGCCCAAGGCCTCAGCCTGGGTTGCATCCCCACCCCACATGAGCCGGCTCGACCGCTACGTCCACCAACTATTCACAATTCTTTCTGTTGACGCCCGTATGGTTGATCGCGCCACACCTACTATTACAATTCGAAACATTCTACACATCATTCATATATTATATACTATTCATAATTTTTTTTTATTAAATATGTAGTGCACAGATGATAAGTAGAATATTTTTTTTAATCTAATAAAAATAAAAAAAATAAAAAATTATATATACTTTATAGTGCAAGAATGATAAATAGAAGCTTTAAAAACCTGCTACCACGTACTTATGCAAATTCTTTGTTTTTAACTTTCACCAAAAGATTTGAGTTTCCCTTTTATCGAGGGTGGCTCTATAGAGACTGCTGGGGTTTCCGTTAGTGTATTTTATGTATTTTTTTTACATGTATTTTGTTAATATTTTTAAATATTTTTTAAAAAAATTACAACATCATTAAAAACCACTTCCTTAATCATTAGAAAAAAATACACCCAGGGCCAGTGGGAGGCCACGGGGAGAGTTGCATATTCCTTTTATCTAACCTGGTAATGTAAGTGTACAACCAAACCCAAAGAAATCTGCCCAATTAGAAATGCAAGTGAAGATAAAGGAATTAAGTAACAAGATTCATCCATTCCATTAGAATCCTATTACAAGAGCATTGGTTGTTTACACCATAGATATTAAGGCAAAACTTCTTTTTTCTTTGCCTTATAATTGAAATACAGTATAGATTATTCAGGGAACACTCTTTGCCCCAATTTATAAGTTCTAAAAGGAGAGGAAAAAAAAAACAGAAGTAACTTTGTTTTATTACAATTGGTTGGAGGACTTAGCTGCCAGCTGGTGATTACATGTAACAAGATGAATGGTACTTTAACTACCCATCCCTCTTCCCTTCATGACGTGCCTCCTTAGACCCGGAATATGGACATTTGTGATATAATCTCTCCAATCTATGCTGCCCACATCGAATCCAAATTCCCTCTTCTCTTCATCAGACATCCTCTCCATTAATCTTTGAGTATTGCTGCTATCAAACCTGCGGCGCATTAATATAGATACTTATGTATGTAGTCAATAAATTTTTGCAAGAAAATGATCAAAGATTTTAGGAAGAGTGGGGCATGGTTTCCAATGCATAAGGGAACAGCCTATTGCAGCAAAGGATATGGGCTACAAAAATACAGTAAGCAATAAGGTGGAAGATTCTTCTTTTTTGGCATAACGGAGTTTGAATAGAAAACAGAAGAAAGGTCTGTATTCTGACTTAACCATCGAAGTTTATCCCGGCCACATAGCGGCCAACTCCGATCGATTACATTTTCTTAATTTTTGTAGGATAATCAAGGTCAGTGTTAATCGATCCGTCCGGAATTGGAATGAACACTTTCAACAATTTTTCTTGTTAAATGAGGTTTACTTGGTCTTCATGTCATTTAAAATTGACATTACTCTATCCCCAGTCAGGAAAACAAGATTTAATTACTTACCTTCCACCATAAAATGTGTATGGCTCATATATGTTTGCCAAGTACTTCGCTTGTTCTACTGATTTTCTGCAAATAAATTCAAGTTTCTGAGACAATTTCCCGTTCGAAGAGGCCATAGCTGTCAACCCACTTCGCTGAATAGCATCTCCCCATAGGTGAGTAGAGAACTCTTCCATGGATCTAAATAGCTTCATAGATGGAACCTGGATTGGCCTACCCTTTGAATCCATGCATGGAAAGGAATTATAGTGCTCGTAGAGCAGTCTCGCGAGGTCTTGGAAAACTAGCGGATTTACAACAGATGAAGCAATCTGGTATACATTAATGTCCGGTTTTTGGGCCATTCCATGCCTTGCAATGGCTGCCAGGGTTGCATTAACAACCATATCTGCTGGTACCTGCAACAAGTACGTCAAGAGACCAACTTGCCATGGTGTGCTTTCTATTGACATAGAAGCACGAATTAAATGGATTGAATTGAACTTGTTAGCTTATCTTTTTCCTGATAAAAAAGGAACTAGGTAGCCTACCCAAAAACATGGAAAAGTTATATATAGTATAGCAATGCAAGTATTTACTTAATACTTACTACATCGAGTACTCCATTTGGATCAACTAAGAAACCAGTGAGTTGCCCTTTCCCATAGTACAGGACTATAGGATCCATCATTCTGTAAGAGTGGAGAAGAGTGGAGAAGAGTGGAGACAAGGTTAGTTCCACTAAGATCAAAGCAACTGCATGCACTAAAGAGGTTAATATAGATGCATGGCTGAGTAGGGATACCTATTCCCTTGCATCCATCCAGGGAATGGCTCTTTGCAAGTGCTCTCAAT
Source organism: Cyclocarya paliurus (assembly GCA_029856935.1). Lineage (NCBI taxonomy): Eukaryota > Viridiplantae > Streptophyta > Magnoliopsida > Fagales > Juglandaceae > Cyclocarya > Cyclocarya paliurus. Next base: position 34,458,663 of record CM056951.1, read on the forward strand.
AACACTGGGTCTAATAATGACAACCGGTATTTCTCCTCTCAATTTGTCAATCATCATTTCCCCCATAGCCTTTGTGAAAACATAAGTATCTTGCCAGCCATATATTTTGGCCCTGATAAAATACCAAATATCATCCCCTTATATTTCTAGCAATTTCAATCCATGTACACTGTTATTCCTAGTGGAAATCCAACATTTGAATTGTAAAGCATTCTGGATCAAGGATTACCGCGTGTTTCTGTTTTCTTGGGAACTAAAATGAAGCATTGGAGAGGAAAATAAGAGAGAAGAAACATCACCTTTCCAGACCCAACTCTTTCATCTTTTGAGCCACTAAATCGACTTCAGAATCTTTCTTGAAGTCCGAAGCCAACTTCATTTCACTTTCGATGTCCAATGTATGGAGGGATCCTGATGAAATTTGGAAAATCTCTCTTGCTATACTATCTCCAATACCGAATGGCTTTTCCATTATTCTTCCTTGTCTTTGTCCATTAACATAAGCTGTAAATCAATCAATGAAATGCATGTCACGAGATCTATATGTTTCAAATAGACCATTAGAAATCGTTCCAGTGCCCATTGTAACTCAATTTTATAAAAGTGGGTTCCTACACCTCTATTTTCTGCCAATAAATGTGCCTCTAAACTTACCTGTTGATACTTGCAAGAAGAGCTTGATTTTCTTGCACTTCTTCGCAAAGCCCATGAGGTGGCAAGGTCCTTTTGTGTTTATATCAATAGCAACATCATACCTGCGGTCACACAAATTCAAAAGTCTAAAACAACCATAATTTGAAGATCTTGAAATTCAGTGATTAAACGTGAACTTGTAGTAGAAAAGTTGACCTTTCGTCGAATGTTGTATTCGCTGCAGAGTTTACGATTACGTCGACTTCTTTTGCAATAAAATCCGCTGAATCTTCATCTAAGCCAAGATTGGATTCGCAGATATTGCCCACCACAGGAACTAGCTTGCTCAACATGAAGGATTGGTATGATTTTCCATGAATTTGTTGGAGGCACTTGAAAATTTCTGTATTTATGATCTAAAGCAACAACCACAAATCACACGATCTTAATTCAAGACCAAGTAATGAAGTTCACCAAACTGATATAGAAATTTGAAAACCACCAGAGATAGGGGCATCAGAACATACTTCACTTCTCAGTCTATCCATTGCCGCTTCCTTGTTTTCTGCCTTAATCAAAAGAAACATTCTACCCACATCGGGCTCTGTCCGTAAAATCTTCTCAATAAAAACTGTTTTATTTATTTATTTATTTATTTTGGAACAGACAAAAAAAGAAATCAACTCTATTGCTAATCGAAGATCCAGCAATTACAAAAGATAAATAATTGAGTCGAGGAAACCTTAATACAATGTCAATGAAAATGCTCAATTACGCATATATATACCTTTTGCTAGAAACCCAGTTGCACCAGTGATAAGAAACGTCTTCCCTCTTAGAAATTTGACAATTCCAATACCATCATGCACCTCTACCGAAGGGGTGGAGGGTTCTCCATAGGGCACCAAATCCTTCACTGCAATCTCTGCCTGGCTCTTTCCATTTGGCGACAAAACCAAGCTTCCAGCATCTCTTAAAACTGCACTTTGATCCGTGCTCACCAATGCTTGTCTTCCTGTCATAACCGAAGAAAACCCAGTAGACTTTACTACATTACCACCTCCTTGACAATACACCACATTCTTATTCATCCTCAGAAAGCACCGGTCACGCATGTCGGACACTCTTGGGAGTTTAGTCGGTGCAACTGACGAAGAATTTAGGAACAAAGCCCCCATCATTTGTCAAGAAAATAGAGAATATTTTTAGATGACAAAAAAAAGAAACTAGAAGTTTTGCAGTTAAAAGTGGGTTGGCTCGAAACCTTATCTAAACACTTCCTGCATAAAAAAAGAAAAGCAAGTAAACTAACTCTGCACGATAAGAGATGGGTTAAGTTCGGTTTTAAAGGGAAAGAAGGTGGGGTGGATTTAAGGGAGAAGGAGATGAGGGTTAGGTAAATTTGGATACTCTAATTTCTAAGAGATTTTTCTATGCTGGCTCTCTTTTTGCCACCCCTTCACACTTCCCACCAACCGCTAAGATGGCGGGAACTCTCTTTCTTCCACTTCTTTGATTGGTCTTCTGTGCCATAAATTTTCCCGGGAAATGTTGAGGGAGAAAGGGTGTGAAGAGGTGGGTTGGGCTGATGGCTATGGAATGGGCCTGGCTCTCGTCTACTACTGATTTTGTTGCTTAGTACGTAACCGGGAACGGCTCAGTTCGGACAGAACCAAGGCAGCTGCCTCCTACTCCAACTAAGTCCTCTTAAAAAGTATTTTGTTATCTGAGTAATTCTACCTATAATTGTAAAGTGCATAAATTTCACATAATCATTTTTAAAGAGATTGAGATCTATTATTAAAAAAGTAATTTCTTTTATGTGGGTTTCATATTTTATTTACTTTTTTCAGAACAATTACACGACAGTTATACAAATCAGGATTACAAATGTATTTCCCTTTATTTGTTTTCTTACTAAAAAGATAAAAGAAAGAAAGCAAAGGATGAATTCTCAAGTCCATACGTGGATTTAAGTTTTGATATAGTTTTAAATTGTAAGTTTACTTGTTTGCTTGTGTGTTCTTTCAATCTTAAAAATATGTCTAATAAAAAACACGAGTATATAAAAATTTTAAGAAAAAAAAAAAAAAGTATTTGAATCTTAAATTAAGAGGTTAAAAAATGAATGTAATTGTTATGATAAAAATATAAATGACTTCTTCTAATTTTCGCCTAATGCCTCATTTGACATTCAACGGGCATTGCTTATAACGCCTTAGAAAAATATTCTTCTTGATTTTAGATGTTTTCGTCTTCAATTACATTCTTCAAACTAAATTTATTGATGTATCACATATTAAACGACTGTTCGTTTAAATAGTAAACATACTAAGCTACTTGAAATGTGTTGTATCAATGGTGCGATTATGAATGATAAAATATAAGACGAAAAATAACATTACTTAACACTTCAAATGTACCATGATATGTGTCGTATTCAAATCCAAATCATACATATATATTATAGTCATATAGATTACATATTGATTAGAAGACAACGACTCTCCTCTCCGTTAGTTAACGAATAATTTCATAAATCAAGGAAACCTGGTTCAAAGGCGTTTGTAGTCCAACGGTTAGGATAATTGCCTTCCAAGCAATAGACCCGGGTTCGACTCCCGGCAAACGCATCTTGTGTCTTTTTTAAAAACCACGTACGGTTGCTTAATACTATACTAGCAACTCTCCCTCTATGATGATGAAATGTAGGATCCTCCCACCACCAATACTCATAAAGTCTCACTTTTTTTTTCTTTTCTTTTTTTGGGTCCGTCTCACGGCTCATTTTTCCCACCACCAGACTTCCTCCCTTGTGATCCCAAGTTTAAGACCTGATTTGGATAGTGAGTTAAAATGAAATGAGATGAAAGTTAAATAAAATATTATTATAATATTATTTTTTATTATCATTTTTGTTTTGAAATTTGAAGAAATTGAATAGTTTATTGTGTTTTATTTTAAAATTTGAAAAAATTATAATAATCAGATGAGATGAATTGAAATAATTTTACTATCGAAAGTCTTAGAGTGGTGCTACAAGCCTACAGCCACGGGCAGCATACCAAGCAGCCAAAATTTTTATTGTTCGCTAGCTGTTTACGTAAACAGGTTAGTCAGTCACCTTTATTATGAACCCATAGAAATCAAACAAAGCAACAATTAAAACACTGAACCAAAACAAAATTGCTTGAAGAATGAGAAAGTCAAGTTCCAAGCACTTCATGAAAACTTTTGCAAGAGAAAGCTTCGCATCTACAGGCCTTGAAGATTGGGCACACATTTTTTCAAGGAAAACTGAAATTAGAAACACAAGATATATGCCCTTTGTTTCATCTCCTCTTCCAAGCAAGGTTGAAGAGACTTCTTAAAAAAATCAGTTTCCATCCATTTTTACCATTACATGCCACCCTTCGTTTTCATCTCTTCCAAGCAAGTCTGGAGAGTATTTTTAAATAATTTGCTTCCAACCCTTTTTTATCAATACACACGACAAAATGTTTCAACCTAACTCTGGATCGTGAGAGCAAGCTGACTGAACGATCGATGGACAACCAAGAGAGGATGAGAAATATAAATGCAGAAGCCCGTAGCAAATAATGCAAGACGCAGGCAAATCCATTTGGGCAGGACACGATGGACATTTTCTTGCTGAGTTTGCTTACCTTATCACATTATGAAAAGGGAATGGGGAAACTAAGATAGAGGCTAGCTTGCTTCCACTAGTGGCAAGCATATATAAATGATATAACTAGTTTGGACAAGCTTTTTGGGACTAATTTTGGCGTGAATTTAAAATTTAGGGGGGCTGATGATATTAATATCTCACAAAGCGCGATTAATCACAAAGTGCGATTAATATTACACCCTCCCGATTTAAGCATCAGAAAATGCAAAGTATACGCAGATAATGTCACATCATATGCATTCAAAGAAACAGGAATGGCTCTTAATCACCAGAGGAACACCGAAAACAATTGCACTGAAAACCAAACCCCTGGGACAGGAGAGTTTGCCGAGCATCACGATCCATACTTGCATCAATATAGCAGATCCGAAGCTCTTCACCTGCAAAATGCCAAACAAAGTTTGTATTGGATTGGTGTTAATGTCCTGTTTGAGGATTTGCGTATACAAGTTCACCAAGTGTTATAATCCAGCTTAAAAGCTGACCCAGCTTCCAGAGGTGTTGATATAATGATAACAATGCTTTGTTTCAACTAAGAAACTTTATACGCTCCTTTTCCTCAATCTAAGAACTTCAGTTCAGAAGGGCTCCCGTGTACAAGCATGAAGATACATGCTTCATCTAAGAGAAACTGACAGCCTTTGAAAAACTGTCAATCCATCAAGCAACACAGAAAGGAGAGATGGTCTCGTTGTCCAACCAGCGCAGCCCTCCTAATGCACCCTATATTTACAGCATATTTTCAAGTCTGCCATTCCCTACTAGCAAGTCATCCCCTAATCCAGTCCTTCCAAAAGTAAATGATTTATAACTGCAGAACATGGGAGTCATGGGACAAACCTGCCTCGACATCACGAAGGACCTTCAATCTGGCATCTGCATTCTCTATCCATAAAATGTGTGCATTGGGATCTGCAGCAAAATAAAAGATAATTTAGTTTTTCAGATCATACATAGGCATGAGTTATATTGCAGGGGTGTCTTATGGAGATCCTTTGCTATTTTGATCCTTAGCTGAAGACAGCAAAAATCAATACTTGTGACAACTCCACTTCATAAGCAGAGCATTCACACGTAAACAGGGTGGTTAAAAATGAACTTCTGTTTGCATGTCATCTCGATTTGTACATAAACCCAAAATACATTGCTCAGTTATAAAATCATATATAACCAAAGACAAAATGTGCACAAGTGTGCACGAGTCCTTTGTAGAAGGCAGGCATTGGCATAAGTTTAAAAAAGGGAGAGCTCACCACAATCATGATTGTAGAACGATGGAAGCATATACACAGCATTCCCAACAGCAGCTTCAGCTTCTACAGAGGCAGCGGCTGATGAAAGAAGATCTTCATACAATCCTCCAACCAATTCAACACGAAATGCGTTAATACGAATACGTGCCAAAACGCTAGTGTACCATGTATTGGTTAGAACTTGTAATGTCAAGGAGACATACTCGTTAAAAAAAAAAAAAATTGGGGCACTGAAGAAGTGAAACAGACAACTGGATGGAAATTATAAATAAATTTCTGTCATGTGAAGGATACAAGCAACCTGTTCATCACAGATATTTGCCTTTGTGAAGGCACTCCTTAGTAAGCTAAACCCCTCTTCCATCTGTAAAATGCCTATATAGGATGATTACTACAAGAATGGAAAATGTCCAAAACCAACGAATTTGAATGTACTATAGTTATTAGTCAATCAACTCTTCATATTTATTTATCAATTTCTTTACTCCTAATCTCCTGAGTAACACAAGCAAATAAAAGAATCTTCACAATGAAACTTAACATGTAAGTCTTGATATTGCTTTACAGTTAGAGAACATCAGTCAATTACCACAAATTAGATTTCTGGGAGAAGATTAAAAGAGGAAAGATATTGTATCACATGCTTGGATGATTGAGATAAACCCACTTTTCAGGAATAATTTTCCCCCTTATAAACAGAGATAGAATCGGGCCAGTTTTAATCAAAGTATTCAAGCCTTACCCAAACTAAAGAATTTAAAGTGCTACAGTACTCAGAAAAAAAGCATGCAAAATGCACTGTTAGAATCCTTCCTACACAAATTTTCATCATACTCCCAACACTGACTAGCACAAAGAACTCAAAATTTATTTTCTCACCTCTGAAACCATTACTGGAGATAAACTTGCAGGTTGAAGTATGTCGAAACTGTCAGCAGCTGCAACTCCTGATATGACCATACAAGCTAACCGTTTCACCAGAAGTGGGTACTTCAAACCGTGTGTTCTATAGAAATACATAATGAAAATTAAGGAATCTAAAGTACTATGAAGCTTTTGTGGGTGTTTTCAAGTGTTGACAGCCAAGTACAAGCAACCAACAAGAATTGTGCAAAAGAAAAAAAGGAAATAAACAATTTATTTTGGAGTCTAGTGAAATGCAATGATAGGTAAATAAATAAACAAGTGTTGAAAATTCCTTCTAATATATAGAGAATATATGTATACAAAAGTACATACACATATTTCCAGCAAAATATACCCAAAAGAAGTTAGCTTTGGTGTTGTTATCATAGTTTCAAATATTGAAATAATGCAACCTTTCTCTATCATACAACAGTACATGTTGCACTATCATGGTCTATCAAAGATTAATATAAAATAAAAACAATGAATCCTCATAAAAAAGAACTAAGGTATCGAAGAGCAAGAGACCAAAAATGTGGAAATAAAAGTGATTCAGAGAAGTTCATGTACCGGCAATAATTATCATAGTCTGACCAGTTTGCTCTCCTCTCAACATTGTAAAAAACCTAAAATCCATGAAAATATAGCCATAATTTAATTTTTATAAGGAGCCATCAATGATTCACATTTCAAACCAACTGGTAACTTCTTATATCTCTTTACATTACAACTAACATCCGTTCTTGAAAACAAAGAGTAAGCTCAATAATTCTCATGATAATGTGTTAAAGAAAGATATGACACCTAGATAAAAATGGAAGTTCTCCACAAGATGGACAAGTTAGTCCTTTCAAATATCAAGCATTTCTGCTTAGTATTATCCTTTGTTCTTGCATCAAGTTAAAAAGTAGCCATAGAATGGTGGTCAAAGTTGTCCTACTCGGGCTTATAAATTTCTCTACTGCAAACTTCAGTGATCAAGGTTGTATCCCCTACACCCCAGCCCAAAACAAAAAAATAAATCATCTGTTCATGATACCTCTCATAGAGAAAGAGATCATAAGTCCCTTCACCATTACACGGTCCTTAATGCTCTAAATTATGATTAGTATCAGAAAAATTATGACACAATCACAAAAATTCAAACAGAGATTTGGAAAATATTAGATATGGCCAATATAATAGATACGCGCAACTATCATTTTTAATAACAATATACTATATAGATTTTCATCAATTCTGCTTTCCCTGGAAAGCAACATTCTCTATAGAATCAGTCTACATCCTGCTTGTCCCATTATATGGTGGTGAATTGTTAATAGTTTATAAAATCTCAAGGGTAACTTATTAATTAACGAAAATGCCTGAAAAAGATTCTTATTTGGCAGTCAAAAAGGGCATTCTCTAGTCTAATAGAATCTATGTAAAGCCTTTTCTAGTTCACACAAGGTTTATGTTTGACTCCACAACGCTTGCTAGAGTTCAAGTATGTTGACCCATTTACATGCTACAAAGGGCTTTCCAGAATAACACTGCATAGAAGCACAGATAATAGACTAGCCTCATCCATGTACACATCCTTACATTAAAAACTTCAAACACGAGGTGGGTGAAACTTAAACATATATACCATAGATTGTTCTTCGCATTCTTCGCTACAAAACTGGATCGCTTGAGTTTGAGAAGTAGCTTTCAGCTTTCTGAGGCAAAAGTAACAGACGCTTTGGGTTGTAGAAAGCGAAGGGTGGGCAACGAGGGGCCTCGCGGTGTGGATGAGATCTCCGACTCCAATTCTCCGAGTGGCAAACACGCCTCGCCCAGCCGACTCGGTTAGAGAGACCCGGATCGGGGGCGGTGCAGGTCGAACCGGATCCTCATTCTTATTAGCTGTGCTGCTGGTGAAGAAGCAGGTGGAGGAGGATGTCCGTAATAGCGTCGCCTGGGAATGCAATATTTTGAACCGCGAAGCCCAACGGACAGTACGACGGCCCAGGGCCAGGGCCGACATTTTCCCAAGCTCGTCCAACTTCTTTGCGAGGGGGTCGGATCAAAGAGATCCTCGACGGGTATGAGCCTCTAGGCTTTTTCCGAAGAGCAGAGTGTGTTTCTTCGGTAAAGGAATGACACTGATAACCGTTTCAAGAGTATTATTTGAAAAAAAAGAAAAAAAAAAAGGTAGCCTTATTTGGTTCCAGGGAAATTAATAGGCTTAGATTGGGTATGGTATTCTCAATATTTTTTTATTATTAAATATTTTATTATTAATTTTTTATTACTATTAACAAAATATTTGAGAATCCTTCGCTACCTAAACGCAACCTTAATTATCATTTTATACAAAGTAATTTCTCTTTTTACAAATTTTGACAAAAATAATAATTAATCTTTATAAAAATAAGTTCACAAATTAACATTATTTTATGTGATTATTATATTTATTTTACAATAAAAATAATTTTACAATTTGACATACTATATCAAAATTTGTCAACTTGTGAATATATTTTTATATAAAATTATTTTGTGGACAAAACATTTTGCAAAACTAAAATCACTAATTTTAACTTTGGTAGCAACTTTTTGTTGTTTGGGAGGTTATTACAGTAAATTGAAATGAGATGAGATTAATTGAAAGTTAAATAAAATATTATTTTTTAATATTATTATTATTTTAAAATTTTAAAAAGTTAAATTATTTATTATATTTTATTTAAAAATTTATAATAATTAGATGTAATGAGTTGAAATGATTTTTAAATTCCAATCAAACCTAACGGTTATTCGATCTTTGATTCCTCGATCCACTCTTTCGTTCCTTCGTATACCTCCCCACCGATAGATAAGAGCATATGGGAATAACCGAACCACGTAAACAAAATGTCAGTACCATGCAGCTGCTTCAAAGCTAACGTGATGCTCTGGTGTGGACCCAGGGGTTTGAGAGGCCTTTGAACCGATGGTGAGGATAACACGAGGAAAATGAAATGTATTTTTGGCTGATTCAAGGTAGCCAAGCCTCCCAAGAGAATTATAGAATGAAATACTTTTTATTGCTTGTCATTTTAAAAAATCATTTGGTTCTTTTTTATAGGAAACCTTCTTACAATGAAAAATTAAATGACTATAACTTTATAAGAAAAATTTGCAGGATTCTTGGCATCCCTTATTTTTAGTCATCCTTTGATTCCCTCCTATTGATTTTATTTCCATGCTGGGTCTGTATCACTCCTTCCCCCTTACAAAAGACTCTTGTCCTTAATGACTGGGACCATACCGTGGATGTAGGCCTTCAATGAGTTATTGCCATGAAATAATGCGGTCTTCTTAACTAAGCACTTGCTACCATAGTTGGGCGTTGTCCTCCAAATGAAATGCGGCGATGGGTACAGAGAACTGAAAACATTTATGGGTACAATTTATATTGCTACCTGTGCACTCATGGTCTATAGCCAATCACTAATTTTAATGTATTGGTGAAGTCACATTTATGTTATTTAGGAAACAATGAATAACTACCCAAATATAAATTGGATCCACATAAAATATATATATACAGAGAGAGAGGGATAGAACTGAAAGGGTCAACATGTGGTCGAGTCAACGAAATTAACAAAAAAAAAAACATTGTTGAAGAAGCAATTAGCACCGCTCGATCAAAAAACCACGATCATCGATTGAAGGATGATCCCCAAACTAGATCATCTTCCGGATAATCCCTGTGTACTTCGGTAGGAGGAATAAAGCAATCGATGGAGAGGCCAGGGACATTGAACGCAAGATCGTCGATGGCCCACGTCTCCTCCATCCGTGTGACCGTGGGGCCAGCCTTAAGGTTGTCTCCGAACCGTGTGATGATGACGCTCGAATGGCCAGCGTGGGCGATCATCACGCCCTCAACCGTCCGATAGTCCTCAATTCTCGTGGACATGGTGGTCTCCCAGTACATGGGCTGGGCCCCAGGAGATTGGATCCTGGTCAAGTAAGAGTCCTCCAAGTAAACGAGGAGCCCGCTCCTTTGGCTGAAGTAGCCGTATAGAACGTGCTTTATCATCTCTGCCGTTCTGTCCCCGCGTTCCGCCAGGTCCGTCTGGTCCGCTGACATTTTCAAAGTAAAACAATCGACGCCTGAGATTCGTTTTTCTCCCAAGTGCTGGGCCGACGAAAATACGGCTGCTATTGCCAGAGGATCTAGTCCCTACAAAATGTTCAGTGGCGAAGCTTTCCTTACAGCAATCGATTACATAGTATTTATCAGTAGGACAATAAACATTATAGCGTCTAGACTTATGTCGTATTACGTAAATAAAATTTAGAATTTTTCAAATAGAATATAGATAGATATTTAGGGGCTTAATTTAATGATTATTAATTACAGGGGTTGGTCCCCTCAGACAAAAAAAAAAAAAAAAAAAATCGTAGCTCTGCCCCCAAGTTGTAATGCTTTCGTACTGTAGCCCTATAGGCTTTAACACTTTTAATATAAAATAAAAAAATGTTAATATCTTAAAAAGTACATAAATTCCATATGATGGATGACAGTTGTGTGAAACATAAGCATGTGTTATTCGATGTCCATTGTAAAAGCTTGTATTATAGATTATCAAAACATGGCAAAGATGGAGATAATTGAACTAGAAGACTATCGATCGGAAGCGTACGAGAAGGGACATGCAACTGTAAAAGACAAACAATACCCAATTTGGTCTCGGTTCCTTGGGACAAAATTTTCCGTTAAAAAGTAACATTACTTGGAAAAACAAACCTTTTCTTTTTCATTTTTCTACTGACCAAAAAATAGAACATATTGAGTAGAAATTAAGAATACCGAATACTTACCTGGAGAGCTCGCCGGAGAGGACGAACACCGCCTCTGGCGGTATGAGCGCCGAGCCACGGCGTGTGACGCCAGGCCACACTGCCATCACTACCGGCTACAACCTTGTGACCGCCCACCACTAGCTCAATTAGCCACTTATTGGGGACCATCTGCCACATTACAAAGCACCCTTTTTGAGAAACTCCGTTTGCTCCGGCAGCCGAGCCGCCAGAGCCCAGCTCATCCAACATGGCCATGGTCACTTTTCCCGTGGCGAAAATGCTCTTCACCATGCCTTCTAATTTCCGACAGCCCGTCGCCGCCGTGAAGTGTTGTATGATATATTGGGCCGAGGAGGAGACCTGTTAAATTTTTCTTAAGAGATTTTAGACTTTAGTCATGCATTTTTTCAGTCAAGTACGGCTGTGAGTTGTCGTCCTTCTTTTTCGCTTTTTCTTTAATCAAACTATGAAAGTGTGCAACTTGGATACTGGGCATATGCGGCATACCATACTTTAATGCAAAGTGCATTAGTCCCACACGGTTCGCAAAGTGTAGGGTTGTGCCCCTTTAAGATTCTAAGATTGCTAACTTACTGGAGGCATAGTAGTGGAAAAGGAAAAGATCCAAGTACATAGAAATTAAAACTAACCAAAAAAATTAGTCCAAACCTAAAAAGAATCAGTGCATTCCCTGATCATATTGCTAAGAATATGAAAGAATGCTAGCCGAAGCAGCAAGATCATTAAGACCACGATATATCATGCCTTGGTGATTAATCCGAGAGAGAGAATATTTTAGAAAAAAAATATGGGAATATGGGGGGGTAAAGAGTCAAAGACGGTCTACCTCGTTGATAATGGATTGTTTGGGGTGGAGTGGGATGGGGAAGAGAGGACAACCAAGAACACTGAGGAGGATCCTGAGGTCGGATTTCTTGTTGAAGACGAGGGAGAGGTGAGTCTTGATCCAGTTCCGCCATGCCAGACCTCGTCCTTTCTTTGAGCTGTTCGTGCTGTCTTCTTCTCCGTTGATGGGCTCCTCTGATAATGGTGCAAGCCGACCCATCGATCTCGGCTTTTGCTTTCTCAAGGGAAAAGAGAAATATAAGAGAGGAGAGAGAGATTGAGGGACTGGGGGAGCCTGAACAGAGGGAGGCAGTAATAATGCAGCAGTACGAAGCAGACAAAGGAAAATGAGTGGAAGACTGCTTAAGGAGACTCTCTGTGGCAATGCACTTTCTGCACATGCGCTTGGGCGCGTGCGTTCATTTGACATAATCGTGATTCCTGATTTCTATCTTATCTTAAGTTAAAAGATAAAAGTCAAATTATTTATTATATTTTATATTAAAATTTAGAAATTTAGAAATAATAAAATGAAATAAAATTGTAGACCAGGAACGATTGATCGGAACTCCTTCAGAACTTGCTTTTTTTTCCTCTTTTTCTTTTTGGCTAAACTTTAAGATGCCATCTGCAGATCACTTTGTTAACGTTATATTAAGTAAAGCTACTATAATGAACAAGGCAAGTTACAAGGTTAACAGCTTTTTGCCAACACCGATAAAGCTAATTCACACACACTACCTCAAATATTAAGTACTAACCTAACTTTAGAAAATGGTCAGTCACATGCACCCTACACTAGCTTTCCCACTTCTCCCAATCAGATATGTTCCATCAAACACCACATGCATTCAAACCGGCTGGTCACAGCCTGTATGGGTCTAAAATTACATATGTTTTGTATCTGAATCTCTTACTGCTATGGCATATAATTGAAAATAATTATTAAGATTTTTGAAATCTATCACAAACTTACCTGAATAAGGTTATTCTTAATTAGTCCCACGAGTAAGTGAGTATTTACATGCATGCCCGTTGCGCGTGGGGAGTTCTTTCTCTACCACTCTACATCCGCCGGGATATGATGGACTATGGAGGAGCTTTTAAGTAAGCTAAACAACCTGAGGAGAAGAAAGGTGGCGGGTTCACATCCTGTCCTGCTTGCAATAATGACCTCCTGGTACAACAAAATTTGGAAACTAATGTTTACTGTTTCTGCTTTGGTCGGAAAGATTAATTATTTTTACAAATCTTAAATGAACACAATTTAATTCTACTTTTATTTCATCAGGTAAGATATAAGTTATAAAATATTTATTATTAATGAATAATAAAAAATTATCCAATAAAAAATATCATTTAATAATAATAAATATGAACAGTTTATATAATGGAATGAAAATAAAATAATAGTATCGTGTATAAATTTTTTCATTTTAAATATATAAGCATGTGCGATCTATAAAATAATAAATCTCATTATAAAAATATATAATATATGATCATAGAGATGATAAATAGAATTTTTCTAAACTTATACCTATCATTAGATGGGAGATTTTCTGGCAGATATATGAAATTAAAGAACCTTTTGATTCTTGACAACCTTCTTCCAATGAGAATACAAATGTATATAGTTGCATCTTGGTTAGAGTCACTGCAGCATAATAAATAATCTGATCAGATTTATACTCGTGGCACCATTTGATTGCGCAGGGAGACGATTCTCATTAAATTATGTCCTACATTTGGGAGAGTGTTGATCAATTCAAGACTAATCGTGCAAGACCATAAAGTCAGCAATTACATATATTTGTTGAAGAATTATTTGTTTCTAACAGTGACCCATTTATGCACACTAAACGACACTTACAATGACCCACCAACGGTCGTGGATAAGTCAGTTTTCGGTTGTTCAACAGTATCCATTTTATATTTGGGTAGATACACTTGTTGGAATCCAATAAATTATTTTATACTCATACAGTGCAACAAACAGTAAAATATATTGTAATGCTTGGATAGGAATATGTGAATTTTTAGTTTTAGATTAAAGTTTAAAATATTATTTTTTAATAGTATTATTATGTTGAAATTTGAAAAAATTGAATTAAGATTTGAAAAAAATTAAATTATTTATTATATTTTGTATTGAAATTTAAAAAAATTATAATAATGAGATGAAATAAGATGAAAATTTTATATCTCATCTTAATTATCAAACATAACCTAATTCTTCCTGTGTTTCTTCTAGTAAAAGTAAAACTCCATACATATACATATATTTTATCATAAAGAAATATTTGATCTACAAAATTTTTTACAAATTAAGGTGACTTAAGACATTAAATTGTAAAATTATTTTTATTATAAAATAGATCTTATATTTTAATTTTTAAATTAATTTTTATAGAATATTTGTCGAAGAAGGCTCGGATTTTTTTATTTTCTATTTTTTGCCTATATACTCTACGTGTTGCCATGGTCTCAAGTGTGCTTGGGCCCGTTGGCAGATGGCCTGCGCACGTTTACGGACTTATATATAGATATATTTCAAGTTGAAAAAATCTACTCAACCTCCTACTATTCACACCACACTCCACACTCCATCTTTTTTTTAATTTTTTTTTTAATTTTTTTTATCAAATATATTTTTATATGAATAGTGAATAAAAAATTATAAATAGTTTTAAAAAAATAAATTCAAAATTTTTTTTTTAAAAATATTAAAAAATATTAAAAAGTGTGGAGTGTGGAGTGTGAGGAGGTTGTGTAGCAAAACCCGTAGCATTATACTATTACTGTTCTTTCGTCTTCTTTTTTAGCAGCAAGTTTGCTGGTTTCTACCACCTCTTCACTTATCCGAATACAAAATTGGCAATAAAGACATTGCAAATTAATAATCAGTATCGATACAGCTTGATAACTTGTGGAAATACAGCAGCGTTTCATGAGTCATTTAATTGGATATTTTCGCACCTTAAAGCAGCAACATGACCTTGTCCATTCCTCTAAAGCCTTTTAGCCTGCTTTCGCCATTCGCTTTTGTATAATAGCCACGCCCAGCAACGATGAAAAGGAACCAAGTAACTGAAAGGAGATGAAACACAAATGCTAGATGCAACTTTTCCAGATGCCCAAAAGAAAGCACCACTCAAGAGGTGGCCGATAGTTTTGCATCCGAATCCAATATACAAATCAAATTTTCCGACCGTCTCTCCATACAGAATGGATCATAAGAGATACAAGATTATACAAAACAAGCTATTAATCAGCAGAGATACCTAACCCATATTTCACATTATTTCCTATACAGATGTTGTCCACTATTTAGATGGACAAAAAAAAATGTGAATTTGAGTCACTGATGATTCCGGGTATCGACTTGACATTTCGTTACCAGACAGGAATATTTTATGTATGAAACAGTTTTCAGGGCCTACGGTTGGAAATTCATTGCTTAGGCAAAAAGAGAACAAGTGAAGATACCACCGCAATTCATTTGGTATGCAAATGATCTGTACTTGGAAGATCCATCTCATGAGATCAACATTCGGAGAGAAGAATAGATGCTTTCAATTCAAGGCATAATGAACTCGTTCAAGGAGTTGCACCACCTGAGTCACTGGGACAGGTGAAGGTAAATGTGGTTTCAAGCTTGATTTTACTGTTTCTGATGAACCAGGAGGCAACGACAATATAGCCTCTTGCTGGATGCTTGTGAGCTCCAAGAACTGAGTAAGCATGTCGCCATCAAGTATTTTCGGTACCCCAACCTGTCAGTCAAGAAAGGTGCGAACAAAAACAATAACATTAAGAGAGGAAGTCTATTAACTATAATACTCCGGGCTCAAATTTCAAATCCGTTCAAGGTAAGATTACCGTTCTAACACGTGTTACAATCCCCAAGAAGAAACTGAGCCCCAAACACTGGGTACAGCATGGAAGGAACAATAATTGAAACTCGCATAAATTTGACTATTAATGATTGACCAGAACACCTATCCTCCCCCACAGAACAAGCAAAAGTCATAGGGACAAGGAAGGGGAAGGAGGAAGAGAAAAACAAGGACTCAGGGCAAAAGTATATATATTCGAAAGATTTAACATCCAGTTATTGAAAGAAAAAAAAGTGCCAAAACTTAGCAAGTTTTTTGTAAGTAAAAGTGCCTAAACTAACTTACAACCAGATGGTTCCCATTACAAACTAACAACAGAAAAGCACAATCATTACTTCTTCTTCTTCTTCTACTTCTTCTACTTCTTCTTCTTTTTTCTTTATTATTATTATTATTATTATTATTATTATTATTATATTTAAAAGCACAATCATTACTTCCTAGAAGTAACATCAAAATCAAGTTTCGACTTTTCTTACCGGATTTTCACGGCTACGGAAATCATTATGATCATTTCCCAGAACAGGAGCAGTCAATGGATGAACCACAAGTCTAGCTTGGACAGCTTCTAAGAGCTCATGTTCTTCCCTATATAAACATGACATTTGGAATTATAATATTGAGTTGAGACTTTACCAACAAACCAAAAGGCAATAAAGTGCAGTATCACAATATCAACCACACTCCTTGGTAGCTATGGAAGAATTAGGGTCATATGCAAGTGCTTCCTTCCTCCCTTTTACTGCTGTACAACTAAGAAGTCCCATATCACGTATTTGCAACAGATAACGGGGAGTTGTGATATTTTGACCAAGCCCAGGGGCAGAGAGCAAACACCTAATGGGCCTTTACATGATAAATCTTGAGATAGTAAACTGCTATTCCATACCGGTGCCGGCCAGTGAAACTATGTCCCTTACAATCTCTTAAGAGGACATTAATTAGATGATGCAGCTTTTAAGACTTCCTTATGACTATGAGGCAATGGACTCTCAAGACAGATGCGTAGGGTTTATTTGGCCCAAAGATTTTTCTGAGTGGAAATGTTAATATGGCCAGATAATAGACAATAGCAACTGCGGACATGATCTGATCATACCACACTGAAGCATGATATGCTTCAAGCAATCCCAAGTTATTGTCGACCATAAATTAGGCCAGATGATGATGATTAGTACAATCAATGTGCGGTCTCAGAAAGGGTACAATTTTATATTGCTAATAGTAATTTCTATCAAAAGATCTTGCAAGCAGCTACATGTCCGGTTTTAATATTTGACCCAAATCCAGTATAGGTATGAACCATGATATTCCTTAGTATATGATTTATGTAGGTGAAAAAAAACCGGTAAAGGAATCAGCGCCTTAACCATCAATATGCTCCCAGCATTCGTTACTACTTAAAAAGATTTGGAAACTTGATTTGTGAAAACAAAAAATACCTGGATATAGGAATAAAGATTATTATGCTTCCTAATAGTGTACTGGCAATGATGGTGTTGTGCGACCAGTCAATACCATTCAGCACACCATCAGCTGGAAGCTTATATGAATATGATCCCTATAATAAAAACATTAGCAAACTCACAAGAGGCATTATCAAAATAGAAATGTGTAGAAAATAACCACTATAAAATTTTCTAAAAGACAGCATTAGATCCAAACTCCAGAAGCAATGAAATAGCATATCAGATATTACCCATTATAAAAACAGAATATACAAACATCTATATGGGTAAAAGATGTTACTAATTTGATTGGAAACCTTCCCCCTCAATTATTGGTATCTTGTACCATTTGGTTGGAAACCACCTATTTGAATTGAATATATGATAAACAACACCCCCACTGCAAGAAAAAACCCAACCACCCTCAACAACACCGTAAACTCCTATGTCACGTCTTCAATTTAAAGGAGGAAAAAATTGTGCTCTAGCTTTTCTTCAGATAATGTCACACTTATTGACAAATTTTTCTTGTGCTATTCTTTAGGGAGTCAATTTTAATCGTATTCCACTGTTCCACTCTGTATCAAACTATGTTGAGTCGGAACATAGACCATTGATACTTATCCCTATTCTCAAGAATCAGCTCATGGGTCATAATATATTTGAAACTAGTTTATTACTGTCTGTTAATCCATAATCAACCTCTGTAATTGATGATAAAAAACCTGAGCCCGATTGCTTGCAGGAGGGGCTTGCCATGAAACTTAATTCAAGGAGGGTGTAAATCTATGATTTTTTTTATAGGTCAGTGCAAATCTATGCAGTATAAACTCATGAAACAAACCAAGAAAAAATTTATTCATAATACTACTGTCCCATTTGACCTAACAACCTAGTCCTGCCCTCGGATATCCTTTAGAATCACACCGAAACTTCTCCAAAGATTTGACAATCTTTTGAGGCTTGTTAAACACATCTCTAAGTGTTCTGCATAGCATGATATCATCCAGGACAGAAACCCAAAAAAGTATTAAGCAAACAATAAAAAACCATTGCAGCCTGCAATAACATGAATACCACAAGAGATTACCTTCCTGATGCTCATGGCTATCTCACCCATATAATAAGCAGCGCACAGTGTCAAGTTACATTCTGGACTTGCATTATCTGTGACAGAGCAATAATAATGCCAAAAATTAGCATCTAGCCACAGCAGAAAATGACCAACGGGACAACTAAGCCAATAGCATAACAATAATGAGGCTGGCACATGCTTTTGGGAAGACCATTACTCCGATAAAAACATTGGTTATACTAATATTCCACACTAGAGGAAGCAAATAACCCTGGCCAGACTGGAAGCTTGATGTGAATATGAATTAGGTGTGGTAAGCTTTCCTCTCAAGCTAAGTAGAAAAATTACAAACAATTTTTCAGTATAAGGTCCCGTAGGCTGTAATTAGGTACTTCTCTCTTGTATACTACCTGTGTACTTGGGCTTTGCCTAATTAAGAGGATCAATCAATTTTCTTACTTGTCAAAAAATAAAAAATTACGACTTGAAAGTGCCATACATGCAATCACTGCGTGTTCCCATTTTTCAAACACGTGGAATGCATGCGGAGACAACCTAAAGCTTTACAACTAAAAGCATGGCTCAGTCTAAAACTTACTTTCTAATTGATCTGAACATGACAAAACAGCGATACTCCCCTTCCGATCTGAAACAACAGCTGTGTCAACATCCATAAGAATACAATCAGCAACTAATCTCTGTGATGGGTCACAGTACAGTTGCTCCAGTTTTTTGGAATCCTAACATGTAAGAAAGCAAAGCAGGCAGAGTCAGGGCCAATAACAGACACGATAGGCCATATACTGTAAGTTCAAGAATACAGATTTTATTTTTATTAGTAATAAGAAGATTTTATTGACAAATAGACATAGCCCGAGTACACAGGAAATATTTTTTTTTTTTATAAGTAATTACACACAGGAAATATACAAGAGAAAACGCCTAATACAAGTTAGGAACTAGAATAGGCTACAAGCAATCATGAAGATTTTCTCCATTCAATACAGATTAAAAGTTTCTTTTACTAAAACTATGGGTAAGGAGGCAAATAAAGGGAAAGTTTTTACAAAAACACATTTACAGATGATTTCATCTTTGTTTTGAAAAAAGGCCTAACCAGTCTCAAACAAAAATTATAGACAAAAATAACTGCCTTTACCACTTACCTCATGGTAAGAATAGAAAAGAACCCCATCACGGCAATCACCAACAGAAATTCTAGTAAAATATGAAGTCAAAGTTGTTATCATAAAGCGTGTCCTTCCTCTAGTAAACCTTTTCATCCTCTGAGGATTGTCACTCGGAAAACCACATACATAAAACTGCAGAAAGCAACATCTCAGTCAGCAAATGGGATTTTTTATATAGGTAAACCAAACATCATAAAAAAACATTTGGACAAAAAAAAACAGCAAATGGAAAATACATAGACCTTATTGATTCTAGCATCATAAAAGCATACCTTCAGATCTTTTGCTAACCAAACTGAATGAAAGAAAGAGAGGGAAAAAATATATAATAACAGACGAAGAAACAAGAAAAGAATTTCACAACTTACAATATTACCAGCAGATGCCAAGAAGTAACGATCAAGATAAGAACATATTGCAAGGACCATTCCAGGCCAGGTAGTTGAATAAGCTAATCGCAATTGCCATGCCTCAGTCTCTTCAAGTTTGACTCCATCACAGCTAGTATCATCTGGGCTGCTGCAGAGACTACTGCTTGATAGCTGTTCGGTGGCATATCCAACAATTTCTCGAAATGGTGAAGTTCGTTGAGAAGCAGATCCTGCCTTTGAGCAGAATGTTATTGAACCAGTATCTGAATTTTGCACATGTTCAAGGCAGAGGACAATAAGACGGCCTTTGTTACTGTGAAAGAAACTTTCAGTCAAAACATGATTATGGAACTTAATATGATGTGATGTCTTATTATAAATTTCCAACCAACCTAGACATATTGGCAGAAAGCCCACCAGGATTTTTACAGAGAAAACTTTAGCAGTTAAATAATAAAAGAAACAGAAACCTCAATCAATTAAGATTGTGACCAAGTGGAGCAATGAAGTAATAGAACAGATTACCTCTCAGCTTCACCACTGGGCATTATGGCTGGACCAGAAGATAGACTAGTCCCAACCACCAGGACCTGTTCACTTCCAACCCTCACTAACTCCATGGATTTTGCTGTTTCTCCAAGTTCAAGTTTAAAAGATGATAGGACTGCCCCACTAAGGGGATCCACACAACAAATGTCAGATGAACATGTATCATTGCTCAATTCAGTTCTCATTACAAGCAATAGCCTGCTTTCACTATGATATAGGACCTTACGTGGAGTGCCTCCGATATGAAATTTCTGCACATTAAGCCTCTTACTGTGCACCATCTCCACCTAGAGAGTCATGTATCAAGATCATAAATGTAAGCATCTTCCATGGAGACTAGGAGTGAACAAAATATCCACAAAAAAACATCGATTAACACTTAGTTGACATGTATTCAAATGAGGGGAGGATTAGAAGGAAGTACAAATGAAAGAAAGAAAAAGAAGTAACATGGCCCATCACATTAGTTAGTTAGTTTTTTTTTTTTTTGCTTCATATTTTAAAACCAAGAGCAACTTTCCATTATTTGTAAAATCAATGGGACAATCAGCCGATATCAACTTTCAGAATTGGAATGATTTAGGTTCTACCATATTAAGAACATGCATCTCAACAAAGTCAAATGGCTTTTTTTCTTTTTGGTGGGGGGGGGGGGGAACTTATGAGAGAGAGAGAGAGAGAGGTTTAAGGGCATAATTAAAATGAGGAGCTCTGACACTCCAGATTTTATCCAAGAATTCATTCCAACAGCATTAACTAGCCTTTCTTTAAGTTGCATTATTCCACGAACTCACCCCACATGTTGAGTTGTAGAGTAATCCGATGAAATCAGATATATATCCCTTCTTTTCTTTCTTATATCATTTTTCAACTTTTTCAAAATAGATTCGTACATAGAACCTATTGAGGCAGTCACTGGCTTTACTCACTTCATCTATTAGCACAAAACACCATTCAAAGTTCAAATTTAAATCCTATGGCCCCATGAAACCCAACAATAAAAAATATCATTTTTTAATGCATAAGTAAAACTAATTGGCCATTATCAGTTTCATAGTAGAAGACACTTTTCTACCATCAGGGATAGGCATTCCCCGAAACCCGGAGTCTAAAAGAAATGCCTCAATAAAAGCAATCCTTTGACAAGTCTAAAAACGAGAGAGGATATAAAAATTGAAATTTTAATGAATAAACCAGACTAAAAATACTAGACAAATGAAAAGAATTATTCAAATAATTTCACATGCTTTTTTTTGATCGGTAAACAAAATTTTATAGATCAACAGAGATACAAGAGGGCCCAAGTATATAGGACATATACATGAGCATGTCTAGTTTAGAGATACAAGGAAATCATGAAAAGTCCTGCCATGAAAATCAATTACAATTGACCAATGGAGTAGAGTATTGAAAAATAAAAAACTAAGTTCTTCCATTGATCTCTCTTGATCTTCAAAACATCTTGCGTTTCGCTCCCTCCAAATGCACCACCAAAGACAAATAGGCAACATCTTCCATACGGCTGCTATTTGAGGGTTGCCCTTAATACCTCTCCAAGAGGCTAAAAAATCACTTACACTTTCCGGCATCACCCACGCTAACCCCACCCGTGCTAAGACTTCAGTCCACAAGGTTCTGGCAACCTCACAATGTAGTAATAGATGGTTAGCAGACTCGCCACTCTTCTTGCACATGTAACACCAATTCATAGCTATAATGCCACGTTTCCTGAGGTTATCTATTGTAAGAATCTTCCCCAAAGAAGCTGTCCATACAAAAAAAGCAGCCTTTAGAGGTGCTTTTGTCTTCCAAATACTCTTCCAAGGGAATGGGACAGAATTGTGCATGTTCAAAGAATAATAAAAAGAGCGGGCTGTAAAAACTCCCTTCTTAGAGGGACGCCAATATATCTTGTCTTCACCTTCCCCCGACACACGAGTGGAGTACACAAGGTCAAAGAAGGCCGAGAAATCCTCCATCTCCCAATCTTGTGCATCTCTATGGAAAGAGAGGTTCCATTGGGAATAACCATTGGACAAAATAACTAAATCCGCTACAGCTGCTTCTTTCCTTCTTGCTAAGCTATAAACTTGTGGATAAACATCCTTGAGTGCCCGGTCACCACACCATATGTCATGCCAAAATCTTACCTTAACACCGTTGCCAACTTTGAAGCTAGTATGTGCTGCGTACTTATCCCACCCGCTTCTAATATGTTTCCATAGCCCAACTCCATGAGGACCCCTCACCTTATGAGAACACCACCCTCCCCATGAATCTCCATGCTTCACAGCAATGACAGTTCGCCACAAGGCCTCCCGTTCTTGGTGGTATCTCCATAACCACTTGCCTAGCAAAGCTTGGTTGAAAGATCTCAAATTACGTAGACCCAAGCCTCCTTCTTTGATGGGGGAGCATATTTTGTCCCATTTCACCAGGTGGAATTTAAACTCATCCTTGAATCCTCCCCAAAGGAAATCACGTTGAATTTTCTCCATGCGATGGGCCACCTTAGCGGGAAGTGGAAATAATGAGAGAAAATAAGTTGGTAAGTTAGAGAGAGTGCTTTTTATGAGTGTTACCCGGCCCCCTTTGGATAAGTACATCCGCTTCCAACCTGCTAGTTTTCTCTCCATTTTCTCTAATACATCATCCCATATGAATTTCGATTTGAACGCCGCACCCAATGGAAGGCCGAGATACTTCATGGGCAACTGAGAGATGTTGCACTCCAAGATGGACGCCAGACTCTCCACATTAGGTACATGTCCAACTGGCACAACCTCTGATTTAGACAAATTTACCTTCAACCCTGACACAGCTTCAAAGCATAATAGAAGAGCCCTCAAAGCTCGAATTTGTTCATGTCTGGCCTCACAAAAGATTAGTGTATCATCGGCAAACAAAAGATGAGAAATGTTAAGCGAACCTGAACTTGCCTCTCCCACTAAGAATCCTGATATGAACCCTCCTTCTACCGCCCCTGAAATCATCTTGCTAAAAGCTTCCATCACAAAAACAAATAGAAGAGGAGAAAGGGGGTCTCCTTGTCGCAAGCCTCGGGAACTCTTGAAGAAACCTTTTGACGTACCGTTCACCAAGATAGAATAACAGGCCGTAGAAATACAATGAAAAATCCAAGAACACCATTTAGAACCAAAGCCACATCTCTCCAACATATACATTAAGAAACTCCAATTGACGTGGTCGTAAGCTTTCTCCATGTCTAGCTTACATAAGAGTCCAGGCTCTCCCAATTTAATACGACTCTCCAAACATTCGTTGGCTATAAGTACCGAATCAAGGATTTGCCTACCTTGAACAAATGCATTTTGAGGTTTCGATATCAAGCTTTCCATCACCTTGCTTAATCTATTCGCCAAAACTTTGGATAAGATTTTGTAAAGTCCCCCCACCAAACTAATGGGTCGAAAATCTTCCACTGCTACGGCACCGGGTTTTTTGGGGATGAGTGCAAGAAAAGTTGCATTGAGGCTTTTCTCGAACCGCCCACTTCCATGAAATTCATGGAAGACCTCCATGATATCATCCTTAAGCACCTCCCAACAAGTCTGAAAGAAAGCCATGGAGAAGCCATCTGGGCCTGGAGCTTTATCACCCGCCATACCCTTGACCACTGACCTGACCTCTGCCTCCTCAAAAGGCCTTTCAAGTCGCTCCGCTACCTGCTGGTCAAGAATGTCAAAAACCATCCCGTCAAGTCTCGGCCTCCATTCGAATTGTTCCGAAAACAACTTATCATAGTAATTGACAATGTGATCCGAAATCTCGGTATGGTTCGATGAGACCACCCCCTCTATCATCAGAGTATCAATAGCGTTGTTCCGCCTATGTGAGTTGGCCACTTGATGAAAAAACTTAGTGCATCTATCCCCTTCCTTCAACCATACTGCTCGCGATTTCTGGCGCCACGATATTTCTTCTAAAAGAGACAACCGTTCAATGTCCGCGGACACTTGGGATTTGCGAGCCCGCTCAGTTTCAGAAAGGAGCCTCACCTCTTCCACACCCTCCAAATCATTGAGCTCCTCCATAAGAATATTTTTCTGGTTTTCCACATTGCCAAACTCTTGTTTATTCCATTCCTTCAAGTCCTTTTTCAATGACTTTAATTTACAAGCCATCGTAAAGCTAGCATTACCATGAAAATGATATGAAGACCACCATTGTCGCACTCTGTCCATAAATCCCTCTGTCTTTAGCCACATGTTCTCAAATTTGAAGTACCCTGGGCCTCTACTAATGCCCCCACAATTCAAAAGAATGGGAAAGTGATCTGAACATAACCTGGGTAGTCTCTTCTGAATGAGGTCCGGAAAGTGTATCTCCCATTCCGGTGAAACTAAGAATCTGTCTATCCTTGACCACGATGGGACATCTCGGTTACTAGACCAAGTGAAGGAACCACCTGCTAGAGGAATATCCTGAAAGTTCAATTCAGAAATGAAGTTGGAAAAATCTACCATGGGTGAGTTGAAATCCGAATTACCCGATCTCTCACTCGGGAACCGAGTGACATTGAAATCACCTCCAATACACCAAGGTACATCCCAAATGCTGTGTATACCGGCTAACTCATCCCATAGTAAACTTCGAGACCGGTCCAGATTAGGCCCATAAACACCTGCAAAAGCCCACTGATATCCATCCATGACATCCCTAAACGAGCATGCCACCACATAATCCCCAAGGAAATCTTCCATTTTTTCCACTACTCTTTTATCCCACATAACTAGTATTCCCCCGGATGCCCCAATGGATGGAAGGTAATGCCACCCCACATGCAAACAACCCCACAAACTCCTAATGATATGAAGAGAAATAAAAGCCAATTTAGTTTCTTGAAGACAAACGATATCTACTTTCCAAGTACGGAGAAGAGATCTAATACGTAGACGTTTATTCACATCATTGATCCCTCTCACATTCCACGATAGTATTTTAGGCTTCATTGACAAAAGTAGCATCCCTCCCTTTTGTTCTATCTCTCCCCGAAGTGCCCTCCTTATTATCGTAGTTAATGAAGCATTGCAACCGTCTCAATTCTCTTTCCTTTCTCATAGCAGACTTCATTACCGTGGATCGATTAGCTTCCATGGCAACTAGGAGGGCCATGAATTGGTCTTCATAACCTTCACAAGAAATTCCCACCCATTCTTGAAGCTCCTCTACTTTTTTTAATACCCAATGTGATGCACGAGGTGCAATCAGAGGAGGAATCATTTGTAAGGGTGATGGAGTACCCAACTCCTCCTCACTGCCCTCAGCCTCCATAGATAGACTCAACGACCTGGTGACCATCTCCTTCCCCTTCACAGAATCCTCAGCACCCACTTCCTTCACTCCCGGCACCACAACCTCCACATTTGGCCCCCCCATAGGTTCCTCTACCGAAATCGGAATTATCTGTGTCTGGTTCGAAGGCTTTGGCTCGACAACAGTAACCGGGGTGGCGTCATCGACATTTCCCGAAACTTCCCCTTCCTCCAAGGGACTGCTCTCAACCCTGAAACTGTTCTCATCTATCTCCACTGGCCTCGACGCTGTTGTCTGTGCACCGATGATCTCCATCGTCATGTTCTGTGCAGCTATCGGATCTTCGAGAGCAGTAAAAATGTCGTAAAACCCACCTTCGTCGTCAGATATGGCAACATCTGACGGCAGGTTGTCCATCGGCACCTCCGCGGCCTTCGTCGAGGTCAACTGAGGCTTCGCCGGCGGCGGTGGCTCAGGCCCATGCGACGACGGGCCCCCAACAGCCTGTGTTCTCTTCCGCCAGAGCTGTCTCATTTTGGGCTTTGGCCCGTTGCCATCAGCCTTCCTACCTTCCTGTCCCTGCTCGATAGGCCCATCCGTAGAAACCCATAAGCCCACCTGCCTGCCCGGGCCCATATTCCCATCTTCAACGCACCGTATTAGCTCAACTACCTTAGTAGTTAACTCCCCCAACGAAATCTTCATTTCGTTCAATTCCTTCAGAATAGTTTCTTCTTTAAGCCCGACCACCCTTCTGTCATATCCATCGCCATACTGAGCTACTGCCGAACAGGGATGTGATCCCTTTTGCGCGTCTGCTGTCGCATTGTGCTGCGCGGCTCGAGGAACCACCAGAGCCTCCTTGTACGACCTCGCCGGCATGGCTAACGCCGAAGCTTTCGATGGGTTTCTCCCCTGACCACTTCCTCCGGCCATATCCTTCAACACTGCCGCCACCTTCCTCCACCCCATACCATCCTTACCTTCAGGGATGAGTACGAAACTTCGGCGTCCTCCCCCACCATACGCCGCCAAAGCCATGTATGCACCGCGAGTGTTTGAGCATCGCTGAGTAGTGAGTCCTCTGTCTCCTTCGCGTCGAGCCGAGTAGAAACCTTTACTCCCAGGCTTCATACAAGCCTCCAATGAGTTAACCACCCAACTGATAGTCTCCAAACCCAGCCATAAACAACTTACTCCTTTCCATCCTTTCTCAGTTATGCATACCTTATTCCCCTCTCTTCTCACCTCAAAAATCTTTGATTCAATAACTACACAACTAAAAGTACTCGTAGTCATGCTTCAAAACCGGAAACTCCCTCGTCAACAACCCACAAACACCATTGAAAACGTAAAGAAATCTCAAGTGTACGGAGAGAAAAGTGTTTAGGAGAGAGAAAAGTCTTTAAAGAGAAAACTATTTCACATGCTACTTGTTAATATTTTCCTGATATACTTGGCATAAATGAAAACATAGTTTTTGATAATCTAAAAAAGAATAACCTTATGAAAGTCAGATAACTGAAGGTATGAATTCCATAGAAAAGAGTTCTCACCAAATGTAGACTGTTCTCAGCAACAAATAAGATTCCTTTAGGACATTCAACAGAACATACAGGGGTCACATGTGTTGAAGGTTGAAATGAGATAGACGTATAAGAGAGGCCATGCCTTGCAGTATGCAACAACCACGGCCTGTCACTGAGAGCAATTAAATCAGCATCAAGTGAATCACTCAGGGGAACCAGGAATACAGGAGTAATGCCAATGCGTCGAATGGCAATCAACTGAAGGTTGACAGGATAGTCATCTGTCTTCTCAAAAAGGTTAGCTTCACCCAGCTGTGGGCTAAAAGTAGGTACTATTTTACTTGATAAAGCAGCATCTGTATTTACTAAAGAGTCGCTGATAGGTTGGTATATAGGTAATTCTGATGAGGACATTTTGGAGGCATCAGGCCACTCAAACCGAAGCAGCATTCCATTCCTCAAACCAGACACTATATAAAGCCTATCGACCAATACAAGCCTTACATCTTGAGGAATGCAGCAACTTATAGCAGTTCCCATGGTATTTGATAATGAAATCATCCCTGAAGCAAGCACTCTTAGGCCTTGATCTGGTAAAAAGGACAAAATTTCCAGTGAAGGCCTGTGTGTCCCAACAGCAAAAGTTCTGCTAATGTCAACTCCAACTGGAAAAGCATCCACACGGCTCTTAACCCAATTGACAGAAGAACTTGATTGTTTTTTCTCAAAATGCTTTTGAGGTATGGAAATGCATGATAACTCATTTTGCAATCTCAGATGTTGCATTTCATATATTTCGTAATGGTAAGCTGATAGCAACCTGATCCCAAGTATGCATAAAAAACATGGATTAGAGGTGGAAACGACTATCATGTTATGCCCAACTGCCCCCAAGCTAATACTTAATTTGTCTGGGAACCAAGACGTGCAAACTGGAGAGGACAAAGGAACACCCTCAGAATGAGCAACCTTGGTGGGTAAACAAAGCCTAACAGCATTTTGGTGAATCTGGACAAGCAAACCATCGCTTACAAGGCCACATGCCAAAGTACAGACATCGGGTTGGAAACCAACCGAATCAGTCACATCAGTAAAACTTAAGCCAACCGATAGAACTCGGGTCTCTTCAACAAATGATAGCACAAGAAAGGAATGATAAGAATCAGTAACGTTCATTCGAACTGTCCACGTACCAGTTATACCTTGATAAATAGGAGCAGTCTTCAACAGTTTTTCTACACTGATACCACTACGAATAATCCTTAATGACCCTTCTGGCGCAACTCCACAGCTGGCAAACATTTGATCATGTTTCTCGTCATGGTAATCCACAACTGACATATCCAATATCGGTGCAATGTTTTGTATAGGACTTGTGTAATGCAGTCCTCCATTCTCCAGGGCGAGGACCATCCCATCCCCCATCTCCACAAGTGCAGCCAGGTATCCACCTTGAACCCACAGAAGTGCCTTGCACGCAAGACCTTTATAAAGACATTCTGATAGATTAACTCTAGGGCCATCAGAATCAAAAAAAAAATCAATCATGAAAAATTCTCCCGTGTCTACACAGAAAATCAATCTTGGGATTTTATGAATTTCTGGTTCCCAACTCCAGGAGCAAACATGTTTGTTAGCTGAACTCACATTGCCATTGTCACCATCTATACACATAGGATCGCAGTCCTTCAGCTCTAGCAAAGATGCAGCAACATTGAATAAACCTTCATCGTCAACATCATGTACTCTACACGATTCTTCAGCCAAATTAGGCTCATACACTGAATTAGGTAAAAAATTTAAGCTCGTTCGATAAACACAACAGGGATTCTGAGCATCTCTAAGATCCATTAAGAGAGCATCACCAACCCTGAACAAAAAGGCAAATCCATAACTGTATGGAACTTCAACGATATTATGCGCCAGGGGTCCAGCTTCACGATAATTAGAGATAACAAATACAGAACATTCTCTCATATTCCATCCCAATAACAGCAGTTCATTCATGACTTCTCCCCGCCTGCAGTCACATAAACAATCATACAGTCACATAACTCTCCTCATACAGTCACATAAACAATGAGAAACAAGACTATATTCCCCTATAACACATATTCAATTCATACCTATTTAGAAGAATGGCAAGCACAGGATTATGCTCCTTACTCGGTTGACTAGGATCTTGTGAAATAAAGCACATGCTCCATATGGTACCACGTATAGAGTTTTTCTGGATGCTTCTGCCAATACTTCCATCTCCTTCATGTTCAGGAGGGTAAATTATTCTCTGAATTTGTGGGACAACAAAAAATTTCAGTTATCCCCATGAAATGCTCATTTCACCAGAATAAATGACAAATTTAATACAATGCTCCCTACATTCCAAAATATACTAAACATATCCCTAGTGGATACCCCCAAGAAACTTTTATAATGTCAATGACTCAACGGTACACGTTGGCCACCACATCTATTACATAAAATATGAAAAGCCTTTACACCTCCCAATGAAAAATTATAGTGATCACAGAAAACTTCATAATATTAAGCTGGTGGGGAAAAATTACATACTAGTTCCAGAAACTCTCTTTTCAGAATACACAAGAAGGTAGTTTCATTTACAGTTTTCTTTTATAAGAAAGACAAATCACTTCATAACATGTGAGTTAGAATATTTTTAACCTCATCAATGATATCACTCCCATTTGACATCGAAATGGAAAACAGAGCCAAGCGATCTTCATAAGCACTAGCAGCAATGAAACAGCCACTGTAAAGAAAAAAAATATATCATAGAAATTAGAGCTTAGGCAAATCCTTAAGTGTATGGATCCTTTTCCTTTTCTTCCAAAACTCAAGGGACAAGAAAGGAAAATGCAAAAATATGCAAAAGGAAGTTTGAGCCCTCTTTACAAACAAGAATTAGTATCTACCTCATATCAGCTAAATTAGCGTTCAAAAGAATAAGCACATGCATATTATAATCCTTTATAAAATAAGATGCATTTTTTTCTCCTTTCTTTCTTCCCTTTTAGACAATACTGACGTAAGCAACTTTAAGCTTGTTATTCATATAGCCCAATTGGCATTTTCGAGAATCATCCTTGTGTACTTTCATCACATTGCTAGTTCTATCTTTATGCAATCAACATAGGCAGCTACTCGAGTTTTTTATCATCCAAAAGCATACGTGTACAGACCTATGCCTAGCTTCATTGAGATTTCCCATAAAATATAAATAAAACCAGAAAAATTCTGGCATGACATATGGTGTGGAGATAGTGCCTTCAAGGACTCATTCCCTAAAGTGTTCAGGATTGCATGGGAGAAAGAAGCATCAATGGCGGGCCTTATGGAGATGTCTGGTGACTTGGTCCAATGGAATGTGAGTTTCACTAGGGCGGTCCAAGATTCGGAAGTTAGTAGCTTTGCAAATTTTTTCAGACTCTTGTACTTTGAGACCAAGTACTCAAGGAACTGACACTTTGTGGTGGGTACCTACTAGAAAAGGTATATTTTCAGTTTGTTCTTTCTATAAGTCCCTTGCTCAACCGCATAACGATCACTTTCCATGAAGACGGATTTGGAGAAATAAGGCCCCTCCTATGGCGGCATTTTTTGCTTTGACAGCTTCTCTGGAAAAGATTCTGATGGTGGATAATTTACAGAAACGCAAGGCGAATATAGTGGACTAGTGCTGCATGTGCAAAAAAAGCGGAGAGACTGTGGATCATCTTCTACTGCATTGCAAGGTTGCTAGAACATTATGGGATGTTTTCATACTGTTAGAGCTAGCCTAGGTTATGCTTGCCATAGTGGTTGAGTTTTTGGCCAGTTGGACAAACCTAGGCGGTATTCCACAGATCACAATTGTGGAAGATGGTTCCTATCTGTATTTTGTAGTGCTTATGGCAGAAGTGTAATGATATGACGTTCGAAGACAAGGAGCGCTCTCTAGAGGAGATTAGATTACTTTTTGTTAGAACTTTATTTTTATGGGCCAAAGCTGTTGACTTCAACGGCTTTGGTTTTCATGATTTTCTTGTTTCCATTTCTTCATCCTAGATAGATGTTACCTCTTGTATACCTTCTTGTGTACTTGGGCTACACCTATTCTTATTAATACAATTGTTTCCTTATCAAAAATAATAATTGGACTACCCTAAGAGCTTCAAATCCCAAATTAGGACTTCAGTCGATTCAACAAAAGGGGGAAAGAAATTAAATTTTAATTCAAATTTTACGACAAAATTAAGTTTACATGGCACATTGGCTTGAATAATGCAGGTTGATCATAAAAAAATAAAAATAAAATAAGTTTTTATAATTTTAAACTTGGAAAAAAAAATCATTTCCTTCTTGTCTAACTACAAAAGTGGCTTACCTGGTATTAACAGCAAGCATTCTTCCAAGCTGATGCCTTGAGTTTCCAGGATTGGAGAGTTGAACATGCGTTAGTGGGAAAAACCTATGTCAACACCATTATACAGTAACAAAGCTTAGAAAGAAGTGACCTGGCCTAAAATCTCAAACCATGAAATTACAAAGCCCTTTGTTTCTTTCACTAGAAAAGAATTAACTTGGGAAGAAAATATAAAATAAAAAAAACCTGTGCATCTCATTGCAGAATGTGAGAAATGAGAGCTTCCCCGAATCAGAAATAACAACCAATAGGTCTTTACCTATCATCTACAAAAGAAAAGGATAAAAAAAAAGTATTATGGCCATAAAGAAATCCTTTAATCACATAAACTTATATGCATTCATATTTTACTAATCTCCTCATAAAAGAAAATGTTCTTAGAATATGTATTTCAACAATAGGAAATAAGCTAACTTTTCATGATCAGTCAAATAAGCTAACTGACCTGTGGGTTTCGTACATGGAACTTCTCATTCCAGGGTAGGATGGCAATATCTTTAATTGTGCCAAATACAGGCTGCTCACATACAGATTGTACAATTCCATCTTCACCAATTATTACCAACTCTATTGATGTCTCCTGAACAAAATGTCACCAATAAATCAGAGGTGGATTAAGCTAGCAAGGTGTAACAAAAAAGTGGAGCCCAATACCAGCTATCAAGTCATAAAACAAAGATGGATTGAAGAAAAAAGATCATGCCATATCTGAGCGTACTCTCGTTTATCACTGAGAAGATTGAGGAACCTATTGTTCAGGTGACACTACACGAAGGTAAATCACAGAGACTTTTATTACCATAATTATTTGGAAATCCCAAGTGAAAATATCAACTAAAGAAACACATCTTTTATATTCAGTGCCAAAAAAATCATTTCTGTTGAAAAGGAATATGTCATTGGTGAGATGTGTCAGATCATAACCTAACAAATTTTGTTTTGTAAATTCCTGTATTTTAATGAGAAATGATATAGGATGTAAATCGCTCTTATTGGTGTGATAAATCGTTGTGTTTATCACTGCTTATTCTACTCTATAACGCGGTTTGAAGAGCACATGGTTCCTACAACATTTTGCATATATGGTGAAATAAACGTAATGCGTATAAGAAAAAATTATTAATTAAAACCCAAATGAGCAATAGCCAATGTCTAACTGCAAGCAATTTGTTTCAAAACATCCGAGAAGGAACAATTACAAAATTTCAAAAAGTAAAAAATAAAGAAATGACCTTGCCGAAAACGACGTCGAGGTAGGTTGGGGAGCGGATATGACCGTAGAGGACTTGGAGGACCACACTTCCTTTGAGGACGCACTTTGCGAGGTAGTGAGTGCTGCTACTGGATGCGGGTGAAGACGACCGGGACTTGGCGGAGGAACACTCTTCCTCTGAAACAGCCATGGACGATTAGTCTGAACAATGAGAGTGCTAGGTTTTCTGTTGGTTTCTGGGAAAAGACATTAATCTAGGGCTGTTCGAAGCTCTACAATACAAGAAATGCGTCCAGGTGGCCATACCGACGTCACAGCTACGCAGGTTGAGATGTTAATCCCATACCCTTTTTAGGTTTGGTTTGGTTGGAACACTCGGTTTAATTCAATCTAATTTTAAATTAAATTTAACATCTAAATATTTAATTTTTAAATTATTAAATTCATCTCAACATAAAATTTTCTTACACGTGAGATCCACAATCTTTTTAAACTTAATATATCTTTTTGTATAGAATCCAAAATCAATCTTTTTTTATTTCTCATAAAAAGTACTAAACTTATCTTAACATCCGAACACATTTTAAACTCAGTTTAGATGGACCTCACATAACTTATTCTACTACTCAATTCACTATTATTCATAAAGAACTGAACTCAACTCAATATCCAAACGCAACCTTAATTTCACTTAAAAGTTTTTCTCCTCTAAAAAATAATAATAATTTTTTGTTTAGAATAACAAATAATCATTTAGGAAGTGTAGATTGGATCTAAAAGTAAAATTACAAAGTGGTGAAATTTGATATCTTACGTCAAATTTATTTTAAAGTAAGATTTTACAATTTAATATATATCAATTATCGTTAATTTATAAATTTATTTTTTTATTATGAATGAAACATTCCTTTTTAAAAACTTACTAATACGAAAAAAGATTTTAAATAAATTAAAAAGATAAAAATAAATTGTATGGTTAATACAATCATATGTTATTCAAAATCTTATAAATATAATCTTTAATATCTATATATATACACACACTATAAGAGATACTAACAAAAAAATTGAAGTTGGTTTGTTAAGAGTTTTAAAAAAACAAAAAAATTGTATGATGATACACTACAAATAATTGATCTTGCCAAATTAAGTAGTTTTTTAACATCCTTAAATACATTTAAAAGACAAATAAATTGTTTATAAATATAAATACAATTCACCGATAAGCTTGAATTTGACTTGTGGCCAAACAAAAATTAAAGAGCAAAATTCAACCATCTAATATTTACTATAAAGTTTTACTGCGGACACATAGGGATCCCACACACTGGCGATTATGTCACATTAGTTTTTTTTTCTTATTCTAAAAACTTTGTTGTCCTGTCCATCCCCTCCAGTTATTATGCATACTCGGTTATTGAAGAGTATATCCAAACTTTAGTTCTTGAAATACACCATGATCAACTGTATCTCGAATCCACAATCCCATCCATCTCATCCCGTTTCAACTTTTAAGCAGAGTTTTTTTTTTTTATCTTTCCCACCTTGAGCTCTTGTTGATCGTCGGTGAGTGACTTTGTGTCTCTTGTTATTATTGTTGTTGTTTTTTTTTTTTTGTAGTTGTCCTTGTCATTGTTGCCGGAATTTACAGTCCCCAACATTGGAGCCTTCCTCGCCGATAGGTATACACGATCTAAAGGCAAGCTCTCGTACCCCATTTTTCATCACACGAGGTGCCCATTTAAAATTCATCACACGAGGTGCCCATTTAAAAGCATATGAAGTCTAGGCAACATGTTCATCTGAAAATATAATAGCATCTTAGATGGGCATGTTTAAATAATTATAAAATTATGATAAGCACGTTTGTCAGATGGGCATCTCGTGTTTGGGAGTTTTGTTGAAAACGCTATATGTATTGGAAGAAAACTAAATATGTATTTCAAGAAAACAAAAGTCTAGGCATACTCTTCAAATACAAGCGCTATATGTATTTCAACAAAACGAAAGTATGGGCATACTGCGAGAGAAGTTGAGAGTATGGGCATACTGTGAGAGAAGTTTTGGGCAATGAGGGTTGTCAACAGTAAGGGGAAGAATGAGTTCTGTCAATGAGGGTTGTGGGCGACGGTTGTGGGTGACAAAATTGCTACGCGGGTTTAGGAAGGGAAATGGGGAAGGGAAAGGGAGGGCAGTGGGAGAAATGATCTCCCAAAGTTCTAAAAATAATAATAATAATAATAAATAACATGGCATTAGTAATACCACGTCAGTTTATGAAATCTCTTTGTAAGATCTCTTTGTATCTCTATCAATTTCTTTCACAATAAAGACAACTAGTTTACACTCTTGATTCTTCAACACCATTATTTTAACAAAGTTAATATTTTTAATGAATCTCACATTTGACATGGCATTATTAGTTTGTGAAACCTCTTTGTGAGATCCCTTTATATCTCAATCAATTTCCTTCACTACAAAGGCAACTAGTTTACACTTTTGAGCCCCATTATTTTAACAAAGTTAATATTTTTAATGAATCTCACAATTTTACAATAAAAAAGCATTAGGTCTATAAAAAGAGTTACAAAAGATTATTTACAAATTAATTTCATTTTATCTTTTTATTGTAAAAAGGAGTGGCAGAAGATGTAAAAATGATAAGGACCCGCCACCTCCACCGCTCAACGTTTTAAATATTGCGTGATGATAAAAAATTCAAATTAAAGATTGTAACAATTTAGATAAATTTATTGATTGTATGCTAAAAAAATAATATAGTCTACGAATGCTATCATTTAAACAATTATAATTTATTGCTGAGGCATTAATATAGTGCTCTGAAATTTGATTATTTGAACATAGCAGAACTTGATACAGATACTCCTATTGTTACAACCTCCTAACGATGGTTACAGTATATCCTATATAAGTAATAAGGGGCTGTACAAGAACCTAAAAAATTGACTGGGATCGACTCATATCGACCACCGAAGCTCAGAATTGGCTGAAACCTGCATTGGCTGAAACCTGCAGGGAAGCAGTTGGTCGGCAGTGGTAATTTAACAAAATGGACGTCGGCTTGTTTGGTTCGAGTTTGAAATAGGAAAAAACCCCTAAATTGGTCAACGCCATATGCTTATATTTTTTTTTATATATATCGTTCTGAAACGACATTGTTTTGCTTCTATAGTTTAAAAAAACAAAACTAAAGGGAACGACTTAGGCAAAACAGCACCGTTTCTACTTGGGTTTAAACAACCTATGCTCCAACCTCCCTCTCTGCTTCTCCTTCTCAAGCCCTCATTTTCAGACTTCTTTAATTTTCATCCTTTCCACTCTCCAGTGGCAGCGGCCAAACCTCCACATCCCTCCAACAAACGGTGCAACCCTAGTATTTATAATCTCACTCCAATTCCATCTCCCTCACAGAATCCGCTGCACGTCGGTGTTTTTTTTTTAGGTATCATTTTCAGTTTTTTGCAACTTTATCATCATATAAAAAAGAATGGTCCAAACTGATAAACTGACCATGAATCGGCCAACAACCGGTTCGGTCGGTTTTACCCCCTTACATAATCAATTTCAGCCGATTTCTCCCCCCAAAAGAGGTGGGCAGTTGGTTTCGATTTTTGCATAAAACCGAATCAAGGGCGTCAGTTTTCACCCCTAATAAGGAAGAAAAGCTAACTTAGTTCTATGATTTTGCTCCCTTGTATTGACCAGTCTCTCTATATATATAAATTAATAATTAAATAAGTGACTATTAGTGAATTTGTGATTTTAAAAAAATATTTTAAAATGATTGAAAGAAAAAGGAAAAAAATAACAATTTACACTAAGGGCACGCCCAACAATACATACTGGGCGGCCTAGTAACATGACCCTATACGTAAATGTATCCTTGTTTTTCTTTCTTATAGATTAAAAGCTGTAAATGAATTATGGGACTGTTTAAAAATAATACCTGCTATACCATAAGTTCTTTTTTTTTTTAATAAGTACGGAGTACTTGAGCACTTGTTAACACTCACAGGCCACAGCTTGTGTGAAAGCCTCAGCATGACAGCATGCTTCATTCTCTGCAATGATAGATTTTAGATTCTCGTTTAGCACTTTCTTCGTAATTCTTTGTACTGGGATCTTAGTAGGTACCCCCCACCCCAGGCAGAGTTAGTGAGCCGTGGGAAGTCGTTAAAAATACAGCAACTGCTCGGTTGGCATACTTCCAATTAAATCAAAAGTGGAAAGAATGAAAAGAAGTAGAATAGGACAGAGGTATCGAGGAGTCTCGAACAACTGAAGTAAACAAAAGCACAGGCAGTTCTGGTTTCAAGAAAAGCATCTAAATCATGCACTAGTGTCCGTCCAAGGTTGCAAGGGATTCCTTGAGAAGTTTCTGGGCCTCCTCTCTTCTCCTATACAAGCAAATTAATGAGGACGGCAAGAACAACATTAATAAGAACTTGCGAGCTATTTTCATCACTACAGAACCATTTCTCAAGGCAATGCGGCAGTACCCCTTCATTTGAGAGGAAAGGAAAGGTTGGGGGGGGGGGGGGGGTATATGATTAAACAATAAGAAAGGATCCTATCAATGCTTTTAGATGTTGCTTCAGATATTGCAGTATGGTGCAAGAAATATAACTGGTGCAAAACAAAAGATAACAGAGGCTCTTGTCTACTTAATCATCTGAAAGAATAAATTAAACTAGTTCAGAAGATGTGAACATCTGGGAACTGGACATTTGCATTGTATCAAGCAGTGTCCTGAGACCCTGACATTTGAGCTGGGTTGGGATTGGTCCAGAGATAGTTGGCTGCCTTCTAATTTTCAAGAAAGAAATTGCTAGCAGTTATGCCCATGCTGAGCACAAAGTGGAGCTTAATTCAACCATCAAGTTTTTATGCTTCCACGTACAGAGATTAATGTATCTTCTAGTACCACTACAACACTGTACCATGTTATGTGAAATCGAGAACATTTTTTTTTGAGAGAACAGAAATTTAATGCCATTATCCCTCAGTCTTATGCCTAGAAATCAATGATTATGGCACTGTAAATCAGCCGAGCCATGTCAAGGAGTGGACTGCTCAATGTTAGCGTGAGAATTAGAGCTCTATAATAAGGAAGAGCTTGTTTTTTAGCCAAACCATGTGATAAACGATTGTGATGGCATCATTTTCATAACCTATGAGCAAAGCTCCAAAAAGGGATAGGGCGAGGCTTGTTTTTCTTGCATGTAATTTATAGAAACAAAAACCTAAGTCATCCCTTCAATGATCTTTGAAGAGGTAAAGTCAAGAAGTGCAAATTTATTAAGATGTTGAAAGGACAGAACATACTTATTTCAAATTTGGGGGAAACAAGACAGAATATTTTAATATTTTAATGGTACCTCTTTATATCCTCGGCAGCTTGTTTGCGGCGTTGTATTTGGAGTTCTAGAATGTGAATTAATGTTGCTCGAGCCTAGAGGAAAAATGCATTAGATGATCGTGGATTCCCAAACCAACCAAAATGAATGATTTTCAAATACTCGAAAAATAATAATTCACCTGATGGGGACGCAATGAATTGAGAAGGTGGTGTATGTTCTTAAATATAAGGGATATTTCCTCCACTCTCCTCGCATATTGTGATGGTCTCTCAACAAGAACATCTGCAAGCTCCAAAATATGCAGCTGCAATTCTCTGTTAAGTGACCTCAGTTCCTTCTTAAAATCTACAAAAGATAAATATTTACAATTATTGCAGCATATTTTGATGAAATATGTAGGTAAGCAGATGATACAGCTGTCACAAAGGTACAATCCCTCTCTATTGCCCCAAAACACAAATATATATATGTTTGCACATTATTTTGATCAAATGATCACCCAATGTATTGCCATAAAGGTATATAATGTGGTCCAGATATTCCTATAAGGGCAACCACTTGATTTCCAGATTAAAAAAAAAAAAATACAAACTATTCACCAGCTGCATCCAAATTAGTTTTGAAGATGGGGAAAAGAAGCTCCCAACAAAATGCTACACTTACATTTTTTATTGATATGCTGGTAGGGAGGAATTACTCCATATTTGACAAACAAGAGACGGAAGAGGATAGATACATTAATTAGTAACCTTACTGATCCTTATTTGAAATAAAGGCTTCTATTCTTGAAAAAGAACAAATTTTCCAGAGGAACAGATATTACTTATCAGATTCAGTCTTTTTAATAATTAGTATTTAGTACTTGCAACTGCTGCAAGTTCGTACCAATATTTGGTGCTTTTGGGTATAGCCGGCGCACTCCCTGCTCTTCCAAGTTCGGAAGCACATCATCAGTCTACATTTCCCAAAGAAAATGCTTATTAGATTATTAAGTAACAAGGGAGATCAAATCATCCAATCACATATATATATTTTTTTATAAGTGAAGAATTTTATTGATCCACATAATTAGGCAAGGCCCAAGTATACAAGAGATGAACATAATTACAAGCTAAGCAATGCATCCAATTATATATATATATATATATTTTTTTTTTATTATTACCAAGAATAGGCATAGTCCAAGTACACAGGAGGTATACAAGAGGAAATACCTACATACAGAAGCTAAAAAGACAGAAACAAACTAAAATAAGTCCAGCATATCTTCACCATTCGTTACAATAGCCTTAGCCCATAAACATAAAGTTTTGAAAAAAATTTCACTAAGTTCTTCCAATGACTGTTCTTTGTCTTCAAAACATCTCCCATTCCTTTCTAACCATAAACACCACATCAAGCACAAAGGAATCATTTTCCAAATGGTAGCAATACATTGACGCCTCCCAACTCCTCTCCAACAAGCTAATAAATCGACCACTTGCTTAGGCATCACCCAAGCGATACCCATCCTTCCAAAAATCTCATGCCACAAACTTTTAGCCACCTCACAATGTAGAAACAAACGATTTACTGATTCACCCTCTTTCTTGCACATAGAACACCAATCTAGTACACAAAATCCACGCTTCCGTAGATTATCCGTAGCCAGAATTTTATCATGAGACACCAGCCAACAGAAGAAAGCCACCTTACTCACCTTAACTTTCCAAATGCTTTTCCAGGGGTAATCACATACACCTTGACAGATTAAGGCATTATAATAGGAATGAACAGAAAATCTGGAATTTCCTTCATGAATCCACATCAATCTGTCCTCTCTTCCTTGGACAATCTTCAAATCATATATTCTACTAAAAAAATCTGAGATAACATTAATTTCCCAGTCATTCACATTTCTCACAAAATCAATATTCCATTGAATACCATTATTCAAGAAATAGATAGAATCAGCCACAGTTGCATCTTGCTGCCTTGCAATCTGAAAAAGTGAAGGGAAGACATTCTTGAGAGCTGACTCACCACACCAATTGTGATGCCAAAAATGTATTCTTGATCCATCCCCCACCTTAAATTTGAAATGTTTAATAAACTACCCCCAACCCATTCGAATTGACTTCCACAATCCCACCTCCTACTTCATTTGAACACCATCTCCCCCCACATACCCCATATTTAACATCTATTACATTTTTCCATAATGCATCCCTCTCTAAATGATATCTCCATAACCATTTCCCGAAAAGAGCTTTATTAAAAAGTCTCAAATTTTGCACTCCCAAACCTCCACTTGAAATTGGTTGACATACCTTATCCCAACTCATCAAATGATATTAACCCCCCCCCCCCCCCAACCCAAAAAAAAAAGAATTCCTATAAATCTTTTCAATTTTAATAGAAACCCCAGCTGGCAAAGGAAAGAGAGAAAGGAAATATGTTAGAAGATTAGAAAAACAGATTTGTGCGGGGCCCCCAGGGGAAGACCAAGATACCTCAAAGGCAAGGCAGTGACAATATCTTACACCCCAAGATATTAGCCAAATCTGAAATATTCGAAACTAAGCCCACCAGAACAATTTCAGACTTGGTTAAATTAATTCTAAGGCCCGAAACAGTTTCAAAACATAATAAAAGAGCTCTCAAAGACCCAATCTGTTCTTGATTGGCTCACTAAAAATTAATGTGTCGTTGGCAAAAAGGAGATGGGAGACTTTACACTAATCCGAAAATCACAGCCCACCCCAAAACCCGACAAGAAGCTACCTCCTACTGCTGCTTCAATCATTCTACTCAAAGCATCCATGACAAGGACAAAAAGGAAAAGAGATATCGGATCTCCTTGTTTCAAACCACATGAACTATTAAAGAAACCAACCGGGTCGCCATTCACCAAAATGGAAAATCTCGGCGTAGAAATACAATGCTTAATCCACATGAATAATTATACTTATCATCCTCACACACCACACCTATTTTAATTTTTTTTTCATTTTTCCTATAACAAGTATGTGATGTATGGATGATAAGTAAAACAACTTAATTAATTTAACAAGAATAAAATAAAATAAAAAATAATTTTAAAATATGTAAAATGTGTGGTGTGGGATGATGAGTAGCATCCCTCAATCCACATACACCACTTCTCACCAAAACCATATCTCCCCAGTAAATACAATAGAAACTCCCTACAAACATGGTTGTACGCCTTTTCCATATCCAATTTCATCAAAACTCCAGATTCACCCATTTTAATTCTATAATCCAAACATTCATTTGCTATTAAAACGGAATCTAGTATTTGTCTTCCTCTCACAAAAGCATTATGCAACTTCAATATTAATCTTTTCCATCACCACACTCATACTCTTGGCCAGCACCTTAGATATTATCTTGTAAACCCCATTAACCAAGCTAATTGACCTGAAATCCCACATAGCTGCTGCCCCACCTTTTTAGGAATCAAAGCTATAAAAGTAGCGTTGAAAATTTTCTCAAATTTCATAAAAGAATGAAATTCCAGAAAAACCTTCATAATGTCTTCCTTCACTATATCCCAACAAGCTAGGAAAAAAGCCATAGAAATCCTATACGGATCCGGAGCCTTATCTTTTGCCATTCCTTTAACAACATCAAGCACTTCTTCTTCTTCAAAAACTCTCTCCATCCAGTCAGCACTTGCTTGGTCAATAGCATCAAAAGACAATCCGTCTAGCTTTGGTCTCCACAAATATTCTTCCTTGAACAACTTCTCATAAAAATTGACAGCATGTTCCTTGATGGCCTCTTGATTCGAAAGCATGTTTTCACCATCTTGAATAACTTCAATTGCAGTTCCTTCATTCAAAGTTCGCCATTTGATGAAATTTTTTTGTACATTTATCACCTTCGTTCAACCAATGAACCCTAGATTTCTGCCTCCAAGAAATTTCCTCCATTAAAGTGATATTTTCCAGTTCAGCTACCACCCCTTGTTTCCTCTCCAATCATATATAAGTTCAAGGACTTCGTAAGATTCACGCATTTTATCATTAAAAGAAAAAATGAATTTGCAGGCCTCCCTCCCTCTCTCGGAGAACAACCAGGAACAGAATTTTGCAATATATTCAACACAAGTAACTTCGTTAATAAACTTCACATTGAAAAAGTAGAACTGGGAAATAAAACCTGAAACATTAATTTTGCATGAGAGATTTAAAATATAGGTAATTCTCACCGTATAGTTGCCACCGAAACAAATGTAGGTCCCTTCAATAGGCGGGGGAGGCTCAGGAGCTGATTTTGGGTTCTGTAAGTAATCTCTGTAAAGTCTGTAGTACGGTGGTGGTGGTGGGTATGTAGCCGTAGCCATTGCAACCTCTTCTCAGTCAAACCCTAAAAGCAGTTTTAGAAAATGATTATGAAATTCTCACACATCTTGGACTCTAAAAAAAACCTAACGGCTCTATTTGGATGCCAAGAAAAGAAAACGCCAGAAAAGAAATGACTCGTCCAATAAATAATTTGCCTTTTAATCAAATCTCTCAGACAATTGAATTTTAGCAGCTTTACGCAATCCTATGCTTTACGCAACCCAATTTCAAATAAAATCGTAATCCCCCATTTCTATGAGATCAAATCCTTTCTTGCAAAATGCTCGACACAAAAATCAACGCCTCTGTTTGATTTCTGAGAAAGCAACACAAAAAAATTTAAAATGTTCATTTTTCAGGACCTAATTAAACTCGTCCAAGTAGTGTCTATCCTCTTTTGACAAAAATTCCAAAAGAAATTTGACTACAAAGGATACTGAAAATGGAGGTAAAAGCCAGATTTTTAATTGCATGAATAGTCTAACTCTTTAAGAATCCATAAAAACCCAACTCGACAAAACCAATCAACCAGAATTCCTTCACTTTGAACACTCGGGTTCTCAAAAGGCTCAGAAACAATCCGGTTCTCCAAGCAAAACCCGTTGGTATAAAAAAAAAAAAAAAATCCTTCTGCCAAAATCACCCAAACCAGCAAACTAAAAACTTAATAATAATAATAAAAAAATCCTTCTCATATTACTATTCTTCATCACGACCTCATCACAGACCAACAAATACGATCTCATAAATGGGGAAAAAAATCGTAGACTAAAGAAATATCCTAACCGTTGGGATAAACCGGCTATCAAAAGCTAATTTGAAATATAACAGCTGAAGCAAATAAAATAAATTTGAAGTATAACAGCGGAAGCAAACGAAAAAAAAAAATAACGACCCTTGGATAACCGGTTTATCCCAACACTAACTGTTCACAAATGTTAAAGGGGAAAGGAGTTGGGGGAAAGAAGAAAAAGGATGGAAGAAAGGGGAAAAAACAAGTGAACCTTAATGCTTGA
This sequence comes from Cyclocarya paliurus, assembly GCA_029856935.1. Lineage (NCBI taxonomy): Eukaryota > Viridiplantae > Streptophyta > Magnoliopsida > Fagales > Juglandaceae > Cyclocarya > Cyclocarya paliurus. The sequence goes on from CM056951.1 coordinate 34,502,527, forward strand.
GCTCTGGAACGTGACCTGAGCAACGTAATTGTTCCGTCGCGGGTGAGCCTCTGGAGAAAGGAGATGGGAGAAAGGGGATGGTTCTTTGGTCGTGGGTGAGCGACAAGTGAGAAAGGAAGGCTGTGATCAGATGAAGATAAAACAGGCATTTCACAAATGCTGATGTGGAGGGTATGCGGGTGTGCTTTGGGGATTCTTAATAGAAATTTTTAAAAAGGGAAATGCTATTCTGCCGCTTCAATATACCCGCTTCACAGGACCGCTTGACGTGGTAGCTGACGTAGCGATTCCATTTGGCATAGGGAAGACTAAAAAAATTAGAGGGGATTCACGTGACTCGTACCCATCTCTGGGTGTGAATTGTGAAGAGGGAAGATCGAACCGAGCCTTAGTCCCCAATCTCGCATGCACCTGCCACCCTTCCTCACGACGCCGGCCACTGACAAAACTGCAGCACTTACCTCACCGGAAAAAGTTGCAATAGTCGATTTGGTGCGTCAATGACTCAATATGCTAGGTGTAAAGCAGTCGATTTGGTCCTTCACCGAAAAAAACCAGTGCAGCACTTACCGACAGTTGAGCATAAATCCATCCGTCGATAGAAATCCATCCACCTCACCAACAGTCGAGCACTGACAGAACTACATACTGGTTCTTGTTCTCTTCTCACTTCACCGATTATTTAATTTTCATATCTAAAACCACTACTTTTGGTCAATGCGAGATTTGACCTCATATATATATATAGTATCAAATATATCCGCTTCTATTTTATATCATTGCAGACATTATTCTCCCAAATCCGTCCATCTTCATCTATATTTAAAAATATTAGGGAAAAAATGAAGCTAAAGTAAAGCTTTTGTTCAATCTCATCACATAATGCAACGCTTTTTGACGACCAAAAGAAGATTCCATCATTTTTTATGGTTTCGTTTTGACACAGAACAAGGAGTAGTTTTGATCCTGAATAATTTTATTTAAATATTCTAAAACCAAGAGCAAACAGCTAGCAAACATTCAATCTGGTTGGATTTTGACAAGTGCATGCATGAAATAAGTTTTGATAAGATTCCATTGAACATCAATCTTTCAGGAAAATAGTGAACATTTACCACAAGAATGATGGAAGTAATTCAAAAGAAAAAAGCAATTCAAAAAATAATCCACATCTTGATTCAACATGTTCTTCAATACATACATCCTGGAACCATGTCTCTGCCGCCCCTCTGAATGTTTATCCTTTTCTGAATTTCGTAACATTAAACTTTGCTCATATGCCTGATCTTGTTTTCCCCCAGCATTATTAGGTGACCAGCACACAAAAGACATACCAGATGTGCTAATAAACTCACTTGTTCAAACGCAGCCAGATCTAGAGGAGGGAGCCGATAGCTCAGCGACGGAAGGCACTCGTGAGTTGTGATGGTGTTCGGAGACGGGATGGACAGGAAGGCGACGGGATGGAGACGGGAGGGCGAGTGGAGGGTTTGCACCAACGAGGATTCTAACTCTCTCGCTTGTCTTCTCTGCAATTTCATTTAGCCATTTTTCTCTCTTTTTTTTTAAATTAATATTATGCCACGTGGCATGCCAAGTAACATGCCATGTCAAGCGGTCATTTGCAGCGGTATTGTGCAACGGTGCATTAGCGCCACTCTTTTAAAAAAGAATCACAAAAATTCTACTCAACCTCCTACTATTCATACCATACTCCACACTCTATCTTTTTTTTTTAATTTTTTTTATCAAATATATTTTTATATGAATAGCGAATAAAAAATTATAAATAGTTTAAAAAAATAAATTCAAAAAAAATTTTAAAAAAATATTAAAAAATATTAAAAAGTGTGGAGTGTGGGGAGGATGAATAGCAAAACCCAAAGAATCAAATATGCGTGATTACAGTGTTCATGAGGTGTCATTGCCAGTGCCTCGTCAGCACGTACCCATCTCCCCGTGCAAAGCCCGTGCTGCTATCCGCTAAAGGCAGCGATGGCTACAAAGCCCGCAGCAAAGGTACATCCTTGAAATTTTCAAAGTCTGAACCCTGAATTCTCTGATCATCTGGAAAAGTTTCCGGGTTTGAAGCTCTAATCAGAAATCCTCAGGGATGACCTGATCTATTCAATCACGCCAACAGTGACATCCGAAGGGATCTCCGATTAACCAGCCCAGGACTAAGTTCAATTTTCTCCGGCATTCTGATCACTGCAACCAGGTACGTCTATCATTGTCACAATATTAAGGGGCGAAAGGGAACTATTTATTTTATCTGTCGTGCTATATAGGTCTTGAAGTATAGTTTCCTATTTTTCTTGCATTTGTGTTTAATTGCCTATCGTCACTTTCTGGTCCGGTTACTTTTGTAATGAACGTAGAGATCAGAGTGAATGTGGTGTTTGTTTTCTGAATTATGAATACTGGACATTGTCACCAGCATTTTTTATGTTCATACAAATTTATTCAGAAAATTATGGGGAAATTCGGGCAAAAGGTATGATGTTTATTGCAGAGATTGCTGGAAAGTTTTTCCGGAAATAAGAATGCTATTATAGAAGAGAATAACTTCACACAGGTCAATCCGTTTTTCCAGTCCAATAAAAAGGTGTCATGTACGCCATATACGGAACGGCCTGTGGTATGCATTTCAGACGATTTTTTTTTTCTTTCTCAGACTGCGCCCCCCTTCTCTCTCTCTGTCTCATTTTCTTCTGCGTCCCCCCTCTCTCTCGCTGAAACAAAAGTTCCTGTGTGAAGTTATTCTCTTTAGCTTTTCCTGTTAATTTCCTATCAAAATGAGCTTCGCCTCTCCACGCTCGTCAACCCACCAAATATAGTTCCACTTTTTCATAATCACTGGTTCTCTCTCTCTCTCTCTCTCCCCTAGCCGAATTCTTGGGTTTCTTCAAAAATTTATTTGTTTAATTGATCATTTCTGAGGAGAATTTCAGGTTAGGTTTCGAAACTCAACTTACATATGCGACTGGTTGCTATGTAAACCATCGAAATACAAAACAAAGCGGAGATTTGAATTTCAGGTAATGCTTGATGAATTAAATCGACTTCGTTATACCGTGCTCTCATTTTTCGGGGAAGATAATTTTATTTTTAAATGAAAAGCTGGGTACTTTATAATGAGAGTTTTAGATTTGTATTTTTTTTCCTTATTTTCTAAGCTTCCAAGCTGAGCTGATATAAAACTTGAGTTATCCTTGTTTCTTTTGCTTGTGCCTTCTTTTGCGAGTTTCATTTATCAAAATTTGAGTTTGCCCTTTTTTCTAGTACTTCTTAATTAGGGATCATTTGAAATTATAATTGGTTTGACAATGAAGATTGTGTTTATAGTTTACTGTTTTTTATAATTGGTTTGACCATGAAGATTGTGTTTCTAGTACCTCTAGAAGAAATGTTTCACAGAGAGAGAGGGGGGACGAAGGTTTCTGGGAAGATGGAAAAAAGAAAATGAGAGGGGAGGGGGGAGGGGGGGCACTGTGAAGCGTTTTTGTGTTTCTGAAATGGGTGCAAAGCGTCGAAGGGAGGGAGGGTTGGGTGGGAGCAGGTGTAGACTTTATTTTTCTGAAATGCTGAAGTGGCAGTTTCTTATTGGTATCCGTTAAACTCCGTCTATGGGATGGACCTGCCCAAAGAGGAACTGATTATAGAATTACATAGGAACCGATAAAGAACATCAATGTATGAAGAGATTATGGATCGACTGTCAATTTGATTATTGATTTTCCGTACAAGCGGAAAGTCCAGCATTTTCTTCACTCTTTTTGGTCAAGTGAACGTGGGAGAGAGAATCAATTTTACCATCGGTAGGAGCTTATTTTCTTGTCTCCAGTGATACTGCCTCGCACGCCCTTTCGGATGCCTGGAGGACATAATGTTGTTTGGATAATTCTTTGAGGGAAAGAAGCAGACTACCAGCAGTGATTCTCATGCCATAGCAAGAGATTTTTTCCGGCCGAGTCCAAATTTTTGTATCAATCTCAATCCAAATAATCCAGTTTGCCTACTGTGAAGTATACTCCCATTATTGTGGTGAATGCAGGGGATGGCAGCAGCGGGCTTGTTTACCCGAATCTAGGGATTTGTTCAAATGGGAGGAGATTTTGAATTTGACCTTTTGGTGAGCTCGATGATGGGGATCTGATCAAAATTAATTTTTTAATAAAATGATGTAGCAATCTAAGTGCCTGCCACGTCAGCCCATTGTAAACTGGCTGTAAAAGAAGTTTGGCGGCTATCACTACCCATTCTAATTTCTCCTATCTAGCAATGATTTTATTGGAGATGAAAATTTTTGCAGGTATCTTTGAGCATGGATCTTCCTACAACGAATGTGGAATTTGTACCAGAGAAGATTGAAGACAGCAAAGGAGGCCCATCGTTCAAGTGTGATCTTTCTGACGCAACAATGGTTCACAAAATAGCGCAAGTGTTCATCCCAGGATTAGCAACTGCTTGTGTTGACAACACAACAGGTGATATGTTCAGGAGCCCCACTTCTGTAGCTGTTGATACAAGAAAAGAAATGGTGGAATATCTTATTCAAAGAAGTGAATCCTTTGTTGCCGAATCTGTTATCTTAGAAGGTGGACCAGAGGCGGAAGTATCTGACCATCCCTATGATATTATTTCTGATTTTATTGATGACTTTGCAAGTTCAAAGAGGAATTTTTTTAGTCGGGTTTCAGGATGGCTACTGAGTGAAAAGAGGGAAGACAATATAGACGATTTTGTTCAAGAGATGGAGATAAATGGGTTTTGGTTGTTAGATAGGAGGGAAGCAATTGCACAGACTTTGCTCAAGAACGTTGACTTCAAGAATGCATTTCACTGCAACATGAAATTCGACACATCAGAAGAGCTTGCTGCGCATGTTCATTACTGCAGCTTTAGATCTATGTCTTGCACAAATGAGGGTTGTAATACCAGATTTTGCGCTAGTCACTTGGACAAGCATGATTCAGTTTGTCCCTTCAAGATGATTCCATGTGACCAGAAGTGCTCAGACAGCATCATGAGACGTGAAATGGACAGGCATTGCGTAACTGTCTGTCCTATGAAGCTTGTGAACTGCCCTTTGTATGCAGTGGGTTGTCAATCCACGATCCCTTGCTGTATGATTGAACAACATTGTTCAGATACTATTCATTCACACTTGCTATATATTCTTCAAGGTATTCACAAAGAAGTATCCGAGGAGGATCTGAAACGACGGGTGGAGCAACTAGAAAAGGTGAGCTTTAACGTGTATTTCTTATAATTTTGTTCTATGATTTTTTTACATAAGAGAGCAGCTGACATGATAAATACAAGTTATTTCCAATGGCTTCCTATGGCAAAGTTAAGGCATACTAACAGTTTCCATTCACATGTTCTCTACTAAAAAAGAAATGTATGAAGCCTTTATCTGCTTGGTATTGTCAATTGTGTAATAAATTTTTCTGTGTAAATGAGTTCGTACTTTAAAATTTTAAATATAAGTTCAGTAGAACTTGTGGAAGTGGGAGAAAGTATATAGTAACACACTTAAAGTTGCTCGGATGGTTAAAAGTGTCTAGATTTGCATCCTTATTTGCCTGATTGCAAATGGGACTAAATACTGATTTTTCAATAACCAAGTATTGGCACTTCTTGAAGTCTCCCTCTTAGAATTGCATCATTTTTTTTAACCGTGTTTGCTACTTATACAATGAAGGCTACTTTTGGCTGCTCAATATTTCTTACTACCACCAGGAAACTGGGGTTAATGTTGTCAAAGAATGGATTATGCAAATTCAGACAATTTCGGGATTAAGATCTTTAGATGCTACTGTATTTTGAAGAATGTGAAAAGATGGTGCAAAGTCGAGTAAAACCAAAATGTTGTTGGTCAACAATCATAGGGCATTTAGCGACCTGATCCACTGTCCTGCCCTTCATTTTCTTCCAGTAAACGCAAGTCACATTTTTGTTCATGTTTTTCCATTTTTCAGTATCAGTCGGAATTGATAGGATTGTTGAGGGAGGGATGCTACTCATCATCCCACACGACACACTTTATATATTTTAAATTTTATTTTATTTTTTTATATTTTATTCTTGCTAAACTAATTGAGTTGTTCTACTCATTATCCATATACCACATATTTGTTATGGAAAAAAGAAAAAAATAAATAAAAGAGGTGCAGTGTGTGGTATAAGAGATGATAAGTAGAATTTTTCTTTAGTTAACTATGAAGTATTAGCTGCTCCGTTTCATATATTAAGATTTTTCATGGTATGTATCAGGCAGCACCATACAGTCAGCTAGCAGAAGCTCGAGATTTGAGATCCTTAACATCAAAAGTCAAGGATCTCGAAGCAAAGTTGGGGCCATTAGAAGTTCACGTCAAGAAAGAAGATAGTGAAGAGAAATTGGAGATTTCGAAATAGAAAATGCATTGGAGAGCCCACACCAAGAACAAAGACAGTTGAGAGAGAATGGAAACTTCAAATCTAGCAAATACTTCAAGAGAAGGCGAAAGTTCGAAGTTAGGCCTGGCAATCAGGCTTCCCTTTTTTTTTTTTCCTTTTTAAAAAATAGAGAATCTCATTCATCAAGAAATGGAAGTCTTCCAACTTTCGGGAGAACAATTTCGCTTTTTATTTTTTAAACTACTCTCGAGTGTCACTTCATATATGGTTGTTCCTGGGTCAACGATGGCTTGATAAATTGGGGTAACTTGTTCTTTTCAACTATGGAGTTGTACCGCTATCAACATTTTCTCTGTCCACATGGTGAGATGCATTTTGACCATCCTAACATTCAAAACAGCTGTATGACTCGAATTGTTTAAATGGATGGATCTTCTTTGGTGATATGCCTTGATTTGATCATATCTGATACCAAATGATTAATAAGTTATTTTTTATTTTTTATTTATCAACCAATTATTTTATGTAACGTCGAAAGTAATGAAATATTTTTATTTTAGAATATAATGATTTATTTATAATTTTTACTGGATATGAGTCCCGCACCTTAACTTCGTTATTAATGAGACTTCAATTTTGACCTCCAATTCACCAAACATTATGGAAGTAAATATCGAGCTTCAATGGCCCCGACTTTAATGATTTGATATCAGATCTATTAGCGTGAAAAGTGCTACTCATCATCCAAAAACTTGTTCTATCCAAGATAACACCTAAATGCATTTAGATTTAGCGTGAAAAGTGCACTAAATCTAAATGCAAAACTTCATACCAAAAATGTAAAAAAAACTTGGTCTATCAAAACAGATTTAAGCATCATGAATAAACATTCCACTCGGAATTCAATATAAATCAAAACAACCACGATGATAAGGCTTTTTTTGATCCTATAGCTTTGAGAGCCATTGACTGACTTCGAGAAGCGAGCATTCCTATAGGAGTCACCAAAACTGAGAGGAACGGATTCCTGACCAATAAGTCTATCAACGCAACCTTCTTGCTTCTCTCTCAGACTCTAGCAGAGTAAGGATATCACCTTCCCTCACTGGTCCCTTAACATTCCTCATAATGAACCGGTTTTGATCATCCAGAAACTTGACTCTCACCTGAGTCACCTGACCTCTTGATCCAGTCCGACCCATAACTTTCACCACCACAGCATGCTTCACTTGAGATTCCATCCTGCGTGATAATATAATCAGGAAAACATAATTTTGGTGCCGAAAACAAGTATGAAACATGAACATCTGTGCAACTTTTTGAAAAAAATACTAAAAACTACTAACTATATGGAAGCGCAGCCAAAATCTAGCCATAGAGACACTGCATTTAAAAGAGGGAGAGGGTGAGGGTGTGAGAGTCTAAACCACCAAAACAGCTTTTCTAGGACAAAAATGTGCAAGTCCAACATACCCTAGAAATCCAATCCATTAACTGGCCAAAATGCAAAATGAATGACACCAACCACCTATACTAAGATACAATTAATCCCGAGGGTATGCCTCATGGGCATATATAACCCATTAAGATTATTTGTAATGTCAATACTTCGTTTCATGTTTCATTAGCATTAGAATATTTAAAATCTTGCTTTTGCATTCAGCAACCAACACGAACAAACTTGGGTAATACATGATGTCCTGAAGGCTGAAACAGCATTGTTGGGTCCCTCATTAAAACAGGTTCCAAACAGAGGATAAAAAAATTAAGCAGAAAATATAATTTGTGCTTTCTAGTGCAATATCAATCACCAATTTACTTCTGGACTGTATCCAAACTATAAAGAGTAAACCACAGTAGAGGCAGAGTACAAAAACAGACGATCAATGGACCAAATTCAAAAGCATAATCATAATGTAAAACAGGTTATGCAAATCAAAATGCCAAATCATATAAGAATTCTATAGCTCCTAGCATGTCAAACTGTGGTACACAGTCGGTGTCGTAAGGAAAATACCAATCAGACAGGAAGCACCAGGCATACGCCATTGTCTAACACCCATCTTCTTTCTTATTTCCATACTGAAAGTGACAAAAATACCTATTTATGTGGATACAAATCTACCTAAGCGTCGATCTGGACAATCCTCCATGAATTGATTAGCAAACGAAGAGGCTTTTACTAAGAACAGAGTCACGGGTGCTAATTTCAATGGCAAGGGAGAGAGAGTCCCCTTTTAAAAAAGAAATCATCTATGAGAGGCGCTCGCCTGAGCTTCGCTACAGCTTTGTCCAGCTCCTAGGACAAAATTAGGCCTCTTTTTATAGAAATTAAAAGTTAAATAAAATATTGTTATAATATAAATTTTTAATATTATTTTTATTTTGGATTTAAAAAAATTGAATTGATTATTATATTTTGTATGGAAGTTTAGAAAAATTATAATGATCATATGAGATCAGATAAATGAGTCTTATCTATCTTGGTAACCAAACCAGGCAGCTAAAGCAAGCTACGCTTCACAGGGCCTGGGAATCGAGTGAAACGGACTAAAACTAGAAAAAATAATCGAAAAAAAAACCACTAACAGCCAGTAATTTGTTCAATTTATATTCATATCGGGAGTGATCAGATCCAAATGCTTCTTCAATCTATAATCCACTTCCTCTCTAATTTACAACATCACTAGATCCAACGGAACGCTTATGAACCAACCCAATATCAGAGGCACTTATCAAAAAAATATATATCAGAGGCAACAGAAATAAAATCAAATCCAGCCTAGACACTTTCAAAACTACAAGAAAAACAAATATAAATCCCATGCCTCAAAGACCAAAAAATAAAATCATAAATTCAGAGATAATACCTACTCTTTCTTTGCGGTGGTATTCTTCGGCTGCGGCGCACGAAAGTCAAGGGTGCAGGGAAGGAAGAGGAGGAGTGGTGTTTAAACTTTAAAGCCTAAAGGTTGGCGCAACCACAGCTGGGCCGGGCCTGGCTGGTATGGCCAAGTTTAGTCCAGTATTTTCTTTTCCATTAATTTTATTGTTTTATGGACAGAAATGAAGCCCAACGTGATAGGCTTCAGTTTTGATGGGTATCGGGCCAAACCGTCTATTACCCTATAGGGTATGCGTAGGAGAATTGCATTGGGTTTTTTTCCAAATAAGAGAGTTGCTGATTATTTCGTACATGACTATGTCAATGTGGAAAAATCACAGTACGACTCACTCTATCGTGCTAGCTGGAAAAGCAGCCCAAGAAAACTTGTAGAAAGTGCTTAAAAGACTTGTAAGTTTGATCTTTATCTTAGGACCGTGTTGTGGACAAGTTGTGTTATTTTGAGTGTAAAATGGAGTGAAGACTTTTGGGAAACACGATTTGAATGCGGAAAATCTTCATGGGTCAGTTCTGTAGAGTTTGGAAAAGGGGACAACTCTAAGGCCGTGTGAGAGTTTAGGAAAATTATAATGAGTAGATAGGATGAATTGAGAGGCCTTCTTAGTCCAAACAATTTTTAAGACTGTATTTAGATACTGAGGTGATCTCAGATTATTTGAATTGATCTATAAATAATAATAAGTTAGGATGTTTGATAGGATTTTGTAGGACTATTGAGATATATTTGATTGTAAGAAGCATGTTATGATATGTTTAACTTTTTATAAAAAGTTGAGATGTAATTGATCTTATAAATAATTGATTTGAGATAAGTTGAATTGAGTTCGGCACCCAAACATATCCTAACGGAATGCTTAAGAAATAAGATGATATAAGAAATTTATATATAATAGTAAAATAGTTTGAGTTATGGTAGTGAAATTTGTAAAAGAACATTTTAATTTTTTTAAATTTTAAAATAGTAGTGAAATGGTAGTAAGATATAATATTTATTGAATTTTAGAAGAGGTGAGAAAAAAATTGATCAAAAATTATAAAATAAAATATTATTTTTATTTAAAATTTTTAAAAAATAAAATATTATAAAAGTTATACACGTAAAATTTGCTAATGAGTCCATCCGGTCAAGTAAGAGGTCGGAGTAGGTGAGCACCGACAACCTCGGCTCCGATTCTGCACGTTGGACCAAAAAGGGTGAAGATGTCTTAACCTAATCCAGTGGGTCAGATTCCCTTTAGATTCTGTCGGATGAAAATTAATTGCCGAGGCAAACGTACAGCTGTCTCAGTCTCCTCACCGTTCCTCTTTGTTTTGGCAAATTGTGCAATTACCATTAATACCCCCCCATCTGGAATCAGCATTGTCTATAATTTTTCTTTTCGTCGTATAATAATTTATTTTTATTTTGTCTGCTCGCCACCTGAGAATTACAGCACTCACCCAGTCATATGAGTTGGCCTCGCAAGCCACCAACTTGTAAATAAGGAGCTTTTATTGTAACATCGAATTCATATTTTTATAATTAATTTTTGGAATTATAGAAAAATTTAAGAAAAATATTATAATCATAAAAAAAATTCATAAAAATAAATTTACAAATTGACTTCTATTTATATAATACGTTAAATGTACTTTATAATAAAAATGACTTTATAATTTAACATACAATATTCAATTTAAAAATTTATTTTTATAAAATTTATTTATAATTGTAATATTTATCAAAATTTAAAAACAAATCATGTTAGGATAAATGTAGGGACATGTAAAATCATTTTCTTGTCAATGGCATATGTCGATCTCAAGTCCCTTTTGTTAGAGATTCAAAAAAATAAAGAGTCTTAAATAATCCAAAATAAAAAAAAATTATCCAAAATTACCTACTCCTTTTCCTTTTGAATCAAAATTACCTACTCTAACTAACAGGCATAACTTCTATAGTCGTTTTATCTACCTTAGGTCATGGACAACAATAATGTATTAAGCAAAATACATATAAATCAAATCTCTCAGGTGGCGATGATATTGAATAATAAAACAAATATACGGATAGTGAAGGTCCCAAAAACATGCTACATTTAAGACAAAACAATCATTTGTCACTGTTTTTATTTCGTAGAATTTAAAATTATATTTAAATACTGAATTGAGATGGAAATTAAAATTTAAAAAAAAATTATTATTATTTAAAAATCTCAAAACATTAACTGATTTATTATATTTTATATAACAATTTTTACAAATTATAGTAATTAAATAAGACTACATAAATATTTTTTGTATCCAAATATCTCCTGTATCTAATACAATCGGGCGGGGCAATTTGGTCAGTAAAATTTAGAGAGTGCCTTTACAACCTTTCGTACGATTATCAAACTGCAAACTCGAACTTGAATAAATATAAAATTGCAAAAAGATGGGCATGATCACGCGTATTTTACCATTTTCAGATCTTTCGTACGGTACAGAGTACCTTTTAGCTGTTTGCCTCTTGACTTTGTAGATCCACTCATCTCACTTCAGTTTTATGGCGCGTCATTGCACGCACTAGAGAAAGGCAAAAGAAATTGAAATGAGTAAATTTAGAGCATTTTTGTTGATTGATTGTAGAAACCAAATCTAAAAGAAGAAAAAATGGTGACAACTTCTTTCAGATCAATTTTAAGTGGGTAAAATTCAGATTGAGTGGCCATTGTGACCTCTCTATTCTGATATTGGAAGCACTTAAAATGTAGGGACATGCTGATGGTTGTAAGCCAAATTTTAGTTGGAAATATAGCTATGATACTTAAACCTAAATGTGGTCAAGCTTTTCCTAAAGAGAGTCGCTTTTGAATTGACAGCAATGTATTGGCCTAATCAAAGCGACATTGTAGTTAAGGTATTAGTAAACGAGTCTATCGTCTTTTTGACATATTCTAATTCTTAATATTTATAAATAAGATTATGGATTCGGTACGGCTTTGGATATTCGAGAATACCAATTTCTGCATTCTTAAAAGTGGACAGATACCCACTTATGTATAACTGGTTACAATTCGAATGAGTATTTGATTTCGGATAGAAATTTTGCACTACAAATCTAATTTAAATGCATATAAAGAACCATAATTGCTCAAAATTGCAACATTTCTTTATTGCGTTTTTAATAAGAATTTGACTTATTGACAAATTACTTCGTAATAATAATTCCATTAGAACTAGATTTGACAGAGGTGATGTGGTCCTTCAAAGTTCAACCATGTCAGCAGTCTTATCCACCTAGAATATAATACACCATCGCCTCAACTAAACCCTAATTAATTACACTAGACACACAACATAGTTGTAAGTATTCCAAGCCACTAATGGTATAAATAAAAATAAAAACATTACATTTATTTAGGCCTCATTTTTTTTAGATATAAGATGAAATGAAATGAAATTAAAGTTAAAAAGTTGAATGAAATATTGTTAGAATATATTTTTTAATATTATATTTATTTTAAGATTTAAAAAAATTAAATTATTTATTTTATTTTATTTAAAAATTTTAAAAAGTTATAATGATGGGATAAGAGATTTTTAAAATTTTAAATTTTGGTATTGAAAATAAATAAGACCTTAACAATAAGTTTTTAAAAATAAAAAATAAGAACCTCTAGACTTTCGCCAAGAAGTGTTGAATTCGTCACGTACAAATTGACATTCTACGGCGTATAACTTACGGGCATATTTGTTGCCAGGGTTTTGCTATTCATCCTCCCCATACTCCACACTCCACACTTTTTAATATTTTTTAATATTTTTTTAAATTTTTTTTTGAATTTATTTTTTTTAAACTATTTATAATTTTTTATTTACTATTCATATAAAAATATATTTGATAAAAAAAATTAAAAAAAAATTAAAAAAAAGATGGAGTGTGGAGTGTGGAGTGTGGTGTGAATAGTAAAAGGTTGAGTAGAATTTTTGTTGTTACCAAAGGGAAGGAAAATGGGTTTTTTGAAAATATAAAAATAAAAGAAAGAAAGAAAGAAAAAATTATACCTTTCCAGTCAATGCCACGTGGATGGAGACCATCTATTACTCCGAACGCCCCCCTCGGCTCTTCCTCTCGTTCTGGCTTCTCTATATATGCGTACATGGTGCAAGAATATCTCAGGGCAAGCGGTGTTGGAGCTTCTCAGAGACGCACACGGCACAACACAAAAGGGGCACGGGGACACTCTGTGATCGTGGGACAATATTCAGACAGCCAACAAAAAAACCTGTTCGCTACACCCACCACATTCTTCGCTTTCTCTCACATTGTATCCTCCCAAACCCCATCTGGTCATCTCTCATCTCTCTCTCTCTCTCTCTCTCCTGTCAAATTTTCAATCTTGCGTAAAGGCCTGTCGCATCTCTGGTTCCCACTCTGCCTTCGATAGAACAAGTAAGATTTCTATATCTTCATTTCGCGCTCACGGCGTTGGTTTTTATTTTTTATATTTATTTTTATATTTGAAGTTATATGAATGTGTCAAGAGAAATATGATTTTTATTATTATTTTTTTTTTTGTAAATAATCAATCGTATTGTTATTGTGTTGTTTGATCGAAATAGGTAGGATAAAGTGGTCCTTCTGGGAAATATTCTCGACGAAAGTCAGAGTCTGCTAAGTGAATAAAGAAAGAAATTATATAAATATATTGAAAGGTTTATATATATTCTCGACAAAAAGATTAAATGAAAATCAGTTCGTTGAGAAAAAGATCGATCATGTCAGTGGTCGCTCTAAAGTTCTCCTTGTGCTGTTTGATTGAAATGGGCCCGTAGATACATATATTTTTGGGTAACTCATGTTATTGTGTTCTTATGGGATATATATAAATATATATATGTATGTATCTACGGTATATGATATACTTCGGCCCCAAAATCATTGTTTTTCTAAGGTCTGCTTTTGAAGGAACTCACTTGTTTCTCGGGAAGGGTTAGAGGGATGGGGAATGCACGGAACTTGCCAACTTTTGTCAGAAATTTTCCTTTCCTTCCTCGTCATCCTCTTAGTAAACGAAGTGCGGGGAGGTGTCCCGTGTCCATGAAATCAGTCATTTTTTTTGTTGTGTTCAAGAAATCAATCATAGGCCCTCATCCGTGATTACTGACGTTTTGGTGCTATCTTTTTTATCATACGATGCCTGTCGTATGAAATACCAGTTTGCAAACTTACGTTGTTATTTTTCAACTTTTGTTTATTACCAGGTTAGCGACTCCACATGGATCATGCTTTTTGAGATCTTGATTATTTGGATATATAAGACATCCCATTTTGACTAGATGGGGATATCCTTTTGTCCATTCTCTGATCCTGATGATGTGGATAGTCGCTTTGAAGCTATTCTTCTAAGATCAATCAGTTTTGGGGGTGGAGATGTAAGGAATCCATTGCGATCAGTCAGTTTCAATGGCCGCGATTCAGAACCCTCCATGATAAAATCATACGGATTGAGAAAGATGGTGTTCGAGGGATCACTTAGCTTTGAAAGGAGAGGGTTAGAAACAATGTTCTCATTCAGAACTCCTTCTGCAGAAATGGAAAACAGAGTTTTTGGTAAATGTGTGAGCTCTAAGACTAAAGATGTTGGAGACCAATTGCCAAGATCAGATAGCTTGTCCGAGGAAAAACATCAATCACCATTGACAGATCCAAAGAAGCATAGGTGCCAGGCTGCATTGAAGTTGCAGAAAGTGTACAAGAGTTTCCGAACAAGGAGACAGCTTGCAGATTGTGCAGTTCTTGTGGAGCAGAGATGGTTTGTTTAAGTTGCACACTTCTCTAAAGGAAGTTTTGGCTATTACATAGAGTTAAAACCATCCATTTAAGTTTTCCCAAATATTTTGGAAGCAAAGATCGATAACTTAATCTGGTATCACAATTTGAACCCATGGGCTTTGAAGAGTCTGTCGTTACTAGAATGAAATTAAATAGTTTTGTGTCTGTTTTTCCTAACACCTTGTCCTTATATGTATACAATAAGCATCTTGCAATTCACTTTGTAGGTGGAAGCTACTCGATTTTGCAGAACTGAAGCAGAGCTCTATATCATTTTTTGACATCGAGAAACCTGAGACTGCTTCTTCACGTTGGTTAAGGGCAAGAACTAGAGCTGCTAAGGTAGCTTTTTATCAATTTGATGCATACTATATGATACAGCTCAGTTATATTGTTCTCAATTGCTGATTCTTTTAGTTTGATTTTTCAGGTCGGGAAAGGCTTATCAAAGGATGAAAAGGCTCGTAAACTTGCTTTACAACATTGGCTCGAGGCAGTAAGCCCCATGCTTAGTGTATCTTTTTGCCAAATCACTAGTTTTCATTTCTGGCATATTCTTATTCTTGTCCCTTCTCATTAACAGATTGATCCTCGCCATCGCTATGGCCATAACCTTCAATTTTATTATGTGACATGGCTCCAGTGTGAGAGCAAACAGCCCTTCTTCTACTGGTAATATTATCTTGGGACCCAAAGCAAATCCTTCATATTGTGTTTTGGTTGACAATGAAAATCTATTCCTCCCTTTGACATTTGAACTTTGAAAAAATTACAGGCTTGATATAGGAGAGGGAAAAGAAGTCAATCTTCTCGATAGATGTTCTCGATCCAAGCTTCAGCAACAATGTATCAAATACCTTGGTCCGGTAAACCTCACATGTCCTTGTGAGCCTTAAAAACACACACACACACACATACAACAGGCCATTCTGAGGAATTAGAATTAAGACAGATTTGACATGTTGATATAATTCATAGATTGTTTCTTATAACAGTCATGTATAATTATTTTACAATCAATTGGATAACTTGTATCTAATGTAAATATAGCATCATAAAATTTTTGCAGTAAGGTTTAAATAAAATAAAAATCTAGAATAATATGTTATATGAAATCAAATAATATCATATAAAAATTTATACTTTTATTCTATTATAATCTCTTTTTTATTTGATTTTGATTTGCAGCATAAACAATATAAAAGTTCTATTGTCAAATATAAGCAATTCCAAGGTATAAAAAATAATGATTCTCGCCTCTCCAGCAAGGAATGTCTCCTCTTAATCACTGGAATAGCAATTCCCATTCTTGATTTTAATCTTAATAGCAATCATACCTTTTAGCAATTGAAAAGGGGAAAAAAGTTTTTCGATGTCTGTTTTGCAGGCTATTTATTTATTGATAGTTATTTTACCTTAAGCGGAATGACCAAAGCTGGTTAAACCTCAAGATTTTTAGTTGGCTCGAAATACAACCAAAAGTAAAGATTTACATGTGCCATTGGAATTTATACCCTGACAAATATGTCGTTTTGCAGGCAGAAAGGAAGGCTTATGAAGTTGTGGTGCAGGACGGCAAGTTTTTCTACAGGCAGAGTGGGAAACTCCTAAATACAACAGGACCTAAAGATGCTAAGTGGATCTTTGTCCTTAGCACATCCAAGACCTTGTATGTTGGGCTAAAGAACAAGGGCACATTTCAACATTCCAGTTTCTTGGCAGGCGGAGCTACATTGTCTGCTGGAAGATTGGTAGTGGAAGATGGCGCTCTGAAGGTACAAAAGAAAAATATGGACTTCATAAAGTGTTTTTTTTTTTTTTGTGTGAATTGTTTGGCATACTAAAAGGATTTATACAACTCATTAGGCGGTTTGGCCTCACAGTGGGCATTATCTACCAACAGAAGAAAATTTTCAGGAATTAATGTTGTTCCTTAAGGAACACAATGTGGATCTCAGCAATGTAAAGGTAATGCTGACTTTGCTTCTCATTTTTTCATTAAGATAACATAGCAGGACACTATTGGCTGGCCATAACCTATTAGCGGACACTTCCTTTGGTGGTACTACTTGGCTTTAGTATGGGAAGATGTGCTCTTTGTAGCTAGCCAAAAATTCCCCGTTTCGTCATTGAGAGACTTTGTTTGTGTGAGTTCATATAAAATTTTTATCACCAGGAATCCTGATGCGCTTCTCTCCTTCTGTGTAACAGAAAAGCCCAAGTGAAGAGGAAGAAGCAGCCCTTACCGAAAAGGCCAATGGTGTTTGCCTTCAAAGCAATCCAATAGAAGAAGATTTGTCTCAGGATACTGAACCAGTGAGTGAATATATCTTGGCTCAAAAAAGCACTGAATCCAGAGATCAGGATTCTAATGCTGCTGGAAATCCAGAACCATCCATGACAAGATTGTCACGAGAATTAGGCTCAAAAATAGCCGGACTTGAAATACCAAACCAACATGTGGCATTTGCCATTCTTAAGAAGGATGCACTACAACCAAGTTGCCACACTCATCCTCATGATGATTCAGAAGAAGAAGGCTATGAGACAGCAGAAGAAACGTTTTTATCAGAGAGAGATTTCATGGTTCCTAAATTGAACTTGTTTGATGAAGATCAAGAAGAAGATGATGAACAGCCTATTCCAGAGGAAAAAATTATGAAAAGGATAGATTTGCATAAAGGAATGAAGTCATATCAGTTGGCTAAGCAATTATCCAGTAGGTGGGCAACCGGAGCCGGGCCACGTATTGGTTGCATGAGAGACTATCCTTCTGAGCTTCAGTTCCGGGTTTTAGAGCAAGCCAACTTGTCTCCAAGATCAAGAGGCGTTAATGCATCCCCCGGGACCTTGTCCCACTTGAGCCCAAGGGTTCTTACTTCAACTTCTTTGTGTAGAGAGACGACTGCAGACAGAAGTTCCCTTGCTTCAGAGCATGTGATACCGTCTAGAACATCAACACCATTGACGGACAAAATTTAGACGAAGTCACAACACAAATTGTATTTATTGTATCGTGCAGGGTGGGGACGAAGATATAGGAATTCTTTGCATTCATTTCTAGGTATTATTCTGCGCATATTTTGTAGATAATGGTGGAAATGGAATGAGGCTGAAGGGGGTTTTGCAAGATGTGTTGCTCTTTATCTAAAAAGAGAAAAGACCCATTTCAATTCTCTGTAAACGTATGCTGAAATCACGAAACCGAAAAACATAAATCATCACTGAGATGTGCAAGCATTCTGTCTTCTCTGTTTGGTAAATGATAAATTTTTTAGATTTTTTTTAGTAAATAATTAAGATTCATTAAGCAAAGCAGAGTCATTTTTCTTTACATGATAAATACACAATAATTGCAACCAAGCAAAGCTAGATAAATTAAAATTTCAAAATATTGTTATTATTTTTTATTCAAGTGCTTGATAAAACAAGTCACGCTGCGCTTGATGTGTCATTTACAAGTACAACGGCTACGATTCGTTGTACAAACGTAATCGACTCTGGAATCAACTCTCTCGAGCTGACCTCCACAAAAATTAAAAACCCTAATTCTCTCTCTCTCTCGTATTTCTGAGCGGCGAACCTATCGACTCTCTCTCCGAAGACCTCAAGCGCCAGCGATCCCAAAGTAACTACTCCCTTCTCCATATCTGGGATATTAACAACCCGGTTATCAATATCCCAAGAACATATCTTTGGATCCAAACAAGTTTACATCTTCTTGGAAACCGAGTCCTAGTTCTTTTTGGTTATTTTTCTTTCACGGGAAGTTTTCACGTAGATCAAATGGAGTCTTTAGAGGCAATAAACTTGACCAGAAAAAAATTGGGGTAGAATTTTCTATCAAAACAAACGGGGTTGTAGTTAATGTCTGTGTACTGGTATCTGTAGGTTCTTATGAAGTCAGATTTCTTGGGTGTTCCGCTTTAGAGAATGTAAGGGGAAACAAGAGATAGAAAAATCTGTAAGGATCACAACGGGAGTAAGCCTGCTAGATTATTATATATGGTTTTGATAAGGTTCATGTTTTCCTTGGCTTAACTGTTGTTTCACAAAAAACTTTGTGCTGACTAGAAGATCCATGGCCCTTTGTTTGGTTACTGACAAAGTTTAGGAAAGTACCTCAATCCTACGTAATAGCTCTTGAAAACAAAAATATGTTGCATATCTGTTCTTGTAGCATTAATCAGGCTGAATGTGATTTTGTTTCTGCTACATCCGGTGCCAGAATTCTTGTATAGGTATGCCCCTCGATTGCAGCCTACCGGTAAGAAATTTGTAAATAGTAGTGAGATAGTTTGTAAATAATAGTAAAATGAATTGAGTTAAGATTCTTTAAGAGATTTTGAGAAATAAGAGAGAAATTTCGATAAAAATATTATAAAATTAAAATATTATTATAATATAATTTTTGGTTTGTGATTTGAAAAAGTTAAATTGTTTTTTATAATTTATTTGAAAGTTTGAAAAAATTATAATGATTAGATGAAAAAGTTGAAAATATAAAATTGAAGAGTGTTTGTGTTTGAATGATATTTGAATGTGAGATGAGATGAGATGGATTGAGATCATTTGTAAAACCAAACGGGGCCTTAGACATCCCGAGTTCAACTACCCACTAGGAATTCCCTTGGATTATTTGATACTCTATTCTAAAGGGGGTTGTGCATCTTTTTTACTCCTCAGGGTTGGGTCCAAAAAGCCCGATCTAGTGAGGTTCCATGAACAAGTGGTAAGGGCGAACTTGTGTGCATGAGCTCCATGTCACAGGTTCAATTCCTCCTGGGATCAAGCTGCGATTTAAGTGAGAGGCTATAGTGGTGGGTTGTTGTGCTAGTCTCTCCAGGGTTTAGGTTCTATGGGTGAGTCCTAAGGGCTCTATCGTGGGGTGGTTCTCCATCATAAAAATAAAATAAAATTTGTTTGAATGCAACTGGGACTTCTGATTGTTTGTATTATAGAGCAAATGGCTTATAGACAAGTCAGTGGTGAATTGATTAAATTGGAAAAAAAATATGTTAGTGGTTTTGCTTGATGATCAAAATCTGTGTTTGAAAATTATTCTGAATATGATTTACATAACTAATTGCATTCTACGTCCATTTTTTTATCATGTTTATTCCGTTGATTACCTCTGCATTCTGTAGTTGGAAATTGGAATTGTTTGATACTTCATTAGTGATTAAAATGGCACGACAGAAAGCCCAAAAAATGGAATTGTTTGCTTAATTTGTCACCGTTTATCTTGTTAAATTCCTATATTAATGAGAGAGCCAATAACAATGTATTTTGCACCTCATATTAGTCTATTCTGGGGTATTGGTTTGCTTAGGCTAAGTAAATTTATAATGCTTATGAATCCTTAGGGGTTGACTCAAGTGGTAAAGGCTAGAGGTATGCTCCCCCCAAGTCTAAGGTTCAAATCCACTTAGGTGCAAACAATCTCTAGGAGCCATCGGACTATGAGATTTTTTCCTTTAATTACTCGATGTGCACGAGGGCCTGCACACCCTTGAGATTAGCTGGGACACTGTTCTTGGTCACCCGATGTCAATAAAAAAATAAATAAATTTATGATGCTTATGGAAAACTAAGATTATGGTATGGATAGCCATGGGTTGTTGCCATTCATCTTGGACTAACTACAAGCTGGTATTAGGTTAGATTTCCAAGCTTATGCGAACTTGCACATTTTTGGTCCTAGAATGGCTCTATTTGCAATTCACCCCCCCTGCCCAAGAAACATAATTTTTTCCCAAGAATGAATTTGCAGAGATACCTATGTTTTTATGCTTATTTTGTTATTAAGATTCTATTTCCTGATTTTATTTTCTATATGTGCAGGATGGAATCTCAAGTGAAGCATGCTATTGTGGTGAAAGTTATGGGTCGAACTGGATCAAGAGGTCAGGTGACTCAGGTGAGAGTCAAGTTTCTGGATGATCAGAACCATTATGAGGAATGTCAAGGGACCAGTGAGGGAAGGCGACATTCTTACCTTACTTGAGTCAGAAAGAGAAGCTAGAAGATTGCGATGATATGTTGTAGTTAGTCAATGGCACTATCAGTGGGGAATTTTGAGGTGGATTTTAAATTTTCTACCCCTAAACGCTTGGTTTGATTTTGCATTTACGAGTCCAATACTCCTTGAGGCATAACTTGGGTATAACTTTAAGATTTGTTGTTGAACTCAGATTGAAATGTAGTCGTCCTTCTAGTTCTGCTAGTATTTCTTTTAGCGTTAAAATTACTCATAGAAAAGCAAATTTTAGAATGGATTGCGATGACATACATGTGAGTCGTGATCGTTGTTGATGCATGTGTAACAAAATCCAGACCTTAACCAGGTCGGGATTACAGTTTAAAGTATAAGAAAAACTTTAAACTTAGTCATAAAGGGATAAAGGGGTAGATCTCGAGCACGATAACCTCGTGGCTTAAATGAAATGCGGCATTTAGTCACTGGGATGGATAAGAAGAAAAATGCGCACAGTGAAATGTGAAAAATCTGTACCATCCCTTAATCTAGACGGAGAATCTTTTTCTCAAATTAAACCAGGGGAAAAAAAAAAGTTAAAAATTACCCCATAATTTTTTTGAAGAGTAAAAGACAATGGGAGATAGGAGTACTATGATAATGGAAACATGAGACCCAGAGGTCTGGAGAAACTGCAATCAGTATACATTTTTCAATCTAACCCCCTCTCGAAAGAAAGAAACTTGAGGAACAAGCTTATCTGTGGGCAATGACTAGGGTTTCAATGAATCTTAGACCATCGAACCTCGGAGCAAACTTCTCAGTCAAAGATGACATTTGATTTTCTTGGTTTTGTTTCATTTCAACCTCCTAAAAGATAAGTGTAGAATACAAAACAAAAATTAGTCTTCCGATTAGATAAGAGTAATAAATGGCGTAAAAATTAAATCGAAATGAAAGGTGTTATGAACCTGATTGTAACGATGTTGTCTGTGGATGAACGATATGACCCTAAGTTGCAACGCAGCATTTCAAGCCCTGGGACATTTGCATTTCATTTTCTTGTAGTCATTTTAATTATAAAGTTGTTATTTACTTTCTACGTGTCATCTAGTTATTAGTCTTGTTAGTTATTCCAGCAAGGAATATAGAGGAAACAAAAGGGGAATTGTCTGGGCATCTAGAAGTTGGTAATCATTTAGAGTATTTTCCTTTGGAGATACGGGCTCCTCGAATGCCCCTTTGTATCTACATCATACTAAAAATTATGAAGTATTTCGTCCTTATTCCATAGCTTCTTCTTGTTTTACATTTACTATTACAATGAATATCTATGAGAGAAGTAACAATAACAAGTGGTATCTAAAGCCTAATGATCCTTCATGGGGGACGGGGTAAGCTTCAACAAACAACAAGAAAATTTATTGTTGATGGGAAAGATGCTTGACACAATGCTACAATTCACATAACTAATCGACCGGATGTAGGCAAATTACAAGGTTTTCAAGCAACAAGTGCAGGAATCCTTCTTGGTTTGGGAAGACCAAGCTGCGGAGGAGAGTGTAGAAAGGGCAGCAGAGGTCGATGAGTTTGTGGTGTGCCCATGGAAGTTGTACCCTAAGAAGACCCTTTCTACCTTGTTCTTAGAAATTCAGATCCAATATTAACTTATATGCTCTCATGTTGCCCTCTCCAACTTCTTTTCCTTCATTTCTTCTTAGAAATGAATTCCTCCTCCAATCTTTTTATTGGGTCATCCCTAGCAAAATCAATATATTGACTGTGAAAAGAGAAGAAGCCCTACCCATCAGTATCCCTCCTGAGCCTCTTCCACCTACTGAGAGTGGCATTTCTCTTCTGCAACCAGAAAACTCAAAAAAAGGAAAACCCACTTCCAGTGTGGAGAGCACAACAGAAGAAGCAGCGAAGAGATCCTAGGCCCTCACGAACTCCATCACCATATTTAACCTTGTCTCTGAGACAACCAAGAAATCCAAGGAGCTAGCCACCGAGGCCTCCAACAGGGTCGTTCAGATTAAGACCGTGGTGCTCAAGCAGGCTGATCAAATCCAGAATTTCCAATCCAAGAGGAAGCAGAGGCATTTGATGTGGCTACGACGGTGTCAAACGTGAGGGAAGATCTGATGGAGTGGCAGGAGAAGCATGCTACTATGGTTCTCACTACTATTAAGAAAATTTCAAGATTAAGGTATGGATTACGCCTAAGAGTTATGAAGGAGAAAAGATCATAGAGAATATATGTCACACTTGTGAGTAGCCATGTGGCTCCATTTGAGAAGCAATACATGGAGGAGGCTAAGCTCAAAGCAGCAAAGGACATAAAAGATGATAAACTGAAAAAAAATTCTATAGAAAATGTGAAAGCTGCAACTACATGGGAACTGAGCTTGGATGGTATTTTTGGCACTAAAAGAGGCTCCACTACTGTTGTAACGAAGTTGTTCGATGAAATGTCTGAAGAGACTTTTCATAATTACTTCAGCAAGTATGGTGTTAAAGGACCCTTCTGGTAGGCTTTGTCTATGGCTTTCCATCAGTACCAATTGCCTCAGAGGTTCAAAGGACCCATATCACAACAAATCTGGTCCACGAGCTTTAGGAGATGCAATCTCTCTGATGACCCGTTCTCTAATGAAAAACAAACTCCGAATTTTCTAAAAAAAAATTAAGACAAAAAAAATATTCTAATTCATGGAGAAGCATTTGGAGCATGGTGTTGGTACAAAACCATTGCTCTGCTACAGGAGTCAGGTCTGTTTCCTACTGCCTTCGATCTCACGGGGTTTGTTATTGAATTGACGGATGAAAATAACGTTGCTACAGTGGTAGAGTATCCAAAGCCATTGATTTATTATCTACAAGTCATTCTAGATGATGAAAGGGTCATTCTGATCGATGCATGTGTTTCTTATGCATTTGAGCATTTTCCACAGAAGATATCAAAAGCAATCTTCCTTAGTGCTACAATGGTATCCAATGGCCAGAGGCCTAATGATGTGTTTGGTGAAGAGCTCAGTTCTGCAGAACATTTCATGCAAGAATCAAAGTTTGTGATTTATGGGAACGGAGAAGATAAACCTCCCACGAGATTCATGTTCGAGAAAGAGCAAATGAAAGGATTATATTTCAATCAGTTCCCAACGAAAGATGTTGCTTTGGCCTGGTATGTAAGTGAAGCTACCATCCAGGTATTTTTTTTTTTTTTTTAATAATAGCTAGAGATATAAGAAGAAAGGCACCTCATGCTCATACCATTTGTGAAATTTTCTTTGGGAGTATAGTTCCAAATCACTACAAGGGCAAGCAACACACATATGTTCCGCTGGATATTGTAGTTTGCAGTGTGTTAAGGGCTATTTCTGGATGTTATGGGATTAATCTACACAAAATTGTGAAAAATCAATTGATAGAGAGACAAGGCTTGTGGTTTTTCAATAGAGGAAGGAAAAAAAATGATGGGAAATCAATTGTTGTTGTCGATATATTCCATTGCTGCATCAGTATGCTTTTGGTCTTTTGTCCCTCGCTTACTAAAACTGATGATTCAACTATCGTTCCAAACAGATACACTATACCACCTAGCTAAGGTGGTTTTGTGCCTATTACCTGCCTGGTGCAGCAAGAAGCTGGGCCTTAGCCTTGAATTGATTTCTGATGTTCCCCATGGTTTCCCTTCTCTCAAGGTTCTTCCTTGTGGAATACTTCTTCTATGGGGGATGATGGCCTATCTGAGATTGCTAAAGGATGCCATTTGTTGGAGAAGTTTGACCTTTGCCATTGTACCTCAATATCTAACAAGGGGTTTGATTGCAATTGCATAGAGCTACCCTAATTTGATTGCATTGAATATTGAATTTTCTCCATCTACTTCAAATGCCATGGATGAAAGGGCAGGGGCTTTATTTATCCAACTGAAATTTTGGAGGGGCTTTATTCACTTTTATTGATTGATGGGCATGTTGTTGTTGTTGAACGGGAAGGAATGGACCCTTAAGTTGTATTAATGCTCTAAACCTCAAGAATAAGGTTCTTTAAAGGAATGAGATATGTTATGAGCCCGAATGTAACGATGTCATTTGTGGATGAACGATATGAAGCTAAGTTGCAGCGTAATGTTTCAAGCCTTGGGACATTTGCTTTTCAATTCCTTGTAGTCGTTTTAATTCTGAAGTTGTTATTTACTTTCCACGTGTCATATAGTTATTAGTCTTGTTAGTATCCTTGTGAGGAATATAAGGGAGCAGAGGGGGAATTGTCTGGGCATCTGGAATCTAGTAGTCATTTGGAGTATTTTCCTTTTTGGAGGTCTGGGCTCCTCAAATGCCCCTTTGTATCTATAGTAGACTAGAATTTATAAAGTATTTCATCCTTATTCCCTACCTTGTTCTTGTTTTACATTTACTATTACAATCAGTATCTGTAAGAGAATGAACTATAGCGAGTGGGAAGAAAACTATATGAAAATTACATTCTCTGGTCATCAAGAAAGCAAAGGAAAGAAAAATGAAAAGAAAAAAAGTTGGGAATTATATGGAGCTGTAGGCTTTAGTGTGAAATCAAAAAAACAAGTCAAGCCTCAATTTGTCAAGCCTTGGTTTTCTTGGAAACCAAATAGGAAAGAACCCCAAAAGAACAAATCAATGAGTAATAGGAAGGAAGAAGAAGACCTCAGAAATAAGATTAAGGTTTACTTGTTGAGTACAATTAGAGAAGGAAGAAGAAGAAGATGAAGCAGAGATGGTCGTAACAGAAGCTCCGGCCATTGAGGCAGTAAAGAATCCTGGTTTCTTCATTTTCTAAAGATACAGATTCTAGTACTACAAGAGAAAAAGAAACTGCGGTTGAAAAGAGAATTTTCCCAACAAGAAAATTGGAGAGAAAGCGATAAACAATTGGTATTTACGTGACAACTCTCCTTGCCATTTTTTTTAAATATAAACATTGATGTGGCGAAATGCGTCATACACAATGCCTCCGCACTTGTGCCAACAGAATTGAAAGTATAAACATGTTGCCTTACATTTGTAACTCACTTCTTATATGACTTTCGTATTTTTTACACTTATGATGCACGCTTATAAAAAAAGAAAAACCATGGTAGTTTGACCTTATAATGCATCACATAAGAAGTGATGTAGTTGTGTGATGTGCTGCGCACAATGCTTGTAATTAAAATAACTCAAACAAAATATGGTTATTGTCCCGCCCTTTACTCATTTGCTATACGAGTTTTATATTCATCATTCCTATATATCAAATACCACTTTTTTTTTTAATTTTAATTTTTGTTCATTTTATTCTTATTAAATTAATTGAATTCTTATACTCAACATCTATATACCACACATTTGGTAAGAGAAAAAAATAAAAAAATAAAAAAATTGTGGTGTGTGGTGTATGGAGATGATAAATAGAATTTTTCTATACATTTTATATGTTATTAACAAAAATCGAGAGCACACAAATTGAATTATTGACGAATTCAACACATTATTGACGAGAAGTTTGCACATTTATTAGCATAAAAGGATATTTCTATTTACGCTCGGCTGCTCCCAATTCTTCACACCTATCTTTTATTATTATTATTATTATTATTATTATTATTATTATTATTATTATTACTACTACTACTATTTTTATTATTTTTATTGTTATTTTTATTAACTTTTATATTTTTAGTGGAAGCAGTTATTGATTCAGGATTTTACATCTAAAAAATACAGGTATCGAATATAATAAATCGAAAGGAAAAAAATACATTACAAAAATGGAAAATACTATATCCACTTTTTTGGGAAATTATTTATCAATCCTCGGAATTGTTAATTCCAAAAATAGGAATTAATCTAATAAGTAAAAGAAAATATCAAATCAACGTTGTATGATAAGAATAAGATGATAATGTTGCATATTATTTGGACAACGTTAGGCAGCCGAGAAAATTCACCGAAAATTTGTACTAACAATATAATTTTGTTCTTTTTTAAAAGTATTTTTTTTATGTATTTTAAAAAATAAAAATAAAAAATACAATACGAAATAAATAAATAAACACAAATCTAAAGAAAAAAAAAATCAATATAAATGATAGTGTCCGCCTACCATTTTATAAAAAATTTATATGAAATTTATCTATTTGAGATTTATACCCAGCGTTACTCTTTTCATTATGAGATATGCTATACATCACTCATTATACACCACAGTACACCTGATGTGGTTTTTATTTTTATTTTTTAATGTTAGATCCATCTCTCTCAGCGATCTCTCTTCTCTTAAGCTGTAACACCCCGCTTAATTAACCACTAGATCAACTCTTAAACATTCTAGATTAGGCTTATAATTTTGGGTTATTACTTATATTAGGGTTGATGGTAATGTTAGCCTCAATCTTGACACTTAGTACCGTTAAGCTGATGATTAGAAAAACAAGTCCATTAGTGAATTTAGCAAGGCTTTTAAGACCTTAGAGCATCCATGGACTTGGCCCAGTATCCCTTAGGCCATGAACCCACCCACTTGGCCCTTTTAAGCCCACAAGCCCCAAAGTCATGTTTGGATTTATTTCACTATTCAACTTGAAAACTCAATACACCATGCCATTAGTTTCCTTAAACCCAAATCATATCCAAAGTATCTAAATTAAGTTTTGAAAATTAGCTAAAAGCTAAGGTCATTAACTATCATACTTGAGGTTAGTGCACTTTAAGCCATGCTTTGAATCTTAATTGAGTTTAATCTTTTCATAAACTTTTTAATTCAAATGAATATTCCATTAAACCATGATTAAAATGTGTTAATACCCTAGCTAAACCATCCCACATGTCATTGAGAAAAAAAAAAAGACATCACAAGCTCAAACCATGCTTTAATCGGTTTTGTGCATTGCCCTTTGTGATGCTTGGACTGTTTTACTCTTGGGCTCAATATTTTTTGTGATTTTTCTTCAAGAGTAATATGGTTCT
The DNA here is from genome assembly GCA_029856935.1 of Cyclocarya paliurus. Lineage (NCBI taxonomy): Eukaryota > Viridiplantae > Streptophyta > Magnoliopsida > Fagales > Juglandaceae > Cyclocarya > Cyclocarya paliurus. The sequence continues at coordinate 34,530,606 of CM056951.1, forward strand.
TAAACACCTCTTGAGACCCTCCTAAATCAAAATTAGGCCTTGGACAAAATTACTCATGCAAACCAATCTAAAAAACCAAACCTGGTGCACCTTGGTTTAGTTTGAGTTGTAGCCGTTTGAATTGAATTTGAACCAACCATTTGCCATGGTTTGAACTGCCACCCATGCCACCTCCTTCACCACCTAATCCCCAAGGGATTTCATGACCATCATGAGAGTCGTAACTCAGTTTTTCCCACCCAAAACTATCCAAAACCGAAACTCAACAAAAATCTGCCAAATTGAAGCCATGTGAACTCGCCGATTCCAAGGTGAGATTTCACGACTTTTTTGTCAACCAAAACATGCCCCACAACCTAGCCTCCATTGTAGGACTATTGTAGCCACAAAATTGAAGAAATCATGACAGTTTTAGGTCACTATTCTCCTTGCTCAAAAGGACACAAACTGTAGAAGGCAGTCTGAAAATTTCAGCAGGACACCTCCATCTTATCACCTTATTTCAGGCTGCACCTCCACGATCACTTGGCAGCCAACTCTCCACCCTCTACCACCAGAAAAAATCTTCAAGAAGTGACCTTACTCCTACACAAATCAGCCATGATGATGGTTCAAAGAGATTAGTCAATACAATGATCAAAATTTATCAAAGGAAAACCAGCTGAACCCGTCAGTCCCCTTAGGTGGTTTTGATGATTTTTCTCCCATCTCTTCTGCCCCACGACTTTTCCAATCCCCATAGGAGTAATGTAGCAACCATAGAAGCGAAATCATAATGGTTTAGGGCACTGTTTTGACCGCACAAGATGACACAAGTGATGGAGTGCAAATCTAGAAAATTTAGATTCATACACCATCTTCCATCAATCTCCTTGATCAAAGCCAAAGTCCCTTTCCTTTGATTACCTATAAAAGGCCCCTTCATCCTCTCATTTCCTCCACAACTTAGCTCCAAATTTTCTATTGAGCCTTGAAGAGCACTTCTCCCTCTTAGAGATCAAAAGAGTGAAACCGAATGAATTCTTGTGTAAGGCTGTCTCGAGTGCTTGGAAGGTAACAAAATTTCTACGACATTATTTTACTTTGGAAGTTTGTAAGTTGGCCTCTAACTTACACATTGATAGATTATTTATAATTTATTGACAAGTGTCATTCATGCTTCAATTATCACATTGAATATAAAATATCATGTTATATGATACATTTAGTATATATTTACATGACATATGATATTTCTACCATTTTAGCATGTTGCATCTACAAATGTCATTTCATATAAAAAGCTTACTATATATGCTCATGTCATGGAACACATTTTTAACTTAGTATGAAAATAATTTTTGTCATGACCCCAAAAGCTAGGATGAGAAATTCTCCTAATGGAGCTCCTCTGTCCACTCCGGAGTGTTTAAGAATGGAGTGGTAACCCATGGGTTGACAAAGAACAGTCAACGAGTTTCGAATGGATTCTTTTTAAAGAGCGCAAGAGTGAAATCAATATATTATGACACCTAATGCTAGTGGGTGTATACGTTATCACGTTATGATGTTATGTTATGTTATCAATGCATTGAGAATGAGTCTATAAATAACATAGTTTCAACATGAGTTGTATTATGATCACTAACAGGTACTCACAGTACACATGGGGAACTGTGATGATACCACATGTTATGATTACTTTATGAATTGTTCAAAATGATGAAATGTTATGATGAAAATATTATCTCTTGACAATTAAAGTAGAAATGTTATCTGAACGAAAATGTGTATCTTCGTTTTTTTAAAAATGTTGAGGAATCTAAATGGGAGACAAACACACATTTTTCTGCATTTCATGCACTGCATATTTATCATCCTTCATGCATAATTTATTTTTGTGCAAGTTGGTTATTAACTTACTGAGATCTCACTTAAATCTCACCATTTGTGGACCCACTATCATTCTAAGTAGGATACGAGGAGGACGAATTAGATGGAGCACTGGATTCGATTGATTGAGAATGAGCCTGACCTCGAGAGGAAACTAGATTTGATCATCATGTTTATAGCCCTAGTCCTTCATGCCTTATATTGTATGAAGAGAATGATTTAACTTTGTATTTAAATCTATGTTATGTTGGTATTTTGAACTTGATGATTTCTAATGAAATTGGAATGTTTTAATTATTCTGGCATAAGTTCTATTTTCACCCTTCTATTTACTGCGATTATTGCATACTGTTAGTTGCATACTATGATGCATTGCATATTAACTGTCACAAACGAGGATATGTAATCTTGTGCTGCATGTCTTGGGGCTCTAAATTTCGGTTCCATCCCAAACGGAAGTTGGGGGCGTCACACAAGCTCTCTATCTCTGACCTATCTCTCTCATCGAACCCCCACTCTTTCTCATCAAGGTCTCTCTTCTCTAGTTCTCTCTCACCAAACCCCCACCCCCTCTCTCTCTCACCAAGTCCTTTCTCTCCTCAAGCTCTCTCTCTCTCCTCGGTTTCAATTTTAGATCAGTTTGATTTTCACTTGTTTTTTTTTTTATATCAAATTTTTTACACGCAAGGCAATAGGCATTAAAGGGGAGATGAATGGGAGGGTTTCGTAGTGGAAATCACAGAGGAGATGGGAGAGATGAAGGGGTTAGAGCAGAACTGATTTACTTATTAGTAAATCTGATTTGACACATAAAATGTGATGTGATAAACTGGCTGATGAGTAGATTATTTATTTATAGAGGGCTATTCGGACTAAAAACAACACTAGCGTCCATAGTGGTATGATGGTCATTTCCGCACTAGATTAATCGCTGCCATTAGCCCTACGGATACCCCGTAAATATAAAAAAGAATTAAAAGCTAGGGCATTATACTCCTCATCCCCGCCCCGCGTGATACAGCGCCTCCATATCTAGGTTTTCACTCTCTATCTGAGCACGGAAAGCCATGGCAGACGTTGAGATTGGGATCCCTCAGGATCCGGTGCAGGCTCACCACGATGTTAAGCTCTTCAACCGCTGGAGCTTTGATGACGTTCAGGTTCCCATCTCTTTCCCAAATCCTCCAAATCTCTAGCTTTTCCGATTTTCAACTTTAGGATTTTACGCTCTGTAACATCTGTTTGGTTTTTTTAAGAACATAAAATCACCATTGGGGCAAAATAAAACCTGTATAAGTGCAGAACGGATATTGGTTGTAATCGTGAACTGGGTTATGTGGTGTGACATTTGACACAGATTTATTTCTTTTGCACGAGCGTCTACTTAACTGGCTTAGTTATTCGTGTTTAGTTTTTTTTTTCTTCCGAGTAATTTTAGTGGGTTTATATATATATATATATATATCTTCTTTTGGGGATTACATACATCATGGTGGGATTCTACTGTTGGCTGTAAATATTTTCTGTTCGGTTTTGAGTGATGAACGAAATATTTTATTTTCTTTAATAACCGATGACTTTTGGTCGATTATAATTCTCTTTGATGAATTGTTTAAATTGTGCTTGTTGTTGAGGTGTCCTATCGCTGCTTGGTTTGCGCTTGGAAGCCACGTTTCTTTAGTTTGACACTCTTATGTTGTGTTGTATAGCTTGGTTACCATGATATGTTTATGTAACTCACTTGTCCCTTATTTTTATTTTCTTATGCATTATTTGTTCAGTTGCACTTGTTTGAAGTTATCCCCACCTTCACTGTTGTGATTTTGCTTTGACATGCTTGCTTTAAAATTTTTCCCCATTTAGGTCAGTGACATTTCACTTGTCGATTATGTGGGAGTTGTACCAGCCAAGCATGCTACGTATGTTCCTCACACTGCTGGAAGATACTCAGTCAAGCGTTTTCGCAAGGCCCAGTGTCCAATAGTTGAGAGGCTTACAAATTCTCTGATGATGCACGGTAGGAACAATGGAAAGAAACTCATGGCTGTCAGGATTATTAAACATGCAATGGAAATTATTCATTTGCTGACTGATCTGAACCCCATTCAAGTTATTGTTGATGCTGTTGTCAACAGGTATGCTAAACGAGTACAATTCTTTTTCTTTCTAGGAAGAAAAATTTGGAGGTTCAATGTATGCTAAATCTGTGCCCTTCAACTTGTGCATTTACTAATGGACAATTTTAATTGTAATAAGTTTTATTTTTTTTGGGGGGGGGGGGGAATTCGGAAAATGCAAGAGGGAGTTGCAGTTTAATAATATGACATGTACTGATGCAATGCTTGGGCAATTTGGTGATTGGTTTAGGCTTCCTGCCAGGGATTCAATTTAGGTTTCGTTTGTTTTTAGAGATGAGATGAGTTGAGATTAAAGTTAAAAAATTAAATAAAGTATTGTTAGAATATATTTTTTAATATTATTTTTGTTTTGAGATTTGAAAAAGTTGAATTGTTTATTTTATTTTGTATTGGAATTTGAAAAAGTGTAATGATGAAATTGAGATGAGATGAGATCTTTCCTGAAAACAAACGAGGCCTTAGTGTTTTTAAAGTTCTACAAATTTCCTACTTACATAATCTTCTGAATATGTATTCTACTGCAGTGGACCCCGTGAAGATGCAACCCGTATTGGCTCTGCTGGAGTTGTTAGGCGTCAGGCTGTTGATATTTCCCCGCTGCGCCGCGTAAATCAGGCTATTTATCTCCTTACCACTGGAGCTCGGGAATCTGCATTCCGCAATATTAAGACCATTGCCGAATGCTTGGCAGATGAACTTATTAATGCTGCCAAGGGTTCCTCCAACAGGTAAATAAGATCTTAGTTATTTGAAAACTTCCATTGCTTTGGTTTATTTGTTGACTCTTTATTACCCAGAACCTCTTTTCATTCCCCTGATTCGGCACACATTTGTGCTTTCATGCTTTTTTACATCATTACTAAAATGGGTTTTTCCGTTGTTTGTACAGCTACGCCATAAAGAAGAAGGATGAGATCGAGAGAGTTGCCAAGGCAAATCGTTGAGGGATCAGATTAGAAATTTCTATACCCCTGATGAGGGGTTTTGGCTCGTTATTTCTTAGTACTTCAATTATCTGTAGAAGTCTTGAACATGGTGGTTGGTGTTTTTTTGGGGGAACGAGGATTTGCTTTATGTTTGTTTGGAGTTTATATCTAATTTATGCATAAATATTGAGTAAGCTTTCAAGTGAGAAATGTTTACTTTTGTTGTTGAGGGCGATCGCCTTTCAATTTCACAAAATTATGCTGTTCATTTGGAAGGCATCACCATCAACAATCTTATGCCCCCATCTATACGGGGGTATGTCATGCCCATTCTTTAGGCCGACTGTCATAACATTTTGATAAACTCGGAAGTTTTTAAGTAACCTCATCTTCATAGATTCTTCACACGCACCTGTAAATTGCAGTTTTCATGGTCTTGGTGAAATACTTAATAGACATGGGAGTGGTCTGGACAAGGACTCTGGTGACGGTATTCCAGTATGCAGAAATCGATCAACTCCGTGTCCAATAGCATCAACAATAACTTGAGGACTGACAGTGCAATCATGGGGCTCAGATTCAGGAAGATGCCGACGGGAAGAAATAAATTGGTCATAATATTGTAGAAAAATGGAAAAAAAATTTATTGAAGCAACTTTATGTAAAATGTGTTTGTTTGTTTGTTTTTTTTTTTTTTCAAAACTTTATGATACTGATGGATCTGCAAACTTCAATTCCAAAATTGAAAGAAAGTGACTTGTAAAATGAGGAAAGTTTCTTCGCGGGATATGTACATCTCTTCCAATTCAAACAACTAGGTTGTCGAATAGGGAATTTCCTAATATCTTTTGTAGAGGCAGTTATTTTTTAGCTTCATCCTTAGAGCATCCTATTGGCCAAACGAGAAGGTTGGCTAAAATTTGTATAATTAATGTAAAAAGAATTTCATATTGAATTGAACAAATTAAAATAATTTAGATTTTTACTATAGTAGTTGGCTAAAGATGGAGAATTACAATTGATTCACCAAATATTAAAATATTAATTTCTCACTCCAAGCAAATATTAAAATATTAGTTTCTCACTCCAAGTAAAAATATTATTTGGTTTGTAATTAAGAAATTTAGATAGAAATTTAGATGAGTTTAATCAAATATTTTTTTATTAGCATTAAATTATTTTTGAAAATATTATTTTTTTAATACTAATTTAATTAGAATATAATTATTATTAACATTTAATTGGTAGAGTTACAAAATGTGATAAAAATAAATAAATTAATAAATAAATTATTAAATTAATAATATTTTATTATTATATAGAAAGTGAATGAATAATTCAATGTGAGGCGTTTTCTACAAGATCCTTATGGCTTATTATTATGAAAGGCTTATAAGTACTAGTGACGAGTCTGGTCTTGTGGGATTGGGTGTTTGTCCCGATACAAACGCCCATACAGATAGTCTTTTTAATTTAGTAAGCGTGAATTGCCTCTCAAATTGTCTCAATGATTGTGGTACTGATGCATGTGTGAGTGAAATATCGAAGACATGTTGACATGTACAGAACAGTCCCTGCATGTTTTCGCTGAGAACTCGTAACATGCAGAATCTGAGTGCCTCTCGATAGCATTTGTGGCTTGTTGTGCATGCCTTACTAGGATTCAAATAGCTGAATCCTTCTTCGGGATGAATGAAAAGGTTGCTGAGAGCTCATAACAAGCATGCATAACACGACATAACAGTCCCTGCATGTTTTTGCCGAGAGCTCATAACAAGCAGAATTTGAGTGCCTCCTGATAGCATTAGCGGCTTGTTATGCATGTCCTACTAGGATTCAAAATAACTTTAGGATAGGTTTGGGGGGTGAGATGAGAATTTTGTGTTTTGTTTTAAAGTTTAGAATATTATTTTTTAGTTTTGAGATTTGAAAAAGTTAAATTAGAATTTGAAAAAGTTGTATTGAGATTTGAAAAAGTTGAATTGTTTATTATATTTTGTATAGGAATTTGAAAAAGTTGTAATGATAAGATGAAATGAGATGAGAATTTTGTAGAAAATGAATCTTCCAAACCTATAATCCTTCTTCGGGATGAACGAAAAGGTTGAGATCATTTCTCAATTAATGTAATGTAGCGGGGTCCTGAATATCCAGGAATACCTGTGCAAATATTGTGAAGAAAGTTATCTTTTCCTTTTTTCCGATGCTATTCTAAAGATAGTTATCATATTATTTTTAGGAGAAATGATATTTGTAGTCGTGAAATGCGCAAGTGTTGCACAATCATTTTGAAAAAAGTGAGTAAATACGAATCTACATGATAAAAAAATAATTTTTTAATAGTAAATTCTACTCTTTTTTAAAAGAATTATGCGGCGCTTGCACACTCTATAACTGTTTTTAACATTACTCTATTTTTTATAAGTGAAGACATTGTTTTTCTTATTACATAAAAACTAATACTCCTGATTGTCATATTTGCTATTTTTATTAACAGATATCTATGTGGATGAATGAAAAAAGGTACCTCGACCTTTCATCCCGTGCTATTCCCATCCGACTAGACCTGATTGCAAAAGTTCATGGGATAGAACAAGCTGAGAATTATTTCAGTAATGTGCCAATAAAGTTAAGAGCTATTAAGGTTTATGTTGCTTTTCTCAACTGCTACGCCCATGTTAAACATGTGGAGAAGGCAGAAGCTATAATGCAGAAAATGAGAGATTTGGGGTTAGATAGGACAACAGTGTCTTAACATGTTTTGCTTAATCTTTATTATCAGACTAGAAATCACGAGAAGCTGGACACTCTGGTGCGCGAAATGGAAGAAAAGGGCATCCCATTTGACAAATTTTCATTTGGTATCAGGCTCAGCACCTACGCAGCTGCTTCCGACTCTGAGGGAACCTACAAGATTCTAAGAAGGATAGAATCCAATCCTATTGGTATTTTGAATTGGACTGTTTATGCTATTGCTGCAAATGCATACACAAAAGCTGGAAAAGGCTTCGGTAATGCTTAAGAAATCTGAGAGATTGATAACTGCCAAAAAGAGGGGTTTAGCATTTGACTACCTTCTCACACAATACGCGGCAATAGGTAAGAAAGATGAAGGGGTAAGACTCTGGGAGGTTTATAAGAAGGAGGTAATATACAATGCCGAATATAGGAGTATCATAAGCTAACTGTTGAAGTTTGATGATATTGAGGGTGCTGAGAAGATATATAATGAGTGGGAATCCAGAAAATTAACCCATGATATCAGGATTCCCAACCACCTGATTGATACTTTTTGAAAAAAGGACTTCTGGAAAAGGCCGAAGCCCTTGTAAACCGGGTAATGGTGAAAGGAATGAAGCCTAATGTATGGACTTACTATTATTTGGCAACATGGTACATTCAAATTGATGAAACTAAAAAGGGAGTCGAAGCAATGAAGGAAGCAATTCTGGTCTTTGAGTCGTGGTGGAAGCCAAGCAAGGAAAGCTTGGCTAGCTGTCTGGAGTACTTCGAATGCAGAGGAGACGTGGAGGGAACAGAGGAATTTATTGCATTACTCAGGGATAAGGATATTGTCCCTGCAGATCTTTATGACAGACTGTTGAATTATATAAAAGATAGAAAATCAAGCTTGGCTGCACTCAGTGAGATGGGAGGGGATGCTTCATTTGGAAATGGAGAAACAATGGAACTTTTGGAGCCCAGGGAGGAAAGCGGCGATTACAAAACAAGTAGCAGCAACGCAATCGGGGAAAAGACATGTTGTGTTTGCATGGTCTCCAAGATTTCTTGTTGTTAAGGCAGTCACCACTACTGCCTTAGATCAAGACCAACACTCTGGACGTGCTACCTCCAGTACACCATCAATAGAAGAATCTTCCACCAGTAGCCAGAAGGCTCTAGAATAAAAATTTCTAACAAACTAAACTGTTTAGGTGTACGAATCATGTGTGTTGGTTTGTTATACAGCTGGCTATAAATCTGTAATGATTTCTTTTGCATTGTATTGAGGAAAGAACAACAGATATGAAATATTGAATGAGAGGAATTTTCTTTCTGACCTTTTGCCAAACATTCTGTATGCATTACTCGATTTCTCAATCTTTTACTCGTCATAAAAAAATAAGTGCAGCAACGCCTTCTATACAGATTCGAAAAATTTCTTAAAACTTTTCTAAGTAGTTGCAAGCTAATTGTGGAAAGGGAAAACATTCTGGGATAGATGTGTTAGATTCTCATTATTTATTGCCAATGGACTGAAAATGAAGATTGAGTTTTGAGTAGAGTTCGTCAGTTCAGCATATATTGTGGTCTTTTTTCGTTGTTTCTACGTCTCTTATTACTGTTACTTGTGCCCAGGCCCCTGCTTAAAGTTGGGAACGTTCAACCAATGAAAATACTATATACTAGCGTATAGGTAATATGTAAGTCAGAAAAGAGCTATACTATTATATTTAACATGTGTTCATTACCAGATGCCTTGTTCACTTCATTTTATTCCCATGGCATCTGTAGATTATCTGAAAATGCTGAACCTGAACATTCCATGGCCACTACTACAAGACATTCCGTATATATAAATCACATAGGCTTGCTGGTAGTTTTCCATATTTTATTTTATTTTTTCCCTTTTTTATCGTCGAACATATTTATGAACACAAATTTTGATAATCCATCAGTAAAGTTTCAATACTTACGACTCCGAGCTAAAATAATTTGAGAGACAGGGGATTTAAGTTTCGACTGCAGAATTATTGACAGGTTGATTGAAGAAGTCCTGCCTGATAACCTCTGTCAGAGGCTCAGAGGGATAATTAGGACCTGTTTAGTTATGAAAGTGAATGTCGGGTAATACATAGGCAGTGTGACTAGACGTGACAATATCTGACATAATTGGTGAATTCAATATAAATACAATATGAAATTAATAAATTTGAATTTAATGATAACGAGTTGGAATCAAAATGAACTGATCCGTTAATATACAATTTATAAACAAATCAATAAAAAATCAATTTATTTAATACAAAATTAACCCGTTTTGACAGGTTTTTTTCGAGGGCAAGATCCCGCAATTCCTTGCAATTTGATTGCACGTTGCACTAATCCGGTCCCATTTTAAAGCAACCCATGGACCATGGTAGCATCTCGGTTGGATCCGGTCTAATGAAATATTTTCCAGTCAGAGCCCATGAGCCCAATAGGTCATTTCCATGATCCACAAATCAAACAAGTTGGAGTTTTACCCACCCGATCTGTTATCTGGAAGTAACCCGGGTTCGGTTTTGGACTTTCGAGAACTTGGGCGCATATGCTGGCCGGCTGGGCACTCCGACCAATAATTTTTTTTTGATAAGTAAACTCCGACCAATAATTTTCAAACGAAGTCAGTCCCAGAGAAAAGAAATTCGCCGAAAATGAGACCCAACATTGTTACGGAGGTAACCGCCGATCCACTACTTCATTTGCAGTACTTATTTTGGTTCCTACTTTCAGTTAAGCATATTGTTGCTGATCCCCTAACTTCAATCTTAGCGCTGTTTGGTAGCTGAGAAAACCTGGGAAATGAAAACAAAATCGTGATTTTTGTCCCGAATGTTTTTGGTAAAAATTTGTACTTGAGACTACGTAAATTGCCGCATTTGAGCTTAGTTGGACTGACTCTTTTTTGGAAACCAAAAAGTGGGAATCATACATAATTTTGTTTGAATTTGTTCTCTGAGTAATTAGAAGAAAGTTATAGATACTTTATTTTCCAATTTGAATTATGTGTGTTGGATCAGGTTTGGGATTTCTGAAGTTTAGCAGGAATTATGGATTCTATTGGAAACCCTAATTTAATTTTAGTTTAGGCTGTTACTTAATCTTTTACATTTTAGTTAGGAGTATTTGTTGTTGGTAGTTGCTTCGGGCAACGAAGTTTCTTCAGTACAAATTCTTAGTCATTGGGGAAATTAACCTGGCCATACATTTAAGTAAGTTTTTGGGCGGGTTTTTAGTGGCTTGGACATGGATGCGCACGAAAATATTTTCTGGTGATGACTGACTTCTAGTTCCTAGTAATGGCATCTTGTATTCTCTGTTTAAGTGTCTTCATGAGTAGTTTATAAGTGCTGTAGTAGATTGGTATGTAACTTCAGGAAAACTTCCATGAAGGTAGAAAGTTGAAACAAGCATTTGCAGTTTCCTTCTGGTGTTGTGTCTAGTAGCACCGTCTAGATGTTTTCAGTGATATTGATTGTTACAGAAAAGAAGACGTCTGTGTTTTCATATAATTACATGTGGTTCAATGATGATTAAATAAGACACTTGTTTGAATTTAGGAAGTGGGTTTTATAATGACGTTAGAATATCCCTAGAAATAAAAAAGCACGGTCATTCTTCTTCTCTTACCTTGAACTGGTGCTAAAAAGCTTGATCATTATTTTGACCCCCATTCCACATTCCTAATGGTGTAAAGATGGTGCTTATCTCCCTTCCACCAGTTTTTCCCCTATTCTAAATAAAGGCCCATCCTTGTCCCCTCAATTCTGACAATGCCCCTTTCACATCAGCTTTGAATGGATATGTAGTTTACTGGTTGGAATAAATTTTTCTTTAGCACGAGTTATTAAATTCACACTGGTTTTGTGTTGTGGTGTACAGACAGGATTGCCTTCTAGGGTGGGCCAATGGTGGGATGGCATTCCATTCCTTACTTCTTCAGTGGTGGTTGCTTGTGGGATTATATACCTGGTCTGCCTCTTAGTTGGATATGATTCCTTTTTTGAAATATGCTTCTCGCCCTCAGCTGTTTTATCACAGTTCCAAGGTACATTCTAGCAGATTGGGTATGACTTGTGGGCTTTGCCTACTTCCATGAATAAAATTTCTTGATTATCTATAAAAAAAAAAGAAAAAGAAAGAAAGAATGGGTATGACTTGTTTTAAAAGAATTATGTTCTCATTAATAAAAAAAATATTTCAAAGCATTGCTGGTACATTTGAATTAAGATTATTTCTGATTAAATCACCGATCATTGTTGATTTTTTTATAATAATTATTTGTTGGCTGTCAATGAAAAAGACTATATATTTTTCTTCTTGCGTTTCTGTATCTTTTGTGGTTTATCCCTTGTCTTCTGAAAGTGAGTTGTGTCAGTCTTATGGGAACTGACCTTACTCTTTTTGTTTCGTACAGTTTACAGGATTTATACCTCCATTTTTTTTCATGGTTCACTGCTTCATGTTCTGTTCAACATGATGGCATTGGTTCCTTTGGGTTCTGAATTGGAGAGAATCACGGGATCTGTCCGCTTGTTGTACATGATCATTCTATTGGCTACAAGCAATGCTATTTTTCATCTTCTCATTGCACTAGTGGTGGCACATAATCCTTTTCACCCTTATCTGTTTCTCATGAATGAGTGTTCTATAGGCTTCTCAGGAATCTTATTCTCTATGATTGTGATCGAAACGAGTTTGAGTGGAGTCCAATCTAGGAGGTTGGTCAGTCTGATGCTTAATTTAGAAACATATGTGATGATTAATTTTGAGTCTCTTCAATTACTGATAAATCTTCAATTATTTCATCATTTTCCAGAATCTATATTTCATGAATCTGAGAGAATTTACCTATCACAAAAAAAAAAAAAAGTGGGAGAATTATATTTTCAAATTCATTTTGCACCATGAATCCTGTTGACTCAATATTATTATCATTCAGTAGACATAGTGTGGTTTCTTTTAATTTCACCCATTATTCCTATTTACAACTGTTTGCTGTTGTTTGACAGTGTCTTTGGACTCTTTAATGTGCCCACCAAGTGGTAAGTGCTTCTCTGGAGTTTAGTATCTTTTTTATATGATATCAAAAAATATTGAGAAATGATATTTGCAGTTGTGGAGTGCTCAAGCGTCGCGCAATCTCTTTGAAAAAAGTGAGTAAATATGGGACCCACATGAAAAAGAACTTAATTTTTTAATAGTGGACCCCACTGTTTTTCAAAAGGATTGCTCGCGCTTGCCCACTCCACGACTGTATCTAGCATTACTTCAAAATATTATTCTTATATAATGTATTGAATGTACTTCCTTGCCAATTTCTATTGGGGTGTCCTCTTATTTTGTTGTACTAATATTTTATTAGTTTCTTATAGAAAGTAATGTATTGAAATGGGACATGAATATTTGAATTATATGTTCCAGGTATCCGTGGATCTTGCTGATCGTGTTCCAGCTTCTGATGACAAATGTCTCATTACTTGGACACCTATGTGGAATTTTGTCTGGATTTGCATGTGCGTCTCTTCCCTATTTGAGATATCTCTCTCCCTCTCATCCCCTTCCTATTCCACCATTTTATGTAAGAAACTCAGGAAATTCTAAAAATGGTGTCTTTAATTTCAGATACTTATGGCTTATTCAACTTCTTAATGCCTGGAACATCTTTTTATTCTGCCATTGAGGCCTCTTCTTGGCTTGTAAGTATCTTTATGAAAGCTCTTGTGATCACATAGACACTATGGGAGAAGTATAATCTTATGCTTACTTTCTTAACTGTAGTATAGATGAGTTTATATGGGAGGTGGTGTTGGAAAAAGTTGAGCGTAGGTTGGCCGGGTGGAAAAGGTTGTATCTTTCAAAAGGGGGGCGAATCACACTTATCAAGAGTACCCTATCCAATCTTCCCACATACTATTTATCTCTATTTCCCATCCCCGCTAGTATTGCATCTAGAATAGAGAAGCTTCAACGTGATTTTTTGTGGAGCGGGTTGGGAGATGAGTTTAAATTTCATTTAGTAGGGTGGGAAAATGTATGTTCTCCTTTGAGAGATGGTGGATTGGGGATCCGGAAGTTGAGGGCATTCAATAAGGCATTATTGGGAAAATGGTTGTGGCATTATAACCATGAGAGGGGAGCTTTATGGAAAGGGGTGATTGATTTGAAGTATGGAAGCGAAAAGGGGGGTTGGTGTTCTAAAGAAGGTAGGGGGACATATGGAGTGGGGCTATGGAAGTATATACGGAAAGGTTGGTGCTCATTTGCTCGCAATATTCGGCTGCGTTTAGGGGATGGCAATAGGATCAGTTTTTGGCATGATGTGTGGGTGGGAGACTCGGCCTTAAAGGATGCTTATCCCATGATTTTCAGTATCGCTCGAGAAAAAGAAGCTATGGTGGCTGACCTGTGGGTACTCAATCAAGGTTCACAGGAATGGAACATCAGTCTTACTCGGGATGCACAGGATTGGGAAGTGACTAATTTGGTAGAATTCCTGAACTTGCTCTACAACACTTCTAATACTACCACAATGGAAGATATGATGGAATGGCGACCCTCTAGGAAAGGGAAATTCTCGGTATGCTCCTTCTATAATTCTATTACTATGCAACAAAGGCACGACTTCCCTTGGAAGAATATATGGAAGACTAAAGCACCTACAAAGGCTGCATTTTTTGTATGGACGGCAGCTCTGAGGAAAATTATGACCACAGATAATCTTAGAAGACGTGGACTCATCATTATAGACTGGTGCTGTTTGTGCAAAAATAGTGGTGAAACGGTGGATCATCTACTTTTACATTGTGAGTTTGCTCGAGACATATGGACTTACTTTCTCAGCAGAGTGGGTATAGCATGGGTGATGCCCGGTAGGGTGGTTGAACTTTTAGCAAGCTGGAGAGGGATCAAAGGGTCACCACAGATCGCAGCTGTGTGGAAAATGGTTCCTATTTGTATGTTTTGGTGTATTTGGAATGAAAGAAACGAGAGGCTCTTTGAGGATCATGAACGTTCCTTGGTAGAGTTTAGGAATTTCTTCTGGAAGACTTTATTTTTGTGGGCCATTGCTCTAGATTTGAATGGCCTCAGCTTCCATGATTTCCTTGTAACTGTTCCTAGTTCTTAAATAGGTGTAGTCACATGTATACTTCCAGTGTACCTGGGCTAGGCCTACCTCTTTATCAATAAAATAACTTATTACTTATCAAAAAAAAAAAGTATAGATGAGTTTATACATCCTATTTACTTGGGCTATGCCTATTTATTTGAAATAAAATTCTCTTATTAATTATCAAAAAAAGTATAAATGAGTTTGAGGCGGCTGTCAATGGACATGGAACTTTGTGTGGGAGGTGGGGTGGGGATGATAGACCCAGATCATTTATCTTTATGCCATCAACCTTGGATTTATCTTTCAATGCACCTTTGCATTTTTTCCACCCAAGTTGTCCTTTCCCATTCCTACAGAGTTCGATACTTTTAACATCTTTTAAGGACCACAGGAAGAGACCTAGGAGTCCATTCCCTCTTCCCATGAGTGTATAGGGAGAGTATGGTCTTGGAAAAATTAGAGCCGGTTTGGATTGAGAGGTGAATCTCAACTCATCTCACTACTATTTACTACTATTCACAAATTTTAACTCACAAATCTCACTACTATTCACAAACCATCTCAACTCATATCATCTGATCTCTCAATGCAAACGGGGCAAATTACTTGTGGATGATGCTCCGATGGACCAACTTGACCACTAGAGCTTCAAGTCCATTCCCTTGCTAAAGTTCCAGGCATTTGGCCTGGGCTGGGGTGTGTACCATGTTACTTAGAGAAATACGGTATGGCTATATCTAGCCAGTCCCCACCTTTAGCTCATCGAAATAATTGTTAAGATTACTAGATGGAGGACAGGTGTGTATAGCCTTAAGTTCAGAAAAAAAACGTTGTCCTGAAAAAAAAAAAGTGTAGGGAGAGAAGGATGCTTCTACTTCCATGGGAACTATAAATTAGGCTTCATTTACTCCCGGGGGTGGGTGTGTGTGTTGGGGCGGGGTTGGGGGGGGGGGCTTAGTCCTGAAAGCCATAAACCGTATTTTTCCTCCACTCTAGCAGGAGGGAGGGAATGGATTCACTCACCCACAAGCAAATGTGCAGACAGAGAGGACTAGAGCTCGTGTTCTGTTTTATTTAAAGTGGTAATATAATATTTTAGTGCCAATTAGTACGAAATAAAAGAAATTGAAGCTGTTAGATGTTAAATTTACAGAGTTCCATTTTTTACTTTTCTCGATAATTTCAATTTTTATTAGATTGCCTGCATATTTGCCTTCTATAGTTGCTCAGTTTGCCATATAGCACCTCAACGTAACACATTTTGATCTTTCTGCACCAATCAAAAAGTCTTTTAACATGTTGCATACAGGTGCATAAAATTCTTTTCTTTTTTTTTTTTTTAAGTAAAATATTTTCTTCATTCTAATTGAAGAATGGGCTTAGCCCAAGTACGCTGGTGCATAATTTCATATGAGAGATTATAATTATGAATCATCTGAAAGAAGCTGCTTTAAAAAAGGAAATATCTTTTGACAGGCTGTCGGTAGAAAAATTTTTTTATGCAATCATATTCTATGGTTTAGATGAGGCACGTAAATGGTAACATGGACTGTAATTTGCATGATGTTGCTTAGGCTTCTTAATGCTTTTTTGGGGAAGCTTCTCCTCTTTTTGGAGTGTCAATTAGTTATTCTTTGTGAAGATTGCCTTGTGCAATGTGTATGGGTAATTGCATAAAGATGATGTGCTATATATGGAGGTATCTGCATATGTTGGGAAACCTTTTGTTGTAATTATGCATTTATAATATGGATAAACCTTAGTGAATATGATCTTCCGTATATGATTTTCAGTCATCTTGCATAAGGCGACCTAAATTTATTCTTTGCACTGGCGGGAATTCAGCAGGCTACATCCCTACACATTCGACCCAAAATACAACTTCTAGGTAGCTTATGCTTTTCACAGTCCCTTATTATTGACAATCCTACTAGAAACATAACTTGATATTATTTCTGGAGCAGTGGATTATTGTCTGGAAATATTTGGAGAAATTGGTCCTCATGGATGCCACGAAGGGAATCATCTGCTCAGGTATTGAGTGAATTACCTTTTTGGGATCTTTTGTAAGCGTTCAAGAAGTTTCCTGCAGATTTTCTTTTCATGATGTAAATGGCGGTTCACTTTTTTACATCTCAGCTTTTGCAAATTAATTTAGGGGATGCTTAGGGAATGAGATGAGATGAGAATTTTATTAATAGTAGAGAGATAGTTTGAGTTAAGAATTTATTGGGTTTTTGGAAATGAGAGAGAAAAGGTTGAATAAAAAATATTATAAAATTAAAATATTGTTAGAATATAATATTTTAATATTATTTTTGTTTTGGGATTTGAAAAAGTTGAATTGTTTTTTGTTTTTTATTTGAAAATTTGGAAAAGTTGTAATGATTAGTTTGAAAATGTTTATGTTTATGTTGTTTGGGAAGGAAATGAGATAAGATGAGATGAGTTGGGATGGAATGAGATGAAACATGTTTCCAAACATCCCCTAGAGTTTTATCTTTGAAAGGATCAAACTCTTGCTCTGATCTTTAAGGAATGTTTTTTTTAATTAGGATAGAGCAATCTCCTTCTGTTGCATAAGTTTACTAAATCACTAATTACTGGTTTTGGATCATCATCCACATCAACTTGTGGTGACAGATAGGTAAGGAGTAGATGGACAATCTGTCTTTCCAAAGCTGACTTCTTTATGCCTAAATTTCGAATAATTTCTGCAAATTAAGATAGAGTAAGGGTTAAGCCTGAATGAAATTGGCAGTGGTGGATGTCAAAGTTCCATTCACTGTTCAAGTCAATGTGTTTTTGTCTCTTTACCTTTTTTGTTTTTTAATTGTTGTCCATTTCACTTCTGAATACTCTATCGGTCTTGACAAAGTAATATGCCCATTTTTTATCGCATGCAGTCAACTCAGGACAATCAAAGATTTCCAGGGAGGGGAAGGACACTTGGAGCTGTGCAAAGTCAAACAGTTTCTGCTGATAATTCAGATTCAAACCTACAGGCTAGGCTCTTGGATAATAGCAGCCCAAATCATTCTTTGGATGTGGCAGTAACTGGTACAGGACAACGTTTATCTGATGGAAGGTATTAGAAAAATTCTTTCTAGCACTCTTTATGAAATGGTTGTTGATTATAGGGGTGATACCTGCATGGACTGCACCCTGCCCCACACCATGCAGGGGAAGGTTTTGGAACCCCGCCCCCCACCCAGTCCAGTGCTAACCATGACCCATTGGGCCTTAAGTCTATTTCTGGTTCCAAAAAATATTTTTGGACCCAAATTATCACATAATTTAAATTGTAAATTAAAATTTATATATACAACAAAATTAAAACTCATTAGAGTTGTGTTCACTTCATTGCATTGCCTTGACCTCCTAGACCAACCTTTATATAAGAGGTCAAGGTAATACAATAGTCATATTTAATATAAAGGTTGGCCTAGGAGGCCAAGGCAATGATACAATGACTTGAATACAACTCCAAGCCTTTAACAAATTGTATATATTTATATACAATATTTATATAAATATTTTAAAATATATATTTTATATAGCGGGCCGGAGCGGACGGGGGCGGGGTAGCAGGGTGCGGGCCCCCGCTGCCCAACCCTAGTTGATTTTGTTACTTTACCTGACTTTGAAACCTAATGAAATGAATGAGGTCCACTTACAATTGAGTTTTATCCTAAATTTCATCTACTAATTCCTGAGGCTCTTGAATTTGATTAATATTTCCTTCAGTTTGCAGTTCAAATGAGGTTTTGACTTCGTCTGTCACTTAAAAACTTTTCATAATGCCTTTTAGATTACTGGATTAGGTCCAGGGACCAATACCTAGGAGCTGGCAATATGCGTTCTTTGCATTTTTTTGGTCAATGTTCATCTCTTCTTTGTTCTTGATGGTGTAGGCGGCAAGCAGCGGATAATGTAGCGGCTTTAGTCCCTGCACGCCATCAGGTTTCTTTAGTAAATTGACGAGTTGGATTTTCCTTTTAGCGTTCTTCTTGCTCATCTGCTTTGAATATCTCTTTGTTCACTCGGCAATTGAACAGGGTTCAGTGGCTTCCGATGAAGAAATCCAAAAACTTGTATCAATGGGCTTTGAAAGGGTAAAGTTGCATCATCTTACTTGTTCTCATTATTACCCATTTCGTCAGTATATTTTTTGGTCTCCTTTATAGTTTTTGGTAAATTTTGCAGATGGGGGATTTGTTGTAACCCACAAAGTTTGTGGCCACATTTTCGTTAGCAAATTGCCCAAACATGGCTAATATTATGCGATTAGTTTTGATGCTTCCTATAGTGCAAATATGTGAAATTTCAGATGCTTGGCAATATAAATTCTGATGTCATAGGGCTGTTTCAGACACAGGTAGAAGTTGCACTAGCAGCTGCTGATGGGGATCTGAATGTGGCAGTGGAAATTCTCATGAGCCAACAGGTTAAATGTTTTAGTTCCATCTCGGCTATAAACTTAGTATTCATTATTCTTGCCCGTTCTAATTTTGGGAGCTCTTATATCTGCAGGGATAAAATGCTAAACGAGCTTTGATTTCTCATTTACACCTGCTATGAGCTCAGTTCCGTTGGCCTGGTTGCCGCCTCCTATCAATGATTGGATTGTGCATTTGTGCTTTCCCAATACCCTTCTATTTGTATCCATTTATACAGGCTGTTCAGACCGACGAGGGAAACCGAATATACTAACTTACTCATGCTAAACTGTATTAAAGAACAAAAAACAAACAGCGACAAAAATGGCTTGTAAACATGTTTCGACTAACTGAAGCATTTGGGGTCAAATTAAAAAGTGTATCTTTAATTTTCCTTAAAACTCGTTTATTCTGGTCTTCGCTTTTGAAATTTCATAATCCAAAACAATGTTCAAGCCCCTCTCTCTCTCTCTCTCTCTCTCTCTCTCTCTCTCGTATGTTACCCATAAGCGCAATTGCCTCAATTCCTAGTGCTGGTATGACCTGGCTAAAGACGGAGAGAGTGACAAATGACCGTGTCCAAAACCTTTGTGGGTTTCTCACAAAACCTTTCATAATAATGCATAACGTGCAAATGCTACCACGATTTTTATACTATTTATTTTTCAATTATGGGGCCAAGATTCTTCTGTTCAGAACTTCAAAGTATGAAGACGAGGAAATAGATGAAAACCACCCGAGATCTGGACGATCCTTATACAAGAAGGTAAAGCATACATACGCCTTGAGCTCGCGGCTAGAAAATATCACCAACTAATTAATCTAGCCATGCCGGCGTGTAACTACTCCGGCCTCTACTTGCTAGACTCCCTCGGCGGCTTCACAATTAGGATGGGACACTTTGCATGATGTGCACAGTAGTCACTCACACTTCCTAAGAATGCCCTGCAACCAGAAACGTCTTAACAATTAGTCATGTATTACACCGGTATACAAAATTGGCAGGGGTACACAAAAACGATCAATTGATAAAATAAAAATAGTGAAAAAGGCTGCTCTCGAACAGTAATCAAGAGATCATATCACTAATAGGATCATATCTTTAAAAAATAAGATGATATGAGAATTTTGTAAATAATAGTGAAATAATTTGTGAGTAGTAGTTAAATAGTTTGAGTTAAAATATTTATTAAGTTTTGAAAATGAAAGGAAAAAAATTAAATAAAAAATATTATAAAATTTACTGGCAAATCCTGAGAAAATTAAGACACCCAATAAATTAATATTTATCACCTGATATTTACATATATTGTGATGCCAAATTCGTAGGGGAAAATAATTTGCCTCTCTTTTCCACTTTTATTTCGATTATTATTATTATCATTTGTTTTTTGTATTTCGTGATTTGCATATAATATATCTAAAAGAAGAAAAACTCTAGATGCAACCGCCTAGAGGACCCGGTACACCTTTTGATAAAAACTTTCATTTCGTTCCCCTCTCTATTTCGTTCTCCCTCTCTCCCTTTCTATCAATTACTTTTCTATCAATTAATTATGTATAGAAGCAACGTAAAAACTCGAGCTGTTACCTTTCTATCACCTCATTTTCATTCTCTAAACTCAGAGCCCCTCTCTCTCTCTCTCTCTATGAGGATGAAGACGGTAAAAAAGTACTAAGAAATATAGTGTCTGAGAGAGAGAGCCTTCGCCCTTGTGGTGATGCGCATACTGTTCTCGTTGCACATGATGAATATAAGCTCTGGTCTTGGGGTCGGGGAAAGAGTGGGGTTCTTGGAAATAGTAATGGATGAGATACTGTTCTCGTGCTTGTAATACAACTCATTATTTTACTCCCACTATAGTATTATGGCCACCCCTTATGGAAGATTCCAAACAAGAGGAATCAAATACCTCTAGTGAGGAAGATAATGTTGGAGCAAATGATTCTCATAAACAAAAAGAAGATTGTTTTTGGCAATGGATGAGATGAAGCTACTTCAATCAAAACTTTATGCAATAGAACGGTATGCTAGCATATTTCATGGCTCAATTTTTGAAAAACCATAAAATATCTTCTTCAACGGGACCAAAGTGATAAGACTAGCGAGATGAGGTGCATTTTATTCTGAAGAAAGATGTGTGAAGATGAGGAAGGTGAATTGGCTAGTCCACGTTTGATTTGTATGCTTCAGAATAAATTCCATTTTATTCAATACAGCTTTGGTTTTTTTGTGAAGTTTCTTGTTTTAATCTTTCGGATAACGATGGAGATGAACAGTATGACTACCCTGCAGTGTTGTGATGGAGATGAAAATCAAGAAAATTAATAGAAATTTTAGTTCGCTCACTTTTTGTTGGTTTGGTTGTATCAAGGAAGAAACGGTGTAAATGCGGAAGAGCTGCTACGATGGGGCTAAGAATGCATATAAAGTATTTGATAAATTGTTGAAGAAAAAATCACTGGCTGGTTTCTCCTTCAACCTCACAGGCTGCATTAATAGCAGCTACTTTCTCAGAGTTTCTCTCGTCTTTCATCCGGTTTTTTTTTTTTGATCATCTGACGTGACAAAATTTTATTAGCCGATTTAAGGCATCCAACTTTTTTAGACAGAGGAAGAACAACATAAGTTTAAGGTGTCCAACTCTTCAAATGTATTTCTGGGATAAAAAATTTCAATGTTTTCCTACCAGTGTTTATGGAGTTTACAGAGGACTTAACCAGACCGAGAGAGAGAGAAAGAGGCAGGAAGAAAGATATAACATGGGATCCAATTTGTCAGCCGATTACGCAAAAATGATATATGCCGGTTGTACGTAGCATTTCTGCTAAAAGAAACCTTTCATGAATAACCAACACGTGATCCAAAAATATTCATATTTTGAAGTACTGCACGTGTGTTAAGTACCCGATCGATGCATGAATACCGGGTCAGATCATTCTGATAATCAGGACTGCCTAGAAGTTACTGCATTTCCTCAGAATAATATGGTGGATATTCATGATAATGAGTGATCATTTTCACAGTCTAAACGTGCACGTACCTTTTGATTTTTCCAAGGCCGCGGCTACCCACTACCAGGAGATCAACCTGCATTTGCTCTGCAGCCTGACAAATCATGTCTTTCGGGTCTCCTTCAAGAACCAGTGTCTCAGCTTTGGCCTGCACAGGTTTCGTATCCAAAAGCATCACCAATCCAAAACGCTAATGCTTCAAAATCTACTACGAACTATATTCGAAATGTGGATTGATCATCTTCCATCTAAACAAAGTACGTACAGATGATCGAGAAGTCCCTACTAGGCTTACCATCTTATCTTTGCACATTTGTAATGCACGAGAGAGTAGTACTGTAGTATTTTCTTCCTGGGCTTTCCTCACAGATTCCACCACCGAAGACGTTGCATAAAATGCTGTGTACGTACGTAAGAATATATCCAGAAATAATACATATATTAAGCGTCAAATTAATTTATCAAGCTGAATTAACGATGGTTTCAAACTAAAATGAAAAATTGCACCGATGCAGTTGCATGGAGTACGTACGTAGCTCGATCAGTTGGCTAGAGCTAGCTAGCGTACGTGTACGTACATCATGTTCATTAGCAAATTCATTAAGGAAATTAGAAACAATATATAAATAAATAGGTGGGAGGAAATAAACCAGCTCCACCGGGCCCAGCCGGGAAGACATATTGGTGGAAGGGCTGCTGAACATGAACCAGTACGACCTTGCCCACTTCATCCAGCCTGGCTTCGGGCGCTTCACCGATGGAAACAAAGAGGTGATCAACTGTCCACCTGAGCGCGTAGAAGCTTTCATCACTCTCGTCAATCCCCACCATGATCACTTTGATCATCTTCTTCTTGTTTTGCTGCTCTGCTCCCACTGCTGCACCTGCACTCTGGGTCTCCATTAAATATAACTTCCTCTTATGCTTACACCGTACTCCTAATTAAGAGCGATGCCGGTTACGGTCCTCAGTTTGCCTCTCTATATATACACACACGCATACGTTTGTGCCAGTTTTTCATGATGTTGGATTTTTGGCTGGCTAGGTGTACGTACACTTGGGAGTATATTGCCCGCGTGGAAGTTCGCAGTTAAGTTTGGCTGTGTGAGTTGGCTAAAGTGACATTCCATAGCGGCACTTGGCGTCCATGCACGTAGAAATTTCCAAAAGTATCATGCAATTAATTGCAAACGCACAGCAAGCAATACTGATTAGGAAATAACCTTCCATTCTTTATTTTGAAAATAAAAGAATCTGGGTGAGTTGTAGTTATTAATCTCTCTTTATTTTGTATTAAGACGCGTGAGGATATCATCTTCTTTTTATGAAAATTCACAAAAAAGGGAAGAGGCCAGTCGGAGGTATAATTATCAATGTTTTGAATTCCAATGTCGTACCGGTCAAGATACCAGTATTATTTTGTATACCATTTCGAAATAGTTGATATATAAATAAATTATATATATAAATATATATAATTATATTCTAAAATAATAGTATATATATAAATTATAAATAGCCTAATATGAATTAGGGATTAAAAAATAAGCTTGTAATTTGAAAATAAAATAAAAATTTAAGGGCCAAAATATTTGTTTGTATGGGTCAAAATACAGACTGGTATAGGCCGAAATATCAGTCGGTATGACCAGTACCAGCCGGTATTTAGGTCGGTACGAAATATGTATAATACCTGTATCGGACCACTGGTTGATACGGAAAATACCAATCGTACCGGCCAACGCGGTATGATATTTAAAACAATGATAATTATCATAGATGATGCATGCGTGTAATATAAAATATAATGAGTAGTGTAATATGTACTTACAGTTTTACTTACAATATTCATTTTGTTAATATTTTTTTGAAATTTAAATTTTGAGTTCCAAATTTTATGATTTTTAACATACCAATAATTGACATGCGAAAAAGTAAATTTTTTGTAAGTTATTATTAAGTACATTTCACATTTTCCAAATAGTATCTATTAGAGAGGAAAAAAGAGAAATTCCGACCTTCTAAATTTGAGGAAGAATGATAAAATATGTTTTATTTATGGCTAATTTCTCACTACTTTTCTCCTAAAAAAATGAATTTAAATTAAAGAACCGACTCTTTAGCCTGTGAGCCTGCATATATTTTCTTGTTAATAGAAAAGAAACTTGAAGAAAAATAACAACTTTTATTAACTATGATTATATGAATTATGTTGAAAAAACAAGAAAATGATAGTGGCATGATGTTAATTAAAAAGGAGGAATGCCATATTTATAAAAGATATTATGAAAATAAATTTATAAATTAATGTGATTTAATCTAATATGTCACATTTATTCTGTATCAAAAAATATTTATTAGCTAATGTATCCTAAGATATCAATTTATAAGTTTTTTATAAATCAAGCATATGCATTTTGCAGTAAAGATAAAGATATTACCACGTGATCCCTTAATTGGTGACAGTAGGCAAAGATCACCTGGTCATCTCTCCTTGACCACCAATCCAACGTCGTTTCGTTCAGAAACTCAACACGCGCCATCACATTCATTCCCACAATACCCTTATATTTTCCCGAAAACCCTTAAATACCCATCCCTAAAGCAAAACTGAGTCATCCCTCTGTACTGTGCCTCGTCGCCAAGCCATCCTGGCTTCCCCTCCCCTCACCTCTCCATCCCTCCCTCCCCCCCTCACCGTTTTTCCCTCTCTCTGGTTCTGAGATTCTCCGATCTGACAGTCCGTCTCTCTTTCCATAAATGACCGTGATGAATCCTCCGGCGTTAGACGTATGCACCAACTCTGTGCCCCTATTCACACACACACCCCTCTCGTTGTGTTTCGGTGTCAATGTTTAAACCGCAATTTGATAGCCCAGGATTATTTTTCAGAGGCTTCAGAAAGGCTCATATTTCGGAAACTCACTTTTTAATGTCTGTTTACTAGGGCTTTGATTCAGCACAGTAGGGTTAGGTTTTGCGTGATCAGAGCTCTGATTTGTGTATTTGTATTTGCAGCAAGAGGACGAGGAGATGTTGGTCCCGCATTCGGATTTAGTTGAGGGTCCTCAGCCTATGGAAGGTTTATGATTCGCATTCATTGCAATTCATTCCCTAAATGTCATGTATTTGTTTCTATTTTATATTCTCGAGAATTTTCGTGCGAGTAATTTATCCGGAATTAGTTTTTCTTTTTTCCATATATATAGCATGGTGGAGTTTGTAACTCGATCGGTATGGA
Source organism: Cyclocarya paliurus (assembly GCA_029856935.1). Taxonomy (NCBI): domain Eukaryota; kingdom Viridiplantae; phylum Streptophyta; class Magnoliopsida; order Fagales; family Juglandaceae; genus Cyclocarya; species Cyclocarya paliurus. The sequence goes on from CM056951.1 coordinate 34,556,114, forward strand.
CGCTAGGGTTTTTTTTTTCTATTTTTGGCTTTAAGATTTGTTATGTATTTTGTTAGTCGTGGCTCAAGTGGAGCCTGCAAGTACAGTGGAGAATCAGCAAGTGGAGGATCCACCATCTTTGAAATTCACGTGGACAATTGAGAATTTCTCTAGGTTGAATACCAAGAAGCACTACTCTGAGGTTTTTGTCGTTGGCGGTTATAGATGGTATTTGAATGTTTCCCTCTTGTTAAACCTTTCTGTGCGTTTGCAACTTGGTTTGAATTATGTGTTGTGATTGGTGTTGGACTGCTGTGATCAGGAGGATACTTGTTTTTCCAAAAGGGAACAATGTGGACCACTTGTCGATGTATTTGGATGTCGCTGATTCTGCCACATTGCCATATGGCTGGAGTAGATACGCACAATTCAGCTTGGGTGTGCTTAATCAGGTTCAGAGCAAGTACTCAATAAGAAAGGGTATATTCTTCACTGTTCTTATTGTCTTTCAATGGTCACGGGCGTTCTTGTTGTCTTGTCATATAAGGCAATTTTGTCGGATTGAACACAATTCTTGCATTATCTTTTGGATGCTTTTGCTTTGCTTCAGTTTTACACTGCATGTTAAACAATTGCTAATCCTTAGGCTTGTAATCAAACACATGCTGTAATATGGAAAGTGTTTCATGGTATTGATATAACTATTTCTTTCCATTTATAGCTGGTTAGCTCAACTTTTTAGAGTAACTGGTGAAAACATTATTAGGGTATAAAATATAACCATATAGGGTTCAAGTCCTCCCCCTTTCCCCAAATATAACTATATTGGGCAACAGAAATAACTGCAGATGATGGCAAGTATAAGAAAATCATGTATTAATAAATAAATATATAAATCTCATAGCTCTCTCTCTACTTAAGCTTTTAACTAGTTAATACATTTTCGTTTTTAGAAGTATAACATTCAAATTTGTTTTTGCCCCTGAAAATTTTGGCTTGGATTAGGTGGAATGACACCCCATTTGTACTTGGGACATAAGTGAAAAGTAAAGGCAATATGGAAAATTTTGGTTCTTTGTTTGTATGTTTGGATTGCTTATATGAGAACACTTTTTCCCTTTTTTGTGGACTCTTGCATTTTCCAAGCTCAAGCGAGTTAGTGTGTAACCAATAAAAGCGCTTCCTTAAAAAGAAATTTTGATAAGTAAGAGTAAATTTATTGATATGAATGAAATAGGCATAGCCCATGTACACAACGCTATGCCTATTTGGTGATAGGCAAATAGTAGTCTTTGGTGATAGCAGGATGTCAAATACACACACACACATATACAAACATATGTATGTGCTTATATATTTGGTTTTTGTAGACACACAGCACCAGTTCAATGTGAGGGAGAGCGACTGGGGTTTCACATCGTTCATGCCTCTCAGTGATCTTTATGACCCAAGTAGGGGTTACCTTGTCAATGATAGTTGTATTGTTGAAGCTGAGGTTGCTGTCCGTAAGGTTCTGGATTACTGGTCATATGACTCAAAGAAGGAGACTGGTTACGTTGGACTGAAGAACCAAGGCGCAACATGTTACATGAACTCTCTGCTTCAGACTCTCTACCATATTCCTTACTTTAGAAAGGTTAGAATGTCTTCTCTGTTTCCTTAAAGTCGCTTTGATTTTTATCACCGATCTTATATAGATGCAACAACCTTACTGTTGGTATGTTGATATCAGGCTGTGTACCATATGCCAACAACTGAAAATGATATGCCCTCTGGTAGTATTCCTTTAGCATTACAGAGTTTATTCTACAAGCTTCAATATAATGACAGCAGTGTGGCAACTAAAGAATTGACCAAGTCTTTCGGTTGGGATACATATGATTCTTTCATGCAACATGATGTCCAAGAACTCAATAGAGTCCTGTGTGAAAAACTTGAAGACAAAATGAAGGTGCATGAGGTTTAAAAAATTTGGCCTGGAGAATGTATGTTTGCTTTGTGGTTTTAACTTGTCCTCTTGGTTCAGGGTACTGTTGTGGAGGGGACAATACAACAATTATTTGAAGGACACCACATGAATTACATTGAATGCATCAATGTGGACTACAAATCTACAAGAAAGGAATCTTTTTATGGTAAAGTTTTTCAGTGCAAGTTTGAATTATCTTGTCTGGGGCTGAGAATAATTGTTAATTTCAGTGCATGATATCAAGATATATATTTTACATGGCAGACCTCCAGCTTGATGTCAAAGGCTGTCGGGATGTTTATGCTTCTTTTGACAAGTATGTGGAAGTTGAACGTCTTGAAGGCGATAACAAATACCATGCTGAAGAACATGGTTTGCAGGTTAGTACTGTTTGTTATTTCATGCGAACCGGACATGTAAACATTTTATGACCCAAGCTCTCATGCACATCAAGATGCTCTTTTGGGCACGCATCATGCCAGCAAAATCGTTCAGATTTCGTGCTGGCACTTCGAATGAAAACCAACTAAAAGTAGGTTAAAGTGATGGATCGGATAGTTTTAAATATCCTAGGTGTTCCTGCTCTACATTTTACTGGTTCCGATCAAGTTGAGGCGGACTTCTTTCATTTTAATCAAAGCAATTGTTTAGGATTACAAATAGATATTTTTTTAATAAAAGAAGTGCTTTACGTATGTGCTCATCTAGGTGTTGCTCTTGTATATGTCCTGTCTACTTGGGCTATGCCTATTCCTCATCAATAAAATCTATTTTTACTGATAAAAAAAAATGTGTTCAGGCTGTCCACCTGGGCTGACGCTCTTTCTTTTACAGGAAAAAAACTGTTTTTTCTGAAGGAAAAATATATCTATGTTTTATTTTTCTGAAGTGAATGAGTTTCTGCTGTTGAGAGGGAGTATTTTTAGCAGCACAATGAAGGACATGATAAATGATCACCAAGAGAAATATAAATGTAGATATTTTGTGGGGTTTAATGAAACTCTGGGAGTATAGGTTTGATTGAGAATATGTTTATGTACCTCCTCACTTGTTGCAGTGTTCAGCATCACTCCTGTAGAATTGTTGCTCAAGGCATTGATCTTCTTCTCAAGTAGTGACATTTCTGAATATTATTTTCAACTGATATGCCGATTGATATTTATTTCAGGATGCTAAGAAGGGTGTCTTGTTTATTGACTTTCCCCCAGTTCTTCAACTTCAGCTTAAGCGGTTTGAATATGATTTCATGAGGGACACTATGGTAAAGGTCAGTTTTGGAACCTATTTTATTCATCTTCGTGGTTTGTGTTTCTATTGCTGTCCATCTCTTCATACATTGTAGCTATCAACTATGTTTTTGATCAGTAATAAAATTGATAAAAAATGCTCAAGGGGAACAACCCAAGTACACATGATAGATGCTATTGTAGTTATCAACTCTGTATGCTGTATGGTATAAATGTTTAAGGTGGGCATGCACTAAGATAGATCTTTTACTGTCAATAACTTGTTTATTTAAATAATAAGCAACTACCACTTGCTTTCCTTACCTCTTGGTTTGAACTTTAAGCGATTACCACATGCTTTCTTTACCTCCTGGATTGAACTTATTTATGTATGTTGGTGCATCTACAAATTGTTGAAGTATCACTCTTTCATCAAAATCAACTTTTCTTTTTTGCTTGTTAATGTTTCCTCTTTAGTAAATAGAAGCTCTTGGTTTTGCAGATAAACGACCGCTATGAATTTCCTCTTCAACTTGACCTTGATAGGGAGAATGGAAAATATCTATCACCCGAAGCTGATAGGAGTGTTCGCAACCTATACACGCTTCATAGGTTCCAGTGATTTCTCACTTTTGGCTTATAGATATGTTGCTTTCTAGAAGTTTGTGACAATGACTTCTTTGACCATCTTCCTTGATCAAAATGTTGATTTTTTATTTGATCAGTAGTAGCTAGATGAATGCCTTTGGGCCTGCCTATTCACTGTAGACTTCTTGTACTTCATATAGGCTTGCTGTTATAATTGTGATTTTGGCGTCTTTGTTTTTGGTCTATTGTCTTTCATGTGTAAATCATGAATGAGCTACATGAATTTTAGTACAGATACTGTTCATTGCATTATGTAAAATCATTTCATCAAGAGTTGCTCATACTCTACTTATATATATAAAAAAAGAGTTGCTCATACTCTACTATACCATACTACATGTTGCAGTTGACTAACTTTTATTCCAGCTAAGTTGGGGCCGACTCTATTGCTCCTCAACAACCTATTGGGATTTGCTACATATATTATTTTCCGTTGCTCCTATACAGAATCACAAATTCTCTGCCGTCTCCCCATTTAACATATCATCATTCTTCATTATTTTTACCCACATTGTCATAAAGAATTTTCCTTCCATGTTGTTTTATGGCATCATTGAAACTCTTTTCGGCTTTTCGCTCCATCGACTTGAATTCACTCACTTTTTCTCACCGGTGGAACCCTGCTATACAATACTGTTTTTTTTAACTTATCATGTTTTGGACCTCATTTAATTGAAAGTATTTAGGAAGTGCAAATTTCTTTTAATGGTCTTTTAACAAGTTGGATTGCTCAGTGTGGCAAGTTCTGTTGGTGCCTTGAATGTTGAAACCTTATTTGATTTTATGAATTGTGGTTATTTCTGTTTATGGTCAAACTATTTAGTGTTACCTATGAAATTTCTCTTCCACCATTTCAATCAATTAAATGTTTTTCCTTTATTTGAAAGCGTCATTTTATTTCTTGTTTGGTAAAATGTAACTTAGTGTTGACCATCAATCTCTATTTCCCATCCATCATTAATAGGCCTCTAATATCAATCTACGTTGATTGCGCATTTTAGCATTTTTTATGGAATGTTCATTACTTAGGAAAAGAAAAATAGTTTAGCTATGGATACTCCTAGATAAGTCTCTTTTGTACACTTCCTGCACGGATTACGTTTTTCACTTTTTAATAAAACAGTTCTTAGAAAAAAAAAAAAAAAGGTAGCCTCTATGGGTGTTTATTTGATGCTGTCTGGTAATGCTATTACATTCTTTTTGGATTTACCTTCATCTTTACATGCTCAAGTTTTTCTCTTGTAGCGTCTTGGTCCATAGCGGTGGGGTGCATGGTGGACATTACTATGCTTTTATCAGGCCAACATTCTCAGATCAGTGGTATTCATGCTTTATGGAATCTCTCTCTGTTTTTTAGTTATTCAAGAACTTCTTTACTTTCAGTTTTTAACCCTACAGAATTTGCATGTGAACTTCTGGTGTATGTTTTTAATTGTTTGGTACAGGATTCTCATTTATTGTAAAGTTCTTAAATTTTTGGTAACCTATTTTTTTTGAGGTTAAAATTTGACGATGAGCGGGTGACAAAAGAGGATGTAAAAAGGGCATTAGAGGAGCAATACGGTGGTGAGGAAGAGGTAACCTGAAAGAAAAGTCACTAAATACTCTTTATCTCTTTTCTTTGTAACGCTCATCTTAACTGTGAGCTGATGTTTCCTTCTGTGTCAAACAGTTGCCACCAACCAATCCTGGCTTCAATAATACTCCCTTTAAATTCACAAAATACTCAAATGCTTACATGCTTGTGTATATACGTGAAAGTGACAAGGACAAAATAATTTGTAATGTTGATGAGAAGGATATAGCTGAGCACCTGAGGGTAAATGCTTGGTTTTACATCTTGATGATTCGAATTCTATTACTTGGTGTATGCATGCGTGCATCTAGATTGACTGAACTCGGCCCATTCCAGATAAGGTTGAAGAAAGAACAAGAAGAGAAGGAAGACAAGAGAAGATATAAAGCCCAGGCCCACTTGTATACTATTATAAAGGTTATGGTTCTTACCTGTCTGTCCGCATTTCATGTCTAACTCTTTAGCAATGACAAAGCATTGGTCTCGTCTATGAAATTCTTGATTGATGAAATTGATTAACGGATCTAGGTTGCTCGAGATGAAGATCTTTACAGACAGATTGGAAAGGATATGTATTTTGACCTTGTGGATCATGACAAAGTTCATAGTTTCCGTATTCAGAAACAAACACCCTTTAATCTTTTCAAGGTACTCTTGATGTTTTAAATTGAGAAGGATTGAAATATATTTTTATTGACAAATGTGATGGTGTCTTTTGGCAAGTTTTTTTGTGCACTCTTCCTGTTCTTAGTACTCATTTTGTCCCCAATTTATGTGTCTTGGTTTTATGATGTTTCAATTATTAACAATAAGTAAAAGAATAGTTATCTTACTTATCAAAAAAAAGAATTAGTCATCTTTCTAAATTGTCCTTAACTATCATGTATACTTCCTGTGTACTTGGGCTTTGCCTATTATTATGATTAAAACTTCTTGATTACTTAAAAAAAAAATTGTCCTTAACTATATACTGGAGGCGAGCACAACTTTTAATGAGTATTTTATTTATTATTTTAATTTTTAACAATAAATCATAGGGACACAACTTTTACTCAACCCTTTTACATGGCACTATCACATAATAATAATTTATTTGTGAAACGCAATGTGTTTGGCACAAATTATTATTTATTATTACATGGTAGTGCCATGTAGTTGGATTTGTAATAGTGTAAACATTGTATCGATATCACTTCTCATCTTTAAATGTGAGGTTGGTTTTTACCTATAAAAGAATATGAGGGGCTAGTTTAGAATAATTAAAAATAATTGCTACAATGTCTGAGAAATGGAAAACTTGTTCTGGGACATTTCAGGAAGGAAACCAAGACATGTAGTTTAAAATGATTGTATTGGTCACTATGAATTTATTCAAAATACAACTTATAAAAAAAAAAATATTCAAAATACAAAATTAGAAAGCTTTGTAGTTTGTTGGTTCTGGAAGTAGCTTTTTGTCTTCTAATGCATTACTGATATCACTTACAAAAAAAATGCACTGTTGATTTTGGAAATGGTTTGAGCTTACTTGCTTCATATTTGATTATTTCTTTAAGGAAGGCGAATTAGAAATTTCAAATTTATTGGATCCTGCATTTTGTTGTTGGATGTATGCCATGTTCAATTCTTTTTATCATGAAACTTTTTTATTCATTTACTCACTTAATAATTTTGAGATGGTTTACAGGAGGAGGTTGCCAAAGAGTTTGGCATACCAGTGCAATTTCAGCGGTTTTGGATTTGGGCAAAGCGGCAAAACCATACATATCGTCCCAATCGACCTTTGAACCCTCAGGAGGAAGCACAATCGGTAATCACGTATTACTTTGCTTCTTGTGCTATTTGTCTTTTAGTACAATTATTGAGGCATATTTACCTAATATAGCTTTTTAGTATATTTCTAAAAAATTATCTCTTATGAATAAAACTTCTTGATTATCTATAAAAAAAGTATATTTCTTAAAAGAGAAATGATATTTGCAGTCGTGGATTGTGCAAGTGCCACGTAATCTTTTTGAAAAATAAGTAAATATGGGACCCATATGAAAAAAAAACTAATTTTTTAATAGTGGATCTCATTCTTTTTCAAAAGAATTGCGCGGTGCTTGCGCACTCCATGAATGTATCTAGCATTACTCTTAGCTTATTTTCACATTTCAACTGTGCAAGAACCCTGAGGGGTAGCTTAGCTGGTCTGGCCTTGGGTTTACTCCCCAATGGTCACTAGTTCGAGTACCCTTCGGGCCACTGGAGGTTTAACTAGTCGTTAACTTCAAGGTCTCATGGGATTAGTCGAGGTGCGCGCCAGCTGGCCTGGACACCCATGGTTATCAAAAAGAAAAAAAAAACATTTCAACTGTGCAAGACAATATATTTGACGGCTGTATTTTCTGGATGTTTTAAAAGAGATATCCATGAGTTTTTTCTGGTGCTGTAGTCATATCAATTTTGTTATTTTTTTAATTCATAAATTTTTACTTTTTGGCCTATCATATGATATGCTTAGTGATAACCATTGGTGCCTGGATAAGGTAAATTTGTATCATGCAAGCTAATGATAACCATTTGCTGGTTGTAGGTTGGACACTTGAGGGAGGTATCAAATAAGACGCATAATGCAGAATTAAAATTGTTTTTGGAAGTAGAGCTTGGACTGGTAATGCTGTCTTTCTGATACTTGCATCTAATTGTCATTGTTTGCCCCTGAATTTGAAGGGCATTTCAACTTCCAAAGCTAGAATAAATCTTGCAAAAAATAGTTGTCCTTGTGTAATAATTCTTTTGCTACACTTTAAAGATTCAAATGCTATAATACTTCAGGATCTGCGACCTATTACCCCTCCTGACAAAGCTAAAGAAGATATTCTTCTTTTCTTCAAGTTTTATGACCCTGATAAAGGAGAACTGCGGTACTTGGTGATATCTTCCTTACCATATATTTTTGCAAGTGTATTTTGTTTTTTGCTTGCTGACATAATTGTGTCCATGTTGCCAGATATGTTGGTAGGCTTTTTGTAAAGAGTTCAGGTAAGCCCATAGAAATACTAGATAAACTTAACCAAATGGCTGGATTCACCCCTGACGAGGAGATAGAACTTTATGAGGTTTGTGTCAAACATACTTTATTTTTGGCTTGTTTTGTCCATATTCTGTGCTTTATGTTCAGTCGCATTTTTTAAAATAGATTTTTAGTCGATGTCTTTTTTCTGTTGTGGTTTAGGAAATAAAGTTTGAGCCCTGTGTCATGTGTGAGCACCTTGATAAGAAGACCTCATTTCGACTAAGTCAGGTATTTTGCATGCCTAATATAATATAAAATATTCTGGTACATCAATTTACCTTTTTGTTGCTCTGTTTACAGATTGAAGACGGGGACATTATCTGCTTCCAGAAGTCTCCTCAACCTGGAAGTGATGAAGAATTCCGATATCCAGATGTTCCATCTTTTTTGGAATATGTGCACAATCGCCAGGTCATTCCACCAAAAAATTTAAAACTCAATTACGGATATTTATATGTTTGTTAGTTTTCGTAGTTTCTAGGATATGGTGATGCAGCCTTGAAAGAAGGGTCAAGTTGCTTCAGTTTTGGTAACTTAGATATAGGGCAAGATGAGGAAGTGGTATAGAGGAAAGAATGAGAAAATGTTTTGAACTTTTAAAATTTCAAATTGTCTAGTTGCATTACCCTTCAAAGTACTTCGACTCAAATGGCCAATCTCATGGTCATTTAATGCAGTAGTAGATGATGTACTTGAAAGGAGCTTTCTTACTTGAAGATTATTTATGTTATAGATAATACTCATGATCACTGTGGAAGGAAACCATAGATGCTAGATATGGTGTGGCTTGGGGTGGGTGGTGTTCCAAGGAAGTGAGAGGGGGGTATGGAGTGGGCCTATGGAAGTTTATAAGGAAGGGGTGGCCATGTTTTGAAAGTCATATTCGATTTGTAGCTGGTGAGGGCAACCGAATCAGTTTTTGGCGGGATGTGTGGTGTGGTGATCGTGCCTTGGAAAGGGTTTTTCCGGTTTTATATAGTATTGCAGCTAATAGGGAGGCTTCAGTGGCAGATGTGAGGCTATTTCATCATGGTTCACATCAATGGAATATTCTGTTTAATAGGGATTTTCATGATTGGGAATTATCATTGGTTTCAGATTTTTCAGCCTATTACATTCAATGGGGACTACTACGGCACAACATGATAGATTGAAGTGGAGGTCTAAGGATCACAAGAAATGTTCAGTTAAGGCGTATTACAACCTTTTGACAACACAGGATCATACTCCATTTCCATGGAAGAACATTTGGAGGTCTCGTGCGCCCTCTAAAGTTGCTTTTTTTGTTTGGACTGCCGCTCTTGGGAAGATCTTAACCACAGATAACTTGAGAATGAGAGGATGTGTAGTAATGGAGTGGTGTTACATGTGTAAAAAGAATGGAGAATCGGTGGATCATCTCTTATTACACTGTGACGTAGCTAGAGTGTTGTGGGACGAGATTTTTCGTAGGGCTGGGGTGGCTTGGGTAATGCCCAAGAGGGTGGTGGACTTGATGGGTTGTTGGAGGAAATTGCAGGCCTGTCAACAAGTGTCAGCAGTTTGGCAGATGATTCCGCTGTGTATCATGTGGTGCATTTGGACGGAAAGGAATGCGCGTTGTTTCGAGGATAAGGAACGCACAAGGCTGGAGCTAAAGAACTTTTTTTTACATACTTTATTGCTGTGGTTCTCAGCTATTGTATTAAACGGGGATAATATTCATGATTTTTTGGCTTCAGTGCATCACCCTTAGATTGTATTTAGGTGTTCTTTTGTATACTTCCTGTGTACATGGGCCATGCCTATTTCATTCATATTAATAAAATTTATCTCTTACTTATCAAAAAAAAAAAAAGATAATACTCATGGTATTGAAGCATGGTTTTTGCCCCTTTTATTCACTTAGGTTTGTTGTAGTGGCTCTCATCAAATGTAAATGTTGAACTAATATATTTTGGCCTTATGCCAAGAAATTAAAATTCACTTGTTAATGAATTGATGATTTACAGGTTGTTCATTTCCGATCTTTGGAGAGACCGAAAGAGGATGACTTTTGTCTAGAATTGTAAGAATTTCCACGTGACACCACTTTTTCACACAGTTGGAGCTTGTCATTGGTGCTATTTGATAGGAAAATTATATTTAAAACTCGGTGTGGAGGGGACGACCTCCACACCGCTGACATGACATGACTTGATTGGCAAGAGAATTTTCAAATTAAATCCTCTTGCAAATCAAATTATGACATGTCAACAGTGTGGAGTGTATCTTCAACGCAGACTTGTAAGTAGCATTTGATATTCATTGGTTTCTTTTTATTTTCTAGGTCGAAGATAAATAGTTATGACGAGGTTGTGGAAAAAGTTGCACAGAAAATTGGTTTGGATGATCCATCCAAAATCAGACTCACATCTCACAACTGCTATTCTCAGCAACCTAAGCCCCAACCTATCAAATATCAAGGAGTAGAGCATTTGTCAGACATGCTAGTCCATTACAATCAGGTAAATGTCGCATGGATTTAGCTCTTCCATTGTTCTCATAACTCTCATCTTCATCAATATATTGTAGGTGTAAATAATTCTTTTTTTTTAACAGACCTCAGATATATTGTACTACGAAGTCTTGGACATCCCTCTGCCGGAATTGCAAGGTCTTAAAAATCTGAAAGTTACTTTTCATCATGCTACCAAGGATGAAGTGCGTCTGAAATCCATAACTATCACCTCCATGTTCTTTTCCATATGCGTGGATAATGCTTGTACTTTTTACCCCCCATGTAATCTTTTTTGAATTGTAGGTGGTAATTCACAATATTAGGTTGCCTAAACAGAGCACTGTTGGAGATGTGCTTAATGTATTGAGAACAAAGGTTAGATTTTTCCATTGCTAAGGAACTCACACTGTGTTTCTTCCTTTATGGATCTCCTTAAAAAGGAATTGAGTTGTAAGGAAATTATTATTCATATGTTCTTACATATAAGTAAAAATTATTAATATGTTGTTGATTCCGACTCATAAGTTATATACTGCATTGTGTTTCTTGTTGTTTCCATGATAGATCTTTTATGATTGCAATATGATTACTTTTATAGTTGCTACATGGTCACTTCTTTGTTGTCGCTTGAAACAGGTAGAGTTGTCACATCCAAATGCAGAAGTTAGACTGCTTGAGGTTTTCTATCACAAGATATATAAGGTAATGACTATTAACTAATCATTGATCTTTCTCCGTCAAAGTTTTGCTCATGATGATTTTTTGTGAAGTTGATGGTTTATTATGATGTTTATCTACATGTTTGCCACATTGGATGTGTGTGTGTGAGTTTGTGTGTACATACACCTATATATGAAATCCTTCCCTCTCTAAATTGTGAATTTGAATTTCAAAGAATGCTGTTTATATGTTGTACATTGTGTACGCATTATTCTTCTGTCTGCTTCTTGCAGATCTTTCCACTCAATGAAAAGATCGAGAATATAAATGACCAGTACTGGACATTGCGTGCAGAGGAGGCAAGTCCCACCCAAGTTTTTCTTTTTACTTGTTAATTTTGATTTTGTTATTAATTTTCACCTCTTTCCTCTTTAAATAGTTGGTTGGGATTTTATTTCTTTTTTTTTGGAAGGGGGTGGAGATAAGTTTAGACTGAATACAAAAGGAGGATGGGGTGAGGTGGAGCAAAGGGTGGAGAGGGTGATGGTGAGGCACTTGTGTGGTGGTGGATGACAAAGGGTGGCATACCTGACTTGCAACATCCTGATAAAAGGGAAAGAAAATAGAAAGAAAAGAAAAAAGAGAAGGCAAGGTAGGGGAGGATCTCCAAGCTTATTTAGGGAGCTTTCAAGGAGGGAGGGAGAGATAGAGGAAAGAGGAGGGGGGGGGAGAGAGGGCCGGGGGGGGGGGGGGCAGGGGAAAAGGAAACGTCTTTTAGGTTTTTGATCTTAATGCTATCTGTATGTTGTTCCCGGTGTTTTGGAGTTGAAGCTGACCTTCCTTGCTTTTTGAGTCTCAGGTACCAGAAGAGGAGAAAAACTTTGGCCCCCAAGATCGTTTGATTCATGTTTATCACTTCACCAAAGAGACTGCACAAAACCAAACGGTATTGCAATTTAAGTAAATGGTTCCGAAGCTGTTTGGTTAATTTAAATCAAAGATGGATATGCTTGCATGGAAAAATTTCTAGATTATCAATTTGTATTCTTTAAACAGCAAGTACAAAATTTTGGGGAACCGTTTTTCTTGGTGATACATGAAGGAGAGACATTAGCAGAAGTTAAAGTGCGAATCCAAAAGAAATTGCAGGTTCAAGATGAGGAGTTTTTAAAGGTACCGACTTTATATGGCTTCACTTCTGTACTGTGGTTACATATGCAACTTAGAACTAATTGTTTGTTATTGTTATTATTTTTTATCCGTTTGTTTGTTCAGTGGAAGTTTGCCTTTTTGTCACTGGGTCGTCCAGAGTACCTGCAGGACTCTGATGCTGTATCCAGCCGTTTCCAGGTGTGTCTATATTATTAAGGAGGGGATGACCACTAGCGCGATTGGTTGTATTGGTGTTGTTTTGATATATATTTTATCGATATGTGAATTTTTTACTTGTTTTTCTCAGAGAAGAGATGTTTATGGAGCTTGGGAGCAGTACCTCGGATTGGAACACTCTGATAATACCCCAAAGAGGCCTTATGCTGTAAATCAGGTAAAGCTCCTCCATTATAAAGTCCTTTTGTTATCACACAACTAGGATTGTTACCAGTATCAATAACGATGCCAGAACTCTTTTAGCAAGAACCACTGGTGATGCGGTGCATCTATATTATTGTTGTTGTTAAATGCCTGTATCTCGTCTTCTGCTGAAGCTGAGAGCCTTGTGCTAATGTCAGACTAGGATTGGGTTAGCCTGGAGATGTATGCATTGCATCATTAATTTGTCTTGAAATTTTGCAGAACCGTCACACATTTGAGAAGCCAGTTAAAATATACAACTAGGTTAGAGCTGATGATCCTCCACCAGAACATGAGCCGTACGAGCATCCTTAAAAATGCCACAATGGCTATTTGGGAATGGAGGTGATGAGAATTAGCCCTTACAGTTGAAGGATAATAGTGAAGCTCACATTGAGTTTATTTACATGGGTTTGACTATTGGTTTGTAGGCTGTAGTATTCTTTCCCAGACGTGGGTGGGGAAGGGGGAGAGGTTTCCTCCTCTCCTCGTGGCTATATTATATTGATGCACCTTGCTTGTGCTTTCCCCTGTTCACTCTCTTTATATAAAGTCACCTCCTTTTGAGAGGTCGGTGGCTTTTCAGATACAGCTCCAGTGTAATTTAGCGGTACATAAAAAGAAGATTTTGACGAGGAGATGTATATTGGGTATAGTGGGTTTTCATTTGACAGTCATTCTTTTTCCTATATGCCATTTTTCTTCTTTCTTTTTTGGGTTTTCTGCCACTTTGTTGGTGGGGACAAGTTTTTGTAAATTGTTGGTCGAGTCGAAACCAGTACTCTGGTTGTAGGAACGTGCAAGAGAATTGTACTGCCTTCAACACCCTTCTTTAGTTGATCTATAAATATCGTTTGCCCTTTTCTTCTTCCTTTTTTGTCTCTTTTTTAGATCCCTTTTTGGTTGGAGATGGGCTTGTGGTCTCGTTAGTTAAATCCCCCATTCTGGTCGTTGGAATGTCTTTAAGAGGATTATTACTCCTTTCAAGCTTCATTTGGTTGATCCATAGATATATTTAGTGGAAGGCTTGAAAAAATGGTTCGATTCATAGATATATATTTAGCGGAAGGCTTGAAAAAATGGTTCGATTCAGCTGATTTAAATTGAATCAATAAAAAAATGAACAGATTTTAGTGAACTTTTTGAATTGTTTACTGAATTGTTTCAATCTACCGATTCAAAACTAAATTTATTTTTTTCGACGTTGTTTAACAATTGAGTTTTTTTTTTTTTTAATTTCTTGTACAAAAATATAATAGAACTAAATATATATTAACTTCATCATTGTATTAAATAAAAATTGTAGAAAAATTGAAAGATAAAACATGTAGTTCTTTATTTTTTTAGTTAAATGAAAAAGAGATGAAGTATTTTGTATTAAATTTGTGGTTGTGCATAAAATACTATATTTGTCATGTGCTTGTAATTTAGTGGTCTTTATCTTTTTGTATATGATTCAAAAAAATAACAACAATTGAAGTTAAATACATAAATTACAGTTTTACTGAAATCATTTGGATTCATATCATATTTTTATTAAAATTAGCTAATAAATTTATTCTTTGTACCCTTTTATACATGATATTAAATGCATGAATTGCATTATATATAATTTTTAATACTTTTTTTTATTAACATTGAAATAATCAATTCAAAATTGTTAAGAATCATTCGATTCATTAAATCGGTACTTGATTCTAAATCGATTCCGATTTTTCAATCTTGATTTGGGCCTTGTATGGATAGTCAAATGAGAAATTTATAAATAATATTGAGATGATTTGTGAATAATAATGAAATAATCTAAATTATGATTTTTATTGAATTTTGAAAAATAAGAGAAAAAGTTAGATAAAAATATTATAAAATTAGTATATTATTATAATATAATTTCTTAATATTATTTTTGTTTTAGAATTGTTTTTTGTGTTTTATATGAAAGTTTAAGAAAATTATAATGATTAAATGAAAAAATATGAAAGAGAAATTAAAGTGTTTGTTTAACTAGTTTTTGGATGTTAAAAATGAGATAAAATAAAATAAGATGAATTCAATTGCTTATCCAAATGAGACCTTAAGTTATATTTAGACAGTGAAGTGATTTCAGATATTTTGTAAATAATAGTAAAATATATATATATTAAAATAATAATAATAATAATAATAAGTAAAATGTAATGATAAAATAATGAATAATAATGGAGTATTTCAAAAGACTTTACTAACAAAGCCATCGAGATTCGAGATGTTCCAAGGGTTTCGGCAAGAATTAGGAGAATTTCTATTCTGCCGTGCCGATGTGGTTGTCCTGTAGCTTTTCAAGAATTTCTTCAAGGGAAAATGATAGGGAATTGAGAATTGCGTCCCCAAATACCGATGCTGTTTTGTTTTTTTATTTAATGGTTAAAAAATGATTTTTAATGAATTTATGAATCTTTTTAAATGATTAAAGATACTTAAAAAATGTTTAGAAAAAAATGTAATTGCACTTATAGGTACAATGTGGGGGCACAATCTCAGTCCCCCCTTAGCATTGTCCTTTATTCCAGTCACAAACTGAATATTGTATATACACACACGCTCCATTATTTAATGTTAGGCACCTAACGGGCAAGTAAGTAACACAAGTTAAATCAGATGGAAGGAGTACAGTTATCCATTGGATTGTCTCATCTACAATACTCGGTAGGATATCAATCCGTCAATGGTCTCTACAACCAACCGATTCATGCGTACAAGTAACAGCAAATAAGATCTTGCTTTAGGTCCTGAAACAGTGCAAAAGTGACCGCCTGTGTCATTAGTCTTTCTTTTTTTAGAAAAATAAAAATAAAAGTTCAACATTGAATTACCAAAACAACAGTTATTTGGCAGATTTTTATGGCTTCGACAAAGCGTATTACAATTTAACCATGCAAATCCAAATGGCCAGAGTCCCGGTGCATGATAACCGATTTAAGTTGAATCAGACTCTCTGTGACCAAGAGCGGTAGCCTCTTAATTAAAAAAAGGGGCGACCTTTCTTTTTCTTTTTTCTTTTTGTTATTAAAACCCCAGGCATACTTTGGATGGCCAGTTTTTTTTTTTAACTTAAACTGATCAGGATCTATAAAACAATAGAAAGTAAAAGAATAGACGTACCCAACCCCAATGATGATATTTCGTCTTGGTGGAAGTAGTTGCTTCCCTTTGTTCTGTGTTTTTGGCTCAGGCTTGAATTGATCTTCTCGACAGCCTCAAGCAGATCCTGCAAGGTCAAGTGCAGCAAAATATCAACGACCAAACGTTATTGTAGGAGTTGAATTATAATAACGATGATTATTGAAAAATACACTAATCCTACTGGGAAGTGATTATCTAGGTTCAGAAGAAAGCAGGAAAAAAGAAAATAGAAGCGCGTTGGTATATATCCATGAACAGTAGCACGCTTTATACCACCAAAGGCCCGCTTAAACAAATAGTCATTCAGTTGCTTGATAAGTTTGGGTATGAAAGCAAGAGGGCAGAGCTGATCTACTTTAGAAAGCAGCTAATCATCCAGGTTAGTCGATGGAACACCAAATATCCAAATCTTGGATGAATCGTAGAGCATTCCTAAGTTTTCTTTTAGCTACTCAAGAACCTCCCAAATTAACAAAGAAGGAAAAAATAAAATAAAAAGTTCACGGGAATTTGAAAATCTTGGAGTGTGCCATTGCGACTCCACGAACAAATTAGTCATCAAGTTCAGCAAAATGACTACTAATTAATGTTTTCTTCATTTTCTTATTACGTTAATGCATTCATTACCAATTCTTAGAAAGGTACTTCTAACTCATCTCCCAATCACCACAAGCTCGACTTAAGTGAATATGCCAACCTTACAACACAACATAGCTAAGTAAGCCAGTTCCAATAATATCATTGAAAGCATTCCATCCCAACCCAAATTCTCAACCCCAATTTTGTTTTCCACCCACCATTACTATGATCTGTTGTACTCTTCTTGCTCATAATTTTTTTTTTAAAGAAAGTGAATATGCATGGCTTACAATCATACTTAAGTCGGAAAAAATGTTTAAGGACAAATCGATACCTCCCAGAGTGCTAGACCTTTCATGTAAGAAGGAAGACTCTCATAATCATCAATTGATATCTTAATCAAAGGCTTAGGGGCTTCATTTGACTTCTGTTTCACATCTGCTTCGCCTACATGTGAAATGAAGGAATCAGATTTTGGTGTGGCTGCCTTAATTGAAGTCTAAGATAGCCTCAATTACCGCAAATTGTGTATTTTCCTTGTTCAGAGTCTTCAGACTCAATCTGACCATTAGCTGCATGAGAGAAGAGGGCATTAGAAGAAGGAATTGTTGGAAAAGCAGTAGCTAGTTCCTATGGTTAAACTGTGAATTCTAGAGCATTCTTCATTGGCAATTGTTATTCACTAACCTCCAGATGCTAAAGTTGCAAGGCAAGCGTCTGAAAGGCCAAGCTTCTTCAAGCTGAGTGACTCGTCTAATCTAAAGAACATTAAGAAATACAAATGATTTCCATATCCTGACGCTCTACAATAATATATCAATAAGAAAAGAAATCTACTCAAATTAAACCTAGTACATGTTGGGCCTAGTTTAGTTAAGTACTTAAATCTCACTTGGGCGAATCATTTCTCTTTCTCGGATTTTTCCCGAACCCACAAGAAGGATTAATAAATTCATAGTATCATGAAACTCAAGAAAAATCCCCATTCCACCTTTTAAGATATCTGACTTTGTAGTAGACAACTGAAGCATAACAAACACAAAAATGGTTCAAGGATACAAAGCATCTTCTTCCAAACTCTTGATAATAGAACCTGTCGTACAGTCTTGTCCGAAATAAGAAGATGGTGGAGCCAATCCTTCCTTGGATTCCAAGCAAAGCGGTGAAGATAAATCGGGAACCTCTTCTTCATCACCAATTTCAACGTCTGAGGCCCAAAGGTTAAATATGAAGCACAAAATAACAATATCAGCGCTTTACAATGCTTTAAATAAGATTCCAAAAACTAACCAATTCTCTCTCTACATAATTATGTAATCCAACAAAGGTAACTTAAGATATTAATTTCTCTCTGTATTCATTCTTTCTCAGCGACCAAACAACAGCAAACAGGAGCAGAGCCTGAACTGTTTTTTTATAGGTAAATAATTTTTATAGAAGGAGCGGAGCGTGAACCGTACCAGGAACATAGTATCCTAAGCTCTTGAGGCGGTCTTGGAGCTCAGAAAGATCGCTCTGGTTCTTCTTGTAAACCTCGTTGCAGTGGCCCAAAAGCTCCTCGAAAGACACGGTACCGAGGATCATTGAGTCGAGCACGTTGAGATCGCCGCTCGCGCTCGATACTCGGCGGTTCAGGCTCTTTATAAAACTCGATGAAACCGAATCTATGACACACACACACATCCAAAAGTAATAATCAGAGCATGTTTTCCTCTGTGTAGCTGCTAAAATTAAAGCTAGTGAGAAAAAAAGGGAAAAAATCGAAGCGTTAACGTTCGATGAAATTTTAAATTCAGAAAATAAAAGGAGAGAAGAGAAGAGAGTAGATGCATCCAATACAAGGTTTTGCGTGAGGAATGATTGAAAGAAATCAAGAAATTAGGGAAAGAATGGAAGGGGAAGGGAGAGAGAAAATTGGGGAGGGAGGGGATACCAAGAGGAATGGGACGGCGATCGAGGGATTGCTTGAGAGCGTAGCAACTCGACTCCAGGTGGTTGCAGAATGAAGCTAAAGATCTGCTCAAGCTCCGGATCCCCTCCTCCATTCCCTATCTCTCTCTCACTCTCTCTCTCTCTCTATATATATATATATATATATATATATCTTTTCTCTTTGGAATTTCGGAGAGTCGAAACCAGAACCTATTCTCCGATTTCAACTGGCCTTTACGGTTTGAAATCAAAAGAACCGCCAAATGCTATTATATGCCGAAAGTCTTCTCATTTTGTTGGCAAATGAATACTTGACATCTGTAGCTCAGTGATCCAGTGTTTTTTATTTTTTCTTAGCAGTGAATAGTGGGTTCGAAATCGAAACCCTCCTGATGGGTTTGCCTTGAGCACCAACTTTCTTTTTCTTATTGGCTTGATCAGGGAGCCATGTGAGTGAATGGAAAAACTTTAACCCCACACGATTAGAGACATACGGATTTGGACCTCTTGAAGTTTTTACCCCAATTTTTAGGATGAATATAAAATAAACCCACAACATTCATAGTTGTTCGAGTAAATATCTCGGATAACGTTAGATGTTGTAGTCTTGTAGAGTTTATTTTATATATTTATCTCTCTCATTCGAAGTTTTAGCCAAATGCTAGTGCATTTCTAAATTTTGCCTAATTATGATTGAAATGATCTGTATTGAAATAGTTAAAACTCCAACTCTACTTTTGAACTATAGTAACTCCAAACTCTTCTCTAAGTTTGGCAAGTTACTGTTCATAGCCCAAATGAATTTTTTACTCCAAAACTCTCCCTCATTTGATTATTGGCTTTATGCTTGTATTTCTCCCGCAAAAGGAAATCAAAAAAAAAAAAAAAAAGATTTTTCCGGATTATTATGATACAGATTTTTTATATTTGTACTGAGTTTTATTGGACATGACGAATGTATATGAATTTATATTAGAAGACAAGACATTCCTCACAAGAATTGTAGATGCGGTGTGTTGGATAATTAGGTAGGTTGGAAGGTTGTTTCCTGGTTTTGGAAAGATAAAAAAAAAAAAAAGGTTGAAAAAAAAAACAAATAGTTGGAAAACAATAAGTTAATCAAAAGTTAAATTATTAATTAAGGTATAGTTAGTATAATTATAAAATATGAAAAAAAAAACATTATTATTAAAAAAAAATATTATATTATTATTTTGACTAATCCAATATGGAGTTATATTTTAAATAATTTTGATTTATACAAAACATGTACTTTAAACGAAATTTTGGAGTTGGCTTTGACTAGATAGATGCCAATGCTCTCAGGGATATGAATCTGAGACATAAAATATAAGCCCATTTCGCATACTTCAATTGCAACCCACAAAAACTGCACCACAGAGTACAGTAAACGAGAGATTATTCCTACTCATATATACAAAGTCAAGGCATATCGCTTTCCCTCTCTTCCCCTATGTGTGAGTCTTCCTATAGCTATTTTCAGGTGAGTTCCCCTCTAAGGCCTCTGGCAGCTCTTTGTATAGCTCTAGCAGCCCTCCAGATCTCATGCTGAATCGCCGCTTTCTTCTCTTTTCTACTCATTCTTGCAGATCCAGATATAGCATCTGCTACTCCTGGGAAGAAAACCAGCTTGCTCTCATAGTCACTTGGAGGCCCATAAATCTACTCAGACAAAAAAAAAAAAAAGACAGAATGAGTTGGCTGGTCAATAGGGTCATTTTCATAATTCAGAATAACAGTGGTGCATTGTTCCTTAAACTGCTTTCCTAAAAGTGGAGAGAATGCAAAATCAAGGTCCAATGGGAAAGTTTCCTTCCAAGTTATTATGATACAGAACCTGACTGTTTTTTCTGATCGACACAGCCATCAGTTACAATTGGCTCCAATGAATCTATGAAGGGGAAAGCACTTACAAGATGCTTAAACCACTGCCTTCCTTGAAGCCCATCTGCATCCAAGAACCCTTTTTCAGCAAGCATCAGTCGATCATTCAATGCTCGCTTTTTCAACACCACAGAATCACCTGTAGTTTCCTGCTTTTGCAGTATCTGCTCTTCAAAACAAGAAATGGGCTACAATTAATTTATTATAAACAAAAAATACAAGCAGAAAAAAATTTTGAAAAAAAAAAGGGAAAAAGAAAGAAGCATAGTGGAGATTTACATGGGAATTTTATTTTGCTTCACTAATATATGAATGCCCCAAAAAAGGTTTATTGATTTTACCTTCGCTTCATTCTCAGCTTCTTTAGCCGCAGATGCAAGTTCTTGAATTGATGTCGTCAGAGGATGTAGGGATACACTACCATTCAAAATGTTGCTCAAGATGTTTTTATACCCCTGCCCATAAGAGGAAATTATAGTTCCTATATTTAGTCTGAACAAAAATAAAAACACCTATATTTCTAAAGGTTCATACAGTTCCAATTACTAGTTATAATTGTTTTATTCCAACTACAACTTAATTAGTCAATATTTCCCAACTTAATGATTGTTTTTATTCCTAACATTACCAAAAGATCACGTGAGCACCTGCAACTGATCAGCATATGAAAGGTAATTGAATGGTAGAATAGAATCATCAGCCAGGTGAAGGGCCAGAATTCCCCAAATTCCTGCAACTGAGACAGCAGAAAACAGGAACAGCGTCATCATCTTGAAGAGGCTAAATATTTCATTGACAAATTGCATGTTAAAATCCATTTAAGAACACATGCTAGGGAAAAAGACAGCTAACCAGCCACATGCCGCTTAAACAATGGATCTCCATAATTTGTCATCCAGTTATAGGAGTCAAAAGCCGTGTGATAGACAGGAAAATCTGAATAAGAAGGAAGATTCATCACTTTACCAAACTCGTAAGGATCAGAAATATTGGCAAAGTCCAGATTATCACAATGAATTTGTTAATGATTTCAAATGAATTTATCAACATTATTTTTTATGGGAATAGCTTGAATTAATTTTCTCCAGCTACTGAAGTTATTGTTTAAAGAGGCCTACAAATAGTAGCCACCTCAATCATGGCACCAGTACAAATAGGAGCAAGAAAAGAAATATGGAATTTCATGGTTTTGCTCACAAACATACACTAGAGTTTACCTTCCCTTGCACCAAATAAGACAATTTAATTTGCAATATTTGTAAAAGTCCAATTTGTTGTTCTCCTTAAAAGTGAAGTAAACTATGAGAGATTTACCTCTGCCGTAGTATAAATCAACAGAAGGAACCCCCGCATGTTGCAGGAATGGAGCAAAATCAGAATCCACTCCACTAAGTCTTTGTATCTACAGTCCAATTGTGGTCAAAAGACCAACGTAAGTTTCATATCACCCAAAACAGAAAGGTTTCACATCATTTAAAAAGAAAAGCAACAAATATTCAAGAAAAGCAATATAGCTTCCAGTTCTGCATCCCAAACTAGAAATCAATCAATAGTGCCTTGGTCACTTTTACTCTCAGATATACTGCAGCACCATAAGATGGGAGCAAACCAAAATAAACGGGTGGGCAACTAAGCTTATAAATGTGTCGAATACTCTCTCATTCCTTTTGTTCATTTCTCAATCTTCTTCAAGATCTTTAACATCAAAATCCGACTCACACGAATGCTTAAAATTGCAAAAGTGGCTAAAAAACCCTCGTAGAACGGTCTAGGTGCAGGCTTTTGGACCAAACATATCGGCACACAAGAAATAGATTATCCTTGAGCAATTTTTATGTATACCTTTTTTTTCGATAAGTCAATTTTGATATATACATAAGACCTAATACAGGTGACCTCTACCATGTCTAGAGAGTTTCCGATAACCCTTTTCTAATAACTCAAGCTTGTCTATCACACTGCTCATGAATCCTATAACTGGATGGTGATTTTTGAATGATGATGAAAATGACATAGAATTGCCCCCTACTGATCGTAGACAAGTTTTAAACACTGAATAGAAAAGCTAATAATGCAAACTTACATGTATGCCTCTATTTGTGGCAGCCCACCTCTCATTTACCGTCGCACCCTCTGAATCGGGATCCTTAACCTGAAAATCAGTTTGAATAATAATTGAGGGCTGAGTCACATCACTCAAAGACTGGGTGTCAGGACCTGTCATATCATATCTGAAGAGATGATCATTGAATAAATATTTTCCTTTTCCTTTTTATACACTTCACCTTCTTTGTAACCTCATGAAGAAGATTGTCTAGCTGAGGAGTTGCACCAACAAAGAAACCTGGACCTTGAACCGCACAATCTACATTAAGGTACGCTACAGCTTTGGGGCCGAGATTCATTAGGTTTTGTTCAACCCACTCAGTGGAGCCTATCTGAAAGAACAAACAAATAGGTAAACAAAATTTAGAAGATGTGACATTTAGAAGATCCGTTACATCAAAAGTTGGTCAATATAAGTTTTAATGACTAAGCAGGTGTTTCTTCAGGACAGAAAGTAACAAACTACATCCATATGCAGACAAACAAGAGTTGTTTCCGCCCTTCCATCTTTGGGCTTTTAAATGGTTAAAATGCCAGCCTGTCACTGACTCATAGATGGCAGCGCAAATAGAATGTTTACACCAGATACCATAAATTCAACAGCCAAATCTCCCTCCAGCCTGTCACTAAGTGATAAGCAGAATCCCAATGAGAATGGATGCTGCAGTCAAAAAAGTCAATCTCTCCCACTCTTTCTCTCTCAATGGTGGAAGTTTCTGTGTCCTCACAATGCGGAACTCCGATTAAAAGGAAAATTGCAGCAGTTAATGCGAAGCTATAGCTGCAAGGTAGCAATAATGAAGGCAAATGATAGAGATTTTTTTATAGGGTAATGATACACCTACAACTCTTCTATAACCCATTTTACAATCAAAAGATACAATGTGCCACTTTATTAAAAATGAATTCCAATTTTTCAAAGAGAAATGATATTTGCAGTATTAGAGCGCACTCCTTTTGAAAAAAATGAGTTAATATGGGACCCATATGAAAAAATTAATTTTTTAATAGTGGACCCTACTCTTTTTCAAAAGAAGTGCACGGCACTTGCACAACTTATGATTGTATTACTCTTTTCCAAAACCACCCTCAATTTCATATAGAATTATAAAATAGCTGTAAAAGAGTTGTAAGTTGATCATTTTCCTTTTTCATATATTTAACTCTGCTAACAAAGTAGGACCATTGCTAGGTATGATGTCTGCCTCAGTGAGAAATACATGCATAAGCAATAGATATTATCAGACATCTATTCGTGATACAATCTGGTTAAAGGATGTGCTGTCACAGATACTGTTATGCTCGTTCATTTTTGAAAACCAAAATTCAAGTAACAACAACGAGATGGACACAATAAAGTTACTCTCTCTCTCTCTCTCCCCCCCGGTTGGAAGTTTCTGGGTCACGATGTGGAACTCCAATTAAAAGGACAATTGCAAAAGTTAGAGCCGAAGCTGCAAATCATTTTTTTTTTTTTTACAAATAAAAAAAAAATTTTGAAGCTGCCAATCATAAACATATTTTTCTATATATCTAACCCTGCTAACAAAGTGGGACTATTACTAGATATATTTTTTTTTTTGATAGGCTATTACTAGATATGACGTCTGCCTCAGTGAGAAATGCATGCATGAGCAATAAGATATTATCAGACATCTATTCTTAATACAATCATACAGGGTTAAAGGACATGTTATCACAGATACTGTTGTGCTGGTCCATTTTGAAAACCAAAATTCAAGTAACAACAACGAGACGGATGCCCCTTCTCCCCTCCAATGGTCCAACCCCAACCCTAGGGTACACATCAATGACCAATGAATTTTTTTTTTCACAGGTAAACATCAATGAACAATGAAAATGTAATGTTACCTACCATCCCAAACTCTTCTGCATCCCAACTGCAGAGAATTATTGTCCTTCTAGGCTGCCAGCCCAAACGCATCAAAAGAGCATATCGACGAGCAATGTCAAGCAGGGCTGCAGTTCCACTATTGGGGTCAACAGCACCGTATGTCCATGCATCTCTATGATTGCCAAGTAGCACATGGCGGTCAGGCTCTTCCAACCCTCTTATGACAGCAAAAACATTATGAATAGTCACTACCCTTTTCTCCCCCTAAAAAATGTGAGACAAAAAGTTCACATTAAAGGAAAATTAGAGAAGTTGGGAAGGTGAAAGGAAATAATTGGTAAAGGAACAGGAAAAAAAGATCAAGTATATGAAGTAAACTTCTAGTCCAGAGAAGAAGTAAAAATAAGGATAAGAATCAAACATGAGTAAATAAATTAGCCATGTTTACTCTCCTAACAAAACCAGATATCATTTCACTGCATTTAGAAATATTATTGGGAGTTTCAATGATTTTTAAGGGCTTCAGACTAAATTTAATAGCCATGTTTACTCTCTCAATTCTTCTCTTTTTGATGATGCCCCAGAAGATTTTTGGCTTTGTGCTTTCTGAAAGCAACGACTGTAAATAAGCTGAAACCTCCCTAACTTGGCAAATAAACCATGCAGGCATATATCCATGCATGCAGCAAGCCAGGACAAACGTACCTCCAGACTCCAAAGATTTCCTTAGTCTTTTCTTTACTTTTCCTTAAATGCCATTCCCCAGCCAGTCCATGAGAGGGAAAATTATTAGTTGCTCTAAGAGTACGCATGACAAGGTACTTCCATCCTGTCACAACATGCTACTTAATTAAAATTGCTTACGTAAGCACCAATTTTAATTGGCATGGCATCCTATGATAGGATGAGAGTACCAAGTGTTCATACTCCGGGATACCTAACGGCTAATACCTACTCCCACGAGCCACATGGTTTTGTGGGTGAATCCAAAACCGGCAATCATCAGCCAAACTGAAACTTCCAGGTTTTTCAACAACTGAAACTATCTCAGCCACAGACCATCCATACTTGACAAAAATCTTAGCTCAACAAGTAAAGACTACAAAAAATACCAACTTTCCCAAAACGTGTACAAAACTTTCTATCCACGGTAAAAAATACCCAAATCCATAACCAAATTAACCACATCACAATTCATTCGTGCCCACCACGGCCACATCCAAAATTAGACCAAACTTTACTCAAACTACCGGTCAAACGAAGACAATGACAGAAAGAGACACCGAAGTCAAAGACTGTTCTATTCCGACACAACACTCTCCAGCCACATTTGACATTTTGTTTGCCGTCACAAGGCAGATTTCTAACAGAGTTCTGCCTGATGTCTTTACAGTGACATAAGCGAAGCATATATAGCAGTTAGCACCAACCTGGTAAGTGAAGTTCAATATTGTGGGTCCCGGGCCGACATGCCCGATGCCGATGCGCCACTCCGATGGAAACGGTGCGCCCCCGAGCGAGCCCAATATGACTTCGGCAGCCTCGGCGGACAAGGGCATGGACGGAATTTTGGGAAATCTTTTCAAAACCTCGGTGTCCTCCAAGTCCAAATTCTCACCACCATCAACCCCAGCCCACCCCGGACTCAGTGGGTCCCCCACGCCCTTCATCACGGTTCCTCTCTCAAAACCCTTCCTAAACCCTTCCCCCTCGGCGTACAGTAGCATAGCTACAGCCCCATGCGCCTCGGCCTTTCGAACCACGACCCCTCTGGGCAAATCACCCTTCCTCGCAATCACCACGCACCCGCTAACGTTCACCCCCAATATCCCCAGCGCATGATAGTCATTATCCGTACCGTAATTAACAAACACCGCCTTAGCGTACGCCGACCCGGACGGCGAGTACGCATGGTAGGGTAGTACCACGTCCCGAGTCGCCTGCGTAAAGTCCGTCAAGGGCAGGTCAAGGACGGTGCCGTCGCTAAAATGCGCAGAGAGGGAGGAGTGCACGGGATAAGAGAGGAGGGCTCGGTACTGGGCGGTGCGAGTTTCGAGTCCAAGGTCCTTGAAGTGGGAGAGGACGTAATGGGTAGTGTCGAGGGAAGGTGTGGTTCCGGCGAGGTGAGGATGCTGGGTGAGCGCGCGGAGGTAGGATGCTATGGTGTAGTTGGTGGCAGAGGAGAGGAAAATCTGGCGGAAGCGGCGAGCATTTTGGGAATTTGATTGCAAGAGTGTAGGGTGCGGGTAATGCAGGGTATAGAATCCCAGAATGCAGAGGATGATGACGAGTAAGAAGGTGCTCAAGGGTGATGGTTTCAGCGTAAAGAAGAAGGTGCCGGGCTTGGAGTAAGCCGCTTCGGCCATTTCTAGAAAACTAAAAAAAAAAAACCGAGTTCAGAAAGAGAGAGTTTAGGGCATGCAGCTGGCGTTATATTCAGAGGAGGAAGAGTCGGAGCTGTTTTGTATGGGAGTTACTGACAGTCTCTCAGTGGAAGCTGCTTTTGTTTTGCTTTGCTTTGTTTTTGTGCTTTTTTTTTTTTTTGTTTCTCACTTTCTCCTAACGTTTTTAAGCTCTTGTAACTACGTTTCCTTTTCTTCTTGTTATTGATGTTGGTGGTGAGGATATGTGATTGGTCGGGATTCGAAGCATGAGTTGTGATGTGCCAATCAGTGCCAGAAAAATACTGAAAACCCCCTTCCTCTAGGTCTTGGATGGATTCTCATTCTATTTTATGGGCTGAGGAGGTTTGCTGCTTACCCGAACAGTTCCCACTCTCTCTCCATTTGTTTTCTTTCTTCCGTGATATATATGAAGCATGCCTTTTGATTTTGACGCCATACTCGGAATCATGCGAAAGCGAACCCTCTTCAAGTGGATGGGCCACGCACCTTGCCCACAATGTATGTTGTTTTGTAAATACACTTTCTATCTTTGTAAGGGGAAAGGAATTTCGTAAAATAAGTATTACATACATAAATAGATTACATAAAATTGATAAAAATATATTTATAAATTAACATACATTTATATAATTTGTTAAATGTATCTTATAATAAAAATAATTTTACAATTTAACATACCACATCAAATCATATCATTTTGTAAAATTACTTTTATATAATTACTTGTCAACAATATATTCTTTAAAAAAATTAAATTTTAGAATATTATCAATTCGAAGTTTTGATATATGCGCTATAAATCTAAAAAAATAATAATAATAAGTGAGTTGATAGGATGTTGTCCACTGTATAGGACCCTAAACGTTACAGTTAAAAAGGCAATGGGAATAGGACCCTACATGGATTATCTAAACTTTGTTCCCTCTACATCGTGGGATCACGTTCCATACTAATTTTTTCATACGAGAGAGAGAGAGAGTCCAAATCCAAAACAGCGTGAAGTTTCTTTAATGCCCAAAGATGCCCCTGTTAAAGTGTCGTTTGTTTGGATGTTTATCTCAACTCATCTTATCATTATAATTTTTTTAAATTTTTATATAAAATAAAATAAATAATTTAATTTTTTTAAATTACAAAATAAAATTAATATTAAAAAATATTTTATAATAATATTTTATTCAAATTTTTAATCAATCTAAACTCATCTCATCTCATTTATAAAAATATTTTAATAATATTTTATCCCAATTTTTTCCTATTAAGCGGAGCTTCAACAAGAGGATTTCTTGTAAAACAGAGGCGGTCTGCTACGTAATCTATTCACGCGGAAGGGACAGCCCAACAAACGTTTGAGAACTGATATATGCACGAGACTCGAGAGGGACAGCCCAAATACAGAATAGTTACATAGCATAAATTAATTTAGAATATAAATTTAAATCTTATCATTTAAATAATATAAATAATATATTTGACGCACCAACTTAAAAATAAAATAATTTTAAGTAAAAGAATCCAAGTCACATTAAATTGTTTACTTTAATCGATGATTTTCGTTATTTTCTTGATTCAATGGGCTGAGCTTCAGTTTGTAGTGGCTCCGACGAATAATTTGAAAAGAAAAAAAAGACACACACACACACATTTCTCTCGAAACAAATATAATTACTCTTTTGATAAATGACATTATTAATCTAATTAAACTGGTACAAGCGTATCTGGCCAAACAGAAAAGAACGGATGTAAGTAGGCGATGGAACGGAATTTCCTATTTATTTTGTCTTTTTTATTTCTATTTTTTAAGAGGCATTCATGTCTTTTCCAGCAAGTGCTGCCCCTCCCCCACATCATTACTTTGCTTTCAGTGACATCTTTAACCGATACTATGAATAACACATTCTGTGGCTATAAATCCACACTAAAAAGCAATTGTTACGGTTTTGTCCGAGAAAGACTGAGTGAGACTGAAAGCAATTGTTAGAGCATTAGCATTGGTCTATGCATATGCATATGTAAAATTACCTCTTTTGCATAACCATTTGGCCATTCAAGCAAAACTCCCACATTGGCTTATGCATATTTGAGACCAAATAATAATAAAATATTATTTTTTTATTATTATTAATTTTTTTCTAAAATCAAAATTTTTATATATATTTTGTAATTAACATCCACTATATATATTTGACATTAATAATACAAATGCAATAATAAAAAATATAATTTTTTTTATATATTATATTAAAAATATAATAAAATGAAAAAAAATATATAATATATTATAATAATAAAATGAATGTGTATGTGAAGATTTGTTGTGTTGTTGAGGGAGGGAGAAGAGGAAAAGATTGAGAGAGAAAGAGTGGAAGGAGAGAGAAATAACAATTAAATATGTTTGATGGAGTGAATAGTTGTTATCTAAATTTGGATAACAACTGTTCACTGTTAGCTAAATTTATGGATATGCATAAGCCAATGTGGATGTTTTTTGAGTCATATTATGCAAATATGGTTTTGCATATAGATATGCATAGACCAATGCTAGTGCTCTTACGGCTTTCTGGGTCTTTATTCATCTGTTTTTTGTGAAAAAAGGAATGAGAACCAGTGTCCCCTTTCACTTTCACTTTCACTTGCACTTTGTAATCTACGCTAAAGGCGTAAAAGCAGAGTAGATCTTTCATGCCGGGGCGAGTGACTGAGTGGGAAGAGCATTAGCTCTCAAGCATCGATATGTCTATCAATTGAAAAAGATGCAAGATGCATCATATCCAATAATGCAATCATTTTAAGATGCCTTTTTTCAGGGGAAAATGATCAGAGGACGGCAGGGTTCAAAAGAGATTTTGAAAGTCCAATATCAGTGCTCTATGGTATCTTTAGATTATCGAGTGATTAGCTAAACTGATTGGTACATGGCGTCTTGTTAATGGGTCGTCTTACGCTTCTCTTAACTTGGCTGTTACCAACACTGCCCATGCTGCTTGTCAATTCCCACCTCGGGTTGGCACCTTGATTTTATTATACCTTTGCCAAATAAAGACATGAAGAGTGTTAATGTGCAAGTCTAATCGCAAATAAAAGACTTTAGACATCTTAGTGTGGCCAAGATGCATAATGCAAGAATCTCATACAAACAAGGTTGAAATATACAACAATAATTGGAAAAATTATATATGGAAAGCCAGTGTAAAGGGAAGGCCTCTAAACCGTTGATGATCGTTAGCAAAATTTAATTTGTAAAATAATTTAATTTAAAATTTACTTATAAATCATATTCTGTTACATCAGTAGTGTGGAAGGTGTATCATCCACCTCAATTCCAATTAAATTTATAAGACCTAGAATGGACCAAGATTGTCATAACTAAATCTTAATTATTACATTGAACAAGTAGATCAATAATTAAGAAAAATTCATTTTATTAGTCACTATTCACCATCCCACACCTTACACCCCACACCCTATGAAAAATACCCTTACATCTTATGAAAAACACTCCACCCCTATAAAAAAGTTATAAGTATGGGATGTGTGAAGTGAAAAGTTGCTGATTTGTAGCAAAACTCTATAATTAATAACTAGTATCTCATATAAAAAGAATTTATAGGAAAATGGAGAGAGAGCAGCTTCACTTGCACTTAAGGCGGCTATCCATGTACGATGTATCGCCTTTATATACTTGCACTTAAGGCTATCCATGTACGATGTATCTCCTTTATATGAAGATTTTTATTATTCTGTTTCAAAATCAGGGCCACCATCCAGTCTCATACATATGGGTCCAAATACCCTTTAAAGTTCAAATCCCAACTAGAGTGTTGTAAGTACCATAAGCAGCAAAAAGCAATCCACATGACAAAATGCAAAAATCCAAGGCTCTTTGCCAGAAATGGAGAGAACCACCAAATAACATCAGGTGAAATGTGGTTGGCAAAACAAATGAGATCAGTGCACATAGAGCACTTCCCACAAGTGAGGCAAATATACCAAACCCGGGCACGTACGAGGCCAAGAACGCCAAGCTGATCACCAAGATTGCACGACTCATATACATTGCAAACTTCCTTATTCTGGTTGAATGATCACTGTTGCAGAGGAGCTTCTGAAACCATTTGCTTTTGTCTAAATTTCCTTCCACAATCTCTTTTATTGGGTGTATCATGATTGGGAACGTGAAGATTAGCCCCAAGCACAGGCCAACCTGTTGGTAGACACCACAAAATTATTTAAGCTGCAAATGACTGCTTTTAACTTAATGATACAGAGGGACATGACATATTGTGCTTAAAAGGTCAATCAACGCGAGATGCTCGCTGAAGGCCAAGTCACGACCCAGAAAACCCGACCCGACACCTACTCAATTTTCAATGGGAACGAGACAATCGACCTAGTGAAGGGTGCCACATATCACTATGTCATCACTTTGGTTTTGTTTTTATTTCTTTAATTTTTTATTGTCTCGTGTTTAGAACATGTTTTACAGTGACATATATTCGAAGATAATACGTACATAGGGGAAAATTATGCTAGGACATGAATGGGGGTTGATTTTATTTCGTTTTTACCTATACTTAAATCTGAAAAGCTATTTGGTTTTCATCAAACAAAGTTTGATCCCATATACATAGATAGTGATACAGATTTGTTTGCATCAGAATAGACACGCACGCATATCTATACATGTCTTGAAATATTATGTGGCTGTATCTTTCTCAGCGTCAAATGTATCCAGCAATTTTATATGATTACATCAATTCTATATACTCATGCATATAGCAATTATATCCAAACGACAAGATACTCCATGTTACCCCCAATGAATAAAAATCATGGTTCAATAGCGTATAGTCTATGTACATCATGCATGTATTCTTGTATTTATTCCCAAGACCAATAGGTGAAGGAAATTGGATCGTTCAAGTTAGCCCCTAAGTTCATACTCCTCCACTTCTTCACCCCCACCACCAGATAGTAATTAAACTTAAGTACAAGGTAGATGTTGGATAAGTGAAAATCAAAATATCAGCAATTACGGGCTACATTAAGAGTACTGTCATCTATAATGCTCAAAATCAGTAATAAACATTATCTTAGGTCAATAAAATTAAAAAGCACACATTTAGGTCTTACATCTACAATTATGCACAAGAGATTGGAACACATTACCTGAACTGCTACTGCCCACCAATCATGAGGCAGATTAAGAGTCACGATATCTTTTGTTTGATCACCATAGGCCATGTAACCAGAGAATCCAAACAAAACATACATGAGGGTTATTCCCGTGAAAGTCTTGGCCAGCAATCTTGGGAATGTGGATTTGTCTTTCATTGAGGATTCCAATGCGAGTGTCATACCAAACCCGCCAAAGCAGAACACCGCCATCCCTCCTGCGTAAGATAGTCCTCCTATGTTGGATGTGATTGCCGCCCTATCCCTAAACGAAAATCCACTTCCTACAAGTTGTTGTATGTCATCCTTCACCACAATTGCCATAGCTAACACATTACAACAATCGGCAAAGATACTAAAAGGTGCTAGAGCTGAGAGACTGCCTATCCATGACAAGCCAATTTCAATTGGTACCAACAAAAATATGGAAGACCCCAAGGTGAGACCTTGGCCTTTGAATATCGATGAGAGGTTTTGTCCTATAAATACTAGATATGCCACTGAACCTCCAACTTGGGCAATCAAAATAAGAAATTCTGTTAGATAACCGCCGGTTCTTCCCATGCATTTATAACCCAAGTCGCCGTAGGCTTTCATCTCTATTGATTCTTCTTCTAATGCAAACTTTCGCCTGCATTGAACCTGTTGACCCAGAGAATTAATTTAAATATTGGAACAGGAAAAGTCCCAAAAAAAAGCTGAGGGAAGTGCGGGTGCTGACTTCTTCATGACAGCCTTGTACCTAAATATTCATCGAAATCATTTTGGGGGGTACGTAAAAATATCAAAGAGAAACGACCAAATTCTACATAAGGTATCATCCATCCAGTTATCTAGATATAACTAGGGTCCTGGAATTTTAAAAAAAAAAAAAAGCAAAGAACTATTTTCCGCGGATATCCCGAAAGAGCACGACTCTGAGTTCTACTAAAGCCTGTACTCAAATCTACATCTGGGGACGAACAAAAACGAAGAAAGAAAAAGCCGATCATGAACTTACAAGGAGGAGCATGCAGTAGCAGCTGGAGAGCCCAACCACGAGAACGACAATCGAACCGGCAAGCCAACCGGCAGTTCTGAAAGCGAAAGGAAGCCCCAACACACCCGTCCCGACAATGGAGACTATTATGTTTCCTACTGTTTGAGCCATTGAAGCTGTTCCTGTCGAAGAAGTAGATTCAAGCAAAGGAACTGAAGCACGTTTTCTTTGTTGCTCCATCGTGGAAGCTCAACGCAGTGACTATTGGTTTTCCTCGCTGAACCCGTGCTCTATAGCTTTATAACTTGGGTAAGCAATTTAAACCAAGTGATGGTATTGATCCTAGTTTGGATTTTTTAGGATTTGATCCACCGTCTGAGAGAGCTGTGTTCGATTATAAATCCACCTAGTCACGCCACGTCACCAAACGCTAGGCTGTTCCATTCTGGAGTTGACGACTGTAAAAGTAGGCGTAAACAAAATAAGTTTCAATTACATGGTGTAGTGTCAGGAAAAGAATGCAGTAGTCCATTATATTTTTTGTCATATTAAAATAGTAAGTTACAAATAGATTATATAAAAATAATTTTATACGTAATTTTATATAAATTATTAGATCTACATTATAATAAAAATAATTTTATAATCTAATAAATTATATCAAAATATATTAATTTATAAAAGAAATTTATGTAATCACTTTGTAGCTAGAGTATCTCTCTATTAAAATTCACTATATTTTTTGTTATTAGTAATATTTTTTGTAGCTAGAGTAATATCTTAAGAGCATTCACATCTCATGTCCCAAAACACTACTTTTCTTATAATTTAAAATTTATTTTAGGATTTTGATCAAAATACTCCCCGCATCACAATCTCTATTTTAAAAAAAATGTTTAGAAGATGAACAATAGTTCTACAAATATAGAAAATCATTATTCATTCCTTAAACTATTTTTATCAATATTTTATTCTAATGCATAAAATAAATTCTTCTTCTAATCATCTATACTTTCTCTCATACTCATATTTGTTATAATTTTAAAAATAATTGAATTAATTACGGAAATTTAAAAAAAAATTAAAATATTATCATATACATAAAAAAATAATTTAAATTTTTGTTTAAAATATTCACTAAAGTAATAGTTCAAAATATAAGAAAAAATATTGAGTAGTTAAGTTTATAAATGGAAGTAAGAGAAAAATGTATTAAAGAAATAATAGAGAAATATTATTTTAATATAATAGAGAAAGTATAAAGAACAAGATGTAGCATTCCCATTGGATTCCCCATAACCTCTTTTTCCTTATAATTTGAGGAAAAATTTAAGGAATGCTCTCAAAACCTCCATATACCCAAATCTCCATTTTAGGGAAAAATTTTAGAGAATGAATAGTAGTTCTCCTAAATCATCATTTGGAGAATCACTATTCATCTCCTAAATCACTTTTATCAATATTTTATTTATTTTAATTAAATTAATTTTTCTTCCAATCATCTACATTTTCTCTCATACTAATATTTGTTATAATTTTAAAAATAATTTAAATAACTAAAAAAATATAATAATTTAAAAATATTAAAAATAATTTAAATTTTGATTTAAAATATTTACTAGAGTAATAGTTCAAACTATAAGAAAAAATATTAAATAGTTAAATTTGTAAGTAGAAGTGAGAGAAAAAAGTAATAAAGAAATAATAGAGAAATATTATTTTAATAGAATAAGGAATGAGATGTAAAAATGTTTTTAAAAGATGAGTAAAATTTAGGAAAATTTTTTAGAAAATGTAATTTTTAGCTAAATTATAGGAAATTTTATGGGGAACCCAATGGAAATGCTCTAGAGGTTTTTGAAAGATTAGTAAAATTTTAGGGAATATACTTTTTAGCTAAATTATAGGAAATTTTATAGGGAATGCGATGTGAGCATCTCATCTGGTTGAGTAAAACACTGTTATAGTTAAATTTATGGATGGGATAAAAAACCGTTCTCATCCCATTCCCTATTTTACGAGACGATTTTAGGGGAGCTACAATTCTTCCCCAAATATGGGGAATAGTTGTACATCTCAACTCTTTCTCTCATCCCTTCGAGTTGTTTCGCGTGTTCCTCTCTCTCCACTTGGGGTTTACTCTTCGACGTTGCCCTCTGTCGCACCTGTTGCCATCATTCACGGTGGTTTCTCTTCATCGGCCCAAGTATATGTAAGTTGTACTCATCTCTCACATGTTTTTAGGATCTGAAGCCCCCTTCCCATGACTGGACTCTGTCCTTTCTGGCGCATGATTTTACACAAAATCTCTCTCCCATGGCTGAATCTGATGCATATTGTGGGTAGTATAATTTTTCCTTACCTTTGGATCTAACTTTGGCCACTGAAATAATGTTTGCGATCTTGGATTCCTTACGACAGTACTTTATGGGTTTGACATTTCGATTGGATTTGTCCTCAAAGTTGACTGTATTTGATGCTCTGTGTTACCTGTTTGACTTGTTGGAGTTATGCATCTCGATCTGCATATATTTTTCATTAGTGTGGTTGCCATTGATTTATTTGTTTGTTGTTTGGGCATTTTTTATTTCACTGCTCTAGGATTTCTATGTTGGCTTGAGGAATTCCATATTTGATTTAGTGGTCTAAGACATTTTTCTTCTAGGTGATATTTGAGAAAATTGTTTGTTATTGAACTGCTGTGAGCAATTTCGAGCAACCGCAAGCTTAGTTATTTGTCTTTGGACCTGTGTTGACTGAGGACTTCTTGTTTGTTCTTGAGCTGCTATGATTAATTTCAAACATGTTAATGGATTTTTGGGCATTTTATTATTCATACTTTGTTCTTTATTTGTTGGCTTAAGGAATCCCATATTTGATTTGGTGGTCTGAGACATTTTTTGAGAGGTGATGTTTGTGTTTGGACCTGTGCTGAGTTTGGACTTCCAATTTGTTCTTGAGTTGCTATGAGCAA
Source organism: Cyclocarya paliurus (assembly GCA_029856935.1). Classification (NCBI taxonomy): domain Eukaryota; kingdom Viridiplantae; phylum Streptophyta; class Magnoliopsida; order Fagales; family Juglandaceae; genus Cyclocarya; species Cyclocarya paliurus. Next base: position 34,592,356 of record CM056951.1, read on the forward strand.
TTTCAAACCATGTTAATGGGTTTTTGGGCATGTAATATTGACTAAGAAACATTCATATCAATTATTTGGTTATCTATTGACAATTATCCACTAGCGTACTGGGATTGTGGTTTGATTGGATATGCATGAAAGTTGAATGTCTAGCTGCCCTTGGACCCATGAATCAACTATACTAGTGAATTTGCCTACTGCCCTTGGAACCATGAATTATGCTAGTGAATTTGCTTAAGAACTGAGAATTGTCTTATATGTGTTAAAAAGATAATGGAGTTCACTAAGAAAATCTCTCTAATTGCATGTTCGTTTTCAAATGCTTTTATGATACCGATGTTGAATTGAAAAATAATACTGTATCTAAGAAAAAAAATCGTATAAGTATTTATCATATGTGATATTTGATAAGAAGAGAATAAGAAAAAAGAGTTAATGGTTAAAAATTAAAATGAAAGTGAGAAAAAAAAGTAATAAAAAAATAATAGAAGAATATTATTTGAATAGAATAGAGAAAGGATGGGAATGAGATGTAGAATATTTTTTGAATATGAGTAAAATTTAAGATAAAATTATAAGGAATGTCATTTTTAACTAAAATTTAAGGAAAAATTTAGGAAACCCAATGATGCTCTGAATACTCTAATAAATGGAGATGATTCATTGTCAAACTCAGAGTATCATGATGATCACAGGCGATATGCGATGACGTAAGGAATCATATCAGAGTATTGTAATTGTAAATACTAAACAAATTAGAGTGTTATCGTTGTAAAAAAAAAAACACGTGCTTTATAATTCATTAAAAGTTTGTGCAAACTTTATATTAAAAATATGAATTTGTATTGGATCTCAAAACAATCCGACGTGACCAAACTTGAAGTTTCCACTAAGCCGAAGGCTGGGAAAGCATCTTTTTACCACTCCTAGGAGATATGCATAGATTGGTATTGTTTCTATGAAGTTCAAGTTTGTAGTTCTATGACAATTGAAGGCGTCTTATCTTGATTCATTTGATGATATCTTCTGCAGATAACCCAAAGGAAATCATGATCTTTTTTCAGGAGCCATATCTTTCAAGAGGTAGGGAGGATTCGAATGGAATCTTTAGGAATGATGAACTTCAGTATTTGTTTCGATTGTAACACAGTGAGAGCGAGGGAGAGAGAAAGAGGTTTACAAATATGATTTAATAAACTGGGATTAGAAAGATTAGAACAAAAGAAACAGCTGTTGTGTAACAAACTCTCGTAATTTGCAAAGATGAGCATAAAATACACAAGGCAAGCAATTTTCATGTTCAAAATGTTTCCGCCTCTTCTACTTGCAGCAAAGTATGTTTTCTGTTCTCTCTCTCCTAACCAGTTGTCATAAAATATCCAACTGTTCAGACGTGTCTTCGATAAGACAATTAGGTTGCTGCGTTTGAATAGCGTCTTTCTTCCTATTTTCCAATTGCTTCAAGATCCCAGACATTTTAGATGGCCTCAAAATAGTAGGGCTGGCAAACACAGTCAATAGCATGTATCAGTTTCCTCCTAGGCCCCACTGCATTTGCACCCATATCTTTGAGCTTCTTCATGGTTAAATTCACCAACTGAAATTTATTAACACTCTTCCTTTGAAAAATCCTCACAAACTGACTCAGTCCGAGCGATGCTAGCCACCTACTCAAGCCCCCAGCCTTTTGAAGATTCCTCTCAAGATTTGATGCCCTCAGCCTTTGACTCACCAACATTCCGCCATCGAAGAAGCCACTGGGGCAATGTAATAGTCTAGGCCGCTTGATAGCTTTTGAGGTATCAGATACCCCAAATCTTTTATCAGTTTTTGAGGTGCCAACTTGATCTACCCTGCTCAAGCCCCCTGCTTCCATTCTTGAATCTACCCTTAGTGGCTTGGCTAATGTTGACAAATCTGGAGCAGGAGCTTTTCTTGTAATTTGAATACCCTTTCTTGGAGCCAATGGTATGGACTTCTCTCGTTCATCAACTGACAATATTCTGGGACATATATCAATTGGAGCTTGTATTTGGTTACTCGTTTTCTTTCTCGGTATGGCTTGTGGCTGGCTTGGTCCTGGTCTTTGAGTTATCAACTTTTTTGCAGCAGGAAGTGGAGGCACCAAAATGGTAACCCTCTGCTTTTTCACAATCACCCAACCACCTTCCCCTTGCAAATCCAGATCATTATCCGATTTTGATGAGTCAATGTAGCCACTTGGAGTGATATTCTTATTTCTAGGGGTTGCTACAAGGTGTTGCTTTGTTCTCACCATCAGAAGACAATCTGCTTGTTATTAAAAATCATGCAATATACTCAGTATCCCATGTATTGATTTGATGACAACCAATGAAATCAATAATGCATTAATGAAATAGAGCACACGATATCTTTTTGACAAGTAAAACAGACTTTTATTAATATAGACATAGCCCAAATACACAGGACATACATGAGAGAACACCTATAGGAGCTAAGGATAGAGACTATGCACACAACTCTGACACAGCAACAAGTGGATTGATTATACAATAATTATTTTGAACAAAACAAAACAATTCACATACATGCAAGTACCGTGGAATATGAAGGAAACAAGATCCTTTCCAAATCTCTTGTTTTGATATGGGAACAAATTGAGCAGTCCACTCCATCTACTTGATCACAAGGCACAGATAAAATGAGGTTCAACTGAACATGAGAAGAATTGTTACAATGCTCATTTGTAGAAGTAAAAACTTCAACTTAATGAATCTCACTGCACCACTGATTTTTTAACAAAAAAACCAAGGTCACAAAACAAGAAAGAGGTTTGTACCATTTGTGATGGCAAACCTATCAACCTTATACTGCTCCTATTTAAGAACCTACTCCCTTCTTCCACTCTATCACAATATGTGACTGAGACCACAGGATAATTGACAAAATTTAATTGAAAATAAAAACAAACGAGTTTCCCACTTTCAGGAGAAATACCGAGCTCTAGACTTTTTCCACATAAATACTAATCTCGCACCAGTCGGGAAAAATACTGACCAATGATTATATGAGGTTTTCCGTCATTTGTGATGCTAAATTAGAAATGAAGAATTGGCACAATGATCAAAAGAAAACCTTTTGTATTTCTAGCATATAGTTGCATGCCAAAGATATGATACTCCAAAATATCTGCCATAAAAAGCATCTTTACATGGTTAATTATTCAACCGAAGTCAATTCAACAAACAAGAGCCTGAAAGACATGACTATAAATATCCCTTGGTTTCTCAATTTGAAAATTATTTGCGACTTCTGTAGACAAAATGGTTCAACAACTAACTCCACTGAAGAGCAATAATTTTCAAGCATTCGTATATGTATCCTCGTTTACCTTCTCATTTACAAGTGTGGTCCCTTTTCCCTTCAGAGATTCTTGGTCAAACGTTAAAATTACACGAACAAACTCATTTATTGGTTTACAAAGTCACAGTTGAATTAATATGAGCAAGCGCATTTCTTCCTTTATGAGGTCAACTACAAAACTCTTAAGAATTAGTTTGACTTAAATGAGGCCACAGCAGTTGTCTTAAGTTCTTAACTGTCGATGTTGGATTAAAGAAAACTGTCAAGCCTGAAACCCCCAAGTGATTACTAACTCTGCGCACACACAGACGGATTCTCTCAGTCACTTGAATTGCATAACCAGTGAAACTACGAATAGAGTGAACAAAAGCACATTTTTTTGCGATGTGAAGGGCATGATAAGAAAATCATGGAACGTAGGAGAGACTTGAGAGCATTACCAGTAGGGAGCTGGGGCAGGCGAATCGTCAATAGTCAAAGCGCTTGACTGAGAGCACCCAAAGCCCTAAGGAACGAAAACCGGAGGAATAGATCGAGATAATGGAAGTGATTAGAAAAACCAAAATGAAACTCAATGCCGTTTTGGGCATACCTTCGATGCGCTCAATCGCCGGAAACAGAGCCAAGTCCGGTTCTGAAGTTTGGTTTCGGGTTGAATTTTACGAAAATATGAGTGGTCTGTCATCTTCGCGTGTTGATGTATAATTGTACTTTTGTTCTTAAGGCGGAAATAAGTCGCTGCCTTTCGGCCGGGCTATGAAGAGTTTTTAACGGCGAAGATAGAACGACGGTGAAGGGATGTCCCAATTGGAATTGACGAATTTTAATTTAAAAAGTTGGATATGAAATGAGTAATACTAAATACAATTTTAGGGTATTGAAATTTCGTATATTTTTTTGAAAAAAATAGAGTTTGTATTATAAAAATACTTTTTATATGTCAATTTTAAATTTATTCATTTTTTTCAAATAGAGTGTACGAAACTTATATATTATAGGACTGTAAATATCAATTCTCAAATCTTCATTATCATCTCAAAATATCTTATCAATGATAAATTAATTTAATTAATTAAATTATATTAACAAAAAAATCTCCATTTCGAATTCATTTAAATAAAATTATTAGTTTTTTTTAGTCCCTTTATAATTAACCTTGCCATTTTGTAAAATAAAATCGTCGTAGAAAATTATACTTTGAGAAATAAAGTTATCCTATTTATATTCTTCCACTTCATGACGTGCATAATTAATATTTCAACCCTTTTGTTTTGGTAGTTTTCCCTTCCTTCTTTTTTTTTTATAGAAATAGACTTCATTTCATTAATGAATCCTGAAGTTACATCTGTGACTTATCAATACAGGAAAAAAATTCAGACTACAAGGCAACCTACGCATCTGCTCTGAAGCACCTCGTACATAAATTTCTTTATGATTGACTTTGTCTTAATTTTTATAAACTCTCTCTAAATAAACTAGGTTTGTCTGAGAGAATCGCACTCTGTAAAAACAGAACCTAAACGACTTCTCTCCAAAAGAAGAGAAGTGTTATCACCTTACGTCCTCCTTATGAGGAGTCATATCACACCGTCCCTTCCCAAAGGAAGAATGGGACTCAACTGCTATGGACACCAAAATGGTCCAACAGCATATTTCTATTATTAATGCTGAAAATAAATAAAGACAGAAAAACAAATAAACCAACCCAACAAAACAACACTGCTACAACCACTAAACAAAGCTCAGTGGTGGCGCTTGAAACAAAAACAAATACTAAACAGAACCAATAAACAAACAAAACTAAATAGGATCGGTGGTGGCACGTGGGGGTCACGCGCCACACTGGGGAGAAGCCAAACGGCCGGTCGAGACAATGCTGGTATACTGGGCCCTGAGCTGCCGTACATAGCTCCGACGCGGTGGCTCGTGTATGCCATGCATTCTCTGTAATCCGCACATGGGGGCGACGCGCCGCTCCAAATGGCGCCCAAAGCGGGAGGCTGCAAGATCGCCGGACGAGGGATCTCCTGGTGGTACGCATGAAGGAGAAATTCTACCGGAGAAGCTCGGATCGACTACCTCCCCATTATTCGGCCGAAACCTGAAAAACAACAAAAACACAAAAAGAAACCGTCGGAGTCGACGGTAGAGAGGGAGGAAAGGAAAGGGGATGAGGAAGCCAAAGCTTCCCCTCCCCTATGCTATGAACAACCACTAGGGTTTTTTTTTAGAGAAGGGTTCTGTGTGAGAGAGAAAGGGATTTTACCTTCCTTCTTGAACATTAGTATCTGCAGCATAGGTTAGTTTGTTTCCTTGTTCGATAACCTTTATTTTTGTAAAGATGAAAAAAATCCTTGGTGAAAAGATAATAGAAAAATGGGAAAAATACCAATAAAAAACTACAAGACAGAAATTGGCTTTATCATATTCTCTTTGTATTAAAAAGAAAAAAAGTACTATAGTTATAAAATAATTTTACAAAAATTAAATTCAAATTTAATGTGATACATTAGATTTACTTTATCATATAAGTAACTTTATAATCTGATATACTTTGTGGCCAAATCATTTCTTTAAAAATAACTATATTTTACCAATTAATTTTGGCTAAATTGGTATTTTCTCCTTTTATGAAAAAGAATATGAGAAAATAAGGTAAACATCTAATTGATTGTAATATGTAATACATTATGGATTTGTTCAAATCAATCTGCCAACCAAATGGTTATTAATTACCTATAATATATATACTAATATAGTCGGATTTTTTTAGATTTTACTAATAACCCAAATGATTATGGAAAAGAATTTAAATATAAAAAATATCAAAATCGTTATTAGATAATAAATTAAATATAGAGAAAAGATATTTAAAACTGTGAATTGTTCAACCGTCGCATAATCGTTTTGAAAATATATATTTTTTATAAAAAAATGTGAATAAATCTAAAAAACTCATGGCAAAAAATTTTTTTTTAGAATAATGTTACATACAGTTGTGGAGTGTACAAACGCTACATAATCTTTTTGAAAAAGAGTAAGGTCTACTATTAAAAATTTAATTTTTTTATATGAATTTCATATTTACTTATTTTTTTAAAAAGATTATACGACGTTTGCACACTTATAATATAATTTCTCTATTTTTTAAGATTTTGATTTAAAAAAAAAAATTTATATGTGAGATCATTTTTGCATACATTTTACTCACTCAAATAATGTGATTAGTTTCGTCACATTTTTTAATATAAAATAACTATTTTAATGGATCACAATGCAATATTCATATTAAATATAGATAAATACAGTTACTATTTCTTACCATCTATTTATTATTTCATTTTTTTTAAATTTATTTATTTATAATCGTTAAGGAATAGACTATTACTGAAATTATATATTTTTTTAATTTTTTCATAATAATTAAAGATATTAAAAAAATACTTAAAATAAAATTTTAAATATACTATAAAAGAAGAGGAGAGATAGCAAAGCCCGACGTGCTAGAAAGTGGAAAGGAACACGATTACACGTGCGTAGCATGCACAGCAAATGCAATAACTTTCCTCTAACGGCCCGCGTCAGCGTTAATTATGTCCGAATCCAAACCAACCTAAAAAGAAACCAAAAACGGAAGCAAGCAAGCAAGCTTCCCTACGTAACACGCGGGCTTTCCGCGAACTGCAAAAGTACTGTAATCCTTCTGTGTAATCTTCTTACGCGCTTGGAACCTTTGCCACTGAACGAGTCTGGAAACGCGCACCATTTTATTCTCTTCAATCAGCAGCAATACTCCCGATCACAACCACGAACTTTGATTTTTGTTTTTCTTAAATAACCAATAACTGAACCAAAGCTCTCTCTCTGCAAATTCTCTTTTTCATCCGGGATCCTCTAAACAGAAGATTAAGCCCAAGGTATACAAGAACCCGAATCAAAATATTTTTGGGTGTGAGAATTTACTGGCTTGTCGAGAAGATGAAATTCGGGGAGACTTTCACGGAGTACCTGCACGGTGACCAGGAGTGGTTCTTGGAAAAATGTTCTCATGTCGAATATAAGAGCCTCAAGAAAGTTCTAAAGACCTGTCGGAGTTGCAAACCACTGGGTGATTCCTGCAAATCGGAATGTCAACGTGAATCTTGCCCTCGATCGTGACTTTAGTTTTCGTTTCTCGGGCCGGTGTTTATTGTCGTTGATAATAGTTTATCCTCCAATGATTGACATTGTTGAATTTGTGAAGTTGTGAATTGATGAAAAACAAATCTAGGGAAATTACAGTGAAAATTGATGATTAGTAAATCAAGCGAGAATAAATCTTCGCTCTTTGTGCTAAGTTTGATTACATGAATCATCGGTTTTTTTCTCTTACAGAGCATTCAAACTATTTGAAAAGCTTCTAACTTGGTTTTTTTTCATAATTTTTTTTAAATCTGTAAACGTGCGCGTGGATTTGTCAAACATAATCATTTTTCTTGTTTCTTTGACATACTGGGAATTCCATTTTTGTATTCTTTTAGTTGGTAGTCGATAGTCCCTCTTATGAAGCTTTGTGCGTTGATCTGTAGTGTGTGATCAGAAGTTCTTTTCTGAGCTGACGAAGGAAGCTTCGGAAATAAATGGATGCTTTAGTTCAAGAGTCAGGCATCTCCTTGATCTTCATGTTGCCTCCGGAATGCAGGGATATTTATTGCGTTTGCGTCGTTATTTCAAGAATGATCAACAGGCAATGGTACTAGAAGGACGGATGCTGGTTGAATATGTTACAATGAATGCGATTGCAATCAGAAAAATCCTTAAGAAGTATGATAAGGTATGCATCGGATAAGTTTGTACCTGCTCACTATCCTCGCTGTTTTGGTTGGTTTTCCTTTGCATCAAACAATAATTTCCGGTGTTTTGCGTCTTCCGGCCTTTTAGGTTCATTGCTCAGAAAATGGGAGGAATTTCAAATCCAAATTGCGGGCGGAACACATTGAGCTTTTGCAATCTCCTTTGCTCATAGAATTGGCTGCTTTTTATTTGAGTTTCAACGGAGAAAAAAAAGGAGAGTTTAATGAGTTTTCTAGCCAGTTTTCTTGTGATTTTGATGCAACCCCACCTGTAATGAAATTGAGACTTCCGCATTCTATAAAGCTCGAATATGATCTGACTTGTGCTGTTTGCTTGGTAAGATCCTTCTTTTCAATTGCATTCTGGGGAAATATATTTTGCTTTTGCACGCATTCTCTTATACATGTGTATTTAATTCTGCTCTAACAGGATGTTGTTTTTAATTCATACGCATTGAGTTGCGGCCATCTTTTTTGCAAGTCATGTGCTTGCTCATCTGCTTCTGTGTTGATCTTCCAAGGCCTTAAAACTGCACATCCGGAGTCGAAGTGCCCAATTTGCAGACAGGTTTGTATTTAGCATTATAATAAGCTTAGTCAACTTGTTTTACAATTCGGTAGGGCCTTGTCTTTTGACTTTCTCGTGACTTTCCTAAATATGCTTTCTTCTTCTTAATCATAAAACTCTAAGAAAGGCGGAACGTTTCAAAGTGCCTGTTGCATAACATACATTCCAACAAATTTGCAGTTGTTGTTACGATCAGATTACATGGTAATAGTTGTAACTGTGTGATGTGGGTTCTGAGAGAGTAAATTTATATATCTTTTTTATCTTTTCTGGATCAGGTTGGAGTATATGCAAAAGCAGTGCACATGGTAGAACTGGACATGCTATTGAAAAAAAGGTGAAGAGAAATGAATAACCCCCTTTCTTCGCCTGAGAAAACATCGCCATTACTGACCTCATGGAGAGCTCTTGCAGGTGTAAAGACTATTGGAAGGAGAGGTTTGCTGCAGAACGTGCCCAGACGACGAAACAATCCAAGGAGTTTTGGGATGCAGAGGCCAAGTATTTAATTGGGTATTGATCATCATGTGGTTCTCTCATGATAAAACTCGAAAGTTTTCCTAGTACGAAGCATTTGCATGTGGTGGGATTTTGGTGGTGCTTGGTGTATCTTTGGCGACAATGTTCATGCTTTTAGTTTTAATTTGCAATGTTGCTGAAAATGTTATTTTGTGTTTATCATCCGGAGTTACATAACTTATTATATGTAATTAAGGTTTTTGTGGATATTAATTTCTCTCTATAGTTGTTTCCCCTTTTTTTTTAAGAAAGATAAATGTTGAGTTTGCAAAAAAAAATTATAAAAAATCTTATTTTATAAATTGATGGGAATTTATATGGCTGAAAATAAAAGGTCAAAATGTTCAAATGGCACAAGAAACGAATAATCATGGCTCATAAAAAAAGTTAAATCGACCTGGTTCAACTTGAATCGATTAGAAATTGAGCCAATTGCAGTATTTTTTTTATTCGTACACATAATTGTACGCATATTCGTACACATAATAAGTAATTCTACCTATAAATGTTAAGTGAGTAAACACCAAGTAATCGCTTTGAAAAAAGTGAGATCTATTATTAAAAAATAAATTTTTTTATGTGAGTCTCATATTTTATTAATTTTGTTTAAAACGATTACGTGGCAGTTGCACAATTTACAGTTGTAAATATCTTTTTTCGATTTGAAAAAATTGAATTTTTTAGTATATTTTGTGTGAGAGTTTGAAAACGTCGTAATGATAAGACGAGATGAAATACTTTTTAAATCCAAACGGAACCTTAAGGTTATGCTTGAATGTTTTATCTTCCTCAAAATTTTCATATCATCTCATCTCATCATTACAATATTTTCAAATTCCTATATAAAATATAATAAACAATTTAACTTTTTCAAATCCCAATACAACTTTTTCAAATTTCAATTTAACTTTTTCAAATCTTAAAACTAAAAAATAATATTTTAAACTTTAAAACAAAATACAAAATTCTCATCTCACCTCCCAAACATATCTTTAAAAGTTATAAAAAAAACCGTTTCAAGTTTTAAATTTAAATAATATTAAACATAATTGTGGATTGTACAACTAATGCATAACTCTTTTTGTCAAAAATAAAAGTAAAATTTATTATTAAAAATTTATTATTTTTATATTTATTCCATTTTTTTAAAAACAATACATACATTTTTACAGCAAATACCATTTCTATTTTTAAGTTTTAACTATTTGGAAAAGGCCGCTGTACCCATTTGCCATGCCAAATATGAGTGAAAGTGAATGTTTATTAAATTTCTATTATATTGAATCAGTTAAACACAATTAATTTGGAAGATGAGTTACAGTATATTCATTTCTAGAATTATATATGAAGGGATCTGCAGCATATTTATTCTAATATTTTGTTATTTCTTCTGTTTTCTTCTTCTTTCTCTCTAGTGTAACTTCATCGTTACAGTAATTTCATCTCTAGAATTACAATGTATTTTTTTTATTAATTATATTTTTATAGATATTATTTTTTACATTTATCTATAATCATGCAAAAATTATAATAATATGAGAAAATATGAATAATTTTTTATTAATTATTTATATAGTACAAAATAATGTATTAATCTTATCTTATAACAAAATATAATTAATTATTCATCTATATAATTTAATCAAAGAAATATTAACAATAAAAAATAATAATATTTTATTATTATAAAAAATGTGATGCTAATTCATATAAATTTTAAATTTTGAGTGATTGATTAAAAAAAATCATATTAATCAAATTTTAAAGATAGGAATGACCAATGCCAATCATACACTAGTTCTGCCACCGAGGGAAAAGAAACGAAACAAGAGTGCTTACTGCTTATACCCACCAATTCAGTGGCCATAGCTGGAGTCTCTCTCTCCGTCTTTGTGTGTCCATCTCGTTCCGGTGACAAACAACGATGACCTTCTCGTCATGGTTTTCTCGTCTACGTTCTGCTTCGAAGGACTTCTTCCACTCCAACCTCCGAAGCTCACATTTCCATAATCTTAACACTCCAAGATCACCCACCACGCATATCTTCCACTCCCATAGCTCAAGAAACTCATATCTACCTCTGCTTCCTGCGGTCCTTGCAGCCTCAGTTGGATCAATTGCCCTTCAGTCTCATTCAAAATATTCATTCTCTGACGCTTCTGATCTCGATGCTAGGTGTGTTTTTTTTTTCCCTTTTTTGATAAGAAGTGTTATTTTAAGATTTTTGATTGGTGGGAAAACAAGGAACTGCTCAATAAATGGGTTTTAATGTTTCTGGTTAATAGAGGTGTCAGCTTTGGGGGAAAAGGTAGCACGGAGTTTGTCGTAAAGGGATCTCGAAAGGAACTTCCACAAGAGCTCGTTGATGAACTGAAGGCTATCTGTCAAGTATTCTATCGCTGTTTCTTTATATTTGATTGTTGTGAAATTTTGAAGGAAGGAATGCGGTCTTCATTATCATCATCCTTGCTGTCGTTGCTATTATTATTATGCCAGTTGTTACATTTGTTAGTTTATTGTTTGTGGGCGGTTAATGATACTGTTAGTTATGCAGGATAACATTACTACGGATTATGATGAGAGGTATATCCATGGAAAACCACAAAACAGCTTTCACAAAGCAGTCAATATCCCAGATGTGGTTGTTTTTCCAAGGTGAGACTTATATGGCCATTTGGCCTTGAGGTTTGATGATTAATCTTTGCGGATAAGCTTTTCGGGTCCTTCATTGTTCCTTATCTTCATATGTTATCTTATTCACACTTCTTCAAGAATGTTGGTTTCGTATGGATTTGTTTAAACTTCACATAAATTTATATGAAGTAGCAGTGTACAAGTTCTTTGAGATTTATAGAAATAGTATCTATCTGAGTTTGTATTTATTTAGAAACTCTAGCAGGCCCTGTCAAAAACTCAATGATGATGATGCTTGCATATTAGATGAGTTTAATCATTAATGCCATCTTAAAGTGAACTTTGTGGTAATTTTCTTCCCCCACCCCCTTCTAGGTAACGATTGTAGCAGTCATGTAGTGTGGCAGCAAGATTATAGTTGAATGGTGAAGCCCGAGCTATGATGATGCCTGCATAATAGGGATTATGGAATAGAAGTTTGATTGTGGGAAAGCTAATCATGTCACCATATAAACCTTTTGCAAGTGTGCGCACGTGTACTTGTGTACCATGAATGTTTTTTTTTTTTTTAATTTTAGGTGTTTCCTATGTGTGATAGCTTTATATGACAAGACGCATGAAATTTGTCACGAGCAGTTTCATATTATGTATTCAAGACACGAGGAAATATTATAAGTTTTTGGGGATACATAAAAGCTCTGCTTTTATGATATTCAAAATTTGGAATGCAGAAATTTCTTGAGATCATATGAAATACTTATTAGATTTCATTGTATCTAGACAGAATGTGACCTGATTTCTAATTTTCAGGTCCGAGGAAGAAGTTTCCAAGATAGTCAAATCATGTGACAAGCATAAGGTCTGAGTTACTGTGTTTCTCCTACAAATTCTATGGATTGACAATAATGCTCTACTCTTATGCTTATCCTCATTCGTACTGTGGTTCTTGCTTTGAGATATGTGGTATTCCCCTTTCACTTGGATGGTTCTAAATGACCATTAAAGACAAGCATGTTGAAAGAATTGCGAGAATGGAAAACTACCTACAATAGACATCCACAATTGATGATCTAGTTTGTTTTGCCTGCTATTGCAAGTAAAAAAAATAACCCTAACCTTTTCTAGAAGGTACTAAAGTGGGTATGCTTTTAATCCACAAGCAGGTCCCCATTGTACCATATGGTGGAGCTACATCAATTGAGGGTCACACCTTGTCTCCAAACGGAGGTGTTTGCATTGACATGGCATTGATGAAGGTATGAATTGACCTCTTTGTATTGTATAAGGGTTAGCACCAATTTGTAAAAATCAGAAACTCACTTTCTTTAGAACTGAAACTTAAAAATTTTCTGATGCCATTTCTTATATTTGGATAGAGAACTCTTAATTTTTGGCTGACAACTTTGCTCAAGAACTTTGCTAAAGAATTATGCAATTTTTAGGCCTTCAGATATTAAATGATATAGGGTACATCAGCATAGTTAAAAGTTATGTATTCATATATGTAACCCAACAAAAGACAAACTTAGGGGAAGCTGACACTGCATTTTATCATGAGCTGGATCTTATTTTCACTTCCTTTGATGTTGGTCTAATGAGTCTAAATTCATCATTCTCTTGCATTTAATTTATCTTTTCTAGTTGTAAAACAATTAATTTTTGGCATTATGATTAGTGGCCATCATGCTTATATTGAATCATTTGTTCAAATGGTAGAGCATTAAAGCGTTACATATTGAGGACATGGATGTGGTTGTTGAGCCTGGGCTTGGATGGATGGAGCTTAATGAATACCTGGAGCCTTATGGTCTGTTCTTTCCCCTTGATCCAGGTTAGTTTAACATGTGTTCTTCTACGAATGCTTTTGTTTCGAACCAATACACTTATTTATGCTTGTTCATTGCCATTTAGAACCAATACACATTTTGAACCAGCCAAGTAATAGCAAATTTTCATGAAACTCATAGCCTAGTTAATCAACATGAAACTTTATCTCTGCAGCATAAACTCTTCTTTTGATAGCATGGCACCACAAATCTTATGCTTCTCAATGCTCTACTAAATCAGAGAGGCTACTTTGTATAATGAAATTTGGGTAAGCATGTGGCGTTGCTGCTTCAAAGGTTAAAACTTTGCATAAAAAAACTGAGACAACCCATTTTGTGAATGTAATTCTATGCTTTTAGTTTGCCCTTATCATTTTTGGCCAACTTAGGGTGAGATTGACTCCATACTATGTTTTGTGCTGTTTCATTTATTTTATATGTGCATCTGGTTTAGAAATTCGGCTTGAGCCGCGAGGTCCCATTGTTTAATATAGATTTACAGTACTAAAAATTTTGTTGTACTGTCTCCGGGATTCCTTGTCATAAAAGAAATTTTTGAAATGCAGGGCCTGGTGCTACCATCGGGGGTATGTGTGCTACACGTTGTTCCGGTTCTTTAGCTGTGAGGTAGTTGCCCTGTTTTCTCAGCTTTGAATTTTTGGTCTTGCTGGAGATATCCTGTTTTTTATTCGTATCTTGATGAATGTAAGTTTTTTTGTCATAAGTAAAGACTCAAGACCTTGATTACCTGATGATGTGACATTTAGAGGCCTACGTAGACTGTGTTCAAATGTTATCCAAAACCTAATGGTCTTCTTTACTGAACAATATTTATGATTTAAGTGGTAGAAATACATGAAAGCAACTGAGCACAGTCCCAGCTTCTCTGGCAAGTATTCTTTTGTCACAGATTTATAAATGCCTAAGTCTTTCTGCCTGAGAGAGTACTCAAGTTGCAGGAGTATAATGAAATGCGGTAAGAGTTGCATATGATTAATCTGTACATGGAGTGCTGTATCAAGGTTGATTTTTAAGAATATGTGCCCTTTTTTCTTAATTGATTATCATAGTTCCTGTGGGTTGTTTGACTTCTAATTTGTTTTCAACCATTTCCATAACTATCTGATTGAAAGCTTGAATTGTTGCACCTTGTCCAACACAGATGCTGATTTATGGATAGTGGATCTATTGTTACCCTAGCAAGTGTCAACTGTATGTACTATGTACTCTATATCCCAAATGAACCAGTTAAGGCTACAATTTGAATTCCCCAGAATCATGTATAACACCTTCTTCTGGCTGGTATAGTAGCGTAGGACTGAAAAACTTCCCAATCCAGAATAACACCGGTTTCTTTCCGCTCTTTGAGTCCCCATGCTTTAGGAGTGGTGGTGTCTAATCCCAAAAGCGTACCCAAAATTCATCAGAAATGGCCATCATGGATATCTATGTACTAAACTTTCATCTGCTCTCATCACTATATTCTGTAGAACATCTACAGGAGCAAGCAAATTTAGAAACCAGGTCCATAATTATTTTTTAATAATTAAAAAGAGAAATTTTATTCCAAGTAAATTGGCATAGCCCAAGTACATAGGATGTATACAAATGAGAACACCTACTTACAAGCTAAAACAGAATACAACTAAAGCAAAACGTTACAATCATTCCCATTCCTTACAAGATTCTTCACCCAAAAACTTAAAGTACTAAGGAAAAACTCCCTAAGTTCCCCTATAGAACATTCACAATTATCAAAGCACCTCCCGTTCCTCTCTAACTATAAACACCAAAGTAAGCACAGGGGGATCATCTTTGACACTGCAGTGTTGTTACTTCTCCCCCTCAATACCTTGCCAGCATGCAAAGAAATCCACCACATGCATAGGCATCACCCAGAAAATGCCAACCCTTGCAAAAATCTCATTCCACAACGATGTCGCCACCTCACAATGAAGAAAAAGATGATCAATAGATTCACCACCCTTTTTACACATAAAACACCATTCAGCCACCTGAAAACCTCTCTTCCTCAAGTTATCTGTGGTTAATATTTTCCCAAGGGACACCAGCCAGCAGAAGAAAGCAACCTTACTAGGCACCTTGGCTCACCAAATACATTTCCAAGGATAATCTTTGACCCCATGACTGGTTAACACCTTGTAAAAGAACTCACTGAAAATCTTGAATTAACTGTATGCACCCACAGCAAACTGTCCTCCCTGTTCTGATCAAGCTTCATCTCATATAATCTTCCTAATAAATCAGAAACGTCACATATTTCCCAATCCTGCACATCTCTAGTAAATTCCACAGTCCAGCAAATCAAATCATTAGAGAAGTGATAGGAATCAGCCACTGCAACCCCTTTATCTCTAGAAATCCTGAAAAGATTAGGGAAAACAACCTTAAGAGGTGAATCCCCACACCAAGTGTATTGCCAAAAATAGATCTTGCCCCATCGCCCACCTTGAATTTAGTATTCTTGACAAGATCCATAATTATTTCCGAATTCTAGTCTTAAATTTATGATGGTAACCTGGATGCTTCTCTTTATACGTTGCCCACCTTGAATTTAGTATTCTTGACAAGGTCCATAATTATTTCCGAATTTTAGTCTTAAATTTATGATGGTAACCTGGATACTTCTCTTTATACGTTGAATTCTCACTCTCATAAGTAGAAAAAAAAATCTGGAAATAGTTTCAATGGTTTGATTTTATATTAGAGTTAATTTTTCTGTTTCTAGCATGTAGGTATGGAACCATGCGTGATAATGTCATAAATCTCAAGGTTTGTTTGTAAACCTTATCCCACTGATATCGAATCAATCCTTCTGATGTCCAATTCACCTTCCAGATGCTGTATTGTTTTTCTGTTTGTCTTCCAGGTAGTTCTTGCCAATGGAGATATTGTCAAGACGGCATCTCGTGCTCGAAAGAGTGCTGCAGGGTTTGTTCTTTTTTCTTTATCAAATCTATTGTTGAAGATTTCCTTTTCTCTGGTTATGTTTCTGACAAGTTCTGTTAAAAAATAAATGAGAAAGCTGGTGAGATGAAAATGAGATCTTTAACCAGGCAGGACATTAACCTTTCAACATGGAATCTCGTAGGTATGATCTGACCCGCCTGATGATTGGAAGTGAAGGAACTCTGGGTGTGATAACAGAAGTCACTCTTCGGCTTCAGAAAATCCCACAGTATTCAGTGGTACTTCGACACTTTCTTTATTTTAAGATTTTTTTAGATAATTCTAGTTTGCTGACTTATGTCTTTGGATAAGTGGATGTTAAACCGATCATATAATAAATCTTTATCATAGAATTGTTTTGTTATGCAGTCTCAATGAAAAATATATCTGAATCTTACTTCTCATTTCAACGTATCTAGTCCTCGTGGGTAATCCTTGGCACTAAAAAGTACACAGCTTGTGTGGAGGCTTCTTGACTTGTGGGTTGTAAGCTTAACTGCCATCCTCCCTTGTTTCTGATTCCATACAACGAGGTGAAAGATAAGTGACACATAACATGTTGGGAAAAAGATACACTAAAAATGCAAGACTTGAATTTTATGATAATTTGAGCTATCTTGTTACTTCATACGAATATACAAGTAATTTAACTAATCTGATCGTGTAACCGTGTTAGAGAAAAGCTTTTGGTTATCAACATAAATCTCATCAAGACAGAAGTTGATCGCTTGTATTTCTCTCTATAGAATGTCGGTTCTTGCCTACAATGCTTCTACAAATTTGGCACTGAAAGATGAGCATATATTTGCTGCTGCTCTTATGTATGCTCGCTAGCTATTGCAAGCACCCCATGATTGAAGTGTTCTAAATGGATAGAAATGTGTAACTCTGGAATCATAATTCTGTTGTGTGGTTATTAGGTGCTTGAAGTTAATCACAGTTTGGCCATTTTAGTGTAAATTAAGATTGTTTCTTCGATTAATATTTGGAAAAGATATGTTGTAGTGAACATTGGCACCTTTCTTTGACCCACTTCCAAATATCAGAATTAAAATGTTCTTTTCTTGTCTCGAAATCATTAAGTAACTCTCAGTTGGAATCATATTCATGTCCAATACTTAAATGCATTTTGTTGATTAAATTCTCAACAATATTGCAGGTTGCAATGTGTAATTTCCCTTCAGTTAAGGATGCAGCAGATGTTGCTATTGCCACGATGCTGTCTGGTATACAGGTGGGACTTTAGCTGCATATTTTGTCCCCTTTTCAATTCCTTTATGGATATTCTTTTCATACTTCTAGGTGTCAAGGGTAGAACTGTTGGATGAGGTTCAAGTGAGGGCTATCAATGTTGCTAATGGAAAAGATTTGCCTGAAAGTCCAACTTTGATGTTTGAATTTATTGGCACAGGTAAACAGGATCCTCGTTCTCTCTCTCTCTCTCTCTCTCTGAAATTTCAAACTGAAGGCAATTTTATCAATGAGCTTACTCAACTGACCTGGTAGGCTTCCTTTATTGTCATAAGGCCAAAACCAACATTATTTTATGATTGTTAACTCTTAAGTCAGCTTAAACTAAAGAAGTTTATGCTGAATAGGATGTAATTATTCTAGGTTAGAAATCACAAGTAAGATCACAGATAATACACGTCATGACTCGGGCTTTAAATTGTCCTCCTCCCTTCCCTCCTCTCTTCGAAGTAACATGATCATTGCTTTTTCATATTTCTGAATAATACATCACAATTTCCTATAGAAATTTTCTCTAACGTACCTTCTTCTGTACCTTTTGTGATTCCTGATTTATTCTCCAATTACTGTATTTTAGAGGCATATGCACGCGAGCAAACACAAATTGTTCAGAAAATCGTTGCAGAGCACAATGGCTCAGATTTTGTTTTTGCAGAAGATTCCGATGCTAAAAAGGAACTTTGGAAGGTAGAGATTACTTAATGGATTTGAAGACTGATTGACATTTTGTTATGTTTCTTCTTCATGTTGACTTAAAAACTAGGCCATTTTACTGTAAAAAACTTAGTGTGAAGCTATTTTGAATTCAAATAATAAGCCTACAAGTTTGGCAATTTACATCTGTAAATAGACTTGGTGGCTGCCTTATTTAAAATCCGCACTTGAACTTGTGTTGCTCAGTGCACTTCTCCGCTATTTTAATGTAAATGTCCAAATTATATAGTTTTTCATGTATGATGTCATTTATTTGGTATGCATTACGTGGATCTTAGACTCAAGCATGCACTTTGCCCTCTATCCGAGCTATTTTACTGCAATGAATAATTATAATCTTACCTTGCTAATAAAGTTATAGTATGATATGCATAAGTTATACACGTAAGTAGAATGTGGATCTCCAAAACCCAATTTAGGTTCAAATCCTACAAAGCATGGTTCTATTAATGTTAGCCAGCTCTTAAAAACTAGAATTACTTCATCTCTGTGTGACTCGTTTAATAGACTGATGGTACATTCAAATGTACCCCTTTATGGATGCATGGATACATGCACACGTACAACTTGGACTATATATGCATATACAGTATGTGGTTCTTGAGCTGCATCCTTGTATCTCAACTCAGTCCAAAACATACCAGAGACCAGGTTAATTTCCGTAACCAATCTTTATCAGATCAACACCTGAACTGGCCTTTATGTTCGTGTTTGGTAAGTAGGTATTGGTTTTTGATTCACTTAATTTGCAGCAATTTTTTTAGTCTTTCAGTAGAGAATCCGATTGTGTATCTTGTTTAATGAGGTCTCTGGTCGGTGGCTTCATCCAAGAAGTTGATCTCTATGTTTTCTAATGCAAAGTTTTAATTACATGAAGATAAGGAAGGAGGCACTCTGGGCTTGCTTTGCATTCGAACCTAATTTTGAGGCAATGATTTCGGTCAGTTGCTATTGGAGATTTTAGTTACAATTGCATTTGCTTCCTTACTCTTAGGAGGAGGAGGAGGAGGAGGGGGGGGGGGGTGTTGCCAGTTTAAAATCTATAACTTTTCATTTTTGCAGGATGTATGTGTTCCTCTCTCATCCCTTGCAGAATTAATATCAAGGTCCAAACAAGAGCTCAACGCATCACCACTGGTCTGGTATGTCTGATCAGAATGACTATTCTTTTGTGGACATAAAGGTTGAGCTGAAGTCTTTTGCATTTCGTTTTCAGTGTGGGTGTTCAAATGACCTGATACTCACATTGCACATGCCTCTCATCATTTTTCCTATTAACAGCACAGTTATTGCTCATGCTGGTGATGGGAATTTCCACACGGTGATTCTGTTCAACCCTAACATAGATGAACACCGGCAGGAGGCAGAGAGACTTAACCAATTTATGGTCTATACCGCATTGGCAATGGAAGGTCTGTACTCTATTCTGGAACAAACGTAGAGCATCTGCTTTTATGATTTTAATCTGCATGCTCTATCAGTGGTTGCTCATAATAACGTGGTGCTTATCTGTTCACAAGTTCATGTGCTACTTCTGCGTGCCTGTGGTATTCTGAAGTTGATGTTATCTTGAGTCAATTATTCTGCTGCTTTCCCTGCCTCTGAAAAATTCTAACCGAAAAATTGTGGCTCTGCAACCTGAAAGCAAGTTATGGTGCTAACAATTGTTTTTTGTGACAACAAGCAGGAACATGTACCGGTGAACATGGTGTTGGTACAGGGAAAGTGAAGGTACCTCATTTGAATCTTTGAACATTTAGGATATTTCATAGGACTTCAACACGCAAATTATCAAATGCACCAAGAAACAACATATCTAAAGATGGGTATGCTCGATTTCATGCTTTGGTACTTCCCTAGCTGGCCAATGGCATGAAATTAAAAGGAACTTTTGCTTTTTTATTTCTTTACTGGGACAAGTGGGACAACTAATGCAGCCAGGTATATAAGGAATGCATAGATTATGCCAAATTTTTTAATGGATTATAGCATTGAGGATACATAGATTGGTCTTCAATCACAGAAGGAAAATTTACCCCATATGAGGACTATGGCTGGAGCAAACTTTTTATGATGCTTCTTACTTCGGTTGATTTGTTTCATTAGCATGTATAATTTACTAGGATTGGCGATTCAAATTCAAAGACTCCAGTGCATTGTCAATTTTCTAAACAATGTAGTTACTATTCTGCATTTACCCTTTTCAGTACCTTGAGAAAGAGCTTGGAGTGGAGGCTCTGAGGACAATGAAAAGAATAAAGGTTGCTTTAGATCCCAACAATATTATGAATCCAGGAAAGCTCATTCCTCCCCATGTTTGTTTCTAAGAGCTTCCCTCTTTGCTCATATATGCATGCCCAATCCTCTGTTCTCACATGCGTGCACATCCTCTTTAGGAACTGTTGTGCCTTCCAAATATTGTACCTGCCAGAGTGGCAGAATCTGTTTTGTAATCCACAGGCAATAATGACTCATAAACTTGGTCGATGGGCAATTACATCAGACCTTTAGTGTAATTGCCTATAGTCCTCCCGCAACATCTGTTTGGCGTTGACATGGGAAATTAAAAAGTTGTTACTTCACTCTTTGTTATAAGTTTCTCATTGTTATTTTGTTGTTTTTTCTAAGTGATTTTACTACTTGATCTGAGAATGTTCAGAACTTGTTTAGATCGAATTTGCTAAAAGAAATTCTTAAATGTTCAAGTGGTAATCGAGTCTTGATGAGTATACTGTTTTAGAGTGTGCAAGTTTCGCGTACTCTTTTTTAAAAAAAAAGAGTTTATTATTAAAAAATAATAATTTTTTTCATGTGAGCCTTAAATTTATCTAATTTTTTCAAAGAAAATGCATGCGATTTACACATTCTAAGACTAAAAATATTGTTTCTTTCCTCACAAATAAGTATGATTGGTTTTGTCACAGCTTTGAGACCTTTATCAGGAAAAATAAAATAAAGAAATTATTGTAAAAGTTGCGCTATTTTTAGAATGATCAAATCGTAAAAGTTTCTTACATGATCTCAACTTCATTGTCATTCGTAGGCTATATCATAATTGCTAATAACTTTAGAATGATCAAATCCCACGTAAAGGAGAGAATCGACAAGAAAATCGGGCCACCGATTCGATTCATCGTTGCGAGTGTAACTACAACTGGGATTCTTGTCTTCATATAATCTAGTTGTGTCAATTTTTTATTTTTCTCGACCAAGAGGTCTAAGAGTAGGCCAATAGCATAGACTTGGCATGGATTTAAGCGGATCCTCCGGCTGGTCATGAAACTCCGAGTCTTTTTCTTATGCATTGGCAGGAGGGCCAAGCAAATAATAGAAGTCAAACGAGGGAGAAGACAAGAGTGGGACAAAATAGAAGTAGTCTCAAAGATTCATATTGAGCTTTTAAAAGTATTTTGTCTTTGCTAAAAAAGGTGCAGATCTTCGTGACTCTTCGATAACCGAGTATAGATTTGGTTCCTAAGTTGCATATTCATGGAATGAGAAATATTGTTATTTATGTAGTAAATTATGTTATCTTTGTTGATATAACATATTTTAAATGATTTAGTGTGTTAACCACTTAAAATAATTATTTAAGATATATCTTGTAACAATTAGTAATAATGACAAAATCAATTATCAAGAATAATATATTTCTATTTTAAATAATAATTGTTTAGGTGATTAATATATAGATAAATGTTTTAGTCACAAAAAAATTCTATAAAAATAAATTCATAAACTGACATAATTTTATATTGTAAAATTATTTTTATTATAAAATAAATTTAACGTATTCTATAAATTCATATTAATTTATGAGTTTATTTTTATTATTATTATTTATTTTTATGATTGTAACACTTGTATGATATATCATATTAATCTCTCTCTTTCACCTGCAACCAAAGTTGAGGAATCTGAAAAATTCTACTCATTATTTTTATGCTATATACTATATATAATTATTTATTTATTTATATTAAATATATGATGTATAGAAGATAGGTAAAATAATTCAATTAACATAAAATGATAAATAGCAAAGTTCGAGGAGGAGGAGTAGTGAAGTGCGAGAAGGAGCGAGGTCTAATACTAGGCATGCATCAGGTTCCACGTGGTTATCGGCAGTGGGCACGGATATTAAATTATAAAACACACCACATGATCAGTCGGCCACACGGTACACACGCATGTAGATAGAATCGTTTTGTAGAGGAAGACTTTTTCAAACCTAGATATTGGCCGGCCGGGATGATGGAATTTGGGCTAATTAAACCATGCACTTGTACTTACTTGAACCATCGCCATATATTATATGTTATACCCAACATCTACAGAACCATCATCATCATCGTCAGTACGTAGTACATGCACCTGAGATTTGGGCAATGTCCTTTCCTTAATTTGTATTTGAACATTAATCGACAAGCTTTGGCGTTTTGCATCAGCAGTGCTTATGCAATCTACAGGTAGGATTCATGCACTTGAAAATCCAGATTTTTCTCCCCTTCTGTCTTCTTAATTATAAGTTCATCCCTGCATAATTATATCGAGTATATATCTTCAGTTCTATAAAATTATTCTTTAGGAACGAATCCCAACAAATTTCAATTTTGTCTCTAAAGACATTTTAAAATGATTTTTTTTTTTTTTTATCTTTAATTCGTCTCAAAAAATAAAAATCTATCTTCACAATTTTTTAAAATAAAATTTAAATTTCGTCCAAAAAGTTTGGATTGCCCAGCCGCCGGCTGCCAGTACAAATGCCTAGCTAGCTAGCTTGATGACTTCAAATTAGTGGGGTTCCGATAAGCCAGCTTGATTGAAACCCAATCAATTGATGGTCCATCTAGCTAGCACCGTCGTCCCTATTTTTTCTATTTTTTTATTTCTAATTTAATTACTGGACAGGCGGTATCTGATCTGTTTGGATTCGAAAACTACCTCTCTCATTTTATTTTATTTTATTATTTTAAATTTTTATATAAATATAATAAATAAATAATTTTTTTTAAATTTTTAAATAATAATAATATTAAAAAATAATTTTTTTATAATTTTTATATTTTACCTAAAATTATCTAATTTCATCTCATTTCCATCTTTAGCACCGCCACTATCCTTTTTTACTGGTTTAAGTTCCATTCAAAGAGCCCAGCTAGAGCAGAAAAACTACTCCAATTACAATTACAAAATCAACTCGTTATCTTCGACTCGTTCCAACCCTTTAACGTACGATCTGTCATTTAGAAATTAGAATATTAGGGCTTAAACTATTGTTAAACCTCCTGAGTGTTTGATAGCAGCCACCACGCGAACTGTACGTAAGGTCTGGTTTAAATTCAAAAATCATTTTAACTTATTTTATTATTATAATTTTTTTAAATTTTTATACAAAATATAATAAATAATTTAACTTTTTAAAATTTCAATTCAATATTTTTAAATTTTAAAATAATAATAATATTAAAAAATAATAATCTTAATAATATTTTATTTAATTTTTAACTTTTATTTAGAACCATCACAACTCATCTCATTATCTAAATGGAGGATAAGTGTCAATTAAAAACTATGCATTAATAGGCCGTGCCATTATATCTTTTAATTTTATAACAATTTATATGTATTTATAATTTTATTTATAAGACTTATTTTTTTAATTTAAAATTTTATAATTTTATAATTTTTAACATATTAATAAACAACGTGTGAAGAAGTAATTTTTTTTTTTAAATACACATTTTTCTTAATTTGATAGGTAGCGTCTTATTCTCAAAACAGTTTTATCATTTTCTTTGATCTAGAACATCACTAGTCGCATGCAGCCTCCCACGTGATAATTCATAGTGGGAAAATGTTGTTAATTAATTCTTTGATTTTATTAATATTCCATTTACATCATTTGAGATGGATGGATCAATTTTACGTACGAAAATTTCACAAATCTATTAATTTATAAATTATTTAAAATATGTCAAATCAAACGATGTGACTAATACTAATAAAACTGTAATTAAATATGATCCGTAATGAAAACTTTTCATCCCGTTTCGATTCAAAAAGTGTTTCATTTCATCTCATTTTATCATTATAATTTTTTTAAATTCTCAAATAAAATATAATAAATAATTTAGTTTTTTTAAATCTGAATTCAATTTTTTTAAATTTTAAAATAATAATAATATTAAAAAATAATATTCTAACAATATTTTTTTTCAACTTTCAACTTTCATCTTTCATCTAAAACCATCTCATGTCATTTCTGAATCCAAACCAGCGTATATGTAGCGCATTTGATCTAGCTAGCTAGGCTGCCATCCTTCTCTCTCTCTCTTCTGAACAAATACGGCGGTAGCTAGTACTATTCATCCAAGTTCTGGCCCGAGAACCTGAGTTTCAAAATCGGGCCGGAACCCTGACCTGGTTAGCCTGAGTCAAACTTGGGCTAGAATCCGAATTGATACCAGTTTTTAAAAACCAAGAACCCGGGTTCCGGGTTGCAACCGATTTTTTTTTTTAATTAAAACCTACATATTATAAATATTTTTTCATGAAAAAATGTCGATACAACATCTAAACTCTATTTATTTAAATTTTTAAATCAAAACCTACATGTTCATTAACCATCAACAAAAAGCCACCTGGAGAAAAGTAAAAAAAAAAAATCATAAAATGAATGATTCATTAGACATAATATGCATTTTTCTTTTGAGTTTCTTTTCACTTAGTTGTTAGAAATGAACCAAAAAATAAAAAAATAAAAATATTCAAATCGGGAAAAAAAAAACCGGGTACTGGGGTTTACCAGGATCTTTCTATGCAGGTACCGGGCCGAAACTAGGTTATCTGGGTTCCAGGCCAAGTCAAGATCTTTCCCAGTCCGGATGAACAAGCCTAGCACTAGCTTAATGCATATATATATATATATATATATATATACAAGTAATGCTACTCATCATCTCAATTCTAATCATCCTCTCATTATTTCATAATGTGACATTAGATGATTGAAGACTATTTATTTTATCTCATTTGTGAACTTATCATCTAATGCCACATCATGAGATGATGAGAGGATGATAAAAAAATAAATGATAAATAGATTTTATATATATATACGTACGTTTTGTCCTGTTGTTCAACTACCCTAATTCATACTTAAAATTTACATCCACAAGGATACGACATACACATGAAATTTTATTTACATTTTATTCGATCCCCAGTTTCTGGGAACCCATGAAGTTGACCCTTCACATGATGCAAAAAGTCTTTATGTATTTATGTAAACTGTTACAGATAGATAGGTTAAAAACTGAGCAAGCTAGTCATATTCTAATTGTAAAGCATGAGAAGAACCCTGATCACCTAAGCCATTAATTTCAACCCTCCAAACAAACATTAACCTAGCCACTACTCCCATCTATGGTCCATATTCAATGCAATAAGATAAACCAATGGCCATGCACGCATATGCCACCACCTTCAATAATGTCCTTCGAATTTACACAATCACCCCCAACTTTTCCCACTATCCCTTCTCTAACCACCTTCCTTTCCCTTACTTATATCCCTCACACATTCCCTCCATAGACAAACCAAACCAACCCAACCCTTAATACAGAGATAGCAACATGGGTTCTCTCCCCCACATCGTCGAAGACTGCATGGGTGTCCTCCAACTCTTTAGCGACGGCACCATTTTCCGCCTCAAAGACATAAACTTCAACATTCCTGTCGTCCACGACAACTCAGTCATATTCAAAGACTGTCTCTACGACGAGAAACTAAGCCTCCATTTGCGCATGTACAAACCTACGTCAACCAAATCCAGTCCCATGCCTCGTAATCTTCAGCTCCCCATCATTGTATACCTCCATGGTGGCGGCTTCTGTGTCGGCTCTCGCGTATGGCCCAACTGTCACAACTGCTGCGTCCGCCTGGCTTCTGGGCTCGGCGCGCTAGTCATCGCGCCGGACTATCGGCTGGCCCCAGAGCATCGGCTTCCAGCGGCCATAGACGACGCAGTGAGTGCAGTGAGGTGGCTAAAGGGGCAGGCTTTGGGTGAGAGTACCGGTGGCGATGCATGGTTGAGCGGCACCGTTGATTTTGACCGGGTGTATATAGTTGGGGACTCGTCTGGAGGGAATATTGCTCACCATTTAGCGGTCCGGTTCGGTTCCGGTTCGTTTGAGGTGAGTCCGGTTCGAGTACGAGGTTATGCGCTGCTGGGACCCTTTTTTGGCGGGGAGGTCAGGACAAAGTCTGAGGAGGGGCCGCCTGAAGAACTGCTGAATTTGGAGATACTTGACAGGTAATTATTGTCACATTTCTTTCAATTATTAAAAGAACATTCATTGGTTTTACTCATGATTAATCATGATCATGTCACATTAATGATCAGTATGATTGGTTAATTATGTCCTATATATATATATTTGTTTACATGATCTATATATGTTTTTATCATGTAAAATGTTCATCGATATTGCTGCTAACTTAAGAAAATGGATATATAATTAATTAGTTTAGTAAATTTTTTTTAATAATTATAGTACAGTTCATACATATTATTAATCCTATTTTCAAGGCAATGATCATGCAATGTGTTGTGCTAATTATTATATATATTAGTTATTAGTTATTGCTACTTATGAAAAAAAATGTTACCATAAAAGGAAAACAAACAAGGTAAGAGGTAAAGCTCGATCTCATAAAACTTATCGCCAGAAAAGGGGAATAAGAATAAAAATATATATAGAAAAATGATGACCCGTAGAAATTAAATTCCCAACAGTACGTACTACTACCACTACTAGTCATGTGCTCCTATCCTTTTGGCTTTGGGTCGCTTTTTTGTTTTTCTTTTTGGTGATAATTGAATTGCATCAATTTCACAGAAATGATTAAGGCCAGGGTGGTCCGTACGAAATATAAAGGTGATACAACTTGGAACAGTGGCCACCAATATTCTCATGGCAAATACCATTAATTCATGAATTGACTGTCACTACTCTGGATCCAAGAGTCACGACATTTTAGTGATTTTGTTCTCATCTACTCTAGTCTTATTCCTCCGAACTGACCTGCGATTCCTGAGCACCTTTAATTTCTTGATCAGTAGTACTACTGTTGGCTGTTTTTTGTTTGTTTTTTTCCTCTTCAAATTTATGTTAGCTAGCTAGCTAGCTAGTCTTCTTGGTAATGACACGTAATTATATTTGATTAAGGATTATTATGGGTGGGTTTCTTAGTGTCATCTCATTTTGAACTTGCTTTTGCAAAGTTTGAATGTTAAATTGCCAATTACTTACAGCTAGCTAGAACATCTTTCTGTTTGGTGCATGGGATATTTTTAAAAAGGTCTTAAAAATCTTAATACCTGCCTATATAAAAACCCTAGATCGAACATCATGGATAAGATCTAGCCTATATATATATATGTGCAATGTGTCTAGCTAGCGGTCTTATAACGTACGTGATTTTCCTAGAATATTATATAATCATCAAAAGATCTACGCATGTTATTAATTATAATGCAACTGGCCTGGATAATTAGTCCTTTTTTTAATTAACATATAAAGTCATGCTTGGTATCTTCTTAATTCCACCCAGTTGCTGCAGTTTGATCGAGTCAGTCACCAAATTGCAAATAATTTTGCATTTTAAGAACGTCAGCAAAGTCAAGACAAATACGTACGTTTAGTTCAAGGCCAAACTCATACGTATATAAGATCATGTCAGGCATATTTTAGTAAATAGCAACGCGTGGCTTTTTCCGGCCTACTGGACTTAACTTCTTTATACCACTTGGCAGTGGTGCCAAAACAGTCCATTTCCATATAATCCATATCAGCAATCCATTAAAAAGTCATCTCATATGCAGAGGGGTTATTATCAGGAAAAAAAATCCATTAAAAATTAAGTCATCTCATGCGCAGAGGGGTTATTATCAGAAACTTTTTTCCATTCTATTATTATATTGCTTTCCTTGCTATCACATCTCTGATCGTACCAGGAGTGCTTGAATATCGTTTGGAAAAACACTTTTTAATGCACCAATTCTAAAATGGATCAAATCTTATTAATTAATTTGTCCGTGTGCCCTGTTATACACATGCACATACATCATATATATATATACACATGATATATACACATGATATATACACATGATATATACATACACACACACAAGTGCATGTATGTATATATGTGCATTATATATATGTTTTAAGAAAATATTTAACTTGGCCATAGTGATTTTCCTTCAAATTTTCTTGTTTTCCACTGTTCTCAACAGGTTTTGGAGGCTGTCGATGCCCATAGGAGAAAATAGAGACCACCCATTGGCGAACCCATTTGGACCTGCCAGCCCTAACCTTGAAAAGGTGGCCCTTGACCCTATTTTAGTGATAGCAGGAGGAAGTGAATTGCTGAAAGATAGAGCTGAGGACTATGCCAAGAGGTTGAAAGAACTAGGAAAGGAAATTGAGTATGTCCAGTTCGAGGGAAAGCAGCATGGTTTCTTCACGAATGATCCGTTCTCAGAAATTGCAAATGAAGTCATCCAACTTCTTAAACAGTTCATGCTTGAAAACTGCATGTAATAACTAGCTACCTAGGCCAGAGAGTTAGAATCGTACGTGTTGGTTCAGATTCTTGATTAATGTAACATTAATTTAGCTAGCGAACTACGTACGTAGTAGTACGTAAGGCATGCATGCAAATTAAATTGGTCGTGGAAAATGAAGCTCTAGCTAGCTAGTTGGGTATTGTCATTCATTTTCTTCTTTTGGAGTAGTACTACTGATTGTAATATGAAAATCAAACTGGCCTGTGATTGCACGCTTGGGTACTGGGTTATATATAGTCTCTTTCATGGTATATATCATGTATATATAATATTTATGCTCTGCTGAAATCTTAAGCTAGCAGACATATATATGCATGTTTGGAGTAGGGTATTGTGATAATATTAATGATATATTCTTAGACATTTGTCTCGTGAGTCTACGTACGTAAGCTAATTGTTGGGGTACTTAAGCTCGAGACTTTTGAGTCACGAAATTTTGGCAAAAGATACATATATACCAAATTAATGTGCACGCCCTCGCAGTACTAGTACTGCTGGCCGTCCACGTGCAAGTTATATATATTTGGGATACATGACACTACCCTCGATCGCATTAATTTGACATCGATCAGAAGTTTGCATGGGTCTGACCCTCATGTTCTTAGAGAATTTTCTGTGCGTGTCTGCTTAATTCCTCTTTGTTTTCGGAGGGTTTAAAAATATGAATGCTTTTCACTGTTTAGGCAATTTGGTGCGCGTACTAATTGGAAAACATGCATATTTATAATTAAGTTATGATCAATCATAAACTGATTACAGGAGGTGGATCTCTAAAGAGAATCTTTTAGAGGGAGAAAATCATACATATCATTATATATATATATATGCAGTCAAATGTTGAGTGGAGAAATTCATCAAAAGATTGATTAATTAATGACAAGTGGATCATCGAATGCTGCATTATCAATAGGATTAATGATTCCATGAACATCTTAGAAATTCATGGTCAGGAATATGCTTCAATAATAAGAAATCTATGTCTTATCCACTCACTGTTCTGTTGTTTTCCATTTCGATCTGTGTTGATCTCTTTCATGGGTAATTAATTATAACCTCATAATGGTGATCAGCTAAACACGACTTTCCTTTCGAACACACACACACACACACACATATATATATATGCATATCCAAGTCTGTCAAGCCCATCATGATCATCAGCAAATTAATTTCAACTAATAATTAAAGTAACGGATTATAGCCGTTCTTTATAAATGAAGATGCAGGCCATGCCGGGAGAATGACACGATCAGATAGCTAGCTAGGTAGGCAGATCTTTTGAAACATTCACTGAACACCATGAATCCAGGTCAAGACTTGTAATCAGATTGAATCATGTTGGATTTACATTGTTGATGATGTGGGGATATATAGCCATTATATCTCATTTAATTATTACTAATTGGTAGTGAGTTCTGAGCTCATGCATCTTCAGGATATATATATACATATATATACACAAGCTGCTCGGCCAGTACTGTCAATTCCTGCTTGTCACAGAGATTGCCACTATGGACATATCACCTGGACTGCTACAAAAGTAACAAAACCCAAAACACACACACACATGACACTTCTATTCTGTCATCAGTACCACCACCACCACCACCAAAAATATTTAAGGATTCCACTATATATATTTATATATATATATCACACACACACGCTCGTCCAAAGCCCCATCACTCTCATGTTTACCATAAAATAAGAATCCTACTTTCTGGTATGCACACTTTATGAATGGTGCAATGACTTTTTGGCTTCCACAAAATTAAAATAATAATAACCATTATTATTATAAAGAAGACTTTCTGGATGAAAGATAAGTTGTGTTGTGTCTTATTATTAGGGGCCTTTTCAAGAAGATTTGGTGGGTCCGAAATCGGCTAGCTCGTTGGTACCCATGACTCGGATTTATCTCCAGTTTGTGTATGGCATTAATTTGAACCAATTATTTATATATATGGTAGCTTATGATCACACTAGCTATGACCTAGTCCTTATCTATCCCCTATTTTATTTTCATTTTCTTAATTGGCTTGAGTCCTTATCCCCAATTAAACAATAATGAACCTAAAAGTGTACGTACGCATTCATACACGTGGTTTATACAAATCCTTAATTTTTTTCCTTCTTCTTCTAGTGCTCGGGCTGCTGACTACTGCTTTGGACCCCATGGCTGAAATATCCAATATATGTTCATAGAAATTTACGGTGACCAGAAAGATAAGATATCGACCTTTCTTTTACAAGTCACGTGTAACGTGACAATGACACTGGCACTGAATTTAGCTGAAAGTTGATGGAGATCTCTTAATTAGAGTGCATTATATATAATTTTTGAAATCCAAGCATTTGGTTTTAGGTGTCTTGAATACTGTTGAATGAGAGAGTTCTCGCTCAAGTAGTGTCTCTGCCCCTTAGCAAAGCTTCAACTTGTGAGTTTGCTCGAAATCTGTTCGATATTCTATTTAACCAGGATGCAAATCCTAATGTTCGCTCAAGCGAATATTTTATTTTTGAGCTCCGTGCGGTTTAAATATAAATAGAAATTGTTTCAATTGTATTTGATACTTTTGGCATTTGAGACAGTCGTACGTACACTTACAATAAATAGAGAAAAGTGTCCTCTTGTGAGAATCTCTAAGTTTATTGGGTGTAATGGGAATTTGAGATTAAGGACTTTGTGATTGATCTATTGTACTCCACATGTGTTGATAGTGAATTCATTGAGACCAATCCCGCCAATAGATATAAGCTCACATTGAGCCGAACCACTTAAATATTAACATTCTTTGTGTGATTGTCGTATTTTTCTTTTGTTTGATTCCGTTATCATACTTCAAATTAGCTTTTGATAACCAGTTTATCCCAACATACTTTCCCAACACGTTTCATTTCATAAATACTATTAATCTTTATACAGATTATATTTACTGTTATACTTTCCAATAAACATCAAATTTTAAATTTAATTAATACCAGCATGATAGCATCTCCAACCCATATAAAATAATAATTTGGATTTATAGATTTATAAGTAAAATTCCTTAAAACAACGTGATTTAAATATTAAAAAAAGAAAAAGAAAAAAAAGACCTTATCCAACGTTCTAGGAGTGCCAAAAATGTATTGTAGCTGGTATAAATTGGATGATTGCCGATAATGGTTACGGATTTATAAGAAGTGTTATGTTCTCAAAGATAATTTAACATAGTAAATTATATTTATGTTATAGTTATAAGAATTTTATAATATATAATATACTCGTTAGTTTAAAACTTTATTATAAACGGTTAAAGGTGCTAACGATCTACATGTTCGGTAGTAATGTTAGATACAAATCTCAAATAGATAAATCTTATAGGTCATTTGTAAAAAAAATGTGTCATACTTAAAAAAAAAATAGTTTTGTTTCACTTTTTAAAAATTTGGTATATTTTTTTATAAAAATTTATGTAAAACTTGTCTATTTAAAATTTATACGAATCATTTCTTTATGGATCCATAAAAATTAGGTTGATATTGTCATCTTATCCAGATTGTAGGCTTGCGGCCCAACAAAATTCCGAATTGGTATAAAATGGTTTTCCTAACCTGCAAAGCCCCATTGTGTGTACTCTTCTGCAAGCATGGTGGGCTCTGGGCATGCACTCTAGACTGGGCCTTAAACTATCCCTTTCTTACACTAGGAGTCGTTTCTTCACCTTGCAAAGACTGCTTGCCTTATCAACCCTAATATTGGGAATAAAAGTGGATTCTGATATTTTGACGAGTTTTTTTTTTGTTTTTGAATTATAATCATCTCTCCAAACGAATTTTTTGATGAGCTTTATTCCAATCATCTCCAATTACCAATTCTCGCCCTAAAAGTCATGAAAAATGGGACCAATCATGTCCACATCTCTCAACCAAGTGCATAATCATTGCTACGTCAACCACTTCTATTTTTTCAAAAAAGTTGTAGGGTCGACATCTTATGTTTTACTTTCTTCTAATTTGTACGGTTTATAGATCCCAAATCAATCCAATTCGACTTTCATTATTGAGTTATCCAAACACTTCACATGTTTGCTACTTAATACTTATATAAGTTAATTTCAAAATAACTGTACGAAATTTACGCGCTTTAAATTTATATAAATCATTTTTTAATATAAAAAAGTTGTATAATAATTGCATAACAATTTTCTTTTATTATTTGTTTTTAATTAATAGCATATAAAGTAATTGGAGGAAAAAGGGAACCTGAACAATTATTAAATTTTCAACATCTGTCTTCCCTTTCTCCTCCCCCATTGTTCCTTTGCCCTGTCTTGACTAGAATTTGCAAGTAGTGGTCTAACTTATACTATAATAATTAAAAATAAATAAAAAATTGAAACGCAGAAGAATACTTCATCAATACACAATCTTTTTATCTCGAAGTAGCAGAGAACGTGCGACCAATAAATAAAGGAGGACCAAACCTAAAAAGAAGTCTCCCAATCAGATAACAATCCCCCCACGAAAGAGACTAGGTGGGGGGATTTGATGGTAATTTACGACCATGAAGTATCTAGAAGGTCTATAATTGCATTGAACCAAAAAAGGGTTTGTTCTTTTTGCATTATAACTATATGATAATTTAATATTCTAATGCATCAGTTCAATAATTTAGGAGTGCAAAGTGGTGAAATGCATTATAGTTAAGAGTATGAATCTAAATTCATGTAACCAGTGAAGTGAGCTCCAAAGAATGAGTGATTATGGGAAAAAACCATGAGAGCAAAGCTAAGCAATTAACACAACTTGTTGGATTTTAGGCTGCGTTTGGTTGTAAAACTCAGTTGAGTTCAATACAGTTTAGTTTTATTTTAAGTCGAGTCTAATATTTAAACACCCAATTATCAAATTATTAAATTCATCTCATTTTAAAACTTCATTACATGTGAGATCCACAATCTTTTTTAATTTAACACATCTTTATACGTGAGATTCACAATCTTTTTCAACTTTCTATAAAAGGTACTAAACTCATTTTAACATCCAAACATACTTTAAACTCAGTTTAGATAGACTCCACATAACTCTCTCTACTACTCAATTCATTATTATTCATAAAAAATTAAACTCAATTGACTTATTAGCTCAACATCTAAACGCAATCTAGTGACACACTATTCCTTTTATTAGTCGAATGACAGCACTGTTCTTGTAAGTAGTGCAGATAGGGATTATAGCCATGAAGATACAGATCATTTAATATTTGTCAAGTTCTAGTTGGAAAATTATAGCTCATACATATTGCCACCTAACCATCTCTAACAGTTAAATGTTTTCAATTTCTACAAGATTTTTAAACAAGAAAATAAGAAAAATACGGACAATTTTCAATTCTGTTTTAAATTAGAGATATTTTTATAAAATAATTTGATGAAGTCCCAAATTGCAACCGGGTTTTGCTACACAACTTCTTACTATTCATCCATACTCCACACTCCACATCTTTTAATATTTTTTAATATTTTTTTAAATATTTTTTTTTAAACTATTTCAAATTTTTTATTCACTATTCATATAAAAATTATTTAATAAAAAAAATTAATTTTTTTTTTTTTAAAAGATGAAATGTAGAGTATTAAAAAGTTGGAAAGATTTATTGATTGCAACCTGGGAAGAAAAAAGAAAAGGAAAAAAGTGAATTCAAAAGGCTAAATTCACGTTAAATCTCACAACAAATTAACCCACAAAAATTTGGGAAAAAACCCGACAGTTGCAGGAAGAAGAGCAGAACTGGACAAATTACCAAAATCCATGGTGCCATTTAATATAAGAATAATGCTACTCTTACTGCTACCAGCTCTTGTCGCTCGCATTGTTTTATTTTTTTTTAATTTTTAATTTTGTGATTAAAGAAATATTTTTTAATAATATTATAAATTTAAAAATTTAAAAAGAATTAAAAAAATACATATAAGAAAAGTCAGAAAAAAAATCAAAATAACTAGCACTAACTTTTAGGAAGTTACCAGCGATGGCTGTAGTGCCTTATTTTTCTGTAATCTTTTAAAGAAAATAATATTCTCATTACTGATTTGTACCGCTCAGTGTTATTATTGAAATTTTTTATTTTACTTAGTGATTAATGAAATATTTTTAATAATATTGTAATTTTTTATTTTTTTAAAAATATTTTAAAATGTTAAAAGTACATGTAAAAAAAAAACTGATTATATCTAACGGTAGTTCCAGCGGAAGCTGAGAGCGGGGGACATAGCATCGCTCTTAATACAATATTATAAGAAAAATATTATTTTACCCACTCTATTTGTTCCACTATTTTGACATCTTATATATTTTAATTTTTTTATTAATAATTAAAGAAGTGATTATTAATATATTAATATTTTTTTATATATTTTAAAAATATTTTAAAATGATAAAAAATATAAATTAAAAAAAAAATAAAATTTAAACTAATTATCTAGAGGTGCTACTCAACTGCTCATATTATAATGAGCAACGATAGTCTTACAATCCAACTATATTTTATTTGCAACTTATTAATAAAATAATATTTTTTTAAATTTCAAACACATCAAATCAAAATCAAAATTAAAATAAATATTTCAAAAAATATTATTCTATTAAAAAATTGTAGAAAAATTGTAAAGTAGTTTTTATTTTATCATTTCTCTATTATAACAGCAGAGAGTACCAAATTAGAGAAGAGCAAGAGTGGTCAACATATAAAGAGCAGGTGGAATAAGGTTATTGGTGTAGGGACCAATTGCCTTGGTTTCTTATCTACCTGTTCACAACAAAAACTCCAAAAAAGCAAAAACAAAAGCCAGAAGGGAAAAAGAAAAAGTAAAAACATGCTGTTATTCGTTGTAGCCTCCGACGATTTTTCATCCACCAGATCATTATTACACACATCACAACCGTCAATCGCTCCCTCTCCCTCCTTCCCTCCTTCTCCGACTCCTCCCCCCCCCTCTCCCTCTCTCTCTCTCTCGCATATCGAGAAGATCACGAAAATCGAGAAACCTTAACATAGCGAATACGCCGAATAAAACAAAATAAATCCAATTAAGGCAACAAGAAAAAAAAAAAAAAAAAATCTAGGGTTCCAAATTCTCTCTCCTCTTCGAATTTCTTTCCCTCCTCCAAACATCTTTCCTTCTCGGTGTTTTCCCTCGTGTTTTCTTTTGTTTCCCAAGAAAGCGGGGGAAAATCTCTCCAGGCGTTTGTTTGTTTGGCTGTTTTGCTGGTACGTCTTCACCGGATCCATTTTTTAAGAAAAATATTTTCCCGGTAAAAACAATTCACCCTCCATTTTCAGCTCTTGACGTCGACGAATTCCTCTGCTTTGGTTCTTCAAGCCGTTTAAAGGTATTCCCCCTCTGCATTTCTTTCTGCCGGCCTCTGTTGGTTTAATTCGGAAACTTGTTAGCGGAAAGTGGCTTTCTATGGAATGCTTGCATTTTCGTATTTTTTGTTTTCCCTGCGACTTAGGTGAAATTTATCGTGCCTCGTCGATTACTTTCGTGAAATAAGTCGTTTTTTAATTCCTTGAATACAGGTATACTTTCGCGTGTAAATTCTCAAATATTTTTGGTCAAAGGAAGCAGAGCCTTTAAAAGTCTTCAATCGTTAGGCTTTCATATTTCTGTGTTCTTTCTTTTTTCAGGAGTATTGCATGTGAATTTGTTGGTCGAGAGGAACAAAAGCGGGCGGTTGGGGTGAAGGAGAGGAGGAATAGCTACGGAGGATTTATATTCGATAGGGAGGATTTGAGATCTCAAAAATAAGATTTTTTTTTATCTTTTAGTTTCTTGATATCTTGTAATATTCCGATCGATTGTTGCGATTTTATTTGGAATTTATTTGAGGTTGAATGCGAATTGGTTTATGGATTTGGAAGTATCTTCTTCGAGAGATTTGGTCAAATGCTGTAATTGTGGGTGTAGCTGCTCGTTGATCAGTAGTTCTTCACGGGATTGGCTTCGGTCTGTAAAGCGAAAGCATGACGAGTTTGAGGATGGTGACAGATTCTCCATTCCAGGCTTCGATTTCTTTTCAAATGCGCGAGTTCAAATTGAGAACGAATGTGCTCTGCTCCGTGAGATGGTTAGTAGCCAACAAGAAACAATTCAGGATTTGCATATGGAATTGGAGGAAGAGAGGAATGCGTCCTCATCTGCTGCAAATGAGGCCATGTCAATGATATTGAGGTTGCAAAGGGAGAAGGCAGAGATCCAAATGGAGGCCCGACAATTCAAGCGTTTTGCTGAGGAGAAAATGGCACATGACCAGCAGGAGCTTGTGGCAATGGAAGATTTGTTGTATAAGAGAGAGCAGGCCATTCAGTCGTTTACTTGTGAAGTGCAGGCTTATAAGCATAGGCTGATGAGTTATGGGCTCGCGGAGGATGAGGTGGAGAGGGAGAGGGGTGGACATAGCCATAATCCAAGCATGGTGGAGTTTGATGCCCAAATTGAACTCCCCATGTATGAATACCCACCTTTGAAATGCAACCTAAATGAGACCCAAGCTCCTTTGGAGGAAGATAATGATGTTGAAGATGTCGACAAATATGCATTTGGTGAGACCCCTCGTGCTAAAGACCAGTTGAAGAATTTGGAAAATAGAATCTACCAGATGGAGAGAAGTCCCAGCAACAGTCGGCTGGATGGGGATTCCTCTGGTTCGAAGAGCATTCTAGAAAAGGTGGTAGTTGGTTACTCTCCTAGGCTGTCAAGACACTCCAGGAAATTTTCCAATGATTTTTCGGCAGAATTTCTAAGACCCATTAGCAGTTTCAATAAATCAGAGGATGTCTCACAGATAGAGGATTACTCTAATATGAGAAAGTTAGATAATGCATCTGAAATTGCAGATGACAACATGAGTGACAGAGTTTATACCATTGACTCTATCCATAATGGAGCACCAAATAATGGTTTTACTGATCCCAAAGCTGGAGTTGAGTTTTCTGAAGATTATGTAACCACTCCAATGTCCTTGAATCAGGCTGATTGTGCTGATCCTGATATTAAGAAGCTCTACATGAGGCTTCAGGCACTTGAGGCAGACAGAGAATCAATGAGGCAGGCAATTATTTCTATGCGTACTGACAAAGCTCAAGTGGTACTACTGAAAGAAATAGCTCAACATTTGTGCAAGGAAATGTCACCAGAAAGACGAATGACTGTGAAGAAGCCATCTCTTCTGGGAAGCTTTTCATTCTCATCAGTTTTTAAGGTAATTCCGGATACTTTTTGCCTTCGATGTTGTCCAATGAGAATATACATTTTTTACTATAATTTCCAGCGTCTTTAACTCTTGTCTCTTTGGTTTCTCTACGCATCATTATTTTTGTGATGTTTTATTAATATTTTTCAGTTCTATATTTATGAGTAGTTTAATCATTCTGCAATCCACAATTGAACTAGATATTGAAGTATGAAAGTCATTACCATGTGGGGGATTTTTCTTTAAAAGCCTGTATATTTGGGTGACTGCTTATATTTGTGCATCTGTCCCCAGTTTTCAGGATTTTACCTTCTTTTTCCTATTGATGTTTTGGTGTAATTTCTTGTATACTTCCTGTGTACTCAGGTAGCACCCTCTTTGATATTTAATAAATGTTTCCTGCTTATCAAAAGCATCTCACGACTTCTCTCTTTTAATTCTCTTTTCTTTCTTTATCCATCTCCACCTGTTTTTGTTTCTCTCAGCTGTTTTGCCATTGTTATTATACTTACGATAAAACCTCTTAACTATTCCTTTTGTCCCAGTGAATACCATAGCTACTCTGAATCTTTGTTGAACTATATTTGCAATCGTGACAATATGGCTCTTGTTTCTTCTGTTCTTCTTATTCCTTGCTGTTCATTCAGCCAATCACTTTAGGTAGTATTATAATCGATAGTTGGTAGGATTTTATTTGGTAAAGCTGAATTACCATATCATTTTCTACGAGCTTTTCTGAACAAGCCTATCGTTCCCCCCACAACTTGAAGACCTCTTTTGCTTTAGATTTGTATCTGAAACTCGTCAGAATGGCTTTGCTGTTTTATAGTTGGAAGCATGATAGCATTCTACAGCATGTCTTTTTTAACTTTAGCACTTATATATATATATATTTTTTTTTGATAAGTAGCTTTAGTACTTATATTTTGTTATAATTTTCTTGTATTGTGTTCAGTGGATCGTGTCATTCGTTTTCTGGAAAAAGAGATCTCGTCGAAGCAAGTGAGTACTTTTTTTTAGTGGATGACAATGTGCCATATATGTTGCTCTAAATAACATTTTCTATTCAATTATATGAAAATTTAGCTGCAAACCCCCACTATAAGTTGACGTATATGTTACATGATAGCCCTTAAAATGAAATCAGGGGAAAATATAAACTAAAAGTAAATAAAAAGATTAAAAAAAAAAAAACCCAAGAAGGGAGAAAACAATTCTTTGTGGTAAAAGATCACTGTCTATTTAGAGGTGAAGAATTTGGTGATTATCCTGGGAAAAACATATTTTTTCACCCATGGGCACTAGCTATGGAAGGAGAAACGATCAAAGCTTTAAGGACAAGGAACGCTAGTTGGAGGAACTTAGATCTATCTTCTTCAATACATTATTCTTATAGGCATTAGTTATTGATTTTAATGGGCATAATGTACATGATCTCCTTGTATCCCGTTGTTTCTCTTGTAAACATCTTGTGTACTTGGACAATGCATGTACTTTGAATATTAATAAAATCTTACCTATAAAAAAAGAGGCCTTTTTTAAACTGGATAACTTTACCTCTTGGCTGTGGCATTTAAAGTCTGGATTCATAAAAGGGGTTTGATCTCTTATTTTTCTCAATTATAATGTAATTGCAGGTACATGGGTAGGCTGTCAAGCAGCAGTGTAGGATTGCTAATGCTCTTGGACAAGGCCCCCCGTGTAAGGCCGTGGAGATGTCTTACAAGCACGCAAGTATAAAATAATCCAATGGGTGTCTATCCTCATGTTTGTGATGCATTTGATCGTGACTACCAATGCTTAGATTTTGCATTCTTTTTCTCTGGATTCTTGGTTACTGCGAGATTGGTTGAATTGTGAGGTATTCTTTTGTTACATTTCTTGTGATTGGCTGTATTTTACTGGTTGAATGGTGAAACAAGATTTGGTGTAGGCGTGCTTGCTCTCGTATAGTTGGAAACTTGGAATTAAGCTCTAAGACTGTCATTTAGCAGCCCCCTCCTGTATATTGGATCTTCCCGTATGATTTACCATCCAAGATATGCAGTGTATTCTTTTAGCATTCAAGCACGTTACTTTGCGTGGAGGCATATTACATTGTAAGGCTTTTCTTTTTATCTGATTTGTTGAGACTTCTTCTACAGAAGATATGATGTAGATATGTTAGATTTCTTATTTTTTTCACCAGAGAGAAGAAAGAAGAGGGAGTTGTCTGATAGCTACATTTGATGTATTTCTCGTCTGGTTTCGTGCGCTTTCCTTCTCTGTCCTGCTAAAACAATGAGATAGTGAGGAAGTTTCGTCTTGAAGGACTAGTACAAATATTTCTGAATAAGCCGAAAATTCTCAAAAGGGGGAATCACATCCTCTTTTTTTCGTGTCCACCAAACATAAATTGCTCTATTTGCTGCTGCTTCTCCTTTTTATGTTTTGGCAATGGCTCAAAAGGACGCCTACTGTGTAATGACTGAGATGGCTGACCTTTACCCTCATCAGAAATTAGATCTCGGTGGGGGGGGGGGGGGGGGGTGGGCAGTTTCTTAATTTCAATGGTTGAAACTTACCATCTTGTCCTACTTAAAAGCTACGCATTATGACCTTATAAATTGAACAGAAAAGTTGACAAGGTAACTTAATCTGAGAAAAAAGTGGAAAAAATGAGTGTACTTTCGTAACTGACGTAAAAGCATTAGAAGAGTTCGATAGGCCGATCAATAAAACATAGGATTCTTCATGATTCGCAAACAACTGTCTCCTTCACCTCGCATCCAGCATTTGAACTGTTCTCTAGTCTTTTGTAAGATGTTCCGACATTTTCCGTGGGGAAAAACAAGAAAAAGGTCCAAACAAACAAATTGGCATAACTTTGCTCCCGTTAATACGATAGATTATTCAGTGTGTTCATTTGCATTGACTACTTTACTAGAACATGGATAGCCGCCCTATTAAACTGGAATCATGGTCTATTAGTTTGGCGGTGAAAGTCCTTTCTAGTTTCTGCTTCAAGTTCGGAGAACGAGGAAGCGGCGGAGGCCGGCCAGGAGCACAAGCAAAAATAATTTATGCAGTTTGTCTGAAAATCAAATCAGTCACTGTGCTTAATTGATACCTCCTCGCGTCCATATTCTTATACTACACTAATTCTTGGGAGCGATCCTGATCAATAAGTGTTCCACAGCCCTAAAACAGCCGAATCAGAGCCCTTATAAATTTCTTATATCTTAAACTGCCCTTGATGTATCCAGCAGCTTATAAGCACGTCGTTTACTGCTGCTAGAAGTCCAACAAGTTTTTTTCTTCGTTTTCAGTTTATTTCATCGTGAAATTCGACCATTTCAACCCATATATAGTTCAAAAAGAAACCTTGACCCCCCTTTCTTCTAACATCTTAGATCCTAAATTCAAAAGTTTATTCACCCAAACCATAAGCCCA
This sequence comes from Cyclocarya paliurus, assembly GCA_029856935.1. NCBI lineage: Eukaryota > Viridiplantae > Streptophyta > Magnoliopsida > Fagales > Juglandaceae > Cyclocarya > Cyclocarya paliurus. Next base: position 34,634,318 of record CM056951.1, read on the forward strand.
CCACAGGCTTCCTAGATGTCTTGCATCATACTGTTATATATCATGGTTTATACGTTGCAGGAGAAATTTGTTGAATGTTTTTCTTGAAGAGGCCAAACACGTACAACACATGATACCGGTATCTGGAACAAGAGAACGGGTGAATTTGCATGAACAGTTTAGGTTACCAAATCTATCTCAACTCATCTCAACTTTTTCAAATTCTAACACAAAATATAATAAACAATTCAACTTTTTCAAATTTCAAAATAATAATAATATTAAAAAATAGTATTCTAACAATATTTTATCATATCAACTCAACTCAACTCAACTCAGTTCAACATCCTAAACACATTCTTAAATCTGTTGTCGAAATTTCTTTCCCTGGAACTATTATAAGCAGAGGAGAAAAAAAGGCACAGCAGAAGAAAATGTTCTTTTGGGATTCAATAACATATTCCAAGGTGGGTGCTTTCAAGCTAGCTATATCTCTGCTCCAAGAGCTATATTCAACCCAACTGAGGTATGTTCCATTACAAAACTGAAAACCCACCAAAATCAATTCGGTATGTGCTAAATAATTGTAACCGCCATCCAATAATTACAATGATTTTCAGTAGTTCTGTTTTATTAACCTCCATTCAATCTGTAAAACATGAATCCTGAGCTGGTGACACAATATATTGGTACAGTAGACTGGTCCAAACAAACAATTAAGATCCGAGATCGAGGATAAACTCAATGCACCAGTTTAGAACTCTCGAGGAAAATTTCGAAAATAAAAAGTAATGAGAGAGAGAACCCAGATTGAGATTTTTGTAATTCCCATGCCTAGATATCGTCCTATTACTGGATCACGTGTCTTGTCGAAAAAATAACAGATGGGATTGATTGTGGAAGAGAAAAAATCTTGTTTATCCATTTTTTAATGTGAAGTATTGTATAGTTTTTTCGCTTCATGTAACACCAAAATCATACAGGAGGCAGATGAGACCAAACAGCAACATGCAGTACTAGGTACTGCTTTGATTCCCAGTAAGCCGTTGCACTGTACTCAAAAATTCCTCTGGCCTAACGTGAATAACCTTGGGAGGTTGCAAATATATTATAACCGGAGAAGTAGTTCGGCTTGGACGTGGCTTCTTGATGATCTTTGTGGAACTTTTGCTGACTGCAAGAAGTGCAGCTCCGGGACCCTGCAACTGCGTTTTTGTTTTGGAGCTCATATCATGGAGATTCTGACCAAATGAATTCATGGGGCAGCCCAGCAACTTAAAAACACTAATAAGCACAAGTCTTTTGTTTCTGAGGGGCTGATTGAGCTTGAATTGCAGGGATTATGTACGGATTTTTGGCTTTTCATCTAACCCAAGAACCCCAGATGTATTTATAGTGGGGAAAGAGGAAGTGAATAAGAGTGGAGTTTGGTTATAGAAAAGGAAAAAGTCGATGTATGTAGGTCAGCTCTGAATTAGTCTTTCTTTTTTAACGATTGATGATCTAGTACCGTTTGCCGGCTGTTTGTCTAGAAAGAATATTCTTAACCAACAGTTGAACAATTACACAAAAGTAGGTACGTAGCTAGCCAGTAAGACAAAATCAATCAAACTACTTGAAACGTGGGGGAAAAGAACTTACTCCATGTTACCACCAAACCCCCCACACATTACAGGCGGGTTTATTTGATTTTCTAATATATGTCAATTATAGAGGAAATAATATAAATACTAACTACAACACTCGATTATGAAAAAAAGGGTGCAGTTCGTATTACTGGTTATCATACGATAGAGACAATTTTTTTTTTTTTTTTAAAATCTGCTTTTACACTTATTTACATGAAGTGCACAACTTCAAAAGCGCGGTCTAAGTTTGAACGGACAGATTAGCGAGGTAAAATCATGCCCGAGGGAGGTTATCGTTGAAACTAATGTGAGGTATGTGTTTCAAATAGATAAATTTTGTATAAATTCTTTATAAAAAAGTGGGTTTCATTAATAAATAATAATTTTTTTTAAAGTGATCTATTTTTTTACAAATATTTATGCGAGGCTTGTGATATTTTTAGAGTTTGTACAAATCATTTTTCTATGATTAAGAGTAAAACTATACGAGACCTTATGTCAGTTGCAAAGGAAAAATAAAGAGCTTTTCCAAAATTTTCTTGAATTTTAAAGATTTAAAAGAGATAGACACAAAATATATAAGTCTTTATAATAATAATTATTGCTTGTGAGATTTTTTTGAATAATATAAATAATTAATAAATATGTTTTAACATATTTTATATGTTCTCTCTCTTTCATTTGCATCAGCTTGGATAATTAAGAAGATGAGAGAACTAAGCCGATAAACCAAGTAACTAAAAGTAATACCCATGAGATTAGACATCGGGGTGGGTACGTATATGTTAAAAGTTTAAAAATAGTTTTGACTAATACGACGTATGATCAGATGGGTTGACGAGGTTCTTGGTGGCAAAAATACTACTTGTTGACCGGGTCGACTGCTCTGCATGCATGGGAGCAATCGAGATTCGATCAGGAGGCGGATATGCGGCGGTGGCCTCCAGTACTTTTGAAAAAATCTAAGGAAAATGCTAAGCATATAATTTTTTTAAATAATTTTAAATATTTTTAAAATATATTTTTTTAATTTTTAAACAATAAAAAAATATTTTAAATATTTGTTTAATATTTTAAATATTTTTTTATTTTATTTCATGATTAATGAAGTATTTTTTAATAATTTTTTTTTTAACTTTTTGATTAAGAAAGTATTTTTTAATAATGTTATAAATTTATTTTATTTTTTAAAAATATGTAAATATTAAAAAATCTATAAAAAAAATAACTTAGAAAAAACACATGAAAAACAATGCTAGACCTAGTGGGAACTCCCAGCGGGAGCTGTAGCATTGTCCGGAATCGTGTGGTAGGACAGATAGCTTGAAGAGTGGCAGTAAGTTCGTCTGGTTAGAAAGTTTACATAAGATAGATATTTTGTTGAAAATTGAATAAAATATTATTATAATATAATTTTTTAATGTAATTTTTATTTTGAGATTTAAAAAAATTAAATTAATTATTATATTTTGTATAAGAGTTTGAAAAAATTGTAATAATGAAATGAGATGAGATGATTTTGTGTATCTAAACTGAATCTAATTTGACAGAAAATTAGGCACTAGTTAATTTTCACGTCTACGGACACAAATATTACTGCTTCGCGAGTAATGTTGTAGATAATCGTAAAATGCGCAAGTTCCATACAATTATTTAAAAAAAAATGAGATCTATTATTAAAAAATTATTAATATTTTTTCTATATAAATTCTGTTTTCTTTTTTAAATAACTTTTTTCTTTATAATTTTTTTTTTTACGCGGAGCTTATACACTCGACTAACATTTCTCTTATCAATAAATCTTCCCAACCTCCCAACACTCCACATTCCATCTTTTTTTAAAATTTTTTTTATTAAATAATTTTTATATGAATAGTAAATAAAATTTGAAATATTTTAAAAAAAATAAATTCAAAAAAAAAATTTTTAAAAATATTAAAAAATATTAAAAAATGTGGAATGTGAAATGTGGATGAATAGTAAGAGATTGTGTAGCAAAACCCTTCTCTTATTCTTAACAAATCAGCTCCGGCCTACACCATCCCTAATCAGGTTCCACGACCCTAGCTAAAAACCATGCAAGCCGGCTGTTAAGTAATCGTCGTCGACGGAGATGCCCGGGAAACGGAGATCGAAATCTTACTGCATGATGTCACATCGAGTACTGGTTTTAAGCTAACGAGCTTCCTTTGACTGATTTTAGTCTCACCAATTGGCTTGGTCTCCCCTTCTGCATCTACCAGCCTTTGCTTCGACGGCCTGCGAGAATCACCTGAAAATGGTCAGCCTTGACCGGTTTAGATCCGCTTCGGTTGCTCTTAATTGCCTGCCTCTTTATTCTTTTCTTTTTTTTCCCTCGGCCTCTTGACTCTTTATTAGATTAATTAAGTAGCTGATTAAGTCTATAATATATATGCTATAAATGGCTCCGACTTGGATTCAGATCGCCTTTGCACAGTCTATGTATATAACTCAAAGGTTTTAAAAAATAATCTGCCCAGGGAACAGGAGAGACACGTTGCTGCAAAGCAGAATATGCACCAAATACTTACCCATATATATACATATGCGCGCGCACGCGCGAGTGTGTAATCCTATATATGAATTTTGTGATTCCAATGAAACTATATAATATATATAACTTTGTGTAATCCAATGAAATTTTGTAATCCTAACGTACTGAACAGTGTCCCTAATCTATATATAACTTTCTCTCAAAGTCACTCAACTTAGAGATCCAAGTTGACCGGCCAGAAAGCTTCAGAATATGCAGCAAAGTAGGAAGAAGTTGCAGATATTCCAAGAAATGAATCAACACCATACTCTACCCCACTGTTATAGTGCTTCTGCTTGCTGCCATCACTCGAGATAATTCCCATGCCCATGGTTTCATCAGCCGGTCTTACACAAGAGGTGGAAGAGTAAGAAGTACCAGAATCAGCAGCAGCAACAACAGTACTCGGTGCTTGTTTCCCAGTAAGCCGTTGCACCACACCCATGAACTCCTCGGGTCTTACATGGATAACCTCGGGAGACTGCAAATACACTATAACAGGAGAACGGATTTTTCCAGTAGTACTTGGAATTATTGGCTTCTTTATCTTTGTGGAACTTTTCCTCACTGTAAGATGTGCAGGCCTTGAACCCTGTAACTGCTTTCTTGTTTGGGAGCTCATATTATATCTGATTAATTATCACCTTAAATGAATAATTAAACTGGAAATTTAACGAGCAAAAGTTGAGGACCATATTGAGCACAGCTCTTTTCTTTCTGCAGTGTGATATGATTGAGTTGTACAAGTACAGAAATTTTGGTTTTGGTTTCTTATAGAAAGTAGAAACCCCGTGTATTTATATTGGTAGTAGCGTGGCAAGAGGGGCTGAGTTGGTGATTTGGGTGAGGAAAAGGCAGGAAAAATAAAGAATGAAAAGAAAAGGCCAAACATCATGATCTGGTCTGCTTAGAATTGGTCTTTCTTGCTTTTAATAATGAGTGCTTTTCGGAGCAGATCTTGCATGCCGGCAGTTTGTCTAGAAATAACATTCTGTTTCCCTAAATCTTAAGTTGGATAACTTAGCAAGAAAAAGTCAGTCAAACAAGAATAAGACGAAGTCAGCCACAGTCAAGGTCATTCTGGGACCAAGTTTTCTCCGTTAGTAGGTACGTTTTCTTTTAGAAAAAAAAATTAAAACAAAAATTAAAATTCGTGAATTGTGTAATCGTCACATAATTATTTTAAAAAATAAAATAAATGTGAAATTTATATAAAAAAAATTAATTTTTCAATAGTATACCATATTTTTTTTCAAAACGATTAATCAACGTTTACGTACTTAACGACTGTATGTAAAATTACTCAAAAAATTAATAAGCTTCATGTAACATAGTCAAAATTCTTAAAATTATTATTCAAAATTTAAAGTCTAAATTAATAAAAAAAATATATGTAGAGTATATCTTATAATATTTATTAAATATCTAATATTATTTAAAAAGTATAAACCTTCGGTTTTGAAGTTTAGGTGCTATATGGGCATATGCGACAGTATCATAAGCAAAGCCAATCAACTTATAAGGACTATAGTAGCAGACAAGCTGGTTTTAAAAGATCAGAAAAGAAAGAGACAATGTTTTAAAAAAAAAAAAAGTTAGTTTAATAGTACTGTTTGACTTTCCTACTCGCCTGGATTCAGATATTGAAAATGTTTGAAAGTGTTTATAAATAATAATAAAAAGTAAGTGAAAAGTAATAATAGAATATTAAATAATATTAAAAAGTAGATAAAAAGTAATTAATAATAATAAAAGTATGTAAAAATTAATAATAAAATAAAAAATAATAGTGAGAATGTTTGAGGGTAGTTCAGAATAATTCAACACCCGGACTAAAACTAATTAAATTCCTCTTGGCCGTATCGGGTTTATGATATTCCACGAATACCAAAGACAGTGAGCACAGTACCATTGTTAGATTTCTTAAAATAATACGACATTATTCTATCCAGAATATTAATAACAAAAAATCGTTTAACAATGCCATGAATATTCACATGTTTCTTGACTGGGAACAGTCCTAGAGGTTCTCAACGAATCTGGCATTTGGCTCTTCTCGTTTAGATTAGTAGATGAGTTAAGATGAGTTAAAATTGTTTAGATAAGTTAAATAAAATAGCCTCGTTTGTTTTTGGAGATAAAATGAGATGAAAATTTTTGAGATGAGATGAATTGTTTATTTTATTTTGTATCGAAATTTGAAAAAGTTGTAATAATTAGGTGAGAGAAGATGAGATAAATTTGAAAAAGTTGAATTGTTTATTTTATTTTGTATTGGAATTGAAAAAAGTGCAATGATGAAATTGAGATGAGATGAGATGTTTTCCAAAAACAAACGAGACCTTAGAGTGGACAAATCCGGCATATACGATAGAATACTAGTACTGGGACTTCTTTAACTGTGTGCTAGTTTTTCATATATAATTGAAAGGTACTTGGTCAGGGTATTTAAAAGCGAAATTAATTATAAGCTTTTATAATTTATTTAGAAACTCCATTTTAAATAGGAGCCGTGCTACGCATCAGCCACTGTTCACGGCTGATGCGTAGCACACCAACATAGTATAAAATGTAGTTTTTTTTTTGCTTCTTCACCCGTTTCTCTCTTCTCCCTCTCGCGTTTCTCTTCTCCCTCTCGCATTTCTCTCTTCCCGTATCCCCCATTGCAGCCCAGATCCGGCATCGCCGCCGCCGGTTCGGCCTCCCACCGCAGCCAACGACCACCGCCACCGAGCCCGTCCTCCTCCCCTAACCCGAGGCCGTAGCTCCTCTGTACGCACGCCCGTCGCCCCATCCCACTCACCCACGTCGAGGCTCACATTCGCCGCCATCGCCGCCGATTCGGCCTCCCACCACAGCCACCGACCACCACCACCGAGCCCATCCTCCACCCCCAGCCCCCGAGGCCAGTAACTCCTCCGCACGCAGCCCGTTTCTCTCCCTCTCCCTCACGGTTCCTTTCTCTCTCACGGCCAAATCTGTGCCACCGGACAACCGGCGCTATCGTCATCTCGTGACAGTCGACGACACCTCGACAGTTGCCGCACTCCGGCAGTCAACGCGCGAGGATGGGCGACGGGCAGAGGTCTTGGGCGCGGGGTGAGTCCGTGGTCGACGTTGTGAAATGAGAGGGAAGTGAGTTTTATTAAAGGGTGTTTTTGGTCATTTTACATAGGTGTGTATTGTGTGATATCAAATAGTGGCTGATGCCAATATTTTCTCTTTTTCATTTTATGTGAGGAAATTGAAATTAGAGAGCAACGATCTCAATATAGTAACTTTATAATTTATGTTTCGATTTTTGTCCTGAAAACCTTATATTTTTAATAGTTCATGTTTTGCAACTCTTTGCTCTCTACATAATTTGTTTTCTCATTTTTCGGAGGGGTTTGAGTATTTTCTAATTTCTATGACTTTTTTATTCAAATATTTCTTACTATTCGAATAATTGAAATATAGTATGTAGACCTCTAATGTATTTAATGCTATAGTCCATGCTATTCGCAAACACCATTTAATAATTGAAGTTACGCGTATTATATCTACCTCTCTTTAAAATATAAAAACTATTTGGATAATAAATTATAAGATGGAATCTATTTGGATAAGAAACTAATTCATTAAAAATTAGTTTTAACTTTAATTTTTTTAATAACTACCCTCTATTTAAAGAGAAAATTTTGGTATCAGCCGTTGTTGGGCGCACACATTGCACACCCCATGTGGCAGACCGGGTTCACTAAAAGTGAACCGGTCCTGCACCTACCCCAATCCTGAGCCCCTCTCCACCCCGCCCAAACCCCTCTGCTGTGAGATTCCCTCTCTTCCCCCCAAACCCCAGCCTGGTTTGCTACGATTTCTACTGTGGTTTCGAGTTCCCGAATCCCCCAACTGCGATTTCGACTTCGGTTCTCCCCCTCGAAGCCCCTAACTCCTCTGCACTGCGATTTCGATGTCTTCTGCAGGTGATCCTAAAAACTTCTTCCGATTTAGTAGTATTTTCTATTTTTTTATGTAATATTCGTTCATGTATTATGAAGCAAGTTTATACTGTTTTGAAGTTTCGCATATTTGGTTAAATAATGAAGTGGATTTGATATCCAAGACAGTATCTAGAATAAAACTTCTCTCGTCTTGAGGATACAAGTAAAAAATAATGTTTAGTAAATGGGTTCTTTGTCTGTATTGTTAAAGTAATTAAGATTCCATAACGTCAAGAAATGTGCTCCAAATTTTTTTCTAGGGTTTAGTTATATTAGTTGTAAATTAATGATATCTTTGAGAGTGAACTGTTGGCTCAATGTGGTCCCATGGATTGTGATGATTTCGATGAGCAACTCTCTTGGGTTAAGCATCGTAGATTCTTATGAGACAACCAAAAGAAAATTTTAATTGCTTGCAAATCATGTAGAGGGGTCAGAGAGAAAAGGTTCTGACTGGGACTTATATGGGAGGAGAAAAACTAGAAATTGCAGAAGAAGTGATGACACTCATATGTTGCTCTCTCTAAGTGATTATTACATTTTTTTCAAATGAGAGATGAAAGAGTTAATTGGCAGCAACGTTTGCTCGAATCAGCCAACCTACGGAGCTGCTAGCCACAACTGACTCATGCCATTGGCAAGCACCCATTGCAATGGTGGAAAAGCTTACTTGGGAGGATATGCGGAAAAAAAAGGCAAAAGGGCCAATCTTTTTATAAATTTATCCCCAGTAATGAATTACAATTTACACTCTTGTGTAAAATCTGACAATTAACAGTGTACAACATGTCCTATTTTTCACTAAATTTAATTGTCAAATCTTAATTGATGTAGGCGCGAACTCACTCGCATCTCAGAAAATTTTGAATCAATGATTCACCTCAAAGATTCTTTGACTGAAGAACGACATTTGCTTGCAAGCCAGAAAAATGGATCGTTACTAAGCATCACTTGGCGAATTCATAGCAGTTATTTTGAGGTGCAAACATTTATTGGAGGGGCACCCTGCTCTTGTGTGTTTCAATGTTTTGAGAATAGATTCACTAGTCCAAGGTTAGTTGTGGGGTCTGCTCTAAAAAGTATGGAAACTTTCAGGAAAGCACAAGACCTCAAAGATGAGCAAAAGCTACTGGGGAGGGCACGAATTTTGATGTTGCAGTGGATAAAAATAGTCAAAAAATTGGTATTGGAGTGGTGATGAGAGATTGGGAAGGGGAGCTCTTGGTTTCTGTTTGTGATCAAAAGAGTGGGGTGTCAAATCTAATCATAGCAGGACTGGCTTTATGCAAAGCTATGGAGTATGTTCTGATTTGGGGTGTCGCAAAGTTATTTTGGAGGGTGATGCCTTGATGGTGATTAAGGCAGTTCAAACTGAAGAGCAGTGTTTTGCCTGTTATGGTCAACTCTTGGAAGACTTGCAGCAGGTAGTAACAGCATTATCCAAACTGGTTGTTAAGTTTTACTCCCAAGGGAAGGGAATTTTGTAACCCATCATTTAGCAAAGTTGGCTTTGTCATTGCAAGAAGAGAGAATATGGATGGAGGATTGTCCTGAGTCTATTTTCTCTTTGTATTGAAGGATAAATGTTGTATTTTACCTGATTAATGCAATGTTCAATTGGTTTGTTTAAAAAAAAAATCTTAATTGATGTAGGGGTATCTATACCTCCATTAAATTAACCATTGTAATGAAAAGTTATGTAATTAACCTTGCAATTTTTTTATTTTGTTTGGGCTGAAAATAAATGCTACTTGGAAGTGAAGTTTAACGAAGGCATGTGACTTGTAATTAGGTTGATTGATAATGCATGTGACATGTAATGTCTTTGTTAAACCCCACCTTCGTGCAACTTCCAACTTCTTTTGTCCATTCAAGCTGCGACTCTAAATACCACTTTCACATATGAAACTAGTATGACATTTATACAGCCACACTGACAATTCTCAATATTAGAAAATGATTGATCTGAATAATAGCAAAAATTATGACACATTCACATTGCCATCAAATAATCATCCTTGGATTAAGTCATCTAGGAAAATATTGAATCATAATATTCATTCCAATTGGATACAACATTACAAAGCAGCTTATTACAACTTAAGTAGTCTCATAATATTCATTTCAAAATCCAAGATTCTAATCTAAGTAGTCTCATTTTCTTGTTTCCTCCAATGTGCATACTTTTAGCACCAATCTGGCTTTTCATCCATTGTACAAAACATCAAAACCACCTGAAAATATGACAAGACAATGTAAATAAACTTTAGAATTCATAAAATATTACATTTAGTGCAAGGATTATTAGTTTGCCATAACCCACAAACATTACTTACTTCATGCTTCTTCTTTTTTTTTTTAAATCTCTGCAATTAGGAAAATGGTAGCAATTAGTCAAAGCGAATGATTAAGCAAGAAACATTGCTTTTGCTCATTCTGATTAAAGCCTCCTTTGCCAAGCACTCAGCTGCTTCTTGTGGGTCTTCTAAGTGCCTGATGAGATTCACGGCCTCTTGGTTCTTCATAACCTCCCATATGCCAATGCTTGCCAAGACGACAAATACAATACTGGAATCAATTCTTTCAGAACCAACGACAAGCTCAGAGCTTTTGGTTTGTTTACTGCCTACAGATTTGCCCAAACTGTATCCAAATATGAGAACTAAAATGAGTCTGCGAGGCCATGTTTCTCTCTCTATATCTCTCGGATTACCCACTTTATCAAGAGGGATTTTAGAAGAGAAACAGTGAGAGATGCAAAAAACAAAGAAATAAAATAAGTAAAAAATGGAAAACTAACGGCAGGATTTCGAGTCGTAGACCTTGGTCTTTAATCTTTAAGAGCTGTAAATCACTAAAAGAAGAGAAACAATGGAAATGCTATATAACAAATCTTTGAAAACTCAAGTATATGAACATACAAAGGCATATTGAAGCCCAGAAAACTCAAATCAAATTAAAAAAAAAAAAACCATTGACGATAAGGGAGGGAGGAGAATCTCACATTTATAAAGGTATTAATTTGAAATCAATCCAAGCATAAGAAATAAGTATTACAGAGAGTGAATGAACGAGAAAATGCAATGAAAATAGAGGGTGGGAGAGAGAGAGTTATTACAAAGGGAAGAAGAAGCTGGGCAGAGGGAGGAGCGACGTTGGGTAGAGGGAGTAGCGACATGACGCGCACTGGGTAAAAGAAAGGGCGACAGCGACACGGGGTGCTGGGCAGAGAAGGAGCTACGCGGGCTTCAAATGAGTTGAAATTCAAAATTGTAAAAATAGCCAGTGGGTCTTCAAAACGTGCGAAAAGAGAAAAGAAAAAGAAATGAAAAGGGGATATCCACGTAAGGTGTGCAACGGCAGATGCACTACAGGGACTGATCTATAGTTAACCTAAAAAAAGAATAGCAATAAAAAGTAAATGAAAAAGAATTAAAAATTCCATATAAATAAATCACGAATAGCATGCAATTATAATTAAATAATTATATATATTTTTGGAAGTACTGTTACATGCATGCTTAATGCATTGTTTAATGTCACCCATAATACGCATTACGCACTCGTCATTATCCTTCGTTTCCTTTTAGCGTCAACCTCTCCTCTCTCTCTGCTAAACAACCTGGACATGGCGTCCCCTCCATTTTTTGAATGAAGCAAATCCATTACGGGGCATCGGATCGTTTGATCAACGTCTTCTTCGCCGTTTTCTTCTTCTTCTCCACAACGACTATGCTCCCTGCTTTCAATCCCAATAGGTCCATTTCCTGCACTTGCTCGCTTTTTTCCTCCGTTTCCTTTCTCTCCTTGAACGTATTCTCCCATTCACGCATTTTCGTAATTTATGTTTTATAATAACCCTTTTTGAATTATCCCGAGCTTACCTATCGGTTTCGTACCTTTTTTCGTTCCTTTTCCTGATCATGCTTTTGTAATCATTCTGAATGCTTGATTGGATTTTCTTAATTTTTGAGAATTTGGATCTAAGACAATTGCAATTAGGGTTTCCAAATGCACGGTTTTATAGCAAAAAAGATGCCTTTTTGGGGTTGTGAATTCGTTCGAGGTTTCTGATCTGATCACACGGCTGGAGCTTGAATGCATTTAGCTTTAACGAGGAAGATCGATTAGGATGTTGGGGATTCCAGAGAGGGATTTAATAAGGACTTGAGAGATTGGTATATTTTCATGGGGAACACATGCGTAGGTCCAAATCTTAGTTCCAATGGATTCTTGCAATCTGTTACTGCTGCGGTCTGGCGAACTCGGCCCCCAGAGGATCGTCTTCCCCCACCCAGTGCCGAAACCATCGGCAAAAGTGCGTCAAGTGCTGGTCCAGATACCTCTAAAGGCTCTCATGTTCCTGTAGGTCACGTTTCTCCTAAAGGTTGCGATGCTCCAACGCCAGTTCAGAGCACACCGCCTGGGTTGGTGAAAATTGCCAATGAGCAAGCTAAACCACAAGAACCTGAAAAACTCGTCAAGCAAGAGGTACCGGAGAAACCCGTAAAGCAGGAGGTAGCGGATCAGAAACCTGTCAAGCAGGAGGTAGCGGAGAAACCCGTCAAGCAAGAGGTGAAAGAGGGGGGAAATAAGGCTGAGGATGGCGGGAAACCCAAGAAACCCACTCATGTGAAGCGGGCTTCGAGTGTAGGACTTCAAATGGAATCTGTGTTGGGGAGGAAGACGGAGAATCTAAAGGAGAAGTATACTTTAGGCCGAAAGCTCGGGCAAGGGCAGTTTGGGACGACGTTTCTGTGCTTAGAGAAAGGAACCAATATAGAGTTTGCTTGCAAATCTATTGCAAAGAGGAAACTGACTACGGAGGAGGATGTGGAGGATGTTAGAAGGGAGATTCAGATAATGCACCACTTGGCTGGTCACCCCAATGTGATACAAATTGGGGGTGCCTATGAGGATGCTGTTGCAGTTCATGTTGTCATGGAACTTTGTGCGGGTGGGGAGCTTTTTGATAGGATTATACAGAAGGGGCATTATACAGAGAGAAAAGCAGCTGAGCTTGCAAGGATAATAGCTGGTGTCGTGGAAGCATGCCATTCTTTGGGTGTAATGCATCGGGACTTGAAGCCAGAGAATTTTCTCTTTGTCAACCACGAAGAGGAGTCAGCACTTAAAACAATAGACTTTGGGCTTTCGGTGTTCTTTCGGCCAGGTACACATTTTTTTGTTGGTTATATGTTGTTTATCTCTATCATTCAAGTAATTGATCAAAAACATTCTTTTATTATGTTTATATGATGTTGTACTTATAAAAAAAATGTTTGCCTGGCTTTGCATAATTATACTGTGAAGGTGGCAAGTAACTTATCAAAAAAGGTGGCAAGTAACTTAAGTCCTCATTTTGGCACGCAAATAGTTAACAACAAAAGTATAGGCTGCAAACCATCAACATCTAGTTAATGAATAGACCTAATGTGAGAGTTTTTTTTTGGGGGGGAGGGGGTGTGGAACATGTGCACTTGTTTTATAAGGTTTCTATTTATGTTGCCCTCTTAGGTCAGCTGAGCCTGATAGGAAGTTTTGATATCGTTCAATATGTTTGAAATTTACTCAATTTCATGAGTAGTTGACCATTCCAAGCGTTTCTTTTCCTATGATAGCATGGGATGTCGCTGAATTTAAACTTGTTGACGTTCATTGCTTTCCTCTGCACAACTTTAGATTGAGTCCCTTTCTGTGCCTGAACTTGGGAACATAATTCATCGTTTTAGGTGAAACTTTCACTGATGTGGTTGGAAGCCCTTATTATGTGGCCCCCGAAGTGTTGCGGAAGCATTATGGTCCAGAATGTGATGTTTGGAGTGCTGGGGTGATCATTTACATCTTATTAAGTGGTGTCCCTCCTTTCTGGGATGGTGAGAATATTATGGTTCATAGCTTTTCCATATTCTATGTGCATTTAGTATGCATAGATCAATTACTTCTGATTTCATTGTATGCTATGCTATATATCAGAGACGGAGCAAGGAATTTTTGAGCAAGTCCTAAAAGGAGAGCTTGACTTTATATCAGAACCATGGCCTAGTATATCAGATAGTGCAAAGGATCTGGTTCGAAGAATGCTTATAAGAGATCCCAAGAAGCGGCTGAAAGCCCACGAAGTTCTTTGTGAGTATGCATAGCTTAATGATTTGGATCTTGTTATTATGTTATAATCAAACTTTACTGACTTTACCATCAAGTTGTTTATTACTTTGTTAGAGATGCATAATCGGTAGTATGTCCTTCATATTTAATGAAATGGTGTGGATATACTGCATGGTATTATTTTGGATATCATTTGAGTTGTTTGGATATGTTATGTTGTTTTTGTTCCAATATGAACGGTAGAAGCAAATGTACATCTGTTTTTACCAATTTAGCAAATTTATCCTTTCAGTTGAAAATAGAAAAACTACAGCTTGGGGGGGTCCAAGGGGCTCCATGCCATCATGTGTTATCCTGGGTGGTAACATAGGATAGACCAAGTCTTTGTATTGATTGACTATAATTTAGGGAAGGTTTCTTTGTACTGTTCACAACGACATCGTCACTTAAAGACCAAAAAGCAAGCAAAAAATTGTAAAGAAAAATCACATTCTATCTGGCTGCCATCTTTGACCATGGCAGCAACAAGGGATAAAGAAAAATCTATAAACCGTAAAGAATCTATGAACTGTAAAGAATCCCTGTCCTCTATAATCACATCCTATCTGGCTTGGATAACTCATGGCGTGAATGTGGCTCATTACTCTCCTATTTCTAAAAGTTAGGAGCATAAAGGATAATCAAAAGGCCATCTAACATATTCTAGGTATATTATTAGAAGATTTATGACTAGCATATTTGTCAAGCAACTAAATATTACAAAAGAAGACCTTGGTCAATATGCTGCCAATCTCAGCATCAGTTATATAATTGATTTAAACTCTGAATTGACACCTGACACCAATTTGTTTTCTGTATTTCTTTTATCATAAGGCATAGCAGTCCACTAAGTAGTGCTTTTGCTCCTCTGCAGGCCACCCTTGGGTTCAGGTTGATGGTGTTGCACCTGATAAGCCTCTTGATCCTGCTGTACTAACTCGCTTGAAGCAATTCTCTGCCATGAATAAGTTAAAGAAAATGGCCATCAGAGTGAGTATTTTCATCCTACAACTCTAAAATTTAGGGATAGCATATTGTCGTAAATGCAATTTTGGAACGTTATTTCATATAAACGCCCATAGTGTGTGTATCTCATGATGCATATGGTACTAGTTTGGTTGCCTGGAAATGACCCATTGTGCAAAGGTGCAAAAATATATCTTTTGTTGAATATTTATACATTTTTTAGTAGAAACGTCTTGGTTTTTATCTTTAGTTGATTTATAAAAAGGAAAAGACTTTGTAAATATTTAAATGCTGTTTAAACATTATTGTGATCTCTTTACGGTATGACTTGTGATCTCTATTTATTTTGTAGGTCATTGCTGAAAGCCTCTCTGAAGAGGAAATTGCCGGTCTGAAGGAAATGTTCAACATGTTGGATACAGATAAAAGTGGACAAATCACTCTTGAGGAACTAAAAACTGGTTTGCAAAGAGTGGGATGTGATCTCAAGGATTCTGAAATTAGTGGATTAATGCAAGCGGTAAGTGCTATCTAAGTGCACATTGAGATTTTTATTTGTGCATGTAGCATATGGTCCCTAAAAAGTATGGTTGACAGTTTGTGTCGAGTGATGATTGATTGGTGTCGAGTTCAGTCAAGGTCTGGTCATATGTGAGTAAACCCAACCCAGTCCAGATAACTGAACATATCAGGCATATTGACATGAACTAGACTCGCTCAACACAACGTGTTTGACATCCAGGGTGAACAGGCCCTACCCGACCTGATAAGTTTTTAGCTGTTTTAGTGGTAAAATGGGTCATTTGGATCAACCTGCGGATTACGTACGTGCGTCGACACAATTATCAATCGGGTTAATTCAATTGTACTATTATTTTGTGTCAAGTTCATATTAGGTTGGCAGGTCATATCAAAGATTTCCGACCTTACTTAGTAAGCATCCCCTTCTACTC
Organism: Cyclocarya paliurus; assembly: GCA_029856935.1. Classification (NCBI taxonomy): domain Eukaryota; kingdom Viridiplantae; phylum Streptophyta; class Magnoliopsida; order Fagales; family Juglandaceae; genus Cyclocarya; species Cyclocarya paliurus. Next base: position 34,650,528 of record CM056951.1, read on the forward strand.
TTTTAGGTTCGTTTCGGGAATAAGATGAGATGAGAATTTTATGAATAGTAATAAAATAGTTTATGAATAGTAATGAGATAGTTTAAATTAAGTATTTTTTAGATTTTGAGAAATGAGAAAGAAAAAGTTGAATAAAAAATATTATAAAATTAAAATATTGTTAGAATATAGTTTTATAATATTATTTTTGTTTGAAAATTTAAAAATGTTGAATTGTTTTTTTATTTTTTGTTTGAAAGTCTGGGAAAGTTATAATGATTAGTTTGAAAATTTTGTATTTGAATTATGTTTGGGAAGGAGATGATGAAAATTTTGGGATGAGATCTATTTCTAAACAAGTTGTAATGATTATAAGTTTGAAAAAATTATAAGGATTAATGTATTATTTCTCGGGTTGGAAAGTGTCACTGTCCTTACTCTGTTCGTGTTGAGTTCATCTAGCTGACAATGACCTAAATTAGGGTAACTTGTCGGCCTGGGTGTGAATAGCATTCGCTAATCATTCATACATACAAATAAACAGACTTCTTTGTTTTTGCTTTGGGTCAATGAAGTTCTTAGCGATTTTAGTATCTTAATTTCTATTTTGTTTGATCAAACCTTCTTTTTCTTGCAAAATTTCAGGCAGATGTTGACAATAGTGGTACCATAGACTATGGCGAGTTCATAGCAGCAATGCTCCATCTAAACAAGGTACAGAGAGAGGATCATTTGTACGCAGCTTTTTCATACTTTGACAAAGATGGGAGTGGATACATCACTCCAGATGAACTCCAACAGGCGTGTGACCGGTTTGGCTTGGAAGATGTTCACCTAGAAGATATAATACGTGAAGTTGACCAAGATAACGTAAATGACTTTCCCTACCAATTGTCTGTTCTAATTTTTTCTCCCCCAACCCTATTGTCTTTATTCTAATTTTTCTTTTTGGCTTTTTTTACAGGATGGGCGCATTGATTATAACGAGTTTGTGGCTATGATGCAAGACACTGTTCTGGACAGAAGGGCACACAAAGTAACATAAGTATATCTTTAAGATTAATACCTAATCCCAAATTACAAACCAACAAGAGTCGGTAGGTAATACTTTTTCTTTAGCTAATATTTGATCTTTCTTAACAAAATTTGAAAGGCATACTGTTGTAAAGGTCAGCCAGGCTTCGGAGTGGGAGAGACTCATGATTCTTTTGCTCATTGTGTAGTGTTATACCTCTTTGCATTTACTCAGTTCTCTATTGAATAGTTGAAATTTATTAATTTATTTTACCTAACCTATTAAAAAATATATATATATATATATATATATATATATATATATATATATATATATATATATATGGGAACCCTGTTGGCAACCTGCAGATCTTGATCTTATTTTCTATTTCACCAGCTTCTCTTTTCTGTTACTACTGGACTCCAGGGACCTTACAGAGTATCCAACATTTCTTTCGTTTTATTCATTACAGTAATATTCTTCTTTACCTTTTCAACACTGTTACCCTCGCCTGAAACCATGCATGGTTATGCTCTCCATTTGTACACTGTACTAAGTTCACCGTTAATTGGCTCATGGCTTACGGCGTCAGCTCACAGCATTGGAGTGAAAATGCCAAAAGTAGGAAAAGGATAACTAATTGACATTGATTTTCTTACAGGAATTGGCTGTTTCTTGCTCAATTTCCTTGCTCTTGTTTGTGTGTTTATATCCTTTTGATATTGATTTTAACGTTTCATGTGCCATGTATATATGTTCCTTCCACTAAAAAATTGACTAGAAAAAGAAAGGTAGGTTGAATTGGTTGAAAAAAAAAAAAAAAAAAAACCAAAGCACCATCCATCTTTGATCGTTCCACTGGACTTTAGAAATATTCCAATGTAAGTATTCCATGTTCTTGAAATGACTATGGGATTTATTTAACAAATATTTCCCCATTCAAAGGTTGTCTGCAGCTATTTCATACATGCACGCCGAGGTTCAAGAATAATATAAAAAGACTTTGAGAAAGCAATTCCATTCCAACAATCCCTCAACTCATGGCTAGATTACTGCAATATTCCTCCTTTTACCTTTGTTTCCATTCTATAATTGTGGCCACAGTATTAAGTTCTATCCCAAAGCTTATTCTTTCATCAACCCTATACTCTGATATCCAAGTGCTTCGCACCCTGAAGCGTTCTGTTGATCCCAGCTCCATCTCCCCAAGATCTTACCTTACTACTTGGGACTTCATGGTGGATCCCTGTGAAAGTACTGGTAAAGTGTTTCTCGGAATAGTATGCAGTATTCCTGTTATAGACAATGCTAACGCTCCTAGCAGGATTATAGCAATTGATCTAGATGGCGTTGGATATGATGGGTTTCTGTCGCCGTCGATCGGGAACTTAACCGAGCTCACCACCCTCAGCCTAAACAAGAACAAGTTCCGCAGAACCATACCAGAATCGATCTCCAATCTTAAAAAGCTCACCCGGCTTTCACTGGCGGACAATTGCCTCACGGGCACCCTTCCTACAGAAATCACTTTACTAAAGAATCTTGAATATCTAGACATTTCAGGAAACTGGCTCACTGGCTCAATTCCAACTAATATCACCAGATTAAGAAGCTTGGCCTACTTAAGTTTTTCAAGCAACACATTCACAGGCACAATTCCTGACCTCGCAGGGTTGTGGCAACTTGAAACTCTAGATCTTTCTTCCAATCAACTCTTTGGAAATCTGCCACATTTTCCTACGAGATTGAAAACGCTGTCTCTAAACAGCAATATACTTTCAGGCCACATTTCTCGTGTTAAGATGCTCCACGACCTTAGACGACTAGATCTAAGTGACAACAGGTTTTCAGGTCACATAAGCAAGGACATTGTTTCATTACCTAGGTTGGTTCACCTTAATGTTTCAATGAACCGTTTCACCGCAATAGGGACGCGCAACTTTTCCAGGGAAGAGACACAGCTTCAAGTGCTTGACGCAGAAAAAAACAATCTCCATGGTCGTCTGCCTATAAATTTGACCACAATTCAGAATTTAGACACCATTAATCTAGCGCATAATCAATTGGCTGGGCCATTACCAAGAGAATATGGAAACAGATTAGAGAATTCATGGAGAGTCCTGTACTTGGATCACAACTTTCTGTCAGGAAATGTTTCACAAGAGTTCATTGTTCACGCACCACGGATCGAAGGCAGCCTTTCCAAAAACTGCCTTAGGTGTCCAATGTCCACAACCTTGTGCCGAGGAGGGCAAAGGTCAGCTTCAGAATGCATTCACGTACAATAATGGCAGCGAAGTACGTAGGAGCACTCGTCAGATCGATCAAAATCGTATTTCAAATCAATCATGCGGGGGGAAAGTAGAAAAGTTGTCTTTAATGCATTTTCAACAAATAAATAAAATCCTTGTGAAAAATGGAAACCACATAGGAATCTTTGATAAAGAATGAAGTACTGGTCGATGACATGACCGTTAGAAGTCTCTCCGTACGTACAATTAGACTGTTTGAATTTCAGGGAGGGAGCGGATCCATCTACCCGGCCAGGTGGCACTACACCATTGGTTGTATATGGCAGATAAGAGCACTAGCATTGGCTTGGCCAAATGCATCTTCAAACTTTAGTCAATATCACACATTTTTACATTTGTCTATTCTATTTATATTCAATCCCTACATTGGATTAGCTATTTACTCTCTATATAATAATAAAATATTATTAAATTAATAATTTTTTTATTTAATTTATTTGTATCACATTTTATAATTCTACCAATTGAATATTAATAATAATTATATTCTAATTAAATTAATATTAAAAAATTTATATTTTTAAAAGTCATTTAATGTTAATAATAAAAAATATTGATAAAACTCATCTAAAATTCTATCTGAATTTTTTAATTACAAACCAAATCGTATTTTTATTGGAGTGAGAAACTAATATTTTAATATTTTCTTGAAGTGAGAAATTAATATTTTAATGTTTGGTAAATCAATAGTGATTCTCCATTTTTAGCCAATCACTGTAGCAAAAGTCCATTTTATTTTGGACTTGGTCAATCCAATGTGGAGTGTTTTTAGTACATATTATCTAAATTTTAGCCAATCTTTAACTTTGGTCAAGCCAATACTAGCGCTCTAAGGCAGTTAAAATAAGGAAAACTCAATCGATGCGTGTAGTCGACATGCAATCGCCTGACAATTTTATCTTATTTTTTCTATTTATACTTTTTTTTTTCTCTCTCCTTCTTTTTCTCAGCAGACCATTTTCTTTTTCTCACCTACTCTCACCGAATGCACTCATCTTTGCTCAATGGATCTTCCTCCCACTTTCTTCCTCTCTCTCCGCTTCTCTGTTTATCTGCTCACTTTCTTCCTTTTTCTCTCTCTCTACTTTATTTTTTCTTTCATCTGCATTCTTCGGTTGAATCTGTTCCCTTCCATTTTCTTCTTCTCTTAAGTGGTAACGATTTCTGTCTCAATCTTCCTTCCTTACATTTTTATTTCTATTTCGGTTTTTTTTTCCTCTTAAACTTAATCTTTTTTGACGCATTGGATGTATGTATTACTCGATTTCATGCTGTGAATGAGGCGTAATCTTGTTTCTTTTTAGATTTGTATCAGTCTTTTTTTTTATATTTGAATTTTCCATGACCAGTCGCTCATCCTCTGCGTTCGGATATTTGGAGATTTTTTATAGCAAGGGTAGGAAAAAGAAACAATGGCAAGCCATTTCACTCGGGGGCAGCTAATCATTCCGAATGAAAATCTGGACTTTCACCACAAAAGTAATGCTCCATGTTTTTCTTATATTCTCAAGTCAAAGAGGAAGAGAGAGAGAGTGCAGAAGGAAGAAAAGAACACTGAAATAAAGGACCCAGCCGATTGTATTTTTTTATATTAATTGTGAAAGCCGTTTGCACACCGCTTGCAAACGGGGACTGTACGTAGCAGTTTCCCCATGCACCGAACCTTGAAGCATGCAAACATGACCTAGCTGGGTCTAGGTAGAATTCCATGGGATTGCTTGAAAATTAAGCAGGAATCGAAGAAGCTGCTCCAATATTTGAGGATCTTTAGAGAGAGATCCAAATTAATATGACTAGGTAATAATTAAGAATCCTTTTCTACCTTAAATTGATATAAATATAAATAAATATATAAGGTGAATTTTTAATTTGGTCTCTCTCCATGCATGCAATAATTGACCTAGGATACTTTTTTTTCCCCCCTCATGCATCCAGCTTATCCCACAGCACATGACACTCGACCTACCACACATGCAATTTAATCTTTTTCCACGCCAATACACAAATTACCTTTTTTTCAACTTTCTAATTAAAATCCCCATCATACCTTCTGAATCCATCTTTCATTTTCAAGTCTCTTGTCTGAAAATTAAGATTTCCACTTTGTCAACTTTCACGACCTCTGCATCATAAGGACCATATTTTGTTTTTTCACTTTCGTCTGATCATTATCACATACAGGCTGGTGATGGCCGGATGATGCTCTACGACCTTTAATTAATTTCCTTGACTACCGATCCCCAGGCCATCACGTACACCTCAGGCTCACATCACAGCTTGCGTCTGTATTTTTCCTCGCTGTACGTGTATTTTGATTCTCTCTTAGCTAGCTAGGAGTCAGGACAAGTCGATTTTAAGTACTGAAGTAACTGAACGATCATCTATCTTCTCCCTCTGATCTCTCGTGTTCTGCACAATATTTGTGATCGATGCATGCAGTGTCGTTGTGTGAATTGATCATGATTTGCTTCGCATTCATTTCAACTTCCAACGTGATGATATCCTACTTTACATTGCCGAAAGGCCAAAAGAGGAGAAAAAGATTTGCTTACCGTCCTATCAGATACGTGAACAAAAAGATAAAATAAGATACACGTGTAAGAAGGACATGAATGCAGTTGCATGGAGTGAGATCTCCACGTGTCGAGTCGTGTGCGGTATTGAGTCGAAGCCACCAACAACTCGATCGATCGTACGTGGTGAGTTGTCTACAGCTAGCCGTGTCTGCAGTGTAAACGTGGCGAGGGAATGACGGCTAAGTCCAAGCCACGTCCTTGTCACGTGGCTTTTTCTCCCAACGGCGGCACCGCCCCCTTTAGATTACACTGTGTGATAGAGAGTGTGCGAGTATTTCTCTCACCTGGGCTGTAGCTTGTATTTATTGCATTTATAAGCTTTGTATTTGTTTATTAAGAGCGAGACAACTATTACTTTTTTTCTTTTTTCGGTAGAAAATGGATTATTTTCTTTAAAAATGTTATTTGTTTAAAACATTTAGATTCTATATATAATCTCACTATACTTGTCTAGAGTTAATTGGGATAATAATTTTGGAAGGTTTTAATATAAAAATTAAGAATATTCTCTTAAAAAAATCCGTGATCGAGTTCTGATCCAGAATTAGATGAACAATTTGGTGATTTATCAAATCCCAGCCTGCGGAAAGAAAAAGAGAAAGTTGGTAGGGTTATTTTGCCCTTGGAAATTAAAGATGGTCGCTGGATGGAGTTGATATGCCACGTTGCGAGTGGTGGTGGAACGAGAGTGACCAAACATCCACCAGCAACAGGAAGCGACAGACAGCTAATCTTCTTATATATTTATAATCGTCAGGAACCACCAAAACTGTCCTGATCTTGGTGACTACTTTGTCCGTTCCCTCCATCGTCAAAGCATAAATCATGTCTCTACCCCCTTTAGTCTTTAAACAATCAATGGCTCCACATGTTTGGAAACAGTACCTTTTTTTTTTTTTTTGGTCACGATCTTCTTATTTAAATCGAAATGTTTTTATACTAAACAGTAGTCATGATATTTATTTATCATGATATCTTATCTAAATTATTTATTGAAATAAATACAAACCTAAACAATTTTTATAAAATTCGAAACAATAATTAATATTATCTGACCATGAAAATATTATTTTCAAACCATTTTTAACATGAGGTCTCGTATATACTTTTTCAAATTCTTAATAACAAATATTTCTTATGAAAGGATTTATTCAAGCCAATAATTCATTTGGAAATTTCTAGTTCCTTATCGGCCGGCCTTGTGTGGTGCCATATTAGAGCTTTAAGCCCCCAATAATTAGAGTCATGTGGGCAACAGGACTAGACACTACGTACGTGCAATATTATCCAATTGGCCAAAATAATTTCATTTGTCTTCGTCTTCAAGAGATCAGATCATTGGATAGATAAAAAAAGATCAATTTTCGCTTCCTAACTTATTAATTCAATAAACAAAATTGCCAAATTTCATCAATAAAATTCCTAATTCTTTTTATATAGATCAAGAACATGAACTTGGTAAAATAAAATGGTTTGTAAATTGGTTATTAATTTGAGGGGGAGTTTCATGTATCTCTCTCATCAATCTCTCTCACTATTGTTTCAACTGATAGAAAATATAAAATATAATAGAAATTGTGATGGAGAAGATCGAGAGAAGGAGAATTAAAGAGAAACTTTGAAGGCAATGTTTTTCTATTCTCAGTTGTTATTGATCAATATCAACGACATAAAATATGTTAAAAAAATCATGGTGCTCAATACTAGATCTTCTGTCTATTATATATATAGTACCCCTGATCTATATATATATATGACCCTTTTAATTCAGAGAACTGTTTACTTTTTATGGTGCTAAATAGCCGAAAGGTACGTTGATTATAGAAAGCAAGCAAATTATAATAGGACCTTGGCCTACTTCCGTTATGATTATTATAACAAAAGAAGAAATTATCTATTATATATTTTAGTCTATATCTATGTATAGGAGCTAGCTAGCTAGCGGACTTCAAATTATTATAACCATTTGATTTATGTGTTTTCATTTTGGAAAATACTATTCCCACATTTTATTTTTATTTTTTATTTTAGTTAATGATCAAGAAAGTATTTTTAAATGAATTTATGATTTTTTTTATATTTTTAAAAATATTTAAAGTGTTTAAAAAAATGATTGAAAAAAGCAAAAAAAAAAAAAAAAAATTGCCTTTCGATCGGTGAGGATTCTAATCATCTGTGGCTGTAGCAGGTTCCTTTCATTTTCCAAGTACGATGATGAAACCTGTCCCTGTCCAACATTTGATTTATAATATCATTAATCGCAAGATTAATTCACGAATGAATCAGGACAATATTATTTGGTATTCTCAATCAACTTATAAGAGTCTACATGATGCAATCTCATGGATCCGGAGTCTAATCTCCAATGATCGATCGATGTAGACACAAGTGGCGCTTCAAAATGCATGTAATGGGAGCTCCACCACATCATCATGTGAGACGACAGATATAAGTGCTTCAAATCATGAGGTAAGTTTCCACTCTAATTCCCCTCTAATTTTTCCATATTTCTTCCGGCCCCCTCCATCCTAATTACTTTGATCTCGCCAAGTTGCAAGAACATCATGACCTTCTATGTTGCAGAATGCACGCCTTGTTTTCTGTCGGATATTACTGCATGCTAGTTTAAGGAATAAATTTAATATTGGACTAAAATTAGAGTATTTGTGAATATTCTAATGCGCACACGTGTATATATATATATATATATATATATATATATATAGAAAAATTCAATTTATAAGCATGGTGTAGATAACACACTGAGTAAAGTGTACTTTACATGATATAATTTGATTTGGAAGAAAAATTTTAAAATTTGAATATTACAAATTAAATCTTACCATTTAAGTTATGTGTATGTTGTGTTTTACATACCGGCTTGAGAATATAATAACTATATATATATATAAGTATCCCAACTCAAGGACAGCTAGCTATTTAGCGAACGTACGTATAATATTATGAAAGCCAACATGAATGTTATTGGAGAAAGTAATTCAAGACATGATCTTATAAAAAGCCTATGCAAAATTTGTAACTTGGCCGTTTGATAATTTTAAGGCCAACACGATTAAAAAATATACATGTACGTATTCAATGGCATATACGATTATAACCCAAAAATTTTTTAAAATTAAAAAATAGCCCCTAAATTTTATTCATAATTTTATGTATATAGAAATTGGCCCCCCAAAAAAATTTATAATTTCCTTATTCTCATATGCTTTTTAAGATTTTGTAAAATTTCAATATATATAGAAATGTCTTTCTCTAATTTTTTTTTCTTATAATCCCTAGATTTTATATAATTTCTATATATTATCTATTTTCAAGGATGTGGCCACACTAAAATTAAATTAAAACTAAGATTAGGAGAAATAATAAATTATTAACATTGACCCCAAAATTTTTATTTTATATAATATTAAGTTTCTTAATATAGAATCCTAAGTGAAAATACTAGAAAAACTATTTAAGATTGATGATTTATATGAAAAATAGTAGAGATGATTTATCCTCTAAACTTCATTGATTAAGAAAAAGTTTATTTAAGGTATTCTATACTTAATGTGGCACCAAAATAGATAAATTTTATATGAAATTTGATAAATTAGTTTATATATTAGAATGAAAAATAGCATTCTAAAATATCACTTGATAGTTTATATGAAGAAAATAATTTTTAAATATTTCATATTTACAAAAATAATAATGGATGAATAATATTTTATGAAATATTGTAGTAAAAAATCTGAAACAGATATTAAGTAATTTTTTAAAAATTTTATTTATACATTATTTGGAAAATTATCGATACTTAATTTTTTATATGCTTTATGATTTTGTAATATTTTTTTATTTTATATAAACATCTCGTAGGATAGAAAAGTTGGCCCCCTCTAAGAAAATTTGCTGGTCCTGCCATTATACATATTGGTTTTAATTTTCTTAGTCCCTCCTATCTGATTTTTAGCATAACCAAAAACATCATATATTATCGAATGGAATCAAGGCTTAAGTAGGAGTAAGCTAGCATATGTATATTTTGGACTTCTAAACACCATAGAATATTTAATCATGTCGTTTTGGGGAAAACTACTACCCACTGGCGTTTATGCGCCTTGTGCCTAGCTTGAATAGAATATTGCTCAGACACCTTTTGTCCCACATTGGAAAGACATGAGAAACTCTAGTAGTTTATATACGAAATGAAAAGATCAGAGCTCGGCCAAGATCACCAGAATGAAAAAAATCATCCAAACCTCTCATCTGCCGACCTTGGCCAATCTTTTCATGAAATTTTGAATTTTTTTTCTTTTCATGAAATTTTGAATTTTTTTTCTTTTTTTATATTAAACTTGCACTATAATTCAACTCTAAACCTTAATTTTCCATGCTCCTTTAATTTCCATTTTAACTGGGAGAGAGGAAAAAAACAAAACAAGGACGCGCGCCAATATTTAAAAAATTAAATGAGAGCAAGTGATTTTTTCCCTTCCGACCTTAGCCTGTCTTTTTAAAGAAAAACTTGCACTATTATATATAACCTCAACGTCTCTCAACCCTAAGTATCCCTGAGATCAAATCGATAGATTATGTACGAATATAAAACTTATAAAAAAAAAATGAATATAGAATTATAATAAATAACGATCGGGGAAGACAACAGACATCAAATTAAGATATGCCGTGACGATAGAAATGTAACTAGAGACACGCATCATGATTTCTCTATCAACCTGAAATATAATGGAAAAAATGGCTAATGTACGTACGTGTTCCAATTGGAAAAGGAAAAACATGTAGATGAGCTCGATCACAGGAAACTCCAAAAATTCTTGGTTCCCTGCTGGAAGGGTAACCTAAGATCAAACCAGAGCCTCATGTTACAGCCATGCAGCCGGCCTTGATCGGATGTGCATGGTAAACAAATAACAAATTCCATGGCTTATGTCGCATTGAGTTACCTAGCTAGCTAGTTGTTTGTCCCGTTTGAATTCAGTATTAAGTTAAAATGATTTTAGGTGAATTAAATAAAATATTATTATAATATTATTTTTTTATATTATTATTATTTTAAAATTTGAAAAATTTTAATAATTTATTATATTTTGTATAAGAATTTAAAAAAATTATAATAATAAATTAAGATAAATTTTCAATCTAAATCGAGGCTAAATCATTAATTTCTTAATTGACTCTGGAGCTGGATTTAGGATATGTTTGGGGCAAAGATGAGATTTCTCATCTCTATCTCTATTTCATCTCATCATTACAATTTTTTCAAATTTTCATACAAAATATAATAAACAATTCAACTTTTTCAAATCCCAATACAACTTTTTCAAATTTCAATATTTTAAATTAATATTTTAAACTTTTATCTTAACACTATTCATAAAATTTTTAAAAATTTTCATCTTATCTCACCTACCAAGCATAACCTTAGTTGAGTACGCAATAATGAAATTAACCAAGAAAATTCCAATGCAACAGAATTACGAAAAAGTCCACACACGTGTACGTCTCATGTGGCCGGATGATCTTTATCTGTACATCTTTTATTCTTTTTAATTACTACTGTTCATGTTATGCTATTTGTCCAGTTCTTATCACAATTGATTGATTAATTTTGAACCAGTTCTTATCACAATTGATTGATTAATTAATGGGATTACGTGCACATATATTTTGTATTTTTTTGAGAAGTAGCTAGCTAGCTAGGAGGGTGTTTTGGTAACTACATAGCACTGCACGATGTACGTCGACGGTGGTGTTGTTGGAGCCCATTATATATACCTTTCATGAACAAACAGCTTCTCGTTGAGTATTGAGATATTCCTGATCTCCTACACTGGTCCTCCCTGATCGATCCCTAGCTAGCTTTTCAGTCACCCAAGGTATGGATATATAATCCTCAGACCCCATTTAATTCTGTGCGTGCAGCTATATCTCTCTCTCCCCCATGCCACCTCCACCATAATTATGTCTAGTAGGGAGGTTCTGAAGAAGAGTTTAGGTTTCTCATGTCTTCTAACCTCTAGCGAGATTTTATTTATACCTCAAGTTAGCATTTGGTCTGGTTTCTTAAGACCTGCATGACATTTTAGCTGCTTCTTGATTATCTGATCAATTATAAAAGCTTATCGATGATCCGGTCATTGGGAAATATATATCGCTAGTAAAGCCTAAATTATGTAAGAAGGAAGACAACTCTCGGACACGCCATACGCATAATGTTACATTATTTAGACGTTTCGACATGAATTGGTTGGTATGGCAGCCTGGCATTGTGAGTCTTGTAAAATTTTATCCATAGAGTCATTGGTGAAAAGGTAAATTAATCACGAGAAGCACTTCTACAAATCCCTTTTAACTAGAAGTACTTTTTGTTTCTGGGTGTTTGCTATATATTTCATAGCATACCATACAGTCGTGAGCATGGAGAAAACCAATTCATCCGGATTGGCAAGGGCAAAATCGGATCAATCAGTGGTGGAGACGGTTGCAGTGGCTGCGGATAGCGGCGGAACACTGTCTAGAAAGTCTAGTAAGCGGATGGTGCCATCACCAGGGCGAAGTGGTAGCGGCAGCAGCAAAAACCCACACATTAGAAAGTGTAGGAGTGCCCAAATGAGGATAGAATTGGATGAAGTTAGCAGCGGCGCCGCTCTCAGCCGAGCCTCGAGTGCCAGCTTGGGCTTTTCATTCTCTTTCACCGGATTCACAATGCCTCCTGATGAAGAAACCGACTCCAAGCCGTTTAGCGACGATGATGGTTGTAAGTCTCTCTCTGCAAATATTTCTTGACTACAGTACTATAGCTAGCCCGGTGCTCCTGAGGTCACTCTGATCGAGCGTGTTAATGCTCGCAAGCAGGCTGGCCACTTGGATTCCACAAAACCTTTGTGGGGAAATACTGTTCATACCACTAATTGGTTTGCGCGTGCATACGTGTTTGCATCCATGTTTTTTTATCTTTCATATATAACATGTTACATCAATACATAATCTTTAGGATTTGTTGGTGCAAAACTTTTAAGTAATTAACTTCAAACAACAGAGAGTGTGTATAATGCACTTGGTGAGAAAGAGGGACCGGAGTACTTATTTTGGTCGTGTTGAGCATGTTCTTAAAAAAGCAAATAACTATTTAAATCTGCATGCGTAGAAAAAACAATTATAAAATTTACATAATTAATGTTGGTCGTATGACTTATGTTGGCTTTGGAAAGACAATTATGGGAAACGGACACAAAACGGATCAGATTTTAGTAAACACCGTTGATCATGGCAAAGGGTAGTGATGACAGTGCGCCTTGAGAGCGTTGCGAAGGGAGAAATCATTGATGTGAGAGAGTAAGCAAAAAAGTGAGGCAGGGGCAGTTTACTCACTTTTATTTGACGCCACTCAATAATGAACACAAAGTGTTAGTTTATGTCTGATCTTTATATGAAAAAAGTGTGTTGTAGACTTGTAGTACTTGTACTACATCACTTAGAGCACTAGTATTAACTTGATCAAATGTATCTCTAAACTTTAGTCAATATCATACCTTTTTATATTTGTCTATTCTATTTACCTTCAATTTTCATATTGGATTAGCCATTTACTCTCTATATAATAATAAAATATTATTAAATTAATAATTTTTTTATTTAATTTATTTGTATCACATTTTATAATAATTCTACCAATTGAATATTAATAATAATTATATTATAATTAAATTTATATTAAAAAATTTATATTTTTAAAAGTCATTTAATGTTAATAATAAAAAATATTGATTAAACTCATCTAAAATTCTATCTAAATTTCTTAATTACAAACCAAATAGTATTTTTATTGGAGTGAGAAATTAATATTTTAATATTTTCTTGAAGTGATAAATTAATATTTTAATATTTGGTGAATCAATAGTGATTCTCCATCTTTAACTAATCACTGTAGCAAAAGTCTATTTTATTTTAGACTTGACAAATTCAATGCAGAGTATTTTTGACATCAATCATCTAAATTTTAACTAATTCTTCCATTTGGCCAAGCCAATGTGATGCCCTTAGACGTTGGGTCGAGGCTGGTGCGAAGTGGCCCCCCTTTTCCAAAGAAACCACTTTGGCTGCCTTTGATCACTCGTTTGAACTTTAGGAAGTACTTTTCGACTCGGAACTGAAGGAAACAAAAAAATCTGCTTCACTCATCCTTCCTTTTTTTTTTCATTCAAAATTAAACATCATGAAGTGATTATAGGAACCTTTGATGAGTGTTTAAAGTGGCTAGCTTGGTCCTGTTTTATTTATATTTTGGCTTTGATCTAGTTTTCAAGGATGCATATATTCGAGTGTCACTAATTAACATGTGGGGTCGATCCTTCACATCACACTCCTAATAGGTGGGAGACATCACCTTTTTTTTTTTTTCACAAATAAAGGTGAAGGGTATCTTTCTCTTAGTACCAGTTAATTATAGAGATAATTGGGTCCCATGTCTTAGACTTTGCACGTCTCATAATTCTTCAGATGCGACCTTGAAAAGGATTTCACTTATTTATTTATTTATTTATTTTAATACATTTGGAGAGGGGGTTCCAACATAAGACTTCCATTTTGAAGGCCAGAAATTTATGTCAATTAGGTTACTGTCCTTCGACAGAAGGATTTCACTATATACGTTTCTTTTATGTGAGATCGTAGCTAAAATCACGGAGACTTGATTTCCTTCTTTTTTTGCTTTTCATTTTTTTTTTCATATTTATTTGTTAATGAGTTTAGAGAAAGTTAAAAGAACCTCTACGTACGTTATGACTCCTATCTTTATTTAGAATGAGTACTCTAAGGTATATTGCTGACTTAATCAATATATTATTTTTTAATTAATCAATTAAATTAAATGTCAATACTGTTATGTGTTGCATATTTCTACAACCAATACACAGGAATGATGGATTCTGCTGTTTTCTTATTAATTACAACATTTAATCATCACATGCAATCTGTTCGTAATGATCAGTACTTGGCATGGATGAAATGGAAGCGCTAGAGTTTTCACTTTTCAGGCACTGATTAACGTTTCTGCTTTGTGCTCATATCTAATATTAGTTATACGATGTTGCAGCCGATCAGGATCTTGAAGCTGGCACACGTAAGCCGAAGCTGCATTCAGAACCGACCTTGCCAATTTATCTCAAGGTAACAGTGCCGGACATGCATGTTCTCCTTTACCCTTCTTTACTGAGGCTGCTCCACGTATCGGTATTCGAACCTTATGTGCTTTCAATGTTCCATGGATTGATGCTATACTATCTCTTTGGACAGGCCATGATAAATGCGCATTGATCACACACATATACATATATAGCATCAACGCCACCCATAGAACATGGCTAGCAATAGCAATATTATATAGCATGGACAGGTTCAGTCTCGTACGGAGATTCATTCTATATGATATTTATGTACAAGACTTCCCCTTCTTTCCAGCAGTACTAACAGCTATTGGGTTTTAGAACCAGAGGAAGTAGTTCATATTCCTAACTGGTTCTGAGTACTCCGGTATTGAGGCTAGGAAATCCGAGTCAGACCTTAAGCTTAAAATAAGAGAAACGTTAAAGCATGTTTTAAAGAACAATCATGTTCTTATGAGCACTGGTATCTAAAGGACAATCATGTTTTATATATGTTTTTTAAGTATTAGGAAGATGTGTAATCAATTTGCTCACTGAGGATGAATTCTTATTTGGGAAATCGCAGTTCACAGATGTGACATACAAGGTAACTCTCAAAGGAATGAGAACAACCCAAGAGAAGGATATTCTGAATGGGATTACGGGTTCAGTGAACCCTGGGGAGCTTTTGGCATTGATGGGACCTTCAGGAAGTGGAAAGACAACACTCCTAAATCTGCTCGGTGGCAGGCTTAATCAGCCCACCGTTGGATCACTTACTTACAATGACCAGCCTTATTCCAAGTTCCTAAAATGCAGGTCCGGATCTAAACTCAGTTCATGGCTAAGTTCACTTGCTAAATATAGGCTTTGAGTATGCACTAGAATATTGATTTGAGTAATTAGATTCACTATTTATGATCGGTTTTAAATTTTTAGGATAAGTAGTAATTTATTCTGATATCAATAATTTCCAGCTCTAGATTATTCAAAGAGACAAAGGAACAGTAACACATCAATAGTGCAGTTACAGTACCCAAAGATGTCAGTATTGATCATCAAAACAGTCAATCAAGGGAAGGAGCAATTACAATGAAGGATTGATTTGGTTTCCCATCAAGAATTCACTTTATCTAAGCCTTCTTATGAATCTTTACCCCAGATTGCTAGTTTTACCTAAAGGCACACTAGAACAAACATGACCTGGGATTTAATTAGAATTAAAGCCCAAATAGGCATCATAATAACGTGAAACATTTGACAGGATAGGATTTGTGACTCAAGACGACGTTCTGTTTCCTCACCTTACAGTGAAGGAAACATTGACATATGCAGCCCTCCTACGACTCCCAAAGACATTGACAAGAGAGCAAAAGGAAAAACGAGCAATAGATGTCATCAATGAGCTAGGCTTGGAGAGGTAATTTGCATACCTTTTTCCCCCACTTGCTAGTCTTGTTCTTGAAAGCTAATGTAGGAAGAGAAATATAATGTGCATACAGGTGCCAAGACACTATCATTGGGGGCTCCTTTGTTCGGGGAGTGTCAGGTGGAGAGAGGAAAAGAGTTTGTATTGGAAATGAGATCATAATCAACCCGTCACTTCTGTTTCTTGATGAACCAACCTCTGGTTTGGATTCTACTACTGCTTTAAGGATTGTCCAGATGTTGCAAGACATTGCAGAGGTATTTTACACAATATGTTTCTGTGACAATATAATCTACAGAAAGCAAAGTTGTATTGTATGTAATAACTTTTTCCAAATTTATGGCAGGCTGGAAAAACAGTGGTAACGACGATCCATCAGCCATCAAGCAGACTGTTCCACAAATTTGACAAGTTAATCCTTCTTGGGAAAGGGAGCTTAATCTACTTTGGAAAAGCCTCAGAAGCAATGGTGTATTTCTCATCTATAGGATGCTCTCCTCTGATTGCCATGAATCCGGCAGAGTTCTTAGTAGACCTTGCAAATGGGAACCTCCATGATGTCTCAGTACCATCAGAATTAAAGGACAAAGTGCAGATGGGGAATTCAGAGGCTGAAATACGGAACAGGAAACCATCTCCTGCTGTCGTGCAAGAGGTAAACAGGGTGTTAATTCTATAAATCTTATTTGCTTTTTTTTTCCTATTGGTTGTTACGTTGAAATGTATTTAAATTATTATAAGCAGTTATCATGGTTCAGTAATTACAAAAAAATGGCACGATGCACCAAAACAACATTTATAGAAATATCCAGACAAAGATCTAGAATTTACATGATAAGCATGTTTTACAATCTATTGTAACAATGTGCTTCTGTTTAGCCGAAGAGAAGCGCCGGTCCCATGACCTTGTATGTCATGATCATATAGCTCAACCTTCACTGTCATGACATTCTCAAAACATATGGCCAGTATATAGATCAAATGACCGAATCACCTTCAGTCCCATGAACATTTGTGACAGAAGAGAGGGAAGAAAATTCCTAGTAAAACCCATTAAGTGGCAGCTGTGAATGATGCCTCCAACTAGCAAACTGTTTTCCCTATACATAATTCAGACCATATATTTTCCCATGAATAAAAGTTAAAAGCAGCAAAAACTGGTGTTTAGAGTTCCTCATCTGGATATCAAGTTCTTCATAATTGTGATTGTTATGTCCTAAGAGCAGGTGCCACCTTACCTGATTCCTTGGGAGCAAAATAAAGGCTATGGCCCTTCTTAATGAATCTTTTATTTAAAAGCAGTATCTTGTGGAGGCGTATGAGACACGAGTTGCAGAAAATGAAAAGAAGAAACTTCTGGTTCCTATACCCCTCGACGAACAAGTAAAATTGAAGGTCTCTTCTCCAAAGAGACAGTGGGGGGCAAGCTGGTGGGAACAATATTCCATATTGTTCTGGAGAGGATTCAAAGAACGGAGGCATGACTATTTCAGCTGGTTGAGAATCACTCAAGTTCTCTCTACTGCAATTATCTTGGGATTACTGTGGTGGCAGTCTGATACTGACAGCCCCAAAGGCCTGCAAGAACAGGTAAGCCAATTTCTCATCAAAATTTCAAGTAAGTTAATTGACCTCCAATGGTACTGAAAAATCTCACATAGCTTCTGCTATTGTGCCTGTGCGGAAATATACTATCCAGTAGCAAACTTAACCTACCTTTATTGCAGGCAGGACTGCTTTTCTTCATCGGTGTCTTCTGGGGATTCTTCCCTGTATTCACAGCAATCTTCACATTCCCGCAAGAAAGAGCCATGCTGAGTAAAGAAAGAGCAGCCGACATGTACAGACTAAGTGCATATTTTGTGGCTAGAACTACAAGCGACCTTCCACTTGACTTGTTACTACCAGTACTATTCCTTGTTGTCGTCTATTTTATGGCAGGCTTGAGACTGAGTGCTGGTCCCTTTTTCCTAAGCCTGCTTACAGTCTTCCTCTGCATTGTGGCGGCTCAGGTATTACCTCTTATAGTGGGGATTAAGATGGCATCCTAACCAAAAATAGCATATTTAATTAAATATGACTGGTTGCAACAGGGGTTTGGACTAGCTATAGGAGCTACATTCATGGACTTGAAGAGGGCAACTACTCTGGCCTCAGTAGCTGTCATGACCTTCATGCTAGCTGGTGGGTTCTTTGTGAAGGTAAACATGCGAACCCCTTTTCTGTTTTTTTTCGGGGGGTTGGGAGGTGGAAGCTCGGAAGTCAATATAAGTTTTCTTCAATTGAAGTTTATGAAGAAGGGGAAAAAAAGGTTTTAAAGATGTAAGTTAATGTATGCTGTGTGATATCAAAACAAAAGGACGAGGTCTCACCGTATATTATTACAAAGAACTTATTTTCAAAAGCTGCCACATAAATCTAAAGCCAAAACTAACAATTAAGTGTCTACAACGTTGCAGAAAGTTCCGATATTCATTTCTTGGATCCGCTATCTGTCTTTCAATTACCACACATACAGGCTGCTTCTGAAGGTGCAGTATGAACACATCACACCCAGCATAAATGGGATGAGAATAGACAAGGGTATAGTGGAGGTCAGTGCCCTGGTAGCCATGGTTTTTGGTTACCGTCTTCTGGCATACCTTTCTTTGCGGAGGATGAAACTCCAATCTGGAGCTTAATAAGTTTGCGATCTGGAAAGGAGCATAAATCTGGTCCCTGGAGAGCTGCACAAGGAGCCGAGTGTCAAGGTGAAAAAAAATGGTAGCGAATTGATCAATGTGTAAAAACCATTCCCCATAAATGGCATCCAAGGAGAATGCTACATGTTCCTAAGTCAATTTCACTGTATGCAAAATCCTCTGAGATGTTTCCGGAAAATCTCAAACTCAAGCGGTCATATGTTTTGGGGGCAAGAAGAGATAATCTCTATCTTTATCTCATCTCATCATTACAACTTTTTTAAATTTCTATATAAAATATAATAAACAATTCAATTTTTTCAAATCTCAATACAACTTTTTCAAATTTTAATATTTTAAATTAATATTTTAAACTTTTATCTTAATACTATTCACAAAATTTTTAAAAATTTTCATCTTATCTCACCTATCAAGCATTAAATATTTATTAATATGTAACCGCATCAAATATTTATTTATGAAGAAAATCTACTTACAAATAAGCTTATCGACGCAATCAACACAATATTAATGTTGAAATCTTACACATCAGTTGGCAAAAGTATCGATGCTTTAATTTTCTTTTTTTTATTGTAATGGGTCCAGTGTTAGTACACCAACTAGTAAATAGCATAGCTTATATACTAGTGGATTGAGGTATGAATTGTAATTCTCAGGTTAGAAGATAAATAAACGTCATGTAGACAACTCTACAATTTTCGTCTGCATAGTTTCCGCTTTAGCGAATACAAAATTACAGAGCAATCCCGTGTGCTGACATTGATTAACTACCCATTGTGCAAAATACATCGATTTCAATGATTGTTGGCCTGTCCAAAGGGGGAAAAATGAAAACAAAATGAAAAACAAAAAATATCAAATATGTTCATGCCTCCACCCTCTATAGATTTTTTTTCCCACCCACTGTAGATCGTTGCCGCTAAATAAGCAAACTACATGATTTTGCAGTCAGGTGGTCATGCTGAATCACGACCTTTTCACATATGGACCTGGTAGATCATGCCAACGTCCTTAACCAACCAAGAAGTCGAAGGAGGGCAGCATCTAATATTGGTGACTTCTTCTCGAGCCCTGCAAAAAATAAAAAATAAAAAACCAATTGAGAAATGAGAAGTGCTCATTTACGAAGAACTTGCTAAACTTTTGTCCAGAAAGTGTCATCCTGGTATTATCCAAGCCTCGTTTTCTAGAGTGAGCTCTTAACAAGTCACAACTGTGAGCTTAAATACAAGTAGCTAAGTTGTTAAAAGATCAACCGAATCATTTCAACCCGTAACAAGCTACTTTGTACTTAAAGAGGCCGTAGCTCACCAATATCAGCAGCTACTCGGTGTGCACACATTACTCCTGAAAAGGCTACAGCTATAACACCTTGTCCTGGAAAGCAGCTATCACCAACACAGTAAAGACAATCTACACCCTGTAGTTTCCATTATCAGATGAGCCAAGTAAATTAAGTATGCTTATAAAACTAGTTACTGATAGACCCACCATGGTATATAACTGAACTTACTGTGGTATTGAATGGCATTCCGAGTAATCCCTTGGGAGTGCCTCGTGGCATTGGTCCATAGGTACCTTTATCACGAGCCAGGTACCGCCTGTGTGTCTTTGGTGTTCCTACCTACCATGAGTCAGGACCAGAGACACTTTCAATGGACATCATTTTGTCAAGAGCTCAAGAAGCAGAAATTCGCAGACAGTGCTATTAAACTGGGACGTGGGGATATTGGAGGGGATCAGTTTCAATATGTTTTCATCACAGCACAGAGTTAGTAGTCAGGTAGATTTAACAAACATTCAGCATTCTGAAAACCAAAGCTTGATTTCAACCTTCAAGCACATACAGCATTCTGCAACTACAGTTCACTTTTAACATTTTGCACATTGTCAAAAGCATATTTGCAATATTGTTCAGTAGTATGACCAAAGGCCTGTACCTCCATAAAAACGATTGATGATCTCAGCCCTGGAAATAGTTTCTTCTCTAATCTCCTGATTATTTCATCTGCTACAATTTCCTTCTTTGCCTCATAGTCTTTTCTAGGAAGACCCTAGAAAGTAGAGCAGCTCCTTTGTTATTTGAAATATCATAGACATTTTTTGAATCCCACCTAAAATTTAGGAAGGGCCAAGATCCAAATGAGATGTAACCTTTCTATTTAATTTTGATAGATTATACTTACCTCCCAGTCCTCCATGGCAGAAGTAGTAAAAATATGAAGAATGTGACGTCCTTGTGGAGCCAATGATGAATCAAGGACAGTTGGAATGCTTAAAAATATACTTCCATATGGCTCCTCTAATTTTTTCCAATCATTCTTTGTTGTTTTGGAAGATGAGGGGGGAAGCAAAGACAAAAAAGTGAAGTATTAATCAAATACTACTTCAGTATAGACCCAAAAAATTGCCGAGGAAATGAAGCTATGAAATAAAACAAGTACCTCAAGCACAAAATGGTGGCAATCCGTATCTGGTGGCAGGGCCTCAGCTTTAACCCCCATGTGAATGGAAAGAAAAGATGGAGCCTTAACATAAACTTTCTGAAAATTCTCTTCTTCCTTAGGGAGGCGTTCTCCTTTTAAGAGATTTCCTACACAAAAGCAAAGTTTGATAAAATTAAATTATGAGTAAGAGAATTAAACATACCATCACATAATAAAGCTAAAAAAAAAAAAGATTGTCATCCAAGTGAAAATTTCAAAATTCCTCGCCAAAACTAACCAAAAGTATCCCATCTGGTAGCATTTGATATTATGGTTTTGGCAAAGTACTCCCTTCCATCTGATAGCCTAGCTCCCACCTAAAAAATGCAAAATAAGATCAAATAAGCAACAAAAACATCCTTTTGACCCAGAGAATGAATCCTGGATAATTTTTTTGTTAGTTATTTCAAGACTAATATCAGGCTCACAGCTTTTCCCTGCTCGAGTATAATGCTAGTCACATTTGCCTTGTAAAGTATTTCACTGCCCTGATCAATCAGGCCTTTTGCTAAGGACTTTGCAATCCCACCAACACCACCAACAGGGTAGTTAATACCACCAAAATGCCTGTCACAAAGAACCTGGGACAAAAAATATATAGGGAAACAGCATTAAAAATAAGAGAAATACTTTAGCTACAAAGGGATTACATAAAAATGAATCCACAAACTGATGTGGCTTAATGCAGTACTTTAGATTGTAAAGTTACTTTTATTGTAAAGTGGATCTAACGGATCACATAAAGCCACATCATTTTGTGGGTTTATTTTTGTGTACACTCTTTGTGTATGTAGCACTTCTCTAAAAATAAACATAGAAAGAACCTAAAAAGCAAACTGAACAGCTTACCATGCTAGCATTGATCATTGGTGTCTGCAAAGAGTTGACTGTGCTCACAATGAAACACTGCAGGAACAAAATAGGCAAAAATTTTTAAGTTGAAGTCCATGGGATGAGATGAACCATAGTGCAGACTATTCGATAACGATATAAAAATTCTAATAGAATCAAGAAAGTTCCTTCAACCCACCTCTGCATCTATGAAAGACAACAACTGGGGATCGTTAATGAATTTTCGAGCTATGTCTCCAGCATTTTGAGGCAAATAATAGGCTGCAGGCGCCAACATTATTTAATTCCATAAACAAGAGATCTGAGTATTGGGTATAAACTTTTGACAAATTAAACTGAAATTTTCTTTCACATATTTATATGTTTTAGCAGTAAGTACAAGTGTGAAGTAATCAAAACATCCACTTTTCCTTTCTTCAACTACTTTTCATGCCACAATCACATATGACTCCCAGTACATAACGCAGGTATCTGAAAACTCAGCAATTGATCAAACTATTGCCCAAAAGATATCCCAACCAGCACTGGTGAAATAAACCAAAGCCCGGATGACCTCTACAACTATGACATTGATTTACAAATCACCGCTGAATAAATAAATCCAGGCAATAATTATTACCGAGTGTCAAGCATTCAATGGGCTTCTGGAAGAACTGCCCAAAAAGGTAGATTGGCTCCTCAAGTGACTTCAATTCCAAGGAGTTCAGAGCGTTGAAAATCTACTCATTATTTACACAAGTTACTAATGTGAGTAGTGAATAATAAGTGGAGGCAAAAATAGCCAGCGGAAGTTGTAGTCATCTTAATTAAAAAAGACATTCCACTTTAAAATTTACGACAGACCTTCCAACATTCACCGTAGAACTGGAGGATCCCTTCCTTTTCATGGGGAAATTTATGAGTAAGTTCTGCAATGAATTCGCTATACTCTCTGTGCACTCGGACAGAAAGGTTATTGGGTAAATGGAAATGGACAGTAGTTGGATCAGGTATCACTTGCATCTCACATCCAACTGCTGCCAATGCTTGGGTTATCAGATTTAGATTGCCCTGCCCAGATTTGAGGAACACATCAAATGCAAATTTCGCATTTCTACAAAATCACCCTACACCACTATAATTCTTCAGAACACAAGTTATGATATGAACCAAATTTTATCTCTATCACCATAAGTACATGGATTTTTATTTAAATATCATCACACCATAAGAGTGTAACGTGGGAAAGACACAAGGAATCCACGCAAAAAACTAACCTTGTCGCTGAAACCAAACATCACAGAGGACCCAACATCAAAAGTATACCCATCCCTCTGGTAATATCCAGAGCTACCACCAGGAATGACATACTTCTCCAAAACCAGAACCCTAGCCCCCTTCACCGCCAACTGTGTCGCCGCAACTAATCCTCCAATCCCAGACCCGATAACAATTGCATCATAAGAATTCTCCCTACCCAGCCCTCCTCCACTTCCCTCTCTCTCTACCGCTTTATCTACACTAAGCACCGATTTGGACCTCAATTCAAATTTCTGATTGCTCCAATTCACCTCGCAAGCCCCTGAAATCCCACTACTATGGTTAAAACTTTTGGTATTCGGGATTCTCAGGGCACCACCAGACAGAATTTTGCATCCTGAACTTGTAAGTCTGGAAGTGCCCAACTGTCTGGAGCTGTAAAACCCTGAATCCATGCTAAAGAGCTGGTGATCATTGAGAGCTCGAGTTTTAGCACGTTTAATAGAGAAGACCTTGTGTTTTCTACTACTGGGTCCGATCCTACTTGATTGTGCGGCATAACACTCATCAAAAAGTTGACAACTGTTAAACCCAGAATTAGAGTCGCGGAGATTGCAACCAAAGAAACCAATAGGTTTTACTTTTTGAGAAACGAAGAAGTTGAATTTTTGTTTTGGGTTTGTGGGTCTTATAAAACCCAATTTTGTGGGACTATGGCGATTGAGAATAAGGGTATTGTGGTTGCCAGGTAAAGAAGAAGACATAAATTCAGGCACGGGAAGTGAGTGGGCGAGGGTCATTTTTCTGAGTTTTTCCTTTCGACGAGAGAGATTGAGGTTTTTAAGCTATTGCTGGTTCTATTACATCTGTATTAGGTACTGAAAAATGAGTGGGTTGTGATTCCACTCCATGATTCCCCAATCCTAAAATGAGACGAGACAAAGGGCAATTCTTTATTTATAGAACGAAAATGGGAAAAACTGTTATTCAAAGAATGTGGATACGTTGCTTTTTGGATTTAGTTGGCCACTGGATTTATCTATGGGTGGGTTTTGTGAGATTGTTAACTGGGGATGACTGATAATATGCCCTCAGCTCTGGAATATTATAGTGGACAGTAGCGGATACACAGAAACATCAAACAGCTATGATTTTATACATGCATTTTTCTTATTTGGGCATTCTTCCTGCTTTTCTCGGTTGTTTATGGAAAGGATCGCATCACCATGGAAGAAGGGGAGCTGTGGCTTTTTGGCCTTGGCGAGTGCAGAATAGAGATAAACTGCCTTTCAATTTTGAAGCTAGAACAATGCAACCCATATCTTTAGTGTACCTACAAACGAGTCACAAGTCAAGACTTCCTTTGCCCGACAGCAATTGCAAACAAAGTCGCATAATCACAAAATGCCGGCGTTTTGTTTAGTGAACTCTCTAAGCAATTGCAAATAAGTAGAATTAGCTTTAGAGAGTTCAATTTTAGCCTCATTTGTTTAGTGAGATACGTTTAAAGTTAAAAAATTAAAAAAAATATTGTTAAAATATATTTTTTAATATTATTTTTTATTCAAAATTTAAAAAAATTAAATTGTTTATTTCATTTTATATTAAAATTTAAAAAAATTATAATGATTATATTAAATAAGATGAGATGAATTGAGAAATTTTTTAAAAATAAACGAGAAGTTATCAACTTTTTTTATAGACTTTTAGTCATATTTTTCTTTAATTATTCTACTCATTATTCCTACACTATACAACTATTAAAAAAAATAAAAAACATGTGTATGATTTAACAATGATGAGTAAAATTTTATTTTATTTTTTTCTATTTGCATCGGCGCATATTACTTGAAATATAGACATTATTGTAATGGGCTATTTGTGGGGGAGCAAAGTAGCGAACAAGCCCAATCTTGTACGACACCGTGAGAGATTCAAGAGATTCCATTAATCAAAAAATTGTGTTTTGTTCTGTTAAAAAAATATGCCACTGAAGGGCCCAACCGGGTTCGAACCGGTGACCTCTTGATCTGCAGTCAAATGCTCTACCACTGAGCTATGGACCCAAGTTGTTTGATTCGCATTACTATTCTAATAAAGTAGTTTTGATCGGAATGGGGTCTTGAATTTAAGATGGAGAAGCCAAGGCAAGCCAAAAAAAGGAAAAATGAGAGTGAGCGGGCTCATTTGGATTGTGAGTTCAAAATGTTTTAAATGAATTAAATAAAATATTATTATAATATTATTTTTTAATATTATTATTGTTTTAAAATTTTAAAAAAATTGTAATGATTAGATAAGATGGGTTGAAAATATTTTTGTATCTAAACAAACCTAAATATATAATTAGTCTAAATAAAATAATAATAATTTTTTTCAAGAAATAATAAAATAAGAAAAAAATGAAAATGAAGAGTATGGTTGGCAACGCACCACCGCCCCAATGTGAAAGTCCCTCACTATACGAGAAGGAACGGAACGTATTGGATCTAATAGTCCAATTGAATTGAATTGCATTGTATAACATACAGGTGCTATAAACCAAGCCCCCATACGTGCCATCCCCATTCATCTTTCCCACGTGGCATTTAACCACCCCTTGGTTGACAGTTTGACACGTGTGCATTCAGTTCAAACTGTAAAAGAGTTTTTTAAACCAATAAGCCTTATCCAGTTCCCACTTTTAAATCCAATCCCTTACACCTCCCGTCACTCCTCCCTGTCTCCCTCTCTCTCTCATTTTGGATCTGTCTCTCTCTCTCAAGTCTGTTCCAATGGCTCTCCGGATCGTGTACGGGGTGGTGTTCTTGTCCTTCTCTTGCACCTGCATCAAGATCCTCCACCTCATACTCCACCCAGTCTTCTACTTCACCTCCTGAACCCAACCCCCCCCCCCCCCTGGGGCGGCGGTGGGGCTCCAAACATGTTGGAAGCTGAATTTTCCTGGAAAATTGATCGGAAAGTCGGAATGGGTTAGTCGTCCTGTTTTTCTCTTCTTTTTATAAACGTATACGCGTGATGGGTTTGTATCCGTTCAATGGTTTTTCCGGTGTAGTCTTGGTGTGTTCCTTTTTCTTTGATTTAATATTTTTTTTTTTTTCATTTCTACCAATGTTTGTTTGTTGGTCTGGGGTGACAGGATATCATGGGATTTTTGTTTTTTTGACGATTTGATGGGAATTGATGTACTTTGTGGCCAACAATGTTGGCTCGTGAATTTGTATTTGATATAATGCTATAATTTACTTTGTTTTCGAGACCTGATTATTTACAATGCTGAATTTGCTCTATTTTTTCCCCCTTCTCCTTCTTCTTTGGAATTTGGACTAATTATATGGTCATTATAATTTGAACCAACTGTACTTTTAGCGGAAATTAATTCTAATACGAATACGTTTATTTAAATACCATTTACAATGTAAACAAAAGGGATTTTGTTGGTGCTTAAGAAGTGCCTCGTGTTTATTATCATAAATATCATAAGATATTTGAATTAGATAAATGATTTGTATAAGTTTGAAACGGATAAATTTTATGTAAGTCTTGTTAAAAAAATAGATCCATCTTAAAATATATATATATATATATTTTAATTTATAAGATTTACTTTTTTACAAATAATTTATATAAAATTTATTTATTTAAAACTTGTATATAGCATTATTCGATTTTCTTAGAATTTGTTCTGAATTCCAAAAGTTAAATAGGCTGAAACTTGGTTGGCCAACCAACCATGACAACTTTGGGACTTTTCAGCTTTAATCGGATTCGACGGTGGTAGCTTTGATCGAAGGGTATTGGGGGGGTGGGGGGCCGTTAGATGCGGCCGAGCATGCATCTTTACGTGCACGATAAGGCTGAGATCACAATATACTAAAGTTCACTATCTACTGCCGAATTTAGTTTCAAGAAAAATGGGACAGTAACGTCAAAGGTTTTACTGAACCAAAAAGAGAAGAAAAAAAAAAGAAAAAAAAGGGGAAAAAGCTGAGAGTTATTAATTATTCAATTTGAAGATATCTAATTCAAATTTTAGTCTAAAGCTAATGATCATTTTTCGGTCAACGATTGTTTGTCCGCAAATATGTAATAGCTTTTGCTTTCATTTAAAGATTGACGTACGTCCTTAATTAAAAGACAGGCTAAGGTCGGCAGGGAAAAAATCAGAAAATAATATATAGCATTTGCTCTCATTTAATTTCTTAAATATTGACGCCCCTTTTTTTTTCCCCTTCTCTCTACCGGTTAAAATATAAAAGGAGCAGGACAAATTAGAGTTGAGTAACTTGAGTTACAGGGCAAGTTTAAAAAAAAAAAGAAAAAAAAATCAGGAAAATATTGACTAAGCTCGCCAGATGAGATGTTTGGATGAGTTTTTCATTTGTAGATCTTGGCCGAGCTGTTATCTTTCCATTTCGTATATAAACTATAAAAGCTTCTCATGATTTTCCAATATGGGACAAAAGGTGTCTAGTATTCTATTAAGGCCACAAGGCGCATAACAAGAGTGGGTTGTCGTTTTCCCCAAACGACATGAAATATTCTATGGTATTTAGAAGTCCGAACTAAACATATGCTAGCTTTTTTTCTTTTCTTTTTTTTCTAAACAAGCAAACTTCATTAAAATAAAAAATGATACATGTTAGACGGGGTGGGGTTCCCCAACAAAATACTCCAAAACAACAACTACAGTACAAATGTGGTGGAAAAAAAAAGAAAAATAGGTTTTAAGACCAATTTTTTAGTCTCTACCCAAGCTCTACTAAAAGGGAACCGTCTTAAAAGATGTTTTGAAGGTAAGCCACTGCTGGAAGCGGATGCACTGTAGTTGAAAGTTTTGAGGTATTTGTTGGTGAGGTCTTTAGTCTCTCTCACAAGATCACCAGTTAGAGAAAACAATAATTCAGATAGACTGGCATGGGAAGGGAAGATCTGCAGCAGAGAAACAGTTAACCCACACCTCTAGAGTGGCGCATGAGGACCACGCGCCGGTGGAATGGAGGAGGGGTCTGGTGGATCTGAATGATTGAAGGGTGGGGAGTTTGCTGATGCGGCGCATGGAACCGACGGAGCTATCGGAGTGTAATGATGCGTGAAAATCAGGCGTGAGGGTGATGCACCAACATGTTGGGCACGGTTCCGCATCGTCTTAGTAAATTGGCGGGAAGGGAACGTTGTGGTGGGGCGGGTGTCTACTGTTCATGGCCGAAGTGCAACAGATTTGAGAAAATCTGCGCCGATGAAAATACACTACCATAAAAATATATTCACAAATAGGTAGTAGAAATGAATAGGAAAAGGAAATGGAAATAGAGAGGAAGGTGGAGTCGAAGCTCACTCCTTCCTCTCAGGCGACAGCACGTGAAAGGATTAATTTTCTTTGTAGAGAGAAGGTAGAGCTTCTCTGTCTATTCAAACTAAAGCATTTAAACATATGTTAGTTTACTCCTACTTAAGCCTTGACTCGATAATATATGATATTTTTGGTTAGAAAAATACTAGTATGTCGTCTGAGTTTACTCCATCATTTTGACCGTTTATGTATTTAAATTTCTTTAAAATTTTTGTTTACTTAATAATTAAAAAATGAAAAAAAAAATAATAAAAAAATGATTTTATGCTAGCAAGCACGCTAGCAGGACTTTTTGGTTATGCTAAAAATCAGATAGGGGGGACTAAGAAAATTAAAACCAATACGTACGTGTATTTTTAATCGTATCGGCCTTAAAATTATCAAACGGCCAAGTCTTTTTCTATATTTTTTAGATAAATTTTGTTCTTTAAACGGTACCAGAGTTCCATTTTTTTTATTATTGTTATTGGAACCATCAATATCCTTGACAATGTCCGAATGTCTTACATTAGAAATCTTGAAGCAGAGAAATTTTCGGATGAAGAGAGTAGTTCATTAACCAACACTAAGCAATCAATTTACAAAATCAGCTTGGGCACACCCCATTGAGCACAAAGATGCAATGCTCTTAACATTGCTATAGCTTCAATAAATTCTGGAGACAGTCATCCCAGTTTCCACTTTACTGAAAGCTATAAGCTCCTCACCTTTATCATCTCTAGAGATCATCCCCACACCAGTTTTTTGTTGATAAAAAAAACATTGCTCCATCCACATTCAGCTTAAAAAAACCAGATAGAGGAGGGTTCCAGCAGCATACCTGTTTTGCCTCCCTACTCTTAGCATCAAAAACCTGCACCACCAGAGTTTCATTTTACCATTGAAGAATCAACATTAATTGATTTACATAATTAATTAGTGTATATACCAAATCAGATCATGATGATCAATTAGACATAAATTACTTTTATAGTATTTGATTTCTGTTTTGAAGTTCTCCTTGTGGGTAGAAAAATGTGGTTGAAGGATTTTGACTCCTTTTAGTCAGTTACTATTGAATATTACGACCTCTTTGAACTGCCATGAATCAAAAATGTTTTATATTTCTGTGCTAAAAAAAATAATAAAAGAACAAAAGGGAGATTGAGAGGGAATGGCTAGAGGAGGGTGGTGTTGTTCTTGCTTTGGCATGGGTCCTGGTTGGGATGCTAAGGGACTGCAGGCCTGAGAGCACTAGTATTGGACTTATCAAATTCACCTTTAAATTTTGATGAAAAATACATATTTTTCATATATCTAAAACCTTCTTATTTATAATTTCATATTGGATTAGCAATTCATCAAAATAATAATATAATATTATTTTTTTAATAATAATATTTGTATTTTTTTTCATATTTTATAATTACACTAATCATATATTAATTAATAATTTAATTTGATTCTTACATTATTATTACAAGACGGTTAGAGATTAAAAGTGAATAAAAAATAGATTTAATGAGTAAATAGTAATCCTTTAAATTTAAAAAAACACATCCATTTACTGTAGCTCAAAGTTTCACATTTATTTATTTGGCTAATCTAATGCAATTTTTTTTTTATAAAATTTATCATATTATATATTTAACTAGACTTTTGATAAAGTTAATACCAATGCTCTGAGTTGCTTGGATTGAATGGAGGATAAAGAAGATGAAGAGGAAGTGGCAACATTGGCACGGGTCCTTTGCCTTTTATTTACTTTTTGCTGTTCTGCTTTTTGGTTTTTAATTCCACGTAAGGCCGATTACCTCCCGTTTGTCCCTAGCAGCACTGGGTTGACCGACCAACGATGACAACTTTGGGACTTCTCAGCTTTAATCGGATCCGACAGTGGTAGCTTTGATCGAAGGGTATGGGCGGGGGCCGTTAGATGCGTCCGAGCATGCATCTTTACGTGCACGATAAGGCTGAGATCACAATATACCAAAGTTCACTATCTACTGCCGAATTTAGTTTCAAGAAAAATGGGACAGTAACGTCAAAGGTTTTAATGAACCAAAAGAGAGAAAGAGAAAAAAAAGGGGAAAAAGCTGAGAGTTATTAATTATTCAATTTGTTTAATTTCCCACTGCAATTTGAAGATATCTAATTCAAATTTTAGTCTAAATCGAATGATTATTTTTCATTCAACAATAGTTTGTCCGCAAATATGTAATAAATTTTATTATTTATCATCTCACATATCACATATTATATTTATATTTATTTCTTATTTATGTTTTAATTTTTATTTATTTTATTCTTACCAAATTAATTAAATTGTTCTACTCATCATCCCTACACCACATAGTTAATAAGAGAAAAAAAAAATAAAAGACAATATATAGTGTGTTGTGTATGACTTTTACTTTCATTTAAATATTGCCGAACATCCTTTTTTTTTTCTCTCCAAATTAAAATAAAAAAGGAGCAGCAAAATAAGGGTTGAGACTTGAGAGACGTTGAGGTTATAGTATTATACTAGAGCAAGTTTTTCTTTAAAAAAAATTAAAAAAGACAGGCTAAGGTCGGCAGGGAAAAAATCAGAAAATAATATAGCTTTTGCTCTCATTTAATTTTTTAAATATTGGCGTGTCCTTGTTATTTTTTTTTCCTTTTCTCTCCCAGTTAAAATGGAAAAGGAGCAGGAAAAATTAGGGTTTAGAGTTTTTTTTTTTTTTTTATAGGAGTTGAGTTATAGGGCAAGTTTAATTAAAAGAAAAAATCAACAGACGATAGGTGTTTCGTTGTTTTTTTCGTTTTCTTGTACGCGATCGAGCCGATGTATTTTCATTCCGTATATAAACTACAAGAATTTCTCCTGACTTTCCAATGTGGTACAAAAGGTGTCTGAGCATTCTATTCAAGGCAGAAGGCGCATAACACCAGTGTGCTGTCGTTTACCCCCAAACGACATGAAATATTCTATGGTGTTTAGACGTCCGAACTAAACATATGCTAGCTTACTCTTACTTAAGCCTTGACTCAATAAGAGCATTGGTAGTGGTTTATGTATCTTCATATGTAAAATTATTTCTTTTAAAAAATAATTTTTTATTTGAAGAATGATTCCAACATTGGTTTATGCATATTTGAATCAAATAATAATAAAAAAAAAATTTATTTATTTTTTAAAATTATTTTTTATATATATTTTACATATTATCAACTTAATACAAATTTCATGTATCAAAATCATTTTAATATAAATTTTACAAAGTTAATTTTAATGTATATGAGAAAAAAAAATAGTAAAATAATGTTTGAAAAATGAAAAGTACTTCTTCAAATTTGAAGAAGCATTATTTATAGTTATACAAAAATTTAAAGATGCATAAACTAATGTAGATAAATTTAGAGACATTCTTCAAATTTAAAGATAAAGATGAAGAAGAAGAAGCCACTACCAAACCTCTGATATGAAAAATGCTTCTTACAACCGGTAAGGAGCCTCCACGTCATTAAATAAATGTTGCGTGTCATTTTACATTGTGGGAGAATGGGAGCAAGGCATGTGCAGGGAGAAGAAAATAGGAGGAAGTCACAAAAAGGAAATAAATGGGAGAAAAATTTCGAAAGAGAGAGAGAGAGAGAGAGAGAGATGACTCTTACTTGTTTTAGTTGTCTATACCAGGAGAAGATGAAAAGATTGAAGGTGACTTATGGGCTGTGAACTTGAACCAGACGAAGTTTGAGCCCAGTTTTCCGTCTTGATATACTAGTGGGAAATTGTGGTTCTGAAAAGATTCGGATGCCCAAAACAAAACTACTATAACACACCCCCTTGGGATTTTGCACAATAAAATTCAAAAACCCTGGAAATCAACTGCGTAAACACAAACAATCTAATCATTTCAGCCGCAGGTCAGATTAGATTTCATGGCAACAAAGACTAAAATTTACATGATCAAGCCAACAATAACAGATTTCTAACAAGAGGGCAAAGGCTTACCATCACAACCTTAAACCTAATGAACCTTAAAGAAGATTCAAATCTTAATTTGATTTCAATGAATTGATGCGATTAAGAATTAAAAAAAAAAAAGTGACAAGAAGACTCGGAGAAGGGTTGTGGCTTTGAAAGAAATTAAAACCCCAGGTAGTCCTCCGTGGGCTCAGTATGAAACCGTAGGTGGGCTCTTAATGACGATATATTAGATAGTGCCATCATTAAAAAAAAAAAAAAAAATCTATTCAACTTCTACTATTCACACCACACTCCACACTCTATCTTTTTTTAATTTTTTTTATCAAATATATTTTTATATGAATAGTGAATAAAAAATTATAAATAGTTTAAAAAAAATAAATTCAAAAAAAATTTTAAAAAAAATATTAAAAAATATGGAGTGTGGCGTGTGGGGAGGATGAATAGCAAAACCCCATAAAAGAAAGAGGGAGACAAAAACAAAGATATTGAGTTATTGGTGCAGAGAGTCCAAAGACAAGCGAGTCGAGAAAATTCTATAATATGCTTCGCTTCCATTTTTTTTTTTTAAGTTTTCTGACAGATGCTGACATTGCAGTCAGACGGTTGTACGGCGGTTACACATGTCGGTTGTACGTAGCAATTTTGCTATATATGATGTTTTTGGTTATGCTAAAAATCAGATAGGGTGACTAAGAAAATTAAAACCAATTTGTACGCGTTAATTGTATTGGCCTAAAAATTATCAAACGGCCAAGTCTTTTTCTATATTTTTATTATTTATTTTTTAGATAAATTTTGTTCTTTAAACGGTACCAGAGTTTCATTTTTTTTTTTTTATTATTATTGGAACCATCAATATCTTTAACAAAATATCATTCTTATCAAGCCAAATAGTTTCGGAAACAAAAGATGGAACATAATCCCACCACATTTCAGTATCTAACACCTTCCAAGCATGCCTAGCCAAGTTTTGAACAGCTTCATTCCCCAATATGTTAACATGGGAGACTTTAGAATCTTGAAAACCATTCAACAATCTCCGAATATCTTACATTAGAAATTCTAAAGCAAATAAATTTTCAGACGAAGAGAGTAGTTCATTAACCAACACTAAGCAATCACTTTCCAAAATCAGCTTGGGCACACTCCATTGAGCACAAAACTGCAACTCTCTTAACATTGTTGTAACTTCAATAAATTTTGGCCAGGATGTAATCTCAATTTTCACTTTTCAGCAAGCTACAAACACCTCACTTTTATCATCTCTAATGATGACCCCTACACTAGCTTTTTGTTAGATGAAAAAATTGGAAGGCTTGTTTTAGTTAAAGGCTCATTCCAAGTTAAAAGTTAAAATATGAAAAGAACCTAATGTGAAAAGGCTCTTGATTACCCAAAGTGAACTAGAGAATCCAATGCACGCACCACCTTTTACGGAAAGATGGAGATTTTATACAGATACGTGATTTATTTGGTTGTGATCTACACCAATAAACTTTGCACCAAATAAGCATCACGTCGGAATCTATATATACCAGGTAACCTTCAATAATAGGAGATCGATCTCTTTTTTGAATTCTAAATTACTTGTGACTTTTACTGACTTAAGTATCGAATTTTCTCAGACGTATCACACCAACCATTTCTTATCATCACGCAGGTGAATGCACTACAAGAAAAATGGACTTTTGCGACCAATTTATTGTAATTAAAAGACTATTTACAACTACTTTTAATTGTAAATAGTCATTTCACTAGAATTAACTAATCGTAAATAAGCAGCTTTCTTATAGTGACGGTTGTAGATTGAAAATGAGACACATCCTTTAAAAAAATATTACCCCATCTATATTCAGCTTCAAAAAATCTGATAAAAGAGGTTCCAGTAGCATACCTGTTTTGCCTCCGTACTCTCAGCATAAAAAAACCTGCTCCACTAGAGTTCCATTTTACCATTGAAGAATCGACATTAATTGATTTAACAAATTCCTTTTACACATATATATGAATTATGATATGTTCATTTTGCAATTAGCCCAATTTTTTTTTTCTCCTTTTTATGGGCCAAAGATGAAAGAAGTATGCTTTTCAACCGCAAACTATTATATCTTTTAAAATTTGAGTCTTAAACTATATACTAAAAAGTGTGATTTATTCTTTAAGCTACTATATATTTTTTAATTTACATACTTGATTAATTAAGATCATAAAGTTAAAGCTATATTTGCGAATGGAAAGTATTTTTCTTAAAAATAATCTGGTAAATGAGAATAAAGAAAAAAAAAAACTCCTTGTGTAGTTATTTCCTTTAGGCACACTTTTAAAACACACCAAACATGAATTATATATGAATCACACGCTATCGTTTAAAGAAAACATAATCTCTTGTGAGAGGTTGTTGGAACTTTCTAGAAGAATAATGCCATTACAAGAAATCTGATCTTTTCTAGCGATTTTAAAATTGTTGCCAAAAAAAAAATCGTTGCAAATAACTACTATTTGCGGCGATTTTAAAGTCGCCACTTAATTCCAGCGCTAAAGTTGAAAATTTCGGGAAGAATTTACTGTATATTTTATTGCGGCGATTTTAGTCGTCACAAAAGCATATTATTTACTGTAGCTCCCTTTTCCATGCGGCGAATTTATAAATCGCCATAATATATATTATTTATGGCGAAAATGGTCGCCGTAAAAGTATTCTGGAACACTTAGGTTATCTTTGGAAACAAAGATGAGAAATCTCATCTTATCTCTATCTCATCTCAATCATTACATCTTTTTCAAATTTTCATATAAAATATAATAAACAATTCAACTTTTTCAAATTCTAATTTAACTTTTTCAAATCCCAAAACAATAATAATATTAAAAAATAATATTTTAAACTTTCATCTTAATACTATTCACAAAATTTTTAAAAATTCTCATCTTATCTCATCTTCCAAGCATAACCTTAATGTTATTAGCGGCGAATGAGAAAACGCCGAAAAGGTAATAAAATTTAAATCGCGTCTTTTCCCCCCTCAATTTAATTCCCTCCAGGCGTCTCCCCCGCACCCCCGCGGCTTTCCCCAATCCGTCTAACATCTATCAAGCGTCCGCCGCGCACAGCCCGTCGCCAGCGACCCCACCACGCCATCGCCACTACCACCTCACCTCCTCGTCTCGTTACATTTCCCCCAGTTCTATATTAAACATTATCACCTCCTTTGACGAGAAATCCCATTTCCCCTTCCCCTTTCTGAAACTCGCAATGTCTATATCGGTGATTTCTTTTTCGTCTGAAAACATACTCCGGTGAAGGGACCCGCCGAAGGCCACAACCATCATCTCTCTCGAGGAAACGACGGCTAGCTGTAGGTAATTTCATTTCCACCCCTGCACGGTTTAGGGTTTCTTGAATGACCAAATGAGATTTGTTGGGTGGTACCCTTAATCTAGTCTATTCAAAACCTTTTTTTCAATTTATTTGATTTGTGCAAGAGTTGCGTTGGCCGAAGGGCTCTGTATTCAGGTGCGATGACCACGATATTCTGGCGTCGATTTCCCTCTCAACGCTGAACAAAGCCCATTGGCTTCCTTTGAAGTGAAGGCATTCCTCTTTTGAACGGTCGGACCCCCAATCAAAGTAAGTATTTCTTGCATAAATGCTCTTTATCATTTTTCAGTCTCTCAGGGATGGAGAAGCCATTTGTCTGATCTATGCCATATTATATGGGGAATCTGATTTTCAAATCGAGATTATGTATGTAACTTCCTTTTTCAGAATTATGCAGTATTGGAACTGGTTGTAGATCCATAGGATCAGTCAATTAAGGTTATGCATCTGGTTGTAGATCCATATTGAAAATTTGACTACTTATGAAAATGATTTTCCTTTTTCTCTGGGTAAAATAATTTCTGTTCAATGAAGCCTCTTATATATGCCTTGGTGGATATGTATTTTACACTTAATTGAACAGTATAAGCGGAAAGATCAGAATAAAATTTGTTTCTAGGAAACCAAATAGAGATGAGTGTATTAGGAATGAACAAAGAATTAGCAAAATTATGAAATAGTTGAAATTGATTGACTGGTTGTGTCACCTAGACTGCCTCTTGCGACACTTAGTTTTGTATTCTATTGATTAACATATTTTCCCAGAACTTCTCTAAACACATTTTAGAATTAGTGGGAGAAGACATAGAATCTCATGAAAACATGATAAACTGGTCTAATTTCCTATAGCCTTAAGACACTCTGTTTTTTAGTCACTAAAAAGAACTTCTCTAAACACATTCTGTTGCTGAGTTTCCCTTTATTTATTTTTTAAGTAAGAAGATTTTATTAATAAGTGCAATGGTGCAACCCCCATACACAAGTAGTATACATGAGAGATACCTAGCTAGAGAAGTTCAAAAGATTCAAGTACTTGTGCAGGTATAATGTACTAAAAGATTCAAGTTTTTGTAATTATCTGGACATATTGCATTTGGCCTGATAGATGTTAAGTTCAGTTTGGAGTTTGAGTATATTAATTGGTCTTATACATGTGGCTGGGCAGCAACTATGATTTTTGATTTTTGGGTAAACATTGCTAGTATTTGCATGTGGTATATGTGGCAGCTAATACTTGACAGTTTTTTTATTTGATACTAGAACTGGACAGTTTTGTATTAGATGGAACAACTGGACAAATTTGAGTTCACAGAAATGAGTCCTTAATAATTATGAACCATGCATAAATGTGTTCGTGGCTGCAGTAACGATCTTCTCTATAATAATTATGTTTTTTATTGCAATTTGTATTTTTTATATAGAATGTTTTAGTACCGCCATTTTTTTCTGATGATATATTCGGAACTATACAAAGTATACTTGTTTATTATGGCAATGCCTTCCACTTTCCTTCTTAGCTTAGCAGATGTGTTCCTCCCCTCATCCTCTCTTTCTCAGCTTCCTCCCAGTGTAGTTACATCTATTATTCTTGAACAAGCTGTGGTTTATTGTGGTTTACTCTCATATTTCTTTCTAATAGTATCTACATCTGGGATGCTTTCTGATAGTTTCTATAGCTTTTTCTTAATAAGAGTGATATGATGGAGTCATGACTATTTGGAGTTTTTTGGCAGGTCTTTTCTGCTTGTTTTGATTTGATGTTTTCTTTTAGTATGAGTTGATGCTAGATGCTTTCGTTCTTTTAAGTTACTGAATGTTCTTTTAATATGGAGTTGACTTAGGTGCTGTAGTCTTACTTTAAAATTCTGCAGCTAGTATTTTTAACGTTTATAATTCACATTTGATTCTATAGTTCATACTGATTAAGGCCTCTTGCATACAGTCACTAAGAACCAAATGACTTTTCACTTGGTTCCTAGTGCTCCCATTAAAGAATAATGCCTCACTCACTAGTATCATCACATCTAATAAACAGAGATGATGCAGACCAAGAACTTCCACACAATTTTCACAAATTTTTTTATATATTACAATGCATTTGAGGATACATATTCAGGGATCCTGATAATCAATTAGCACCAAATACACCTATACATTGATGGCCATCAAATGTTAGATGCAATGATATTGACCATTGCTGCAATGATTTGAACCAAGTATGTTGTTTATTAAATGTTTAAAATTAATAAACCAATATGTTTAAAATTAATGTATCTGGATTAACTTAAATGTTATGTTGCTAATTACTCTAGCCTATTGAGTAAATAACTCAATAGGCTATGCATACTAATAACTGGAGATTCTTTGATGTATAGACAATTCTTGAATAATATTATATGTTGGTTATTACTGGGACTTCAGAAAAAGATTTCACTTGGTTCTTTTTTTTTTCTCTATTTGTGGGGGTTGGTTTCTTCTTTGGTTTGGTTGGGGGATGTTCTCTCTGAATGTTGGGTTGGGGGATGTTCGAATGATAGCTGCCTACCATCTGTCTAACGTATTGTTATTTGACTCTATGAGGAGTGCAAAAATCTGTTGGGATAGTCTTTTGCAAAAAAACATGATATACCATAGTCTGTACTTGCTCTCCATTAATGCAAAAGTGTATATATAACTACATATTATGTGAATCTTCAACATTTGGATGAATGAATGTCCTTATAAAAAAATGAGTACTTTAGATATTGCATGAATACTTATAAAAAAATGAATTCTTGGCATATGCTAAAGTTCATAGATGTGAAAGCACGTGCTACTATCCCAATGCTTGAGACTTCAAAGGCATTGATGTCTTCCACTCATCGATATCACCACCTTGAGGAAGGACTGTCTTCTAGTGAAGATGATGAAGTTGGACTCGAGATTGACCCTGCGTTAATCATGAATACATAGTATGACTCCCAGGACGACGAGATGTACTACCTTCCTCAAGATTCCACCTTGGACGAATTAGGATACTGCCACCTACATCACCTAATGAATCTACGGGGAACAAAGGATGTTAGCTCATGGTGAGTATATTACATAATTGTTTAATCCATTTCTTTTGTGCATGCCCTTCGATTTCGAGGACAAAATCTTTATTTAAGGTACAGATGCTCTCCATTTGTGTAACTATTAGTGTAAAGTTTTCATCTTTATCACACTTAGAGCTTTTTACTTAAAATGAAGTAGTGGGAACAGAGAAATAAGCATGTTTTACTATCTATGAGCCTCTGCCCATAGTAAATCTCAATTCAATGGCATTGAAAAGAAAATAAACTTCTATGTGTTTTGTGGCTTCCCTTTGTTTTTGGGCTTCTGCATATGGATTGCTAGTTGATAGATTTTTAGTTCTTTTAACTTTTGAATGGCCCAGTGGCAAATT
This sequence comes from Cyclocarya paliurus, assembly GCA_029856935.1. Lineage (NCBI taxonomy): Eukaryota > Viridiplantae > Streptophyta > Magnoliopsida > Fagales > Juglandaceae > Cyclocarya > Cyclocarya paliurus. Next base: position 34,690,402 of record CM056951.1, read on the forward strand.
AGTGAACTTTTTAGATTCATCGGAACATTGGATTGTATGTGTATGAAGGATTGGTATTGGATGTGCTTTGTCCTATGAATGTGTTGTTCATCTTCTACCTCAACAAAGGGATTTTCAAGTACTCTTATTGAATTTTAGGTGTCTTTGCTTTTGTTGTTTTATGAAGATAGTAGTATTAGAACTGATTGTGCATTAAAGAAGTTATGAAGAAAGTAGTACTACTAGTGAAACGTTTCCGTAGTAATTTTTTCTTTTTTTATTTTTATTTTTGTAATAGATTATTTGCGGCGACTAAAATTCGCCGCAAAAGACCTATAATTCGCCGCCAATATAGTTTGCGACGATAAACTTATGCCGCAAAAATATTTTATCGTCATTATCGAAATTCGCCGGGAATTTTGTGTATATTAATGTTATTTGCGGCGATACGTTATCGCCGTAAAAGTTATTTGCGATGACTGCCACCGCTGCATATACATAACACCGACAATAAGTCAAAATCGCTGGGAAATATATTTATTCATTTATAGCGATTTTATTACTTTTTGCGATGATTATTTTCGCCGCAATTAAATTTTCTCAACGATTTTGTGATAAATGAAAAGGGCATTTACGTCGATTTTTGGGACAGATGCGGTCGATAAAAATCGTCGAAAATGATAGTCTTTTGCAACGAATTTTTACTTTCGCTAAAATTGTTCAGAAATATCACTTTTATTTCGTCGAAAATGCAACGAATTAGAAATCGCCGGAAATAATCAATTGCAACGATTAGTATAGGTATTTACGACGATTTTGAGTGCTGGAAAAAGTCAGATTTCTTGTAGTGTGCTAAATTCAAATTTAAAATGTATAAAATTATTTTTTAAAAATAAAATCAATCATTAAATATATATATATATTTTAAATTAGTCTCACTTATTTTTAAAAATTGCACAAAACTTAGGCGCTCTCTCTGAACTCTTCAAATTATTTTGACGGGAGACAGATATCGTCAACTAGACATGTTCACTCCATGATCCGTCACAGGTTTCTGGAACCAGCAGCAGTAGGTGGTTAGAACGGGGACCTTCTAGAAGGGGCCCGTAAGATATTAGTCGCGGCTGAGATATATAATCAATTCCTTTGAACTTTTCAACGGTAATGCCAAATTCCGTTTGATTATTTCACAATGCCCAAATTACCCTCGCATGATTCAACCTGGATGAATAATGTCAATCCAATTGAAATCAATTATACTATAAAACTAGCTAGTAAAAAAAAAAAAAAAAATCATTGATTACCATATATAGTAATATTACGGATATAACCCAATTACCATATTGCCACTCAAATAATTAGTGTATCTACCGAATCAGATCATGATCAATTAGACATCAATTATTTTTTTGTTTGATCCTGAGACATGTTTCATTTCATCTACCCATCTTGCTTGAATTGGTGTTGTCCATGTCCATATCATGAAATGTTACCTTAAAATCTCATCATTTTCATTAAAAACAATGTACGTAGTCCTCTGGTTTTTTTAGCAAACCTTACTGAAACCGGCCAATAGTTTCCCTCGGATGATCACCTTTTCTCCAAATTAAGGAAGCTGCCTCCGACCCACCCCCATTTAGAATCCTCTTAATTCTCGTCCTTTAGTTTTTCTCTTTTCTTCGGGAAAAATTGTTTTTCGTGTTTTTTTCCCAACATGATAATGCCTTGTGGGGTTGATGGCTTTTTAGGAGAAAAAACAAGTCCTTATCTGAGCCGTCCGTTCCACTTCCACGCCCATCTTTCCTCGTTTTTCAACTTAATATTATACCAACCGCGCGACAACAGCTTCTTCTTCTTCCTCGCATGCATAGGCTGTTTTGCTCTTCTTTTCTTTTCTTTTCTTTTCCTTTCCTTCCGGTGCTCTTCTTATTCTTTCCACTCTTCATCTTCCACGCAGCTTTATTACTTTTCTATCTTCCGGTGCTCTTGCCCATGGATGACCCAATTGCTCATGATATTTAATCCCCCCCCCCCCCCGCCAAAAAAAAGAAAGTTTGATATTTTACGAGACCGATCACAGGCCTAGAGAAAAATGGGCATCTCAGGGAGAGTTGGATTCATGGCAGTCTTTGCGGTCTCGGGAAGCGTAGTTCTCCTTGCTCATCAAGTACATAAGCGCCTCCTCTCTGATTTCATGAAAAAAGTTGAATCTGAATTGGGTACTACTCATGTCCTGCAGTCCCACGCCAAAATTAAGAAAAAAGTGGAATCCGAATTGGGTACTATTTCTTGCACTTCCATGTCATAAAGGAATTGAATGCTACGTACACTCTTTTTCCGCCAAATATATGTAGTATATAGAGTTTCGATTTTCCCGCAAATCGAATTCTACGTACTTTTTTGTTTTTCTTGGTATATACTCGTCTTTTATGTTTCTTTCTGTTCTATAGGGTCCGAGAAATATCAAGCCTGCAAGAAGAAGGTCAGATTTGCAGACGATGTTAAAGAACCGTCATCGAATAACAAAGAATACCGTAAGCGACAGTACTTGTCGAAGCAAAAGCAAAGTCAATGAAGTACGTAGCATATGGGCGGGACAGGGTCGTTGATGGTCGCGAATTGGAGCTCGCCACGGCAGCCAGCCAACAGAAAACTGAAAACTGATCTGTAGTTTCTGCATGTTTTTTTGTTGTTGTTCTAGTGCTGGTGGGATGGCGTTTAATCTTTCCATGTAGTGGTGTTCATGTTTTCGATCTTTTTTGTAACAAAATAGGGATACAACAGGAGGCTGTTGTAAATATCAGAAGTACTCCCATAAACGCCTTTTTTTTACTTTTTGTATTGTATAAAATAGTGGTGTTTGACCAGACTTAATATTAGTTTTGATAATTTATGAGAAAAGTTAAACAACGTTAAATATGATTATGCCATTTTCTAATTTTTTTTTGTTGGGCTTCCAAGTCGGGGATTACTTTAGTTTGGCTTCTATCTTTGTCATATAACTTATCCCACACGAATATTTAACGTCGATCACTGCTTGATTTCTCATTGCACGTGTTCGTTAAAGAATGATTACAGAAAGGGCCAACCCAAAACCCGCAAGGAACACAACCAACAAGAGCGGATCATCTTTTCAAAACAAACAAAAAAATAATAAGAAAATAAGAGGGGATCAGAGAATGGCAAAAAAGAATCGTCTGACCTATAACACATGAGTTTAAATAATACATTAGATATATTTTATAATAAAATAATTTTACAATCTGATTTATTATATAAAAATATATAAATTTGTAAATTTATTTTTATAAAAAAAAAATTGTAGTTAAAACTTTATGGTGCATGCACATCTCGCTTTTGAACATTAGGCCTTGTTTGAATTAGAGATGAACTGAAATAGTTTTAGATGTGTTGAATAAAATATTATTTTTAATATTATTATTATTTTAAAAATTAAAAAGTTAAATTATTTATTATATTTTGTGTAAAAATTTAAAAAAATTATAATAATAAGATGAGATGAGTTAAGATGAATTAAGATGAGTTTCAAATACAAATGGAGCCTAAAGTGGGAACAAACTAAAATGGACAGAAACAAAATAAATAAAGAATAAGGACAATAAACCAAACTACTTGTCAATAGTCATAGCTTCGAATGCAAATATATATACAGGAGCTTCAACAATTTGCCCTGCACTCTCTCATTCATTCATCTCTAAATGGGTTAATGGGCCGCCAAGAAACTGTTAATTTTATGACAAAATATCAGTTTACGAACGGACTGCAGGTATCATTTCAAGATGCGAATTATATATATAGCTTATACAATAGATAAGCCCATTTATTAATAGCCAAGCCCACTTCCTATTTAATTGCAAAAACATGTAGGAGTAATAAATTGTGTTTGTGTCGTGTTAAGTCATGAACATTTGATTATATAGATCAATTCAAATTCAACCTCTTAAGTTAAACGTGTCAAACTTCTAAACCCTAATTCAATTCATTTAAATAATGGGTCGTGTCGTATCAGCTATTTTGATTTATTTAATAATTAATTAGAAATATGTTAACACGACACGATTCATTTAAACCTATTTGTTTCATATAAATGGGTTGAATCAAAATACATAACTCATTTGATTAGATTAACATAATCTTACATAAAAGTTAAAATCTATATTTATTAATAACCATAATATCTTAAAAAATATATATTAATATTTTCCAAATTTTAACATATAATAAAACTAATATTACAAACCACGCGATAAAAAATATGAGCATATGTTTAAAATTACAATCTCAACAATAAAAACATAAGCAGACTGAGAAATATTAATATTACAACTTAATAATAATAAAACTTTAATTTTGAAATAAATTTTAAACAAGTTAAAACAAGTTGATTTCGTGTTAAGCAGATTTCCATTTATAAATCGTGTCTTAACGGGTCAACCTGTTTTTATTCAAACCCGTTAACTTCAAACCCAAATCCGTTAATTCCATGTCGTGTTTGTGTTAAATTTATGGGTCATATCGCATGTTATCACCCCTTAAAAAATTTCGGTTTATCAATTTAAAAACTATTAGAAAACTTATACACACAAACCCTTACGCAATAACTTATACAACTATTACTAAGAGCATCTACATCGGTCTCGCTAAAACTCCTAAAAAGCCAAATTATAGACTTCGCGATTTAATTCCTCACTGCATTGGACTCGGCAAAACAAAAAGTTTAAACTTTCATCTACAGTAAGTCCATCCTTTTCTCCAAACATAGGGAGGTACTATTCATCGCCAAATCATTATTTTATTCTAAATCACATCTCCTCAACCGAAACATTCTCTTTCCCTCGTGAATCCGTTCTCCCCGAAAAACCTTCACTTTCTCTCCATTTCTTCCTCGTTGAACACCCCTTTTTATTTTTTTTCTCCCCGTTTCTCTCTTCCCTTCTCTTTCTCATCGATTGTGTCTTTGGCCAGACACTCCCTCTCTCCCCTTCTCTCCATTTTTTTCATTTTTTATAGTTCTCTTTCTGTTTTCGTTACCCCAGGGCTGTCGAAGTTGGGAATCTGGTACTAGGAGAAGGAGTCGTCGATTTGTAAGAGAAAATCGATTTTAATCAGCTGGTCAGGCCTCTATTAGGGTTCTATTGCGCTTCACAGAAGGTAATCAACTCCCCTTCTCTTATTTTTTTTTATTTGTAATTTTATTGTTTAGTTTTGGTTTTGGCTTGATCTGGTATGCATTATGTTTGGTTGTGATGGGGTCTTAAATAATGTTTGATATCGTCTTTTTCTAATGATGTCCCCATAAAGATAACCAAAACTCATAGTGGGATTATTGATTGTGATGGGGTCTTAATCTTGTTACCTTGAAATCGAAGTGGCTTGGTTGATGCTATAGAATATTGAACAACTTATTTTCATTTCTCCTGTTTGTTGGGCACTGGATGATCTAGAACAGAACACTTGAACATAGAATATTGAAATAAAATGTCTTTGCTGTTCTTCTTTGCAAAATAGAACACATGCATACTAGTTTATCTTCTTTGCATACTAGATCAACAAAACAAAACAGCAAGTTTATTTCTTTGCTGTTTTTCTGCATATTTCTTTGTTCTTTTTCTTTGTTTTTTTTCTACATATTTCTTTGCATAGCAGATCAGCAAATGACTTTTATAATATCTACTGTTTTTCTGCATATTTGTGGACTGTTTGTCTGCTAAAAATTTGTTAAAATTTTGAGGAATTTGTTAAAATCTAAAAATTGTATTGGATGGCTATGATCATTTGTGTACTAAACATAATTTGAATAAATTTCATTAACTCTAGCAATCCAATCCAAGGTTTTGTTTGACCTTAGATGGTTATTTGGTCTGGAATTATATATATGCTTATGTCAAACAGTAGGACACAAGGGTTGAAGAAAGAAAAAAGACATGAACATCCATTTCGGGAGTTTTATACTAAAGTTATCTACTTTGAGAAAGGCAATTAATGCTTTGGATGCGAGAAATTATTGTTCTAATTCTTTTCATTGTTTTTTTTTTCTTTTTGCAAAAGTTGCATCACATTGAACAATTGAAAAGCTCAAGTTTTCAACATCATTAACCTCAAGGTTCAATTCAAAACAATACTAAAAAATTGATCAGTATGCATAACTATCTTTGGGTCCAAGTTTCTTTCCAATTTAGATGGGTTTTGGTTCATTCTCTTAATAAGTTCACACCATTTGTGTGCTTTCTGGAGGGAGAGTTCTCCCTGCATGCATGTCTGTGTGTCCCTTTCTGCCCCCATTTTTAATCCTAATAATAAAAAAAAGGTTGCTAGTGTGCAGTGCTAAGTAGATATTATAATGTGATAACGTGAGCCCTCCCCTCATGATAAGATATATGAAACTGTGGGTATATTTGCGTTCATGCCCTTCAAGTTGTGGGCATTTGTTTTTCTATTGTGTATTTTAGAAATACGAACGAAACATGTAGGATATGATCAAGTGCATTTTATGCTAATGGGTGAGATTCTTTTGCTCTATTATTTTAAATTGTATTCTTTAGGTGTAATGTAGAAGGTGCTCTTGTGCTCTCTTGCAGGAAGGTTACTACACTTTGTTTAACAACCAAGTGCTTTGTGTGAGTATCCATAACAGTTCACATTTTTTTTGGATACAGGCCAAGTGCTTTGTGTGTGTATTTATAACTGTTTACATCTTTTTAAAATAATTGTTTACACATATTTTTGCCATCTTTTTCCTTCCAATAGCCAAAACACGAGCTTATACTTTCCCACTAGTTCTTTTATCTAGAAAGTTGGTGTGACACCCCGATTTTTACGTGCTTTTTATTGAAGAATGTTTTAATTAAATATTTAATTTTGAATCTTTTAATTTAATTTAATTTATTTTCGAGAGATTATTTTACGATTTTTAAATCAGAAATTATTTTAATGTGCTTTCATAATTTTAATTAGTGTTCTGTAATTAAATTGCTTTTTATTTTAAAGAATGTTATTGTTGGAGTTTAATATTTTACTTTAACTAGTTTTAAGTTTAAATTGATTTAATTAATTTACTGTTTTAAAAATAGTTATTTTGAGGATCAATTGTGACCCAAAAATTATGAGGATTGTACCTCATTTCTTTTCATTCCTTTTTATTTTTCCCTTTCTTTTCTTTTCTTTTTCTTCTTTTCCTTCTTTCTTTCCCATTCGGGCCCTCTCTCTTTCGCTCGATTTTCTCTCTCCTCTCCCCCACGCCGTTTTGGCTTCTCCCTCCAGCCACCGCCCCCGGTCGTCCGTGACCCTCACTGCTGGCACCATCAGACTCCCCAGCTGCCGACGACCAACCCCCTCCAATCCCAACCCCGGCTCCGATCCGTCACCGGTGAAGCTCAGCCAAGCTCATTTCCGATTTGATCTTTTGGGCCTTCCACCGCCGTTTCGGCCGCCACCCCCGGCCAACCGTCGCTTCCACTAGCTTCACCACCTTCCATATGCCCTACCCTACCGTTCCCTAACTTTCGTTTGACCCCGTTGGAATTTGGGTATACTGTGTATTTCGGCCACAATATTTTTACACTGTTACGTTGTCTTCCAGCCGCCTTTTGCACCTCCGTGATCTTCCTAAATTATTATAAAGCGCTGTAAGTATTTCTCTAGAAGACTTTTAAGACTTAAGTATATTTTTGCACTAACCTGTTTTGTAAACTGTATTCTGGTTGGTTTCCGGATTGAGTCCGAGGAGTTCGGGGGTGGATGGATTGAGGACGGAGTATTTGTGTGTTGTTTATATTGTGATATATTTGGCAATTTGTCGATTTCATGGTATTGTGCACGCATGCGTGAGTGTGTGTTTTGAAAACTGTGTTTCATGGAGAAAAGGTTTTTCGGGTGCGTGTGTATCACCCCCAAACCGAGATGAGGTATTATCTCGATGGAGCTCCTCTGGACACTCGGGAGCGGAATATACTGAGTGTCGTCCTCTGGGACTGTTGTTCGGGACTTGGACGGGATGGTAGCGCTCTCGATCCGACTTTGTGGCCCCTCGTGCTAGCGGGGATCAGAGGATGCTAGGCTATGTACGCGGAAGGTGCGGAACTGGGCATCACTCATTATGCATCACTCGCACGGTCGTTACCTGTGGAGTGACGAAGGAAACCAGAGTATGTGGATGGTCCCTAGGGGAGGTCATGGTGTATACGGTTAAAAATTGGAATTAATGGATTATTCTTGATTTAGTTTGTGCCAAATGGTGATTTTTTGCGTACGTGAAAAAATTGTGATTTTCGAGAAATGGTATTTTTTCTCGAGTTTTGGCGCTTTGGTCATCATGTGCATGCATAGTATTAATTGTTTTAATATATTTATGTCTTTGAGCATTTTGAGTTTTACTTACTTGCGGTACCATTTTCTAGTACTGTAGATTTTGATGTTGATAATGCAGATGCAGAGCCTGAGGATTTGGCTCCATCGGAGGAGTGATCTGAGATCACTCGGGTTTATTTCTTTTCAGCCTTGTATTATATTTTGGAGACATTTGGTTTTATACTTTTAAACGCTTTGTATTTGGGATATTTGTATTAAACTAAAATTATGGTATTTAGTGACTTATTTATATTATCCGCTGCGTATTATTTCGTGCACTATTTGTTTGTTGCACTCACTTGACACTTGTCGTTGGGATGTGTGACTCGTGTTGTCATTATCCTGACGTCACGATTCTCGAAACTTTTTGTATATGGGAGTCGGGGCGTCACAGTTTGAGTCCTATTAATTTTGTTATAATATTCACCATGATTTCAAAACTTATATTCAGCATGGGAGAAAAAGCATAAAGAGTTGGAACATTGAGCTGTGAAAAGTTGAGTTATAACTTAGAATCTTATAATATTTGGGTTTGGCTAGAAATCTCTCTCTCTCTCTTTTATGCTTCTTTCTTTCATACATATCATCCATGTGATAATCCCTGTTAATATCAATCTGTTCAGATATTACTTACTGCCCAGAAACAAATGAGCGGCTGGTGAAATTTTGTGAAAGAAACATCATGTGGTTTATGGTGATGGGAAGTAAGAGTAAGAAGACTCACATGGACTTGGTTTGTTTGTATGGATTGAATGTGCATTTTTTGTTTGTATAGATTGAATGTACATTTATATGGACTGAATGTGCATTTATACTTGTGATTTGGGAAGTGATGAGAAGAGGTTGAATGTACATTTTTAGTTTGTATGGACTAAATGTGCATTTATACTTGTGATTTGAAAGTAACGAGAAGAGGTTGAATGTGCATTTATGGTTTGTATAAACTGAATGTGCATTTATATGGATTGAATGTGCATTTTTTTAAGTAAATATTATTAAAATATTTAATATAATATTATTATTTTGACTTTAAGATAGTTAGTATGACCAAAAGTTAAGATGATTAATAAAAAATTAAAAGTATAGCCAAAAAATCAAGATTCTAACTAAATTTTAGACTTAATAATGACTAGACAATTACCAATGCTCTAAATTGACATTCTTCACCTCCTAAAAGTTTCTGACGTCTACGGAGCAATCCCAACCCACCTTGTACTTGTATAAGTTCGTTTGTACAAACCGTCGTCCCTATATATAAAATTAATGAATAATCCAATTTTATCTCTCTAGTCACATGAGGGATTCTAATTTTCTTTTATACAGTTTTAAAAAATACAAATTCTGTATTTAAAAAAAAAAACAGAATTTATTATTAAAAAATGGTTTTTTGATGTGTATTTCATATTTATTGTTATTTATTACATCTAATTCAAAAGCTGAACTCATGTAGTACCGTCTGTTCAAAAACCCATGTGTGTCAATTGATTATTTGCTGATATATACGTATCCATATTCCATAATGCAAGAAGATAATATCCCGTGGACAATAGGCACGTAAAATTGAAGGATATAATCATTTGCAGCACGTCTCATGCATTTAATTATCATATCGAGCACAAGACAAAATAGCTTCTATGTTCTATATTTATATTCATGAATCATGAATGATCATGATCTGAAAAGGATTGTGAAAGCTCAAAAAAATAAATATATATATATATATATATATATATATATATATAGAGAGAGAGAGAGAGAGAGAGAGATGGTCGGTGAGCTCTAGACTCCTCTAGATCGGTGATAGCAGTTTAAATAGTTAAAAGGAGAAGTATTTGGTAGTAGCGGTAGCGCAATTGAACTGGTACATGACGTGGTATCCATATGCTTCCCTTAATTTGGAGGCATGCGAAGAGATATTAGATGGTGGTCATGTAAGCGTGTTGATGTTATCATTTCATTCGCCTGATGGTTGGCACGCGTACATGTTTCACGATGTGACAATTTAAGAAAGAAAATATAATTTTATTCATCCCTAAACATGTTTAATAAAACATTCTTACATCTGATTCTTTTATTTATCATCTTGTTTATAATAACAGTAAATATTATTATTTTTTATCTTTAATTAAAACACAAGTATCATGATTATCATTTAAATAATATTATTATGTCGTTTTATTTTGACTTTTTATTTTAATCGTTCATGTATTTATTTATTTATATATTTTTAATTTACTGATTAAAGAAGTAATTATTAATATATTAATATATTTTTATATTTTTTAGAAATATTTAAAAATACAAAAAACAAATAAATTTTCTTAGGGGCCTCGGCGGCACGGGAACCCTACCAGCACTCTTACCATTTTGCATTTGTTTTTATTGGTTTATATCGAGAATTAGGCACTGATTTTAATTTTGGTATGCAATAATTTGAGCGGTGCTACTCCCACCGCTGGGAGCTACTGCTCACGCTACCGTTAGTTTAATTTTTATGTGTTTTTTTTTTATATTTTTTTACATTTATATTTTTAATATATTTAAATATTTTTTAAAAAATAAAAAAATTCATAATATTATTAAAAAATACTTACTTAATTATTAAATAAAATAAAATAATAATAAAAAAATTAAAAACTCAAAGTAATAAAAACCAGCGGTATAAACCATCCGTAAGAGTAGCATTTTCTCAAGGGTTTTGCTACACAACTTCCTACTATTCATCCACACTCCACACTCCATATTTTTTAATATTTTTAAAAATTTTTTTTTTGAATTTATTTTTTTTAAACTATTTCAAATTTTTTATTTACTATTCATATAAAAATTATTTAATAAAAAAAATTAAAATTTTTTTTTTTTAAAAATAGAGTGTAGAGTGTTAGAAAGTTAGGAAGATTTATATTATGCTTGGATGTTCCATCTTCTTCAAAATTTTCATCTCATCTCATCATTACAACCTTTTCAAATTCATATATAAAATATAATAAACAATTCAACTTTTTCAAATCCCAATACAACTTTTTCAAATTCCAATTTAACTTTTTCAAATCTTAAAACTAAAAAATAATATTTTAAATTTTAAAACAAAACACAAAATTCTCATCTCACCTTCCAAACATAATCTTATTGTTTTCTCAATAATTTTGCAGAAATTGACAAAACATCCCACGAGGAGGGCCCCTGACATTAAACTCATCGCACACTCAGTCAAAATCACCTGATCAGGAGCCCACACAAAAACATTCACATGCGGAGGTTAGCGGCTCCGTATTCCTATCCTGATCTCAATCCTCCGTAAACTTCCAGTTTGTGTCCATCAGAACTGCGAACCAAAAAAACATTACAGTGTTGCCCGCACGTGGTCTCACAGTAAATGAGTGTGACTGTATAATTTTCAAATTAAGCGCGTGCGTCTTCCTTCCTCCGCTTCTTTAGGTCTCGTTTAGTCGTTTATTTTTAGAAATGAGATAAAATGAGTTTAAAAAAATTAAATTTTTTATTTTATTTTATATTAAAATTTAAGAAAGTTGTAATAATTAGGTGAGAGAAGATGAGATGAATTTAAAAAATTTGAATTATTTATTTTATTTTGTATTGAAATTTAAAAAAATGTAATGATGAAATTGAAATGAGATGAGATGTTTTCCGAAAACAAACGAGACGACTCGTTTGAGGATTAAGATGAGATATATAGTTTATAGATAGTAGTTAGATAATTTGAATTGAATATTTTTTAAATTTTAAAAAAAGAAAAAGAAAATATTAAATAAAAAATATTATAAAATTAAAATATTGATAGAATATAATTTTATAATATAATTTTTATTTAAAATTTTGAAAGAGTTGAATTATTTTTTATTTAAAAATTTAAAAATATTTAAGAAAAAATTAACATGAAATAAAAATTTTGAAATGATATATATTTTCTAACACCCCTTTAATGGGTTAATATTTACACGTCAGATGTGACCACATGATACGCGTTTAGATTTTTGGCTGTGAATACGTGGCAGTGACAGTGTGTATTTATGGGTTGTTCGCATAGATCTCTACTGTTGAATTATGTTGGTTTTTGCCGAGAAAAAAACTCTGGCTTAAATTCATTTAAAAAATATTATTTATATTTATAATATTATTTATATAATTATACGTATTCATGTCCTAACTATATTGAAAATGATAAAAATTTTAAAATTAAAAATATAAAACTTTTAAACTTTAAAAAATATTGATAAAATAGAACTATCATTTTATAATATTGTGTGTACAATTGTATAATACTACTCTTTTTAAAAAAAACATAACGACTTTCCTGTAATTTGTGATCACATGCATTTTATATCTAATATCCCGATTTGTGTGACTGTGCATAAAAGGTCCGTCTAGATATAGGCACTTTGGCGCATCGATCCCGCGGACAAAGCTGACATGGTAGTCAATTTTAATTTTTTTAAAAAAAAATAACAAAAGAAGAAGAAGAGACTCTGTGTACCATCTCAATTTCACCATTTCCATCTCTCCTCTGCCTCCCCTCCGTATTTGGTGAATTCGCTTTCAAGAAGAATTTTCCCCGTATATATGCATTTACACGGGTTCTTAATGTACACAAACAACAAAAATCATTATCTTTTTTCTTGTATAGCCGCCATCAATGAACCTAGAGGAGGTTACAGAGCTCTTTAATTTTTATTAGCTCGGCCTCAAAATCTTTAAGAAATAATTTTCAAATGTACAAAATTCATTAGACTTCAAAGCAAACACAAATCATCAAATTTAAGAAAAATCTGTAAAAATCAGAGATTTCTCACGTCCCAACCCTCCATAGAAGGTTCCTAAGAGCTGAAAACTTTCAATTTGCATCTTATAAAAAATCTTTAAGAATTAATGACAACTTGAGTCCTTGACTCCATCCAGGCGAGCTAAGTATTGAATGACTGCTTCACCAGCAGCTCGAAAGTCGGACTCACTAGCAGTTTGAAAGTCTGCCTTACAGGAGCACGACATATTAATTCATTCACTATTAATAAGAAAAAGAAGGTAACGCCCAATTTCTTCAAGTTTTTTAGTTGAAAAAAAATTACAAGGATTGATAAGTTGCTTTTTATTTTTTAGGCCAATCTGTACCTGTTCCCAGAACCTCCTAAGGCAAGTGATTCCAATCCATAGAGAAAAAAGAAAAGCAAGCTTCTGGAAAAGAAATCATAGAACTGAAGAAACTTAAACTGACAGATTTTCAAGTATTGTCCAAGAAGAAAGTCACGAGTAGTAGAAAGAAGAGACCCAAACTCGATCTTTGTTTTGGAGGTGAAAAATCTACTGGTTTTGGGTTGATTTATGATTCTGTTGAGAAGGTAAAAAAATATGAATCCAACTATAGGTTCATCCGAAATGAATTTAAAAATCTATGAGGTGAAGAAGTCAAGCTTCATATACTGCCATGGGAGAAAGAAAGAAACGAGTTTTCATTTCGTGGGTCTTATACCTGGCAGGTGCGCAAAGTCGCTTGCGTTAAGAATTTTAATTTTTGTTTTTTCATAGCAATAATTCTACTCCTAAATAATTACATGAAGAATAAAAATATGTATCGTTTATCAAAAAATCTAATCAACCTCCTACTATTCATACCACACTTCATACTCTATTTTTTTTTTAATTTTTTTTTAATTTTTTTTATCAAATATATTTTTATATGAATAGTGAATAAAAAATTATAAATAGTTTAAAAAAAAAATTCAAAAAAAAATTTAAAAAAATATTAAAAAATATTAAAAAATATAGAATGTGAAATGTAGAGAGGATGAATAGTAAAACCTATCGTTTATAACTCGTATTATGCATTATGGAAGATGGTAGTTGTCAGTTGAGTGATGTCTACTCAGTTACACCTGATTTGACGATCACGAGATATCGAGTTTGATGTTTATCAAAAGCATTTCTCTAATAAAATATTGTGCTGATCCGAATATACTCTTTTTTTCAAAAGGAAAAAAAAAAGAAAATTACTATTTTATCCATTTATTTTGTTTTGATATTTTGATATTTTCTGTATTTTAATTTTAATTTTAATTTTAATTTTAATTTTATTTAATAGTTAAAAAGTAATTATTAATGAATTGATATTTTTTTTATATTTTTTAAAAATATTTAAAAATAAGAAAATAAAATAAAATAAAATATTAAATTTTACCTATACTTGGCGGACTCAAAAAAAAAAAAAAAAAAAAAAATCCTTTCATGGCCATGTGTGATTGTCATTTGACTACCTCTCCTCAGCTAGCTGAAAGTGAAACCTTTTCAGAGCTGCCCTCACGTATACTCGTCTTCTAGCGTTTCACAAAAAAAATTAAACACACCCCCTTGCCATTTACATTCTCCTCCTCACTCTCTTCGTCCTACCCCTCCTTCCTTTTAGGACCCAAATCAAGCAACAATTTATAACCCCTCATATCCTCCGATATCAAATCGGATTCCCAACAGCGTATCCCTCGCCTCTGCATCCGACCCTCTCCATCGGCCTTTGTTGTGTATCACCTGAAAGGACCTCCACAGAGTCCAGTTTCCCGTACCACTCCAGCACGGCCATCTGATATTTTCTCTGTTGGAGGTCTCCTTTCTTGAGATCATTTGCCGAAGGACTATCTAGTTTCTCTCCAGCTTCATTCTCTCCCTCGTTCAGGATCCAGATAAAGATTTTTGTTTTTTGTTTTCGAGTTTCTGACTCTCTGTTTCCCAAGCATCACTCCCTTGAGATTCTGAAAAAGAAACCGGGAATTTCGAGGATCGTTTAGGTTTATTAAACCTGGTACTTCTAAAAAAAAACATTGTTCTGGTTTCAAGACTCAGGCCCATTTCCTATCTTAGAAACCTCATCCATTTTTCCATTCAACCATACATCAAAATCCCACCCATTACCTGAAATCCCATTCTTTTCTATCGATTCCTTGAACCCATTTTTTCTTGAATCATTTATGATGATTTCTTCTTAAATCAGTCAAAACAATCATGTCTAGGCAAAACATGCTACGCTCGCAATCCTCAAACCGCCGCAAACCGCTCCTACCGACCCAAGCGTCATCAGGGAAGTCCCGGCTAGCTGAGGTAGCGGGAGGCACTACCGCCGAGTGTGCCGCCGTATGCTGCTGCTGCCCCTGCGGGCTTGTGAACCTGCTGTACCTGGCCATCTACAAGGTCCCGGCGGGGCTTTGCCGCCGCGCACTGAAGAGGAAGCGGACTCGGCAGCTGGTCAAGAAGGGCCTGCTTCCGCCTCGGCGCCACCGGTACTCGTGCGGGTACGATGAGACTGGGATACAGATTCACCAGGTGGTGGCGGTTGACGGCTTGTCGCCGGAGATAAAGTCGAAGCAGATGGAGGAGTCGGAGAAGGAGGTGATGAAGCTGGAGAAGGAAATGTGGGAGAGGTTTTACGGTACTGGGTTTTGGAGAAGTCCTTCCCAGAGGGAGTCACCCCAACGGTAAAACAGCTGTAGCAAAAAATTCAAAGATAAAACAACGTTCATTGCCCGTTTCTGTGTTGTTCCTCTTCACCTGGAAAATCTGGACTTCTCTAAGCGAATTTTGTCACTATTCTGTTCTTTTTTTACGAGTTTGCCGAGGGAAGAGGGCATTTTGATATCTTTATTGCCGTGTGTTGATCTTAGGGTGTTAAGAGAGGTGTGAAATTGATTGTCGATTGGGAATGGAAATGTGTTACATAATTCTGCTGCCTTTTGTTTGACTTGTGGATGTTTTGTACAGGAAAAAAGAAGATTATGGGTGTTTTGGATTTCAAAGAAAATGAGGGTTTTGGTTATTAAATGCAAGGGCAATCTACACAATCTATACGTAGCATATTTTTTTAAAATTTTAAATTTTTTAATATTTTTTTGAATTTATTTTTTTAAACTAATTCAATTCTTCTATTCATTATTAATATATTAAATATTTGATAAAATAAAAAATAAAAAATATATGATGTGTGGAGATTGTTTGAATAGTAGAAAGTTGTGTAGATTTTTTCTAAATGCAAATGGACTGGCCACGTTTTGGGATGAGATTGCGTGGAAGTTGCCTCATTGACTGATTGCGTTTGTTGACTGGCTACTTAAGTCCTCTTCAAATCGGACTCACCTTAATTTATCCGAACTTATTTCATCTCATCATTACAATTTTTTTAAATTTTTACATAAAATATAATAAACAATATAATTTTTTCAAATTTCAAAATAATAATAATATTAAAAATAATATTCTAACAATATTATATTAAACACATATAAAATTTTCTCAACTCATCTCTCAATTCAAACTGTTTTAATGGTTTGAAAATGATTGATGCTTAGATTTGTGTTAGATTTGATGAGATCTATTAGCACCAAAGATTAGATTATCGAAAGATGGGGGACATTTAGGGGCCACTTCAGATTTATTATTGACTTTGTGTTGACACTAGATTTATTATTGTCTTGTTGGCAAAATCATATCGCAATTTTACTACCCTTTGAGCGGGATATAAACTGTGATAATGGTTAAAATTAATTTTGTATTTCTGGGGAGAACATTCACTTTTGATTAAGAAGTGATACTGTGTCTTGTGTACGTATTAGCAATGCATGTCTGATGTCTTCCCCCCCCCCCCCCCCCGCCCAAAAAAAAGACTCAAGTTTAGTAGTGTAGCTTTCAATATGGTTTGTCCTTGGACAATTTTGATCTTATGGTATGGCAGAAATATTTGTACCTTTCTCTACGGTACTGTATTCACGAAGGTCTGGTCCTTCTCATTTACGACCTTTATCATTAATGGGGGTCCCTATCCATTTCACATGATCTTAACTCCCATGTGGCTTAGAACTGAACTGCAAGTGGAGTTTGTGGCTGGACATGTCAACTGTCCCTTTGTGTTGCCCCTGTGGGGAGGATATATAGGACCCCTTGACCTGTCCTTGGAGAAAGGGTAACTTGCGTTTTGGCATTCTTGCCCATTTTTCACTCCCCTCAATAATGAATTCAGAGGGGCACCCAACTCAGTCTAGGGCTGTTGTATCTTAGTGCTGTCTTTTGTTTTCACGTTGACATTGTTATCTACAAAAAGAAAAGCCCAAATATATGGCAAAAGAAATGCACTACCATAGAATAATTCAATCTATGGTCTTAATTATAAGGAAAAATCCCATAAAGCGTGAAAGTTGCTGCTTTAGATCAGATTCCCGAATCGTTTTCTCGAGATAATGGACCGACCACACAAACACGTGTTAGATATAAGCAGTGCTCATCAATCATCATTTAATTTGGGCGAATTAAGATGTCGCAGTCCCAACTTTTATTCTTTTAATCAATTCTGGTCGTGGTTTCCCTCTTACTATGAATACTTAGATCTTCTATCACTTTAAGCTCCTTTTGCTTTGGTCTGTTGGACAGATCTACCCATTTGGAAAAGAAAGGATCTACTTGTGTATCTTTCGGCTCTGATATGTTTGCTAATTCAAAGTTCAAACCTCCTTTTCCATTACCCAGAAAACAAAACCCTTTGTTGGATTATTTTTTAAGCAAACGGATGGACATCATTGCTTAGTTTTTACTTTTTCATATAAAAATCCAGTATTGAAACCGTGATTAGGTCATCATGTTTGCCTGTACTTGATTTAGAACTTGGAGCTCATACACCAGTCCCAAAAAGAGGACGCGCGGTAGCACGTATGATCAATACCTAAATGCATACTCTCTCTCTCTCTCTCTCTCTCTCTCTCTCTCTCTCACAAGCATAAGTTCCCACCAACATTGAGTAAAAACTGCAAACTTATGTGGAGGGTTTCACATGATATCCACCACACAACCTTCTCCACTGTATACTTATGACGCAGAGAAGGATGAAGTAGAGGAAAAGGGGATATAAACAGGGGATAAATATGTGAAAAAAAGAAGTTATATATTAGTTAATATAGTTAGCAGTACATAGATCTAACAGTCTTATTTTATAGTAATTAGGTAGCTAGTATCACGTGGTTTTAGGCGTATAAATGCTTTCTCGGGTGGAAAGACAATGCGATGCAGATTTATTGTTTTCCTAGTTAGATTAGTATTTTTTAGTTCTATTCTATCTATAATTGTTATTTCCTAATTAGATTAGTATTTGTTAGTTTTATTCTATCTAGATTAGTATTTCTTAATTTTATTTTATCTAGATTAATCTATCTAGATTAGTATTTCCTAATTAGAGTAGTATTATATTTTGTTGGCTATTTAAGGATTAAAAGATATACAATTAAAGACACTTTTGAATGATTAATGAAATTGTATGTTTGATCCTAAAATGAGACTAGTCTAGTGAGACGCCAGGAACTCAATTTATTTTCTTGGAGAGATTCTAACTTTATAGAGAGAGAGATTATGTGCTTGTATTCTTTCTTTCATTTTCTTGGCATCGACGTGAGGTTGAACTAGGAAGTTGGCATCAATTTTGGCATCAGAGCAAGGTTCCTTCCTTAAGGAGCTTAGCACCCTCATGCCTGTAACCCGTCATGGTACTTCGTACGCCATGGTCAACAACCAAAATCCAAACAATCAAAATCCGACTAATCAAAATTCGAACAACCAAAACTCGACCAACCAAAATTAGAGCAACCAAAATCTGAACAATCAAGACACATAATAACCCAATTTGCAGCACCAAATGAATCAAATCACCACAGTTTTGGAGCAACTCGCTCACCAACTAGATGTCATGGATGAGCGTCAAGCTCGAGGGGAGTTTAGGCCTTTCAATCGAAGAGGGTGTAGCCTAACTCGTGGGGCGGTATTAGACGAAAGTGATAGAGATGATGATGAAGATTGGGAAGATGAAGGTAACCGGGAGTTTGAGGTTTTTGGGCCTCAAATCTGACGTCACAGACAAAATTTTCACTCAGGTCGTGGTGGATATGGCGCAGATTATCAACCTCTTGATGAACTGACTAAGAGGATGAATGTAGATGTGCCGGATTTTTATAGGAAATTAAAACCCAATGCTTTTGAAGATTGGTTAACGGCTATTGAGGACTACTTCGATTCGTTTGCTGTATCAGAGGATCGAAAGGTTCGTTATGTTCAGATGAAATTGAAGGGTCATGTACGAGCATGGTGGGGAAGTGTGGAAGAACAATTACGCTGTACCCGACATCCATCAATTTCTAACTAGGAGGAAATGAATGAACGACTTAAGGAAAAATATTTGCCCATTGATTATGAGCAAATGATATTCGAAGAGATGTTACAACTCAGACAAGGGTCATTGAGTGTTGATCAGTTCACGGACCGCTTCCACAAGTTGACTGTCAGTAGTAAGATTGTGGAGACTGAACAACAAATTTTAGCTCGATACCGCACGGGATTACGCAGTGATCTACGTAAGGAGATATTGATTGCACGTTTAATTAATGTGGATGAGGCGTATCAATTAGCACTACGTATTGAGAAGCAAATGAGAATCTCGACTAGGAAAAAAATAATGTCAACAGATCCAAAACCAGAACGTGTGCCAATGCCTTCATTCCAAAGGCCACCATTGCTAAAAGATCAACCCAAGGGTGCGGTGATTGGAGACCAGAAAGGAAAAACAAAAGATTTTAACGAAGTGCCACAATGTTACAAATGTAAAGGTTTTGGACACTATGTTATTGTGTATCCTACAAAGGTTAAAAAATGAGCCTTCATATGTGAAAAAGAATTATTTGTAATAGACACTGTTGAAGAAACGGATGAGGAGGAGACCGATGAGGGCAGTCACGGTGAAGAAAAACACCTGGGTGCATCGAATTTACCTAACTGTGTGATCCATCGAGTGTTGATCGAAACTAAAAAAGAGCTCCAGGCTAATCCCAAGTGGTTGCGTACCAACATTTTCCACATATGCATGGAACATAATGGTCGAGTTTTGAATGTCATTATTGATAGTGGCAGCAACGACATGAATATGAATTCTGAAAAAGAAATTCTGGGTGCAGTCCAAAATAAGGCCTCCCCACGCACGACTAAATGAAACGGTGAGTTTTAAGTAATTTAAACGTTGCCGTTTCAATGCCTCCCCCAGACCCCTGCTAGGTCTCGTCTCCCCCAAACCCTCCCCCCACCCCCCCCCCCAAAAGTCCTGACCCTCCCGAACTACTCGAAGGTGCTCTCTCTCTCTCTCTTTAAACTTAGTACGTTTGTATGAATTAGCTATTCGTGTAGTAGTAATATTGGAACCATTTTCACTCCTCTGAATTAGGAATAATCGAAATCTATAGCATTGATGAAAGCGATGTGCAAGTGGGCTCTCTCTCTCTCTCAAATCTAGTATTTCTTCGTTCTGATTTTGATTTCAGAAGGTAAATTTTGGTTAAAATCCTTTTTGTATTTGGTTTTGATTTTAGTATTTCTTTTTGAGAATTTTTATTTCATAGGGTATTTCTTCTTTCTAATTTTTATTTTGATTTCTCGTTAAATTTTCTCCCAATTGGAACCATTTTCATGTTAAAATCCTTTTCTCCCATCTGGTATTGTAACGTTAAACTCCAGATAGGGGAACTTGTTGCTTTTGCCTCCTTTTCTTACCCTTGAAATTTTAAAATGCAAAATAAATGTGATAGTTGGCCTAAAAGTAATAAAGTGAGGCTTTTCACACACCACAAAATCTCAGAGAGAAAATGGGGCTTGGGATATCTATCTGGTTGGGATATCTGAGTGCTTCAGAAGTGAAGGAGAAGGGGTTGAAGATGGTAGAGGATAAGCTAACGTCTATCGGGAGGGATAATTGTTGGATTGGAGGGAATTTATTGAAAGGGGCAGTTTCGATATTTCACCACATGAATTTGAGATGAATTTACTTAAAAGCCAGTCTTCCGCATGTAGTCCTCCAAACATGGACTATACCTAGCAATTCTCTTTTAGAAACTGGCGTAAAACGTTTGGGGCTGAAGATTGAGAAGCATCCTACTCCTTATCAGATCAGTTGGGTTAATGAAGACAACTCAGTCCTAGTTAGGGCTGTAAACGGACTGACCGGACCGAACGAACCGACTGGACCGAACGAACCGACTGGACCGAATGGACCGGACCGAGTTCATTCCGTCTGGTCCACGGTCTGAATTTTATAGGACCAAATGAATTCGGTCCGGTCCACGGTCCATGTGTTTTTCAGACCGGACCGGACCGAACCTAAAATATATATATATATATAATTAATTATATAATTTTCATCTAACCTAATCCTATCACTAACTAATATATAATTATACTATATTATAATTAAGTATAGACTATAGTTATACAGTTATACTTATACTAATATTACTAATATATAGCTATACTAATTACTAATAGTCTAATACTTTATACTAATACTATTATATAGTTATACTAATCATGATTCATAATAACTAATCACTATAAGTCTATAACTATATATATTTAGTATCAATATATTAATATATTCTTTAATGTATTATTAATACTATTAAGTATTAAGAGTTATAGTATAAATTATAATATATGTATAATTTATAAATTTATAATAGTATGTATAATTAAATATTTTATGCTTATTTATAATAGTATGTTAAGTATATATCTTTCTCAATTATGGATGTAATATGTATGGATAATTAAATTATTTATACTTATTGCTTCACATACAAAATGTTAAAAGTTGTATATGGCTCATTATGCATTAACATACTTTAAGTTAGTAATAAAGTAATAATTAACATCATCAATAATGTAATTTTCATTTAATTTATTATTATTGACCATATAAAATATTTTTTTATTGAGTTTGTTACATAATCCATATTAATAAGTCACTTAGTTTAATTTAGTATTGTAAATAAATTTTTTTTATTAATTGATGTGAAAAAAAAGAGGCCGGACCCAATGGACCGGATCGATAACTACCGGTCCAGTCCGGTCCCTATAAGAGTTCGGTTCGGTCCAACCATGGACCGAAAAAATTCAATCCATGGCCGGACCGGACCGGACCGGACCAGCCCGTTTACACCCCTAGTCCTAGTGAAGCATCGATGCTTGGTTAAATTTTTGTTGGGAAAAAAATATGTGGATGAAGCTTGGTGCGACGTGATCCTTATGACCGTTTATCACATGTTATTGGGGCGTCCATGGCTTTATGATCGGAGGTTTTCCTACGAAGGGTATGCAAACACTTATTCCTCTAATTTTAAAGGTAAGAAATTTGTTTTGGATCCTTTGCAGATTTTAGAATTTGAGACTCAAAGGGAAGCTGTCCCAGTGTTGACCATGCGTCAATTTTCTCAAGTCATGCATGATGAAGATATGGTACTTCCACGGGCAAAATTTGCTTTCAATAATTCTGTTAACAGACCAACAGTGTGCACCCCATTTGAAGTGGTTTATGGTTTCCGACCCAGCACTGCAATTAATAACAATTCCTTACCATTGCCCCCCAGATCAAGTGAAGCTGCACTAGATTTTTCTAGCTATATGAGGGACGTTCATGAAGAATGCAAATGACGCCTTACCTTTCATTTAGATTCTTATGCAGTTTCTGCAAATGCAAGGTGCAAAGATAGGCAATTCAATGTGGGTAATATGATTCTTATTCGTTTAAGACAAGAGCGATTTCTTCTGGGGAGTTTTACCAAGCTTCATGCATGACGAGCATGTCCTTTTAAAGTCACCAAGAAATTGGGCACCAACGCGTATGTCATTGATTTGCCATTTGATTTTGGTATTAACCCAATTTTTAACATAGAAGATCTCGCTAAATTTAAGAGTGATGAAAATTAATATTCCACATTACCAACTTCAGAGGCATCACAGACACCAACTGTTCATATCCCAGAAAATACAGCTACTCAAGATGAGATTGCCTCCATACTTGATCATCAATTTGTTACAACCCGTCGAGAAGGGTATTACAAGTTTTTAATGTAGTGGAAAAATCGTCCAAATTCGGAATCAGTTTGGTTGCAAGTATCGGAAGTCCAATATTTACATCCACATCTATTTGCTGCTTACACTCGTCAAAACTGGCCAGAGCCAAGTTATTCAAGGGATCTGGCAATTGATGCAAATAAGAATTTATTGCTTGCGTAGTTAGATTAGTATTTCCTAGTTTTATTCTATCAACAATTGTTATTTCCTAATTAAATTAGTATTTGCTAGTTTTATTCTATCTAGATTAGTATTTCCTAGTTAGAGTAGTATTATATTTTGTTAGCTATTTAATGATCAAATGATGTACAATTAAAGACACTTTTAAATGATTAATGAAATTGCATGTTTGATCTTGAGATGAGATTAGTCTGATGAGACGCCATGAACTTAATTTATTTTTTTAGAGAAATTTCAACTTTATAGAAAGAGATTTTATGCTTGTATTCTTTCTTTCCTCTTTTTGACATCGACGCGAGGTTAAACCAGAAGTTGGCATCACAATGTCCATTGTCCTGGCTGGGATGGGGCCATCAGCCATGCATGCTACGAGTACGAAGGTTGGTCTTTTCTCTTGGGTCGAGCGAGAGTTCGGTCTATAAAACTCAAATTTAGGAGGCCCAACCCAACAAACGAAAAATTGATGCAACCCAAACGTCCAAATCTGACCTTTCTAGGCTCTAGCAGTTTGTCAGCGATTGAGAACCTTTGTTTAGCTTGCTTATGAAAACTCACTCCCAACATTCTCATGCTTAATTAGATTTAACTCCCGATCTTAATGATAATAATAGACAATCATACTTGCATATTGCTTCAATCACCCCAAATCAATTACCTAACTACAATTTTTTTTGCTTCAGATTCTCATCGAAACATATCGAAAGAAAATTGTTTTATTGAGAATTGTTATATTAATAAGGTAGTGTTAGTTAGGTACTAACCGATCATCCATCTCCAAATTAAGTGTTGTACCATTCATTTTATTGGATGTCTGTTTTCATTTTACAAGCTAAAATCTCTGTCTCTATAACGCCACTGGTCAACGTTTCCTATTCGATAGTGAAATTTTCAAATTTTAAACAATTTTTTATAAATCAAATAATGTCATATTAAGACATAAATTAAAAAAATAAATTAAATTAAAATTTGTATGCAAATGTATATATAGAGCCCCAATAATTAGTGTGTGGTAATAGTACACAAAACAAGAATTAGCATAATGATCATGCAATTCTATAATCTACTGTCCTTACGGTCCAATTGAAATGACATGAAATTCATTTTTTTAAAAATTTTTGCAGGGTCCTCTCGGTCTACATAGTTTGTGTCAACGACTTGTCAGTTGTCTCCTTTTGTTATTAAAGATTCCCTCACGGATAGATTTAGAAGTTTTATTTCTTATAAAATTTTCATCTCATCTTATCTTATAATTTTAATTTTTTTAAATTTATATATAAAATATAATAAATAATTCAACTTTTTTAAATTCTAATACAATTTTTTCAAGTCTCAATTTAACTTTTTCAAATTTTAAAATAAAAAAATAAAATTTAAAACTTTAAAATAAAATATAAAATTCTCATCTCATCCCAAACCTATAATATTGAAAGTTGCCCCATAAGGGTCCAGTTTTTGTTGACTACTTATTCTAGATTTTTCTTATTGGAAATGTAAATGATGTAATATATTTGTAAAATAATATTCTAATAATGCAAGGGGACTTCCAAAAGTTTATGACATAAAATTAAAGAGTTTTGACACTTACAACTTAGTGAGTAAATATAATATTTATCGTCTAAAGAAATTAAAATTTTAAAAACTAATAAATTCTTGAATTTGGTATATCTTTCTTATCCTAGTAATTTAGGAAATATTAGTATATTAAACCAATATTATAAAAATTGAAAGACAACTTATAGAAAAATATGATGCCTATGATTACTAATGTGAATATTTATCCAAAATAATAATAAAATAAGTGAGAAATAAATTGAAAATTTTTTAGGTCCGAAAATGGGAATAGACTCTCTACCAAAATGAGAGAGATACTTGTGCTATTATTATTATTATTATTATTATTATTGTGAAGGGTTGGGAAATGAGGATGGGGCTTTTTGAGATGCTGTGGGGATGGTGGGCTTGTTTTCCAGCACACGAACCTATAAAAAGACAAAACCAGGAAGAAAAAAAATAATAAAACAATTAAGGCAAATAAACAAACCCATGATTAAAGGTGAAGACGGAAGGGTCTTTGCTTCTCTCTCCTACTCTCTCCCCTCCCTGTCTCTCTCCCTCAATCATAATCATCACTGAATTCTAGGGTTTTGATTTCCCTCTATGGATATCTAGCATTGCTTCCGGATTGGGTTGGGGGAATTCACAGCTCGATCTTCGTTTCATGGGCGTTATCTAAATCATTGACCCATTTTCGTGGAACATTTCCTATTCGTTTATGGAGGTAAACCCAATATCCTTTTGACTAAAATTCGATAAAACTTTTTCTTTCTATTCAAAAAATATCAAATTGGTTTATTGGATATATATCTGTTATTCGGCAGATCCATTTCCCATCTTTATTTATTTATTTAATCTGTACTTTATAGAGGGTTTTTTTTTTTCCTTCGCTCGGTAATTTTTTTTCTCTGATAGAGGGTTTTGATGTTAAAAACTATTTTCCGCGTGAAAAATGGGGATAATCCTCATTTATTCTGTTTTCTGCTTTTTGGCACAAAGAATATTACGACTAAAATTTTCCTGTATATCTAAATTTATTTATAAATTCACAAAGGAAAAATAAAAGTTCTAAAATGCCATGGGGAAATTTCTGATGCAGCTAGCATATTCCAAACATATAATGGTTTATTTATCTTCCACGACAAATGTCGAAGACAACCTGCGTTAGGTTTGATACAGAAATTAGAACATAAATAGAATTTAAGTGGTTTAATTCAATTTTTTTTTTTTACCGAATCTAATGCGTGAAGCATGGTGGGATATTTTGATAAGATTGAAGAACTGAAGAAGTATGTAATGGTGTCCCCTATTAAGGAATTAAATGACTTAAATATAATATGCATTATTTCCAAGGCTAGTTAGCTTTCTCGGAGAAATTGACAATTTTCAATCAACTTCAAAGATTTGTTAGTAATTCCAGAATATATATCCATAGCAGGGGGTGTTTTTCTAATCAATTTCTGGAACACAGGTTTTCATCCTTGAAAATCGATTGCCTTTTCTCTCAAGGGGTTTTAATATGCTGCATTTCTTGAATGAATTTTGCAGAAAGATTGCTTATTTGGGGGGAGTATTAAATTCTAGCGTGTTGATTCTGTTCTGAAATTGAAGGTTTTTTTGTCTTTAAAGGTAGTGGAGATGGAGGAGACAAACCCTGAAAGTCATTTGACATCAGCTGCAGCCTTTGTGGAAGGAGGAATACAACAAGCCTATGATGATGCTTGCAGCATATGCCTTGAGGAATTTTCTGACAGTGATCCATCAACGGTAGTACATTTAATACATCTATCATAGCAACCCTCCTCTTGCCCTGCATTGATTTTCACTTGCAAAAGCTTGTGCATTA
Organism: Cyclocarya paliurus; assembly: GCA_029856935.1. Classification (NCBI taxonomy): domain Eukaryota; kingdom Viridiplantae; phylum Streptophyta; class Magnoliopsida; order Fagales; family Juglandaceae; genus Cyclocarya; species Cyclocarya paliurus. The sequence goes on from CM056951.1 coordinate 34,717,250, forward strand.
TTTTTCTCTTGTTAGTACTGTTGAAATCTGACTTTGATTTTATCCTATTTCTTGACTTGCAGGTGACTATTTGCAAGCATGAATTTCACCTTCAGTGCATCCTTGAATGGTATAATTACTTCCATTTTGTTATTGAATTGTTATGTGACTTTCTTTTCTGATATAAAGCACTCTCTTCCACTTCTATTAAACACCATTTTGTTTTTGAGAAGAAATTATGCTCAAAACACGTAAGATGTTTGCTTTATGTTCCATTTTTCCCCAGATGATAAAAATGGCTGGAATTGGATATTTTGATTCTGCTTGTCTTTTGGGGGCCAGGGGGGCGGGGCAGCAGTCCTGAATTTGTTTTGATTGGTATGTTATGCTACATGAAGCGTAACATCTCAAATCTGCTCAAATCAGCCTTAAACTGAAATGGATCAAATGATCATTTATTTTTATAAGACGTATGAATCACATGCTGCTCCTTTATTGTGGCATGACTCTTTGTAGAATGTTCTAATTTTACAAGTTTAAGTTGGTTTTCATATGATAGTTTTAAGGCTGGTTCCCTCCCTCCAGCTTATGCATACTGTAGTTGCCATGCAAATATGCAATCCACTGGTCACATAAATGCCATTATCATAATTTTTGTTTATGTACTTTCTATAGATTTACCCCAGCATATAGCACTCTGTTACATTTTTTAGATCCATCTTTTGTTCATTAATATATTTAGTTGTTTTTTTGTTCCGATTGTCTGGTGCTGAACCTTATGAAACTGAATTAGTGTCTTTACGGACTTGATATATTGTGGGAGTTTAAGAAATTTCGAAACCATAACCTTGATCAGCATAGAAACTAGCTTAAATGTACAGGGCCTAAAGCTCTCGTGAGACGATCTTCAGAAATGTGGGCCTTGCATGTTTCCTCACATGATTGCCAAAACAGAAAGTTCCACAGCAAACAGAAACTAAACACCATCTCTCTCTCTCTCTCTCTCACACACACACACGCACGCACGCACAAACACACATTCTTGTAGAGCATGGGGTCAGTTGGCAGTTAGAATGACCGCAGCATCCTTTGTTTATAGGAGAAATTTTCTGACAAGTAACAGGTCAAACACCAAAAAGCTGACTACCTGTTTCACCGCAAAAAAACCTTTGAAAAAATTGAACATGTCGTTTCTTTATTTGAGTTTAAGTTAGGGAGGTATGTTTGGAGTGATGATTTTTTATTTTTATCTTCAAAGATAATGCATTAAAGCAATGTCTGTTCAAGAAGTTGGATTTTGTAAGGTCTACAAACAATTTGGCAAAGAAAAAGTGATTTCTCATTTTTTTTTCTTCTCTGTTTTCTGATTAGAACTGATCATTTAGTTCATTACGGACCTCTCTTTTTTTTAGAGAAGTGTACGATGAACACGGATCTCATAGTGTACATAATTATGGATAAAGGAATAAAGTATTGGAGCCTAACGCTGATTTTGAATTTAGGTGCCAGAGAAGCTCTCAGTGTCCCATGTGTTGGCAACCTATTAGCCTGAAGGATCCCACCAGGTGCATTTTGTTTGTTTTAGTTTTTGGCATTTACTACAAAATTTCATGTAATTATTTCCATGTTGACATCTTATGTTCATATTTTGGCAGCCAAGAATTGCTCGAGGCAGTAGTACGTGAGAGGAGCTTCAGGGTTGCTCCACCAAGAAATGCCACAATATTTCATCATCCCACCCTTGGTGATTTCGAATTGCAGCATGTCTGTTTTTTATCATTACTTTGCATTTTTTTTTTCCTTTCATTGGTTTTCAAAACCCATTACATTGTGTCCATCGAGTTATTCTTATGTTATTTTTTGCATGGTAATGCAGTTACCTGTGGGTGCTACTGATGCCGAACTTGAAGAGCGTATAATCCAGCACTTGGCAGCAGCTGCAGCAATGGGAAGGGCTCACCACATTGGTAGGAGGGAAGGTCAGAGGAGTCGACCAAATGCCCATGGTCGTCCACACTTTTTGGTATTCTCCACTCATCCTGGCGGACCGCCTGGTCCTGTTTCTGCCCCCATAGGAGACAATGAACCAGCTGCAATCAGTGGGGCTAGTCCATCTACCCCGCTTGCATCTGGTGGAGATGAACTATCACAGCCAGTTTCGCATTTTCCTTCTGTTCATGCCGATCAAGTTTCTTCCCCATCATCTGGATCCACTTTCCTCCTGACAAATCATCAGGGAATTTCATTTAACAATCGGTAATTATGATTATCTTATATTCTTCAATAAGTGCCATGGCTTTCTTTTTATAACATAGATAATTTTATAATATATGAATTATGTGGTTCTCTTTCTACTGTGAACTTATATGCAGAGTTTTTATATTTGTTTGGAATTTTATTTATTGTCTCTTTGTAGGAGCCCTGCTAGTCATTCCTCGCCGCCGAATCAAGATAGAGCAGGGCCATCAGATTTTCAGTCATTTTCTGAGTCTCTAAAATCTAAATTTAATGCCATGTCAATGAGGTACTATTCAAGAAATGAATACTCATTTTCCTGGTATCCCATAATAGGAAAATTTAATATATTCTTTCATTTTCGCATTATCATCAACACTTGTTATACTTGTACTTTAGATACAAAGAATCGTTTTCAAAGAGTACAAGAGGGTGGAAGGAGAGGCTTTTCTCTCGTAATAATTCCATTTCGGATATTGGACCTGAAGTTCAGAGGGAAGTGAATGAAGGAATTGCTAGTGTATCTCGTACGATGGATTGCCTTGAAAACAGAGAAAGCAGTACTGCCAGCGAAGCTTCTGTAGCAAATCATTTGGATGATTCTTCTGTCACAGATCAGGGCAACCAGAACATTGTGGAGACTCATGGGGAAAACCCTTTAAATGACAGCAACCAACCAGCTTCTTGTGCTGCTGGGTCGACTTCGGTTTAAATTGTTGAACATTGTTTCAGCAATTGCATCTATCCTGAGCATTTCATATTTGAAGGTAACTAGTGATGGTGGTACTGAGCATTTGCAGCTTTAAATTCAGTATTCCAGTATGGAATACTAATCCACTAGGCTACCTGCTTTACACTACCAATGCCAGCATTTTGCGACATGCTTCTTCCATTATCACTTAGTATAGTGCACACTGCAATTGAGACTCAAGATCTGAGTTTAATTCTGCTTGTTTGCACTGTGTGAATCTGTTTGTATATGTCAAACACCCCCCTGCAAAAAACAAAAAGATAAAAAAAAACCAAAACAAAACAAAACAAAAGTCAAGAAAAAAGAATGTGCATTGATTCAAGCTTTGATCTGAGTTTAGTTTGGATTTCCAGGTTGGCTGTTTTCTCCAGAAATGACATGCTGAGGGCCAGATGGCTTAGCAATGTACTTTAGAGGTCGATGGTCATTGTGGTTTAAATTCAAATAAAGGGAGAGCGAGAGAGAGTCTGGGAAAGAGCTTCCATCTGGACAGAGACTTATAAATGGGTATTTGTATCTGAACTTGTTTATATGTAAAGTAAATGACCCAGATGTGATGCTGGATATGTATTTTACTTTCTGGATGGCTTAGTAGATTTGGGTGCTAATATTAATATAAATACATATGTTTCTGACACGTGTCAAAACTAAATGTTCTCGTACAACTAGTGTATTTTTCTTACGGGTTCAGTGTTTTTTACGGTGATGATGAGTTCTTTAAAGGTAAAGGTGCCGTTTTATAGCCTGTAATTCTGTGTGGAAGTTGTAAATTCAAAGACAGCCTGCTATTTTTTTTAATATCAAATATGCATTAAAATTAAAACAGAGATACAAGAGGAATGGATGGAGTTCCGTACAGAGGGAGAGGGAGTAAAATAAAGAGAAATGAACAATGAATCATAGAATTGGATGGATATATGTTCGTTGGCAAAGCCAGCCTGCGTTGCTTGGCTACTAGAAATTGAGCATTATTTCCTTCACTCTTTAGTCTTGACATTGGAGGCCATGCTTTTGGGATTTCGCTGTGGATAATGTAGCAGAAAGCGGAGATAGGAAAGCCTAAATGTCGGTATGTGCCCCCACTCCAAAATAAAGCTTGAATCTCTTGACATTGTAGGTCTGCTTGTTTCCCAGCTACACCCCAAACAATCCGGGCATTTCTTCTCTCCTGCTGTGTCCATCCTTGGAATCCGAGGACATGGGCCTTTGATTTATAACTCTCTATTTTTTTTGAAATACCAAGAAAAATATGCAAATGTCAAATATTCCCCCTTCCAACCATTGTGTTAATGTGATATTGTGAGATGATTGTGTTTTCGTATTTTTCTCAACAAAACAAACACACAACCCGCACTTTCTGATAACCCAAAACTTTTAAGAGAGTTCATTATAATTTAGTAAATTCGAGAGTGATAGGTAAAGATAGAAACCCATAAGTAAACCTTTAAACTTATACAGTGATTCCATATTTTATCCTCCAATACGAGTCATACGACATCGAATTATAACATGAAAATATTTTGCCTATGGATTATGGACTATGAAGAACTGATGGGGGTCAAAAACTAGGTGAAAACGGTTATTACCAAAATGCACCTAGTGTAACGGCCTATTTGGAAACATAAATGTTTTCAAATAGTTTCAAATAATTTCACTATTATTTCCAAATTATTCTTTATTTTTTTATTATTATTTACAAATATTTTGAGCAATAATGCTGGGCTCACTGAGGATCTCACTGATTTATTTATTTATTTTTATTTAGTGATTAAGAAATTATTTTTTAATAAGTTTGTGATTTTTATTTTTATTTTTTAAATGTTTAAAGAATTAAAAAAAATTTTTTTTAAAAAAATTAGCCTTATCAGTAGACAGTCTCAGTGGGTGTAGAGTACTCTATTACGAGATATTCTTAGCATCTAAACCAGCTTATAATCTGCCACCTTATAGTTTAAAACATAAAAGAAGGTTTCGTTCCAGTTTGAACTTTGAAGGCAAGTAACGGAAGGCTCTCTTCTTGCTCTTTCAACTGTTTTATAACGAGAAAAAACCAAGGATAATGGTGATTTTTATTCTGGATTTTGTTATCTTTAATCTTATTAAATTTACCGCTCTGTTTAAATGATTCCATCAGCATCCTCAATCAACATATTTAATTGATTATTTAAAATAAATTTGCTAGAAAATAAAAATTTATTCATTTCGATTGACGGCCAGAAGAGAGAGTTGGGGTAGTGGTTGGCACTTGGCAGTTGGCAGCATAGTATGAAATTAATAGTCAGTTGAAGGTGACACAGTATCCACCGGCGGACAGAACGTCGCCGTTTCCAGCCACAGAAAAGCAACTTGTTCCACGCATCCCACGCGCACTTTAAGGGGACGGTAAGTGTTTTTCTTTTTCTTTTCTTTTTTTTTTGGTTCTTTTTATTAGTTCTCTTTCACAAGACACAAAGCAGCCACCGACAGCTTGCCCTTCAGCTCCATGTGCCCATATCAAACTCGGCTTTGGAGCTCACCCACCTACCATTTTTTCTTCCCTTTATTTATATTTTCTTGTTAATCCTTTTCTTCTTCAGAAACTTAAATGAAAAATGTTACAGACGCGGAAAATTAGCTTAAAAACTGCAGCATGAGAAAATAATCTTAGATATTTTCTTTGTCAAGTATATTGAATCATACTACACTTAGAAAAGGAAAGTAGAGGTCAACAACCACTAAAAGGAAAGTATATTGAATCATATATATATATGGTCGATGTAATTATACTAAGATTACTTACAAAAGGACTTTGTGGCTAAAGGCTTGGCTTGGGAGTTGGAAGCCGCGCCGGTTCTGATGGCAGTCGCATGTGGTCCCTTCATCCAGCCTGTTGGAACCCAATACACAGACTCACACAGCCCACCATTTGCTCTTCTGCTCTTTACTCAAAAGTCTCCACTCCGTTTCTCATTCTGTTCTCCCTCCTTTCTCATTGCCTCTTTCTTCTCCATCCTAAGCAAACTCCCACCCCCACCTTTACTGATACCAAGCTACAGTATCTGACAAAGAGGCAGAGACAGAGAGAGGGTTTAAGCTCTTTTGCTCTTTGAGCGCCATGGATTCTCACGTCTATGGTGTCTCCAAGCTCGTTTTCTTCTTCGCCATCTTATTATCTGCAACCCATGCCGCATTGCCACCAAACCATATTTCTAAATCTTCTTCTTCTGGGGGCTCAAGCCAGATAAACTCCAATTCGGTCCTCGTTGCCCTCCTCGACTCCCATTACACCGAGCTCGCGGAGTTCGTTGAGAAAGCCCTTCTTTTGCAGACTCTCGAAGAAGCCGTGGGGAAACACAACATCACAATCTTCGCGCCGAGAAATGAAGCTCTGGAGCGTGGGCTTGACCCCGAGTTCAAGCGCTTCCTGCTCGAACCCGGCAACCTCAAGTCCCTCCAAACCCTCTTGATGTTCCACATTCTTCCCACACGAATCGGCTCTGAGGAGTGGCCTCGTAACTCCTCCGGCTCGGTTCGGCATCCAACCCTCTGGAATGGCCACGTGCATTTGAGAAGCCACGGTTCCGGAAAGAGAATCATCGACTCTGCCGAGATTGTTCGCCCGGACGACATCGTTCGCCCCGACGGCCTGATTCACGGGATCGAACGGCTGCTGGTTCCACGATCCGTACAGGAGGATTTCAACCGGAGAAGGAATCTGAGGTCGATTTCTGCGGTCTTACCGGAGGGTGCACCCGAGGTGGATCCTAGGACCCACCGGTTGAAGAAACCGGCAGCACCAGCACCAGCAGGTTCTCCACCGGTTCTTCCAATCTACGACGCGCTTGCACCGGGCCCATCCCTGGCTCCCGCCCCGGCGCCAGGACCCGGAGGACCCCACGGTCACTTCAATGGAATGCGCCAGGTCAAGGATTTCATCCACACTCTTTTACATTACGGTGGATACAACGAGATGGCCGATATTTTGGTCAATCTAACCTCCCTTGCCACCGAAATGGGACGGTTGGTGTCCGAGGGATACGTTTTGACCGTCTTGGCCCCCAACGACGAGGCTATGGCTAAGCTGACGACGGACCAGTTGAGCGAGCCCGGTGCACCGGAGCAGATAATATACTACCATATCATACCAGAATATCAGACCGAGGAGAGTATGTACAACGCAGTGAGGAGGTTCGGAAAGGTCCGGTACGATACTCTGAGGTTGCCGCACAAGGTTGTGGCTCAGGAGGCTGATGGGTCTGTGAAATTCGGGCAGGGAGATGGATCGGCATATCTGTTTGACCCCGATATCTACACGGATGGGAGAATTTCTGTGCAAGGGATTGATGGGGTCTTGTTTCCAGCGGAGGAGGAGGAGGAGGAGCTAAAGACACAGAAGAAAGGCGCAGTTCCAGTTGTCAAGGTTGTCACCAAGCCCAGAAGAGGTATGTTATTGTAATTATATTCCTTCATTCCTACATTTATCTTGATTCCTTGTTTAGTTCGTGTTCGGTTCGTTCAGATATTGGTCGCTCGCAAGTAATTAGTTTGCTCTAGTTTTATCTGGTGCTGATATTGAATACCAGGCACATTCATACGATTTTTGGGCTTAAGTTGGTAGTGGAAAGACTTGGTTGACAAAAACGTTGAGTTTCGTGGGAGATTGGTTTATGTTGTGCCTGGTCTCCGACCAATTTCGGGGTTTCGGTTTAGGTATGAGCTTGTTAGGGATAACAGGTGTCGGACCCAGTTGTGTCGAATTTTAGCTACTGTTTATGTTGATAATGGTTGGTGGTGGTGGGATTGTTGGAATCATAGAATACGCGTTCACCATTGCGAGATGTTCGGCTTTTTGATGGGTTTTGGTAAATTGCGTGTGGTAGCAGAAGATCCACTTTTATAGCTCACTGATTCAAGATTGGTCATTTTTGTATTGCCGCAATAGGGAAACTATTACCTAGTGTAATCATTGATTGATTGAGTGGAAGTAGTTTTCAATCATCTTTCTTTGTTCTGGGGCTTTTATTTTGGCTATCTGTTTATAAATTTTCAATCTTTTTATCGCTGGAAGCTCTCGGTTAAGAAATACATACACACCTTGGCAGGATCTAAAGAGAGAGGGAGAGAGTTTGTATTGCCAAGTCGAGGAAAGGTCGAGTGAATCAAATATTTGTATTCGGTTTTAGTGGTGATATGGAAGTGGTTTTTTGCCTGTAAATGGTAGCAAAAATTGTCGGTGGGAAGTAACCATGAAGATGATCTCTAAACTTTCTAAATAATTGAGAAAAAAATGGAAAAAGGTACTGAAGCTAAAGAAGGTTCTCTTTCAATTGTTAGAGGGGTCCATGGCCTTGCCCATCAAGGAATCCTTGTGATTAAAACAGACATGAAAAAAGAAAAAAGAAAAAAAGCAGAAAATCCAGGGCTGCCAAGCTGTGAGCCAGATTTTTTCCTTCCCCACCATACCTTCAATGCCAACATTTACTGCTAACAATAGTCTCTCTATATTTAATTTTGCAGACATTATAGTATTTTATTATTATATCCTATACGTTAATAATCAGAGATGACATGATTTGAATGTCTTTGACTGGTTGTTCACATATTTTTTTATACGGCTGACCTTGAGATCTTATATTTGTTTTGAAACTGAACAATTCAATTACTCTTTCGCATTTAATATATATATATATATATTTATATAATGTATGTGATGAAGATGGTTTATCTTGCGTTGACTTTAAAGTTAACCTTCACCTAATTGCATATGGCAAACAGGGAAATTGCTGGAAGTGGCTTGTAGGATGCTTGGAGCTTTTGGACAGGACTCTCATTTCTCTACTTGCTAGTGAATATACGCTCTCTCGACAAATCCCAGAAGAAAAAATGATCTCCCCTAAACAATTCATAAATGGTAAATACCTTTTTACTTTTTAATTTTTTGTCTTCTCTTTGATCCGGTTTAAATGGGTTTCTTTGGCTAAGTAGTTCTCGTCATTCAGTTATAGGAGAATTCCATGTAATGCAATGGATGCACTAATAGTTGGAGGGAGCGTTCACATTGCAGAACTTCTTTGGAAACCCAATAGAAGAGAAAGTTCGGTGTTTTTTTTTTTTTTGGGGTTATAAATACTGTAATTACATCTGATTTTTCTTTAATTATTTTATCTTTTATTCACAATCTCTATATGAATAAACAAGCTCATAAGAGTTGCAAATTCCATCACTCCTTGTTTATTGTGTTGTTTTGCCTGTTTGTGCATCGGTTGCTCGGGCATCATACTCAAGACGTGACTTCTTTATTATCATATTAATATGTGGGCGTGTGGGAAATTGGACCTACATTTTAGTTTTGTGGGGGAATAAAAATTGTGGGGACAATTACAAAGGTGGTGGTTGTGATTTGTATTATTTTGGTGATTTAGACATCGATACAGCCGGGTGCTTCATGGATTGTGTCATTAATTGATGGTGGCTAAAAAACAAAACAAAAAAGATAGAAAAATGGTGGTCAATTGTTGAGTACTTTGGTTAAAGAAAAAGGTTTTAATTATCTGCCATCATCATCATGTTTAGCTTCGGCTAGACGCGGTGCATGTGGGTAATATTTATTTATTTATAGAGCCCCTATCCTATCCTATCCTATCCAAGTTTTATTATCTCCACCCTCACCCTATATTTTCCGTTTCAGCTTTCTTATATTTTGATGTTGAGGGCCAAGCTGGTACCTTCATCTTTTACTAATCCACTTCTTGCAATTGCAGTTCCTCAAATGATTGGTTCATCTGTAAGCTAGTACTACTGTATTAGACTGGAGTAATGCCAAATATAAATTTTAAATAGATAAATTTTATATAAATTTATCGTAAAAAAGTAAGTTTTACTAATAAAAAATAATTTTTTTATATTTTTTTGAAGTGAGATTTATTTTTTATATAAAAATTTATATAAAATTTATCTATTTAAAATTTGTAGAAATCGACCGGCCTAGCTAGCTAATATTTAACGAAGATAATACACATCACATCCCTAATCCCTTATTCTTTAAGGGATCGGGTTGGTTGGCATTTACAATCTCAACCACGCCTTTCGTACATCTCTCCCTCCCGAAGAAGCTTATTACAATTTTTGTTTTTTTATTTGTTTAGCGAATAAAGAAAATTTAACAAATAATTTTTTTAATAATCCGGTGGAGACGAAACTATGCTTGCATTTCATGCAGCAGGTCTCGCTGCTTCTAATTCCCACTGCCACCATCTGCATCTACTTTTTCTGCCGACAAATCATCAATCATAATGGAAACAAATTATTTTATTTGAAAAAGAAAGAGTATTAAAAGAAGGAAAATGAACATTTTGCTTCCTTTTAAAAAAAAATTAATAGTAAAAAAAATAAAAAAAAGCAGTACCGTGGGATGCATCGGTCTCACCTCCTTCAAAGTAGGAACTATCTCATTTCATCATTTTAATTATTTTAAATTTTTATATAAAATATAATAAATAATTTAATTGTTTTAAATCTTAATTTAATTTTTTTAAATTTTAATATTTTAAATTTTTATATTAATATTATTCACAAAATTTTAAAATTTTTTTATCTTTATCTCACCTACTAAACATAATCTTAAGAGTCGTGGTACTACCTATTTGCTACTGCTGAGCAATACAACTTGTTCATTTTATTTCTTTAACATACAAATTTACTAGTAGCTTTTTTAAATATTTAATAAATAAATAAATAACTAAATACACTAACGATGGGCAAGTTAAGAGGGCAACCATTTTTCTAAAAGAAATTTAGATATCGTCAGCAGAGCGTGACAAAGTATCAAACGTCTGCCGGCAGACCCAACGTCGCCGTTTTTATTTATTTATTGCCACCCACCACAGAAAAGCTAGCAAGTGGCACGCACCCACGCGCACTTTCAAGCGTCGACATCTGGGTTTTTGTAGAAGAGACCTGAGGGCATTTTGTCTGATTTTCACGTTTCAGTAGTCTTCAGAGTTCAGACACCGACAGCTTTTGCCTTTGAGTTCCATGTGCTCTCCTCAGGACCTAGCTTTGCCCGTACCTAATTTCATACACTTATAATTTTTTTCAACTAAACCTTTTGTTTTTTTTTTCATAAAAAAATAATTTCCATTTTTAATAATATTTTAATAATTATTATAAAATTAGTTTTAATTTTCTATTATTTTGGGATAATAATTTTATTCTATCACATTATAAGATAAAAAAGAGAGAAAAAAAGTAACTAAGATACACTATTTAACCATTACTATAGCTTGCAACAACATGATATATATATATATATATATATATATATATATTTGAGAGGTAATTTTTGTTGTCGGTCTCTAAGTTGTTATTAGTTGAAAAAGACATGAAACGTAAAAAACAGTAAATTATAAAACTATCTTAAAGAATAATAAACAGCTTAATTTTAGTAAATTACTAATTATAAAGTAGTAGAATTTGAGAATAAGCGTGGCACGAAAGAATGAAAACTCAATGAGCCAATTGCCCGTCATCCGTGTGGTGCCTACAAACCTCCAGATTGTTGGAACGCTGCATTATTTTAAAAAATTATTATTATTATTATTATATAGATTTAATATTTCTGACGGCAAAAACAGTTTATAATTGTGAGGGTTATGAAACATGGGCCTGGGTTTCGTCGTCGCCTGTAGTTTCCTAGGGAGCCACACTCGCTTCCATTTCCCAATCGTGAGAGGTTGTATAGCAAAATCTATTTTTATAACGTAAGTTTGTCATTTGCAAGTACAGATTGCTGAATATAATATCAAAAAATATGATTTGATAATTATATAAATTATTTTTAATAAAAAATATAATATAATAGAAAAGAAGATGGAGAAGTGAGAAGGAGAGAGATATTTTAAGGGTTACATTTTTATTATTCTTAATTGTTATTTAATAATCCTTATTTATAGAAAACTTATATTGAGATAAGATAAGATAAATATCTTAATTATTATAAATTCAAATCAAGATAATATCAAATCAAAATGATTGATATGAAAATCAAGGCAATATCAAATCAAGTTTTTGATCTAATATTGTCTTCAACATCTCATTCAAACTCAAGGTGGAGAACTTTAGAATCTTGGGTTTGAGATTTGTATGTAGCCTTCATATCCATTCATTAGAGTTGTGATCAAGAATGGGTTATATATGGCTTTGGTTAACTATAGAACCATAATCAAAAGGCCAAAATTGGATATAGAGTTTTAAATAATGCTCACAAGCTATCAAAACCCAGTAAAAAAATTTCTCACAGTGAATAGAAATACTCCAAATGCACATATGTGAGACGATACATTATTGAATGGTGATGAAAATCTTGTAAAACAAAAATTTTGTGAGAGGTAAAGTTAGTGGAGGAAGAAATATTATATAGGATCAAGCTTGACGTTAGCCAATGGTTTTGATACCATGATTGAAAATTAAATATAATATAAATTGTTAGAAATACTAGATCAGAATATATATATAACGGAAGCGATATTATCTTGTTGGTAAATCGTATATCTATTGCGGTTGTTTCACAGATTTTTCAGCGTCGTTGCTTGTCTATGATCTTCACATCGATGATGAAGTGTACTATATGGTACTACCAGAGCAAAACTCACACGTTTCACAACCTAAATACCGGGACTAAAAAGAACCATTTGAGAGAAAGATTTTCTATTTGTGATGCAAGTGATGAAGCATACCATATCAAGGGGGGAGAGGCTATATAAATAGCTCCTTTAAGCATAACCTCCAGCTGGCCATTAAGGGTCCGTCATTAACTCTTATAAAGTGGCTTAAGTACCACTTCATAACCCCCAAGAGAAGGGAATGAGTGCTCACTTCTTACATAAATGAAGATGAAGAAGAGAGGAAGAGGATAGACTTTGGGGGCCACATATTTGCTATTTTCAATTATTATTAAATTTAAGGCGTGGATTCCTATTTATTAAAAAATTACATTGAGATAATATAAGGTAAATATCTTAATCAGTATGAAAATCAAATCAAATGATTGATTATTATGATAATCAAGTCAAGGTAATATCAAATGAAATTGCTCCACACGCGAAGAACGTACTCCGGATGTTTGAGTTGAGAAGTTCTAACCGGATTGTTCAAAATTTGTTGTTGGCTAAATAGGTGTTGGATCATGGTGCCCAAGTGAGTGTGGAAGAGTACGAGGCTTTCTTATATTGGTATGTTAGAGCATCTCATTTCCCATATGAGAGTTGTGCTTGATGGAGCAAAATGGCAACAACAGATGCAGTTTTTTTATTATTTTTTTAAGAATTATTGGCAGTACATGTTCTAAAGTTTGACCCCCAGGTTCCAACAATGAGAGGCATTGCCACCTTATGTAATGTGCTGTGAGTAAGAGTTTTCATTTCTTAAGATTTTGCTACTCATCATCTCTATATACTACACATCATATTTATTTTTATTTATTTTATTTTATTATTCTTAAACTAAGTTTACTCGTTATCTATACATTACATATTTAGTAAGAGAAAATAATGAAAAATAAAAAATTATGTATAGTGTGTGGTGTGCGGAGATGGTAAGTATAATTTTTCTTTGGAAACACTAGGGATTCGGACATCGTTTGTGTACACATCTATCTTCAGAGTGAGAAGAACTTGCCTTCGACACACTTCCCTGATCTATACAAAAGAAGACAACAGAAAAGTCTTCTCATTGATTGAAGATAACACTTTCATATGGCAAAATTACGTTAACATGTAGATAAAAATATTCGAATTACATGATTTACTGGCAACCACCATATTCACAACAACATCAAACTCTCTTCTTTAACCTCCGACAGTAACTTCATGAGGCATAATCTCAAGGGTAGATGAATTAAGAACCGGTGCGTTATTCTGGGCGGTATCCATTTCAGACTCTGGGACTATCTCATCCGAGCATTCTGAAAGACACATGGACTGATGATTCTGGCTTTCTTCACCTTCTCCTCTGCATTCTTTCTGGTTTTGGGTCTCTTCTCCAGGGCCCTCCGTTTTAGATTTGGCCGGCTTTCTTTCAGTTTTAGTGACTGCAATTTCCTGAGTCTGAAGCCTGGTTTGGGACTTCCTGATGGTCTTCTTTGAAGCAACAACATTTTTATCAGATTCTGCCCGTAACCCTTTGTTTGAATTACTATGTTCTCGGTTAACATGTGGGCCACGACAAGATGCACTACCTTCTGAAGAGTTGTTTGCAGTAACAGAATTCTTGTTCTTCTTGAGCTTTGGAGATGGGTTCAGACGTGGGCTAAGGCCATCACCTTCTGAAGAGTTGTTTGTCAAGGTCACAGAGCTCTTTTGCCTTCCAAGCTTTGGAGATATTGCGCGTGTGGTTGGTATCTAGGTCAATGAGGAAGACAAAATATTGATATACCAAGAATGTGAGGTGCATGAAGCAGAGTGAGAAGAAGAAAGAGTAGGTTTCTCTAGCTCATTTCACACCTTAAAACTCTGTTAAGCGACACGACTTTACTTTTGTTTATTACTAGGAGTCGAGGAGCATACTTTTTCAATTCAGTCGGTGCGTTGCGTTAAAACTTAAAAGAGCTTTAAAATTGTTCTCGCCCAAACCTGCTTGAACTTCACCTGTTTCTAGTTCTTGAACAAAAATATATCTGATCATTGTAAAATTGAACCATATCTGATGTTGGCCAGAAGATGTATGTTCTATTTCAACTGATGCTTGCGAAGAGAAAGAGACTGCATTAGCTAACAAGTGCCATGGAACCCAAATTCCATGAAGGTAAATCAACCCATTGTGTTTTACAAATTATTGACTAAGACAACCCTGAAAGCTTCAAAAAAACCGATGAGTTACCTTCTTTAGTTCAGCTGTTGGAGGAGGCTCTTTGTAGAAACTGGGCATGGGTGTAGCTTTAAATGTCAGGCTTTTTCTCAGTTGCTTGATCTCTGCCTCCTGGTTTTCCTGCAAGATAAGTCAGAACGAACACGGAGACGGAGTAAATAGCTGAAATGGGACAGGCAAAGTAGGAAGCTAAAAAGAGAAGAAAATATGTACCAAGTGCCAAAAAAAAGGAAAATGCTATCCCAATACCTTTGATTTTGCTTGCAAGTTAGTTCTTTCCACTTCTTTTGCCTGAATCTTCTCTTCAAGTTTTGAAAAGAACTGATCAACAAAAAAATAATCAGTGGTTTGCCTTGTAGATAAAAAAATTTAACAGGTTGTACATGCGTCAACTACCTCCCTTCGTTTTTCAGCTCGTTCGTCCAATTTGAAGGAAAATCCTGAACCACCGCTCCTCCGATCACAAGGAGTCCCGCGAGGAGTAGCACTTCTGATAATAATAAAGAAAATGTGATGTCAAAGTAGTACAAGAAGACAACAGAAAACTGAAGAGAGAGCTGAGAGACAATGAATGATTTTATTTGCAACAAATGAAAAAGAAATGAAGCTGATCAAGGATCATACGAAGTAGTGGAACGAGCCTCATCATCCTCTTTCACAAGCAGTGCTGCTTTGATAGGATTCAAATTTGGATTAACTGATCTGCAGTTACATCACATCATAGGCTGAGAATTATTCAGCAGAAAAATATAAATGCCTCTCCTGAAATCTATAACGAAATTATTCTGAAAAAGGCTGCGACTCACAGGGATTCCTCAGCAGGAGGACAGTTAATAGATGCATTCAATGAAGCATACTTCCCAGGCTGATACTAGCAAGAACCCAAGTTAAGCAACAAGTAGGGCAATAAAGGGAAGGAACACAATGGACCCCCCCAGCCCCCCCAAAAAAAAAACAGAGAAGAAATTACCACACTGCGTCTAATGCTAGGCATGGATGCTAAAGAAGTCCGCCGACCAGGTGCTCCACTCATTGTATTTGTGACTGTTCCACTTGAGGCTTGGGATTTAGTCCCTTGTCTTTGAGCGTGTTTGGCTTGATCTCTTTTCACTGGGTACACCTCGATGCTCTTGTTCATAACATCAGAACAAGCCCCTCTTGATGGGAAGGAAAGACTCTGTGTAAGGATTGATCTCTGACTGCGTGAAAATGTAGTTGTGGCGATCGGATTGGGTTTATCCTTTCCCAGTCTATTGTTCTTTGGGGAGCCACCATGCAGATTTCCGGGTTCCTGACGGCAAAAAGAAAAATCAGATGCTAAAATATTTACAAGGTTATATGCTATGATTAGTCATAAAGAATCAGCTCATATGCGGAAATTCTTTGAACAGAACCTTTATGGATTTTGAAGTTTTACTTGCAGGAACCATTGCAGAGGCTTTGACCACCACTCTAGAAGATTTAAGGCTTTTGATTTTTGTGGCTGGTTCGGATTTTCCATTCATGGTCGGAACTTCACCGTTACCACCATCCTCACCCTCTGTCTTCAAATCCACAACTGATTCTTCCACATATTTTCTCTCAATAACAGAACTCACGTCCTTCACAGTAACCCCATTTTCAGATTCCATTACGCAACAGAGGCTTTCAGAAAGGAACGAAGACTTTCTGCAGAACCAGTCAATGCTGATTGTCAATACCTCAGTTAAGCCAAAAGACACTTGCCCAATCCAGTCAATCACATGAACTAAAATTGGAAATAGAATCAGATCATTTACAGAATACAAGCAGCATTTTTCTTCAATGATTTCTTCCTTGTTATGATCCTTACCTTATATCTTTAATTGCAAAAAGATTTACGTAAAATGTTCAAAGCTCCGTTTTGTCGCAGGCAGAAGCTATGATTTCTAAAAAAAGGTGTTCTCTCTCGTTTTCCCATATCCACCAAACATCCAATAAAGATCTAGATTAAAAACCATTGTTTCCTTATTTCAAGCATCTACCCTCCATCAAGATAGAAAGGGTCGGGTGCGGATTTTGGTAATCATACTATCAGTCAGCTTGTCGGAAAACGAAAAGGGAACAAAAAACGCCGAAAGTTGTCAAAGAAACAATAAATGAATAAACAAACAATTAACAGTTTTAGCATTTATGTTTGTGACTGCTGCACCAGTGAAGGATCTCTCTCCATTTCAGGTCATCGGTGTTATTCACAATCAAGCACACACACACACACACCCCAATTAAGCCAAAGAAGCATGGTCAGTATAACACGAGCTTAGTGTAATGAATCTTTACCTTTTTCCACTAAGATTTCAAATCTTAATCTCTTACTTCATTTACTCAGCAACGAAGCAGAGGATTAATAAAACCATCGTAGACTGCAATGGTTTTACAAACTGGAGCACCTCCAGCAGAGGACATGTAAAATGATATGGAAAAGATAACACAGATACCAAATACTAAAACGCACCAATTCAAAACTATGCTATATAAAGCTCAAAACAACCATGTTTTTAAAAGCCCATTATTAAAAGTCAAAGAGACGCAATGCTTGAAAAGTTTAAATATTTACCCAGGAAATTTGGGTTTTGAGTATTTGGACTCGAATTATAAATAGGAACCTCGCAGACACAGAGAAACACTGAGAGCAAGATAAATATAAAGTATCTTCCAAACCTGAATTATGACAGATTGAAGAAAAGACTGAAACAGAGTGGAATTTGAAGAAAGATTGATAATGGTGTAGATTAGAAGCACTAGCGAAGTTGAAGTGCTTGAGATAGTTGAGCTCGAAAGCTACAGCGAGAGTTGGTGGCAGATACTCTGGTTTAGTTCGAGAATACGAGAGAGATGGGGTGAGGGGTAGAGAGAGCCGTGGAAAAGAACCTGAACAAGGACGAGTTTTTCAATGAAGAGAATGGATTGATAGGAGATACTAAAATGACTTAACTGCCACTCGATCTGAAAACTGTAGTCTGTAACTACTAGCGGTTGAAATCCTTTTTTTTGGATAAAACCAGCGGTTCGAAATCTGAACGTTGAGGGAGGGAATAAAAAAAAAGTAAAATTTTCTTTAAGTTCCAAATATAAAATTTTTCCCGTCATTTGTAAAATAAATGGATTTTACTATAAAAAATTATTTTATTTTAGTAGGGTCTACTTTTTATATAGAATTTGTACAATTATACTTAACATTATTTAAAAAAATAATAATCAACAGAAAAATAAGTTAATTTGATTTAAAAGATAATACCATAAATCAAATCTTTTTATTTAAATAATATAAATGATATTCATATATGCCCAGCAGAAATAAAGGCTATTGTGAGGAAAGAATTAAAAAAGAAGAAGAAGAAGAATACAATAACTTTTACCTTTTGCAATGTATATTTTTTTTAAAGGTAAACTTAAAACCTAAAAAGGAAAGGCACGAAGGTTGGTGAAAAGAGTTATCAAGGAAGTGAATTAAAATAAGAAGAGAAGGGCATGATAGTCAGTTAAGGAATGAACCAATGATTGAAACAGAACAGAAGGGACTGTTTAAGAACGTGGGTGGGGGGTGGGGTGACTGTGGTTTGTTCGCAGGTGGGTGTTCCACAGAGCTCATGACGTGGCACAACCGATCAACATGATTGGCTTCCCACGTTAGGCCAACCTCGACTCGACATGTGGCCCACACCACCTTACCTCGCGTGAGCTGTCACAACGTGCGGGGCTGATTATGGTGGGAAGAAAGAAACAGAGAGAGAAAGAGCCACCGGATCATACATCCTGGACAATCCTGCTCGTCCATTTTTTTATTTTTTATTTTTCTGGTTGGGCGTAGGAGGGCTCCACCGAGGTACAGAGAAATTTTATGTTTGTATTTGGGGGTCGGGATTTAGCGGATGGTACGTTGCATTCAAAGGCTGGCTTCGTAACCATCAGCCTTCATTCAAACTTTGTAAAATCCGAAAGGAAAGTTTATAAAATGATTTGCGTATTTTTCACATACAAACATGGCTATCACAACACCCCCATTGGGCCCCATCCAATGCTTTACTTCTCAAACTCATATTATTTTCCTACAAATTAAAATGATAATACCAAATTATGATAAATTCGTCTCCTGCAAGGCTTTTAAACTTTTTTTCCCTTGTTAATTTTCGAATTTTTAAATATTAAATATATATATTTTTATTTGAACTCTTTTTTTTTTTTTTAGTTTCAATGTTCGTGAATCTTGACGATGAATTCTTAAGATCATCCAACGTCCAAAATTTTCTTCACGCTGTAATATCATATCTGCATCTTTACCCTCATTTTTTATTATTATCATAGTAGGACTGTTGAAGTGGAAAATTGAGAATTTTCGAGCGAGCCCATAATATGGCCGTACAACGAGCTGTTTCCTTGCAATTTTATTAATTATTATAACGATTCCTTCAAGTTTAAGGTCCACTTGCACCTGTTAAATCAACGTACCATTCAACCTTCTCAGCATTTAGGCCCCGTTGTTTAGACTATATAATTTTAAGTTGAATTTAATATTAAAATATACGATTCTCAAATCACTAAACTCATCTTAACTCAAAACTTCTTTACACGTAAAACCTACAATTTTTTTCAACTCAACATCTATTTACACGTGGGACCACAACTTTTTTCAAAATATAAAAATCAGTTTAAACCAAATCAGACTAGTATATATATATTTATAATTTTTTATATTATATATATTATATGCTAAATTGCTAATTAATATAACATATAAATTTTAATTTTAAACGAAAACATTAATTTTAAGTTATTAATATAAACTTACTTTTGATATATATATATCAAGGATAAATACATTTTTTACATAATAAATTATAATATGTATATTCTTTTTGTAAATACATTTTTACATATTTGATCATATATATTCATATAAAAAGTCTAGAACATATATAGGTCATAGTTAAATTTAATACTTTACTCGTATGTATTACTTACTATAAAATAATGTACGCATGTATTATAATATAAATAGATTAATAATTTAGTATATGTAAATATTATATTATTACTAAAATATATAATCCATAAAATCGAATCGGACCGGAAAGTTCCAATTTTGGTAGGGAATCAATCCAACATCGATTCTTAAATTTTTAAAATTGGTGTATACTAATTCGGTTATTAAAAAATATAACAAAACTGGATCAAATCGGATCAGTTACATCTCTAGTCTTTTTCTTTAATATTTTTTCCCACCCCACCAAACAGGGCATTGCGACGATTTTAATTAGTTTTAATAAGTTTTTAGTTAATAAAAAATTACTTTATAGGTATGTGATATGTTAGACTTTTTTTTTTCAAATAATAAATAATAAAGAGCAATAACCATTTTCCCAGTGCTTATTTATGATTGATCATGAACTTAGGATCGGACCGAACGGTGGTTGAAAAAGGACAGCAGTCGAAAATCTAGCAAATTCTTGGGGATGGATAAATACAAAGTGGGCCAACCCAATATGTGAACAGACTAAGGTTTGGTTTCGACAGTGAATGGGAATGAGGTAAGTTAGGATGAAAATTAATAATTGAATAAAATATTATTAAAATTTAAAAAAATTAAATTGTTTATTATATTTTATGTAAAAATTTGTAAAAATTATAATGATAAGATGAGATAAATTAAATTGAAAGTATTTTTCAATCCAAATTGAGCCGCTTCATTAATAATAATAGTTTGAACGTCCCCACATAGCTATGTATGTTAATATTCATTATCCCATCACTGAATTAATTTATTGAAGTTTCGTTATCCTATTACTGTATTACATAATGCATCCAACCAACTGCTAATTCGACACAATAAGGTCCAATTGTTAACTGTTCCCCACGACTTCACATATACACATCAAACATGTCGTGTGTGTGTGTGTGTGAGAGAGAGAGAGAGAGAGATGCAGCAAAATTTTGCTTCACATATTATACGAGACAGTATAGCCCATCAGGCACAAAATGTTCCTTGACAGATTACATGAGAAAAATGCAGACTTTCTTGATCTTTTGTTCTATGTTCTTTCTGTAAGACATAATATGCATCTGTAACTGTAACTGTTGAGTAAATTCAACGGGAAAGGGATCAGGCATTTACTATTTACAAGCACCTGATGTTTCTCGGACCTTACAAGGAGTTAGGAGTCGTATACTTTTCACAAAACCATTGGGAAGAAGAAGTTACATAGTAAAAAAGGATTAAAAAAAAAGAAGGCCTTAATTATATCAACAAACAGTAAGTGCCTCCCTAAATCCCATGCTAAAACCACTATGTAGATCCTTCTTACCCAAGTTGGCGTTGCCTTTTTCCATCATGGCTACAAACTCATCGTAATCTATTCTTCCGTCCTGAAAGATCATAAATATAAAGCAAATCTTAGAACCAGCACGAAATAGAAATGAATTAAAGCCGCATCAATCATTCCCATTTCTTATCACAAGGAAGGTCAGGCCTCAACAATAAGGCAATGACATGACTTCCTTATGATAAGAGGGTGTTTGTGGGGTTAAAAATTCTTCTATCTGATTATTTTTTTTCATCAACTATGCCAAGAAACTCTCCCTAAATGACACTTCATACCCCCGACTGGAGGTTAAGGTTATAAATTCAAAACCCACATGTGCATATACTAATGAACATTTCACTGCTCCAATATTTACTCTCACTCTATCACACACTCCTGCAATTTCTTTCGTTACTCCCCTTCTTGATTTGGATGTATATAATTATTATATTTCTTTTCTGTTTTTCACACATATATATGTTTGCTACTCTTTATCCTATATTTGCTATTGATGGGAGGATGTATCATTCAAGTCATATTAACACTACTTGATTATGAAGAAAAAGTACTTACATTATCCTGATCTACTTCTCGAATCATTTCTTCCAAGTGGGAATCCTCGATGCCAAACTCCTGACAAGCCTGTTGAAGCTCATCTTGAGTGATATAGCCGCTGCTATCTTTATCAAAATATGAAAAAGCTGCAAATAGGTGATCCCTCTCGATTTTGTTTAGATGCAATGTTGCAGCAATGAACTCATCATAATCAATTGTGCCACTATTATCAACATCTGCCTGTAATTTCAGAACAAACATTAGGACCATTGGTAATTTCTAATGCTAATAGAGAGTTTTTGGGTTTCAAATGCGGCATGTGAGCAAATCATGATTCCGGAGCAATACTTACAGCGTGCATAAGATCGTATATTTCAGATTCATTCAGATTGGCACCAAATCTTTCCAGTCCATGTTTGAGTTCTTCAAAAGTAATTTGACCACTATTGTCAGCGTCTATCACCTTAAACATTTCTTTCAACCCAGCTATTTCTTCTTCAGAGAGGTGCTGTGCAATAACCTGCAAATAATGGATGTAAAAGTTAATAAAAGAAAATTCTTTCCATACCAAGTTTATAAAGAATTAATTATGGATACACGTGGGATTGACTTATGCTATGAAAAAAAACAGCAAGAACTTACTCTAAGAGCCATCTTCTTAAGCTTGTTCATTGCAGAAAACTGTTTTAAGCGACTCAAGACTGCAGAATCAAGAGGCTTGTCTGGAGCAACCCCATCAACCTGAATCCAAGGGTGGCCTGCAAGGAACCACAACAAACATAATCAGAAAAGGTGCCCTGCTTAATATTAACATAAAACTGAATTTCCATATGTTCATCAAATGCACCAATAGCTCAAATGTGTATATGCAAAGTCATCTGTCTTGTCCAAGAACTTTCAAGATTCTGCTTTTCTTATGCTTTATTTCATTTCGTTTGCTTTTGTTTTGTTTTTGTTTTTGTTTTTTTTTTCTGCTAGAAAATTCTCTGTTATAGTCAGGCTTGTGATGCTCGTCATCCTGAATTTCATAAATAGTACGAAGGAAACTACTCATTAAATTTGTGTATCTGACATGTAATTTAGGTGGCATCAATCAGGTCATGGACTCCTGAATATCTATCATCTTAGTTACCGAAAGCTAAAGTTTGACTGGCTCTAGCATTTTCATTCTTTCTTCATTGTCTGTTAAAATTGTAGGTGACTTTATATGATATGACATGCCCTCTGTCACAATTGTTCCCAACCATATAAACGGAGAGGGAAAAAGAAGGAAGAAACAACAAAAGAACTTACACAAAACTTCATGCGCAGTTATCCTCTTTCTTGGGTCTCTGACGAGCATCTTTCTGACTAAATCTTTAGCACTCTCGGAGATATTAGGCCAGGGATCTGATGAGAAGTTAAGATCACCATGCAAAACTTCTTCAAATATTTCTTTCTCCGTTTCTGCTTGGAATTGAAAGCAAGGAAAGAAAAGAACCGTACATTTGAATGGTTAGAAAGATGAAACATATTTATCAAAGTGAACATAAGAACAATAAACTCATACTGTACAGCAAATCAGGATTCTTACCAGCCCAAAATGGAGGCACGCCACTCAAAAGAATGTAAAGGATCACTCCAGCACTCCAAACATCTGCTTCTGGACCGTAATGCTTGCACAAAATTTCAGGGGCAACGTAATATGGACTTCCAACGACATCACTGAAAACCTCCCCTGTAATCCAGGACTGTAATTAATGAAATATACATAGCAAAGTTGTATGTATGGCGCTGAAAATAAATGTAACATTGAATACTGGCCAAAATAAAGCACTCAATATAATTATATTATATTGGATTTACCATGATCAAGTCCATTATTGGAATAATACTAATTTAAAGTACTAAGTTTAGTGGTAGTAATTGTAAATGATATGACTCGACGGATTGAGGTGAAGGCAAAGAAATACCAGAAAGTGTAAAATAAATGGATCTCAGCAGGGAAAAAAGAGAACAAACCTGGCTTGAAGAATACTGATAATCCAAAATCTATAGCCTTAAGAGGCGAATCCTCCTGCTCGTTGACAAAAAGAAAATTCTCAGGCTTAAGATCACAATGCATGACACCCAAAGAGTGGCAGGCTTCTACGACACCAACTATAGTCCTAGTGAGCTGTGCTGCCTTTCTTTCAGTAAAATGCCCCTGCTGAATGATCCTATCGAAGAGCTCACCCCCTGCGCACAACTCCATCACAACATGAACTGCAACAGCATCCTCATAAGCCCCTCGGATGGAAACTACATTAGGCAGCCCCGCCAAATGGTGCATTATTTGAATCTCCCTCCTCACATCTTCCACATCTTCCTTCGTCAACAACTTCCTCTTAGCGATGGATTTGCAGGCGTACTCTTTCCCGGTCACCTTATCCACGCAAAGAAAAGTCTTCCCAAACTGCCCGTGTCCAAGCTCCTTCCCCAAGTTGTAGTACTCCTTCAAATGGCCCGTCTTGGTTTGCAACACCGAGTAGGCCTGAAGCCCCACACTTGCCATCCTCTTCACATGAAAAGGCTTATTCCTCGGCCTTGATTGCTTATCAGTAACCTCCTGCTCGTCCCCCTGCTTTGGTCTTGCCGGCCGTGTAGGTTTCGTACTCTCTTTCTTGTGCTTCATTGGTTCCCCTGTTTTGTTAGTATTTTCCTCCCGGTTTTCGGGTTTTGATAATTTACTCTCCTCCTCATGTCTTAGCGGCTCTGCCAATTTAGTATCTCCATTGACCATCTTCACCGTTGCCGGGGGCATGTTCTGTACAACAGGAAAATGGAATTCTGATTCGTTATGTACAGAGGAGGATCCACTGGTTATTCCCTTGTTAGAAACAATGCAGTCTGAGGTTCTAGACCACCACACAGAAGTCGAAATCGATTGGAGGAGTCCGTAATTGGAAGAAGATCTCGATCCCACACAGTTATTTCCCATCTGATTGTATTACTACTTAATACTACTCACAGACGATTAAAATACTAAAACCTCGTATCTTTATTCTACAAAAGGGCGTATGATTCAGACGCCAAAAACATCGAACAATGAGGCTTCTTTCCCCAACCACCAACTCAGAAAGCAATTGGATATTGGGTGTAAAAACCAATTGAACAAATTGGAAGAGAACCCTTGAAAGCTATTAAACAAACCCTCAATGAACAAGACTGTCGTAACGAGAAACCCAAAGAAAAAATTGATAAAAATCGACTAAACTCAAGTCGAGAAATTGTAAGAAGAAAGATTAAAGATATGAAAAAATGACCTTCAGGAAAGGAGGTAGAGAGGGAATGGAGGGAGACTTGCAGGATTTTCAGTTGGAATGTTTGAAATTTCAAGGGACGCGTAGATAAATAAACTACAAAACAGTGCCCTTCCAGGAGGGTCCCATGACATGACTCGGTTCTATATCTATTTCCGAGTTTAGGACGTGTGCGCCCCATTTGAAACAGTTGGCTGAGATCTTGTGAATGGCGCCGGTATTGCTTTTCATATCACCATAATGAGCTGGAGCCTGTAATTGGGTTCGGCTTATTAGGGCTGGACTCTCCGAAGCCGGCTGCCGGCCCATGCCGGTGCATTTTCACTTTATTTTTCCTGCTTTCACTTTTGAGTTTTGTTCCAAATTCACAACTGTTTATATCACACATCATATTATGTAAATATAATTTTTTTTTTATAAAGTGTGAAATATTTTTTATAGAATATAAGAGTGTTTTTTCATAAAATGTGAGGTATGAGATAATAAATAATGACTAATAAAAAAAAATTCTTATTATAATAACTTTTAGTTTATCTGATTAGACTGCCTCCAAATACATATCTTATAGAATAAAGTGAGAAAATATTTTAGCCACTATATAATTATAGAATAATCATCAATATGTTAAATTTTTATGTAACCAACTTTAATTTAAAGTAGATTTGTATAAAAAGTTTTCTTTAAAAATGTCAAGTGTATACTCACTCATAATTATATCGTTCGATTTTTTCTCCTAAATTCCTAATAACATTTAAAAGTTGTACAACGAAAGATTAATGAAGTGATCTAAAATGATTAAAGCACATGACAGTTGCCAGAGTGGAATTGGATGATGAGAAAATGGGAGATATCCACCCAAAAAGGAATAGTCCAAAACGATCACTTCCAATACCAAGGGTCAACACTAATAAGTTATTCTGGTATTTGGTGTTCTCTCTCTCTCTTTTTTTTTTGGATGTGTACGATAAGACCGAGTTGAAAGAAAAGTCTTTTTCATTTACTTATTTGATAGGCTATACCAAGTCATGATAACCGTGTTTCACATGGGAGGAACCGGTCCTTTTTTTTTTAAGTTGGGCAGTTCCTTTCAAAGCGCATTTGCATTTGCTTGTGCCAGTCTTTATCAACGAAGGGCTGCGGCTGAGGCTGATTCTGGCTACTTGGCGGCCTCGGCTCGATCGGCTTCTTTCTGTTTGGTCAAGAATTGAATGGTGGCGTGCCACTACGCGGACAAGTTGGCATTTCGTAATTCCGAATGTGCATTTGATATGCGGATAATGGATTTCTTAGAAGACTTCAACAAAGGCATGCCACTTTCCGAGTGTGCTTTTTAAGAGGAGGCCAATCCAACACGTGGAAGGATTAAAAAGCTCTACTCGCAGGTCCAAAGACCCAATAGTCAAAGCCTCGTGTTTTCTCTCTTCCATCTATCGGGCTCGGGCCTACCTTTATGCACCTTAACATAACCATCATTACACGATCATATCCTGGCACAGCTTGCACGTGTAGTAAAACGTGGCTGCAGTAAAGCTCCCCCACCCCAAGAGAGTGCAGCACAATGCTAGTACTCCATGTTACTCAAATAAAGGCAATAAGATCTTGCCAAAGTGGAACTCACACACCACGAAGCAAATGATATCCAATCATTTCATGGTATGGATATACATTTCACGATTGCCTCAAATCATTCACCCTGACTTTTCAAACTCATCTGTGCACATATTACGGTCCATTCAAACCCCCAAGATTCAGCAAAAAGCACCCATCTTCACAACTCCAGGCAACGTGATAATTTCAAAACCATAACTACCACCAAGAAATAACCACTCCTCTGAAAATGGCGTATCCTCACTTTATACTTTATAACGTACCACTCTACTTTCTTTCCATACTCTTTATATGCTAAAACAAAAAAGGGCTACAAACAAAAAGGCCACTGTACTTATTTTCTTGACAAACCATCAAAGTAGCAACGTAAAGATCAACAGTTGGTATGCTTCAAACATCTTTTGCCAACCCAGAAAGATCAAAATATCCCGAGTCTGGCTCGGTTGTTTTGGGAAAGGAATCTTTCCTAGAATGGCCTTCGCCTGGTATCCCTCGCCTCGTTGATGGTGGGGATGAAGACTCCCCATCAAACATGCGTGGAGCTCCAAAAACATTAAAGAACCTATTCTTCATCTCTTCAGCCTCTTCAAAGAAACGGTTGATACCGTTAAGGAAGCTATGCGTCATGGCTTCAAGATCACTGCGTAACCCAGGGAAGTCGTATGCCCCATGCTCTGACATCTCAAAAGGGACAGGCCCTTTAAGCACCTCGGCTGTAACATCATCTTCAGTGTATTCTTTGTTGGATGCAACCACTTCGACAGGCCTGATTAAAAATAAAGCAAGCGTAAGATCAAACCTACCAGTCAGAATACATTCCCGATCACCTCTGCTTGACCTGTTGCAACCATATTGCTACCAAAAGCACACAAATTGGAGGTTGTTACCATATACAAGAGCAACACCTAATCATGGGAATCTAGAGATACAAGGAAGCCATGAAGATTCAAGCCATTGAAATAATGTATCATATATATTATAAACACACCAATGAGAACAATACATCCTAACTGAAGTATAGACATACATCCATGTGCAAATTACAGCAAGATGATTTCACAAACAATGGGAAAGTACATTATGCATCCTCAAACATATAGTATATATTGGACCATTGGTAGTTTTGATGCAAACTGATAAAATGGCAGTAGTTTGGGGTGCAGATTTATGGTTTTGGTAAATTTTAGAACAAATTGAAAAGACCAGTGGAAGTTTGGGGTTGCAAAATGTACTTTCTCCCAGAATTTGAGTTTGTACATACTAATTTTAGACAATGTCTTCTACAATCAAGTCAGAGAGACATATTTGGTTTAAATATTTTGTGAAAATCTTGTTAAAAAATTTTCATCTTAATCTAAAATTTCTCAATCAAGTGAGATACTGTTCTTTTCAATTTGATCTAATCATTTTCTTTGCCAAAAAATTAAACAGAAACAATTTTCACAAAAAAAAAACATACAAACACACGCATCTGCACCTCAAAGTTTTTCTTCCCAAACATATTTTCAATAGGTCGATTACTTTTACAAATACACCTAATAAAATTTTTCTTCCTAAACAATTTTCAATTGTCCCACAACTTTTAAGAAAATTTCAAAACACGTTTTTTTCTCTCCCAAAACCCTTTCATCTAATCATTTTCCGTATAAAAAAATCAAAATCATTTTCTCTAACCCCTGGGGCTGGCTCAAGTGGTAAGAGCCTTGATCTTAGTGATATGCTCTCTCTAGGTCCAAATTTCAAAACCTTAGGTGCAAATAATTTCTAGGATCCCCGCCCCATTGGTGAAAAGCCGATGATTTACCTGATCAAGGTGATGGAGACGCATTATATAGGAGTTTAACGGGGTAAAAAACAAGAGGGAGGCTAGGAACAAGATGTGGTGTAAAGAGGAGGTTTACACCCTCCAACGACCAAACGACACATCACCATTCCAAAAAAATTAGAATGAGACTGGCCATAAGTAATTCACATCAATCCCTCGTCTCTCTCTCAAGCCGAACGTTTCTACTCTCTCTCTCTCTCTCTCTCTCTCCTATCAAGCGACACCCCCTCAGTCTCTCTCCCCTGAAGCCATCACAACCTGAAACTCGTAGGGGACTTGGGCAGTGGAGGGGGATTGTCTAGCTGCAATACGGGTCAGAGATGCGTGGTTGTTCAGCGATTGTGCAAGACAGAGGAATTTTGAATTCATATCTCCAATCTAGGTGCGACCATCCAAGGCAATTGAATTGCTAGAGGAGCCACAATTGAGGAGAATTTGGTCGATGGGTGTGCAAGGAGACAATGATTCAACGGAGACCGTGCAACACTGAAGTAATTTGCACAGCATAATTGAGACCTGGAAGCCAAGCAATTTGTCCTGCATCCATTTGGAGATTTATCTTCATCCAAGAATACAAGTTCACATTTGTGAATGTTCAATCAGAGCTACTTTTTTTCAAAAAGCTAATACTTTCACTGGCCTTCAAGCAGGGGTGGGCATTTCCTCTCAGAGTCTAGCTATGAGTTTCGAGAATAAGGGGTGCAGCTTGAGGAGAGAGAGAGAGAGAGAGCAGAAATGTTCAGCTTGAGAGAGAGAGGGAGAAAGAGAGATTGGGGGATTGATGTGGATTACATGTGGTTAATTCCATTCTAATTTTCTTGAGATGGTGACATGTCGTCCAGCCATTGAAGGGTATAAATCCTTTCTTTACAATTATTCTCAAAAAACAATGTTACGTTTGCAGAGTCATAAAAAAATATTCTCTGAATCTCATATCTATTCGCATTTTTAAGTCCATTCAATGAAAAATTAAACTCAGAATAAACGTACCACTCGTAACTGAGGGGAAACAAATTCAAAAGCAGTTTAAAATGTTATTTTTTTAATTCAATTATCGTATTAAGACAAATCAATGAAAAAAGGAAATTCAGAACAACATCACAAGCGCTAAATCAAATTCCGCACAGACCAGAATTTATCCTTATTATTATGGAAATAACTTATAAATTAGATAAATAGATAAAACCCCAGCAATGTACTATCATGGGTTTGTTTTAATACAAAATAATCGAGAAATCAATTATAACGAAAAAATCAGCTCACTTTTCTAATGGTTATATTTTCTCGTCAACCAAACAAGGGTATATAAATATATAAACCAAGAAACGTACTTCCCGATGCAATCCCTGAGAAGCTGCTCGGTCTTCTCGCACTTCCTGATGAACTTTCCAGGCTCGACCTTCTCAGTTCTGCACTTCAACTTCACTGCCTTTCTGATAGAGCAACTTCCTCCCGGAATAAATCCGCCGGCGTACGAATCAAGCTCGTCTGGTTCATCGTCCTTCCACACCCACCCCATTGCAACCGCCTCGTCGGGCTTCGCATACAATCCACAGAAGTCTGAAATTCTTGTACTCGGGCGCTATATATAGTAGTGATAACCGACTAGGCCCAACCTGATGATAGTCCATGAATAAAGGCCCAAGAACTGGCATTGAAGGCTTCGTTATTCGGCTGTTAGCTGTTAGTTTTATTTTATTTTATTTTTTGAAACAACATAATGGTGTTTTCAAGTCAATAATGAAGGATTTTTTTTTTTTTGTGGGTAAGGTATTAATTAATATATTTTTTAATTATTATACCAGGACATCAATCGACATTTTCATTTTTTCAGTAAGATATCGATCCATATATATTTTTTTTTTTTTGGATAAGTCTCAATTGATATTATTGTTTTCATGAACAAGTTTTTATTCTCTATCGAAATAATAAATTAATGCTTTATTTTTCAGTGAGGTAGATGTGATAGATACCCATTGATAACTATATGAGCCGAGTTGATTAATATTTATATTCTCGAAAAAATACATAAAATCTCTTACTATGCAAGTATCCTATTAAATTGCAATATATCCCATTTTAGCAATTAGCCCTCAGATAATAAAATATTACATTTCACCCCATTTTTCTCTTACAAAGATAAAATACTCCTGAAAATTTTTAAAATGACAAATACTCTTACTAAAAAAATTTATTATTTATCAAATTTAAAATCGGAAAATAACTATAAATTGGATGGTAATTTGAGAAGGATTTGTTATATTTCTTATGAATAGGGTATTGATTATTATTTATTTATTTATTAAGGCAGTAAATCATACATTTTGTTTTTGTGAGGAAGGTGTTAATTGGCATTTTCAATTTTTTTATGAGTAATTTTTAATCGATGGAAGTGAGATAATTTGAAGACGACGCCATTTTTTTTGAAAATTTTTATATGCAATCATTTTTTTTTATCTTTTTTATATATTTTATTAATATGATTGATTGCATCAATTTTTTTAATAAAAAATAACTACTTTAAAAAATTAAACCGTACAATAAGCGTACGTAGCAGATTTTTTTTTTTTTAAACATTATCGAGAGTCGGACATTTGGGTGACTCGTTAAGAACTCTGCTCGTTGGGTCTCTGCTCTCTAGTTTTCCTCCCTGGAAAAGGCTTTAGCACAGCAAGTAACAGCGTTCTAAAAAGCATGACATGAGGAACTTAATCAAGTTCCGGTTCTCGTGTCTAAATTCAAGCAACAAGCTCTTTCATTTTCAGATTCTTCATTTTTCAATCCTCTCCAAGTCATCATCTAAGCTTTCGAAGTCCAAGAAAACCGAAGACGCCCTTTTGAAGAACCAAGCTGCAACTAGTTCGTTTGGCTTACTATTCAATGAGATCAAAGACATCTTAGGCGCTGATAACTTTAACTCCGATATCACACAATCTGGGACTTCAATACCCAAAGATATCCATGTGGTGGGCACTCTGGTGAAGGAAGAACACCCACATTGGACCGAAGGTGTTTGTCGAAATGCTGAAGATGGCGTGTTACTAGGAAAGGATTGTGTATCAGCTTTGGAAGATACCCCGTTGGGAAATTTGGGTGGTAACGATATTAGCCCCGAAGTTCATAAAATTACGCAGATTGTTCGGGCGGGAAACAGTTTTGTTTCGATCGAGGAACAGCTAGAAACGTTTAGTGTTAGGTTCGATTCTGAGGTTGTCGAGAAAGTGTTGAAAAGATGCTTTAAAGTGCCACATTTGGCTTTGAGGTTCTTTGATTGGGTGAAGCTCAGAGACGGGTTTCGTCATACAACTAGAACTTACAATACCATGTTGTCCGTAGCCGGTGAAGCGAGAGAGTTTCAGCTGGTGGAGAAGTTGGTGGCGGAAATGGATAACAACCTGTGTCAGAAGGATATTAAGACTTGGACCATTCTTATCTCCCTCTATGGGAATGCAAAATTAATTAGCCTAGCCTTGTTGGTCTTTGAGAATATGAGGAAGTGTGGTTGTGAACCAGATGCTCAGGTTTACAAAAAGATGGTACGCGCACTTTGTTTTGCTGGAAAAGCTGACATTGCAATCGAATTCTACAAGGAGATGGTCCAGAAGGACATGGCGCTTGATGTGGGTCTGTATAAGATGCTAATGGTTTGCATATCCAGATCAGGAGATATTGCCTCTCTTCGTTCCATTGCAGATGATATGATAAGAGTTTTTCAGACTCCGGAACATTATGTTTATGGATATGTGCTGAAAAGTTTGTGCATCTCAGGGAAAATCAGAGAAGCTTTAGAATGGATTCGTGATCTCAAAGATAAAGATGTAACACTTGACCCTGAATACTTCGAGACCTTGGTGAAAGGACTGTGTAGGGCTGACAGGATTGCAGATTCTCTGGAAATTGTTGATATTATGAAGAGAAAATATCCTTTTGACAGGAAGATTTATGGAATTATCATCAATGGATATTTGAGGAGAAATGATATTTCGAAGGCACTTGATCTGTTTCAAAGTATGAAAGAGTCTGGGCATCTGCCTCTGACTTCTACCTATACAGAGCTTATGCAGCATCTTTTCAGGTTGGATGATTATGAAAAAGGCTGCATGCTATATGATGAGATGCTAGAAAGAGGAGTAGAGCTCGATACCGTGGCAATCACGGCTATGGTTGCAGGTCACGTCAGCCAAAACCGTATATCTGAAGCATGGAAAGTTTTTAAGAGTATGGAGGACAAAGGCATGAGGCCCACTTGGAAGTCTTATTCTGTATTCATTAAGGAGCTTTGTAAGGTTTCAAGGACAGAGGAAATTTTCAAGGTTTTGAATGAAATGCGGGCATCTAAGATAGACATTCGAGATGAAATATTTGATTGGATAATATCTTACTTGGAGAAAAAGAGAGATCTTGATGGTATAGAAAAGATAAAGCAGATGCAGAGAATTTGGAAGCTTTACCCTCAAGGAGAGTTACCCAGTACAGATGCATCCAGAGAGCAGGAGCTCAATCTGGAGTTAAACTCTAACCAATCAGAGGAAGTAAGGATGGACAGTCACTTCACGGAGCCACTTCAAAAAAATTATGATGAGCGGGATGTGAAAGAAAGTTGTTGGATTTTAACGTCATCAACAGATTGGTGCTTGATTCAAGAAGCTTTGGAGAAATGCAATATTCATTTCACACCAGAACTTGTTGTGGAGATTTTGCACAATTGCAATGTGCATGGCTCTGCCGCATTGCACTTCTTCTCCTGGGTAGGGAAACAAACTGGTTATAGTCACACTACCGAAACTTACAACATGGCCATCAAAATTGCTGGACGTGGAAAAGATTTCCAGCACATGAGAAACCTTTTCTACGAAATGAGAAGAAGAGGTTGCCCAATTACATCTGATACATGGACAATCATGATTATGCTGTATGGTCGTACAGGTCTGACTGAGATTGCTCTGAAGATTTTTGGAGAGATGAAAGCTAATGGTTGTAACCCAAGTAGGGGGACCTACAAGTATTTGATTATGAATCTTTGTAGGAGGAAAGGTAGGAAGGTGGATGAAGCCATTAAATTTTTCGAGGAGATGATGGATGCTGGACATATCCCTGACAAAGAACTCGTTGAAGCTTACCTTGGTTGTTTATGTGAAGTTGGTAGGCTGTTGGAAGCTAGAAGGTGTACAGATTCACTTCCTAGAGTTGGTTTTACAGTTCCACTAAGCTACTCATTGTACATTAGGGCTCTTTGTCGGGTGGGGAGGTTGAAGGAAGCTCAAGAATTGTTTGACGAAGTTGGCGAGGAAGGATCAGCATTGGATCAGTATACTTATGGAAGCCTTGTTCATGGACTGCTACAAAAGGGTTGCGTGGAAGAGGCATTGGCCAAGGTGGATTCTATGAAGCAGGCAGGGATTAATCCGACCGTCCACGTTTATACATCGTTAATTTCCCATTTCATGAAGGAGAAGCAGATAGAAAGAGCTCACAAAGTTTTTCACGAAATGCAACATGAAGGTTGTCAACCAACTGTTGTTACCTATTCGGAACTGATACGAGGTTACATGAACATGGGGAAGTTTGCTGATGCTCGGAATATCTTCCATCGTATGAAATTAAAAGGGCCTCTGCCTGATTTCAAAACTTATTCAATATTCATCACTTCTCTCTGTAAGGTAGGGAAGTCTGAAGAGGCTTTGCAGCTTATATCAGAAATGCTTGATGGTGGGATTGTCCCCAGTACCGTTAATTTTCGAGAAGTTTTTTACGGGCTAAACAGAGAAGGGAAGCAAGATTTGGCCCGTACCGTATTACAACAAAAATCAGCTCTAAAATCTAAACGCAAGTTCTTAATTTGAATTTCATTTGGTTCTTTTTGTTGAGTATTTTCTGTAGTTGTTCCCCATTCAAGACTGCTATGTGTTTAGCTACCGGCTCTTCGATAAAAAATAAAAAAAAGTATCTCTCTCTTGAAAAGCCTTGCAGGTTGCAACGGCTCTTTTTTTTTGGTTAATACTTCAGAATTCTGAATAACGTATTTCGTTTTTAAACCATTATTTAACGTTTTAAATGATAAAAGTGACTCATTATTCTTACAAAAATGATTTACACAACACTATTTTACAACACTTTAACACTATTATGTTTAAAAAAAAAAGAATGCTATTCATCAGTTACTATTCACTCTTACATCCTAATGCCTATAATTTTTTTTATAGGATGTGAGGATATTTTTTATAAGGTGTGAAGGTGTTTTTTATAAGATGTGGAATGGTGAATAGTGACTGAATTTTTCTTTAAAAATAAGTGTTTATGCATAAATCATTTTTCTTTTATATATTTGTGTAGGAAAAACCTCGAGGCGGTTGGGTGTATTTCACACCGACTAATTATCAAGTTCCATGTAATCATCCCAAAAGCAAGTGTACTAGACCCGCATACACCCAATCTACCTCTCTCTGCTTCTTTCTCTCCCTCTCCCTCTCCCATCTGCACTCAATTGACTAAAGCTAAAAAAAAAAAGGTCACCCTCCCTCTCCTTCTTCGGCATCTCTGTCAATACAAAGTGGCACAAGCCAAAGGATACTGATTCTCACTTGAGAAGAAAGTTTA
This sequence comes from Cyclocarya paliurus, assembly GCA_029856935.1. Lineage (NCBI taxonomy): Eukaryota > Viridiplantae > Streptophyta > Magnoliopsida > Fagales > Juglandaceae > Cyclocarya > Cyclocarya paliurus. The sequence goes on from CM056951.1 coordinate 34,752,239, forward strand.
AAGGATATAAATTGATGCCCAATGTCGGCTATGGTTCAGACAAGAAAACTCGTCATTATCTTCCCAGTGGCTTCAAGAAATTTGTTGTGCACAATGTTAAGGAGCTAGAGCTGCTGATGATGCAAAACAAAACGTATTGTGTTGAGATGAATGAGTTTGAAACCCTTATGTTTTTATAATGAGTCATGTTTAATAATGTTCATCCTTGAAATTACCAGTGAACAAAAAAATTTTGCTTCCGTATAAGCGCTCTTCAATGTAGCAACGATTACAGTACCCTCCTTAAATAAATGAAATTCTTCCAAGTTCAAAAAAAAAAAAAAAACAAAAGTGCAGATGGGCGAGGGAAAGAGGAGAGGGAGAGGTCAATTGGGTGTGTGCAGGTCCAGTTCTTTTGCTTTTGGAATGCCTACGTGGCATTTGATAATTGGCTGGTGTAAAAACTAATTTCACAGCCGACCCGCTTGGAGCGCCTCTATTAGATGCTGAACTGTCGCGTCAGTTACCATGTTCTTATTTCGATCAAATCCATGTTTTGAACCTTTTTTTTTTTGTTTTGTTATCTTGTTTGAGCAACAAGCTTTTGCTTTCTTTAATTTTGACAGTTTGCTGAAATCGTGAAATGGAGAGAGCACGATGGCTTTGATGATTGATCGCCCAAGGACATCAAGATTCATGAAACATCTCTTCCTTAGAAATCTGATTACAAGATTATTTGGTATTTTCAATTATGTTGACAACATGATTTGCCATCCGCAAGTTGGAAATAGGCCATTAGCAAGAAACCTGATTCTTTCACCTCCAAAAACCTTTATAAAGTCTTTATTTGTCAAGCGGAGGTGAAGAAATCAGTCCTAGCAAAGAAGAAAATAAAAATAACTTGATATCTTTTCGCCTATAAGATTATTCCAAAACTCATCCTATATGAAAGAATTGGCCAAAATATGTGTCGAGTACGGAGTACCTATATTAGAGCTTCTTCACGATTTCTTCAGTTACACGTTCATAGTAAGTCATTCTTCGGATAGAATTTACAGCTTCTTCAAACTTCCGACATCGAAATGCAGTTGCAAAAGAGTTAGACCAATGATTCAGCTTCTCGTTCATCTGGACAAATAAAAATGCATATTGCCGATTAACACTTGAATCAGGACTGCAACCATTCATTCTAGCAAACGGAGTAAACAGAGCATTTGGAAAGGAACTTAAGGCCCACTAATCTAAGCATTTGTGGACACGACCTACACAGACCCATATTCTTGCGGCTTTTTTCCTTTTTTAGGTCCTTCAGTAAGCCATCAGCTTCATATTTTTTTTGCAGTCTGAAAAAATATGATGGTTTAAAATATTCAAACTAGGGTATATGCAACTCTGCCATTCTGAACTGGCCACTCTATTCTCATAAAATACGTCTTAAAAGGGCTCAGATATACCTGAGACTTGATCTCATTTAACGCCAGAGGATCAGCTGCCTCTTCAACAGCTTCCCTGATTTCCAAAATCTGCATTTTGAGATTCAGAAAAGATAAAGAACAAATAAAAAAAATCGAGTCTTCACCTTTTGAGGTTGGGACTGAAGTATTATAATCGAGAAACATATAAAGGTTCACACAACCAAAAAGATTGCCTGCCAGCAATCACATCAGAACAACACAAAACAAATCACTAAAAACCAAATTTGGGAGGTCAAATCTGTTTTTTCAATTATAGAAGAGGTCGCTATATAAAATATAAAAAAGGAGCCTTTTCTACACAGAACAAACTGCCTCCCTGCTTCCTCCACTACTGACCACAACGGTATGGGGCATATTTATTATTTGGGCTATTTTAAATTTATTAATTATATCGACTGTCATAGCAGGACTTAACCATCCCCTACACTAGCACCAACTGCTTCATGAAACGAATTTTGACTATTGTAATATTTTTTTAATCAAATCCCCGCCTATCAAGACAGTCACATCCCGAATATGTGCCAAGACAGTTACTGTTCCCATGAATAACTAAGGAGGGAAAAATAAAAAAAATACAACGCAATTGTGCTTTTAGTGCTCTGAAGACCGCAATTTAAGAATGCACTTGATCCTTTTTATTTTTCATAGTCTTATCAAGAATGCTAGAAATAGTTAACCATTATTCATAAGTATTACATATACGCCTGTGCGAGCGCGCCCGCACACACATATATAAGGCAAACATATATCCACTAATCATTGATTATAATCTGGAATCACAGATTTTCCAGCTGGAAGGAGGGGCAGCGGTATACAAGGAGATGACACATCAGCTCCCTAGATAGAGACATGATGTTTTCTTCACTTGGAGACCAAACTCATTAGACATAGATTCTTATGCATATTAGGTTACATCTGGCACAGGAAATTCAATTTGTTCATAAATTTTATAACGTAAAGCAATGAGCAGGATGCACAGACCATGCATAGACAAGAAATTCCAAAACACCTTCAAACAAACCAAAAATATCCGACTCTGGCCACAATGCAATCAGACCAAAATTACCTCAGAAAGCAACTCCGAATCTGTAAGTGTTTCTTCTTCATCAACATCTACACCTTCAAGCCTCAGCTATAAAAGAAGTAGCAAATCTTTTGTCACAAACTTAAAAAAGAAAAAGGAAAAATTGATACCAGGAGATTTGTAATCAAAACAGGCAAAGATAGACATCATAAATAAAAAATCTAGTCAAAGTTACAGAGGTTTAATTAATTTTAGTGAATAACCATGCAGGTTCATCACATGCCTCCGTTACTAATCTTCTGAGTATTTCCATATCCACCTACTAGAAAAAAATATTTCATATGATCATTATTTTCCAACAAAGAATATCCAGATGACTGCCACTATATCCACAAAAATCAAGTGGATTTGGCTACTATTTGCATCCATTGCAGAAAACTTGCACACAAATACGTATATGCCTGTGTGCATGTGTGTATAATGGGCACCTGAAAAGAAAAGGATATATTTACATTTCTAACAATTTGCAGGAGTCGGCCTAGGCCTAATAATGCTGTATCAACAGAACTTTGAAAATGGACAGCCCACATAATACATTCCTAGCCTTTCAACCAGCCTTCACTTAGCATAAGGATTCTAAATAAAATCTTGGGATAACAGTGATTTAAAAAAAGGGGAAATTACACTTTCACACAAACTATCACATGTTTTTCATTTTGCATCCTAAACTACTAGAAGTTTCATTTTGCAGCCTAAACTACCTATATTTTTCAATTTGCCATCAGTTAAAATTTGAAGTTTAAACGAACTAAATACAGGCCATATGGTAATGATCGAATGATTACTGACTGAGGTACAAATTCAGAAATACGGGTAGTTTAGGCTGCAAATTGAGACTTTTGGTAATTGCATAGTAATTTGTGAGTGAAAAGGCACCATATCAAGTAGTTAAGCGTCAAAAAACAAACATACGTGCAATCCTGGAATGCATGATGCTTTTCTAAACATAATAGCCTCCACAAAATCCATGGTACGAAGTACACTTACAATGTATATTGCCCTCAACAATGGCTTGCTAAGCGTGCGATATGCATCAATTACCCGAGCAGACTGTTCAGCAGCATACCCTCTTTCTCTCTATAAAAACAAGAGAAAAATTTACACAAGAATTTCCAACAAACATTTTTTTTTTCCGTTTCAAATTGAAGAATTGGATATACAAACCTGAGATTTTGAGTGCACTAGATCAGGATGCAATTTTTTCTGCCAGTCTTTGTACTTCCCCTCCAGATTCTGGACCTCAATATCATACTTCTTTTCCCTGTAAGTTAAACACAGACAAACAAATTAATGAATAAAAAAATGAGAAGTGGCCTATAATTACTGGAAGTCGGAAAAAAAAGTCATTCTTTTCCTCATTTATCTAAAAGCTCCATTTCGCAGATAATGAATAGATTAACAGATAGAAAAGCTTGAATAAATAATTTTGAAACGATGAGTATAATGAGGTACTGGAGAAGAGATTTTGAGTTTTAAAAATCACCAGCTCTATTGGCAAACCACCAGCCCGTGTAATTCTGAAATCGACTACCAGAACTGTTTTGGAGCATGGAATACTTACTTCCCGAAGATCTGGAAGTAGTCTACAGAATGATCCATGGGCTGAACGCTCCGACACGTCTCGCAGACCAGAAACGGCGCCGCTATGGCCACAGCGCCACAACTCCAGCATCTAGCGCTGGACTGCTCCTCAGATCCCGTGGAGAAACAGAAACTTCTTACGGGAAAATTTGGATTCTGGAGAGAGTAAAAATCATAGCTTGAAGAAAATGGGGAATTAGGTGAACTTGAAGGAGAGGGGGGTGAGAAAGAATAAGTGGGAGACGGGAATTTGAAAGCGGCATTGGCAGGCAAATAAGGGCGTTTCGAAGGGAGGGTCCGGCGCAGAGTCGTGTAAAGAGGGGTCCAGAACTTCCTCGACATTTTCGGGAGGAGCTTTGAGCTCGGAGTTTGTGTTCCTGTTTCTCTTCTTTGCTTAGGAGAGGGTTTAACGAAAGAGCGGTGCTACTCACACCGCTCTATTTGAGCGCCAGTTATAAAATTAATTTTTTTATTCATAATTTTTTAATATATTTAAATATTAAAAAAAATACATCAAGACACTTAAAATTATTTCTTTTACTATTAAATAAAAAATAAATAAATAAAGAAATTTTACTGAGCTGTCAAATAGAACGATACATTTTAAGCGGCATAATAATGCTTTTCTTAGCGAAAACGGAGAAGGGATTTTTATTTTTATTTTCCAATTAGCACCTAACTATCAAAATTCCAAACAATAATATCACCATCTCCAATAAAATTTGTCTATCAAAATGATAAAAAGAATAAAAATAGTCTAAATTTAGTAAGAAAACCTCTTATTAATAGAACTTATTGGTAAAAGGGCAAATTTGGAAACAAGCTGCTCAATGTTCCTATTTTAGACTTCAAAAATCTATATAGAACTTCTTGGAAAGTATAATAAGATTATGTTTGGAGGGTGGGATGAGAATTTTGTGTTTTGTTTTAAAGTTTAAAATATTATTTTTTAATTTTAAGATTTGAAAAAGTTGAATTGAAATTTGAAAAAGTTATATTGAGATTTGAAAAAGTTGAATTATTTATTATATTTTGTATGGAGATTTGAAAAAGTGTAGAGATGAGATGAGATGAAGATGAGAATTTTGAATAAAACATGTTTTCCAAACATAATCTAACTATCATACAAGTTATCTCCAATATGGTACAAAACCTCTCATTGGTATCTGTGACGATTAAAATGTGGTGTGACCATAATGAAACCTTTTTGAGTTTTTCAAATTTTCTACCAATTCTTTTTCAACTAACTCAACCTTGCAACCTGAAACAACATAGCCTATGCTTTTTCTGTCCGCTTGATTTCTCTTCTCCGTTTAGACTACTTTCCCGGATGCTATTTGCCTCTGTGCTCATTTGCTTAATATCATGTGCACTTTGGTCCAAAGCCTTTACTTCTGTTGTCCCATTCGAAGTAACCTGCGTAGCCTCATTAGGAACCGAAAGATACTGCTCCTGCTCCGTTGATGCTAGTAGAATTTTGTTATGGTTTACCTCCCTTGGAAGAGAATTTGATCGTGCATGCCTGCAAAAACAGGATTGGAAAAGCACCATTTATTAGTTGATTTGAAAGTGTGGCCTAAAGTTCTTCATAGGTGAGTCGATTCCAGTAATAAGATATTAAATACAGATCCATACATCAAAATGTGGAATAAATACAGATCCATGTATCAAATGTGGACTCTGGTTTGTGTTGTGAAGGACTTAAAGGACGGAGCAAGCACTGATTGAAGTACTTTCCCTTCCAATTTGAGATTGATGAAGTCACATTATCTCAAAGCAAAAGAAAAAGGATAGGGCATGGCATTTCCTAGACAGATTTCCAAAATTGAAAGAACCATAAGAAATACCTGCAGCTGTGATTGCTAGAGCTATTCCTAGGCCGTTCATGTGAAGTCCCATCAATGATTTCTTTTTCCAATACTTCAAGGATAACCTCATCATTGAAATTTGAGTCCTTTGTCAGAACCTCCACATTTGGAGGTTCTTTACTGGTTAATCCAGAAGAGAACCCAGTTTGGGCATTAAACCCATATTCCTGAATCACTGAGATGACCTTTTCTAATGTTCCCAGAGCTTGTTCCACCTCAGAACTGATTGATATATTTCTTTTGCCGTTTACGTTACACCCTTCATTGAATTCCTTGGTTGAAATGTGTTCTGTGTCCTTACCATCCTCCTCAAAGTGCTTGTTTTCTTCACTCTCTTCTTCTTCAATCTCTCCAAAAGCTTTCCTGCCTGTTACTACTGCATTTTTTGGCTCAGATTCACTTACATGGTAATCACAATGAACCTCTTGATGTAAATCCACCAATTCATCCTGCTTATTCGCAATAAGATGTTCTTCAGGTAAAATACACGCATCAGTCTTGCTCTTTTCTCCTTCCACAGCCATTTCTGATATATTAGCAGAATAAAGAGCTTCACGTATTTTAGTATACAGTGGGTCCCCCAAGGCATCAATAAAATCTTTGTCAGTCTTAGAGATAGAAGACACTACCTGTGGTTTTGAGGATTGGAAAGTGTGAGAAAAAACAATAGAACAGGAATCACATTAACATAAAGGATATGCAGGAGCCAACACACAGGATGTTATTGCATGGGTCCAATCAAGAGCTGCTGAAATCCAGTGATTAAGTAGGATAAATGCAGTTAATTCTAGAAGTTATCGAATTGGATGATTCAATTAGATTCAAATGTGGTTTTAATTTCACACACAACTGATTTGAATAGTATTCCTCCCCCATGAGTTGGTCTTATTGCTGAAACAATGGACAAGAAAAATTATAACTTGAACCAAATTAGTAGTTAAGTATGACAGAATTAGGTTTATGACCTTTTGATAGAGTCTGAAACCACTGCCAATGAGCTGCCGTGAGATAAAGTTTATAAGGGATGGAGGGACAAAGTCCAACTTGATGTCCATATTTGCTATTGTCCTACAAAATTAGAAGTTCCTAAAGATTAAAAATTGGAGGAGCACCGAACAAGGAAAGAAATCATGCAACATTACTCAAATTATCTTAGGTAACACTGGGCAGAAATCCAGTCACTTAAAAAACTTGCTTAGTTAGCAAGTTACTCCATAAATTATTTCCACTGGCGATGTAAGACAAGCTGCCCATGGCAAAGACACTAGACTCATTTTCAAGCAGACAAAATGCGTTTATAATTTATAAAGAAAGCCCTAAATCATCAATGCTCTTGCCCTTTACTGCCAAGATATAATAAACTAAATTTATGCCGAAAGGATGCATATGGGATTGGGTTGATTAAAGATCTAAATATCCATTCCATGTCCACTGCAGTCTAGCCTCTTCAACACAATTGGATTTGCTTACAGGATCTACATGATAGCCAATTAACTACCACTCACCGAAAGTAACTTCTTTCTGAGGTCACCTTCTGCAAAGCAACGCCTCCTACAACATCTATCCTAACAACGCCATTTGCTTCAGGGATCATCTCATTGGTGAAACCATGAGTAGATGTATCAATGCTTTCCAAATCAGAAATCTGTAAGCACAATTGTAATAAAATACTTTTACTTCAGGTTCAACCTAGAAATGACAGACAGAAAAAACATTGCAACCGAGACAAAATAGTCCACTAAAGATTTCAAGGACTACCGTGTTTAGAAGGACAACAATGAGATCATCTTGAAAGTACTCAAACATAAAATAGTGCACAATGGCCTCCCTTGTTGATAGTGGCCAAGGAACCTTGATCCTTTCTTCCAAAAATTCAAAGAAAAATCAGGTTTTCAAAGTGAAATATATCTCAGAAACTGACAAAAAAAAAAATTAAATACCATCAAACAAAATTTAAGAAATGCTGCAGTTTTATGCTAGACGAACCTCACTAAAGATATCTGTTCACCAATCCGCACCTTTTGCAAACATTTGGCACAGATAATTTTGAAAGTTGGAACACTAAACTGAGGCCACCTGAAATTAATAGAATGAAAAAGAAGAAAAATATTGTCAAAATTACAGTATCAATTAAGTCAAGAGAAAAGGCTGGTTTCTCTCTCTCTTCACTCTCTCTCTCTCCCCATCTTTTACAAATAATCACCACATATATCACTAGGATCTTCACAAACTAAAATTTTGATAACATTAACTTCGAAAATTCAAAGACCCTTTAAAACAAGTGTACTGTTACATCCACAAAGAAATTATACAAAATAATCCTACAAACTGACGTGATTTCATCTGATTTGTTAAATCTACTTTATAATAAAAGTAACTTTACAATCTAACGAACCACATCAAGCCCTATCAGTTTATGGGATTGCTTTTGTGTAATCCCTTTGTGGCTAAAGTATTTCCCTTAAAACAATATATTACTAGTAAGACCCTATATAATGCCAACAAATTGAAAACTGAAGGAAATAGTTTCAAGTAATAAATGTTATATTACTGTCACTGCTCCTTGATGCAGGATATTTGATCTTCACTCAATATAACACCCCCCCCCCCCCCCACAAAAAAAAAAAAAAGGAAAAAAAGAATGATAAAGAAAGAGAGAGAAAGGAGATGAAGCTTCTCGTTTCACAACGAGATGTATGTTGATGCTCTATCATTCATGTAGAGCAAAAATGAGATTTTATCCATCAGGAAATCAAACAGCTTATGCTCTTATAGCTGACAAGTAGAGAATTAAATGCGCATAGAATGAGGGAAAAATGCTTACCATTTCTTGTAGAGGGATGACTCCCATGAGGTGCATAGACCTGCAACGAAGGCCAAAATTCTTCTAAAAGATTTTTTATATGATATCCAATGATATCTAACAATCTAAATGATTACATGATTATTACTCATAAATGCAAGATGAGCTCAAGATGTCTGGAAATTCTTGTATAACTTACAAACATCTACAGGCCCATCTACGTAGCCTTCAACTAGTAAAGTATGAAAGGGAGTGCCTTCGGGCCCTTCACGATACATAACACGAAAGTCTTCCTTATCTTGTTTTAACTGCCAAAAGTAGGTTGTCACAAAACTATCCCAAGACCTCCTAATAAAAATGCCATAAACAAGCCCATCCAAATGTAAAATCATATGCAACTGCATTCATTTTCACAAGTTGAAACTTTTTGACAAGAAGTTAATCCAATCGGTGAATGACGTCACTCATCAGACCAAATTATTTAAATTTTCTGAAGAAAACTTGTCTTGATATATGCATGAAAAAGGTTCAGGGGAGATAGAGAGGGAGAAGAAACAAAGAAGATTTCGGAATACAAAAGGACGTGAGGGTGAGGAAATGAAAGGAAGAAAACCATGCAAATCAGATGGTATACCTTCCATTCGGCACATGATCTCTCACTGGCTTCCGATCCCTCGTTATCATTTACTGAAGCACTCCTCAACATGTCAAGAAAAAATGATACTTCTGCAGTCCTATTTTCAATTACTTTCTGATTGCACCCTACACAAACAAACATTTATAATTGGAAGGTGGTCCACAAATGCATATCATTTTCGTAACAACGTAAGGAAACATAAGCCACAGATGTCTAAAGAAGGTCAAATGGAAAATCAGGGGAATTAAGGACCGTTAGTTTCATCTTCTGAAGAAAGTAGGAGTTGATTCTTGACTAAGGTTTCAAGTGTCTCCTTATTTGTCAGATCAGGCAATGCAAGTGTCTTATCCAACCTTTCCCTGTACTGAGTGATCTTTTGTTTTTTCTCCATCTTTGCATATCCAAGAAAACCGGGAAGAGCTCTCTCTTAAACAGTCAAGCACAGAACCTGAACCACACGCCATTAGTTGATTTCAGTATCATCTGCTGGATTAGGGATTTCCTTAAAAAAAATGTTACAATGAATTTTCATCAAATAAATATGAATGACGATAATGATTAACGGGGGACCTAAAAATACCAATGCCGTCCTTACAAAATGTGTATTCAGCTAAAGCTTTCGTCTATATGCAAAGTTAACCACAATAAGTAAAATTATATGCGCTCAATGGAAGGCAAATATATATGCATCAATTCAAGACTCTTAATGATGTCATCAGCGAAGGGTTTCTTTTGATCTACACAAGATAATGAAAGATACTCAAAGTTGTTCATATTTTTTACTTCAAAAAAAAAAAAAAAAAAGATACTCAGAGTTGTTCACTTATATTTCCATCCTATAGAGCACTCGAGACTAGACGAGCTTTAAAGTTCATCGAAATCTACACCAACAAAACTCTTCATCAACGCCCAACAGAACATCACAATGGTTAATGACTCACCGTCTGGCGTCAGACATCATGCACACAAACACAAGCACCTCTAAGCACATAAAACCAATAGAAATAAACGAGAATCATCAACACCACACCTCTAAACAGATAAACCAATGGAAAAAAACGAAAGCCAGAAACACCCCAGATTACACAACATAAACAGTAAATGCAAAGTAAAAGCATACGTCAAAACATAGGAGCCCACACACGGAGATACTTTGATGTTCATCAAAAGTCAATCCAAAGCAAAACCAGAACTCATAAATATCGAAGTACCCAGATGCAGACTCTTCTGGAATTCATTAAAATTCACCTCGCACGAAGCTCCCTGAGGAGCACAAGGCCGGCCTTCATGAGCTCTAAACAGAACCCACAAACAGAACACTGAAATCCTCGCCGCTCAAGTGCAGATCTCAATAAAAAAAATCAATTATTCATCCATTGAAAGAGGAGACAGACTCAGCTGATGTGCGACCACCCAGACGGATATTAAACATGGGCCCGTCCCCTTGGATAATACGCAAGTATCGCCTGTCCTTTTTAAAAAAATTAATTACACACACCTACACACGCCCCGCTGCTAGAAATATCATTTCCCGTTCGTTCCAGAATAAAGTAGGGGGACTGACTCTCTTTTGTTTTCGAAATTAAAATCTAAAATTTTAAAAATTTTAAAAATTTTTTATTTTATTATTACAATATTTTTAAATTTTTATATAAAATAAAATAAATAATTTTATTTTTTAAAATTTTAAAATAATTATAATATTAAAAAATATATTTTAATAATATTTTATTTAATTTTTTAATTTTAATCTCATTTCATCTTTCTTCACCTCTTTTTTTTGAGAAAGTCTTTCTTCACCTCTAAAAACAAACGAAGGGTGCATTGATCTATTTCAACCAAAAAAAAAAGGAGTGCATTGATCTGGATATGTACTGGCACATTGTGTCTGATGGGACCACTTAGGAAAAGTCCTAAAACGACGTCAAGTGAAGAGTCAGAGGAAGAGTCAGAGGAGAACAGGCTATATGGACCACTAGCCTCTAGGCATAAAGTTCAACAAAAGAAAAAATCTATTTATAAGTTTATATATTATACATCACAATTTTTTTTTTTTTTATTAAATATGTATGATATGGATAATAAATAAAAAAATATAAATATTTTTAAAAAAATAAAAAAAATAAAAAATAATTTAATATATAGTGCGTGGAGTTATGAGTAGTAATACTCTAAACAAAAATGCTTAAAGGGTAATAAAAGTTAACGTGTGCTTCTCGCGGTCGTCTGTTCCGTAAAGTAGTCGGTGACGTCGCACGAATAACCGCGGCCGCTAGATTTTAGCGCACGCGTCGGCAATCGACATAAGGAATTACCCCTTTATTCTCCCCTTATCTCCTCTTGCCTTTCATTTCTGCCGCCGCACACCAGCCAATTTAGGACGCTCAGGGACCGGACCAACAGGTACGTACTCGTCGTTTTTTCTTTTGGGGGGATTCAAGGTTTAATTTGGTGGGCTTGGTTTAGATTGAGCATTTTGTTGGTGGAGAGGCAAAGGGAGAGGTTAACTGATTACGTTTGGACGTTGAGATAAATTGAATTGGATTGTGAATAATAATATTTTGTAATTTTATTAAGATGAGTTTAATTTTTTTAGATTGAGATTGATTTAACTTTATAAATTGAAATGTATGAAATAGATTGTGATAAATTTAAATTTTTTTATGAAAAATTATAACAATTTAGTTAGACAACCAAATGCAACCTGAGTAGATTTAGTTCACGTTTTGTATCCAAGAAATGAGAATCCCAGCCACACCACTCCAAAACCAAGTCCAGACTCCGACTCTGGCTCCAACCGATCGGAACCGAACAAGAGTTTCAGAGTCGGATTGAAGGGACGCCACCAAATTTCCGCTTGACGCTGCTGCTTGTAGTGGTCGCCATGGCAGTGCACCAGTGTGTTTGCCATGCTCTACCAAACCACCCCTTTGCCTTCCCCTTGTATTGTGGTTTAAGTTTCAAACATACAAGCTGCTCCTAGGCCTTTGTAAAAACACTACAAAAAAGTTTTTTTTTAGTGTGTTCTATTTTTAATAAAAGCTTGCGTGAGAATTGTGAATTTGATTTGTAGAAATCCTTTTTTTTTCTCCACCCAAATCCTATTTTATTCTTTATAATATTTTTTAATGATTTAACAGTCATGTCTTTTTTCCATTTTAGTAGCTGGAAACTGTGGAGTCTGTCTAATCTTACATGAAGCATATAATGTTTTCATCTTATCCTTTTTGAGTGTATGGATAATAAGTGGTGACTCTGATCATTAGGAGCGTTGATGGAAGATGATGCAATTATGAAGGGAGACAAACTTATATTGAGGGGGTTGAAGTTCCATGGATATCATGGGGTGAAGGCAGAAGAAAGGAAGCTGGGTCAGAAGTTCTTGGTGGATGTTGATGCATGGATGGACCTCCTGCCTGCTGGGCAATCTGATAATTTGTCAGATACTGTGAGTTACACTGATATTTACCGGTAAGCTATATATTTGACCCCCACATAATGATGGTATCAATTTTGTGTACTGTGCTGATTTCACTTATCAACAGCAAAATAACTAAAATTCATTGATACCATCTATTTCGAGTGAAAAGCGTACCTCGAAGTGTCATGAAGAAGATGCATTCCACAGTAAATTAATACGTTTATAGCAATTGCAGTAAGTCTGAGGTCATGTATGATTGGTAGATATCCTGCTATACAAACCTGCATAAAGTGTGGTTAATGGTGAATCTTTTCTTTATGTGACCAATACATATGTTCTGCATGCTCAGTTTGATATAGGAAGAATATAAACGATGGGTTGAATGGGTGAAATGCAGAATAGTAAAAGAAACTGTGGAAGGGCCTGCTCAGAATCTTCTGGAGTCAGTGGCTCAACTCATTGCGTCTACCACTTTTACAAAGCATCCCCAGATATCGGCTGTTCGTGTGAAAGTTGGAAAACCTCATGTGGCTGTTCCTGGTTCTGTTGACTACTTGGGCGTTGAGATTCTCAGGCACAGAAGTGTTGACATACCAAACCGTTCTGCTTAGTCAAGATGCATTGAAATAAGGTTTCTGAATAATTATCTGAATGTTGAACTTATGCTCGGGAATATAGAGTAATGCTAGGTACAAGTCTCAAATAGGCAAGTTTCACACAAGTTTTTTGTAAAAAAGTGGATCCCTCTAATAAAGAATAATTTTTTTAACACTTTTTTTAGGTGGGATCAATTTTTTTGCAAAGACTTGTATGGGACTTGTCTATTTGGAACTTGTACAAGATATTTATCTCACACGTGTGTGATAAGAGAACTTATGCTTGGGATATGGAGTAGGCTTCAAATTGAAATGCCAAATTCATCGGCGAAAGCATGAGTTTTGCATTTGCATACCCAGCTCTGAAAAAAAAAAGGAATTAGAGAAAAAGGTTTGAAAGACTCGAAAGAGAAACTAAGAGCATGGTCTAATTTCCTGAGATTGAAACAAGGTTGCTCCTCCATTTTGAAAAGACAATTTCTACTGAAATGGAGGCATAGAAAGTAGAAACTAGGAAGAGATCTCTCCACACGTGCACAAAACTTTCTGTCAGGTTGTGAAACATGGGAAAGAAGCTGGGACTCATGCAGCCATGGCACTTGGTTCACGAGCTTTGCCCCTGCTATTCCAGATTGGAGTAGCCACTCTGGTATTCTGAACACCTTCAAATACCAAATATGATATATTATTTCATTAATTTCGTGAACATGAGCCAGCATGTATTATAACATAAATTGAACGGATTAACATGATTTCAAAATGCGGTGCAAGGTCTCGTCCTTATTGGTAATTTTGAAAAGTGTAGGGTTCTTCTATTACCTGATGATACAGTCCTTGCGGCTCGCTTTACTGTCATTTGCAGCTGCAACAATGCATTCGACTCGCATGCGAACTAATGCAGCAACCAAGTTGACATTTATAATCCGAAGGTCAACCTTGTAATGAGATAGAGATTATAAAAGTTGAGTTCTGTTATGTATAATCATTTTTGCATACTCTTTATATATTCTATTGAGTGATTGACTAGAATAATTATTTTATATTAAAAAATGATGCAGTCAATCACATTAGTAAAGTGCGTAAAAAGTATGCAAAAGTAATTGTACATAAAATTTTTGAAAATTTCTTTGCCAGGTAATTATATATTGATAATAATTCTTTTTCAAGAGCTTGACAAAAAAATGTTTGAAAGGTCCAACTCCTGGGCTTATGCACCTCAAAGATCAGAGAGAAATTTTATACGGAAGTTCTTACTCTTAGACCACACACCGTAGGGGTTGCCAGCGTAGTTTAAAAAAGAATTTTGAATGCAAAACACAAACATCTCTCCCAGCCCACCGCTTCTCCCACAAAACAGCCTGCTGATGGTAATTGAGATCAAAGAATTTTTAAAAATAGCCACCTAACCATGATAAATTGTTCTTTGTTATAAATCTCCATGATTTCTGTCTGATTTATTTTTGCAGTTTTAACTTTCGAAGTTATGTTTAGCACTCTTATTTCAAAAGAATAGATTCATGTCTTGCAATAATTGATTCAATTATTATCAATTTCCTAATCACACTACTTGTTCGACGGTTAAAGTTGGCATTGGAGGCTTCAGTAATAAGTATGGGTGCTGCAATGGCGCTTTACTCTGCAACTTCTTGTACGCTGGGAATATACAGAAACGGTAGCCCATATCATGTCAATCTAAGGGTACCCGACTAAGTTCTGTTTAGATTGAGAGATGAAATAAGATGAGATAATTTTAGATGAATTTAATAAAATATTGTTAGAATATTATATTTAATATTATTATTATTTTAAAATCTTAAAAAATTAAATTATTTATTATATTTTTATATAAAAATTTAGAAAAATTATAGTAATGAGATGAAATTATATAAATTGAGATCACTTCTCAATCCAAACAGAAACTAAGTGGCTTACAGGAGGCAGGTACAACTTCATTTCGAGGAGGGAGAGATTCGCATAGAGTCGGGGAAATCAGAAAATAAAAAATAACCACCCTGATAATCCGTACACGGTGTAAGGGCTTCCTTATCAAATTTCTTGACGACTGAAACTCTGGAGTCTGGAAGATCAGAGAGTCGCAGAAAGCCTGATCTCCCCACACCCCGGGCAGGCCTAAACTTTGAAATTCAGGCAACCTGATACACCAACGAAAGAAACATCATGACCATAATTATTTATTAGAATTCTAATTAAACTGAAACCTTAATCGTTTAAAATTTGATTCATTCTTCTATTGCTCTTTGAAAAAGTTCAACAATTAAACCTTTTTCCTTGACATACAAACAAAACATCATGTAATTGTGCCATTTACAGGGATCACTGTAGAAATCCTTTTCCTCATTCGAAAAAGAGTTCCAAAATCAGAATCATTGGGGGCAGTTTATACAATCTGATCAGCCTTCCCAGTCAGTGATTTTTACCAGTGAACATTCTTCAATACAGTCTGCTGGAGGCCTCCATGGACAGTTATCCCATCATGTCCTTGCATGACTAGCACTGATACTTATTCTTTCATGTACAATCTCATCGGGTGAATGTGTAAAGCGGCTTCAAATCTGTCGAAAACTTCTACAAAGAAAGCCCACTGCAGCTTCACAAGGACGACAATTTGCTGAAACTTTTTCAAGCTTGGGGAACAGCACCAAACTTCCATTGTCAACCTATCCTACTAAATGTTTAAACTATGATAATTAAATCAAAAGGAAACAAAAATGGATAATATATCCAAATCTGTAATAAATAATATGTTGTGAGGATCAGTAAAGAATTCTTTTGAATTTAAGTATATGTAAAAGTAACACAAAAAAAGGTTGTAGTAACCTATCCCCATTCATTGGTGCCCACTGAAAAGCTGTACAGTATTGAATCCTCTGTTCCTTTGGTCTCTACTGCCCACTGAAAGCTTATATCCTTTGTTCCTTTTCTCTACGTTTAACCAAAAGTGTGTTACTCCAGAGAAAACCTATGAAATGGTTCGAGGGGAAAATTTTTATCCATTTCATTGGCCGAATCCTTGCTGGCTGTATCCTGCTTCCAAATTGTTAGAATTAACTATACAACTATGACGGATTATACATCCGGGGCTCTCCTGTAGAAAAGAACATAAGCAGCCGATGTCTTTATCCTGTCTTTTGTGATAGGGAAAACCTTGTCGTCATCAAACTCAATCCACATACCACTGCCATGCTGCATACGAACAAAGAGAAATAGAAAACCCATAAAATACCCAAAGACATGTATTTCCAGAAAAGATGTAGAGATGTTCCTGCAACCAATTTACACAAACATCTATCCATGTGTTTTTACATAATTGTGAAGAAACAAACCCGCAGCTACTCACTAATTTTTGCTTTTGAGGTTATTTTATAATAACCGAGTGACTTCCATATCAAAGAAGCCACAACATCACAAATCAGTCAAAATTGTACGGGATCATTCCTATAATTAGTAAGTGTGTAGTCTCACCTTTAGGAGTGGAAGACTGGAAAAGACACCTAACAACAAGCAATAAAAAAAAAATTCTATAACGAGACGCCACTTACATGAACAGATGCAGTATAGTGACCGCCACCCAAACCTCCATAATGATTACTAATGGCATACAACATGTAGCGATTGGACAACTGGCTATTCTTGTGGGCAATGAAGGTTGAGAAATCCAGATCATCAACTGGGAAGTCAACAAATGTTTCTAGCTTGTTCTTAAAATATCGTCCATATGAGAACCTTTTCAAATGAATAACAAGAAACTCGGGCAATCTCCAGAGATCTAGCTTTTTGATGGCTTGCCGAGGATGCTTACAGCTAGGGCAGTACCTGCAGTTTGATGTAACTGCAGAGTAATTATAAGAGAAATAAAGGAATAACAACTTGAATTGAATATCTTAAATATTAGTCAAACATGTTTGGTGATGTATAAGAATCACAACCAATCTGAGCTTCTTAAAGACACCATTTTTTTCAGTTCTCGCTCACAAAATTAAGTCAAGAATGGCTATCGACAAGAACAAAAATCTGCCAATGCTAGAATGAAGAATGAGAACACACTACACTAACCACATGTCTTCTGGTCCTAATGGCTCTTCCTTTAAGAAGGCTTCAAGGCATTTGTATAGAGAAACCGAATCTTGAGTCCTATATATGGACCTCTGGGGCTTAAAGACCTCCGGCAGTGAGCTGAGAATGCATGTATCATACTTCTCAATCATCTTATCTGACCATAAAACAAGCACCTCCAACTCCTTGATCGACCCCGAGACCAGTACTGGCTCATTCATCTCTATCTCAGTAAACTCTGGTCCTCTGTAGAACTGGAAGTCAATATCCAAATGTGTCTCGTCCAGTCTACCACCATCTGACCCAGCACCCTCATCCAAAACTGTAGGGCTGGTGGCATCCTCCATTTCAGAATCTTCCTTACCATAGTTTCCCACATCCTCATCGTAATTATATAATGCATCTTCGTTGGGCATTAAAAATGGACAGAGTATTTTCAAAAACCCTTTTCGAATATCAGATCCATCAGAAGTATCAGACAACCTTGCTACAAGTGGAATGCCAAACGTCTTCCTTTTTGGGGTAATGCCATAACTGCAATGCCAGAAAACTCATAATAGAGTAATGATAAAATTCCGAATTTCAACAAGTACAACAAAAATTGCATCTTTCTTCAAGAGATCACAAAGGATCTGAGGAAATTATTGACAAAATTCAAGTCATAATAGATTCATTTTCAATACAAATATTTTTTTACGAGTATTTTTTAAAAAGAAAATATTTACATTATATTTGCTTTATCAAGACAATAATTTTTTTGCAATTGTCAAAATGTTTGACAAGCATTTATTAGCATGTTATATGTGGCCGTTAGCCTAGTTTTGTTTCTTAAAGTTTATTGTTACCTAATTTACTCCTACTGTAATTATTTAAAGGTTTATGGAACGCATGGGTACTTAGTGTGCTTCTTTCTTTTTCATGCAGTTCATTTTTCAGCTTCATTTGCCTCTTTGCAACTCCAAGTCGAACCCTTACCGTATTGAAACCCTAAAACATCCACATACTTTCTCTAATCATTAGCCACAAAATAACTAATTACGCAAGCCTTAAAGCCCCATTGTCAATTGTTGTCTATCCATCACTTTTGTTTTCAGAAATAGCTACATAGCTAAACAATCCCACCTCCTGCAAGCATTCAATCTAGAAATCCCAAACCCATTGTCAATCATAAGAACTAAGAGCACACGTTCTCAAATCTAAAACTCTAAAGCTCACCACAAAAGCAATACTAGGCAGGTTTTCTGAATCCGTCATACATCACACTCTAATCTATTTAATTCCTTGCAAGATGTTTCTGTGGTCACGCACAAGTTCTCTGATGTGTCTCATTAAGTTATAACACTAGCTGCAATTCAGACATGTGGATGAGAAAGGGAAAAGGAAATGCAGTGGCAACCCAGAAGTGAAATCACCAAATAAAAGTCACAGTATAAAGCCTAAACAGACTCAATAAGGAACTAATCAGACTTACTTTTCCACCTGTTGATGCTTGAAAACCACTAAAGGTGATTTCTCGCTGTCTTTCGGTAACCGATATGCAACAAGTTTGTCCTCATCCCTGATCAAGGCTATTGCACCAGATGGCTCAAGCCAATTCAGAATGCTTTTTATAGCATTTATGACTACCTACAAATTGCTCCACATGGTCAGTGCTCAACATGGAATCCACAAACACTCGGGAAAAAAGAGAACAGGCCCTTTGACATGGGGATCCCAAATGATATACATGCATATTATATATATATAAACGGATGGAGATAAAATAACCTAATGATTATCAATCATCTCATCCCGCATAGTTACTTTACATTATTTCAACTACTTTACCAAATTATCTAAATAATTTTTTTGATAAGTAAATTATTTAAATAATTAGTACTAGATCTTACACTCTTATGGTAATATGATAGTGCCACAGATGACAGAAGAGTAGTGGCCAAAATGTTTTGCATTTTTTATTGGTGGATATGAGACTTCAACTCATGATGTCACCCACAAGCCACTCTTATGGGAGATGGAATCATCATTTGAACCATAGGTCATTGGCATGATGGTGACCAAAATATGAAATGATTCCTGAAACATGGTTAAACAATAGCAAAGTTCCTATTACTATGCTAGAGGATAAAAGTAGCCACCCAAGTATAGAAGTTCACCAAGATCAAAGAGTGTTTAGAAGCTCATGCTCCACACCTAAGGCTTGTATACAATTAGGTGCCCCCCCCCCCCCCCCCCAAAAAAAAAAACATACACTCACATATGCCAGAATCATAAAGGATGTGCTACACAGTGATATTTGAAAAAACACAGCAACATACCTCAGCTACTAACAAGGTTTCATCATCTCTTAAAGAACATAGAGTGCTTAAGACATCAATAAGATCTGTGAGCCTCCCACTATTTGGAACAACTACGGTATGCACAGCTGGCAATGTAGTCCCATCAGTGCTCACTACTGTCAACGTCATTGTCCGCATTGTTGTCGAAGGTAATGGAAGCGATAGGTACATAAATGGGTCAAATGTGACAGAAACCTTCTTGCAAAGAGGGCAAACCAGCGTTGATCGATACTGACCCTAGAAAGTAAGGAAAACAGTACCCAATTAATTTTAAACAAATGGTTTATCTGATAATTGCATATGCCAGTCCCATAGCAGCCTACAAAATTATTTAAAGCCCTAATCATTTTTCAGCCTTAGCCATCAGAAGGCATTATTCATAGCAGCATCAAAGACTTCCAACAAGGAAGTATGAGAGTCTTTAGTTTTATTGAACTGTAACGCCCCAATGGAAAGCTTAAACCACATGTCCTATACTCCAAAAGGACTAGTTAATAATACAATTGGAGCCTCATTGTAACCTTATAAAGAACAAGAACTTCTCTTCCCAAATAACGTGGAATCTCATACACCACGTACCCTTATCCTTATCATATGGGGTATTACAATCTCCCCTTTCTTAAATTCTGGATGTCCTCATCGGACCAATCCATCGTAGGTGACATGGCTCAAGTCTCACATATTTTGTTGAGATGGGCTCTAATATCATTTGTAATGCCCAAATGGAAAGCCCAAACCACATGACTTATACTCCAAAAGGACTAGTCAATGATTCAATTCAAGCCCCATTGGAACCTTATAAAGAGCAATAAATTCTCCTTCCCAAGCAATGTGGGATCTCATACACCACCTACCCTTATACTTATCATATGAGGTATCACATAAACATTGCATCACATGTAAAAAGTAAAGTCTTGTATACAACTAGATGTCAAAATTTTCCATTCCATGCAATATGGCAACCCCCTAATACAACTCACTCACTTGGCATGCATCAACAACTATGGAGTCATTGCGAGCAAGGTGATTCTTCCAATATTCTTCTGCTACTTCTTCATCCGGATGACCTTCAACATCCTTGGCTTCAATATATGGCTTGCACTTAACACGATTTAAATCTTCATGGAGCCCATCCAACAAGAATGCAAGAAACTCCTACATCAAAGACATTTTAACATATTCATGAGATTACTCCTCTCACATCTCAAAAATAAAATTAAGTGGTACTCATAAACAAAAATAACTTCACTAACTTGGGAATCATGTTGATTATAGCCACTAAATTGAGGAGCAAAATCTGCAAGTTTTTTCTTGAACAGTCTAGGAGCCACAGGCCTCACTCCTGGAACCCATAGCCTCCTTAGTAAATCTCCAAATGCTAAAGCAAGCTCCCCCTGAAAGCATGAATGAACATATTTAACTAGAGATAAGAGGTATAGAATAAGCAAATATGCTACATTTGGACAAGACCACTTGATAAAAAAAGCAGATATAACATAAACATAAATCATACTTTCATCCCCAATGGGTTATCATAATTTATCTCCTTCTGGTAGTCTCCAAGGAAATAATCAACAAGCTTTGTGGTATGCACCAAGCACTGGATGGAACTGTTCATAAAACAAGTGTTCCCAAGATTCTGTAATCCTGTCAAGCCCAATGAACCAGCTCCTTGATAGCTACCACCACTTCGTGAAGATTTAGTTAAATTTAAAAAACAGTCCACTCTGTCAGTGCTCCCATTCATCTTAAAAGAGCCACTGCAAAAGGGATCTTCCACCTTGGACTGTATAGCCATCTCGTCTCTGCCCCTTGGAGCATCAGAAAATCCATATACTTGCAATTCAAGAAGAATCTGCAAGGCCAACATGCAAACAATGAGCAAATAAATCAACTAAACGTGTGGTCAAAACTCAAGTTGCTGCATATTTTTACAAGGGATGCTACTCATCATCCCACACCACACACTTTACATTTTAAAATTATTTTTTGTTTTTATTAGTTTTTATTTTATTTTATTCTTGTTAAACTAATTGAGTTGTTATACTTATGATCCATACACCAAATACTTTTTATAAGAAAAATGAAAAAATAAAATAAGTGAAATGTGTAGTGTGTAGTGTGTGCGGATGATAAGTAGAATTATTCTATTTTTCTTGTTACAATTATGAAAGAGAATCATGAAGTATATTCCAATTACTGAGTATTTGGGCAATTTCACAATCTTGCTAATGTAATAGAATTATAGAAAGCTCAACAGCATAGATAAGTAGACCATAATCAGAATGATCTCTTCAACAATTTTTACAAAATAAAACAGTTATAATGAGAGAACATTAAAAATATCTCTAGATTGTTTCCTCACAAGGTAGTCCTCCAGGGCCATTATGACATCAAGGAGCAAACAAGGTGCCGCCACAACTTATTGAGTCCATCCAATATTGGTTGTGTTCACATTTTATCTTGGTTAATATTTTAGAAGCAGGAAGAGGCAAAAGATGTCAATTGATAATATAGGAAAATGACTCCTGAGAGGAATCTGCTTCTCAGATGACCAACTACTAAAATTAAAGGGACAAGTTCCCCTCAAGGGCAACTTGAAAACCTCTACAGGATCAGAAAGTTATCCTTTAAACGGATAGGTCTTAGCAATATTCTAGCCCCAATATCAGTTTTCGACTCACAAAAAAGATCCATTACCTCCTGAAAACCCCTTCTTCACTGATTATAAGTAAAAAGACTGAGACTCTTTATTTTCTTTACAACAGGTATGTGGGAGAGAAAGAAGCAAAAGGGATGCTTGATGGAAGAGTATTATTCCCAAGAAACTTTGTACACAGACAAAGAACGGGGAATATAACAAAATGATAGCAGTCAGACAATTATGTACTTACCTCTTTCCCCAGTTGTGCAGGAGAATCTTTACTCATATTTATTCTGTCGTCAAAAAAAAATTGCGTTGTCTGGCCTGAGAAGTCCCAAATGCTTAACTGTCCAATCAAATAACAGAGCGAATAAATATCATTGGAAAAAAAAATGAAAAAGCCACTATATCAGAGAGTTTTTGGAATGAAATAGTGTTATCTTAGCTAAACCACCATCCCCAAAAGAGAGACATTGAGAGACAGAAACGTCAGAGAGAGAGAGAGAGAGAGAGAGATGGAACTCACTGGTTCGGATTCAGAACTGAAAATATTGCGGGCTCTCTTGTAAGAATTATGCACATTGTCCTGAAAAACGCAGCCAAATGTCAAATAAAGTAGTAAAGCAACTCAATCCAAAATACCAGATGGTTTAAAAAAGTTATACACACAATGAATGGTATATCAATCTAATACTGGGTACCCTGTAAAGTGAATTTTGCTCTTTTATTTTTATATATATGTAAGTAAGAATAAAGCCCTTCCAACCAACTTCATGGCACTTTGACACCATATACAATATTAAGGATCAATATATTACTCATCATCGCTACTAAAACTCATGCAACCAACATCAAAGCTTGCAAGATTGGGTGACTCGGAGGAGATGGGTAGAAAACAGAACAATGTCTAACAACAAGCAAAGTGTTCACAGATCAGGGTGGTACTGGGGTAGCTAGTCCTGGGAGAGAGACTTGGATACGGTCCTATCCTTCAGCAGTTTTTGCATCAAATGAATAGTCTCAAAATTTGAATCCATGCACTTGGACTTAGACGCCTAGACTTCATCATTGCACTGAATGATGGAGTCTGTTACAGAGAACTTTAGTGTCCACCAACCAACTAAATGAACATCTTCAACCCGTCTGCCAATGGTAAGGTCAGCTTTAGATTGCTCAATAAATGGTATCTGTCCAAGGAAATATATTTAAGTAAATATAAGAATTCTAGAAAGCCTACTCCAATTCTTTCCCTAAACATGCAGTCCTCCTTCATATGGCGCCCATGTCCATACCAACAATTCTAAAGAAAGCTGGGAGGAAGATGGAATGAGGGATAGAGAGATCACCTAAAGTGCTGGAAGACATTAAAAATCACCCATTCTTAGCAAAATATCCACCTTTGTGCATTTCTTTATATAAGTTTAAAACTAAAAGCAACATTCCATCCCTAACATTGCTCATAGAGAATCAGCATTGTTTATAGATAGTTTTGGTACAATCCATACATTATAACCACAAAGCTTAAGATCTACTTGGTGTTACTCTCTTCTCTTATGTTGCTCCCTTTCAGAAGTATGTGCGCTGCTTCCTTTCAGAAGTATGTGCGCTGCTTCCTCCACCATTCACTTCTATGAAAAAAAATGCTCTTCTAGTATAGCTCCCAATGTCATTACTCTCTTCTCTTATGTTGCTTCCTTTCAGAAATATGTGCGCTGCTGCCTGCAACACTATCCTAAACCATTCACTTCTATGAAAAATTATCTGACAACCCTGTTACAAAATGCTCTTCCAGTATACCTCCCAATGTCATATTATAGTACTAGACACCACATCATAAGGCTGGAATCTTCGGCTGTGTTTGGCTGCTGAGGTGATCTTAGATGATCTGAGTTGATCTATGAATAGTAGTGTTTTGTGGGTCCCATTGAGATGTGTTTAAATGTATGAAATAGATTGAGATATATGTTTGAATGTAAGGATTAGGTTAAGATATATTTAACTTTTTATGAGAAATTGAAAAAGTAGTGGGTCCCATCAATGATTGGTTTGAGATAGGCTGAGATGAGCTTAGCACCCAAACATAGCCTTAAAAAAATTCAATCACAACTCCTTCGAGAAGCATTTCAAAACCAAGTTTGTATCTACTGTCAACAACAAAGGGTAGAGACCTTTTGTAACATACGGGTCCAGATTTAGGGCTTAAAACTAATATTATATTTTTATTTTATTCTTTATCTTATTTCTTTATTGTAATTTATTTATTTATTTTATCATTTTAGGAATTATCCATTAGTTTCCGTATTAGGTTAGTTTCCTAGTTTAACTACAACTCGACACAACCAAGTCCCCTCAGAATCCATACCCGTGTGGGATTATTTCCCCAAGTATAAACTGCCAAGGATTCACGCCTCTCCCCTCCCCATTAGCTATATAAGCCCCCGATACCCTCTGTGTTAAACACAGAAGAATACCTAAAGCAAGAACCAAGATCGCATGAGCTGTATCTCTGCCCAGCCACTGCCGACCACCCTAGGACGTCGGAGCACCACCAACGGCACCAGAAACTGCCTGCCAACCTAGCCCTGTCGCACCTACTCCCTCAGGTAAGCCACTGCCGTCACACTCACCTATCCTCCCTCGCGGTGATTTAGTTTCCAACTCCATCTCTCTAAACTCTCTCTTTCTCTCTCCCTCTCACTCTCTCTCGGCGTCGCACCACCGTAGGGATCTCCCAGTTGCGCCGCCGGTCACTCCCAGCCACCCTGAACCACCGCGCATCCACTATTTCTCTCGGTGAGTCCCCTGATTCGCACGACACCCTCCCCTCACACACAATTCTCTCAGACAGCTTTCTGCCTTGAGGATTAAAGCAGGCCTTGGGCCCTGAGGCCCATTCGGCCTAGTAGTCTTGTGCTAGGCCCGATTCCTATTCTTGCCAACAAATTGACTTGATAGGAGAAATCTTTTGTTTACATAGACAACATGTAGGCGCTAATGAGGTCAATATTGTCATAAATTCCAGATTTAATTTCATACTTTTTTACCTAGCAGATCTTTATTAAAAAAATCGACTATACTAAGCTAGTTATTCTGGATTATTATATATTACAAGTATTCATTAAATTTGCATGAAATCAAGATAACTAATATGTTAAATTCCAATTTTATATTCAAACACATATTGAACCACGGCACGTTTATCTAGGAAATTAGTAACGTTCCGTACCTCATATAGGTAACGCGCTACAAGTTGGAAATCTAGAAGCAGTGCTAAGAGGTAAATAGTATGATTATATATAAATGCAAGCATACTGTGAATATTATTGTATGAAATTATGATGTGTTTATGATGGTTATTTACGCTACGCTAAGAGACAAGTTAAGGTTAGATTTCTTTTCACGTTCCTCGATGAAATATGAGATTATGCTTGAATGAATGGATGTTACTAAAATCGCATGTAAGCCATGAGATGTTCATGCAGAAATTTAGGTTTAGTATGCCATGTATTAAAATAGCCAGATTATGTATGCTATGCAATATTTGGATGATGTATGCCATGAATGCCATGAAGTACATAGATCACACAAGCCAAGGAAAGTCATAAAATGTTCAGATCATGTATGTCACGTCAAGTATGCTATGCCATGTACACGAATAAGGTCATGTTAGCTATGTCATGAACAAGAGTATGCCATGTTAGACAAGTTGAACAAGAGTATGCCATGTTAGAAAAGTTCATGAAACATAATGAATTATCATGCATTGAGAAAGACAAGAAGTTTCAAGTTAAGTGAAACACGGACTCAAGCGTGTTTCACTCCATGTTAATCAGTTAAGTGAAACATGGACACAAGCGTGTTTCACTCCATGTAATTCAGTTAAGTGAAACACGGACACAAGCGTGTTTCACTCCATGTAATTCAGTTAAGTGAAACGCGGACACATGGAGTGAAACTTTCACTCCATGTAATTCAGTTAAGTGAAACGCGGACACAAGCGTGTTTCACTCCATGTTAATCAGTTAAGTGAAACACGGACTCAAGCGTGTTTCATTCCATGTTATTCAATTAGGTGAAACATGGACTCAAGCATATTTCACTCCATGTTAAGACAAGATAAACCAGTATTATACATTCACATTACATGTGCCACTCATGTTATTCAAGAATAGATATGCTGTGTTAAACCATGATGTTGTATGTATGTATGAAGAGTATTCAGAGATTGAGTTTATGTTAGGCTAAATTATATTTTACGGTGTGATGTGCTATTTGCTGAGTATTCAACTTATTTTTGTTTGTTTTTCCTGTTCTCTCCTATGTCAAATTTTCAGATGGTGATTTTGAGGACGCAAAGCTGGATGGCCAGAGTAGATTTAGTATAAAGACTTAGGAAGGAATAAGTGATATTCACACGAGAACTAGAATTCTTTTATGTCATTCATAGGATTAATTCATGTTCTTTCATTTTTTTTCAGTTTCGAAACAACTATGTTCACTTCAATTTTTGATGTTTTTCAATAAATGAGGTAATTCAGACTTTGAATCTCTTTGTCGGGCATTATGTTATGAATGTTAGTAACATCCCTATCCTTTGGGAACGGGGTGTTACACCTTTTTTTCCTAGTTCTTTCTTTCTCAAATAATTCCATGTTTCCAATGGCAATGGAAACTATATTAATAAACAATAGCTGATATGTTAAGCTCTGAAAAAAAGAAAAAGAAAAGATTTATCCAACTTTAGGAAAAACATCCGACCATTCATCAGCCAAATCCAAAATGCAGGTATAACAGTACTAAAAGCCTGTCATGGTTGACAATCAGTGGAAACAAGAATAGAAGATTATATCCCAAAACTGACCTTTTGGCTAACTTTTACTACTAAGGAATTTGTTGCCCACAAAACAAAAAGCCTAATTTGTATGGGAAACACATCCTGCAAAGAATCTCCAGCACCATAGAGACTTCCAATATCCTTCTCTGCTGCATTAAGATCATAATGCCTACAGAAAGTGAAGAAGAATTCAATGCCAAATATATCATGCCCTTACCGAAAAAATGCCAAACATACAATGCAGATTTTTGTGATGCATTAACATAACAATGAGGAGAAAGTTTTAGATTTTTGGATTAGCTTTCAAATGACACCAGTCCTATCTCAATAGGATTCTCAAGTCCATAGTCATTGGCAAAATGCTAAGACATGCGCAATCTAACTCTAAATCCGAGATTAGAAAATCAGCCTGAATTCCAAGACAGAAAATCTGATCCGTTTCCATACGAAATTTCCATATTATCTTTGGGTTTCAAGGGCTACAAAAGAAAGGAGACCTGAACAGGGAGACCAGGGAGAGCCGATTGAATGGAGAGAAATAAGAGAAAAGGACTAAATTAATATAGGAAAACAAAGAGCACGGCCTGAAGAAAAAGAAGAAGACGACCTACTGCAAAGGAAGATTTGCTTCTAATTTATATCATATCTAGGAAAAAATGGTAAGGTTCAGATTAAAACTCAAATAAGTAGTTTCGTCATGTATGTCATTCAATAAGAACCAGGAACTGATTAAAAAGAGCCGTCAGCCATTATGCTTTTCAGACTAACAAGATGATGAGTTCTCACAATGCATAACCTCTTATGAGTTCTCATTAGCAAAAAGAAGGAACAAAATTCAAGCAAATGTATGTCTGCTCACCGTTTGAGGGCCCGCAACCACAACGCTTCATGAAGCAAGGCATATTCACGGCCTGAAAATCCTTCTTTTGCCTTGTTACTCTTTCCAGAATCGACCTTCTTCAAATCCAGAACGATTTCGGAGTCGGTGTCATCATTCACTGATACAGAGTATAAAACACCTACCGTTTCGTCGTCGTGATCACGCTGCGACTCCTTCCACCACCTGCAATTCAATGCAAAAATAGGTAGACCACTTAATATGTCGTTTTTTCTTCGAGAATGCGTTACCTGAATTCAAACACAGACTATTTCTACGTTCACGAAGTACACCTCGTTTAAAAAAAAATTATCGGCACCGGGCGTCCGATAAGAAAGTCTCAACTAATCCTGGGGTGAACAGGCGCTCAGGAAGTTCCCCAGTCCGATGGCCCGCAAGTGCAGCTCGATTAAAAGAATTTGAAGCAATAAAAGAACGGTGACGGGTCCAATTGTCTCCGTTTTAAAAATTGTTCCAAAAATCACGAGCTTACAGTAAAATTGCCCATAAAAACAATCGACAAATCACGACGTTGGAACCTAAATCCACCATTGCTTAGACGAAGACCTAAAATCCTTTGGTTTTCATAGCTTTCCCGGCAATTAAACAGACAAAAAACGATAAGAAGAAGAAGTGGCGGATTGGAAGATACCTATATGGAACCAAGTAAACCTTGTCAATGGAGTTGTCCGCGCCGTCGTCGTAATCGTCGCCGAGGAGACGACGTTGGGGGCGGAAGCGGTATCTGGAGTCGATGTCCCAGAGGTCGTCGTCGATGGCGGAGGAGGAGAAGAGGTCGTCCATGGTGAAGAAAGCTAGGGTTTTGGAGGCGATGGCGCGTGCGAGGGACTTGCAGAGGTGGAGCGTGGAGAGGGAGAGGCGAACGAGCTTCTGCGAGAGGAACTTGGTGGGTCTGACGAGGAGGAGGTGCAGAGGGAGCTTTTCGGACAGACGGCTCATTAGCCTCAATTAATACGACTTCCCACTCCTTTACTCTCATTTTTCTTCCCACAACACACTTCCCTTTTTCTTTTCAATTAATTTTTTCCCCCAGTCTTTTGTCTTTATTTTTATTGGTCCGTGAGATTTGGAGAACCCACGCCAGGGTTCGGCGCCGGATTCTGGTGGTGATGGTGGTGTGGGACAGTAGGTTAGTGCCTTACACGCGCTTGAAATGAGAGTGGGAGGTGTGAGGAGTGGTCTAGATGGTTCTCGGTAGGTCGGATGCGTACTTTTCGAATGTGTTTTGCAGGCGTCGATTATAGACACGTGGCAATGGGTCACAAAACTTATCGTTCAGTGAGCGTGGCCCCCTACCTTTTCCACTACTGGATTTTGGGCTATGCCAATTTCATATTGGGCTAAGCCTTATAAACGCTTTTTACTTTTTTTTTTTTTTGTTTTTCCTTTAAAATTCTACTCATCATTCTTATATTATACATTATATATAATTTTTTTTTTCTCTTATAAAATATGTAATGTATAGATGATGAGAAGAAATTAATTTCAAAATAATAAAATTAAAATTAAAATTAAAATTAAAAAATAAAAACAGATATGATGTGTGATATGTAAAGATGATGAATTAGTATTTTAAATATCGTACCGTATCGGCTAATATTTTCCATACCGGCCACTAGTCTGGTACTAATATTACACACATTTTGTACCAAACGTATTGACCGATATTTTGGCCTCTAATTTTTTTTTAAAACTACAAGTTCATTTTTTGACCCTCAATTCATATTAGACTATTTATAATTTCTATATCTATGTATTTATATATAATTTATTTATATATAGACTATTATTTTATAATATAATTTATATGTATATATTTATTATATATTTTATTCATATATAAATTATTTCGAAACGGTATTGATATCGAAATATTTTATTTCAATATTTTGATTAGTACGGCGTTCGTTATAGTATTCAAAATATTATGATGAATTGAAAAACTCTTATTTCCAACGTGATAATATGTTATAATCTCGAGCCTTCAATATACGATTAAAGAAAAAAACATTAATGATTGAATGAATAAACTCCATCTTCATTCGTTTTTTTTTCTGCTGTTACCCCATAAATCCTGACCCTCTGGTAGCTTTATAAACTCTCCTGATTTCCTTTTTCTTTTTCTTTTGTCTTTATGTGTTGCCTTAATGGTTAAGTCATAATATATCCTTAACGTCTAAGGATCTCGGCTGAATATGGGCCCAAAACAGGTAGAGCCAACCCAGAGAGAGAAAAGGAGCTGATGACAGAAGAAGCTGATCTCAGTCCAAATAGTCGTGGCTCTGCAGTCTGCATTACATAGAGTTGGGCCGTTGATGGATCAAAATGCTAAAAGCTGCTTCAGTTTCTAGAGCAGGCCCAAGTGGAACGATCTGCCTCCAAGAAACAAAATTATTAGGAATGTTAAGAAGTCCTGACAAAATTATTAGGATTTCAAATCCCGACTCTATTTCGCTTAAACTTTGCGTCCAAGTTGCTTTAAGATTGAGCAGGTACAGTGGGAAGTAGAAGTAGTTATTTTTCTACCTCAATTCAATAAAATTTCAAGGCAGGCTGCTGCATGCTTCATGACAACATTGGGAGACAATAACGGTCTCCTTGAGTGTTTTTTCCGGCCAATTGATTCACCTTTGAGAAAATCCACCCACCTTTTCCAGTGCACTGGGCGTAGGAACCCAACATTAAAGCAACTTGTGATGAACATGTATCCTATTTTTCCGAAACTGTCAAGTGAAACTTCCATTTTTATGCAAAGCAAAAACAACCTAATGTCACAATTAATCTCAGAAAGTTTACGTTGTCATCGATATTGATCTGCTCATGTACGAGTGAGTAATATTTGCATGGGCATCACCATAATTACTGTCTCATCTTTTGAGATTAATCCAGACATGCGCTCTGTAAGCAGTACTTTGTCCATAAACTTAAACAGGAAATTAAAGAGAATTCTGCTAAGCAAATAAACTACTTTTAAAAAAAAAAAAAAATGCGTTGGTGGGGGAGCTTTGGTGAGGGAAATGGTGCCCCTGCCCGAAGGAGGTTGATTTATCCCTTAACAAAAAAGAAACCCTGTCGTCCAATGTGAAAACACCATTCCTGGGATTCCCTTCTTGGTGATCCACCTGAGGAGCAAAATCAAAGTGGGAGATCATGTGGCCCTCGCTGCCTCTCTCCACCCTCCACTAATGCCTTTATAATCATGCCCTCCATTGAAAAGGGTCAACAAAAATTCAAACCCTATCATTAATCTTTCCCAACCCAAAGTATAATGACTTTTCTTTTCTTTTTCTTTACTTTTCTTTTCTTTTAGTACTATTTTTCATTTTCTTTTGCTTTGATGATACGTTATGGAACTTGACCTGTGTCCTCCCTTAATTCGTTACATGCCAAGTTCTGTTTTGCAGTGACTTCATGTGCCAATCACTCAGAACAATATTTTCATACGAATATTAATTTGATCGAGCATATACAAGCAGATCCTTCTTGTCAACAGGATCTGGTTAATCACTCACTGTAGCAACCATCATGCATACTGGCTAGAGTCTAGACTGGAATATTAATGTGATGGAGCATAACTTCATAACTCCCTTTTTAAGCTTGAAAACTTATTTACAACCCTAATATTGCTAGTTATTAAAAACATACGTTTAGATACAAAAAATGTTTCATTTAATCTCATCTCATCGTTATAACTTTTTTAAATTTTTATACAAAATATAATAAATAATTGAACTTTTTCAAATCTTAAAACAATAATAATATTAAAAAATAATATTCTAACAATATTTTATTTCACTTTTAACTTTCATCTTATCTCAACTCACTATTCACACCGCACCTAATTCGTCGCGTATATTTTCATCTTCATCCTCATTGCAAAAAGGCCCAAGTGGAGCTGTTTGCCTTCTCTCTAGAAAGAGAAGCTCTTCCTTCTCTCTAGAAAGCTCAAATCATTTCGGGTGCTTTTGCCATAGAGAAGGGTGAGAGTTGTAATATGCTTTCCACCCTCCTCTTCATCTCCATTTCCTTTTCACTACCACTCTGTAAATATGCTTCCATGGAAGTTTTTTTTTTTCTCTCCTTCCTTCCATCGGTTTGGTTTTCATCATATTTACTACACTCCTGCCACCATCAATCGACACGTGCCCCATCATGCAACCCTACTGCTGCCGATCTGTTGGGACAACACAAAACCAAGCCAAAAATCTCCGAGCATGACGCAAGTGGTCTTCACATGTCGCCAGGCCCCGACAACTCCACTGGCTACACGCACCATACCAGCAGATTCTCCACCTCACGATCTTTCAGATCTATCTCACCTCACCTCCCAACCATTGGCACGTGATCACCACGCGCCACCACAAAGGCACAGGAAAATAGATGATTTGCCGTAGATTTGTTCATCCCTTACCAACCTTTCTACTATGTTATCGTTTTCCCTAATTGACAATTTTGAAAAAAGGACTACGATTCTCTCAAAAAAAAAAATTCAAAATAACAAATTACAGTACATCCACAGCTTACAACGTCTCTATCGGTGGTTTACTTAAAAATCATCTTTCAAGATAGCGCACTCTTTGTAAAGCATGGGTGAGAACCAATAAATTGGTCCCAAAATCTATTTTATTTTTTTTCTTTTTATCATTTTTGTACTGTAGTTATTGTATTCGGATATTTGTTGGAAAATCTCGTACCTCCTCATGTATCATCTTTTCATTTTCTAATGAAATTTGTTTACTTAGGGAAAAAAAATCATCCTTGCAATGAATCCCAAATCTAAAACTAGTTATTCATATAAAGACAAAGTTAATGGCGAGAGCTAGCATTATATGAACACATAGATCATTTAAATTTTAATAGAAACATCGCTTTTAAAGGGTTGGTACAGACGATTTAAGGGGATAACTAGGTACCTCACCCTCGTTAAGGATTTGGTCTTAACAACCTTAATAAATTCGAGTACCGATCAAAATAGCTCGAATATCTATCATATAAATATTAATTAAGCAAATAAAAAACTAAAGAAACAGATTATATATATATATATATAACAAAGTCATTGCAAGAAAAATATTTATATGTGATCAGTTATTTATCATAAAAATAATAATTTCTAATTAAAATGAGTAAATTTTTATTATAATAACTCGTCATAATTATTTATTTATTGTGAGTGAATTAATTAAGACTAATACGAGACCTAACGAACTATCCAAGACTAAAGTAGCTGGGAATTTAATTATGGTAGCTTAACATATAGTTTAATTACCTGGCTAAGGCTGAGGTTACGTGGAACTAATTAAAATAAATTCATAGCATCGCCATAGCCAGGTTAGTTTTCAGTATGGTTCACGAAAGTTTGTTGTGTGGCTGCCCTTGAACTTTGTCTTTTTCTATGGTCCATATATGGTTGTTGTATCTTTGTTGGTGGTAGTTTCGATGTCTTGTTTATACAACTCATCGACAATAAAACAAAATATCTATGAGAAATGGCGTGACGTTCTAATTAAACATGATTTAAAAAATACAGCTCACTACACACTACACACACACAAAAAAGATTGTTCAAGAACCCCGTCCAGTCTACGTAGAAAAGGTTTTCCTATTGGCCCACGGATTGCAGGGATTCGTATTTCTATAAAGGATACAACCAAGTGCCAACCTAGCCATTGAAAGCAGCCAAACAGAGTCAGCCATTAGCCCATTATCGATATGACTGTACATACACGGGGCATGTGATTGACAATATTTATTGGAGTTATACTAATTTCAAATTGATATATAGATATCACCACTGAAATTGTAAGATTTAATTTATAAGATTTAATCTTTTAAATTAAATTATTCCATATAAACGTTTTACTATGTATATTCTATATACCAACTTAATAATAAAAAATTTTTATAATAAAAATGAATGTATACATTACACATGCATCCGTATGTGTATATATGAATTTTGAAAATGATTTCTAACACACTATAGTATCATTTATATATAGTTTGACAATCGACATATCATTTAGTATGTGGTTTAGGTTCATATCATTTCACTATTATTTAATATTTTATTATTAATTTTTATTATTATTTAATATTTTATTATTATTTTTATTATTATTATTCCCAAATCATCTTAAAATAATAAAAAATAGTAACTAACGCGTGGCCAGGAGGCCTTGGGTGTGCCAGGTGGTGCCAAACGGCACCAATAAATAGCAAAATGGTGCTACAAGCATATCCCCTTTTTGTAGTCAAAAGCAACAGGGGTTTTGATAGTTGGCTTGCTTCGAGAGAATAATAATAATAATAATAATAATTACTACTATTATTATTATACAACTTTATAGGTAATTGGAACTTTATCATGTACGTGCGTCTAATTCACACTTTTTTTTTTTAATGCAAGAAGATAATAAAAATAAAAATAATTGAAGAAAAAAAGTGGGAAAATCTTCCACAAACCGGGGTTCGATCTTCCTGTTTTATAAGTATCCAAAGCAAGCATAAAGATAGACAGAATAATTTGATTACAAAATCTCTTACCCCAACCAATTAGCGCCTGTATATATGAGAGAAGCATGGCGGTCAACAGAAGTCTCAATCTTGTTTGAATTACGTATATATAGTTTGATGAAATTTCAGAGTCATGGCCATGATCTGTTCCAGCTTCATTAATCCATCATGATACATTAACTTTTATTCTAGAACTGACAGCTTATCAATTAGACTCTAATTAACAAGAAGCAGAGCCACTTGGATGGGTCTCAACAAAACAGCTAGGAAATATAAACATTTATTATGGTATCATAACAATGATGAACGATTTTGAGTTCTAAATCAGTTTTTTATTGTTTTCTGTTACGAAAATTTCTATTTTTTTTTTATCATCCTTTACACCATACACTAATACATGATTTGTCTCTTTTTATCATTCTATTTAAACACAAATATATTGATGTGTAAATATATATTTTTAAATAAAAAGATAAAAATAATAAATAATATATTTTAACATGAATATTGAGTAGCATTTATCTTTATGCTATATCAAATCTGTTTCTTTTTTTAAAAAAATATTGGTATTCTGACTAATTCTCAATGGAGCCCACATTGAGTAATACTCATCAAATGCCACAGAAACTATGGACTGGGTTTGCGTTTTACTAGTAAATGCGAATGAGTGGTACTAAAAATTAGTGCATGCAATAAAATAATAATACC
The DNA here is from genome assembly GCA_029856935.1 of Cyclocarya paliurus. Classification (NCBI taxonomy): domain Eukaryota; kingdom Viridiplantae; phylum Streptophyta; class Magnoliopsida; order Fagales; family Juglandaceae; genus Cyclocarya; species Cyclocarya paliurus. Next base: position 34,787,696 of record CM056951.1, read on the forward strand.
ACATTATTACATTCGTAAAAAAAAAAAAAAAAGTAACATCCCCTTTAATCAGCTAGTCATATACAATAATAGGAAGGCGCATTAGTAAAAGAATTATTAAAAGAAAAAAATTAATAATTTATTTACACGTCTATATTTTGACTAATAATGCTATACACTATATTATTCTCATCTCATTTTTATTTTTATTATGTAAGATGTGACAAATTTATTATTATTAAATGATAAATAATTATCTAATAAATGATCATTCGATAGTAATAACTGTATCGCATCTTATATAATAAGATGAAAATATGAAAAAAATGTAGTATATAAATTTTTTTTTATTTTGACACATTAAAATATATAATTAATTATGTAGAGGATGGCGTAGAGACATTTATGCCACAACAACTAATAACAGTGTCTTAACTGTTTTATAACTAAAAAAATAAAATGCGAAAAATGTCAAGTGGTGGCGATCGAAGAGAAGCCGCTTTCCTCTACAGAGCAGCAGCAGGGAAGTCATTGTCGTCCAATACGATCTGTTGTTCGTCCGGAAGATGACTTTATCTTTCCAAAGGCTAGTAGTTTCGATCGCCATTGGTCTTACTTTTTCTTCGGTGCCCACTCTTCCACTTTCTTTGATTTGTGGCCACTTTTACTCCCTTTGTCTCTTTCCTGCATCTTGTTTCAGATCGACGCCCTTCGTTCGTTAGCTGTATCTGGTTGGGATACTTTCCTACGGTCGTTCTAGAAAGCTAGCTTTCCTGGTCGACGAAACATATACGTATAACGATAAAGATTGCAATTAAAAAACTTTAAATAATTTTAAAAAAAAATATATCATTATAGATAATAATGACACATGACATGACATGTGACGTAATTATATTTGGACTTTCTTAACCAATAAGTTCACAACGTTGACAAGGGACACACTTGTTGTTATTTTAGAACCTAAGATCATAGCAAATGTCGTCGTGAAACCGTAAGAGCTGTATATGGTTTCGTTTCACGAACGATGAGATCGGTTTATGAACAAAAATTAATTAAAGTCAAGTGCTACTTTAGATTCACACCGTACATGATTTTCGCCCCCTTAACCCAATTGACCATGTCTTGACCATGTCCATGGTATCAAAATCAATCTCACGCCCAAAACATTAATGTTCTCTCCCTCCTCCAAAACCCTACATATTAAATTTGATAAATATGTGAACATCTACGTTAGATGATTTGACCCTCTCTTCTATTTTTTTTTTTTTTTAACTCCAGTTTTATTTAGAAATCTTTTCTCTGAATTAGATTTAATTAGATAAAATATTTGGTCAAATTAACTAATAAACCTGATGTCATGTGAAATGTATAAATTCAAGAAAAATGTAAGAAATAGTTTTAGCGTGCAAGCTCTACGTCATTAAAAAAATTATTTTTTATGTAAGTTTCAGGTTTATCTATTTTTAAAAAATATATATAAAAAATTTACACAATTTAAGACTGTAAATACTTTTTTCTCTAAATTCATAGATATTAATTAGGTCCAAGTCACGTATGTCATTTATAGCATATGGTCACATTGATCGTCTTCTTTGAGTAGCTTCGTGAACATCCATGGGAATATTCCGCCAGGCATGCTCGCGGCCAATTGTTATGAAGTAATTTGGAAAATTGATATATAATAAGGCGATTACTATATAGTTTTTTGGGATTATTTCGGCACTAACATCGCCTCTATAACTTTCATGGCGATAACTGACCTTTTGTATTAATATACTTTTATCAGAATAAATTAATGTACTCGGATTATGACACACACATACATACATACACGGATATTGATACATTTAAAAATAGTTGATCGTATTGTACTTAATTTCCTTTGATGGCTACGTGATTTTATTTTTCTTAATATTCCTACAAGCCCGGAATTATAAGCATATTCATGCTTATTCCATATCATGTTCTTTTTAATTTCTTACAAATATTTATTAAATATATATGTGGCCTCTACTTAATTACTCAACATATATATATGTGTGACTGAAAAAAAAAATAACAGCAATTCCAAAAGGGGTTTCGACTCTTTCGAGTGCATGAGATGATCCCCACTGCTATATTGCGTGCATGCATGGCGCTCGGTCATTGACTTAGCCCTGCCGATTGAAGTGGCATAATTAAAAAAACAATATCACCTGTTTTTATACGTCACAAGCATCATGTGGTCCGACGTCATTCATTTTTTTCCACAAAAAATACTTTTTGTGTGATTTATAGGGTCGTATTTACGAGTTAATATATATAACCAATAAAGCATTAGTATTGGATTCATCATTTTTATTTTAAAAATTTGATAAAAAATACATATTTTTTATAAATACAAAACCTTCATATCTATAACCCTACATTGGATTAGCTATTAGATTCATCAAAATAATAATATAATATTATTTTTTTAATAATAATATTTTTAATTTATTTTTTTCATATTTCACAATTACAATAACTATATCTTAATTAATAATTTAATTTGATACTTACATTATTATTTCTCAATTTAAATATATTGTGGCTCAAAATTGGAAAACAATAATTTAAGTAAATAAAATAATAGTTATAGAGTGTGAATAGTGAGTCTTCAAATTTGAAGATGAAGGAAAATGTACTGTAGCTAAAAGCTTGACATTTGAGCATATGGTGAATCCAATATAAGGATTTTAAAGTTAAAATCATCAAATTTTAAAAATTAGACTATTTAATGAGTCCAATGCTAATGCTCTAATGACAAATAAACTTAGATCTCAAACTCCATTTTCTTTTTAACGTCAATTTCTAAATAATTAGCTCCAAAATATTATAAATGTCTTTGATAGAGAGCTGGAAAGAGACATACATGTTTACAAACTACTTTAAAGACCAATAGTTTTGATCTGTCATTAAAAACAGAGAAATGTTCTTAACAGAGAAAAGTTACTCATATGGAGTGATTGTTACAAACAAGATTAAGGGTTTATTTGGATACAGAAACAATCTCATCTCATTTTATTATTATAATTTTTTCAAATTTTCATACAAAATATAATAATATTAAAAAGTAATATTATAATAATATTTTATTCAACTCATCTAAAACTATATTTTCTCATCTCACTATCTAAATGAATCCTAAAAAGACCCATGCACGTACCTATTGGGCACGATTTTGATCATCATATATATTGAGTGCCAAGTTTTATTTATTTCTTTCTTTCTATCTTTTTATTTCTCTAATTGTAACATATTAATCATCAATTTTCAATATGAGGTTACGATTGCTGTCAACTTGCACCGGACCAACAGACGTCGAATCACTTCCTGATCATATATATAATTGAAAGGCCAAGCTGCAGTAAAGTTATTCATGGAGGAAAAATATCAAATATTTGTACGTGTGCCCGATCTCAATTTTTATGTTCACATTAATAAAAAAGGATAAGTACCCAAAAGTCTTCGATGATCCCTATCCCATCATTTTCAATCCAAAATAAATAAATAAAAATTGACATGGGCACCGATCGAGCATTAATTCTTGTGTTGCACATGGGGTCAAACCTCCGAGCCCAAAAGTCTTCACTTACTCCATAATAAATCAATCAAAACACAATTTCTTGGACCAGCTAAAACGTTGACTTATCAATGTTCTCGACTAATAAAACACCATGCTAGTCATCAGCAGAAAAAGGTGTAATTAATACCGGATGGAATACTTAAAAAGTGGTTTAAGCGTATTAATATATATATATATATTATCCATTGATTGGCATCTCTCTTTAATTTTCAATTGATCAAGTTATTCATTTCTAAAAAAATACACACAACATTAAATGTTTATATCAAATTCTCAATACTCGAAAATCTTAAAACATATAGTCTTAAATGTCGTAATTAAGGTTCTCGTGAAGCATCAATATTCTCTCCAAATTTTAAGCCATCCAATCTAACAGCACAATTAATCCAAATACGTATCTTCCCTTCCATTTCCTTTGAGCATTGTTAGCCATTTGTTTTTGGTAATTACAATTTTTTTTTTAACTTATTTACAATCTACCAAATTTAGGACTTAGCTTAGAACTGAATGGAGCTAAGATTTGCGATGATCAAATAGAGTAAAGATTGGGAATGGGCAGTACTGTATAAATGGCATGTCATATTCAGAATTTGTATTTTCAGATAAAAATTGTAACACAATTGCATGACCTAAAAACAAAGTAGTACCATTGTGAGCATTGAGCTATATGACATTTAACTAACCTCTAGTAAAATCTACAATAATATATGTAATCAATGAGAGCAATGGACAAGACCCTTTTCCCTTTCTACCCTCCCTGCATCGTTTTTTTCCATCTACTTGCAAAAAAAAACTGAGAGAGAGAGAGAGAGTAAAAAACTAACACACTATTATAAGTTAAACCCCGCGTACTCCATCTATTAATCAACGCTTCCTAACCCTTCATTATTTGAAGAGTTGGGAATATAATATTTTGGTTTAAATTTGATGTAAGAGGAGGTTTGAACATGAGAAGTTAGGCTAGGCTAAGCTCGAAAATAGGTAATAAATATTGCAAAAGATATATACTGACCATGACTCATTGGGGTTGGTTGTAAGATAGCTTAGAAGTAAAATTTTGGATCATGATAACCTGTACCTGATGAGCACCTTGTTTTCAATTCCTTTGACTTAAAAGAAAAGGATGAAGATTATAAGCTTATATATCCTCCCAGCAATTTCATCATTTTGAAAACAAAAAAAAAAAACTCGGCCAACGATTCAATAAGTACGGTTGTCTTCACTCTTCAGTCGTTTGAAATTTGGTAAAGTAATTTATGATTATAGGGAATGTCAGAAAAACAAAAGGAATAATTAAAAGAAATAGAGGCAGTAGCATTGTAGCCACCAACAATCTAGATTGTTTTGTTGATGAGAAACTATATATGAGTGATAAAAAAAATTTCTATAATAATGTTTTTAAATATCTAAAATTCTAACATAATATTTGTTAACATTGTGTTTCATATATCTTTAGACTGGATTTCCAGCAATTTAGATTTTTGGACTTTCATCTGCATACTCAAGCAAACACGAAGAATAGGGGGCCTTGGTGGTTGTCGGGAAGTTTCCGATCCTAAAGTTAGTATATCTCTTTAGTAGTTAGTGAGTAAGCTTAGAAAGATTAGAGAGACTTTCTCGTGCCTGGAGATCGACTCTTATACTAGGTTTTTGGTGGAAATAGCTCATCCCAGACGTTGAGGGGCACATGTATTTTACACTGTTCATTAAGTCAGAATCCTTGATTTAATGCCATGTGACTTTTGAAGCGGCATCATTAATGCGGCGTGTAGTCAGAAAAGTAGCGCCATTAATGCAACGTTGCTTTCTAATTCACTTTACCTTGAAGCGTTCCCTGTTAAGCCTCTTCATGCCTACGATGAGGAGATCACGAGTTCTCCATATTTCTCACCCACATGCTTGTGTAGCTTCCGGAGGGTAATTTGTCATCGGGATGGTGTCAGAGCAGCGAGTCTCATCTATTCTTATCGTCCACTTTTCTTATGCGTGGGTTGCTTCGTGGGTGAATTTTGCTCGTGGGCCAAGTACTCTACAAATGCTCCACCGACTCTTTTTAGAGAAAGATCAATGGGCCTAATTGGACTCGATCGGATTCTCAGACTTACTTTCCCGATGATCCTTTCTGGACTTATCTTAAGGGCTGATGAGGGAAAAAGTCACCATTACAATATTAAAAGAAAAATGTTTATAAATTAAATTTTAGGTTCTACGTAACATATAAAAATAATAGAAACAGTTATAGACAAAAAAAAGGCTTGCCGTGCCTGTTGGCAGAGACAAAAAAACTCCGATGGATGCTTAGCGGATAATACAAAGAAGAAAATTACTCTAAACGGATAAATGGCAATTATGACTGCATAAAGGCACAAACTTGAAATCCCATCCCAAATTCCCAGTAGAAAACAAAAATAAAAAAAGACCAAAAAGAGCACAACGGAAGTCAACTACCTCGTTAATACGGCGTTACTCCCGGAGATACCTAAAATCCCCTTAACCCGAGTTGGTCCGTCATTTTTTAACAATGGTTAAGAAGACTCTTGAATGGTTCCCCCAGTCCCAGTCCCAAACCCGACCCAATCCCATCAACCTCTCTCTCTCTCTCTCTCTCTCTCTCATTCATATTTTCCACTATATAAAGTGGAGTATACCCCCCCGTTTCTCTCACTCATTCTACCGGAGTATTTCTCGGAAAAAAGGAATTATCCTTCGGATTCTTTCTAAAAAGATTATTTTTATCTGCCAGAAGATTTCTCTTCAAATCACTCCAGCTACTTTTGGGGATTTTCGCAAATCTTGTTTTCTCTACCATTGGAAGTTTATTTTCTTAAGGTTTTCTACAGATTCTCGGGGTTCCCGTTTGTCTTGTTGAAGAATGGTGGCGAAGATGATGAGGTGGCGACCGTGGCCGCCTCTGGTGTCGAAAAAGTACGAGGCGAGGCTGGTGGTACGGAGGTTGGAGGGGTGGGATCTGGAGCGGGAGAGTGCAGATAAGGGAGGTGTTGCTCCGAGATTGACTGTGGAGATTAAGTGGAAGGGTCCGAAATTGGCGCTGAGTTCGCTGCGGAGGACGACCGTGAAGAGGAACTTAACGAGGGAGGTGGAGGTGGAGGCTGGTACTGCATCCCAACTAAACGGAGTCGTTGAATGGGACGAGGACTTTCAGAGCCTCTGTACTCTCTCCGCGTACAAGGACAATGTGTTTCATCCGTGGGAGATCGCTTTCACCGTCTTCAATGTGAGCTCTCTCTCTCTCTCTCTCAAAAACTCTCCTTTTTATTGGGTTGTCTCTGTGGTCTTCTTGCGAGAAAATGTCTCACTAGTACAAACATAGACTAGCGGGTTTAAAACTATTAAAGATTGTGGGGATTTCAGGGGTTTGATGGATTGATAAGTTTTTGTGACTAATCTCGTCGAGGAAATTGTCTTTTTGTTTTTCTTTTCCTATTTGATTGTTTTGGCTTTAGGGTGTGAATCTTGAAAATCTAGAGCATTCAGAAGATTAATTCTCATTGGATTATTATTAGTTGTTTTCCCTTTTGCGCCGTGTTTGAGTTTATTGGAAGTATTCTTTTTTTCGTATCAATTTCTCTTGTTCGTATCAATTTGCAAATGAGCAAAGCCAGTAAATATGGTTCTTGATTGGCGATTTTTTTTTATATGTGGTTCTTGATTGATGAATACTGGCACGTGAGAAGTATTTTATGTTTCTGCAATTATATCTCCGTTCCTTACCTCGACTGTGGAATGGCTGGACTTGGTATCATAATCGAATCTTTAATTCTGCGATTGACTCGGTAAAGGTTTGTGGTAATCGATTAAATTTGGGGGGTAGTTGACCGGTGGTTGTGTTCATGACCAGCTGGTTCTGACGTTCCGAGGTATCATGTGTGAAGTTTTGGAAACTTGTAGGTTGTATTCCCCCTTCATGGGTTTGGAGCTAATTAGTAATTGTTATTTTTTAGCGTTTCCACAGTTTGAGACCAAGACTTATTTTTTTTTTTAAGTTTATAATTTTCACATGCTAAGAAATAAAAAAAGATTTTTTTTTTGTGGTTCTTAGGTTTATATGCCTTTGCTCTTTAACAGCGATGTTGTTCCTATTTCATTTCTGGGATTAATTTCTCGTTAGAATAATTTTAAAAAATAAAGTTATCAATGATCAAGAATAAGTTTTTGTTGTTGTTAGATAATAACTTTTGAGAAAATAATTTATAATTCTCGTTGGAAATTTTAGTAGGTTTTTAATCATTTGATCTGCTTTTACCATCATTGTTTTTTTGCTTCCAGAGAATTGTCAATGAATTTTTCATGACAACTTCGATGCTTTTCTCTTCAGGGATTGAATCGAGGTCAAGGGACAAAGAACAAGGTTCCTGTTGTTGGAACGGCTTCATTGAACCTTTCTGAATATGCTGCTGCAGCTGATCAGAAAGAGCTTGAATTAAACATCCCTCTCACACACTCTGGCAATGCTGTGGAGCCTTCACCTTCACTCTGTGTATGTGCATTCTAATGACTTTTCACTGCCTATTTCTGCCTTCCCTGTCATCTGATTTTTTGCTTTGGCAATTTCAGCATGGTTTATGACTTGTTACCTGTTCGGGGAACATACTTAGCGTTTTTCTTTTTCATTTCAATATGCGTGTTATATGTTCTGCTTAACCTTTATTTTTCATACAGATATCTCTGAGCTTATTAGAACTGAGAACTGCTCAAGAAACCACGGAGCCGGTGCAGAGATTAACAGTGTCTGTTCCATCGCCTACCCAGTCGGGAGAAATTGTCTCAACGGAAAAGGATGAGCTTTCTGCAATTAAAGCTGGTCTTCGAAAAGTAAAAATCTTTACAGGGTACGTGTCTGCCAGGAGAGCTAAAAAGGCCTGCCGTGAGGATGAGGGCAGTGAGGGCAGGTGCTCTGCCAGGAGTGAGGATGGTGAATATAATTATCCATTTGACACAGACTCGCTTGAGGACTTTGAGGATAGAGAATCAGATGAGGGAAAGGAGAGTACCAGTGTCAGGAAGTCTTTTAGTTATGGCTCTCTGGCATATGCTAATTATGCTGGAGGATCATTTTACTCCAGTATGAGAATTAACAATGAAGATGAGGATTGGGTTTACTATAGCAATCGCAAATCTGATGTTGGGTGCTCTGTCATTGAGGATTCAACTGTATCAGTGTCTGAGCCATCTCTATTGCTAAGTTCAAAGCGAAGCATCCTACCTTGGAGGAAGAGGAAGCTGAGCTTCAGGTCTCCTAAAGCCAAAGGAGAACCATTATTGAAGAAGGCCTATGGAGAAGAAGGTGGGGACGACATCGATTTTGACCGTAGACAGCTTAGCTCTGATGAATCTCTCTCTCTTGGGGTAAGAGTCCGCTCTTAAATCTTAATTGCATCTTTATATGTTTTAGGAAAGAAGCTCATGATTTGTGCACATTCTTTATTTACTGTTAGGTGAAGAGACAATAAGGGAAAACTTCATTTATTATCTTGAAAGATGATTTGTAGTGTCCTTATGATTAACACTATCTTCAACCTTTTGATTAAGAACATTACATTGCCAAGCCCTTACTGTAAAATTTTTGCACATCAAAGAAGCAAACTGAAACTTGATAAAAAAAAAATGTATATATAGGTTTATTATCTCATCGTTCTCAAATTAGACGTGTCTAAATTTTGAAACATATGTGGCAATTGTTTTTAATCTTTTAATAGTTTGTTACTTATCAAAAAAAATCTTTTACTAGTTTGTTTTTATATAAAACCATTACCAATTTAATAGTTTGATGAAATTCTAAAATCAAATGATTGCAACCATCTTGGCAGTGGCACAAGACAGAGGAGGATTCATCTGCAAATCGATCCTCAGTCTCTGAGTTTGGGGATGACAATTTTGCTATAGGCAGTTGGGAGCAGAAAGAATTTACTAGTCGTGATGGACACATGAAACTTGAGACCCAGGTTTTCTTTGCTTCCATTGATCAGAGGAGTGAGCGGGCAGCAGGTGAGAGTGCATGTACAGCCCTTGTTGCCGTCATCGCAGACTGGTTTCAGAACAACCATGATCTCATGCCCATAAAATCCCAATTTGATAGCCTAATTAGAGAAGGCTCATTGGAGTGGAGGAACCTTTGTGAGAACGAAACCTATATGGAGCGCTTCCCTGACAAGCACTTTGATCTTGAAACCGTCCTTCAAGCCAAGATACGCCCTCTCTCCGTTGTTACTGGGAAGTCCTTTATTGGGTTCTTCCATCCAGAGGGGATGGATGAGGGAAGATTTGACTTTCTGCACGGTGCCATGTCCTTTGACAACATTTGGGATGAGATTAGCCGCACTGGTTTGGAATGCCCTGGCAATGATGAACCTGAGGTTTATATTGTCAGTTGGAATGATCATTTTTTCATCCTCAAGGTTGAGCCGGAAGCTTATTACATTATTGATACGTTGGGGGAGAGGCTATATGAGGGATGCAATCAAGCCTATATCTTGAAATTTGATCGCAGCACCGTAATTTACAAAATGCCCAATGTTGCTGAGGAAAAAACAGCCAATGACCAGCAGATTGCAACAGTGGCAGAACCCAAGAACCAGATGGCCAACATGAAGGAAGACGGTCCTGTAGCTGGGGCAGTAGTAACCAAGCCGGAGGAACCCTTAAAGATTGAGGAGGAAGGGGAGGTTGTATGCCGAGGGAAGGAGTCATGCAAAGAGTACATTAAGAGCTTCTTGGCTGCTATTCCATTAAGGGAGTTGCAGGTGGATATAAAGAAAGGTCTAATGACATCAACACCTATTCATCATCGGTTACAGATTGAATTCCACTACACCCAATTCTTAAATCCAGGACCTGAAACTTCAGCAGCCGAAATGACTGCAGCTACAATAGAAAATGTCGATGATCCATTAGCTTTTGCTTCGTAGGAGTTACTGTAAATTGTAGGAAGTGTGATTACACTAACTTGTCTTTCTTTTTCGATTATGGGGTGTCTTTTGATGTGAATTTGTTTAACAAAGAGGAGCCCATGTGATCTTTTTTTGAGTGGTATATGAGAGATGGGGTTGTCCCCTCTAATTTGGACTGGAAATGGAACAGTCTGTATGCTTTCAATTTATGGAGCTTGCGTTGTGCCTCCCTCTTTCTATTATTTTCCTTTTATTGTCTTGTCTTATCTTTCTTGGAAAGGGATATTCTGTACACCACCGTGATCTCCTTTTCGACTCAGTCACCCCCCAACTTTTCATGCGAACCTGACTTTTCCTTGCAAATTTGGAAAAATTCTACTTTTGAGAGATCGACAGCTTTTGCAGGCTGATAAAAGGCATAATCCAACTGTCCTTGGCAGCTGTTTTCTCATGCCAATTGCATAAGTATAAAAACAAGAACTATTTTATACGTAAAAGATTTATAAATTGATATAGTTTAATGCAGTGTGTTATATTGTAAAGTTATTTTTAATGTAAAGTAGATTTAATAGATTGCATGAAACTATATTAGTTTATGAATTTATTTTTATATAATCTCTTTGTGTCTATAGTAGTTTTTATAAAAAAAATAATGATACTCGCTCTCAGCTCTCGCTCGCATTTATTTTTGTGTTTTTGTTTTTATTTTTTTTAATTAAGAAAGTATTTTTTTTAATTATATTGTAAAATTTTAAAAACATTTTATAAGTGTTAAAAAATACATATAAAAAAATTAAAAAAAAAATACCAAAATAACTAGCAGTAGCTCTCAGAAGTTACCAACTGTAGTGCTTTGTTTTTCTGTAATCTTTTAAAGAAAATGATACTCTTACCACTGATTTTTATCGCTCGGTGTTATCGTTATAATTTTTTATTTTATTTTTCCTTTTACTTAGTGATTAAGAAAATATTTTTAAATAATATTGTATTTTTTTATTTTTTAAAAATTTCTAAAAGCATTAAAAAATATATAAAGAAATAACAAAACAAAAAAAATCAATTATACCCAACGGTAACTCCCGCCGGAGCGGTGGACGTAATTTCATCCTATAGTATATCCTATCCTTATATGGTGGAAATCAAAATTCTGTATACTCAAGATTCTGAATTTCTGACAACCATATTTGTCGAACGCTATATTTTATTCCAATTTTGAGCTTATTTTATTTTATTTTTGAGACAAAATGTTGAGCCTATAAAGTTTCCATTTTGATTCCTCAAAGACAATCTTCTTCTTCGTTGTACCTACCTTCTACCATGTGAGCAACTTAACTATGTTATGGGGTCCCAGCATTGCACGTTTAGAATATTCCATTGTATTTATTCTGTCCCAGCGAATCATTCCCATGATCTGGCCGTTGGTGCACGTTAATGTCATCCTTCCTATTATTATATATTTTTGGGAGCTGGTCTTATGGATGATGAATAAAAAATTCTTTTCAATTCCGTTAAAACACAAAATTATCCCCAAAAAAAAAAGTCAGGAGAAGTCCCTTTCGGGCCTAATTTTTGAAAACGACACGCCGAAGACAAATCTTCTTTCAAGTTCAACGTCGACTCCTTTCATTTCGGCTTGTTCTGTTCCCTTTTTATTTAGTTCGTTTTCTCTAACAACAATTATAGTGATGATAATAAAGATATTAAAGGCAGGTAAAGAGTTTTTTACCATTTCCGTGTAATGTGGAGATAAGATAAGCCCTTGAGTTCGCATGACTCGGAACTAGGGGTGTAAATTTAAATCGAAAAACTGGTAAACCGGACCGAACCGGACCGGATCGGACCAGTTTTACCGGTTTTGAATCGGTCCGGTCTAGAACCGGTTTTTATAATTCATAAACCGGTTGGAACCGGTCCGGTTCCGGTTTTAAGATTTTTGGACCGGACCGAACCGGTTGATAAAAAATAATATTTTATATATAAGTTTTATACAAAATTAAAATTATACAAAATATTTTATATATATTAATATATAAGTTTTATATATAATGTATAATTATATGTGAAATTTTTATATATAATTATATATCATATATGAAATAATTTCATATCATAATTTATAAAATATAACATAAAATGTTAATTTAAATATGAACATATGTAATTTGTTTGATCATATACTATTAATATAATTATATATAAGATAATGTTATTATAAAATAAAAGTTTAATCTTAAAAATGAAAATATAATTGATCATGTGTTATATAGCTATACTACTTCTAAAAAAAAATGTATTATATATCTATACTAATATATAATTTATCACTAATACTAATATATACTAATATATAGTTATACTAATATATAAGTTTATAACTTGTACTAATAATCTAATATAGACTATAGTTATAATTATATTAATAGTCTAATATAGATTAATAAAAGTATAATAGATTTTTTTTAAACAGTTTTTTTTAAACATATTTTTAATGACAAAATGTCAAACTTATATTTAAAAAAAACCAGAAAACCGGACCGGAAACTGGTAAAACTGGAAGTACCGGTTTAGGAGGGTAACCGGGGCGTAATCGATTTTGAAAAATACAAAACCGGTCATACCGATTCGGTCCAAGATTTTATCTAAAATCAGACCGGACCAGACCGGTTACACCCCTACTCGAAACTATTTAACCCTGGAGGTATGATAGCGCATGGGCAAGGCTTTGGAACCTTTTATTGAATGAGAAAAAGGCAGACAAATGGGCCTAAGATAGCATGATAGAGCTAAACGAAAGAAGTGTTATATACTAGGGAATCAATAAAGAGTATACATTTAGATACGACGTAACCAGTTGGGTCCGTTTCATGATTTGTAAAGTTTTAAGTTTTGTTACTCTCGCACACTCATTTTAAAAAAACGTTTGACAAATTTAGAATCCGGGTAAAAAAACTCATTTTTAATTATAAGTCATATTTTTAAAGAAAAATTATATTAATCATCTTGATTCCTCACACTACACATCACACATAATTTTTTTTTTCTCTTACCAAATATATAATATATAAATGATAAGTAGAAGAACTCAATTAGTTTAGAAATAATAAAATAAAAACGAAATTAAAAAGATAAAAAAAAAAGAAATAAGTAAAAATGATGAGTAGTAAAACTAATTTTCAAATGGATTTACTGAGTTTCCACGCTCTAAGCTTGAATTATTTTCCTTTATCCATATCAGTCAATGAAAAAGAATAGAAAAGAAAAGGAAAAAAGAAAAAAGAAAAAAAAGGTGAGTGCATCACGGAGACTAGACTCTGGCAGACGAAGAGTATCTTCAGCTTTGCTGAAAGTCTTCTTCAATTTCTGGTCCCTGGGCTTTTTTGTCGTCAATACAGTTCTAAGCCTAAACCCGGTCCGGTCCGGTCCACTAATTCTCCGTGAGTCCGCGATTTAAATGGTAGAGCCTTGTTATGGAAACGGGAGAAGAATGTTCGAACAAGGGCAAAGTTGATAGGCCCATCCTTCATTACGTGGCTTTTAATAATTTAACATGTCCCGCATTTTTATGACCAAAATAACCTTTCCTTCTTGCCCCCGTACGTAGGAAGTGGTTGAACATATAAGTCTAAGGGATGGGGGTAGAGACATGGTTTTTCTCATTGTCTATAGCATGATCGATTGGGGAAGTTGGAAAAAGTATATTAGGTCTGATATAATCTGACATTATGTTGATGGGATCGAATTATGATGGATTTCAACGACAATAGCACAATCAGTAAGTATAAACTAAGTATAGTATTGCTTGATTCCTGTTATATATATATATATATATATATATATATATATATATATTTATGTGGTTATAGTGGAATTAATATTAGCTCTTTAGTTATCGTTTAAAAACGCTTCTCTTCATCTGTGTCGTATTTTAAGTGATTTATTATTTGAGTGATTAATTTAAAATGTGTCATATCAATTAGTATGATTGGAGATGATAAAGTTGAAAACACTTCTTTTTAAAACTGTTCATCGGGCCGAATTTTTTCCTCATGTCATATCTATTTACTTTTTAAATACATAAAAAAATGCTTTCTTGACCATCAAAGAATAGAATGAAAATAGCACGAGGAAAAGCAACGTCCACAATTCAACGTATTGTGGTTGGCGCGAAGCTTCATAATAACCTCAAATCCTCCTTTATGCTTGATACTAAAAAACAATGACTTTTTTTTCTTTCTAAATCTTATCAACAAGCATAAGCATGTGCATGTGCATGTGCATGTGCATCCTCTTCCCTACTCATCATTCAAAATCATATGGTGTTCCCTACTCATCATTCCATAATTTTATATAATTATTTGAATCCAATCGCATATCTTCCCCATAAAGGTTCTTAATCTCTGCAAATATTCAAGCTGATATGAAAAAAAATTAGGGATATAATATAGGAGATGTTCTCCATCGAATTCAATGCATGATGGATCCCAATGAGTAAAATTCCTACTCTCAGCTTGCAGCAACGTTCTCTTCTCTTGAAATTAAACCCAAGATGAAAGATTCCCTCTTGAAAACTCTACAGCATCATGCATCATGGTGTACATACTTCTTTTCACGTAAACAAACCGATGCAAAAACAATTAGAAGCAAGTATCATACAAAATTGCAGAAACACTGCAACATCAAGACCAACGAAAACTAGGAGAAGGGAATAAATATGGTAAATACCAGATCATTAAGAGCTAGAACAAGGTAACATCAGTAAGATTTTCAGCAGCAAGTTGGGCATTTAACCAGCCCATTTTCATTACATTCAGGGCATCTAATGTACGATTCACCATTCTCCCCGTCTGCAACGATCTTCCGACTGCCATTGCAATCGAAACACACCACAAATCTCACATTGGCACACCCACTGCACGAGGAACTGGACAGGTCAAGTGGCATACCTTCCAAGAGCTTCTTCAGCTTGCCTTGCTCGTGTAATCCCACCACTTCATCCGCTCCTCCAACGTATCTACCCTTAATGAAAATCCTCGGAGGGATCACTCTTCCACCAAAAATGCACCACAGTTCTTCCCTATATTCCAAATGCATCGAGACATCCCTCTCGTAGAACAATACTTTGAAGCTTTCCAACAAGAACCGGATAGTGCTACAGTCTTCAAATGCTTTCCTAATACCTCTCAAGCTTGTTGTGTACAGAATAATGGAATCGCTTCCTCCGGGTGGACATTTCTCTTCAAAATCTAACAGAGATGGGCATTCTTCATTGTCCTGCATGCTATGTGACAAAATTGGAACCTCTGGATTTTCCTTGGCAGTCACTGTGTCTTTGGACTTTGGGGAGGATGAAAAACTACACTTGTTACCAGCATTGAAATCCAATTCCGTTTCATCTTTAAGATGTTTATCTTGTTCAGATACGCCATCACCGCCAACAAGTAGCTCCGAGAGGCTGTTGCTCTTTCCATCTTGTTCCTTGTAAACGGGTGAAGTTTGATAGTTTTGACTGGAAACCTTCTCCGAGGGGTCTAGCTGAAGGGTTAGACCTTGTTTCAAGGTTGTAAATGAAGGGATGAATTTCAATTTTCTGAAGAACTTTCCTCTCATTCCTTTCATTTCTATAGTTCTCCGAGCACAATCCATGTGAGTTTTGGGCGAGAACGAATACTGAGGATCTTAGAGGACAGGAGGAATGGAGGGAGGTATCTCTCTTTTGGTTTGCAGTGACAGGAAAGTGGATACTGAAAGGCCATGTTGGGGCTGCTTTTTAAAGGTTTGAATGATCACTGCATGGGGCTGGCATGTCCATGTAATACCCCTCTCTAATCCCCATTAGCTTCCACTGACCAATTACCAACCATTTGGTGGATAAATTAACCACAAAACTAAAACAATCTTATGGCCAAAATGCCCATGCATGATTACCACAATGGTGACATTGCCCTCTCGACCTGCAGATGGTACAATTTGATTGGCCTCCAGATGCATTTGCAGAGGGTGCCACAGGCCCACAGCTAATTCGTGGGCGACAAGGTGTGGAAATGGCAATAATTCAATAGCAACAGTACAACAGCATCTTTCCCTTTCATCCTTTTTTTATCAATTGGCACCCTCCCCATGACAACTACAACCTTTTTTACCAGCTGACCCTACGAAATTTCACCCTTCCACCCGCAATCAATTGCAATTATCACGGCCAAAATGTTTCTGTAACTCTTCCAAGGCTTTCTGTTTCTACACATTTAGCTAAACATGCAAGGAATGTTTCAAGACAAAGGCACTCTGGAGTGGATACCCCTAGCAAATCTTATATCGAACCTAAACTCGCACTAGCTGGGTCATATCCGCATTTTAGAATGAGGCCGTGGGCACGTACGATTCAATCTACCTATCATACATCGTGTCAGGAATCAACCTGCACAGAAAACGTGTACAATCCGAGCACGTGAGCCCTGTTTCACCGTGGACTTGAGAGAAATTGCCAAACGAGTCTAGATAATTCAATAATTGCCCCCCCCCCCCCCCCCTCCCTCTCTCACATACCAAAAAGAAAAAAAGGTATAAAAAATTGTTCCAATCTTCATGCAAGAACACTTTATCATACATAAAACAGCAGAATATGCCATAATTCCTCTGCAGGATTATATAACTTCTCATAGCCTTCCGAGTAGTAGAGATGGTCATAATTATATATTAGAGGTTAATAGAAAAAGTTGACAGTACAGGGAAGGAACCAACTGTAACGAAATTCCTTTTTACATGCTATTCATATGCTGCTTATGGAGACTTTGAGTGTATAATCAATGCTTGAAAGCGCTTAGCTATCAGCCACAGATGAGGCAAAGCCAATGTAGAAATCGAAACCAATGCAGGTCAACTCATTCTTGTTTGCATCATACATCTTCATTTTAAGCGAGTATGAGCCCTGCATATGCTAAACATGGTCAGAGACTTTTGAAAATCACAAACATTGAATGAAACTGAGTCTATTCCATCCCAACTTGGCACTCTATTGCCACGAGTGAAATTAGCAATCAAGCAATTGCAAAGTGAATGAATGTGGTGTGACACAAAGACATCCAGATAAAGAGGTAAAAATTAAATCATTGAGATCAGGCATTTCTGTCCTGTTAATTGTAAATTATATATCTTGGTCAACATAAAAATTCACTCATGAAAGGATTTCATATCCATCATTAAGGGCAAGTTGCTTTACAGATATCACGGGGCAATTGGAAATTATAAATTATCAGTTAACGCTACCACCAGCTGTGGTTTATCATTAGACGAATTCGCAAGGGTGAATTCCTTCTGAGGTAACACTCTAAGAAACTAATAGAAGGGCTTGTTCCAGCTTGCAACACAACAGAAACTCAAAAGAAATACAAGTTAAAGTTCAATAATTAATAGAATAGCGACTTACTGGTGGAGTGAATCCAGGTAGCTCTTGTGAGTGAGAAACCACAAAATTGCCAGTCGAAACAGGGCAAGATGTCTCTCCGCAAAGGTCATGGGTCTCACTGTGGATGTACCATCCAAAATATGAGACGTCGATCACCATTTTTCCTCCTGAGATTGCTTTCCCTGTATTGCATATACAAGTTTGCATGTAAAAATGAAAATCCCAAAAGCTATTTGATAGGGCATGCCATGTCTAGGTTGTGTTCATTTTTATCGTAATTTCAGCAGCCCCATGGGTCTGAATTTTCCAATATAAAATCACCCTTAATAGATGGAAAAGGGTGGAAGACAAGGAAAAGAACTCCTACCTTTCTCTCATGATCGGTAATGCAAGCACAATGTACTACCATGAAAAGAGGGTTTTTCCTCTTTTCATATCCATCACAAGATAATTGGTTTTAAACATCAATTGGTGAAATAAACTTGCAATTGATTTATAATTTCTCTCTATTATTTTCTTCTTTCACATGGCTGTCGATCTACCTATTAGAAATTTAGAAGGTAGTGCAGATTTCACTTATCATGCCATGATGATACCAACCAAACAGCCATAACAGCTATAATATACTAGTTAGATGTACATTGAACACCAATAACCTTCAAACATAAATGTCTATATAAATTTGATTCTCGGTAAGTCCTTTTTAGAGTTGTTCTGTGTCTTTAACAAATTATACATCATTACAAAAGTGGAAAGATAGGCCAGACAAACGTACCTATCACCCAAAAGAAAAAAAGAAAAAAATAAAAAGAAAGAAGAATGTGGAAGCATATATGATTCTTTTTATTTATTTATTTCTGCATGAATCCATCCAATACCTCACTCACCACCCCATATTTTGGGGTGTGGAAGTACCGTTTGCCTACCTAAATGCAATTGGCTATCATGCACATATAACTTCTGGTTCACCAAAAGCAATAATTTCCGGCTTTAGTTGAATAAGCATGCCATCAAGTGCTCGTATCATCTAAGCACGGGTGACAAACATGCGCAGAATGGGAAAGATCGATGAAGAACAACCAGCAAAGGAAGTACCTGTAGAGGCAGATATGCTGAAGGTAGCTGGCTTGCCTCTAGCAACAGGATCTGGGATTATCTCAACTCCTTTGACTTTAACATCATAGTCAACATTCTTATCTACAAAAAATAAAAATAAAAACTTATAAATCTTTTGATTTATGTCAGCTTCAGATTCACCATCAAACTACAAGACATCATATAACTCATTCATTTAGCATCACAGTTCTTACTTCTCTTTCTTTTATTTTCTCTTCTCTTATTATATTTATTAAAAAAGAAAAATTTATTGAAATTATTTCTGATATTAAGTTTTCATGAGCGACAACATCTAGTTCACATAATTAAATATTAAATTTCTTAATCGACATCATTGAAACCCGACATCAATCACAATACATGTAAGCCATTCACCAAGAAAATAAAAACCTAACATGGTTTCTGATCAATAAAGTGCTCAAAATAAAACAGAATATCAGCTAAAAATAATTGGGACAATTGAAAATTTGGAAAAGGAACAGAGCATAGGGTCAGAAAGGCAGAGAGAGACTGACCACAGTATTTGACGTCCGTTGCTAGAGTCAAAGATTCAAGGAGACACAGCGAAAGAAGGAGGGATGCTATGAGATTGAACCGAACGGCCTCCATAGAGTAGATTCTGCAATCTGTCAAAACAAATGATACTCGCGCAAATTATAGTGATCAAGGAACTCCGATTTCTGAGGATTTGAGGATACAAAAGTGAAAGGAAATTGGGGTTTGGAGGTTCTTGTATCTTATAGGGCAAAGAGAGAGAAGAAGAAGACCTAGTACTGGTAGTTGGGCTTGGGATTGGAACGTTAGGTGGTAGGTGTTTGCTCATATATTTTATCTGTTTTGTCTTGCTGCCAGTTTCTATTGCTTCTCGAACCATGCTTCTTAGTTCTTATTAGACTTCGCTTTATTAATATTTTGTCGCCGTTATAGTGCATTTTATGCGACATACATAGCCATAATTTTGCATCGGGACCGTCGGTGAATGATGCTATAATTTTGCTTACAACACACTATATAGCCATAGTTCCATGAGTATATTGTTTAGGGGGATTTTTTTTTTTAATGAAATTTGAAGGTCAGGCCTTTTTATTATTAAAACAAATCTCTGGAGAAAAAAACCTTGGTAACAAACTAAAATTCTTCCCAAACCAACATCGCTAAAGAATAAAGAAATTAGCTCTCCTATACAAATTCATTTATAAATTTTCCGAATATAAGGAAAGCCCCTATTCAATCTAATTAATCCTCTAGTTTGCAAAGGGACTGACGTGGGATGTGCAAACAAATATTTATGAGGTTTAGAAAAATGGGTATATTTTATTATATGGAATTTCGTTGTAAATTACAACTTTTTGTACTTGGGATCAAGTGCCCTATATTCGAATGTAAATATATATATTAAAAATATAATAATAATAATTATTATTATTTAATCTTTGAGATAAATGATGATTTTACGTGTAAAAAAAATGATAGTACTTGCTTTGATTTCAATTCACGTGCCATTCTATGGAAATGGAGGGCAAGAGCAGTCCTCAGTTTTGAATTTGATGATCATGACGGAATTATGAAGGCATATATTGATGTTTTCTAATGAGTTGAAGCCCATCAATTTGCAGTTAGTAGTAGTGAAATAAAGACAAGTGAACGAAGTAGACGGCTGTTATCAGTTGATAATTATGGGGGACGACAATCCATCAATCCCTTCTTGCCAATGGAATGACCTCTGCCAGAAGTGTGAGGAGGGTGTTGGCATTGGAGATGTTCTAAAAACAGGGTGATGGTTGTGAACTCCGATGGCATAGTCAAAACCTCCGACGTTGACAACAAGTACACCAGATTCCATTATGCTGTTCATCTCCATGAGGAGTAAGGAGGATTAATTGCAGGAAGGTTTATGTTTTTAGCTTTAATAATGTTATACATTATATTCTCATTCTACTATTTAAGATATAATAATTATTTAATAAAAAATTATCTAATAATGATAAATGTGTTACATCTTACATAATAAAATAAACGTGATATAATAGTGTGAGGTATAGAATTGAGATTTTAAGTCAACAAAAAAGACTGTCTTTCCATATTTTCTTTTTATAACGGTAGTCTCAAGTTGTTACGATGTGTAGAGATAAGACACGATCTCTACATGAAAGTTTAAAAAATCTCGTTTTTTTTTATAAATAAGATAAGACGAATTGAGATTAAAATAAAAAGATTGATTATAATATTATTAGAATATTTTTTTTATATTATTTTTATTTTAAAATTTAAAAAAATTAAATTATTTATTTTATTTTATATTAAAATTTGAAAAAATTATAATAATTAGATAATATAAATTAAGATGTAATCAAACCAATAGGCAGATACGGTACAAACTTTCAGTTCTAGTTGCCAACTCTATTGACGAAGCACTGGAATCTTACCTCGAATACAATAGCGTTGGGCATCGTATTGTACTTTTAACTTCGTTGACTGACTTCTTCCAAGTCCAAAGAATCAAACACCTGAGAACACTCCAAATCGGCCATTGCGACGATGTCGTTTACGAAGATTACTATGATGGCGGTGGCGCTCTTGGCGTTATCCGTTGGCGCAAGGGACAACAACGGGGTGTTCTCACCGTGCTTGGACACGACGGTGGCAAGGTCTGACGGGTTTACTTTCGCGATCGCGTTCGCGTTGAGGAACTCGTTCTTCTACAACAACACCCTCCAGCTGTCCCCCTGCGACAGCAGGCTCGGCCTCTCCTCCAACTCTCAGATCGCACTCTTCAGGCCCAAGGTCGACGAGATCTCCCTCCTCACCGTCAACTCTTCCTCCTTCACTCCGGTTAGCTTCTCTCTCTCTCTCTCTCTCTTTCTCCGATTACTTGAAATTGATTGCTTTGTTGCTGTGTGCCGTGGTGTTCCGAGCAATTGAAAATTCAATTTCGAAACGATTTGATACATTTGAAACAAAAAAAAATAATTAATGCGTCTGTACTTGAGGACTTTGATTTTATTCCAAGGCCTTAATTTCGTGCCAAAACTTACTGTTTTCCTTCTTTACTCGGAACTTTTGGTACAAGTCATGCTATTATAGCGAGTATTTTTTTAACAATATACATTCAGTGTTAGTTCTTTCTCCTAGCATCATTGGCTTGAGCTTTATAATTGCTCTTTAATTTTATTTTCTTGACAAGCGTCAAAATTTCTTTTTATTACTTCCTAATTGGCGACTCTGGTGGTGTCTGAGACATTTTGTTTTCAGTTTCAACCTTCAAATGCAAACTCCCATGAATAGGCCTTTTTTGGATTTTTCTTTTTGGGTGGGGGCAGGGGTGGTGGTGTTCGGATGGATGTTGTGAAAACACAACGAGGATGACAAACAAGCAAAAGTAAATACAAGCAAATCAATCACATGACACAAAATTAATATGGTTTGGCAACATGCTTACATCCATGCTGTAGAGGATTTTATTATACCGAAGAATCACAAAATAGACTCTGGGGTGAAATTTCACTGTTAAGAACACTCATGGCTTACTAAACTATTTATTAAGTACATATTTATAGTGTCATGTGGTGGAAATTCTAATTTTCACTTTTCTGCGTTATTCGTTCGAGCGCCCCTCGAGCAACATCTTTGTCTGATGCTCACTCAAGCTACCTGTTGAGCGCACCTTGAGCGAACTTTTTATCCGAGCTTAACTCAAGCGAGTATCGAGCAAACTTTCTGCCTAACTCTTTTTCCGATCGCAAACAATGCCAAAAATTTTCTCTGTGGGCATTGCTCCCAAACCCTCATGAGGTATCGGCCCAAGCCTCCTTGAAAACCACACCACAAAAAAAAAACAAAAAACAAAAAACAAAACAAAACAAAAACACACACACCCATCACATTCTTGCCGGGTCGGGTCCTCAAATCGAGCCGGCCCACCAACAAAATTAAGCTCCACAAACCCAACAATGAACGGTATATATATCGCTTGGATGCAATTATCTGCCATTAATTTTTTGTCTTGCTTCCCACCTAAAGCAGGCTCTCTACGGCATTGCTAAGTATTGATGAGAAAATGGAGTGCTTGGGTGGGATTAATTGCTTGTTGTAGTCACTTTTTTTAATTGATTTTGTGTCGACCAAAGAAGGCTTTTGGGCTTAATTACTCAAATGGAACAGACGTTTTTCACCCTTTTCCTCGATTGACTAATTTGATTGTGTCGATCAATCAATCAATCTTATCATTTGTTTTTAATGAGTTCAGATGTATCTATGGAATATCATTATGTCACTTTTAATGTTTCTTTCTCCTTTACCACTAAGCAGGACTCTTATGGTTATATGGTTGCATTTGCGGGTCGGAAGTATGCTGCAAGGTCCACTCCTGCTTTTGTTGCAAATAGTTCATACACCGTAACTAGTTTTACTCTTGTAAGTCGAAGATCCATCTTTCATTCACTATTCATGATCTGGTTTTTCTTTAATAATCATCGTGGAAAAAAGTAGAAACCAATTACATTTTGTAATGCAGGTGCTTGAGTTTCAGAAGGGCAGGCTGCAAAACTTGTATTGGAAACGGGATGGTTGCGCCAAATGTTCTGGAAACTCTAACTTCGTCTGCCTCAATGACCAGGATTGCGCAATCAAAACATCCAGTTGCAAGATCCATGGAGGCACTGTAGACTGCAGTCTTGGGATACAATTGGCATTCTCCGGTACAGATAAGCACCTTTCAGCTCTCAACTCATGGTATGAAGTGGAAAACCTTCGTCAGTACTCGCTTTATGGCCTTTATTCAAATCTCAAGGATTCTCTCACTAGCCAGTATGACAAGATCTTCTAACTGCACTTTGGCTGGTTTTAAGTTTTTTCGTGGTGCTGTATTTTAATTCATTTTAGCGTTGGATATATAGATGAATGTTGGACCTTTCTTCTTTTACAGTGAGGATCCCCCCCACCCCTCCTCTTCCCTTGATTAAAGATCTTCAGAGCTATGGAATGTATATATATGTACTCTTTCCCTTCCAATTGTGTAAATTTATATACTTAAAACCTTTTTTTGTAAATTTTTATTCTACTTGTCTAGGATTTAACAGACTTCGTAGCCTGAATACTATTCAATTCCATAATTTTATCCCCATCTTGCTAGTTAACGTTGTGAACTGGTGATTATCTAGTCCAAAAACATATGCAGTTTCATTTTGTGATCAGAGGTTTGTGTAAGAGAAATAATTTCAGTCAAATGCTTAGCTGTGGGGCAAGGATCTTTATATCTCAAAATTGAATTGGTAGTTAGCATTTCAGGGAGGAGGATTAAATGTCACAAAGTGCCTACCTAAAATACCAACACTGAGTCAGAACACTGTATGAGTATGAATTCTTATTACTGGTAATTAGCATTTTTGGGAGTACACAATGTGTTAAGTTGCTTGGTTGCAGATTGCTAAATTTTAAATTCTGGTATCATCACATAACTTTCACATATATTTTGTAATTATATATGGTTGTTTTATGGTATATGCTCTATGTGAAATTAGAAGACTATGATCAACAATTGCCTGTGAAAGTGCCCATAATCTTCTATTCAAAACTCAAAAGCATCTAGAAATAAAATTTTTACTCTGAAACTCTTTATACAGTGCCATGAAAGACACGACTACCAAATTTCTCATGAGATTCCAGTTGTATACCCCATTCTCCACTACAAACCACAGAAACAGGGGCATGAACTCTCAAGCTTGTTAACACCCACTTCCTGATCCTCACAGCTTTCGCCCATTTCCACATTCCTGAAACATTTGAACGTGTTTCTCTTCAGGTAAGCGTGCTTTAGATTTGGAGAAGAGCATCACTCCAACTCCTTTTTATACAGACTGGTTCGCTTCTAAAGTATACTCGTTCCTTTGCTTGGGGGTTGGCTTCCTCGCTGTCAATCAATAGAAGAAAGCAGATAGAAGGCTTAGGACCTAGTGGTCGATAAATATTTGGAAATAATCTCATCCTAAAATTCTCAATCTCATCTCATCTTCTTTTCAAACATAAGTTAAATACAAAATTTTCAAACTAATCATTACAACTTTTCGAAACTTAACAATAAATAAAAAATAATTCAATTTTTTCAAATCTCCAAACAAAAATAATATTATAAAACTATATTATAATAATATTTTAACTTTATAATATTTTTTATTTAATTTTTTTTCTCTCATTTTCTAAAATCTAAAAAATATCCAACTCAAACTATCTCACTTCTATTCATAAACTATTTTATTACTATACACAATTTTCATCTCATCATACTCTCCAAAAGAGCATCAATGAAAATTTCAACCCGATATCACCAATCATGTTCATGGGTTTAAATCTCGATTTAGAGTGAGAAAGATAAACACGAAAGTGGACCCCGCTGCATTACTGGTTGCTTGAGCAAATTATTCTGGCAGCATTAAATGCTCAATAAATGCTATGGGATCCACTTTAGGAAAATGCTAATTGAACCGATAAAAGTGATCAATTGAATTTTTAATTTTTAATTTTTTTTACATAATAATTAACAAAATGAATATTAGTGAATTGATATATTTTTTTTATAAAAATATTTAAAACTGTATAAAAAATGATTAAAAGAAAAGAGGAAAAAAAATAAAAAAGTGCATTTGCACTCATCAGTACACTTTCTTCAGTTAAATATCGGTCTCAGTAGCATTGTCCTCCACTTTATATATCTATCTGTTTTCCTCTTTAGACTTTAGAATGAGAAATGATAATTGTAATCGTGAGTGCGCAAGCGCCGTGCAATCATTTTAAAAAAAGTGAATAAATATGGGAGTCATATGAAAAGAAACTAATTTTTTAATAATGGATCATATTCTTTTTCAAATTGACTGTACGGCACTTGCACAATTCACTCATGTATGTAACATTACTCCTTTAGAATATGCTAAAAAATTTTAGGGAATGTCTATCCGATGTTCACAAGTTCGGCAACTCTTGTCCGACGGGGACTTGTAAAAATATGGTGGATGCCGATGTAACATTAATGTCAAACGTGTCAATAATAGTTGGCGTTCTGTACAACTTTCATAAACAACTCCATCAAATGATCCGACAGAGCCGCACATCAAGAAAATTTTACGATGACCGAAATCCATTTCCCAGGTAAGAAAAGAAAACTAGCATGGTTGGAAGACGTATAAGTAGGAAAATAATCACTGGAAATTGTCTGCTAAAGCAACAGACATGAAATTGTGCAAGGAACTAGAAGATGTATATTGCAACCTCCTTTTTTCTCACTTTGGAATTTAATCTCTATATTATTACTCTTGACCTCTTTGCATACTCGAAATCTGCACTGTAAAACTGCCAGATAGTGCTTCGCAATGTGTTGCAGGGTAAACGATGAGTTTTACATCTCAGCGTCTTAACGAAAAAGACCCTAGGTCTTTCGCGAACATGGCCGCCGTCGGGGCCCCCTGGGTCCGAATGGAAGACCAAAGTCCTTTGCGGACATGGTTTTTCAGCCATCTCTACCTCTTCCTGAGGTGGAGATCTCGCTTCGTCCACCGAGAATCATTGATGGGGAAATTTGTGTTATTTTCTCTAAGGAGGAAGTAGAGAAGTCGGCTCTGCCATTTCGATTTTCTCTGGTACTAAAGTTCCTTTGGCAACGGCCGAGCCTTGACGCCAATCAATCCTTCATCCAGAGCTGTTAGGGACTGGATAAATAGCCGGTTGTTTCTAGCATGCGTAAACCACATCTGGTGTTTATCCGGTGTGCGCAGGAGAAAGATTTCTTAAAAGCTTTTGCTAGGGAGGCCTGTGATGTCAAGGTAATGCAATTGAAAATGCCTCAACCCGGATGGTTCAAGCTGAATGTACATGGAAGTAGTAGGGGAAACCCGGGTGCTACATGTGCGGGGAGTGTGATCCGGGATGACAAAGGCAAGATGATTTCCTCATTTTCCATTTCCCTTGGCAACGGTACTAACAATTTTGCAGAGCTTTTGGCACTTTTACATGGGGTAAAGATGGTTCGGCGATGTGGAATTTCAAAAGTTGAGCTGGAAATGGATTCAAAGATTGTGGTAGATTGGGTTCTCTCTTCTAAATGTCGTGTCTGGTACCTAGAAGACTATTGGGAGGAACTTATGTCTCTGTTAAATGAGATCACCTTTTTTATAAGTCATATTTATAGAGAAGGGAATGCACTTGCTGATTTGCTTGCCAGATTGAGATCGGAAGGTATTTCGAGTAGGTGGGACTCTTCTACAAGAATTCCACTGCTGCTTAGGGGTTTATTACGCACTGATAAGCTTGGTATTCCTTATTTGAGGAATGCGATGTAAGTTGGTTTGATTATGGCTACTGGTTTGTTCCCAAGCAGGAAGGGTGTTTGTTTTTTCTTCAAGTTTGTTGGGGTTTTTAAAGCAGGAAGGGTTTGTTTTTAAGTTAAGTTGATGTTGTTTTGTTTTTAAAAGTTGGTAGTGAGGTTTTCCTCCGCAATAAGTGAGCGATGACTTCTCTTTTATAAAAGGAGGTGACTTGATTTAAAAAAAAAAAAAAATGTGTTGCAGGGTGGTGGCCACTGGCCACTGCCTCCTAGACAGCTTACTTTTACAATGGCCATTAGAAGTTAGAACACCAATGGCGACAACAATATAAATGTATGAGAAACCAAAAAATTAATAACTATTGAAGTTTCTTCAAGGTTGGTGTTATTATATTCCCTTGGGCACCCAATTTATAAGATGGACGTGGTAGAAAACTATGATAATAAATAATAAAGATGCTAATTTGTACAAATTACTCACATTTAATGACTTTGTTAACGTTCATTTGCTCTAATGTGCTCCACTTCACGTTGAACATACAATATCGGTTGCTAGTCTGGACTTTCTTTCACCGCATGTTCAATTCTCAATACATTTTCCCTCTGTAATTTTAAATGAAGTGGACATTTGGCGGCCATTAGGATCACAACAGTTTTGTGGTTAATATGCATGCAGTGCAGCAATGGCATGTAAAAGAACGAAGGAAGATTCAATTTCGTACGACATGTACTTAACCACCCTTTTCACCTCATTTGGCATGTACAAAGATGCATTTCTTTGCTTAATTCTTGTGGCTTTTCTGCCACACTTACAGGCGTCACCATTATTTAAAATCAACAGACAGAAACATAACTTCACTGAAAAGAGAAATCACAGGACAACATAAAATCAGAAATGATCCCATAAAAGGTACACGACCAATGACGCTTTGTATCAAACAGCAACACTAGATCGAGAAAATGCACTCCAATTCTAATGGAAGAAAATGTTAGGCCATGGCTTGGTGACATCGTATGGAAGCCCAGCATTGCTTCCCGCACTGCTGCCTCCAAACAACTCCCCAGGATTCAGCCCCATGTCGACTCCGGCACTGCTGCTGCCAGGATTGCCATGAGGCATGCCAAGCCCCAGAGCGCTTGCAGCAGCAGTACTACCGCCTCTCATATTCCCATGATATTGATAAGGCAGCCCCAGCCAGAGATCACCTCCACCACCACCAATGCCTCCAAAACTCCCATGAGGCTGCCCGATGTCACTCGCACCACCGTTGATTCCAAAACTCCCATAGGGCAGGCCTCCCATCTCACTTCCTCGACTGCTACCTCTATAATTTCCAAGAGGCAGCCCCATCTCAATCCCACCTCTACTTCCCCCCAAGTTCCCATAGGGCAGCCCCACATCACTTGCACCGCTAGGACCACCCACATATGCATGTGATGAGAGCCCTATATCAGTCTTAACACTGCTGCTACCAACGGCGTTTTCGTTTGGCCTCATCATGTCTATGAACCACTGATCCCACATGAAAGACTCAGTGGGAAATTTCCCCTGTGCAGCAGTAGTACCACCTCCCATTCCGCCCATCTCGTCCACAAGCGCTGCACTCTTTGGTGAAGGAAAAGAACCCGGGTCATGAGGAACCTGCTCAAAGCATTCCTGCCTTTTCCGGCACTCCTTCATCTTCTCCTCCAGCATCCAAGCCAAACCAGCCATTTCATTCATCTCAAGCTCCTCCACTTTCCTACCCTGTTCGATTTGGCCGATAAGATGGCCCACCTCCACCTCCTTGTTCTTCCTCTGTTGCTTCCTCAGTTGGTCTTGCACTTTGGTTGTTCTCTCCCGGAGATATGTCTCTTGGTTCATCATTTTCTTGCACCGCTCGATGTCCGGCACGCTCTGGAACTTTGCCAGCAGTTGTTGCACTGCCTGCTGGGACGGCCACACCGCTACCTCTTGATCGTCTGGACCATAGACGATGACAAACGCACTCACACCGCATAGGGTGGTCAACTCACTCACTTTTTTCAGTAGTCCTCCCCTCCTTTTTTTGAAACTGGCTTTCCTGGCACTGTCATTGACAATCCACATAAGTTTGACCTTCTTCCTTGTCATGGTTAGTGCTTTGGTGGCTCTAACTCTTGCTCTATGACTCTACTCAACTCTACCAACGGGCTTTATATAGGGAGCAGGACCCTTAATATTTTAGGGTAGAATTGGAAAAATAAGAAAATGGGCTTGTTCAAGGCCGTTTTGACCATTAAAACTTCTATTCTTATAGGTTAAAAAATCTATACAAAAGATTATGATATTATGGCGTATTAGTGAGAGAGTTTAATTATATTGCTGGCTGAGATAGGAAAATTCATTATTATTTAATGCTAGGTGTTGAAAGTTTAGCTGGACAATTTCCAGGCCTTTGGTTCTTTTTAATGGTTTGAATTTGTATGAAGTCACACAGAACCTTCATTCATACAGGAGAGATATTAGCAAGTGAATGAGACAGAATAGGACAGAAAACCATTCTTGATCATCAATACTGCCCACAACTGAAGGAGCATCTGATGGACTGAAACGGTTCAAGATAATTAGATGTGAAAAGTATTATAAACTGTCCAATTCAATCATTGGTCATGATTGAAAAGTATATCGATCGGTCGATCTCACGAGGACAAGAGCCTAGATCTTATGGTGCGTTGCAGCCACGAGCTCTATTTTCCCCATAGATAAGAACATATTTATTATGAATCAATACAAGTGTACATACTTCATTGAATTTTTTTTTTCAGAAGTGAATCAATTCACTTGGATTTCTGTAGTGAGAGCTTTGAATGTATTTAAACAGAAAGTATCCAAAGTAATCTTGTGTGTTGCCAAGTGGTCAAATTTCTTTGAATTTATATAGAAATTTCTGTAGCTTAAGTTTGCTTGTATTAATGTAACATACTTTAATAGAAATCAAGAGTGTTAAAGAAATTTGTCAAAAGTTTGATGTACTTTGTTTAGGATCAATTACATTTCTACTACATTCTTTTAATGGTTTCTTATAATTGTGAACCACCTTCATCAACTGGTTTAGTTTACAAAAAAGCTGTGACAGAATTTGGATATTTGTTTCCCAAAGCGTTGAAGTGAAAAATTGAATTTAAATTTTCAGTAAATATAAAAGTCAGACCCATTTTGTGGATGCTGATGGGGTGTACATTCATGCCAAGGAACAACATTTCAGGGAACAATTCGTTTTAAGAATTGTGTGCTGTTTTCTATTCTTGTATCAAGAGGGGATTGAAGAAAAGAGATTGAACAAGAAGGGATTGAAATAAGAATATCAGCTAGCTCTAGCAAGAAGCATATAGGAAATCAACCAGTCACAGACAAAGACAGTGCTTTGATATAAATCAACAGATTGTGTGAGACTAGTGTTTTATGGTCAAGAACAAGAAAAAGAATAGATATATGTACCATTCCTTTTTCCATCTCTCTTTCTAAAAGAAAATGCTCATCTTCATCCAAAACAGAATAGGAAAAAGAAAAAGAAGCACATTCAACTTACCTTTTTTGCCGGCAACTCTAAAAGTTTTTTTATGAACTTCCTCTGCTATTTTGGTCTATTCAGAAACAATATCAATAGAGATTTGATAACAATGACTGTCACCACCTTATACTACCATAAATCACCACCTTATCGAGGAGACTTACACTCTTCTTCCCTATTTGATATACCAATATAACCTTTGGAAGGAGATTTATCTTTTCTATTACTGGATGATTTGGTTTGCAAGTATTTATTGCCAACTTTTACTTAGATTAAGGAATTCATGCCATCTACAGTACGCATCTAACAAGCTATTCTTCCACATGCTTTACTTGAACCAGTTGCCTCTCTTTTTTGGGGTCTTCACAGAGGTTCTATGATGGACCCAAGTCACGGCCCGAATAGGGTGGCATGGCCCATTTAGGACAGAGATGGACTTTGAAAGGACCATTTCCAGCCATGTAATGGTTCTTCACTATCATCTGTCTGTGTATATACCTCATAATTTGGACCTAATCCGCCACTGATCATAAATAATTGATGGATTTCTCCTTCATCAAATGATCAAGCAGTAAAAGTAGAAGAAGCTGCTTTCCTTTTCCAATCCCTCACTCTCAAATCAAGTTGTTAAAACACAAAAATAAAAGAAAAAAGAAAAAGAAAATCCCTTTCCTCTCAAAGCTGGCATGACTTTCGGCTCCAATGTTTCAGTCCAAAACGTTACCAAGAGCCACCACATCGCTTTCTATTTTGTTGTGTTCATTCTCAAATTCACATCAAACATCCTTTATTATCATTTCCAAAACAAGAAAAGCAAAACCAAGAAAGAAAAGCAAAAGTTTGGTTACAGAAACCAGCATATAATATTTATATAATAAGGATAAAAATATTGTAGCCCTCCACTTGCGGGATGTGTATATATATACAGAGAGGGAGAGAGAGATCATTGACCAGCTTCAAATGAAGTAGCTCAAGCATATTGCTTATGCATACTCACTTCTAAGTGTATGCATGCTTCTACGTCCATGACTATCCAATCTTAGTTCTATACTTGTTTTTTCCCCTTTACCCGTTTTCTTTTGGTTGCCTAGCTGCAGGCATCATCACATAATGCAGCTCAGGAATTAGGCTGAGAGGCCTAGCACAGCAGACAGGAACTCCAGATTAATCCAGATAACTTTAATTATCATGTGATTGATTAATGTTATAAGTGATCATCATGACCACAGCTTAGTGCTAATTACGTAGTCCACC
Source organism: Cyclocarya paliurus (assembly GCA_029856935.1). NCBI lineage: Eukaryota > Viridiplantae > Streptophyta > Magnoliopsida > Fagales > Juglandaceae > Cyclocarya > Cyclocarya paliurus. Next base: position 34,819,809 of record CM056951.1, read on the forward strand.
AATGAGAGATGTCAAAGTCTTGTCTAGCCTGCTTAATTAATTAATGATTATTTTGCTGTATAATTCTGAAAAATTACCTACCATTATAGTTAACAAAACAATAAGGAGGACCTCACCCATGCCACCTATGGCTGGCTTGTTAGTTCCTTAGTCCTTTACATGATCACAAAGAAGAAATATATATTCTCAAACTTTTGAATCCAAAAGTTGGAGAAGAATCAATCGGAGATATTTTAAAATTATATCAACCATCGTGTACGTACAAGAAGATCTAATCGCCACCAGGTGGTAAAAAAAAAAAAATCAAGATCGATCGAAACATTAATCTAATAATTACTTAGTGGCATGGTGATCAATTAATCCATTTCCTCCTATGATAAGGATTGACGATTACTTTAAGTGAGAGGATCAGAATTAAGCTAGCACTAACAAGAAATTGTGGTACAATATTTTCTCTTTTTCGCTATGTATAATATCTAATACATACTCATGACTATGTTTGACATTATGTGGATTTCAACCCTAACTTTGAAATTAAATACAATTCATTTTTTCTGTCTAAGTTGTTGATCATAAATATACATATATATATATTCGAATGATATATTGGGCCTTATAAAGAGCATCAAAACGAGATATAACACAAGAAATTTTTCTGTCTAAAGTGTTCATTTCCAATCGATCCCGGCCATTGTAAAAATTAAGAAACTTTCATATAATGAATTAGGCTACATATGAATTAAATGCTGCTAATCAAGCTTGTTTGTTTGTGATATCATGAACTATATATCTCCCACGAAACGTTATGGCCAGCCCAAATATTAATCTTATAGATATATTGAACGATCATAATTAATAGTCAGCAGCACATGCATTAAAAAAAAGTTTCAAATGTCCAGTTAATTAATCCATGGAATATGCAGGTGCAAGCTAGTTTAGGATGGAAGAAAATTAAAACGACAAGCTGAAAAAAGAAAGCAAAGAAAAAGAGCCATATTCTCTGCATATATATCCAAACAAATTAAGCACGTAAAATTGTGATGTTTGCTAGCATTAATAAAGAAGTGCAAAAGTAAGCTCCATCTGATGTGTATTGCAGATATAACAGCAACCTAAAAAGGAGATCACCCACTTGCTGATCTAATTACGTGCCCTTATGGAAAATTTCCACTTCATCTATAGCTAGCTCTAGCTCTTGTGCTTGTCAACGGCAACCACTCTTGGAAGAAGGCGGCCGGGGGGTCCCAAAGCGACAGGTGGCACCCGTCACACACCATGGGAGTGGAAGAACCTTTTCCCTATTTAACAGGCCAGTTAAGGAATAAAAGATAGCACAAACAGAAACAACCACAGAAGATGATGATCAAAAAGAAAGCGAAAAGACATATAGTTATATATGCCACAAGAATCAGTACTAGTTTTTTTTTTTTAATATATATATATATATATATATAATCAGTCTTAAATCTTTCTCATGACGTTTCTTCGTACATGAGGCAAAGGTATATAAAAGGGTCCCGCTACCTAGCTAGCTAGCAGCTTGTAATTACCATATTAAGGACGCCTGATTGGACCATGCATGTATTTGGATATATAGAATTAGGTGGAGTTTCTATCTGCAGTACTTCGATTTTTGTTAAAAGTATGTGCAGGGGACGTTTCCTAAATTTACATGACATGTTTGTTTTTTGCCATGCTTTTAGTACTCGAGATTATGATCATGATTTATTTCAATACAATATGCTCACTGTTTTACGTTCCTAAAGCGAGAGAACTTATAACAGATGTTCAAAGAATAACAAATCTAGTACTACTTCTGGTCGGAACTTAGGTTGGGCAATATGGTCCAATCATAGTGTCCTGCCTTCGATATTGTTAATGTTTTGAAGAGATTAATGTGTTCAAACAAGCCTACACTTTGATATGTGTGTGTGTGTGTGTATATATATATATACTGTACTACATCAAAGGTGTTATATTTATACAAGAAATTATTAACTAATTTTGCTGACTGTGCATCAAATTAAGTAAGCTACTACATACTATTGGACTGACTCATATATAATTATCGATCGGTTGTCACCACCTTTTAAACGTCAATGCTCCAACTCTAATCATATAAATATGTATATTATCCAGGAGAAGTATATATAGTATTCGAGGAATGACTATTTTCTAGTATCGATACATTGAACCATGCATTTTCCCTAATTAATGGCATGTCAATAAAAGACAATTAATTAATTAAATATATTAATTCACTATATATGCCAAACAAATATGGTAGCCTAATGAAGGATATTCTCATGAATTAATTGAGTTTTATCGTTGCTGTTTATTTTTCATTAGCAATTGTTTTGTCATGAATGACGTTTCATGGCAACTAGCTAGATAAATAAATAAATATATATATATATATATATATATATATATATATATATATATATATATATGTGACGACAAAAAGAAAAAAAGGCTTATAATTGAGAGGCTCATGATAATTATACCTTCCCCGCCACCATGCATCTTTTCCATGCAATGGGCTTGGACAAACTAGTAGTGCATAATTTCCATGGAAACATGCATATATGGCACTAAAAAAATAGATCGATCTTGTATTCCACAGCCAAATTAATAAGACAAATATGATTTCTAAGGATCACCGGGTGATCCTTGTTTCGTCCATTCGCCTTGTGTGTTAAATCCAAATTAAGCTTCCCCTACCCCAAAAATAAAGAGAAGTAAAACGTACGTCTTAAGGTACGTAAAATTAATGATCCAACAGATCATCTATAGAAATTTACGTTAATTGTGTTAATTGTGTTATATATACGTTAAAAATGTTCTATTATTAAAAAATAATTTTAATATATATTTACTTTTTTTAAAAATAAGAGTACTCGAGATTTATATATTTTAAAATTATAAATATCATTTTTCCTACTTTTAACATTGGCAATAAGCGGTCAGCTTCTCTTGGGACCATTTTTTTTTAATAAGTTATTGGAGCCTAATTATTTATAAACTCTAAATTCCGAGGGAATATTGGTTGACTTTTGCTATCTTATTACCGATTTAAGATATATAATATAATCTCTATGGGGTCAACTGTTTATTAGGGTTTCTTAGTACTACTTCATTATCAAAGATTCAAAAGCTGAAATCATCAAAGCATGCAATAATAAGTAGAAACCGGAATTTATTATATCTAAACGGTATCTCCGCATGGTCAAGCAAAAATAATATCCAATTTCTGCAGAGGCTTCTGTGATCATGGTTTCATTTTTTCTACGATCTTTCTTTTGGATGCTACATATATAAACCACTTTTTTTCCTCTCAGTTATAAAGCAAATCCTCCCAATCCCCAGTGATCAGTTAGAAAGTTAAAGTCAACCTCTGTAGAACATTTAAATATGGTTTGAAGCAAGCATCGAAAGCCGTATTACTGTATAGAATTCGTAAGCAACGAAAACTGAAATGAAATAATGTGAAAAGATAATGTCATCCCAACCCAGGGAATGAGTTAAAGGCCAACCCAGAATCTAGATGACGCACAAGTTGTGTGAATTAGCAAACCCGAGAAACAAACAATCTATAGGACTGAAAATAGTCCTCGGAAGGACCTCTGAACATCTTCAAAAGTTCTAAGCCTATTTCTATACTTGTCATCATCTATTTGTAACGGTATAAAAGCAGAAGCCCAGTCTCCCGATGGTTCTTAGAATCTTAACACAGACTGCAGGTTTTATAATTGAGACTGTGTTTGGCCACCGTTCCAAAAAAATAAGGAAATTAGGAGCCTTAAAAAGGGGCCGAGAGTCCAAGTAGATATTTTTACGCTTTAGTAAAACCCGGGACTCGGGAGTGTCTGTGCGTGCGCCTGGTAGAGGGAGCGTGTGCGTGCGTGTGATTTTATATATTTGGCACATGATGCAAAGGAGGATGCATGAAAGCTAAAGCTAATTGGCTGAGGGAGTTCCATTACACTTGTACCCATTTAGTGGCCGTCTGTGTGTCTCTCTCTCTTGGATACTCGCTTGAAATTGTACGGACATGGCTCGTACTAAATGGGGTTTCTGTGTTTGAGCGGGCGATTCAAAGCTGCTGTTTTCTACTAAGAGAGGTAGAGGGAGCGCTCTCATTCTTCTCTTCTATTCTTAAGAGTTTGTTCTGGCTAAACCATACCGTTTCTGGGTCTTACAAGAATATCCGGCTCATGACTTTGTACCTTTACTTTCTCTGTTGTTTCTATGTTTCACTACTCCGACGTATGGCTCGTGTTGGCGTAACGTTTCTGTGCTTTAATCTGGGTTCTATTTTCTTTCTTGTTTGTCTATCTAATTTTTGTTCTTTATCAAATGGATTCTGTGTATTTTTATTCCCTGAAATTTTGGTTGGCGTTTGTGGAAATCTTGTGCCTTTTTTTTTTTTCTTGAAGTACCGATCATCATCATATTCTTATGGGTTTGAATTGATATATGGATATTTCTAACAAAATTTGGCCATTTTTCTCTCGATTTTATTCCCGCTTTACTGATGTTCCTGTGGATTATATACGAAATTAAGAAATGGGCTTGATTGCATCATGGTGTATTTAATTTCTTCTAGATCTTTGGTGTACATAGAGGATAAACTATTTGTTCATAATCTTTCATATGTTGTTCAATTTGTATTTAACACGGTTAGCTGGGAATTTCGGTTGTTATTTGAATTGCAGATTTTCAGGGAGTAGACTGAACCTTCCAAATACAGTTATCCTCAGAAACCTTGCTCGGACCATTTTGGAGCGTTAAAATGGCTGCTGAAACGTTCTATTTCAAACAACGTGAAGGGATTGTCCACAATCCTATAGGGCAGCTGTCAGCGCCTTGGTGGAGTGCCATCACTTCTCCATCGGTTTATGGGGAAGCCTGTGTCCAATTGAAGCCTTTGTCCATGGAACACCCAAGTGGTGGAGACCAACTGATTACCAACAAACAAGCAGCAAGGGGTACTGAAGCAGTGGCTAGAGCGAATACAACTCAGTTCACTCTCTTTCCCGGTAATCTAATGCTACAGCTTCTGGCAATTTACTACTGTCACGTTTCTTGGATTTATTAAGTTCGGTTATGCATATTATGATAGAAGTTTACAACTATATATAAAGGATTTTGTTGTATTCTATATCATCATCATCTGCATCACTGGTATCATCAAGAGTAGTAGTAACTGTCTAGCCATCACTAAGATAGCCATCTCTAAATTGATTGGCATTGTAGAATGAAAATAGTAACCTTCTAGAACCAGGCGGCTTTGCCTGAAAGCTAACTAGCACTGTACATTTATGGTGCATATGGAAATTGTTTCTCTATCTGGATGCTTTCTGTATGGGTATCCTCATAAACTTCAAGACCTAAGAAAATATAACCTAGTGAACCTTTTGGTGAAGAGAGTTCGTGGCCGAGTCAAAATGTTGATCCTTCATGATGGCATGGACTAGAAAACAAAAATTGAAAGGAGTGACTTGCGGTTCTTGCTTGCCTAAATGGTACTACTGTTTATTGAATTTTACTATTATAGTTCAAAAGAAGTGAAAATAGAAATAGCTGTTAGAATGGAATCCAAGAAGTATTTGAAAGAAGCATATCAACATATTTAGTTGGCACCAAATATTTTCTGAATGCAAGTGAGATGTGATTTAGTAAATTATGAACCCAGTTGTGCATGACTTGGTCTACAAAATTACTTAGCAAGTGGTTCATTTGGTAAATTTCAAGTGAATTTCAATAGTGTCAATGATTATTGGAGGGAAGTTTTGGGATTGCAGCATCCAACCACCTTTTATGTGTGTGTGTGTGTGTGTGTTAAGAAAGTAGTATCCCTGAGCTGGATAATGGCCTTCTTGATGCATCAGTTGGTGATGGATTCCTAAGTGGTTTCCAAAGGAAAGCCATCAGTTAGTAGATTGTTAGATGCTGGCTTATTTTGATTATTGGCATAATGGAAAATCCAAACAAGTTTCATTTCCAGTGTACGAGCATAAGTTTGACTTCATCTCACATTCAATTCTTTTGTACTCGAGGCACTGCAATTTGTCTGTTGTTAACTAGCGAAGTAGTCTCCCTTACAGATAATTCCAGAAGTTCAGGGGATGGGCAAAAATCTCAGGTAGCAATTTCTCTCCAATCAACTCTGCCAGAACATCAAGGTTGCTTTGAGCTAGGATTTGGGCAGCCCATGGTAAACTTTTCCTTAGCATTTGTTTAGCCCTAATTTTAATTTGCCTCATTTGTTTTCGCAGATGAAATGAGATGAGTTGAGATTAAGTATGGGTTTAGATACACTATTTAGATGAGATGAGATGAGAGGTTTTGTTAAAAGTTGAATAAAATATTATTAAATATAATTTTTTAGTATTATTTTTATTTTGGAATTTGAAAAGTTGAATTATTTATTATATTTTTGTATTTGAATTTGGAAAAGTTGTAATGATGAGATGAGATGAGATGAGATGTTTTGTGTATCTAAACCACCCTAAAGTAAAAAAGTTGAATAAAATATTATTAGAATATATTTTTTTAATATTATTTTTGTTTTGAGATTTGAAAAAGTTGAATTGTTTATTTTATTTTGTTTTGGAATTTGAAAAGGTTGTAATGATTAGATGAGATGATATAAGTTGAGAAGTTTCTTGAAAACAAATGAGGCCTTAGTCGTTGTTGGGTGGTAATTGTTTGCTAATTCTCCTGGACTGAAACTGTAGATCTATGCAAAGTATCCTTATGGGGACCAATGTTATGGAGTCTTCCCAACTTGTGGACCTCAAATTCCGGTTTGTATCTCTTCATTTCTTCTGGCTAACCAATTATGCAGATTTAGGGTGCGTTTGGTTGTTGAAATGAATTGAGTTGAGTTGAGTTTAGATAATAAAATATTGTTAAAATATTATTTTTGAATATTTTTATTGTTTTGAAATTTGAAAAAGTTGAATTGTTTATTATATTTTGTGTTGGGATTTGAAAAAGTTGTAATGATGAGTGAGATGAGATGAGTTTGATTAAGGAACCAAACGAAGCCTTAGAGTTCTTGCAATTAAACTATTCCTGTGAATCAAAATTTTGCTCTGGATTTTTAATCCTGATTATTTGAGGATTTATAGTCTTTGCTCTTCCTAAAAATAGTGGAGTGAGAAATGGTAAGTTTGGTGAACTCTATCTCTCTCTGCTTTGGTTGTGAACTACTGTGTGTGTGCATGTATGCTATATTCCAGATCTAGTGGCCATTGCATCTCAGATCAAAATATCCACGAGTTCTTACCCAAACATTTGGCCTCAAGTGAGAGAGAGATACACATACGAAAAAGGCCCTATAATATTTATTAAGCATTTAATGCTGCTCGAAAAACCCATATGGACAGCAATAATGTTGTAGAGCTCACTTCATGTATTTATCTCTCTCCCACTCTAGGCCCTCAAGTTCAAGCTAAAACTTAAGGGGATCTTTTTCCTTGTTTCCAATGCAAGAAATTTTGTCTGAAAAAGAAAAACCAAATGTTATCCTTGGCCGTACAATTGCATCAAGGTTTGATTCGTGACTTAGTCGGTAGGGTGTAAGAAAGAAAGAAAGAAAGAAAAAAAAGGAACTGATTTATAGCCTTATTGTGAGATTTTACATATTCATTCAAGTAAGTTTGGTTGTGTGTAAGCCCAGCCCCCCCGTGCCTAGTGTACACCTGTACACCATTAGGGAAATAAAAGGATGATAAATTCATTGCAACAGAGTTCTTCTGTTTGTGCGATGCGTGATGTATTATTCTTCAACTCTACTTTGGAAGTTGTCTGGCTTAGGCTATCAATTTCATTTGTCTTGATGAGTAATAAATGATTAAAAGGAGCAAAAGTTATTCTATATATTATTGATGATTCCCTACAACAGCACGTGTAGCAGTATTCACTGATTCACCTTCCAATCTGTTCACAATTGTTAGGGCCGTGTTATGCTGCCATTGAACATGACAACTGATGATGGACCCATATATGTTAATGCTAAGCAGTACCATGGGATTATCAGGCGCCGGCAGTCCCGTGCAAAGGCAGTACTGAAAAATAAGTTGACTAGAGTTCGTAAGGTATGATAACTTGATTTCTGATATTAATGTTTTACCTCTTGTTGTGGGAAATATTCATATAATGTGAAGGTTGAAAGTCGTGGCAGGATTGTTTGAAATAACCTAATTTTCAATCTCTTGGTCTATGACAGTATGACCACTTTGCATGGCAATTGTGATTATGATATTGACCCACCCTGATAATTTTCCTTCACTACAAACTTGTGTACCTCAAGTCAAGGGCAACACATTTGAGCCATGTTGGCTATCAAGTTCTCTGTGGACAGAAAACAGGACTTGTTATGACCCCCTGAGTTTGCCTGCATTCAGATGGTTGGTCTAGAGTATCACAGGCGAAATATAGTCATTGTTTCTTTCTGCAAATTACTGTTTAAAACCTAAACTTTCGCTCTTTTCCAAGTTCAATTGTAGCATAGTGTTAGTTTTTCCAGTTCTAGGATCTGGTACTTGTCAAGACAAGTGTGCCCATCCTTCCCTGTGAAAATGATTCTTCAAATAAATTGCAGATATGCATGAATTATTGAGCTATAATTCTTTGTTTCTTTATTTGTTTTGCAGCCATATATGCATGAATCGCGCCATCTCCATGCTATGCGCCGACCAAGGGGATGTGGTGGCCGTTTCTTGAACACAAAGATTTTGAACAAACGAAAGAATGGAGCTGAAGTGAACAAAACCGGTGATGGACAAATTTCTCAGGCCACTGGTTCTCAGAGTTCTGAAGTCCTGCAGTCTGATAGTGGTACCTTAAACACTTCAAAGGATGCTAATGGCAGTGGTTCAAATATTTCTGTGTCAGAGGTGACTAGTATGTTCTCTAGGGGAGATCTTGATCACTTTCCAATCAACCATCTCATGCCTTCTGTCCACTCTCTATCAGGCAGGATAGATGGTGGGCATGGCATTATTATGCCCGGTAAGTGGGTTGCAGCAGTAGACAACTGCTGCAGCCTCAAAGTCTGATAGCAAGGGATCGGGTGGTGTTGGTGCTAAATGCGCCAATCTCCATCCTTGCTGCAACCAGATGGAGAAGTTTCATTGCAATGACTTGTTCTTGCAACAGGCTTTGAACCATGTGGTTGCTATAAAAGGCAATTCATTCTTGGCTCGTGCATCGAGGCTGTCTTCTGCCATTCCTTGCAGCCTTTCTGGCTTAAGGTGGTTAGAGATGCCTGATGTACTTTTATGTACTATAGATTAATGGAGTAGTTGATAAATAAGTCTGTTTAGCTAATTAAATAAGAGCATCAAGGTCTGGATATGAGTTTGCGAATTAGAGATATTGAAGTGTGATGTTGTTGAAGTTTGATTATCTAGTATGTCTCTGTCTGACTTTTTGGAGTGATATATCCTGTAACTTCGCGTCTGTTTTGTTATCTTAATACTCTGGAAGCACCAAGCTTTACTCAAGAATTTGGTGTTCTTGTCATCTGTATTTGAAGCATAATGCCTTATTCCTATTCTTGATTTGCAATTTGAGAAACACTTTTTCTAAAGTAAAGGATTCATAATTAGCTAGTCGCGCGTGCTTTGCTTGGGTGATAGAATGTGTTTGGAATAACTAATAATAATGATAATGGCAAACGCAAGGAACGAAGGAACATGCAGAATACCAAAAATAAAAGCTTTGACATCCTGTTAAGATCCACTGTCTTGTGGAAAGTACATGTTTGGGTAGTGAACAAGCTGGGATCCGTTAGAATCATGAACATTCACTGCCAATGACTCGATACGATTATTAGGATGATATAATGGTGAATTTTAACATGAAAATGAATATTTCGTTAATTTCTTTCCTGTCTTGTCTTCGTTAAAAATGAGAAAACCCAGTGAAGGTGTTTGATAATATGAGTAAGTTCTCTGATTCTTTGCTGTGAGGTACAAATTACAATACACAATTAACAATACCAAGGATCCAGATGGGTTCGATGCCAAAGGGCTAGGCTACCTTTATTATAAGCGTTGAAGAAGAAAAATCTTCACTCAAGTCACGATGCTGTGAATCTATATACAATATTGAAGCAATAAATCCTATAAAAATGCTTGTACATGTTTGATTGTGACCCAGGCGCTGCATGCCTCATAACACCTTCCCCATTGGATTGAACCCTCTCTTCGTTATTATTAAGGCTTTCGCTATGACTTTTTTGTCATAGTTACTGTACTTCTCGAAAATGAGCGATTGTCCCATGTCATATCAAAATCATTAGAAAAATAGCTTTTTTACGATTCTATATAAAATAGAGAGTAGTCTTGTAAAATTGTTCCAAATTTTTTTTAAGTGTCATGACTCTATCAATTGATCATAAAATGAATTGTAAATTAATTACAAAAGAGTTGCGAGTGTAATAAATTCAAAAATATTAATCTATTACTTGTACCTAAAATATAAGAATAATACTAAATATAATCATATGTTGAATAAAAGACGCATACTCATTTTTTAAAAAGAATAGAATCTATTATTAAAAAATTAATTTTTTTATATAAATCTCATTTGTATTATTTTTAAAAAAATAAATGCACGGTACTTATCCGTATAACTCCAAATATAATTTTTCCAAAAACATAATATCAAATCATTTTATATAGCTTGGTCCATTTAAAGCATACTGTCACAACTCACAAGGCCCATCAAAACCTAGGCCCTCCAAGGCCCATGATCGTCATGACCCACGTTCACAGCTTCCCTCCTTTAATTCCCTCTCAACTCTCGACTCTCGAGTTATACCTCCCACACGCTTTCCCCTCCGTTCGGCCACATTCGACGGATTCGTTTCGTGACCGAGAAAAGGATAGCTAAAACACCATCTGATAATAAAAGAAGATAAGATGAATTTAAGATAAAAATTAAAAATAAAATAAAATATTATTAAAATATTATTTTTTAATAATATTATTATTTTAAAATTTTAAAAAGTTGAATTCAGATTTAAAATTTTTGAATTATTTATTATATTTTATGTAGGAATTTAAAAAAATTATAATGATAAAATAAGATAAAATGAGTTGAGATAATTTTTCGAAAGCCTTATATGCTTAAAGTTAGAGGGATCTGGCGCCAGGTCCCATATATAATTAATTATGACATCATATATTTTGTTTTGAAAATAATTCTCAACAACTTTATTAGTTAATAGATTTCAACCAATTAGAAACTCTTTAGAGCATTTCCATCTCATGCTCTATATTATATTATCTCTAAATTATAGGAAAGAATTTAGGAGAAAACTAAAATTCACTCACATCTTATTCTCTATTTTAGGATTTTGATTTAGAGGATAAACAGTGGTTTCCAATATCATCCCCTAAATCATCTTTTATCAATATTTTATTCTAATAAATAAAATAAATTATTCTTCCAATTATTTACACTTTCTCTTATATTCATATTTATTATAATTTTAAAAATAATTTAAATAATTACTAAAATATAAAAAAATTAATTTTAAAAATATTATCATACCCATAAAAAAATAATTTAATTTTTTTGTTAAATATTCACTAGAGTAATAGTTCAAAACATAATAAAAATATTAAGTAGTTAAATTTGTAAATGGAAGCTAGTGAGAGAAAAAAATAATAAAGAAATAATAGAAAAATATTATTTTAATAAAATAGAGAAATGATAGAGAATGAGATGTAGAAGATTTTTTAAAGATAAGTAAAATTTAAGATAAAATTATAAAGAGTGTCTTTTTTAACTAAAATTTAAGAAAAAAAAATTAGAGAATCCAACGTAAATGCTATTAGATCGAAGATATTAATTCCAGAATTGTATCGGACTATTCCAACAAAATGCTATTAAATAATATAAATATATGCACCACTACAAGAAATAATATTTATAATAAATTATTTACCACGTGAATGATTATTTAAGACCAAAAAAAAAATATTTTATTCTTGCACTGCTATTAATTATTCTTGTTGTGCACGTAACATAATTTTTTTCCACGGCCTATAGTCGTGAAGAGCATTGAAGATGGCAATCCTTCCTACACAGCAGGAGGGCTGGGGCTGTTGCTGTTATTGTTTTCCTACGGGAGGTTCGGAAAGACAACATATATCAAGAAAATAGGTAGTACAAGTGCCAAAAACATCACGAAATAGTGAGGCTTGCGGTTGAATTTGTCGAGCTGAACCTTGATGAGCTTGGCCTCGAGCAAGACCTTGATGAGCTTGGCCTTCTGAAGGGCAAGAGCGACGCGGTCGGCATCCATGCGGGATCGGAGGTCGACCTTGACGTCTTTGGCGTCGTGGAGGGTCTGGCTCTGGTCGTGGGCGCCGGGGAGGGCTTGGTTGAGGCGATCAAGCTCTTTTAGCTCGTTCCTCACGGAATCGACATCCTCGAAGAGCTTGTCCACGTTGATCAGGTGGTAGTCCGCCGAGGCTTCCTCGCTTTGTAAGCGAGAGAGGGAGCTGGAGAAGAGGCTGTTCATCTTTTTTCGCTGGTAGAGAGAAAAACTAATTAGTCCTTGATGATAAGCAAAAGTTAAAAAGAGGGTGCTACAAATTTAAGAGTACTGCAGAAGACCGGGGCTTGCTGCTCAAATGGGGTCTACCGGTTTAGCAGGTTAAGAGCAACTACGTACTCTATGGGTTGAAGCAGTACTTTGGAGGCAGATAGGGAGAAATTAAAGGAGAGGGTAATTTAACGCATATTTATGTGTCTTTCGTACACGGAAGGGAAGGAGAAGAGGGAGAGGAAGAGGAAACATCAGAGAAGGAGATCAGGGTAGGGAGCTTAAAGATAGCTGGAGGGGAGAGGGTCTCCACCGAGTGCAGCAGCTGCGTACGTAGTTGAATATTAAATTGGAATTTTCTTCTTCTTCTTCGTTTACCATTCAAGTACTGGTATTCTTTATCAATGCTTCTTTTAATATTTTATTTTCGTTGTTATTGACGTTTCTGATCAGTAATGTTCCTTGAAGCTGGCTTCAAAGGAAAGACGTGTTACAAATGTTGTGGAGTACTCGCGGTACTTCTTTATGGGTTTCACTAACGAAAATGCTAGGTTGGATAAATGTGCACACCAATATCTAGTTTTTTTTTAATAATTTTTTAAAAATCCTTAATCATTAAGAAAAAATAAAATAAATAAAATTTTACTAATAGTATTAACAAATAAGATTGAGTAATATTATTTCAAAAAAAAAAAAGATTGAGTAATACAAAAATATCATGCACGTAATATTGTCATTTCATTAAATTGCCCCTCGTCCTGATCATGAAGGCCAAAAAAACGACAGTGCATACCTAGCCATATGAATTGCGATCGAGTTGTTGTCCCCAGCCCTCTCAAAAAATAAAATAAAATTGTGTTGGATATATCATATATGTAGTCTTCAATGGAATCAATGCCTTTTGAAAAGTCATAGTTGAATGAATAGGAAATATGGCTTGAAATTCATATGGCAGGCAATCCACAAATTGGTTTTCCATTGAAATTATAAGGTCAACAAATTAATTAATTAAGATGCAAAGGTCATATGACTTATTCTTTTTCATATTTAGTTTATTGTGTAAATCAATAATTAATTTACTGCATTTTCATTATTTTTCTAGTCTCATTTATTTATAAATAAAAACAGATTTTATATAGTCAACAACTGTTGAGAATATTAATTAAATTATATGTAGCATTCAAAGTCTCTGTCTCTCCTTCTCCATTCCAATCTCATTTTCTATTTTATTTTTATTTTCTACATTTATCACCTTTTGTATATTTTGTCTTAAAAGTTTTATCCCTCTCCATTCTTAATTAGTTGGTGCTTATTTACGTGGTTACTTGAAGCATCGCGCAACCGAATCATGCACGTAAGATCGGCTCGAATTTAATACCGATGGTTATAAGTAATCGAATATGAGATGATCAGCAGCACATACGAATCACAAGCCTCCTAAACAAAAGTGCATCATTCTTTATTAATTAATATACTCAAAATTTGACATATAACTTTTCATAATGATATAATAATTAGTTCCAAATTACATCGAATTTTTCTAATAAATGGCCCTATATGTCATGGCCAAAATCATCAGTATAGATATTACTGAAAAAACAATCAAAATCTGAATGGAGCCGTTTAAGCGGTCGTGCTGGTCCTTGATGAGCTTGGTCTCGAGCGTGACCTTGATGAGCTTAGCCTTCTGGAGGGCGAGGGCAACGTCAGCAGCATTCATGCGGGATCCGATGTTGGGGACGGCCTGGTCGAGGCCATCTAGCTCATTTAGATCGTCCGTAACGGATTTGACATCATCCATGAGCTTGTCCAGGTTGACCAGGTGGTATTCCGCCGAGGCTTGCTCGCCAGAACTGGAGCTGGAGAAGTGGCTGTTCATCTTTTTTCGCTGGTAGAGAGGACAGAGTGGGGCTTTAGGTTCAACAACTACTCTCTTGGGTTGAAGCAGTTTGGAGAGAGAGAGAGAGGTTTTTTGGGATATTTATGTATTTTTCGTACAGGGATGGAGAAGAGGAAGAGAAACATCAGCGAAAGAGAGGGAGTTGAAAGACAGCTGGAGGGGAATGGGTCTACTCCGAGTTCAGCAGCTGCATTTGAATATTGAATTGAAATTTTCTTTTTTCTTTTTTAAGGAAATGATATTTATAATTATAAAGTTCACTGCATATTTTTTTTAATAAAAATATATATAATTTATTTAAAAATTAAATTTTTAATAATAAATTTTACTATTTTTAAAAAAATCATACTTACACGACCCAACTGCGTCTAGCATTATTTTTTTCGTATTCTCGTATGAGATTTAAAAAGTTCAAATTACATTGGAACGCGTCGCAGAGTAATTGGGTACTTTTCTTCTTCTTTGGGAAAAAAACAAACTTTTTAGAATATTTTACTAAATTTTATTATTCTTTCAAAAATTTCATTTATCTTATTTCTTATCATTTATCTATTCTATTAAAATTTTATTTATCTATTCATTTTTTCTTTTTTTTTTCTTTCACTTCTATTTATAAATTTAACTATTCACTATTTTATATTTTTTTTTATATTTTGAGTTATTAATCTCTAGCGAATATTTTAAACAAAAATTTAAACTATTTTTTGTGAGTATGATAATTTTTTTTTACAATTTCTTAATTATTTAAATTATTTTTAAAATTATTACTTAAAATTATAATAAATATAAGTATGAGAGAAAGTATAGATAATTGTAAAAAGAATTTATTTTATTTATTAAAATAAAATATTTATAAAAAATGATTTAAGGATGAAAATTAGTTCCCCATATTTAGGAAGCTATTATTCACATCTCAAAATTTATTCTTAAAATGTAGAATCGGATGGAAAGGGATTTTTGTCAAAAAGCTCAATAGTTTTACTAAAATTTAAGAAATTAGGGATTTTAGACATTCGAATGCGGATGTCTTAGTAAAATTGAATAGAAAAGTATAAATAAAGATGGAGGCTTTAAAAGAAAGAGGAAAAAAAATCAACTTCGTTTACTTTACAGGTTGAAAGCCTAACAGTTCGAGAATTATAGGGAGAAAGGAGATGGTTTAACGATGAGATGAAATAAAATATTTTTAAATAGTAGTGAAATAATTTATAAATAGTAATAAAATAATTTGAGTTTAGATTTTTATAAAATTTTGAGAAAAAAATGAATAAAAATATTATAAAATTAAAATATTATTTTAATATAATTTTTAATGTAATTTTTGTTATAAAATTTGAAAAAGTTGAATTGTATTTTATGTTTTATTTAGAAGTTTAGAAAAATTATAATAATAAGATAAAAAAAATTAAAAACTTAAAATTGAAAAATATTTATATTTATGATCTTTAAATATTGAGATAAGATAAAATGAAACAATATAAAAGTATTTGAGATCTAAACTAACCTAAATATTTTTCGTATTGGAGAGGGAAGGAGATCAAGAGGAGGAAACGTAGAGAAAGAGAGGCTAGCTAGGGAGCTTAAAGATTAGCTGGAGGCCGGGGAAAGGTCTCCACGATTGCAGCAGCCGCGTAGTTGAATATTAAATTGAAATTTTCTTCTTCTTCTTTCTTCTTCGACGTTTCCCATTAATGTTCCTTGAAGGCTTCAAAATAAAGACGTGGTACAAATGTTCTGTCTTTCATGTAGTGTCCTTATGAAAATAGCTCCACCCTCCAGCTGCATACTTTATGCTCCATATGTCCTTATGAAAACAAGGCTGCTCACGATTGAGACCCATTAACATTATAAGAACATTATTTATTGAGTGCCAGTTATTTCTTGTCAAAGTGATTATTTTTGTCAAAATAAATATATTTTTATCATAAATAATTATATTTATCACAAATAATTTGTTATAAGTATTCATTTTTCTTATAATGCGTAGTTCTTTATATATTTCAATCATGAGCAGCCTTATTTGAATGTAGTTGTCTAATTATTGTCTAATCTATTAAGACATCCATAGAAAATACACATAGCAATATTATAATTAATCAAGCAACATTTTACAATTATTCAAAACCGAACAAATGATTGATTTTATGAAGATCATGAATCTAAATCCAAGGAGTACATACTATGTGTCTCCAAGAAAGTCATCTCCAACAATTCTATTATTGGCCAACATTGATCTGCGTGCCCTACGAACCAGAAATTTGTCTCTCCACTTCTATTCTCCTTTGTTATGGTAATTTAAGAACCTTGAGCGATCAAATAAACTTCTGCGAATTACTTTCAACATTCTTAGTTAGTAAGATTACAATACAAGAGATGATACTAAAATGAAATACAACTCTTTATATACGGATCATAAGTACTTGTCTTATGTCTTTTGTCAACTAAATAATTTTAACTCAAATAAATAAGATTAAATTATAAATCGATTATATTCATATTGTCTAAGACTGTTCATCCAGGCAGGGTTTTTTTACTGTCCGGTCCGAAACTCGGATACCTATTTTTTGGTTCCGGCCCAAATCAAATCCAAGCCGAAATTCGGATTATAAAACCCAGACCTACATGGTCCGGATGAGGGTGACTTAAAGCGGGTTTCGGATTTCCAATCTGGTACCTGCATTTAAACCTAAAAACAAAATGCCCCTTCGTCGAGTACCAGTTCATCCACTTGTGGCTCCATTGTCTTCTTTTCTCTCTCTCTCTCTCGTGCTGAAACCCTAGCTCCTGTCACTCTTCCTCTGCCGATCAAAGATCTGTTCCTCGTGGTCGTCGTCTTCTACAACCAAGGTTCGTTTTTCTCCATTTCACATACTCTGTGTGTTGGTGCTATTATTTCGATTTGGGTTGTGAAATATTGTCTCTGTGTTAGTTCTTCTTGACAAACTGAAGGTTTGTATTTCCTTCTTTGAAAAATATCCTCGAAACCCATGCTTTACACTTCCAAATCTGTGTTTTTTGATAATGTTTTAGATTTGTAAGCATGTCGGAAAGGATTAGAATCTGTTTTGGGTTTGTTTTTAAACGTGGGGTTTTATTTATTTATTTGGGTCTGTTATATGCTATTATTTTGCTAGATCTGTTATTTTTTCTGGTCTTGGTTTGCTTTCTGCAATTGGGTTTCTGTTCTCTCCGTTGATTTTGGGTTTATTTTGATGTGAATATTTGAATGGAGTAATCTGGATTTGTGAGACCTAGAAGGGAGAATAGTGAAAATATCCATAACCACAGTCTCCTAATAAGATCTAGATCTGGGTTTGTGAGATCTAGATCGTAGGCATAAGTTTTAGATGATGTTGAACCCATTTTCTTATAACAAATTTGTTTGGATTATCATGTAGTTTTCCCCTTTACATATGGTAGGAAGATATTTTTGGCAGAGAATATACTTTGGTTTCTGAATATTTTTTAATATTATTTTCTTTAGTTTTGTGGTTCAAATTCACAAATATAGTTCTGGTTGTCATCAGATTGGATGGTTGTTAACATGTTTCCATCTTTTTCCTCTGTTTCTTAGAGCTACTTTAATGGCAGTGTGTTCTTGGTCCAAGTTACAATATTGATTTGGGTTTATAGTATCTGGTGGTACATCCGCCCGAATCAGCAAAAAAATTTCTGGAAACCTTCGTGGGAAGTAATTTTGCTTGTGAAGAAAACAGAGCCAAGCTCTATTCCCGATGGTGGTTTTTTACAGTTTTTCTGATCTCCTTCAACTTTTTGTTTAATTTTGGGCTGGAACCTAGATTCTAGGTCAGGTATATCCGGATACCCGGTTGAACACTCCATTGTTGTCATGATTTCATTAAATTGCCCCTCGTTCTGATCATCATCATGATCAAGGCCAAAAAACGACATTGACATAGCTAGCTAGCTATATGAATTGCGATCGAGTTGTCGTCCCCGCCCCCTCCAAAATAAAATAAAATAAATTGTGGTGGATATATGTAGTCTTCAATGGAATCAATGCCTTTTGAAACGAATAGGAAACAAGGCTTGCAATTGATCAAGGCAGGCAATCCACAAATTGGTTTTCCATTTAAATTAATTAAAGCTCAACAAATTAAGATGCAAATTAACCAACAGATCGATCAACAGCCGAACCATATTATTGTGACACCTAGCATGAGTTGCAACTTAATTTGGTTGCCAATGCCAGACGGGCACTGCTATATACAGGCGCGGTTTTTGCCTGTATGCGCAGACCTTCTGACGTGCAGATATTTATATTATATATAAAAAAAAAAGGAAAACAGTAAAAAAATCAAATTACATTTTCGTGCATCAGTTTTTCACTTCAACGAAAACCTCTCCCTCCTTTCGTCTCTCCATCCAATCGATTCTCCATTGCTACACTCCTCGCGTTGAACCAGTTTTTCTTTTGTTCATCTATGCTAATGTTTAACAATATTTGGCTTGGAAAATTCGTCAATCCATGGGGTGGGGACTGCAGAAATCTGTGATGAGAAAAAAGGTGGGAAAATCTGTTTGAGTTGTAAAATCTGAAACTCTATGAGTTCTGAAATTTGTGAAAAGAAGGATTGTGTTTTTTTTTTTCTTTTTTTCTGGTTCAATAACAGCAGCCACAAACAAGGGAAGGATTGTGTTTTTTTTTTTCTGGTTCAGTAAAACTAAAGCAGCAGCCATAAACAAGTTTAGAGCCATAAAGAATGCATAGATGTCTGTGTTTTTCGTTGTCCCTTCAATAGGATGTTGTGATATGGTGGAAAATTGGTTTTTTGACTTCAGGAAATTGATACGAGAGAGGAGGATACAGGCTTCGTGCATTTGTCTCAAGCAGATGAAGAAGGGGGAAACAAAAAACGCACCGTTTAGTCACTTGGCTATATTCACTTCGGCTATTCACTTCAGAAATCTGTTAAATGCAATACACATTCATCACTTAATCCAAACGGCGCGTTTTAGTCCATGTAGAGACCGTCCGCGACAGGCCCTGCCCCGTGCCTGCATTTAGACTTTTTCATGCCAGACATATATATAATTATATGAACGATCATTAATATTCCAGTAGCTTCAGATTTCCCTGATTATTTACTAAAAGATTAGAACCTCATGATCTCCATTCTTAGTGTTTATTTGCGACGGGGTTACTTTACGTATCGCGCAATTAAGTACCGAATCATGCATGTAAGATCGACTCGAATTTATAACCGATTGTTACAAATAATCGAATATGAGTTCAGCAATACGTACGAATTTGACATACAACTTTTCATATGATATAATAATTAGTTCCTAATTGCATTGAATTTTTCTAATAATTGGCCACACGAAGTCCAATGACCAAAATCATCAGTATAAATACTGAAGTAACAATCATCAGCTGAGAGGAGAAGCGGTTTAAGCGCTCGTGCTGGTCTTGATGAGCTTGGTCTCGAGCGTGACCTTGATGAGCTTGGCCTTCTGGAGGGCGAGGGCAACGTCAGCAGCATTCATGCGGGATCCGAGGTTCTCATTGGGGACGGCCTGGTCGAGGCCATCCAGCTCATTGAGCTCGTCCGTAACGGATTTGACCTCATCCTTGAGCTTGTCCAAGTTGACCAGGTGGTATTCCGCCGAGGCTTGCTGGCCAGAGCTGGAGAAGAGGCTGTTCATCTTTTTTCGCTGGTAGAGAGAAAAACTCGGTCCGGGATTATAGAAACGGTATAGTAATAAACAAACTTTTGAAAAGAGGGCCCGGGGGAGATTACTATATATTTAAGAGGGCAGAGGGGGGGCTAGCTGCTCAAATTGAAATGGGGCCTTGATTAGGTTCAACAACTACTCTCTTGGGTTGAAGCAATTTGTAGGCAGAGAGAGAGAAGCATCAGAGAAAGAGAGGGAGTTGAAAGATAGCTGGACCACCCCGAGTGCAGCAGCTGTGAATTGAATTCGAATTTTCTTCTTTTTTTTCGCATTCTGGTATGAGATTTTAGGTGTGCTAGTGTCATTGGATAACGCGTTGCAGAGTAATCGGGTACTTTTCTTCTTTTGCGGCAAAGTTGAAATAAAAAGTATAAATAAAGATGGACTATGGGGGCCTTCAAAAGAAAGAGGGAAAAAAATTCGTTGGAGAGTTATATTCAGGCCCACGCATTGTTTCAACTGGGCATGGGACTGGCCCCGTTGTGTTGGTTGTTAGTTGTTGTTGCATAAGAGATTTTTATGTATTTTGAGAAATGATTTGTACAGGTGATAATTTTTTTATAAAAAAATGATCACATATTAAAAAATTGTAAAAAAATATATTCTTTTCTAGGGAGATCATTTTTTTTTAAATGCCACGCATATTTATCTATTTGGAACTTGTATATAATATTATTCCAGACTATAACAAAGTACATTTATATTAATTTTTTTTACCGTTTGATATTCATGTTTCTCATTGTTCTTTTAAGGATTCAAAGTAAAAACAGTTACAAATGCTGTTTCATGTAGTGTTTAGGCGCGTTTTGTCCCGCAGAGCATCAATGGACTGAGGGCATGCTAATTGTGAAATAGCTACATCTATTTATGCCCCCACATGTTTCTAAACCATGGCCACCAATCAGACCCTGAATTCCGATGTTGTCACTCTAGACTTTCACAACTCCACGTCTCCTCAGGTCGTTACCAATCTCAACGGAAAAGACACTACTTTGAAAAGTATATTCGAACAATACTGATAATTGGGACCCCAACTCCACAGCAATACAAAGGAAATGAAAGAGCAACCTTTATTTGGCCATTCTACGCAAAGAAAAATAAAAGGGAAATTGTTATGCATATACGTATAGAGGAGAGGATCCCCAAAAAATACACAGAGTTACCCAAAAACAAGATACAACTAAATACCAATCCACCAAGAAAAATAGAAGACTAATTACACGAAAATGAATCTTTAAATCGAGAGAGAGAGAGATGGGGGGGGGGGGTGTTCTCCATGAAAGTCTGCCTCAAATCGGTTGTCTGCCACGAACAACATTGATTCTGCATCATGCCAATCATAAAATGGCAATGTATATCGTATAATGCTCCTGTATGTAGGTAGCTCCACCGTATCTAGGTCTCTAAATCATCTAATCAACCAAGTCTATATTTATCTCAATCCCACAAAATTTATATAAAAAAATGAAATCAATTAATACAAAAAAAAATGTATAGGTCAAGTTCTTAAACTTAAATACAAAGATGAACTATAATGCATTGCAGCACAGGACAGACCCGTGTATACAGAGTCGGCGACCCTTCCTACACAGGAGGGCTGGGGCTGGCAGAAGTAGGCGGGCTGGGGCTGCTGTTGCTACCGCCGCTGCCGCCGTTGTTATTGTTTTCCCATGGCTTGACAGTAAAGAGCACCACAAAGAAAACGATAAGCAGCAGCAATGTGATAGCAAAACAGGCCCATTTCCGGGTGTTTTTCTGGTACACTCTAGCTGTATGCAACTGCTGTGTTCCGCCCCTAACGTACGAGTTGGCTCTGGTGACATGGTTCTCGATATTGTCCAATTGCTCGCCCTGTGCCTGGACTAACACCGCCATGTCCAAGAACACCTGGTGGAGCTCTCTCAGGTTCTTCTCCATCTCCTTGACCGCATCGTGCCTCTCTTGAATTTCATGTATAGTGTCCATAACTCTTCCCCTCCCTTGCTCTTGAATCGCTTTTTGCAAGAATGTCTCACTCTCACCTGTTATGTATTTGTCAAATATTTTTTGTTCATGTCAAAATCTCGAGTTTTGCTAATTTGCCTCAAATCTATACCAAATAAGCGAACCGATTGGGAGAATCATTTTTTAATTAAAAATTGAGTTTTCGTTTTGTTTTCCAGTCAGTCCTACTTATCAGAGAATTTCGCCAAACAACTATCGTACTGGGATTTAGAAATGGAAAAGGTAAAGATCCTGCGAGCGCATACCTGTGGAGATGAGAAGGTCAACGGTTTTGTCATCGGGATTTTCACCGGTAACGGTGAAGTACCTCCGTTGTACGGTCTCCCTGTACTCGGAGGAGATCTGCTGCCTCAAAGTGTTGAAGCTCTCCATGGAGTCTTTGAGCTTCTTCCTGAGACCGTTCACCACGGAGGTCCTAGTACGGTCGGACGAGGAACCGGGTCCGCAGCCGGGGAGGCTGCGGTTGGCGGCGTTGGAGCGGTCAAGGGCCTCGAGCTTGACCTTGATGAGCTTGGCCTTCTTGAGGGCGAGAGAGACGTCGGCGTCCATGCGGGATCGGAGGTCCTTGACGGCCTTGGCGTTGTGGAGGGTCCGGCTCTGCTCGTGGGCGCTGCGGAGGGCCTGGTTGAGGCGGTCGAGTTCCTTGAGTTCGTCCTTGACGGACTCGACGTCCTCGAAGAACTTGTCAAGGTTGACGCCGGTGGAACCCGGAGAGGCCATCTCGATGACGTGGTGGTCCGGCGAGGGGTCATCACTTCGGAAGCGAGAGAAGGAGCTGGAGGAGAAGAGGTCGTTCATCTTCTTCGCTGGTAAAGACAAAATAAATCTGGGAAAATATGCAAAACTTGAAGAAGAGAGTGCTACAAATCTAAGAGGGTAGAGAGGGTAGCTGCTCAAAGATGGAGAGAGCGAGATAGATAGAGGAAGAGGGTTTTAAGGAGAAAGAGAAAACAATCAAATATGAGAGAGAGAGAGATAGATAGGTGGGAGAAGGGGTCTCCGTTCCGAGTGAAGGCGTTGAAATTTGAATATTGAAATGAGAAGGTTCGCCTCTCCAGTTCTGGGTGGGATCAGATTTTTGTGTGCCGTCGGCCCGTCGTGTCCAGGATACGTTCCTGGGGAAAGCGCGTTGTTGTTGGAGTGTAATTGTGTCTTTTTGTTGTTTTTATTTGAATCCTTCCATCCCTTGTGGTTCGACCATGTGTGTGCAGTGTTAATATATAATTATCCTTTTTCTTTATGTTTCATTCACAAACATGTTCAATTATCCTTCATTTTTTCCAACATAAACTTTCATCTAATTAATTATCGGTAGATTCCACTGTTTCCACAAATAAATAAATAAAGTTTTTAATTTTGATGGTCTCATTTACCTTCATGAAACAGATACCAAATATTTTTACGATTCGAGTCACATTAGTTTAGAGTTATCTCCCCCGTTAGTTGCACGGAAGCTGATGGAACAAAATAAACAAACAAACAAAAAACCAAGTGGATACGGTTCCAATCCGATTATACTCTGTTTCATTGGCAGGTTTGGGAATGACATGAGATATGAAATTCTCATCTAATCGTTATACTTTTTTTCAAATTTTCGTATAAAATATAATAAATAATTTAATTTTTTTTAATTTTAAAATAATATAATATTAAAAAATAATATTTTAACCTTTTATCTAAAATAAAAAATTCTCATCCCGTCCAAACTGGCCTAGTCTTTTTCATCGAGTTTCAGATGAGATGGGGAATTCAACTTTTCACATTGAACGCGCTCATTTAGGACCCGTGTAACAGAATACTGGTTCAGTTCTACTATGATGTTCATACAACCCCCCCCCCCCCCCCCCCCAACCAAAAAAAGAAAAAGAAAATAATGTCATATGTTGCCTGTTTGGACTACGCCTGGGGAAGGTTGGCTCGAATTTGTTCGAGGCATTTGTCTTGTAGGATAACTCGCAAAGATTTCTGTAGGATAATAGAAATACTTAAACATGACTCACTTTATATAATATAATAATCAAGAGCGAGAAGATATCATCTCATGGTAGACAAAACAAATTCCAGTTGTTAAGTAACTTACACGAGGAGCCCAAGGATTCTTCATTCTGTTGATGTTCAACCAGCTCTTGCTGAGAATAAATCATGCAAAAGTAATTGACAGTCATTTAAGCCAAAAGTAACCCTCATTTCTGTTAAAATCTTAGCTGCTCTGCAAAAAAGAAATAAAGCTCAAAATAAGAAGCATATCACTGATCAGTGGCATAGCCTTTTTTCTCAATAAGGGAATTCATGGTACCAAATGACAATCCGGGATTGAGCAGATACAACGGCATGATTAACAGTTTGAAAGCACCGGTGACACAAATTACACTTACAAAAACCTATGGTAAAACATCCACCTAAATTAGGAATTCTTGCAATGACATGAGTCAAGTCTCAGTTAGACAGAGACATATAATTTCCTATCAAATTCTCTAATAAAGATGCAGAAGCAAAAGGGTCTGAGCATCTCAACGAAGGACAGGCCGTTCTTGAGGCAAGCTTCTTCAACGAGAGGGCTAGAGAGCACCATGAAACCGGAGTGCTCTCCTCCTATTACATTATGCCAAGTAGCGTGTTCACCGGATCCATTCCTTCTACCCTGTTGCCTAACTGCTCAAGTTTCAACGGTGAGGGTGAGCTTCTGCAAGGCTTCAATGGCGGCACAGAATAATTCACTGGGCTTATGAGGATTGCTGGGTTCGAAGGAGCGTAGCGGACAGCTGCTCGGATCTCTGGAAGTGTGAGAATGAGAGGGATTATGTTGGGCTGTGGGAGAGTCGGACTATCGACAGGCCTAGTGGGGTCTGTCGCTGGAAAGGCCATGAGATTGTGGGCTCTTATCGTATCCGCAACCTCTTATTCGGTAATTAATGTAATCTTGTTAGAAAAAATGAGTCCACCGTTAAATGACATATATATATAGGATGCTGGGCGGTCCATATGTTTGTTATAAATGTCTCCGCACTCATTCGGTGCTAACCACTGCTGCTACCACTTCCTTTCTAAACTGCTTTTCCTCGTGCCGCGACTCTCAGTCTCGTCTCGGCTTCAAATCTCTACACGTTCCATGTCTCACCGGCCCAATTTCCAAGGCGGTCGCCGGGGAGGTCCCAACTCCGGGAGAAGAGGTGGAGGCCGCCGTGGCGGTGGCGGAGGAGGCCGCGGTGGGGGACGCGGGGAGCAGCGGTGGTGGGACCCTGTCTGGCGAGCTGAGCGCCTGAGACAGAATCAAGCCGAGGTAGCCTTATTGGATTATGTTAATACGATATATATGATCTTTTCCCCTTTTTTTTTGGGTTGGTTTGTTTACACGAGTTCATTTTCGCTATGGCTGAAGCAAAGTTGTTTTCTTCTTTGTCACCGCTGTTTGCTTGCCAAGAAATCGACAATGGAAAGGATTGAAAGTATTAAGCTTATGTCTTATGTTAGGAAATTTTTACAAATTAAATGTAGATACATGATTAAATTTAACCTAGCAAAGGATAGACAGTGTACCAATTAGAAAAGGTTTTTCTTTTATTTTTTTGGACTCAGAATAATTTCGAGGAAAGTTGTTAACACCGAAACATTTTCAAGTTAAACCTATTTAGTGCAGATTATTTCATATTCTTTTTCTTTTTCGGGGATAGGATTGACAATGATTTTAATATGCAGATGGAAGTTCTTGATGAGAATGAATGGTGGAGTAAGATGGAGCAGATGAAAAGAGGAGGGGAGCAGGAGATGATAATTAAGCATAATTACAGTCGTGTGGACCAGCAAACCCTATCTGACATGGCTTATCAGCTGGGGCTTTACTTGTGAGTGCCTGTAAATACTCAGCACCAAAAGGGTTTAAAACTACATCCAGTGGTAGCATTAACACACTTGTGGCAATGTTCATGCGTGTCAGCTAATTGTGCATTAGGCTCTGAAACATGTAGTTTGATTAAATTTGCATAATTAATTTCTGTGAGCTATGTGATGTGTAACTAGTGGCTGGTTTGCTTTGATGTTATAAGCACAAAAACTTAATGTGTTCTTTGGTATGAGAATGACTCACTCTCGTGTCACAGCCATGTGAATCTATTTAGGACATGGCAGGTAAATTTTGTAACTAGTCTTGCTTTATGTTCATAAGTAGATCAAAGATCGAACTTCTCTATCAATAGATAAAAATGAGTGAGACATAGGATGATGAGTCTATCTTGCTATTAGTATGATTTTTTATAATTATAAACTAGCAAAATTAACCTAGGCAATCTAATGTGATTCTCACTTACCTTGCTGCAAATATGATGAATTTGTGGCATCTGTAGTCAGACTTGAAATATTATTTCTTTCAAATGTTGAGGGTTTCAACTTGATTATGTTTTATTTTACATTAAAAAATAAGTTTTTAATTGTTGTGCTTCTCTGTGCTTTTCTAATGAAATATATATTACCTATGAAAGAAATAAATAAACTTTTGAAGCCTCATCTTACATTTTTTCCTTATGAATTTGTACTTGTGGAAAGATAGCCATGCATACAATAAAGGGAAGGCTCTTGTTGTCAGCAAAGTTCCATTGCCAGATTACAGGGCAGATCTTGATGAACGTCATGGATCCACACAGAAAGAGGTACAATTGATCTCCACTATCTGTATATATGAAGTCTGTGTATTGGGTTTAAAAATATTGACCTTTCTGCAGATCCGAATGTCCTCAGATATTGAGAGGAGAGTTGGCAGTCTTTTGAATAGTTCAGAGTCTCAGCAAGCAATGCCTGTTAATGATAATTCTGGGACACCTGCTCGAGCAGGCAATAAATCATCAGCTGGTGGTAATGTAAGAAAATCTGACTCCTTGTTGGATATTGATTCTGCTAAGGAGAAGCTCAGTCTCGAACTTAAGCAAAGGCAGGAAAACATGAAGGTAATTATTCCAATTTTCTCAAGTTATGACATTATTTCTAAATGTCGTGTGCACCAATAACAAATTGCTCTCGTTATTTACTTGATTTTGTAAGAGTATTGCAAAGTCAAGTATTGTTCATGGTGTGTACTGCCTACATGCAGGCAAGTAATTCTTTAAGGGCAATGCAATCATTCAGAGAAAAGCTTCCTGCATTCAAAGTGAAATCTGAGTTTCTGAAGGCTGTTGCAGAAAACCAGGTCTGGTTTTGCATATTGATTGTTTTTGCTGCTAGCCATGCTTTAAAAGTTTCACACATTTTTGGTGTTTCTAAGGAGCTAGTTCCATTAGTTCCTATAGCATTTTCATATTTCTTTGTGTGTGTGTGTATTTTGGGTGGGGGGGGAGGGGGGGGGGGGTTGGGGGGAGAGAGAGAGAGAGAGAGAGATGCAGTGTCTTTATGCTGCCTATTCTTGATGACCTACATGTATCCTGAGGTTGCATGTTAACAATTTATGATGGTTGTTAGTTTGGGTGGTAGAGGTTGCATGTTAACAATTCATGATATCGTGGGTTAGTTTGGGTGATTCCAAGAAGGGTGATTGATTTCCTAGCAAGTTGGAGAGGCCTCCAAGGTAACTTTCACATTGCACTAATCTGAAAGATGGTCCCGATTTGCTTATGGTGGTGCATTTGGAGGTAGAGAAATGGAAGTTGCTTCAAGGATAGCGAATGGACAAAGCTTAGAATGTTTTTTCTTAATATTTTATTCCATTGCTCGATTGTAATAGATTTTAATGGCATGAATAGTCACAACTTTCTAGTATCTCTAGACAAATCATGCATAGGTGTTGCTCTTGTAGACTTTCCATGTACTTGGGCTATGCCTACTTTTCTTGTCAATAAAATTCTTCTTTACCGATAAAAAAAAATGTTTCTTAAGGGGATGTCTCTAGAAATTAATTGATTCCCTTGAATATTAGAGTAATAATCAATCCACAACTTATTTCCTCGGTTTCTGTTATCCAGAGTCACTTCTTGTATTTAATGGCATGAATATTCACAACTTTCTAGTATCTCTAGACAAATCATGCATAGGTGTTGCTCTTGTATACTTTCCATGTACTTGGGCTATGTCTGCTTTTCTTGTCAATAAAATTCTTCTTTACCGATTAAAAAAAAATGTTTCTTAAGGGGATGTCTCTAGAAATTAATTGATTCCCTTGAATATTAGAGTAATAATCAATCCACAACTTATTTCCTCGGTTTCTGTTATCCAGAGTCACTTCTTGTATTTTCAAGTTTTCCCTGATTTTTTTGGTTTTATTTGCAACATAGGTATTGGTAGTTTCAGGGGAGACAGGCTGTGGCAAAACAACTCAGCTCCCTCAGTTTATTCTAGAAGATGAAATATCCTGTCTGCGTGGTGCTGATTGCAGCATAATGTGCACCCAACCCCGTCGTATATCAGCTATTTCTGTTGCAGCTCGTATAGCTTCTGAAAGGGGGGAGAGTCTTGGCAAAACTGTTGGCTATCAGATCCGCCTAGAAGCAAAGCGCTCTGCTCAAACACGGTTGCTATTTTGTACCACTGGAGTATTACTTCGACAGTTGGTAATGTGATATTTATCAACTACTTCTAGCTGCCGTTTGGACCTTTGCTTGGTCTCACCTAGCTTTTCTTTTCTCAACTGGTGTATATATATCTTGGTTTTCAAGTGTGGAGAAGAGCAAACTGCATGGTTTTCTTAGTGTTCACTGGTGAAATGTCACCTGTGTAGTGCATACAAGGCAAATAGGGCCACGTGTTGGTGGACAAATTTTTTAATAAATAAATAAAAAATTTGTCCAAAAATTCATGTAGCTTTATTTGGACAACTAAAAGTATCATCCCACCAAAAAATAAAATGAAAAAAAGGGATTTAATGCCATGATGTCTCATTTTTGTCAAAGCATGGGAAGCCTTTGATTTTCGTCTCTTCCAGGACATTGTCATATTCTTTCACATTTGATGTTGGACTGCAGGTTCAGGATCCAGAGTTAACTGGTGTGAGCCATCTGCTAGTGGATGAAATCCATGAAAGAGGCATGAATGAAGACTTTTTATTAATAATTCTGCATGACCTTCTTCCTCGCCGTCCAGATTTACGTCTTATTCTAATGAGTGCTACCATCAATGCTGACTTGTTCTCAAAATATTTTGGGAATGCCCCAATTATACATATACCGGTATTTATTATTGTTTACCTTTATAGTGTTGAAAGATCAATCATTGAGGTTGCTGAATATATACTGTGCGTACACATCATTTTTCTTTGTCAAAATGGCAGGGATTGACTTTCCCTGTGGCTGAGTTTTTCCTAGAGGATGTGTTGGAGAAAACTCATTATAATATCAAGTCAGAGTTTGACAACGTTGAGGGGAATTCAAGGAGAAGGAGACAGCAAGATTCTAAGAAGGATCCTTTAATGGAATTATTTGAGGCATACTTGCATTCTCACCTTGCTAATTTTCTGTCTTTTCTTTTTTTGTTTTCCCATATCCGCCGAGATTTATGTTAGATGTCATTTTGTATCTAAGTTTAGCTTCTGATTACTTCACAGTCCTTGAAATGCAAATCTGCAATGGATAGGTACATATTGTATGTATTAACAACTTGACATTCTGTGTCCTTGTTGAATTTAGAAATTAGATTACTGATAAGAAAATTTTATTATGGCTGCATAAATTGAGATATAAAGAAGACAGTATAAGACTTCTGGCCACTAATTCTGTAGGCAACTCTTTTGTTTTTGTTTAGTTTTGGACCTTAAAGGAAACATCGAAAACCAGAAATTTTCGTCTGTATATTCTTGGTATCTGAAACTGCTGGACATTTCATTGTGTGTAGAAACTGTCGTTAATCTACAATGCTTGGCCCATATCTCTAGTACTATTTTTTTCTCATGTATCTCAATTCTGCTTTATGAGCATTTGGACAATTTCTAGGAAGTATATGTCGAATTACACATTACAATATCCTGAAATGTGTCATACAGGAATTTCTGCTATAGTTTCATATCATACTCACCATAATATCGTTGTGTTCCATGCAGGATGTTAATATTGATTCTTACTACAAAAATTTTAGTACATCTACAAGAAAGTCTCTTGAAGCTTGGTCTGGTTCACAGCTTGATTTGAGCCTGGTATATACTTTCGGTTATCCATTAACCAATGAAAAGAATTTTCTTTATCAATAGCTTGGAATTTTTTTCTTGCTCAAAAGAATTAGCATAGTGTATCTGATTTTCTGCTTAGGATTTTTTTTCCCCCCTTTTGATGGATGTTCTTTTGCTCAATTGTGTCGCTCCTTCCCATCAATAATTTTGCTAGACAATTTCAGTATTTTTTCAGAAGATTAATAAGAAATGTAATACATACAGGACGAGAGGTGTTATCATCCCAACAAAAAACAGAAAGATGTTTAAGAATTGCTCAGCCATCTGTCCCCCTTTCTTGGACTTCCAACATAATTTAATGAACCAAATTTCATAGGAAGTATATTTCTACTAACATTTGACCTGCAACCAATGGCGGATCTGGGGGTTCCTGGTCCCCTATGATACTTGGCACAAAGCATAAAACAGATTATAAAACACAGCTGCTCTGTTATTCGCTGATATGCCCCAACCTAACCGGCATGTGTAACGATGATACAACATTCAAATTTACGTTTAAGTGGCACTTCCCCTTTCGGTAAAAAAGACTCAGCTCGCATGTTATATAGCTTGGATGGGGTACTTTCCTGTATAGGTTTTTTTCCTCCCATTCTAAAGATAAGATATTTCTATCACTACTTTCTTCTGTGCAATTTCATTTGTTTTTTTTTTTATATATCTCCTGTCTCCAAGTAAAAATAGGATTTTTTTCATGATCATTGTCATTTGTATTTCATTATAGGTGGAAGCAACAATTGAATATATTTGTCGCCATGAAGGTGATGGAGCTATTCTTGTATTCCTTACGGGCTGGGATGACATTTCCAAGTTACTTGACAAAGTTAAAGGAAACAGCTTCCTTGGTGATCCCAGCAAGTTTCTCGTCCTTCCCCTACATGGTTCAATGCCCACCCTTAATCAACGTGAGATATTTGATCGCCCTCCCCCTAACAAGAGGCAAGCACACTTTCTAAGTTCTATCTTTTTTATTGTTACGATTAACTCATTATCTTTTTAGATGTTTAGCTTTTACCAGTTGTTATGGAAATATCTTTTTCTTTTTTATATGTTACGCAATTTTATCAAAACATGCAAAGGTTGCAACCCAAGTACATAGGAAGAACAAGAAAGGATACAACCAACTAGCAAGGCAAAAAGTCTTCAAAATCTACAAGGCTAGAGAATTGGGAGCTATTTTGAGCAGCTAACCAAACATGAAGGGAGTTGAATATTGTGGAATATCAATTTCTTAATTTTCTATAAGCATGATAGTGCATATATGGACTACATGGCTCAATTATTGCTGTCTTGCCTTGCATAGTTTTCATAAATTAAAAGGACCTATGCAAAAGTAATGACACTGCAGTCGTGCAGCTATAGTGTCTTTTTCAATTCATTAACTCCTCCCACACAAATGAGCATAAATTGACTTTTTTTGCTTACTCGCAGTATCATATAATTGTCAAAGTGTGAGAATGATGGGTCTTTATGGTAGCATGGACGTTATAGTTTATTCACAAGAATACTTGGTTTCTCCTTGTATTAACAGTATAGTGTCAATTGGAACACGACCGAGCCTGTGTCTCACTTTTCACGAACAACTTCAAACTTCTTGCCATTTTTTTCCTAGATTCCATATAATTTTTATGAAAGAAATTTTATATATCCTCTACTATTGTAGGAAAATTGTGCTGGCAACAAATATTGCAGAAAGTAGTATCACTATAGATGATGTCGTGCATGTCTTAGACTGTGGAAAGGCAAAGGAAACTAGTTATGATGCTCTGAACAAACTGGCTTGTCTGTTACCATCGTGGATATCTAAGGCTTCTGCGCATCAGGTATACAGTTAGTGCCACAAAAGCGTAATTGCCAATGGGAGGTTCTCGAGAAAAAAAAATGTTTCTCCACCTTATATAGCTTAACTGATCTATTACTTAATTGGAAATCTCTTCTTTTTTCTCCCCCTCTTTTTCTTGTCACTATGGTGAGATAACTTCAGAGAAGAGGTCGTGCTGGCCGTGCGCAACCCGGAATTTGTTATAGACTGTATCCTAAAATGATCCATGATGCAATGCTTCAGTATCAGTTACCTGAAATTCTCAGAACACCTTTGCAAGAGCTCTGCCTGCATATCAAAAGTTTGCAGCTTGGAACTGTTGGATCATTTTTGGCAAAAGCACTTCAGCCACCAGATACTCTTGCAGTGCAAAATGCAATTGAACTTCTTAAAACAATTGGAGCCGTAGATGATATGGAGGAGCTTACGCCACTTGGTTTGTAACATTGGATACAAGTTCTCTATTAGATATCAGCTTTAGGATGTTGACTGTAATCTTAATCATTTATTGTAACAGGTCGCCATCTTTCCACTCTACCGTTGGACCCAAATATTGGGAAGATGCTTCTTATGGGATCTATCTTTCAATGCCTCGATCCTGCCTTAACAATTGCAGCTGCTCTTGCACATCGTGACCCATTTATCCTACCAATAAATAGGAAAGAGGAAGCTGATGCAGCAAAAAGATCCTTTGCTGGTGATTCTTGCAGGTTGGTCATTAAGCTGAGCCGTTCTGCTCCTTTTCCTTCGAAGAGATTTTTTTTTTGAGGTTTCCCTTGATTCCATTACTAATTCCTTAACCTCACCACTTTTTGTATGCAGTGACCACATAGCACTTCTTAAAGCTTTTGAAGGATGGAATGATGCAAAACGTAATGGAAAGGAAAGAGCATTTTGTTGGGATAACTTCTTATCCCCAGTAACCTTGCAGATGATGGAGGATATGAGAATGCAGTTTCTAGATCTATTATCTGACATTGGTTTTGTAGACAGATCAAGGGGTCCTAACGTGAGCCCATATGGTTTTTAATTTAGTATTCCTTCACCCTCCCCACTTTGTTCATTTATTTATTTTTGTATTTTTTTAGTATTTGCGCAATTTCATTTGGAGAGATTTCTCATCGACTGATTTGTGTCTGGTGAGCTAGTGTTGCTTTCTTTCCTTCCTGACGAAATGATTCCAGAACTGTACTGCATTTCAATCCAAAAAAGGATTTGCTGGATTTAATAGCTGTCATATGTTTGTGCAGGCTTACAATCAATACAGCCATGATTTAGAGATGGTCTGTGCAATCCTTTGTGCTGGACTCTACCCAAACGTAGTGCAGTGCAAAAGAAGAGGAAAGCGAACGGCATTCTACACTAAAGAAGTTGGGAAAGTTGACATCCATCCTGCATCTGTCAATGCAGGGGTCCATCAGTTCCCTCTGCCTTACATGGTTTACAGTGAAAAAGTGAAAACGACCGGTGTCTACGTCCGAGATTCCACAAATATATCAGATTATGCTCTACTTCTTTTCGGTGGTAATCTCATCCCTAGCAAAACTGGGGAGGGCATTGAAATGCTTGGTGGTTACCTACATTTCTCTGCATCGAAGAGTGTTCTAGAGTTAATAAGGGTACATTTGTCTCTCGAGATTTTTTTTTGAATGCCTCTTCAAATGAAGTTCCCTTTCATTTTCTCTCTCTTACCATGACTTTGATGAAGTGAATCTGTAATGGGTTTTTGCAGAAATTGCGTGGGGAACTCGATAAGCTTCTGAATAAAAAGATCGAGGAACCAGGGTTTGACATTTCCATGGAGGGAAAAGGAGTGGTTGCTGCTGCGGTTGAATTATTGCACAGTCACAACGTACGATACTAAAATTCGGATCTTTTTCCAAGACTAACATCGTTAAATCTGAGTCATGTTATTCTTCTTCTCCTTTTTTTCTTCTAGAATTAGAAAGTCCAATGCAACATAAAAGGCAGATTCTGCCGCTGATATTTTTGGGCATTAGGATATATGTGATTTAGTTCGGTCGCTGTGATACCGAGTCTTTTTATTTTTTGGTTTACGTACACAAGATTACGTGGAACATGTTTTTGATCTCTGAATTTGTATTATCTATAATATTTATACAGGTTGCAAGATTTTCAGTACTCGGTTTTCATGGTCATAGACATGAACAGACCTAAAGAAAAAAAGGGAAAACTAATATGACAAGTAACTAGCAGCCACAAAAAAGAGTAACTACCACCTCTTTCCGTTTTCAATCTAAAAACCCAACGGCAGCGTATGATGTTTGAGGGCTCGTTTGAAGTTTTGGAATATCTTATAATTTTGTGAATATGAGTAAAATAGTTCAAATAAAAATATTTGAGTTTAGAAAAATAAAGAAAAAAACTGAATAAAAGTATTATAAAGTTAAAAATTATTTAAATATAATTTTTGTTTAGAAGTTTGTAAAAATTGTATTGAATTTTGTGTTCTATTTTAAAGTTGATAAAAGTTATATTAGTTTTTATGTTTAGATAATAATTAAGTAATGATACGATAAAAAAAGTAAAAATTAAAATTAAAAAGTATTTCATGTTAGAGATATATAATATGTTTGGAAATGAAATTATGAATTGATTCTTTTAAGGTTGGCATGCTCACTATTTTCTAACTTCACGATCCAAGAAGCCCATGATCAGAGATTCTTTGCGTATATATCTACCGATTTCAATTAGGCATTCCTTCGTAAGGAACTTATGCACGTGTTCTTGCACGGAATTATAAAATGTCAGCTAAAAATGAAATTAGAAAACATGAGCTTCCCTTTAGTTTATGAAAGAATCAAGAACAAGGGAAAATACAGAAGGCAAGAAAAAGAAATACATCAAGGAAAAATGAATTAATTACAATAATGCAACGATCGACGTGGTGCCCAAAACTTGTTTTGCTTTTGCTACATGAATAAGGTTCGAAACATTCTTTAAAAAAAAAAAATGCATGATTGGTTCAATATGATCATTAATTAGATCGATCACCTGGGTACCAGATCACGGCCTGCAACGACTGATGATGATCATCTCATGCAAGATTCAGCTAATGTTAGCTGTCCTCCCCAACAAATCTTTAGAATTTTGATATTCAGATGATGAACACCAAGAAGATCGTAAAAGAGAGAGGTTGGTGGATGGAAATTAAAGCTGAGCTATATATAAAGCTTATATAATAATTTCCTAAATAGTGTTATTAGTTAATTTTTTAGGATTTTTTCTGGAGCAATATTTTAGGATTATATATATATATATATATCAAGGATTGATGCCGTGATGCCATTTGATTCTTTGTAGCTAGCAGTATTGGATCTATTCCAAAAAGTTTTGTTACTCATCGTCTCTACACACCATTGAATTCTTTTTGGTTGATTTTTCTTATACTTATTGAATTCTTCTATTCATAATCTATATACCATATATTTAATAAGATTAAAAAAAGAAAAAAGAAAAAAGTGTGATGTGTATGCATGGATGATGAATAGAATTTATCATTCCAAAAAACCGAATATATACCAACTCCAGAACTTGGGTTTTATTAGAGAGGACATAAAATCCGTGTGATTGGAGGATGAGACATTGAGAATCAAGAGGAACTCGAGGGAAACCCTATCAAGCGATCTCATTTCTGCCTTTGGAAGAAACTTAAAATGAGCCTCTCGAGGCCCTTAATTAATTGTTTCCCCTGTGCACCGACACCTTGCATCAACCTACGGGGCTGCGACACACCACCTGTGGTCCTCAAGTACAGCACCATTAAATATTCCCAATTTGCCATGCACTTTCATGTGCATGGGGCGCATACGCATTTCCAAGATGCCCTTGAACAAGTTTAAACCCAATATTATTCATGTGCATTGGGGTATGTATAAACGTTCCCAATAACGACCCATATTACTTTGTTGAAACTACTGTATTCTCTCCAACTGACCCACATAGAGAGGATGGAAACTAAACATCGATATATCGCCAAATTGTCCCCGGTGTGGTTCTTGCAACGTACACAAAATTTTGCTACTACAAGAACTACAGCTTGACACAACCAAGGTACTTTTGCCAGGGCTGCATGCAGAAGGTATTGGACAAAAGGCGGATCCCTCTCACTAGGAATGTACCCGTTGGTCGTGGCTGCAGAAAAAACAGAAGTTTGGCTCATGGGAATCTCCCAAATGGCTCATTGGGTCATTCGTATGGGGCCGAAGGGAGTTCCTCGTTTGAGTCGACTAGCTCGATCGTCAATGATGCCTGCTGGTTCACAGATTGATCTTGCACTTGTTTATGCAATTTTTTTTGAATCAACTGCCTGATTCCGAGACGACAGGGTTCGAGTAGCCTGAATTGCCTGATTCAAGTTTGGAGTCTGAGTGTGTCAAACACGATAGCACTTCATGAGCTCGAGCATAACCAACGAACTAGCGGAAGAAATTGGTTTCTTTGGACGCCACACTCTTTCCGAACTCTCTGTGGATAGTTGTCCAAGTTAATTCCAATTATAAGCAGATGTACTTTTGTGGATCGGACTGATCCATTCGGAAGCATCAAGATAGAGCTGAACAATCTGCAAGGTATGACACAAGCAATATTTGTGGGTTGCGGCCACCATTGCCATTGCTAGGCGAAGACATAACTTCTGAAGAAGTAGTATGGTCGATCTCTCAAATGATGTGGAATCATACTTTTCAAGCAACAATGCTGCCAGGGCTCGGAGCAGAAGCACAGGATCCAAATTCATTGATTTATAATTGGTGCCCCTTCGATTTGTCAAGTGGTGATACTTTTCCGAGGATACGATAGACGAATACGATCATTTGATCCTTATTTTACTCAATATGGTTATAATTATGTATAGAATATATAGGATGGCCGGTAAACAACCGTGACATAAATAAGAAATTGTATAGATATATCAGTCCTATAGGCTATAGCTAGCTAAGTCCACTGATCTATATATGTGTGTGTGTGTGTGTTTTTAAGTTTGAAGTCATGATCCATTATTTGTCAATTATCTTTATATCACGAAGACCTTCCCAATTTACATTTCTTGTTCGACAGTATTATCCATCGATCGTACTTAATTATGATATTTATAATATTGTATATTGGGATACTATATAAATATATATATTATATATCTCTCAATTAAAAGCGTAAACCATAAGGTTTGGATGCGATTTAATTTGTGACTAACAAATCAACATGAAGTTTCCCCTAAAAAAAGAATTGCATATGCAGTAATGAAGTTATTTTATCTCTCATTTTCACTCAAAAGTCAACACTACAAGAAATTTAATTTTTAGGGACGAAATTAGTTAGGGACGAACTAAATTTCGTCTCAAAGTCATTTTTGGAGACGAATTTTTCATTTCGTCTCCAAAACTGCCTCAGATACAAATTTCGTTCGAACGGAAAAAAATCCATTCGAACGGAATATTTTGTGACGAAAAAAATCGTTTCAAAAAGAAAAACCGTTCGAACGGGGGATAAAGTGTTCGAACTACCAATTAATTATGTTCGAACAGTATATGATCTGTTCGAACAGTAATAATATTGGTGGGAAATTAAATTTGTTTTCCCAAGAAAAGTTAATAACCATATGAACTTAAATTTATTACTTCAAAAGAAAATTTTTTTCATTAATTTGTTTATCATTATTAATTTGTACATATATTTTTAATTTTATTTTTCCGATAAAAATGATTTATTTTCTGTTAAAGTATATAAATATAACTTTAAAGATAATATTATTTTTTATATTATCATGAACGGCAAGTAAAATGAAAAAAATAAATAAATTAACAAACACGAGAAATAAAAATTATACATTAATTACATCTCAACTATATAATGTTCAATACAATATAAAAAAGTAAAATAATAACTAAAAAGACTATTTGGTGTTGAGCATATCAACATCCTCTTGTAACATTTTCACGTGCCCATCCAGATATCTAAGCTTCTCCATAATGGACTCAACGAACTCAACAAATAGAGCTCGTACCTGATCCAAAGTAACCCCAAGAGGTTGTCTCTCAACAGCGGCAGTAGTACTAGTAGAAGCTGGATCAGTAGGCGAGGCACTAGGCTGTCCTGGTGCAGCCTTCCGCAAGTGCCCCTCGCTCTTGCTGAATGTGATCTTGTTGAGGGGCCCCATCTGTGGCGACCTCCACTCAGTCGCTGAAACTGTAATCCCTGATCGAAGTAGGAAGTTAGATATCAGTAGTGCAAATGGTAGACTACCTCCACTAACATAGCGTGACTCCGATCGGATGCGGTAAAAGAAATATAAGGCCAGATCAATGGGGTCCCCCCGCCCTATCCTCAACAAAAATCTGGCTCGATCGATCCTGAAATCAGTCTTGTGTTTTTTCAGGTCGATGTTATAACCGACAATTAAGTTAAGCATTCTAAAAAATGTTATGCAATCAGCCTGTCGGATCACCTTGCTCCCATCATATGGAGGAGTCGAAGGGTCTCGCACTAGATGACGCACCTGATCATCTGTCAAATCATCATCAGGTAGTTCCACATCCTCACTACCATCCTCACTATCATCCGGCTTTACATGCGGGGCTGGTGTGGGGGATGCGGCATGTGTGTCAAAATCAGATGGTGCAGCTGCTGGTCCCGAAGTAGCCTGTCCAGGATATGCGCCGACCTTGCGCCGGATGTCGAGAAACTCAGCAATAATACGGGGAGAGAAATTAAATTTAACTCCCCGGACTGATAGAGTGTAGAAAAGAGAGTCATCACTCTCCTCTCCCAAGGCACGGTAAAACTCAATGACCATATCTGGGTATGCAGTCCCCTGCTGCTGACAGATCGGTACCCATCCCCGCTCAGTGAAAATAGACTGTATGCTCCGTCCCTCCCACGAAAGATCGGAGAAGTCAGACAAAATGATCTGACGCTCGACGAGTACAGATCTCGACGCCTGAGTAGGAGCTGGTCCAGTGCTACTTTCACTGACTTGGTCTCTTGCACGTTTTCTTCCGGTAGATGCCATTAATATACCTATTGGACCACAAGAAAATTAAGAATATAATTATAAATATTATATTTAAAATATATTATTTAAGAATTACACATAGATTGAACTGTATTGAAATAATCCGTTCAAACTAAGAATATTCCATTCGAACAGCATAGTTATTCGAATGGAAGATTCTGTCAATTCGAACAGGCAACTAATATTCGTTCGAACGGTAAGTGTTTGTTCGAACAGAAATAAATCTGTTTGGCATCATCTCGTTCGAATGGAATGTAACCTCTTCGAACAAGATCGAACCCAAACAGCCATGGCTGAGTCGACTCAGCCATGGCCGAAACTCTAATCTACACCAAAATGGCTCGATTAAATCGGTATAAATGATGAAGAAGTGAATCTAGATCACTTCTACCGATTAAAATCCATAGATACAAACAAACCAAACCAAAATGGGGGGATTTCGAATCCGAAACCCCCCTCCCAAACAAACCTCATTAATCTCAAAAAAATTAACAATAGAAGCCCATACCTCTTAGAAGAGAAAAATGGGGTGTTTCTTCGGCGGTTGAACAGCGGAGATAAGCTGGGACGAGTCGGATGTCGTTTTGGGTTCGAATGCACAAGGTTTGTTTGATGGGAATCGAACTGGGTGTATAAGTATCGTGACACCTCGTTCGAATGGAATAAAAACCCGTTCGAACGATATTAAAATCACTTGTCAATATCCCGTTCGAACGGTTAATACTCTGAATATATTTCTAATTATATAACTATACTAATGTATAATAATACTGATATTACAAAGTACAAAAGTATAAAAATAATCCTAATAATAGTATTATAATGCTTTAATATACAAGTTAATATTTTAATATAACTATATTTTATATCCTAGTTTGGGTATAGTTATAACTATTGACTGAGTTATGATTAACTACATAAGAGGCATTGACTTCATCAAAAGTCTAGCCAAATATTGTAAAATATGATGAATTTTTTAAAAAAAAAGTTACATTGGATTAGCCAAAAACATATATGTGAAGCTTTTAGCCACAGTAAATTTATGGATAAGGATGTTTTAGAGCATTAATAGGAGGATTCATTATTTTTATTTTCAAAATTTGATGAAAAGTATATATTTTTCATAAATTTAAAACCTTCCTATTTATAATAATAATATAGATTCATCAAAATAATAATATAATATTATTTTTTTAATAATAATATTTTTAATTTTTTTTTATATTTTACAATTACAATAACTATATGTTAATTAATAATTTAATTTGATACTTATATTATTATTTCTCAATTTAAATATATTGTGGCTCAAAATTGAGAAATAATAATTTAAGTAAATAAAATAATAGTTAAACATTTGAGCATATGGTGAATCTAATACTAGGATTTTAGAGTTAAAATCATCAATATGCAGAAGATTGGACTCATTTGATGAGTCCAATGCTAATGCTCTAGAGATGTATGGAAAACAGTTACTATATAATTATAACTATTGAATGAGTAATAAGTACTATAAGTACTTGTAATAAAGTACTATATATTCATATAAGTAACTATAATATATAGTACTAATACTAATATAGTATTACTTTAATGTATCATATATATATTATAATATATATACTATAATTAATAAATTTAATTAGTATTATATATTCATATAAGTAACTATATTAGTATGTTAGTAACTATATTACTTTAATGAATCATTTCCCGTTCAAACGTTTTGTTTATCAGTTCGAACGTGAAACTCTAGAGAGAATTTTCCCGCTAAAGGGTTTTACGTTCGAACGGTTATTAAATACATTTCGAACGTAAAACTTTAGGAGGGAGTTTCTCCCGCTCCATGGTTTCGCGTTCGAACGATTAGTAAATAACCGTTCGAACGGGAAACTTTATTCAAATATTTGCAACAGATCTCAGAAATCAGAATCTCCCCCTCTCCCACTCTCACTCCCTCACAAATAAAGTTGCGTCATTCTCCCTCCATCCAGTTCCAAATATTTTCATTTTAATCATTATTTCTATTACTTTTTGTGGAGTTCCTTCTCAGTACACGCAATTCTCATCTCATTATCGGTATATTTTTTATAATATTTTTAGCTTCCTATGATTTACTTACTTTGTTGAAAAATTGTTGAAATTCTTTGATATTGTTGTTGGAATTCTTTGATATTGTTGTGTTGTTACGGTGTTGTTATTACTATATTGAAATTCTTTGAAAAATTGTTTATCTGTTTTTCGTAGTTGAAGTAGAATTGAAATCTGGAACGAACATGTTTGAACGTTTTATTCTTTACGTTCGAACGTATATTCCGTTCGAACGGTGTATATAAAACGTTCGAACGTGTTCTTTCCAGATTTCAATTCTACTTTAACTACGAAAAACAGATGAACCAAAACACAATACACAAACAAACCAAAATACATGTCAAACTTAGAAAGATATTAACTGCAAAAGATAGTCCGTCTATAACTATACAAACTTAAAAATTTTAGACGCTTAGTCGGCTAAGGTCATATTTTGGTTGGGTTTTGGAGTGTTGGGTGAAGAGTCAAGACTTTATGAGGTTTCTTCAAAATATGAAACTTATCATTGAAATTGAAGACCCTCATTCTTATGGTTCTTACCATGCAAGTAACTCAATCCAGTCCCATACCATTTTCAAATTAAAACTATTATTTCTATTACTTTTTGTGGAGTTCATTCTCAGTACCAATTTTAGACTTTACGTTCGAACGTGTTATGTTTTACGTTCGAACGGCATAATACATATCATTGTAGAATTTACGTTCAAACAGTATAATATTTGAATTAATTCACAAACTTCCTCTCAAAAAAACATTACACAAACAAATTTAGAAAATATAATACAGACCATAAAATTTAGATATAAAGTCATAGAAATATATTATACAGACCATAATTAATCAAACTTAGAAAGATTAAAATTAAAATACTCCATCTCCCATCTTCCATGTCCACCACCTTAGCATTGCCACCACCACTATTATTTATGAATAAATCCAAACGCAACTAACTCTTCAAATAAAGCATTGACTTGTGAACTTCCGGAGTTTCCAAAACCACTTTGAAAACCTTGAGTTGGGTTTGTATTGACAGAACCGACAGAACCACTTAGGACATCTTGAATTGGGTTTGTATTGACAGAAGCATATGATAGACAACTTCGTTCTGTCTCCTTTATTAGTGTTGCTAGTTGAGTTGAAAGATTTTCAACCTGCAGAAAACAAAGTAGGATTATAGATCTTGGTTGACAGAGCATATTAGGATTTTAATCATTAAATATGAAAAGAGAACCTGCTGCTAAAGAGAAAAAATATATGAAAAAATTCCATTGATAGGATCTTGAAGCCTAGCTTGCGCTTCACATATAAGTGTGTTAATCGCTTCATAACGATTATCGACCGGGATGCGATGTAGCAGCCTCTTTACATTACCTGCTCCGAAAACCTTATGAACGGCTCCAAATTGAATATATCCAACTGGACCTTTGAAATAAGGAGAAAAAATACATCTCCCACTACATTTCCATCTCAAAAATTTGCATGCTTCAAAAGCAGAACCTCGCCTACCTCGCATCTTGATTGGTGGTGAGAGAGCATTTGGGGTTTAAAATATATAGACGGATGAGCTCGCATCCTTCTCAACCCTGATGAGCTCACATCTCGTGATGCGAGCAGCACACCATAATACCCGGCCAATTGAAGCGGGAATTACTTCGAGACCCACAAAAAGAGAGCATAAACGATAACATCCGGGGGCCAAAGCTCATGAGCGACGGACAATATCCGTCAATTATGGGGATATTATATCCCCATAATTTACGGATATTATGGGGATGATACATCCGTAAATTATGGGGATACATCACCTCATGTTTCTCACACCACCCTGCTCTCATGCGATGTATCTCTCAACTCTCATTTCTCTCAACTCACATTTCTCACACCACCGAGCTCTCAACTGACATTTCTCTCAACTGACATTTCTCTCAACTCTCATTTCTCACACCACCGAGCTCTCAACTGACATTCCTCTCAACTCACATTTCATTGAAATGGCCGGCTATCGTCCTTATAATATTGTTCCTGATTTGAATCGAGAACCTAGTTTGCCACAAACATTATTTTTCACTCCTGATGCTATTAATACCATGATAGCGACAGATAACTATTTCTCTAGCAAGAGTGATGTGGAGGTTGTGGATGGAGGTCGAATAATGACATCTTAATATGCAGCTGTTGTTACTATCATGAGCCGAAAGTTACTCCTCAGGGTAAGTGAGATAGAGATGCTTAAAAAATAAATAAGTGAATTGAATAATAAGCTTGCAAATAAACGAAAAAAAAAACAGATATTAAAAAGACAAAATAAGGAATTAGAGCTGTCTATGGACTTGTATGCAAAAAATTTGGAACCAAAAGTAGCAGAGCTGGAGAGAATGCGAAAACAAATAGAT
Source organism: Cyclocarya paliurus (assembly GCA_029856935.1). Lineage (NCBI taxonomy): Eukaryota > Viridiplantae > Streptophyta > Magnoliopsida > Fagales > Juglandaceae > Cyclocarya > Cyclocarya paliurus. The sequence goes on from CM056951.1 coordinate 34,863,460, forward strand.
GAACCAAAAATAGCGGAACTTGAGACTGAAAGTGCAGGGAATGTCCTCAACCCTGAGAAAAATGCATCAAATGTGTTCAGTCTTCTGGAAAATACCTCAAATGCGCTCAACCCTGATGAAGATGCTTAATATGCGTCTATATGTTTTATTTTATGTATGGACTATATGTATTGATATATGTTTTGATATATATATGGACTCTATGTTTTGATATATGTATGGACTATATGTTCTGTTTTAGCTATATGTTTGTTACAAATGGGCTATATGTTCTATTTTATGCATGGAGATGTGTTAGTTTGATATATGTTTTAGCTATATCTATATGTTATTGAAATCTGAAAGAAATTGTTCATCTATTTTCTGTAGTTGAAGTAGAATTGAAATCTGGAACGAACACGTTTGAACGTTTTATTCTTTACGTTCGAACGTATATTCCTTTCGAACGGTGTATATAAAACGTTCGAACGTGTTCGTTACAAATGGGCTATATGTTCTATTTTATGCATGAAGATGTGTTAGTTTGATATATGTTTTAACTATATCTATATGTTATTGAAATCTGAAAGAAATTGTTTATCTGTTTTCTGTAGTTGAAGTAGAATTGAAATCTGGAACGAACACGTTCGAACGTATATTCCATTCGAACGGTGTATATAAAACGTTCGAACGTGTTCGTTACAAATGGGCTACATGTTCTATTTTAAGCATGGAGATGTGTTAGTTTGATATATGTTTTAGCCATATGTTTGTTGATGCACGCATTTGTTTCCAATAGGATATTAGACATGGATAAGAGTTGGATGTTGTTGGGAGAGATAGACTTGGGTGAGACTATAAGGAATATGCACAAGGGGTGAAGTTGTTTTTAGAGTTTGCTCGCATGAGCGTTGATAGTCGAGGATATATAAGATGTCTGTGCAAGAAATGCAAGAATCTTAGTTATAATTTGTTAGTAGTAGAAGATAATTTATTTGTAAATGGAATCGATCCTAAATACTCACCTTGGGTCTTACATGGCGAACTATTTCTCAAAAGAGTTAGATTTGGTAGTCAGACCAATCAAATAGATGAGGGTAACGACACCGAAATAGAGGACATTAATGTGGATGATCCTGATGACAGTGACGATAATGGAGAGGATATGACTGAGATGTTAGGTGATCTGGGTGCAGGAATGTTTGGGATGAGGGATGGAGAAGGAACATCTGCACAATCATTTGAGAGAAATGATAACTTTGGAAGATTGTGGGAGGATGCACATAGAGAGTTGTATGCGGGGTACACTTGTCATAGCAAGTTATCCTTTACGATAAGGTATATTAAGTCTATTTGTCGTATTTCTGCCAAAGCTATCGACATGTTACTTGAATTTGTTAAAGAGACTCTTCCTCAGGATAATGTAGTACCCCGTAATTTTTATGAAGCGAAGCAATTGAAGCGAGGGCTAGGATTTGATTATAATATCATCCACGCTTGTAAAAATGATTGCATTCTTTACTGGCAACAATATACAGAATTTGACTCATGCTCAGTGTGTCATGAGTCAAGATGGACATCCGATAAACGTAATGTACCCCACAAAGTTTTAAGACATTTTTCGTTGATTCCTCGACTTCAAAGACTGTTTACATCAAGGATAATTGTGAAAGATATGTCATGGCATCACATAGAAAGAGTCCAAAATGAAAACTTCCTCTCGCATCCAGTAGATTCTTTACAATGGAAGAAATTTGACAAAGAGTATCCATGGTTTACCGAAGAACCTCGCAATGTACGTCTTGGTTTAGCAACGGATGGTTTTAATCCATTTGGCAACATGAGCACTTCTCATAGTACTTGGCCTGTCATATTAATGCCTTATAATTTGCCACCTTGAAAGTGTATGAAGGATCCTTATTTTATGATGACTCTATTGATACCAGGGCCAAGGTCACCAGGGAATGAATTAGATGTATATCTGTAACCACTGATTGCAGAGTTGAAAGAGTTGTGGGATCAGGGTGTCAATACATATGATGCAGCGACATCGCGGGAGTTCAAGATGCATGCCGCAGTAATGTGGACAATAAATGATTTTCCAGCATATGAAAATTTGTCTGGGTGGAGCACAAAAGGTAAAATGGTTTGTCCTGTTTGTAATAAAGATACACATTCTCAGTAGTTGAGTCATGGTAGGAAATTATGTTTTATGGGACATCGTCGTTATTTACCACATGATCATAGATGGCGTTCAAATAGAGCTATGTTTGATGGAAGGGTTGAGCGTAGGTTATCGCCACCAGAGTTATTTGGACATGATATTATCGTACAGTTGGGGAATGTTTTAGAAAATAAATTTGGGAAACATACCAGGGTTCGAAAAAGAAAACGACAAGTAGTGAAGTTGAATTGGAAAAAAAAAGTATTTTTTTTTAGTAACCATACTGGTCTACATTGACACTGCGCCACAATTTAGATGTTATGCACATTGAAAAGAATATATGTGAGAATATATTAGGTACTCTGATGTCAATAGAAGGGAAGACAAAAGATACAGCTAATTCTCGTAAAGACTTAAAAGAATTGGGGATGAGACCGGAGTTGCATTTGCAAGATAATGGGTCGTCAGTATACATGCCCATTGGAATGTATACACTCTCAAATGATGAGATAAAACAATTTTGTGATTGGTTCTTGACAATCAAATTACCCGATGGCTATGCTTCACACATGTCAAGATGTGTTCGAACACATGATTGGAAGATAACTGATCTTAAAAGTCATGACTACCATGTATTTCTGCAGCGTTTGTTGCCGGTTGGTGTGCGTGGAAAGCTTACTCGAAATGTTCGTATAACTCTCACAGAATTAGGAGGATTTTTCAGAGACATTTGTAGAAGAACGTTGAAAGTTGATGCATTGTTAAAAATGGAAGCTGATATTGCAGTAATATTGTGCAAGTTGGAGAGTTTGTACCCGCCTTCATTCTTTGATGTAATGGTTCATTTGGCTGTGCACCTACCTCGTGAGGTTTTAGTCGCTGGTCCGGTTCAGTATAGATGGATGTATCCTATTGAATGATTTTTAGGAAAATTGAAGCGATCTGTGGGGAATAAAGCTCGTCCAGAAGGTTCGATTGCGGAGTCATATATTGATAATGAGTGGCATACATTTTGTTCAATGTATTTTCGTGAGGTTGATACTAGATTTACAAGACTAGACCAAAATTATGAGGGTGGAAGAGAGGCGGGAATCTTGTCAACATTTACTGTGTTTTCCCAGACAGTACGTCCCATAGGCGCACAAAGGGGCTACGATCTATGTGGGCGAGAGTTTGAAAGAGCTCGATGGTATGTCTTGAATAACTGTGCAGAGATTGACTACTATTTGAGGTTAGTGATGATCTTCTAAATTAATTATGTATAATAATATAACATTTTTTGTTACTACAAATTAATCATTCACACGAACCTACGCAGTGAACATATACAACTACTTCGCACGAATGGTGTAACTGACGTAGAAAGAAAGCATGAAGAGGAATTTGCTTTATGGTTTGAACATACGGTATTACTGTAAAGTTTCATTTTATAATATGAATTTCATACCACTAAAATCTATCTTTTTTTATATAATAATATTTATTGATGTAGGTTGTATCAAAATATGTTGAAAATTCAGAAGAAATTTCACCAGAACTGTATGTTCTGGCTTGTGGTCCGTCTAGGCGGGCCATCCAGTACTTAGGATGTTTGGTGCGTGGATATAGATTTCACACAGCTGACAGAGAAAGATATAGGAAAACTCTAAATTGTGGGGTTGTAGTCGAAGGAAGTCATGGGGATGATAACATTGACTTCTATGGAATTGTGAAAGATATTATAGTGTTAAAATACGTGAGAGGATATATGGTCTGGTTGTTTAAATGTAATTGGTGGGATGTCTCAAATCCTAGGTTGGGAGTGCGTAACGATAATTACTTTGTGAGTATCAATACATCTCGCACATGGTATGAGGACGATCCTTTCGTTCTCGCTTGCCAAGCGAATCAAGTATTTTATTTAGATGATCCAGAATACAGAAACCCATGGCGGGTAGTGGAGAAGTTTGCACCAAGAAATGTATATAATACTATTCCAGAGACAGAAGAACCTTCAGAAGAAGTTGATACTCCAACAAATGAAGAAGCATATCAAGAAAACGAAGTAGGCATCAATCTCTTTGTTGATCTCAGCCAATATGATATGGTCCCATTGCATAAAGAAGATGTTCAACCCGAAATAATTGAGGGTGAAATATCAGAAGATGATGAATCAACTGAAGTGTCTAGCGAGGATGAGGGTGATTGGTCTAGCAAAACAGATAGTGAATGAATTTCAAATATCAATTTTTGTAAGTATTATTTGTTTAAGGATATCCATAATGTTTGTTTGAATAATAATTTGTTACAATTTCAAATAGATATGCCTCCTAAACGTAAAGCAACACGTGTGCCATCCCCATCCATTACTGATTCCCCGTGTGATTCACCTGTCATGAATAGTCAGCCAACACTATCAGACTCAGAACAAGGTATTTTATCAAATTAAATACTGCAGTTTATGCTCAATTTAGGTAATATATATATAAAATAAAAGTATTTAATTCAAATACTTGCTTTAATTACTGTATATAGCTGTTGTAAGCCAGCGCCGAGGTAGAGGCACTACAAGGAGTGTCTACATAGAAAAAGTAAGAAAAGTTGGTAAAATTAAGTTGATATTCCTGATTATCATACCGGTGGCTCTGAAGATTCAGCAGCATGGCTTGTTTCTTTTGTTGGTACGCTTACTCGCACGTATGCACCTATTGCTACATCCTCTTGGTCTAAAGTTCCACAAGAAGTGAAAGATTACATCAAAAAATGTTGTTTGGTAATAACCTACATTTCAAGTAACTAAGTATTATTCATGTTACTTTTTGAATATTTGGTATTTATACTAATTGTTTACAATTATTGGAAGGATGAGTTTGAGCTTGATTTTGGCCGACGAGAGGATCGATTAACGGTTGAGGAGTTGATGTCGAATGCATTTCGGAGGTACAAAGGTCGATGTCATGCACATTATAAGAAATTCAGTATTACACCCAAAATCCATTCCAAGCAATACCACCAAATGAATGGGAGAAGGTTTGTGATATGTTTGAAGATCCTGCTTATCAGGTAATTTCGCTGCTCTATTTTTTTAATAGTATATTATGATAGATGTATTAAACATATATATATATTTTATTTTTTTAGCAACGGAGTACTGTAAACAAAGCAAATAGATCAAACTTGAAGATACACCATCATGCGGGTTCTCGATCTTTTCATCGTTTGTCTAACAAAATGGTAATTTATTCTACTCCCTATTAAATATTAACATATAATACACTTTTCTGATTTAAGTTCTAATATATATATATATATTTTTTTGCAGAAAGAAGAAAGTCTTGCTGACTATGATCTGACCCAATTGTATGCAAAATCACATAAAAATCGTGATGCTGTTTGGACCAGTCCCGAAGCAGAGGCAAATTATGTAAGTTTAAGTTTCTTTAATTCCATTGTAACTATAGTTTTGTTACTTATACTAACTAATATGTTTTTGTTTTTGTAGGACAAAATGATATCTCTCAAGGAAGTTAATGCGGATCCATCTGATGCATCATCTGTCATCGATGTTCAGATCATTTCTCAAGTTCTTGGATCACGTTCTGGATATTTGAGAGGCTTAGGACGTTGCGTTAAACCATCTTCAACATCATCATCCTCTTCTCAAGCTAGATCGAATGACGACAAAACTAAAAAATTGGAGGAAGCAGCACTTGAAATAGAGCGATTGAGGTCTAAGGAAAAAGAGTTACTGATCAGATTAGATCAAGCAGCAGATCTTGAGACAAGATTAGAAGAGAACATGCAGAAGAGATTGGAGATGGAGGTACAAAAAGTTATGCTTCAGTTGCAGTCAGTTATGTCACAAAACTCTACACCACCACCATAATTGTAAAACTTTTTTTTTTCTTTAGGGTTAATACATTATAAAATTTCAAAACATTTGAACAATTGACATTTGAATTATATTTTGTGTAATACTAATATGGTATTTTTAATTAATTTGGTTCTGTTCTGTATGCTTCATACCGTTCGAACGGTAAATAACCAGTTCGAACGGTAAAGTACCAATTCTAAATCCATTCGAATAAACAAATAACCATTCGAACAAAAAATAACCCATTCGAACGAATATCACGGAATACAGTTCGAACGGACGTAATTTGCATTCGAACAAAATTTATTGGTTCGAACAGTATCAAAATTTATTGGTTCGAACGAACGTTATTTGTTCGATTCAAAATTTTATTTCGTTCAAATGGACGGCTAGGTTCGAACGGAAAATATTCCATTCGAACACTCATTTCGTTCGAATAGTATCAAATATGGTCATTTGTTCGATTCAAAATTTTATTCCGTTCGAATGAACGTGTCGGTTCGAACGGAAAAATATTCCATTCGAACAAGATATTGAGATGAAATTAGTTCGTCTAAAAAAAAATAATATCAGTTCGAACGGTTTCGACTGGTTCTGCAAAATTTCGTCCCTAAAAGTGATTTTTTGAGATGAAATTCAAATTTCGTCTCCAAAAATATTTTGAGACAGCCTTTTAAAGACAAATTAGGGACGGAATTTTTTTATCTCCAATTCTTTTTTAGGACGAAATTATGATTTTTTGAGACAAAATTTTTTGTCTCAAAAAACCATTTCTCTTGTAGTGCAAGTGGATCAAGCAGTAATGATCAGTATGCCTACTTTTTTTAGGAAATTATAATATTACCCTCCAATAAATTAGGAACCCTAAACTATCGAAATTAATTACACACCACACCCTCAAACTTATAAAACAAATTACAATTTGTATCGGCCTCCATTAGAATCGATTGTACCGTTAAGATCATTGTGTCAAGTCAACTATTTTCGAATTATATATTAATGTCTATATATCCATCTTAACTGTTAAAATTAGATTAAGATATTATTTATCTTTTTTTACAGTTGAAGGATACAATATATAACCAGTTATATATGATAGTTTAAATAGAGCTATGGAAATTAGTGTACGTATATTCCTTTGTTATATTTTCCTGCTACATATATTATACGTTGGCTTGGCATATATAGTAATCAAAGGTCTGATCCAATATTATTATTGTTTATAGCAAAGGATATTTGAATTAAGGTCTATGCAAGCAGGGTATATTTAATTTCTCAATTATTTGATCTTCTAATTCGATGATCTTATCTAGCTAGCTATATATCCAAAGTATATATTAATGCTTGTTAAGGGTACGTAATTTGAAAAAGAAGCTAGCTAGCTGGAATTGGGACTCATGTTCGCGCGCGTAACGCGTTAAATTAGAAAGATGCGTATTTGGTTAGCGTCCATATTGTTGGATGCCATGCTGTACTGGGATCAGGCCCGATTACGTGCACATATGAAATACTAAATGGACCGAAAAGATCAGTAGTACCGCATGCAGGACGCTGCATGATCAATCTAATCCATTCAAACAAACGTTGTATATAGACATGATCATGATGGTGCAACAATCTGCATGTATGAATCGCGCGGCGCCGCAATTTATTATATACACGTACTGGCCATGGCGTGCGTACGTGATATTATAATTTCAAACATTTTACACGCAATAGAAAGAAAGGAATATTGCTGAGGCCTGTAATTCCCAACTCGCACGTACTCATGATAGATATAATATCAGGCGGCCAGCGCCCGCAGTTTGTAGAATATGATCATGTATATCTACTTCTTCATACATAATTGACCGTAGAATTCATAGAAGTAAGAGAGATACTGCACGCCAAATGGATGCAAGTTGCAAGAATCGTATGACCAGTTTTGAATTCAGGTCGAATTGAAGGAGGAAGTTTCTATATATCTTTGCTGGTCATGAATACGTACATATATGTCTGGCTGAAAAAACTTGGAACATGAACACCTACGTACGTACCCAGGTCTCTGCCTTGATATTATGAAGAGTGTTCCCTTTTTGGACCTGAATAGGCTGAATTATTATAATTGAATGAAAGCCTTTTTTTAATTTTATGTATTTAACCTTAGATTAATTAGCCATATTAAAAAACCTAGCTACCTTTCGCATAAAAGTGCATGCATGAAGAAAAAATAGTAATTTTCTATCGTTGACCTTCGCAGAATTTGTGAACCACGTGTTATCCAGCTAGGGGGTATAACAATTAAACATATTCCATTCTCTCTATATATAAGTATCATTTGAATTTTATGTTAATTTTGTACGTCATGTTTTTTCAACGCTGAATTAATTTGGTCTTCCTTGGTTGGAACATTCAAAGATTAAAATATTATAATGATTAAGCGAGGCTAGTCTCCGGCACTTGAGGCTAGAAATTGGCAAATTAATTAATTAGTGGGCTTAATTAGAAACTTGGAAGGGGTAGAACTAGAAATATATACATATATATATTTATATATATATGCAACTTATGATCCCATGAAATTAAGCACATAATGATCCAAGAAAACTACTCCCAAAATCATCATCGAATTGACGATCGATCGACCTTTCAGAAGAATTAGAAAGGGTCCAAAAGTTTGATCGTATCCAATTAATGTTTTGAAGGAGCTAACTAGCGCATGAATCACGTACGACTAGATCTTAATATAATATTTTAATAAACCACCCATCTAGTACGCTGCTAATTAGCATACGGTTGAACGACGATGGAGTTAATTAAATTCATGCCCAGTACTCGACATGATCAGAACCCACATTTGCATATAATATGCCGTGCAACTGTGGCAGCTTGGATTTATCATAACGATATATGTATGAATTAAGAGACATGGTCACCATCATTTGCCATAGAACGAACGTACGGCCGGCCAGTAATTACTTTCGGTGAAACATGAGGGTTTGGGTTTCCCATGTGTAAGCTGTAAGCTTAATTATATTAAAATTCTTTGTATTCCTATAAAAAAATATTAAAAAAAGTAAGCTTAATTATATATATTTGACGTTATTAACAAGGGAAATTATATTATTAACGAGAATATATATATATATATATATTAATATATGGTATTATACTATAGTACCGCATCGTATATATACTAGTCATTACAGGCCTACATTTTTACTTAGAGAGAGCGGTACTTCTCTGTATAAATAATAATGTAGGCGACAAAGTAATTAGTACTTATTGATCATGAACCAATTAATTAGTAGTAATCTTGGGATTAATGGCTTTTCTGATCCTCCAGACCACAGAGATCGTCAACTTATCGAACTATATCATGTACAAGAGGAAGATAAGTTCTCTTTTACCCCTAACAGCTTGCGGTAATTAATTCTTCATATTAGGAAATTCAATGACATGACAATGCCCCCTGAATCCCTGACTAGAATATGAGAATATCATGTAATTAGCTATCTTATATATTGATTCAACGGAATATATATATATATATAGAGAGAGAGAGAGAGAGAGAGGGGGGGGGGGGGGGGGGATCCTGATCAACAGATGATCTAATAGTTATTGAACATAAATGTTAATGCACTAACTGATAGACGTACGCAGGGCTAATTTATCTTCTGGTTTTAGAAAGATAAAAGAGAGCCGGATTTCGAGAACGTCAAATGCTCCGGAATGATATATATATATATAAATATATTTATATACATCTCTTTGTTTTTACAGTCTCAGGCCGTGTTTTTACATGATAAAAGATAAAATGATTGCGTTCCGGCCTGGTCGTTGCAGCCAGCTTGAATACAGGCGCCGTGATCAGTGCATGGAGATCCAAGTAATATTGGTTATCAAAATGTACGTAAAAGGATTTTCTAAATTAGCACGCTGTTAATTATAGCTCATCTATTACAAATTCAAGTAGAAAATGTCCTAGTTAGCTAGCTTCAGCTAGGTCGGTGATAAGCTGCTGGTTCGTCGAATACCTGACATGGGAAGCGCGCAATTAGTGGCAACAATGAAAACTAGGATACTATGAAGAAAGATGGGAAGATAGGATACGGCCTTTCATTATTATCTTTTGGGAAGAAGAATTACTCATATATATTATTCTAAATTCGTGCGGCCATTATAACCACTTTAAAGGTAACAATATTGAAAATGGAGAAGAAACAGTTCATGAAGTACTACTACTTGCATATCTATTAATTTTCTTAATTGTGATCATATATATATGGACAGCCATATAATTAACATAATCTCGATCCGCTAATTCCAAAAGAAAAATATATCTAATATTTTTACTTAATTGACCTCATGTGTATCATATTGTAGATGAACATTATTGAAGTATTTTTTTTTTTTTGCCCATAATATGCAATTCCAAGCGATTAAAGAAAAGTGCCGGCACAGCTACTAATATTAGTGATTTGCAATGATCTTACATGAATTTCATCATATATTTTGGGGTCTAATAATTAATTCATCCCCACGTACGTAATCCAATAATTAATTATGTACAAGTGCATAAAAGGATCCTTCAAACAGAAAGGCACAATTTACTCGATCTCCCTGATCAAGACGGATACCAAGAAAGCAAATTGTTTGGTATACATGGAGAACTCTTCCATGCCCTAGCGTGCAATTTAAGTACTTCTCTAGCTTTCTCTCTAGCCTTGTTCCCACAGTCCACTTGAAGAACTAAACACAGCTTTGCCACAACGCCAAGCTGCAACATTTGCTGAAGAACAGCCGGAGCTGGAGAGAACTTCGAAATGGACCAAAGAATTCTCACCGCCCTGTCGCTCCCGACCTGGGAAACCCTGAGAATTTTCTTTGATACAATAGCCAGTCCCGCTCCGTGCTGTAAAAGCTCGGCCCTTCCCTCCGCACATCCGCACAGCATTTCCAACGCCATTAAAATCATTTCACAAGTCCTCCGTTCGGAAGAATCAAGAAGAAGTTCTATCAAAATAGAAACTGCGCCCGCTTCGACTGCTTTTGTTCTGTTTCTTCCCCATGGACAAAGCTGGATTAGTAATTTCAATACAGCTTTGGAGGCCTGCTGCGAAATCTGATCGCCCAAGACTTGGACTATTTCGATGAAGAATTCGGTTCTCAAACCGGTCATCTGCATCCCTTCAGCCACTTCAAACATAGATTTCAATAATAGAACCGCATAAACGCGAGAATCGTAGTTCCCACGTTGCATCACTCGCATTAAGCTGCTGGTAAATTCATCATTTTTCCCAGTGAGGCTCTTTAGGCCGGCTTCAGAAACTTGGAGACTGTGGAGGATGCTCAGGGCTTCACAGCTTGCACTTGTAAAGTCAAGGCCATCATCCGAAACTTCTTCTGATGCCGAATAATTGTTACAGACGATTGACGCTAGGAACTGAACGGCACCTGCAGCTTCCATGCAACGTTTATTGGTTTCGCTCTCGGAAGCGATTGAGCGGAGCTTTTCTAAACATTTCATCTTCAACTGTGGGGATTTGGCATCGTTGATTAGCTTGGAAATCTGATTTTTGTGGATCGGAGGCTTGGGTGTTGGAATCCTTTCGATGCCATGTGAAGCGTTCATGATACACCACGATTGGATCAATCTCCGGAGAGTGTGGTTTTGTGTGAGATCACAATCAACAGGGAGAGCTTGTTTTGTGACCGGGCAGGTATTGTTTTTCCCGGAAAACAACCATTTTTCGATGCTTTCACGGTCGTAGGTTATCCCAGTAAGGACTGTAACAGGATCCTTCATGATTTCAAGCGAGATGGGGCAGAGAAAGAATCGAGGAACATCGATCTCATCCATCTAAAGCCGATTACCAAGAAGATAAAAACCCGGAAGAATTGAGTATATATTTGACAGAGGGTAGCTAGGTAGCTGGGTTGCGAAGCTATTGCAGAGTTGTGAATTAATGGGTTTTGAAGACGTTGGGGGTGCATTTTATATACGTGTGGCCGAGTGAATACTGACCAGGCTTTCAAAATTGGAAAGTCAAAACACGGAAAATAGGAGCGTTGAGAGAGAGAGAGAGAGATGAGATGACTTTTCCAAGCTATTATTGAAAGGCTCAAGGAGGATCAACTTTACCAGGTCAGGAATGGGTGTTGAATAGCACATGCAGATATAAATATATATAATGTATCATCCCATGCCCTTCCCTACCTTTTGACTTTCTCTCTCTAGAACCACGCTCTGCTTCTCTCTCAAACTCGTGTTTTCTAAGCGTCAACTTGCCGACAAAAGCAAGTGGAGGCTAGGCAACGAAATCACTCTCATTGGTTTTAGTAGTAGTAGTACTTGGCCTTAATAGTTAATGTGATCTGGCCAACATGTACATTTCTTGGGTTTTGATCACGTACTTCTTACTTGTCTGCTAATTAACTAGTACTTTACTTTATGATTTGATTATAATTGCATGCATGGGAGTGATTAATATTGATCCTCCCTCCACCGTATGATCTGGTTATTAATTAATTTAGAGAATGCATGATATATAGAGGCCTGCATGAAGGCTCGGGTAAAAAAGAAAATGTGAAAAGTAATTTGAATCTAATGGCCGTCACGGACATTAATTGACCTCGATCGATCCAGCCTTGTAAATACTAGTCGGAGAATGGGGGCTAATTTTTAGATTTCATTAATCAATTACCAATTACCGGAAAGTCAACTGTATATATATATATATATATATAGGTGATCAAATTTGAGATCAAGCCCTCATGATCTGATCTTGATTGATGTTCCAACTTATATTTTACTTCCAACGGTCGGTCGGCTTTGTGACTATTTGATTGCATATAACATAAACATTAATATATTGATTCAGAGAGATCCCAACAAGTAATTAACCTTATCATGATCATCTACATTTTGGCAGCATGATTTTGTTTTAAAATCTCATTTAATTTAAAAGTTTTAATTAATATGCAATTTCATTATGTCATTTAGCATGAGTTTTTCTACACGACACGAGACAACATTAATATTATATATAAAGTACTGCGGTCCCTATCAGAAAATTAGATCGAGTCGTATGCTATTTGTTTGTTCTGATCTTAACGTAAAATATATATGATGAAGTTGTTCACAAATGAGTTTCACCAGCTTCGATCTTGCTAAATAACCCAATACAATAAGCCCTGCTGATCATGATACTCGCGCCCAATCTTACAAAAATCTAACTTCTTTCCTAATTATTTGAAGCCTACGTATGTTTCATTTCCCACCAGATCTCACCTTTAATTAATTAAATAGGAAAAAACCTAGCTACGTGTTTTTATGAACAGATCATATTCGACTTTTGACTTGAAATAACAGTACTACTACTGCGTTTTTGTTTGTTTAAACAATAAACATCACGTAGTTGTTGTAAGCTCTTACATCAGCAAAGTATTTGGACGTATGTTCCCAAATAATTTTCTTATAATATATATATATATATTAATGTGTCGATGAAAACGTGGTCGATCCAAAGCCATATATTGTATTGATCAAGCTAAAAAACAAACAAGCTAAGCTAGACTAGAAATAGCTAATTAGAACAAATTTATAAAAGAGACAAAAAAGAAAAAGAAAAAGTGGAAGCCCTACCACAAGACAACAAGATTATGGTGGGTGGGGGAAGTCGCATATTGGCGTCGGTCGTGAAATACTGGCACGTGGTATATAGTCAGTACTGAGAAGTAGTAATCGAGAATAGTACGTAGGAAAGTGGGAAGTGGGAAGTGGCAACCATATCCACAGCCAAAATGTCAAAGCCGCCAGCCAAGTCGGAGTCTTAGCAAAGAGCGCATTTACTATTTAGCAATGCTGACCTGTCCTTATCTACTACTTGCATTGCCGGCTGGCTAGTAGATACTACCACGAGCTGATCTGCATGGATCATTGCGAACATCATCACACTGATTTAGATCATGCCGTGTGCGTGTGCCCGCAGCTTTGCCGTTTATTCATTGTACGAAAAATGAATATTTATGACTATTTATTTATTATGAAAAGATTATTTATGATCAAAATAAATTTATTTTAACTGTAAATAATTATTTTGTTAAAATTAACTAATCATAAATAAATAACTTTTTTGTAGTGGATGTTCGTTTTAATTAAGGTTTCTCCACTTATTTCTTTCCTCTTTTTTTTTTTTTTAATTTTAGTTATGTTGTAATTGGAATCCCGAACATCTTGTTAATTTTCACGTGCAATGAAAATATTATTGGACTCTATGATCGATTCAGAAAATCTAACAACTTCCTTTTGAAATTTCCTGCAATATCCTTATAAAGTTGAATTTTCTTTAGAGTTGATTAATTAGGACCTCGATAGCTAGATTTTTCTGGAATATGCATGCATGGCCGGAATTCTCGTCTTTGATTTATCTCTAATTAGGAATTATTTATCCATCCCAAAATATCATTATTTTTCCTGAAAATGCATAAGACCATGCATTTCATAAAAAATATATATATATTTGAAGCTTAATTAATTTAAATAAAAATACTAAACCGTAAGTGGTTTTGTTTTATTTCTCGAATTTAAATCATATATATATATACTGTAAATGTAGTGTCAATACATTTATTCACATGTTATGTATATATTAAATCTGACCCTCTATTTCTTTGTGACTTATGGATGGTGAACATGTGGCCGATTATGAGACCTTGAAGATTCACTTGCTGGGCTGGTAAATCACGTGCTACACTCGTGACCTGTAAGCTGCAACCGAAAAGGCCTCAACCCTGAGTCGCAGGATCTTGACACGTGGTAGCATCTGATGTCTTCTATATATATGTGCTGCTACCCGATGCCTTGTAACCTAATTCATTCGTGTACATTCTGTATTCTGAGAGAGAGTTTTCGAGAGGGTTGAGAGCAGAGGGAGGGAGAACCTAGGGTTTGCTAGGGTTTCACTGTGAAAAGAAATCAGTGCGATTTCTGAGAGAGAAAGTGAGGATAGTGAATGTAATGGTTCTGAGGCTTCTCTGTGGAGACTGTGATCATTAATAAATCTCTGAGGCCGTTCCTGCCGTGGATGTAGACCATTAGGGTCGAACCACGTATATCTTGTGTTGATTCTTTTATGTTTTGTTTATTTCTGTCAATTTCTCTATTATTATTCTTGCTATAGTCTCTGTTCCTGCTAAATCTTGTTCTGTTTTACTATTGGTAGTACGCTGGTTTTGGATCTGTTGGTTATGCTTGGATCTGGTTGATTTAATCAGTACAAATTTTCGATATCAATCTTTCTTTATTTTTAAGTTCATTTTATTCAAGGCATTTCTGGTTAAACTTGTATAAGTGATTCTTGCTTATTCTTGAACTGGTTTGTAATTACTGTTAAGTCTTGTACATAGAGAGACTCAGGGCTGTTTTTCATTACAATCTAGAGCCTAGGTTGATGGGGACCATGAGGTTTGATGTTGAAAAATTTACTGGGGAAAACGATTTTAGGCTATGAAGGATCAAGATAAGGGCATTGCTAGTCCAACATGGACTGCAAGATGCCCTCCTTGGCGAGAAAAGGAAAGGGTCTTCCTCAAAAAAGGAAGACAAGGAGTCTGTCCACAAGGACATTCTCCAGAAGGCACATAGTGCCCTAATCCTTTCCCTTGGGGATAAGGTTTTGAGAGAAGTGGCCAATGAGGACACTGCTGCTGGCATATGGCTGAAATTAGAGAAACTTTACATGACTAAGTCCTTAGCCAACAGACTCCATAAGAAAACTAAACTGTACACCTTCAAGATGACCCTTGGAACTCCTATAGGGAAGCACCTTGATGAGTTTAATAAAATCATCCTAGACCTAGTAAACATAGATATTAAGGTGGAAGATGAGGATCATGCCATTTTACGGATGAGTTCTTTAGACTCATCTTACCAAAGCCTAAAGGAAACCATGATGTTTGGGAGAGATTCTCTTACACTAGATGAAGTACAATCTGTTCTTCATACTAGGGAACTACAAAACAGAGGGGACTCTAAACAAAATCATGGGGAAGGCCTGACTGTAAGGGGCAGATCAGAAAAGAGAGAAAAGAGGGGCAAGAATGATAGTAAGAAATTTAGGTCTAAGTCAAAGGGAAAACATTTTAAATGTTTTCAGTGTCATAAAGAAGGGCATTTCAAGAAGGACTGCCTTGAAAGGAAAAACAACTTAGATAACAAAACCAAAGAGGCAGGGGATGCCTCTGTGGTATTAGAGGGATATGAGAGTGCTGAGGTACTCACTGTAAGTGAGGTTGACTCAAAAACAGATTGGATAATGGATTCTGGTTGCTCCTTCCATATGTGTCCCATAAAAGAATGGTTCGAGACATTTTCTGAGTTAGATGGAGGACATGTAATCTTAGGAAACAATAAGTCCTATAAAATCATAGATATATGGTCAGTTAGACTAAAAATGCATGATGGTATTGAAAGGGTTTTGAGGGAGGTCAGGTTTATACCTGAGTTAAAGAGAAATCTAATTTCTCTTGGCATGCTTGATCTATCAGGCCATTCCTTCAAATCTGAGGCAGGGTTTCTTAGGGTTACAAAAGGGTCCTTAGTTGTTATGAAAGGGGTGATAAAAAATGGTTTGTACAGACTACTTGGAAAGACTATTGTTGGGGAAGCCTCCCCTGTACAGAAAACTGTACAGAATCAATCTGTGCTATGGCACAGGAGACTTGGGCATGTGAGTCAGATGGGCCTTTTAGAATTGCAAAACCAAGGGCTGTTACGCAACCAGAATTTAGGCAATCTACCCTTCTGCGAAGATTGCATCTATGGGAAGACCAAAAGGGTAAGTTTTAAGTCAGCAACCCATAATACTAAACAAACCCTAGATTATGTCCATTCGGATCTATGGGGACCTGCAAGACTAAATTCACACAGTGGAGGGAGTTACTTCCTATCTTTTGTGGATGACTACTCTAAAAAGGTTTGGGTTTATATACTTAAAAATAAAAGTGACACCTTTGAGAAATTCAAAGAGTGGAAGTCCTTGGTAGAGAACCAAGGAGGCAGAAAAATAAAGGTTTTAAGGACTGACAAGGGCCTAAAGTTCCTCTCAAATGACTTTAACTTGTACTGTAAAAAAGAAGGGATTCTAAGGCATAAGACAGTAAGGGAAACTCCTCAATAGAATGGGTTGACTGAAAGAATGAATAGGACCATCTTAGAAAGGGTAAGATGTATGCTGTCAAATTCAGGGCTGCCCAAAACTTTCTATGCAGAATCTGTCAATACAGCTGTTCACCTCATAAATAGATTTCCTTCCTCTGCTGTAGGTTTTAAAACACCTCAGGAACTATGGACTGGAAAACCCCACTTATGAACATCTTAGAGTCTTTGGGTGTGTTGCTTATGCACATTCTAAGACTGACAAACTAGAACCCAGGGCACTTAAGTGCATTTTCATAGGATATCCTGAAGGGGTTAAGGGATACAAACTGTGGGTAGATGGACCTGGTAGATTTAGGTGCATAGTGAGCAAAGATGTGACCTTCAATGAGTCACAAGTGGCTCGGGTTCAAGGGAAAACTTCAAACCCAGAAGTTGATAAGTCCATAGAGGAGTCACAGGTTGAGGTGGAGCAAGATGATTCCCAACCTGAACCTGTGATTAGGGAGGGCAGTGAACCTGAGGGAGGAAACTCAGGGGACCTGGATCAAGGTGGAGTCAGCTCCTATAACCGGGTTAGAGATAGGCAAAAGAAAATTATTAAACCACCTTTAAGGTATGGTCAAGCTGAACTTACAATGTTTGCCTTAACAGTGGCAAATGAAATTGTATATCAGGAGTCTAGATCTTATAAAGAGGTTGTGACTAGCAAGGATTCATCTAAATGGATTCTGGCTATGCCGGAAGAGATGGAATCACTTAGCAAGAACAAAACCTGGATCCTAGTGCCTAAACCAAAAGGAGTAAAACTAGTTGGATCCAAGTGGATCTTTAAGAAAAAGGAAAGCATACCAGGGATAGAAGGGGCCAGGTTTAAAGTTAGGCTTATAGCCAAAGGTTTTACACAGAGGGAAGAGATTGATTTTAATGAAATCTTTTCTCCCGTGGTTAAACATAGCTCAATTAGGCTACTGCTAGTTTATACAGCTTTTGAAAATCTGCATCTAGAACAATTAGATATTAAAACTGCTTTTTTGCATGGAGAACTTGAGGAAGAAATTTATATGCAACCACCTGAAGGCTTTACAAATGAAATTAAAAATAATCAAGTGTGTTTCCTTAAAAAATCTCTATATGGTCTGAAACAGTCACCTAGGCAGTGGTATAAAAGATTTGATACACACATGATTAACAATAATTTTAAAAGGAGTTGCTATGATAGTTGTGTCTATTACAAGGAAGATAAAGGAATATTTATTTATCTCCTTTTGTATGTTGATGACATGTTAGTAGCTTGTAAAGACACTGTCTTAAGTGATCAAGTTAAAAGCATACTAAAATCAGAATTTGAAATTAAAGAACTGGGCCTTGCTAAGAAAATTTTGGGAATGGAAATTGAAAGGGACAAGAATACTAGAGTTCTATTCTTGTCTCAGAAAAATTACATTGCTAAAATTCTTAAAAGGTTTGGTATGGAACAAGTGAAACCTGTTAATACACCCTTAGGTCAGCACTTTAAATTGTCTGTAGATCAGGCCCCTAAAATAGAAGCTGACATTAACTTCATGCAACAGATCCCTTATGCTAGCATAGTAGGAAGTATAATGTATGCTATGGTCTGTTCTAGACCTGATCTAACATATGCTGTGAGTGTAGTTAGTAGATATATGGGAAATCCAGGAAAAGACCATTGGCAAGCCATTAAATGGGTATTGAGGTACTTGGCTGGCTCTACTAATTTGGGACTCAGTTTTGGAAACAATGTTGAAAATGGGTATGAATTGACTGGTTTTGTAGACTTTGACTATGCGGGAAATGTAGACACTAGGAAGTCCCTTACTGGGTATGTGTTTACTGCTTTTGGGGGAGCAATTATCTGGAAATCACACTTACAATCTGTTGTTGCCTTGTCCACAACAGAAGCAGAATATATAGCATTGACTGAAGCTATAAAAGAGGCCATATGGTTAAAAAGTATAGCTAGTAAACTAAATATTTTTAATGGGAATATCACAGTACACTGTGATAATCAAAGTACACTTCACTTAGCTAAAAATCAAGTCTTCCATGAAAGGTCCAAACATATTGATATTAAGCTTCATTTTGTTAGGGATGTTATAGAGTCTAAAGTAGTGGGTGTGGAGAAAGTCCCAATTGAGGATAACCCCTCAGATATGATGACTAAGTCCCTCCCATGTCTTAAGTTCAGACACTGTCTGAACTTAATTAGTATGGAGTCTAGAGTCTGTCCCCACTAGGGGATAAGTGTAGGAACAGCCAATGATGAGTATTGATAAACTTGGCAATAAATGTTTTGCCAAGGTGGAGATTTGTAAATGTAGTGTCAATACATTTATTCACATGTTATGTATATGTTAAATCTTACCCTCTATTTCTTTGTGACTTATGGATGGTGGACATGTGGCCGATTATGGGACCTTAAAGATTCACTTGCTGGGCTGGTAAATCACGTACTACACTCGTGACCTGTAAGCTGCAACCGAAAAGGCCTCAACCCTGAGCCGCAGGATCTTGACATATGGTAACATCTTATGTCTCCTATATATATGTGCTGCTACCCAATGCCTTGTAACCTAATTCATTCGTGTACATTCTGTATTCTGAGAGAGAGTTTTCGAGAGGGTTGAGAGCAGAGGGAGGGAGAACCTAGGGTTTGCTAGGGTTTCACTGTGAAAAGAAATCAGTGCGATTTCTGAAAGAGAAAGTGAGGATAATGAATGTAATGGTTCTGAGGCTTCTCTGTGGAGACTGTGATCATCAATAAATCTCTGAGGCCGTTCCTGCCGTAGATGTAGACCATTAGGATCGAACCACGTATATCCTGTGTTGATTCTTTTATGTTTTGTTTATTTCTGTCAATTTCTCTATTATTATTCTTGCTATAGTCTCTGTTCCTGCTAAATCTTGTTCTGTTTTACTATTGGTAGTATGTTGGTTTTAGATCTGTTGGTTATGCTTGGATCTGGTTGATTTAGTCAGTACAAATTTTTGATATCAATCTTTCTTTATTTCTAAGTTCATTTTATTTAAGGTATTTCTGGTTAAACTTGTATAAGTGATTCTTGCTTATTCTTGAATTGGTTTATAATTACTGTTGAGTCTTGTACATAGAGAGACTCAGGGCTATTTTTCATTACATATACTATTTGAAATATTTCATTTTTTCATCCAAGTAAAAAGCTTATTTACCTAGGAGAGAAGATATTTCGAGTTTATGTTGCAAATGAAGAATGACTACCACACTAATTACGTACAAGTGTACGAAAGTCCTAACTTTTCATATATTTCATTACAATACAACTAGCTATATATATACGTAATTAAAAAAATTATCAATAACTTTTTATCCATCTACAATAGAAAAAGTTATAGGGAATTGGAAAGTGCATGGATTCCACCTTTTTACTAGAGAATATATATATATATATACACACACACATACATACATTGCCCATGATAAAATGGTTTTGAGAGGGAATCTGCTTCACTTAGATCATGCATCCAAAAATATATAATAATCTTTTGATCATATCGTTGAAATTAGTTTTAAAAAATGATTACCCTCGCTCGAATACCTTATATGTGTCTTTAAAATTAATGTAAAATTCAACCATTTTCTTCTCGGCAATGTAGTCAACTATTGAATCAACCGCAACATTTCGCCGGTCATGATTTGAGGAATTAATTTATACATAATAAGTTGTTAAAAAGGAAATGGAATTTGGACCAACAGAGCTAGCTAGCTCTCCAAATTATAATTAAGAGGATTACATCACATTAAGAAGACTTTTGAATTTCAAAATAATCACAACAAATTAAACTAAACATGCTTAATCTATATATGAACAAGATGATCATGTCATCTCCAATTTCTGGTCAAAATTACTTTTTGTATAATTTCCTTGTTAAATAATATCATAGGCAAAGGATGGAGTGGAGGAATTATCCTGATTAGCTACAGCTCAGTCGAGTCTCTCTTTAGTAAAAGATTCAACCTCATGCCTATTGCTCATGTATATTTTTGTCCTTTCCATCCCAGTTCGTATAAATTACCATTAATTGACTCTAAAGTCTGTCTAAAATCCTCCATTTGCTTATTAGGTCTTGACCTTCCTCCACTCTTCTCATCTTGAGTTATAATCTCATTAAAATCTTTTATAGCACGCCAAGGTTTTATGTAATGCTATAATATTATTATCCTCTGTCATGCTCTTAGTTGTATTAATTATGACAAGCCCCATTACATAAAAAATATCTGTAATGTTTTATTTATTAAATCCAATATATATTGTACCGATGAAAATTCATGGAAGGTTGGTAATTAATTATTATAGGAACGTCGACGCGCGGTGCTGATCATATTGCTGGTTTATGAAGATTTTTTATTTATAACTTTGATATAATTAATAAAAAAACACTCCCTGCACATTGATGTCATGTTAAATTAAAAATATTTAAATCCAAGATTTTAAAGTTGTTGAAGTGATCTCGTGCATAACTAATGTTAATTGCTTCATGTATGTCGATCTTTGGTTCACAAGGTCAGTTCCTTTTTTTTTTTTTTTTTTGTAAGTTGTTTTATGAATTGGCGTTTGAGCACCGTTTGTCCTATTTTTTTTCTTTTTGAGTGTTACAGTCATAAAAGAATTATATAAAAATAATCTTACAAATTGATATAGTTTCATATGATCCGTTAAATTTGTTTTATAATAAAAATAATTTTAAAATCTGACAAATCACGTTAAATTATATTAATTTATGTGATTACTTTTATATAATGAGTTCTTAAACTATTTATTTTTCATTCTTAAACGATTACATGAAGTTTTTATGGGATATTTTAGTCTTGCCATATTGGGTCAATGGGTCATTAATAACTGGTCATGGCTCTCGTGACAACGTACGTTTGACGGTTATAATTGCACATATATTTGCCTCCATATATGTGGTATTAATTGTGAAAGCTAACTTGCCATTATTAATTATAATAATTGTTAATGTCGTGTTTTACACACATTTAGACAAAATCTCAACAACTTAGGTCTTCGCTACGGTTCTTCCAAAGAGAAAAATGTGTGCTGTTTTGATAGGTTAGCCTACAGGTCAGGGAGCCTTCGATGCTGAAGTCAGTAAGTGTTCTTGAAGTGTAGTAAATAAGTAAAAAAGTTTAAGGGTTAGAGAAAGTTTCCTCGAATCTGAGATCAGTTATTTATACTAGAAGTTTGGAGAGCAGATCATGCCTGTTACAATGAGATCCGAAAATTCTCGTACTGTTTATTTTGTCAGAATCTTTAAATGTGGCGTGGTTCTACGTTGGTTCCATTAATGTGGCGAGACTTTGCGACGGCATAATTAATGCAGCGTGCCGCCCTGGCAGCAAATCCATTAAATGTGACGCAGTTCTTCAGCCTTCTCTATTTGGTCTATTTTTCTCTGGTCCGTTCATGCTTTCTTTATTAGTAGAGCGACGATCCTCCGCACGTCGCGCCTGCTATGTGGGCAGGCACTCGATGACTGAACATTATCCGAGGGACCATACACCAATGAGTCTCGATGAATCTCATCCTTTGCTGCACTGTCCCTCCCATAGTTCATGTACAAGGGATCCTCTTAGTGGGCCAAATTTGTGTCCTTTCATTTTGGGTCGGGCTTGGCTAGGCTTTGGGTTGGGGGGAAAATCCCCTCACAGTTATCTCGCTAATTCTCAGTGGACAAGTACAGTGAGAATTTTATCACGATTCACCATACCCTTTTCTCGAGGGCGGTGTTGTATTTAGGTTCTCTGTTGTCCGGGAAGCTTCAGTGGGCCGACTACTTCTAATGACGCCTGCTCATGATGGACTCAACTTTTCATCACATCTTTTCAAACTTAGTAATGAAGAGGTGTCAAGCGGCTCTCTGCGTTGATGTCGCTTCGTGAACTGGATTTTCAGAAATCAAAGTGGCACGTTCCTTGGTTGTGACGACTTGTGGAAGTCTGCCCGTAACCTTCTTTTATAAAACGTGGGAGTGGGCCCTGGCTTGCTCTCATCACTTTGCGATTGTCTCGCCATTCTTGTCCTTTCGATTCTTTTTCTTTCCAACCAGTTTCTCTGTTACTTCGCACTCTGACAGTGATGGCTTCTGAAAAATCTGTTCAACCCAGCGTTTTTGCCGACATTGGGCCAGTTTTTTTGGGCAGTGCGCTCGTCTACTGATAAATCCACATTGGCCTCCTTAGCCTTCACCTATTGAGTGCCAGAATCCGTTGCTTTTGAAATTCTGAGTTCAGATAAGGGTGCCGTCGACTCAGAGGACCACTCCAACAAGGTAGCCCTATACGTTTTCATGTTTTCGTGTGGCTTAAGACTGCCATTTCTCACCCCATTTGCGACTTTCTAGACCACTTGGGTTTGGCTCCTTCTCAATTGCATCCGAAAGCCTGACCCTCATTAATCTGCTACAACATTATTTGTCGACGGGTTTTGTTGGAATCTTACCCGGACGATGCGGACCTTACTGGTCGCGAGTTTCTTCTTACCCACAGGGTGCTTCGCTTAAAAGGGAACGTGTGCAGTTTCAAGGCATCCCATGCCTTAATTACCTTAGAGCAGCGGTATCGCAAGGTAAAAGACTGATCCCTTAAATTTTTCTTTGCTTCGGGCCATAGTTGGGAGTTTCTAGAGGACCAAATGGGATGCCGAGAGTTCTCCATATGGACAGATTGGGGAACAGTTCCAGAGGATAAGGTCGTGCATCCGATAGCCACCCCTTATGAATCAAAGCGCCTTGCAATCGTGCGAGAGTGGGTGCAAAAACACCTCGACAGTGTTCATTTTGAGGTTCTCCTTTGTGAAGAATGTCTGGAAAGCTCTTTGCCTCTCTTAGGGCATCTTTCTTCTGGTGATAGGTCGCTGGTTGTGCGGCCACAGGTCGCTTCGCTCCGGAAGCGTTCCTCAGACCTTCTTACTCCAGATAAAGAGAAGAAATCTTGTAGGGAATACGTTCTTGCCGAGGACAAACCTCTTCTCGGGGTTCAAGCCCCTTTGGTGCAAGAAATGGCTACTTTGGAGGCTAGACATCTTATTATCGAGGCGGCTCCTACACTGGTTGTAGCGGGCAGACAGGTGGGTAGTTTTCCAATGGTGCCTCTTCCTGCGATGAATTGTGAGGAGCCCGGGGTTGAGGTTGATATGGACAATCTCCTCCAGAGTATTTTTATGTCTTCCCCTCTCCAGGAGGGGCAACATTCTTCTTCTTGGATCTCTCTCCCTTCTGCATCTCGTTCGGCCGTTGGGAACCACTCTCGTGAGGAGGCCGACGAGGGGGGGGGAGAGTTTCCTCCGGCCATCATGCGGATGCAGAAGGTTGCATAAGAGGTCAGTCTCCTCTCATTGTTGAGATTCTTGGGAGCCCGACGTCTTCCATTCAAGCTGACGATAGTCCAAGGATCCCAATTGTCTACCCAAGAAAACTACTCCCAAAATCATCATCAAATTGACGACCCTTTGATCAGAAGAATTAGAAAGGGTCCGAAAGTTTGATCGTATCCAATTAATCTTTTGAAGGAGCTAACTGGCGCATGAATCACGTACGAGTACTAGATCTTAATATAATATTTTAATAAACCAGCCATCTAGTACGCTGCTAATAAGCATATGGTTGAACGACGACGGAGTTAATTAAATTGCCCAGTACTCGACATGATCAGAACCCATATTTGCAAATAATATGCCGTGCAACTGTGGCAGCTTGGATTGATGATCATAACGATATATGTACGAATTAAGGGACATGGTCGCCAACATTTGCCATAGAACGAACGTACGGCCGGCCAGTAATTACTTTCGGTGAAACATGAGGGTTTGGGTTTACCATGTGTAAAATTATATAAAAATACGTTGTATTCCTATAAAAAATATTATAAAAAAGTAAGCTTAATTATATATATATATGACGTTATTAACAAGGGAAATTATATTATTATTATTATTGGCATAATTTCAAGATGATATCAATCTACAATTAAACAGATCATGATCATGGGTGCTAGTGTCGTGAGAATTTAGGTCAATTTAGAGATGAGTTGAGATGATTTTAAATGAGTTTAATAAAATATTATTTTTTAATGTTATTTTTATTTTAAAATTTAAAAAAATTAAATTATTTATTATATTTTGATAAAAATTTAAAAAAATTATAATGATAATATTATATGAGTTGAGACGAATTTCTTACCAAACGGCCGGGGCTTAGTTGAGTTTACAAACACTAAACTCAAATTGTTTATTATATTAGGCTTCGTTTGGTTCCCAAACCAAACTCATCTCATCTCATTCATCATTACAATTTTTTTAAATTCCAACATAAAATATAATAAACAATTCAATTTTTTCAAATCTTAAAACAATAATAATATTAAAAAATAATATTCTAACAATATTTTATCATCTAAACTCAACTCAACTCAACTCACTTCAATATCCAAACGCACCCATGACGTGCGCATGTTACATGACGCGCACACAAGCTTAGCCCAAGCTCAACGGTACGTACATACTCCAATTCTACGACAAAGAATATAAACAAACAAAAAGTACTGCATGCGAGAAAATGTATATATATATAATATATATATATATATATATTTATTTATGGTATAATACTATAGTACCACATCGTATAGTCATTAGAGGCCTACAATTTTACTTAGAGAGAGCGGTACTTCTCTGTATATATAAAAAATAATGTAGGCGACAAATTAATTAGTTATTGATCATGAACCAATTAATTAGCAGTAATCTTGGGATTAATGGCTTTTCTGATCCTCCAGATCACAGAGATCGTCAACTTATCGAACTATATCATGTACAAGAGGAAGATAAGTTCTCTTTTACCCCTAACAGCTTGCGGTAATTAATTCTTCATATTAGGAAATTAAATGACATGACAATGCCCCCTGAATCCCTGACTAGAATATGAGAATATCATGTAATAATTGGCTATCTTAAAATGCTCCGGAATAATACTCTCTCTCTCTCTCTGTATATATATATATATATATATATATATATATATATATATATATCTTTGTTTTTACAGTCTCAGGCCGTGTTTTTACACGATAAAAGATAAAATGATTGCGTTACGGCCTGGTCAATCGAGTGGAGGAATTATCGTGACTAGCTATAGCTCAATCAGTCTCTCTTTAATAAAGATTCATCCTCATGCTTAGCTATTACTCCATGTATATTTTTATCCCTTCCATCCCAATTCATATAAACCATGCATTTGACTCCAAAGTCTGTCTAAAGTCTTCCTCCACTCTTTTCATCTTGAATTATAATCTCATTAAAATCTATCATAACACACTAAAATTTTATGTAATGCTATAATATTAATATCCTCCGTTATGCTCTTAGTAGTTGTATTAATTATAACACATCATGAAATGATGAGAAGATAAAAAAAAAATAGATGATGAATAAATTTGTTTAATAAACAAAACATTCCATGCACATTGATGTCATGTTAAATTAAAAATACTTAAATCCAAGATTTTAAAGTTGATGAAGTGATCTCGTGCATAACTAATGTTAATTGCTTCATGAATGTCTTTGGTTCACAAGCTAATTAGTTCCTTTTTTTTTTTGTAATTAAGTTGTTTTATGAATTGGCGTTTGAGCCCTGCATCCGTCTTCATTTTTTTTAATGATTACATGAAGTTTTTATGGGATATTTTGGGTCAATGGGTAATTAATAAGTGATCATGGCTCTCGTGAAAACGTACGTTCGACGGTTATAATTGCACGAATATCCATCTTTGCCTGCATATATGTGGTATTAATTCATTGTGAAAGCTTAATTTTCCATTATTAATTATAATAACCATATATATATTTTTTGTTTGAAATATCACACACACACATATAGTTGGCGCACAAGACAAGTGCTACAATATATAATTTATATACTGAAGTACACGCGAGTGGAAATGTGATTAATTCTTTGACAAATCATAATAATGCCTTTAATTCAAAAAAAAGTACGGCCTGGCAATTAGTGCATGAAATCCACGTGGTACATTGAAATCGTCTGGGCTACACGTACGTACAGTATGTGGAATCTTATACCACTACTGAAGTCCAATTTATCATTTCATAAAGATTAATATATAAGGAATTCAGTTTATAACTTTCCAATTTTGTCAAAGCATAGTTGCGTTAATAGTGCATGCAGCGTATATAAAATTGATAAGAAAAAATCTATTCATAAGCTTACACACCACACACCACAATTTTTTTTATTTTTTTTCTTATTAAATGTGTATTATATGGATAATGAATAAAAAAATATAAATATTTTAAGAAGAATAAAAAAAAATTAAAAAACAATTTAATTGTAGTGTGTGAGATTATGAATAGCAATGCTCGATTGATAATACATGAATTAAAGGTCAAAAGAGAACAACGAAGTGAATTCTTTATTATTTCTGGTTATTTAATAGACAATATTGTAGCAGTACTGGGCCGGTCTTATATATGGGCGGCCTCATGTACGTGACACGAATTAAGTTGCATTCTGATGATTAGAACCAAAAATGCTGGGAATTACAAGCTTGCAATGGCAAGAATATGAGATTCGGGCAGGCCCTAGTTAGCTATTCCAATCATTAAATTAATTAATAATTAGTTAATGCCTAGTGCTCGATCTTTTACAGGAAAAATTGTATATATACATATTGGCTTGACCGGCCAGGCGAACAACGATAATGCTGTATATTTCTAGCTAGCACGGTGATGCAAATATTGCTATTGATGTTGTGTTTTACAGTCCTAGCAGCACTACAACAATCAAACTCACTAGACCTGCAGCTAAGAGGTAGAAGAGACTCCAGTGGTGTCTGGGGGCACTCCGATGCTAAAGTCACTAGAGAATAGTTAGATGATGAAGAGTACTAAGTGAGTAAGAAAATAGTAAAGGGTTCCAAGAGCCTTCCTATAAGAGGGATGACTGTTATTTATACTTAATTTGGACCCAATTGCCAAGGGAGATTGTAGGGTGTCAGGCCGTATTCGGGTTAGACCTGCTACCATCCTCTTATCGTAGCAGTGTGTCAGGTCGCAATTCAAACTGCCGAGAGATATCGTGGGGGTGCCAGGTCATGCTTGGGCCACTCCTGCTACCACCCTCTTGCTGTGGCAGTATGTTAGGTCATGGTTGAGTAGTCCTACGGTACCTCTGGCAGCACGTTCTTGGTGCTGGATTCCTTGATACGCATTGAATGCGGCATGTCTCTAACTCGGCGTGCCCATGATCGACACACCAAGCCGTCTGTGCCCAGCGGCAATTGTCCGCTATGTACCCTATGGCAAAACTCAGCAATCCACCGAGGTCCTAGGCGATCACTGCCTTATGGTGGGCTCCTTGATCAAGCCGAGCTTGGTGCCAAGGCCTTCCCGGATGGGCAGTGTGGTCATGGGCTTGGTACACAACTTCCCAGTTTGGGCTCCCAACCCACATTAGGTCTTAGTGGCTCGATCCGTATCTTTGGGCCTGGGCCACCCTCCAGAGGGCCCCCCTCACAATTGCTTTCCGTTTCTACTACCTCTTGAATTGTTGATCGATTAGATGTCTAATCTCCCCAGATTCCTCATGAGTTAAATTTTTTGAAATCAAGTTTAAAGTTATACTTCCTTGTCAAAATTTCTCGTACCTATTATTCCTAGCATGCTGCCTTGCTGTAACTGGATTAATTAACATTGCTAGCTGCATGCATATAGGCATCATGCCCTACACACACGTACATATATATATATATATATATATATATATATATATATATATATATATATATAATTGAGTATGCATGTGATGACTAATTTGCATACTTCGATTCTATCATATATGGCAGAAAATATTCATCTGGATGTATAGTTTCATTTATAGTCATTCCTTCTTCTTTAATTGATCATGATCTAAAGACAAATGTGAAATTAAGACGTTGATGATTCCTTGTCCATCAATTAATCCCACGAAAAATACACTTTTATAAAATAAGGAAATCAATACAGTATATATAATTCAGAAATGCTATAAACAACAAAAGCTGATCTATAATAAATATATATATATACTTATATGGGCAGGCAAATTTTTGAGAAGAAGACAAGCCGAAGGCATCACTAGTGGTTCTTGAGGCCGTTGGTGTTCATGGAGTTCTAATCCAAAACCGTGCTAGTTTTTAGTTTTCTTTGTTCTACCAATTTATTAATTCAGAGATTAATGTTTTGGCGTCCTCTCTCTTCGATCTGGATCCACCTGATTCTCGTCGTAAACTGGTTGAATACATAAAACACACTTATCGTACTACGAATGCGTGCCAAATAAGTAAACATACCAGCCCGTTTTTCTTGCATTAATTGTTCAAAGTGACATATGGAATATAGGGAGTGACAGAGAGAGAATGAAGTAGGTGATGCATTTCACCTAAAATATTTTTTAAGGAAAAACTGTCATCATTCATTTATCAGAAAAATTTATATCCATGACCGGATACATTTTGAGCCAGATGTCTTCATGTTAAACATAACATTATAAACTAAAATAATGCATTTGAAGCTCTATCAGTAAACTTTCCTTTTGTGACTGGTCTGTTCTTCACTATTACCGATACTCTATATAGACAAACATCTAAGAGACAACACTCTCTGCCTAACTAAATAGAAACTCAACCTCATCCTTTATAAAAAGAAAGGACTCAACCACTACAGACAAAAGTCTGAGAGACGAATTATTTTTTTATTTTAATTAACAATAAGAAAAAAAAATGAAAGCAGTAAAATAGATATGAAAAAGGACAGATTACAGTTTAGACCAACTCCAGTAGACTTCATAATTTGTGACGGCCCATGAAGGTAACATACTTGTCTCTTTTCAGCCACAAAGATCAAATCTGAAAGGTTTGGTGGTGGCAAGTCCAGTGATTTGGCACGCGTCATGTTGAGAAGAGTTGTCGGAAGGGGTGGCGTGTGAGGACCATGAGTAGATGTGGGCGGCGCGTGAGAGCCACGCACGATGATTTTCTCAAAACCACCACTTTTCTCCAAATGGTTTTGGATTTGTGAATCTACTTATGCTGCTCATGTTTTTCAAGAGTTATCGAAAAATTATAAATCTGTCTTTTTCAACCTTGAAAAAAGTAAAATAAAACTAAGTAAAAGAAACTTTAATAGACAAGGTGGGTGAATAAAGGAAGGAGGGAAGCATAGGGGAGGAGGAGGAGGAGGAAGCCGAGGCCTCCTCCCCCTTCGGCAAAAATCACATTTGAAGGCCTTGGTTTTTTTTTTGTTTTTTTGGTTGAGAGAGAGAGAGAGAGAGAGAGAGAGAGAGAGAGAGAGAGAGAGAGAGAGAGAGAGAGAGAGAGAGAGAGAGAGAGAGAGAGAGAGAGAGAGAGAGAGAGAGAGAGAGAGAGAGGGGAAGGAGGCGCCTATTTCACCTAAAATATTGATCTTGAGGAACACCAATGCAAGGAGAACCCTTCCACTCATCATAGTGTGACTTGAGGATTTCCCTTGCTCTGTCTTTCAAATATGTGTCACAGTTAGTGTGGAGCAAGGAACAAAGCCTTGATACTGCCCCAACCTTCAGCATCTCCTGAATCACCATATATGTCCCAGAGAACTTACAGATTAGTGAAAGGATCAGAACCGCACGATCATCGGCTGCGGGTGAAACCCTCGAGATCTTGTTTGAGACCACGGCAATGCTTCCTCTATGACTCAGAAACTGTGCTCTCCCGTCGGCTAAGGAACATAGATGAACTAATATTCCTAAAATGAGCTCTGTCGTTCTCTTTTCGGGCAACTCCAACTCAAGTTCGATGAGCTCGAAAACTGTGCCTGCTTCAACCATCATCATTCGATTTCTACCCAAAGCACAAGCAGCTAATAGCACATTCAAAGCGGCATTAGATCCTTGTCGAGTGATTCCATTTTTTACAACTCTCGCGATCGTGTTGAAGAATTCGGGTTCCAATCTTTCGAGAATACGTGAGCTCGGATCTGTGGTGATTGTTTTCAACACTATCATCGCATGGGATTTCACCGTGAGCTCTTGGTTTTCCATTTCGCAACCGAGGACCCACGTCAAAGAATCGATAATATGATCGTTTTCCATAGGAAGTTGCTTTGCCTCATCAGAAGGAATCGGGATAGAGTTAAGTACACTAAGAGCTTCTTCAAGACCATCAGTTTGGGCTTCCTTAAAACGTGTCGCAATAAACAACAACATGGCTTTAGGGACTCCGGCTTCAACCATATGACTCCTATTCTTATCATTTTCGGATGCCAGCAACTCCAATTTTCTAAGAGTTTTCAGCTGGAACTGAGGTTGCCGAAGATGCTTGATCAGTTTGAGGACTTGAAACTTGTCGAGAGGAGGTTTCGGTGTGGGAATCTGATCGATGCCATGCGAGGCATTTTGGGTGCACCAGGCTTGGATAAGGCGGCGTACCGTGTGATTAGGGATTAAGCCGGAGCCTTTTGGCAAGGCCTGTTTGCTGACCGGACATGTGGTTTTCTTGCTGGTGAATAGCCAGTGTTCAATGCTTTCCCGGTCGTAGGTGATGCCTGTTATGGCTGTCACTGGATCTTTCATTATTTGGAGGGATATAGGGCAAAGGAAATACCGAGGAACTTCAATGTCATCCATGAAATAACACAAATACATGCAGAATAGTGTGCATCTGAAAGAAAATAACAACGTATTTATGAAAGGACAAGGTTGTTCTGGTTGCAGTGGTAAAAGAAGGCGGCTAATCTAGAGGAGGGTGAGAGACATATATGCATCCTGATCAGACTGGTCGTTTCGGCCTGCAACATCATTAATTTAGCCTAATGGGACGATTCTACTCAATAAATTCATTCTATCGCAGCGTTCGCTGGTCAAATTAATGAGGAAGTTGTAGACTACGGCCAAATGAATGTACACGGAATAATGGCTGATACGCGACTAATCACAAACTCCTTTAAAAAGAGTAGAAATTTAAAACAAAAAATATAGAGTACTAGAAGGAAAATGAGTCTTTTGTATTAAATCGTACGTGATGTGCCAAATAATCATGATCTTAATTATTACTCGAAGACATTATTTTTTTGTAGAATGATAAAAATATGCGAGTTATATTTTTATTGAAACTATTTAAACTTATATCATATTCTTATATATTAAAGCTAGCCAGTCAATAAATTCATTTTAAACTCTTTTTTACATTTGAACTTAAATATATCAATTGCATTTTATATATTTTTTTTATTATCAACGACCTACTTGATCTAAACATTTTATGAATCATCCAATTCATTGAATTAATTATTCTCCGACTCGTTGAATTAGTTCTTATCTGGTTCTAAATCCAATTCCAATTTGTCAAACCTTGTAGAAAATCACTTTAGAACCAAGTTATGGTCTCTGTATAAATTTGTCAAATAATCTTAAGATTAACATTATTTTTCAACTTTTGGATATTGGTTTAATTAGGAAAATACAATTGGGGTTTCTTCTTATAACGAATCCACAATCCATGCAAACCTGTCGAGAAATTCAAAGGCAATGAAGTCTTGGGTGATTTGGAGTTTGTAGCGATACACAACCTATAGACCTCGCAATCCTAATATTGTCTATGAGTATTGTTATTCTAAGATCTTTACATTGCACATCACATCCTCATGATATAATTTGATTTGTAAAATTTATCTTTTAAATCAAAAAGAATAACCTCACATAGGTTAATCCATTTTTCCCCATATAATAGAGCCAAATAAAAAGGTGACACGTACATCATACACCGAACAAGATTACTATTCAATCAACTATATGACAAGATTACTAGGTTTTTCCATTTAGTTTCTTTGACATGTTCTCGCCCACCTAAACAAGGTATATTTCAGTGGATTCAAGACCTTCACAGTGGTTGAAGGGTCGATGTTACATTAAAAATGATGAAATCCTGGGGTTCGGGTTTGAATGAATTGTATATTCCCGAATTAGTTGGTCGTGCAAAATGATGAAAGTAACATCCTTGATCGATCGCACCTTGGACCAGTGGATTTCCGAGAGAGAGAGAGAGAGAGATTTGCAGCTTGTCGCGTTCCAGTTCACAATTAGCAGTACTACTTGGTCGAAGTCAAAATTATAATTTACAAAGAGTCACTCGAGTCAATGCATGATGCTATGATTACATATAGAAAGAGTTTTGACAACAATTATGTATGTTCCGTGAAAAAAATCCACCAACTAGAATTTATACCTACAGACGGCTCCTTTGAATTTTTTATGGTCCGCCGCCCCCAAATCCCAATTAACTATAGAGCCAACTCTAATTATTTCATGCGTACGTATCGCCCATCTAATAAATTTCATCTAAGAATTGTCGTTGCAGTTCTGCCTTTTATATATAGCACTTCAATTTTCAAATACCGCGCGTGCTGGGCTTCCTTTTTTCTTTTTCCACGGCCGAAAATGTCTGCTGGTCGTGGAATCCGTTCCTCTGAATTTCAATGTTTCCAAGTCCTGATGATCAATCTGTTTGATCTGCATGCGGTTAAGTTTATTTTGATTTGGATATGTAAATCTTATTATTTTGGCCGCAGCCTTGCAGGTGCATGCATTCTCCTCTTTGAACTTCCTTTGAACACTTGAAAATTCTTGAACACATGTAAATTTTTTTTGTGATCAATTCTTGAATCCAAAATGTTTTCTTATATCTACAAGCTGCCATGCATGCATGGAAGATCAAGAGTAAAGTCTCGTAGAAAAAACTCCTATTGGCGTCAGATTTAAAGATCTCGAACATTTATAATCAATATACTAATTACAAAAAAAATATAATATCTATTGATCATCCATTTTAACGAGAAAAAAAAACCTTTCAACAAATCATATTTGATATCTAAAGCCCTAGAAAACAAAAGCGCTGCTAAAGCGCGTTGAAAGATGCCTCATGTCAACCCATGATTATGGATTTATTAAAACTTTGTGCATATCCAATTTAATCAGGGTTAAAATGTAACTGCATGCATGGTTGGGAACTCATCAGCATTAAATAAATACATTTAAAAAATTAAAACAAATTAAAGGGCTTGAAATGTTCAAGTTGCCTACCACATGATCAAAGTTGAGACATTCCGTGGCTTCTGCCAGCATGCATATTGCTTGCTAAATTAACCAGAAGATCGATGATCTAATAATTATGTCAAAATACAAGGACAGCTTGTTTTTGTAAGATGGCCTGACGACTTTGTGAAATATCAGTCATCTAGAATCAAGATGGAGCAGAAAGACCGGCAATTAACCATTTTTATTTAATTCTTAGAATATTAAATACGCGCTTGGATATATAATATTCAATAAAATATTTTATTTTTACTAATTAAGCACGAGAACAGCTTTGAAGTTTCCTTATTAGAACTCTTTCCATCTTTGGCTATAAATATATATATATATATATCTTCTGATCGGTACATCTAGTAGGGCTGGGAACAGTCACCATTGTACACCTGCCACGTAGTCCGCCCATTACACCCAAGATGCGTCCGCACCGCACCGATGCCTGTTCTCTCTCCCACCCTCGTCTCTCGAAGCCAGTTCTGATTCCCCTACCCTCACTCACCCTCGTCTCTCTCTCACCAAACCCACGAAGCCAGCTCCCTCCCCTCCCCAGAACCATTATTGGAAAGATAGGTCTTGCTGTTGCAGTGCTGAACTTTTTAGTTTTGACCTCAAGATTTTTAGTGGAAAAACCACTACACAATAAGATCACAGACTGGTCTGCCAGTGATGCACTCAAACTTCTAAATTATTTTGCTAGTTCAGTGACTATACTAGTTGTTGCAGTTCCTGAGGGACTCCCTCTTGTAGTGATACAAGTCTTGCCTATACAATGAAAAAACTCATGAGTGATAAGGCACTTGTGAGGCATCTCTCTGCGTGTGAGACAATGGGTTCTGCTAGCTGTATTTGCACGGACAAAACTGGAACAGTAACAATTATATGGGAGAAAAATAAGGTCAAAGTTGCAAGCAGCTATATCTCAATGTGATCGATTCAGATTAATGGGACTCGGTAACAGTTATATGGCTAAAGTCCACCGATTGGAATTTTAATTTTGAGAAATTCCTGCTCTCATATAGATTTTCAAATTTTTGTCCGCGTTTCGTAACCGTGCTGAAGAAATTTGGGCCATGTATATTGGGCCCGAGCTTGCTATATATCCACGTTATTATGGGGGCCTTTTGTTTTGGAGTTTATAGGAACACCGGGTCTGGCCCATCTGATCTTGTTCGTGGCAGTCCAAACTAGAATCTCTGTTGCGCCGACGTTTTCTCTGTTGTTAGGTCTAAGTTATAACCCACTCGACCCTCACAGACATACACAGCCCACAGGTTTCCCAGGTTGCTTGCTCGTGCAAAATGGAATTAAACGAGCTTCTTTCCGAGGAACAAGGAAGGAAAGAGAAATTCAAGGTGCCGATTCTCTCTTTCTAACTGGTTTTCATCTGTCATCTTTTTCTTTTTTCCAATCCCTTGGAGTTTATTCAGTTTTTGGCAAAGCATTGATTTTTTCGCTTGTTATTTCTGTTGCTTTCCCTGTTTTTTAAGAATGAATGAATTTCAGTGTTTTTGTCTCATACATATTATTTAATTTCACACTCACTTATTAGGCCCCAAATTGATTGCATTCTAATAATTCTTTCTGGGAAGTTGCATACAAATCATGAGAATTTGGGAGAAAGCAAGACGAGCTTGGTTAATGGTGAACTCAGAAAAATAATGAAATATTTGGGTTTTACAATTAAAAGTCAAAATGTGTGCCCACTTCATGAAACTCCTGGTTTGCCCTTCGCTCACTTTCTTAATCAAATCGATTGTACCATAAATTTGTTGTTGTTGTTTGCTGTTGTTGTTTTCTTTTTCTTTTTCTTTTTTTTGGCGTCCATTTTTCTTGTATAGTGTTCTAACAGAGTCCTGGTACATTTAATGTGTTTCAGCTCCTTTTCTAGAAGCCACAAAGCTTCTTAGAAATGGGCTTTTACCAGTGAAGAGCAATCACATATGGCTTCTAAAGAGATGTGAAACAACTCTGGAAAACATAATATTCCTAGGTGATTTGCTAGTTTTAAAAATACTAGTCTTGAAGCAAACTTGAAGATTATGGTTTCTAATATCTACGAGGAAAAAAATCGAGCTACTGATTGCTTCTCTAGAATAGGCATCTCAGAAAAGAATAGAAGTTTAGAAAATGAATTTCCTAGAGATCTTTTTTAGAGATGACATTAATTATATTATATTGGTTGGATTGTGCATGGTGCTGCCTTTCAGGATCGAGATTAATTATCAAATTTTTCGTTGGCTCTGAGGAACCATAAGCTTACCTTACATATCATCCTTGCTTTAACTCGCTGGTTTCTGTACAAAATCCACACTGTTGCAAGGTTTAAGCTTTTTCTTAGGAAGCTCTTGGTGTCATCTTTATTACATTGTACCATGGAGAAAATCCACTTCTATGAATGCATTTTTTATGAGTAGATTTACTTCCCAGCCCTCCACATCAAAAATTTAAGATTTTGAGGTTGGAAGGTTTAAAGTTTGTTGCACTTTGCAGCTTTGCTATCCATTGAAACCATTATATTTTTCATGCAATAAAATTCCTCTTTTAGGTGTATTCCAATTGAAAACACAGAAAATGCAGTAACGTTTTATAATTGGCGAGAACTTTCAGACCATGTTGGAGATCTTATGTGGCATTTTATTGGCTGTGAGATCTAGTTTCAATTATGTATGATGCCATTTACAATAAAAAGCCTCTAGTGCTTATTAGTAACTATTACGAAATGAGTTGAAGTGTTTGTAATAAATTGGTTTTTCATGTTGATTCTTCTTCATGGTACTGGTGAATACTGTTAATGCTTAAAAGACACTCTTTAGTGCCAATTGCTCCAATGGACTCTTCTCATGCAAGTTTTCCACTTGCTTTTTATTTATATTTTTGGTCATCTTAGAATCATGTCCCATGTTTTTGTTTCCATTAGTTAAACATTGGACTGCTGAAATTTCTTTATGTTTCTGTTCTTGGCTGTATGATATATGATGGCATTCTAACTGAACCACTTCTCTGTTGTTTGGAGCTGTCGAGTGGTTTCATCCACTTCCACAATCAAAACTTTATGAGCATTATATTCTTTATAAGACAGCCACTTGGAAATTACACTTGCAAAGTTAAAGCCACTTTCTACATTTCGAAATTTTCTCTGATGTCCAACACTCGCTGCTCAGTTGCCCATTATTTTTTTCTCGACCTTTTATCTTTCCTTGCTTTCTGGGTAATGAAACAGTGGTTCCTAGCAGGACTGGTGACCAATCAACAAGAGATGGAGTTGTGAGACAATGAACACAGGACGCTGAGATAATTGGATATACCATCACTCCCACCCACTCGTTGAGAAAAGCAGGTGTTATCCTGGCTGCCTTTCTGTGAATTAGCCAACGTGTCAGATCCTTGATCCATGCAACTGCTTTTGAGGTTTACTGCCACGAATCTGACTTTGACTACCATGTCAATTTTCTACACCATCTCTACGTTGATTTAGATGGCTCAGACATGGATGACATCTGACATGGTGTTAGAAATTCCCTTGGCTACTTTCTGGAACAGATTTTTTTGGTCTAGCTTGGGCCAGGATTACTAAATAAGCATGCCATATCAAGATTTGAGTTTGCGGTTACGTTTTTGTCCTTTGATCGACAATTAATGATGCAGACTTCTCGGAAGGATCTGTTTTTGAAATTAAGAATCTTCTGCATTTTCTCTATGAAATGATTGAAAATTATAGGTCCCATATCATCATTAAGTTATTGTGCTGATCGAGTCACTAAAGCTGACAAATTTAGGTCAATATTAGTAATTATTCTTGGTAGTCCAGGGCTCGAAGGCAACGGATGATCAAACCAAACCAAAAGAATATAAAATACTATTGAGTGGTAACTTCTTCATATTAGTTATATATAGATAGTACATAAAAGTCTTTAAGAAGATACGTACAAGCTACCAGGTATCGTTTCCCGCGAAGCAATCCGATAAATTTGTCTATAACTTGTGTTTTATATTATTTGAGTACTTTCTTCCAGATTCTGAATTGTCTATTAATCCCAGTCTGAATTGTCTTATATCATCTAAATCACTTGCATAATTTATGTTATCTAGATACCGAACATAAGAAAACACAGTGAGTACTAACTACAAGCTGCTTTTTTTTTTTGTCTTTTTAACAAAGAGAACAGACCCATCTTATTAATGGTGAAACCCTCGCTTTTAGACGAGGAATATCGTGGATAAGACCCACCTTTGCAGATATAAACAACTACAAGCGGCTTGCGTATGCATTATAAATTAACAATGTTTAACTGAATGCGTAACCTTGACTCCATTGAAATATCATGCTTGGAGACAATCTTTGCACATCAGCAGATCCCATACTCTAGACTTCCTTCTATAGCAACGCAGCACAAACGAGCACATCCACTAATCGAATCTTCGAAAACACCAAAGAACTCATCAACAACAATCTAAGCCTAAGGTGATCAACAGAAAATGGTGGCAGTGGTTTAGAACTAAGAAGAAGAATGAAAAAAAAAACAAAAAACAAAAAAACAAAGTCTTAAGGCTCAATCTCTGGAAATAAAGCTCCCTCGTGAAAACCATGATGATTTATTTTTTGATCTCTCTTAACTTTCAAAGTTGTGTAAAATAGAGTTTATATATATAGGTTAAATAAGGATCCTGCTGCAGGCAACGAAGGGACCCCAAAATCAATTAGAATTGAAATTATTATATCGTCACGCATTCTAAGTTAGCCCGATCGAGTAGACTATAAGCATACATCGAGCTATTTTACAAAGTTTGAAGCTGAACTCACCCCAAATTTTTTGACAACATAGCATTTGTACATTTAACAAGATGAAAAGCTCAAAATGATTATGTTCAAGGAAAATCAGGAATGGCTCGGATTTAACTTCACTTCATGCTTTGTTCAAGCTTGAATACATGAAAGGAAAATATAGTAGCCTGGTCTATTTTTCCATTTTCTTCTCAGAACCCTCGAAGTAAATTTGCTCTTAATTTCCTTCCTTCACTGGACAGAACACACATTAATCACAGCGGCATGTAATTACAATCATTAATATTATTGTATATCCAGCTAGATAACTAATCTTTATGACATCATCCATCTATCCATCTTCAAAACTTACAAAAATAATATACAATCCTCAACCACATGCTCTCAAATCCTAAGTTGTCTAAGAACTCAAATGGTTCTATTCGAAGTATAAACCTATACTAGAGTAAATATTCCTTTTTCTCTACACTACCATGCATTTTCCTGGTTCCTTAGTATTAGCGGGAAGAGGAAGAAATTGTGAAAGATACCCTTAACCCATGACGCCACCAATCTCATATCTTCAAGGATGCTGTTATTCAGGCCACAAAGTCGGGTAACAATTGTGCTGCAAACCTCTTTGGGTTCTGAATGTTGATGTTCTCGTATGCAGCTGAAGAGTGAGGGTTGGAGGTGCTTATGGCACCGAAGTCATTGGGTTCACCGATGTCTACTCTTCTTCCCAGTTGAATGCTCTGGTTAGGGAGAAATGTATGGTGGCTTGCGGACAAGGAGAGGTTTTCACAGTGGGGGAGACCAAGTGTAAGAGAAACACCATTGCCAGAAAACCTTGGTGCAAACTGCTCAGCATCGAACCTTCCAATATCCTCAATTGGGTATTGCCCAAAACCTCCAATGAAGTTCATTTGGCCTCCCATGAATGAGTATCCATCTCTGCTCTGCCTCTCATCCCCGAATTTCATAGAAACTTGCTCATTGCTTGCCTCATTAGACTTGACATCCATGTTTATTGATGGAACACTTCTTGGAGAATGTAGCATCTCATTGCTCCTCTGTTTCTTTGGACTTCCCTGTGTGATTCCTTCCAATTCTGACGATCCAATGAGAGTGAATCCAGTCTGGTTCCTAATATTTCCTCCAACCGGAGATGTTGAAGCTTTGGAGATTGAAATTGCTGGAGCCACGCTCTGGTTTGCAGAATTCTCTTGTTTCGAATTGAAACCTTTGGTTTGATTTTCAGTAGCAGGACATTTCGCTTGCAGAGCAATGGACTTTGATGCTGAATCTTCATTGCTCTTTTTGTCCTCTGATCCATTATGCTCATGCTCCTTGAGTTCCTCCATGTACATCTCCTCCACCATTGGCTTCCAAAGCCGAACTCGAGCATTGATAAACCAATTAGACACCTGGCATTATGATCAAGCTATTCAACATGAAAAATTCCACAACAATGTAAACAACCATAAAGAATGCAAGGACAATGACGGGATACCTGGCTCCTAGTAAGCCCTGTCTGCTTTGCAAGCATATGCTTGTCTGAGTCCTTCGGATATCTAAAATCCAAATGGAATAATGTTAGTGAAAACATCATGAATCATTGCAATATGAGAAAACAAATGCAAATGGAATTATGAAAATTCTGAGATGCTTACGGGTGGAGAAAGTGGTCGAAAAGCCAAGCACGGAGAACAGAAACTGATCTTTCAGGCAATCCTCTCTGGGGTCTCCAAGCATTGTGCTGGATCATTCCCAACTGTTGGAGAGCTCGTTGTTGTCGAAGATGATGGTCGACGTATTTGAGTCTTGAACCTTCGATCTTGCCTCCTAGGCAATCTTCTTCGCCTAAGCTCCTGTTTGCCGATCGAATTTGGCCCGTTATTGCATCCTTCAAACACCGGAACTGCTTTGAGATTGTTTGTAATGCAAGGGCTGTGTACGTTCTTGCCGAGCCTATTCCGGCCGCTTGTTCGAACGAGGAAATCACAATCTGCATCTGGTCGTGGTACTGTCTGTACCTTTGTTCCACCTTCATATTTCAAAACACGAACAAAAGAATTCAGATTGAAAAATTGGTGAACCAATGGAATCAAAGCTACCGTATTTGGAATTCCCATCAAAATTCGGGTCTATCATAAATTTTGTATTCATTGTAGCTGAACTAAACTAACAACGCGCATTTAGATACCATCAATCTCTAAAAGCTGAACCTTGGAAACTTGTGAAGATTTTAAGGACTCATTTTATGGAAGGAACACCTTACAAATTTTTACACACGCGTTCTCTTCGAGTCAAAATCTTTCGGAACTAAACCGATAAAGACCTTTTTTTTTTAAGAATCAAAATTCAAATTCTTTTTATCCGTTCCTCTATATGGAAAACCAAACCCCGCATACCCAAGCCAACGTAGAGACTAGCTGCAAATCATGCATCTTCACAAAAAACGACCATACCTCATCAAGCATGTTAATAAGCTTTGCCTTTTTCATCTGAATTTCCTGCCTCTCGGCCGTTGAAAGCTCGGCAGCACGCTTTCCACTTGATTCACCGCCAACCGAACCTTCACCACTCGCCGCCACCGATGATTCTCCCATCACCGTAGTCCGCCCATTAGCCTTCTTTAGTATCTCACTCTTAATTCCGTTACCGACATTCACAACCTCGTCAAGAAGTTCTTGAGCAACCTTCAAGTACTTAGAGCTCAGCAGCACATGACTCCGCATACCCGAAACACCATTAGTAACCCCCGAAGCTGAAGAAGATGATCCACCAGAAACCCGCATATCTTCCCCTGAAATGGCC
This sequence comes from Cyclocarya paliurus, assembly GCA_029856935.1. Taxonomy (NCBI): domain Eukaryota; kingdom Viridiplantae; phylum Streptophyta; class Magnoliopsida; order Fagales; family Juglandaceae; genus Cyclocarya; species Cyclocarya paliurus. The sequence continues at coordinate 34,905,350 of CM056951.1, forward strand.
GGCGCTTGAGACTGTGATGGAACTTCACGGTCGGTCCGGAATGACCCATACGCAGGTTGCTGTGAAGACAGGCTCAAAGACAGTCCCTGCTGTGACCGTGGGGTCTCACGCGCCGCCGCGTTTGGGTCAATTGAGTTCCAAAGATTGTACTGAACCCGAGGGACGTAGCCATGCAAGGCGGAGATCTCGTGGTGGGCGTGCATGGGTTGAGAATTGGGGTCATGGGATGCGGGTGAAGCAGAGGTGGGTACAGGGATTCCGACGAACTGCTGGGTGTGGGGCGGCGGCGCGTGAGGGTAGTTTAAGGAGCTGGCAGCAGCAGCAGCCGCGGCGACAGAGTTCAGAAAGACGAAGTTGTTGGCTGCGGACTGTGCCTGTGGTGGCGTGTCGGAGTATTGGACGTAACCAGCTGGATTCATGAGGACGAGGGTTTGTAAGCCATCAGCTGCTTGGATTTCTGAATTGCCATGAAAGTACGTCGCCATCGGTTTTCTTGGAAATAAATATATTATGTATCTGAGGTTACTTCATTGAAAAGAGACCACGATAGTTAGCCTTCACATCCAGGTACCCAATCCAGAGACACACATAAACACAAACACATGCACAATACAACTGGATTTTATATGTTATAACTTATTACATGCTAAGATAAAATATATCTTGAGGGAGTATTTATCTACCTTGTGAATTATGCGGGAATTAGGGTGATCGCTCAACCCATGAAAGAGCTAGAACCGTTGAGAAACGGGTATGTCGGAGCTTTACGGGTGACTTACGGAATTCACTGTGAAGGTGGTCTTCTTTTCAGACAAATCCTGGTGAAATCAAGAGGCAAAAGAACAACAAATTTATTCAGTTTGCGGTGATCAACCAAGTTTGTGCACTAATTCTGATCTGTCCAGGACTATTACTTCAGAGGCCATGCACTTTATTGTGTTCTTCTTAAGAACCTAATTAAGTTATCATTGCTTGAAGGTGGAGGAGGAGGAGGAGGAGAGGGACTAATATATGAAGCCATGTTAGCTTTATATATATGGAAAGACGGTAGGAGAGATAAAGAGGTAAAGATATATATTAATGCAGAGAGAGAGGAGAGAGAGAGAGTGTAGGAATCGACTAGTGTATTAGTTAATAAACTGGTACCTGTTGTGACTAAAACCCGAGTGTGCACGTGCTTCATGATCATCCCTACACCGCAAAGGAAAGAAGAATCTGCCTTACAGTGACCAGAACCCATTACAATTTGAGAGAGAGAGAGAGAGAGAGAGTGAGTAGTGTGTTGAGACGAAACCGTATTGGCTAAAATACAGGATCAGGTATACAAATACATCAGGACAGAAGCACCAATCAATCCCACCTGTCTATATTTGTATGATCTATCTACCCGAGGGATTCATCAATCTATACAAGGGGATAGTCCTCTGTCAGACTCAAATCTCTGCAATTCCCCTACTGAAAAGGCGAAAAAAAGGCAGGAAAGAGAGAGTTGGGTTACGGGGCTGAGAAAAAGATACCCATCTTTATTCACCTCATTATCCACAAATTATGTCCATTTTCAGGGAAAAATAATTTAAAATTAGTCCAAGGATTTATTAGTTTATATATAGACGTTGTTCTATCTCTCTCTTATGGCCTTTCCAGTGAGGTACCTGCGATTAGATCAAAACAAAGAAGAACTTCTTGTTGATTTGACCCCCCTGGATCCCTTTTCAAATCATTTGATGCAGCCAGGACTTGATCAAAATAACTTTTTCAAGATATATAGAGTGATGTATCATGTATCTGCGCTTATGAAATGAAATAAAATATAATGAAATGTAATTTCAAATCTTGTCAGAAGATACAAACAGTTGAAAAACGACGAAACGTCTCCTTCCACCAAAGCTTAATTAAAAAGAAAAAAAGAAAAAGGAAGATGATGTTGAACAACAAGTGGGGGTGGAGGGGGTCTTCTTGTTCAATTTAATATTAAATATCTCCTTGTCTTTTTCATATTTTCGTTTTCTTCTTATCATCTTTATATATATAAATATATATATAAACCTTTTTTTTTTTTTTTTGCGGTTGGATGCCAGAGTTTGAAGATAAAGCAATTAAATTCTCAAGGGAGAGAGAACCAACCACCCTAACACCCACTTTAATGCTTAAAAAGTTAAAAATACGTCTCTACGTACTTATCGAACTATATCGCATTTTAGTCATTCATATACATGAATTCTGGTAGCTACAATACATATTCGTGAACATTTAATTAAACTGGAAAATGTATTTATATATATATGCATGCATTTGCCGAAAAGTAAGCAGTCCCATCCAATAAACCAAAAATAATAATGGGTCCCGATCATATTTTTTGGTGCCTGGTAGATGTTTGATAAATTCATATGACATGGGGGGTAATTTGGTGGCTCGACCTCTTTATCCACTTTTTTTTTTTCCATAAAATCATTTTCCTTTTTTATTTTTATTGAGAGCTCCTAAAGATCATAAACTTCATTGAAGACAGCTGCCTTGGAAACAAGAAAGTGTCCTATAAACATTGCTGAATAAGAAAAATAAACATTTATTATAAAATAACTACCTTTTACAATTTTTCTACGACCTTTCAATAAAATAATATTTTTTGAAATATTTATTTTAGTTTTGAGTTTGATTTAATGTATTTGAAATTTAAAAAAATATTATTTTATTTATAAGTTGTAAATAAAGTATAATTTGAATGTAAGGTTATCATTGCTCAAAAACAAATACACTGTTAAAAAAAATTATACGCTGGAAAAAAAAAAAGAAAATAAATACAGAAAATAACCTTATATAAATCAGTCACAAGTTCACAACCTTAATTAATCCAATGCAAAAGGCAATCCCAATGTCTGCAACAACCTGACATCTGAAAGGACAACAAAATTGTAACCTACAACCCAGTTTATAATTCACTAGCTTGGTTACATTAAGTTTTCCATCGCCATCAATAACAATGATGGCTGAGAATGAACAGTGACAGACAGTGGCAAACTTTAAAAGCTTCTGATGTTAATAGGAGTACGTACAATTGTATTTTCACGTACGTAAATTATCAGGCCGTAAACAATGCGGTGGTGAGTAGGCGGCGGGCGTTATTAATTTATTTATTTATATATATCTTTCTCATGTGCATATATAGGCTGTTGTAATCAAATGTCATGATCCTCTCAAAATCAATCAGAGTAAATAATTTTCAACACGTCCTACTGTCCTAGCTACGACCATCTTTAACCCAAACCTAGATATTATAATTAACTTCGCAAATCTATTGACAATGCATGCAGACATACACAGTTTCAGTTTCACTGCTATTCATGTGCCAGTTATAAACTCCTGTCACAAAATATGAGCTTAATCATCTCATTCATCTGGAGTACATAATTGGCCTGCAGGGTCTTCTTAAATGATCATTAATATCTCTTAATTCCCTTAAGACAGGTCGGTCAATTTATCAAAAGGTTACCAATGATTTGGGAGTTGACCTACGCCCTGATCAATGTAATATATTATATATACTCGAATCCCAAAATCTGTGTCTTTTCTTATTGTGTAAATATGTTTTGTTCGGAAGTAGCATATAAATTCAAGTTTTAGAATTTTGGTGATACAACCAAAATGACTGTTTCATCGGCCTTAAACGAGCTTTTAATTAATTCACCGCAACAAATTTGACATTAAGGGACGATTTTAGTTTAAAACGATTTTTTTTTTTTTTACATAAAAGTTCTTTTTATGGATGAAATTCAAATTTCATCTAAAAAATAACTTGAATTATAATCATCGTTTAAACAGTAATATTTAAGAATGAAAGCATTTATCTTTAAAATTGATTGTCTATTCGAATAGACTAGCATATCCGTTTGAACTGTGTTAATTCTGTTTGAATAGTACCAAACCCGTTCGAACACTAATATTATGTTTGGAAGTTTCATCTTCAATAAAATTCTCATCTCATCTCATCTCATCATTACAACCTTTTCAAATTCCTATATAAAATATAATAAATAATTCAACTTTTTCAAATTCCAATACAACTTTTTCAAATTTCAATTTAACTTTTTCAAATCTCAAAACTAAAAAATAATATTTTAAACTTTAAAACAAAATACAAAATTCTCATCTTACCTTCCAAACATAATCTAAGAATCTGTTCAAACTAGAATAATTTATGTTCGAACTAGAATAGTGTCTGTTTCAAAGGAAATAATGTTTATTCGAACGGAAATAAAGTTCGCTTGAATAGAAATTTTTTTGACTCAAACGTTTAAATTTCAATAAAATTTTGTCCGGATTTAGAATGCTCTAATTTTTTGAGATTTTTCTGTTTGAATAGTTTATTATATACGTTCGAACTATGTTAGAAAATATAGAGAAGATTGTTGTTTGCTATAAATGTTGTTTTTATTTTTTGGGTACCTTGAGTTGTTCTTTAATATTGATATAATATTATCTATTACAAATTCTGGATGCTTAGTGTAGGCTTGATATTGTTTATATTTTGTAGTGAAAATATTTTGTAGGCAAATATTATTAATTTATTAGTGTTCTTGAAAATTTTAGAAATTGTTCTTGACTACAAGAGAAGATAAAAAGTCCAAGACTTGAATGTCCTTGAGTTGAATTGATTTGGGAAGAATAAAAGAATTAAAGTTTCAAACTTGATCCGTTTCATTATTTTGTATTTTTCGCATGTTCAGGGCTATGTAATGAGTTTTATAAACACTATCAATTAATTTGTTATGGTTAAGAATTAGAGGGGATTTTGTAATGAGGATTTTTTTGCAGCTTTTATATTAATTTCCTTGATTTTATATGACTATTTGCTACTAGGTGAAGACAATAAATGTTTATATATTTTTTAATTTTACATAAAAGTATTTGTTGGGAGATCAGTTTGCTACAATTGACACTTATTGGTCACAAACATCCTTTTGTGATAGATAATTTCCCCGAGAAATGACTTTTGTGGCCAATATTTGTGATTAGTTCTCCAAAATAAAAATTCGTTCTGTTACCACTATTAGGGATGAAATTTTCTTTTTGTACTAAATAAAATCTATTTGAACAATATTTTCTTCATTCAAACGACTATTAGTGATGAAATGTTTTTTGTCCCAAAAAAAATCTTTTCGAACACTTTCGAATGGAAATGACAAATTTTGGCTGAAAAAAGTTTTGAGATAAACTTTTTGAGACAAATTAGAGATGAAAAAATTCCTCAAAAAATTTTAGAGACGAAATCGAAACCTTTTGAGTAGAAAATTTTTCATCCCTAAAAATTAAATTTGTTGTAGTAATTTGCTCTAGTTTCATTTAAGGTTTCCTCCTTGTCTAAACTATATATATATACATATATTCTGTTTTAAAGACATGGATATAACTGCGTGGATACATGAAAAGTTGTCTCGAGGTAGCGACATAAATACCAAAATATTGCTTGAATGCAACCACGGGCTACTTTATAACAGAGACCGATCCTACCTCATGTCTATGGTCATTTGATTAAGAAACTTTTGCATGAGTATATATATATATATATATATCGTCAAATTATAACTATAGTGCACAGTTTCAACATCTCGATTGTGACACACCGGGTAACTTGGGTTTATTGATTAATCAAAATAGGGTCAATAAAACTTCAACGTAAGATTGATTCTTGCAATTAGCAGTTTCATATATATTTTACTTATACAAGTCATTTTCACGTTTATGAAAGATCGATTAAGTATACCTAAGCTAGCTTTATTAAGCAAGCATCGTAGAAGAGGTGTAATATTCCTTGAACATGCCGTACAATATTAGTGGTATTATCAGATGATGATTTCAAACATGTGAGTGACACATATCACATCATATATCTAGTAGCCCCAATACTAGTTTTCCCTGCCACCTTGTTGTGCTCTCTTTTTGTCAGTCTTAATTTCTCTGATCATTTTAGAATCGGTTTAGATTGAGAGATCTCATTATTATTTATAAATTTCAACTCATAAATTTTATTATTATTCATAAACCATCTTAACTCATCTCATCTCATTTCATATTTCAATCCAAACAAGACCTTAATATGTACATGTGTGTATATGAGATTATAAATTATAAGATTGTAAGTGGCAGGCATGTCCCTCGTGTGCGATCCATATATAACTATTTGAATAATATTGTCACTCGTGGGATCACTTTATTGATTCTTGCTGCTTGTCACTTCTTTCCAAGTTTTAGTTTCTTTTCACAGCAAATTCCTGACTAGAAGGAAGCAAGAGAACATCTAAAAAGCCAGGGATTTCACGCTTAAAAAATTCCCATGTATTGTGTCAAAAAGAGGCAGGAATCAAAAGATTGCAAAGATGAAAGTGGTTATAGGGAAATCAAGACAAGCCACATGTACTGCATCATTCTCCAAAACTAATTGCATCATCACGATCAACCATCAACATATATACACCAATCTGACCCTACACCCAACCCTCTTCCCCCACCCCAAAATTAAGACGTGGGTGTTGATGTATGTGGGGGCTATGGCTACCTATTACAAAAGTAAGCGTGACCTACTTTTCAATCTTGACAATTGGTTTGGTGAGCAACTAGCTCGATCGCTTCGTGCGTTATACGTACGTGCCATAGCCTAAAATCAACCCTTTTTCTTATTACATGAATCCCCACATGATCCCGCCCCAGCTCCCCACCCAAACAAAAAGGCAATACATCCTTCAAGAATTAATGTACGTACGTAGTTAGATATAATATAGCTGAAACTTCATATATATGTAATTTTGCCACAGTTTTAATTTTGTAAGCATCGAATAAATGAAATAGTTAGGCGAGTTTTTCTTTACGTATGCGAGTCATGTAGTTATTACCGGCCGGCCTGTTCTTTTATTTTATATGCAATGCCGAACTAATTTAGCAATTATTTTCAAGATTTCAGCTAAAAATAATGGTCCTAGCTGTCGCAATTGTTGACCGCGAGGAAAGGGAGAGTGGTGTTGTTTTCAAAGATGGACCCATGTCTTAATTAAGCTACAAAAGCGACTAGCTTCTGTGCTCTGCCATGTTAGTCTTTTCGTCGCGATAATACCTGTTCCGGGACGCAACCATTATTGGGTTTTCTTGAAGAGAGAAGATCCCTTAAACAACCATTCAAAAAATTAATATTTACGATTTGTTTGAATATTAAAAATATTTTAAATAATTTATGAATAATAATAACTTTTAAAATAATAATAAATAGTTATAAATAATAATAAATAATTTATAAATAGTAATAAAATAATCTAAAAATATCAAAAAAAGTTGTGTTTTCAAACAAAACCTTAATATTACTATTTAACACAAAAAATATTTGGATCGCTTTTTACATGCTAACTTTATTATTATCGTCATTGTTGTCGTCATAATCACCGTCATGATCACGCTCCTATTACATATGCATGTACATGCATACATATATATACCTATATATACACGTGTGTACATACGTGCCTCTATATATATACACATAACTTTAAAATATATGATTTTACATGAGAAGTTAGATTGTTTACAGATTGATATAACTTAATAGTTAAAAAATAACTCATTTTTTTAAAAAATTATAAAATAATTGATATTATAATTCTTTGTGTGGACCATTCATTTCTCATCTTACATACCTAAAGTCATAATTATTGTTAAAATTAATTCATTTTCCAGTTCCATCCCTCCTATTTCGTGAACTAAGTTATAAACTTTGATCAACCAAACCCTTTTGCAACGTCCCCTTTAACGTTTGGTCATGATCATCAAGTAGTTATAGATTTCACATGCCAAATTCATCTAATTATTTCAAACGTTTGGCATTTCCATCATTGTGCTTCTCTTTAGCTAGTTATCTATGAGTTACTGTTACTCGAATTAAGTAGACAGCGTTTTAAGTAATCGGGAAAAGAGTCTCACGAATATACGCACGTAGAACATAATATACGTGTACATGCTGATGATCATGCATGTATGTACGTATTAGCAGATCTCGGATGCCCTTGCGAATTCTTTTCTTATACGCACAACAGTGCTCACGTACTGTTGTTGTATAAACGCTTGTGACTTTAAATTATATCTAAGAAAAATGCAACATAGAATATTGTTTTGGATTCATATTAAAAATCACATGATAAAGTACTTGTAATAAATTAACTAAGTACGTAATAAAAATTGATCATAATTGATCTCTTCCAATCCATATATAGTATAAGTAGGACTGCATGTTATATATTATATTTATCCCCAACATTGAAGAAACAAAATAAAGGAATTAAAAATATTTTTTAATGGAGCTGCATGTCAAAAATGAAAAATCATCATGCCTCCCTCCAAATCAAGCCCCCCAAAAAGTTTTTTACATGTATAATTATTGTTTTACCTCGAATTAAGGCACGCTAGCTTCTCGATCGGCTTAAATTCCTTCTAATATAGTTGCATTAATTAATAGGTTATATGGTAAGATATTTATATTGTTAGTCAAAGCAATTATACAACTGGTCAGTTGTTTCTAAACCAAATTTGAAATAATTCCTTCAACTAATCTATTAAATTATAATGCCCCTTGAAAGCGCGAGATACATATGATTTTTCTAATAAATTTTGGTAATATAACATAATCTGTTTCTGAAATATATAAAGTACATGTTTTTTATATATTCAAAGAATTTATTTATTTTTTAATTTTTGTTATCTCTAATTACATATACTAATAAAAAAAAATATTCATCATCTCATAATATGGCATTAAATAATAGATTCATCAATAAAAAATAATAAATAATTTTCAATAATCTAATAGATAAGAAAATGATTTAGGATGTGTTTAGTGTCCAAGTCTCCTCAAATACTCTCAGGAGACTTTGAATGGGTGAAGTATGTTTTACATCCAAACACCACTACAGGTAGTTTCGTACGGCCAGAGAAGAGCTCATCTCAAGAGGACTTCTCTCTCCCTCCCTTCCTCTTCGCACCCTTCTCACACATTTTTCTCCAAAAATAAATCCAATCGCCACAAAAATCATCACAAGCTCGCGTGCGAATACTACTGTGCGATGGAGTGCAACGGTGTGAGGTGGTGGAGGTGCAGTGGCGTCGAGCTCGTGTGAAACCTATTTATGGGTGAATTGCGTGCGTGCGAAGGAGAGGGAGATGGAGGTTCGTGGTGGCTGGGTCTACGAGAGGTGGTCGCTGGTGTGAGGTGGTGAAGGTGTGGTGGCCTGGGTGGCCGCGTACGGCGGCGTAAGTGGAGAGCAATGGGTTTCACCCATTTCGGTTGGGTTACCGCAGGGGACGTAACACTGGGTGTGGGGGAGATCGGTGGTGGTTGGAGGAGTCGACGGCGTGAGGGGGAGCCGCCGGTGGTGGGCGGTGAGGTTGGGAGGCGCATGGTGGTAGCGGGCTAGGCTGAAACCCATTTCGGGCGTGGGTTTGAATCGAGAGAGAAAGAGAGGGATGAAAAAAATTCACTTTAATATTTATCACTATTATATAAATAAAAATAAAATCACTATAATATATAAAAATAAAATAAAAGCACTATAATATTTATCACTATTATATATAAAAATAAAATAAAATTACTATAATATTTATCACTATTATAAAATTATTATAATATTTATGGGATCCACACATTTTTCAACTACTTATCCAAAAGTCAACAACTCAACATACTTCATACATCCAAACAATTCAACATATTTCATACATCCAAACAACTCAAAACATTATTAATGGAACCTACAAACCCATTTCAATCTCTACTCATAACTATTCATAACACTTTTTGTTATCCAAACTAAGCCTTAAGGGCACTAGTATTGGCTTGGTCAAAGTTAAATATTGGCTAAAATTTAGATAATATGTACTAAAAATACTCCACATTAGATTGGTCAAATCTAAAATAAAATAGATTTTTGCAACAGTGATTGACCAAAGATAGAGAATCACTATTGATTCACCAAATATTAAAATATTAATTTCTCACTTCAAAAAAATATTAAAATATTAATTTCTCACTCCAATAAAAATACTATTTAGTTTGTAATTAAAAAATTTAGATAGAATTTTAAATGACTTTAATCAATATTTTTTATTATTAATATTAAATGACTTTTAAAAATATTAATTTTTTAATATTAATTTAATTAGAATATAATTATTATTAATATTCAATTGATAGAATTATAAAATGTGATATAAATAAATTAAATAAAAAATTATTAATTTAATAATATTTTATTACTATATAGAGAGTAAATGATTAATTTAATGTGGAAATTGAATGTAAATAAAATATATAAATATAAAGAAATATAATATTAATTAAAATTTAGAGGTGAACGTGATCAAATCAATACTAGTTGTTTTAAAAGAAAAAATATTATGAGAAACAGTAATCATACTAATATTCTTGGCCCGAAGGGTTCAGGCCGCCACGTCACACAAAGCACGAGAAGCTAGAGTTAGGCAGGAAAACGGGTCCCACAGCGTCGATCCCACGCCCCGTCTCTGAACCTTAATGCAATTCGGGAAACTTTTTTTCTTTTTCTCTCGGAAATGAGTGGTCCCTCACGGGACCCACCGCACTGTACACGCGTCAAATACACAGGTCCCATACCACCTAATCCCTTAAAGGAAGATTCGCCCCTTACTTCTGTACCGGGTCCCACTGTCCAATCAAACCCCCTCTCCCTTTATTTATTTTTTTTAGGCGTGTAATTCCACGAATAGACGGGTCCCACGTCATTCACAAGGTCAAGAAAGCAACCAATCAGGAGGAGAGCTGGTTCTCTCGGCAACTGCCTTTTCTTTAATGCGGATATATCCCCGACCTTGTCGTTGTCGGTTCCATGATTGGACACGTGTCTCACGCTTATAGCACCTGCCAAACTTGCCCCGCTCCCTGCCCCCACCCTCCTGTGACTTTTATGCTCCCACTTACTTAGTCCGGTTCGTCTTTTTGAGAAAAAGACGGTTTAATCCTCAAAAGTTAAAATCCCTTTTTCGCACATTCTAAAACAAATTATGAAACAGATTAATTTATAATTTGGCGTGACGTAATAATATATCAGATATATTTTATATTATATGAAAATTGTCTTAATTTATAAAATATATTTTTTTAAAAAATCAAATATTTCTCTTCATTAAATTTTTTTAATTATTACATACTAATTAATTTGTACGGTTCTGCCCATTTCCATACTACTAGAAATTTACACGTTCGTCACCAATATTATATAGTAAAAATCTATTCAACTTCTTACTATTTACATAATTTTTATATATCATATTTTTTAATTTTTAATTTTTTTAATTTTATCAAATATTTATTATATAAATAATAAATAGAAGAATTGAATTATTTTGAAAAAAATAAACTCAAAAAAAATATTTAAAAAATATGGTGTATGGAAGTTTGAGAAATTGTGTAGTATTACTCTATTATATATGGTTATCATCTATATATATACATATATACATATGTTGTATTCGATTTTTCCTCTTAATTAAATTAATAGATGATATCGGTTAACTGAATAAATAAATATTTATAATCTGTTTACTTTTGTTAGTATGACACTGCTAATAATTTCTCAATTCAACTATATATGCTTAACAAGTTAATTATTGGGTGAAATTGCACATTAATTCTATTTTTCAAGTTTAATTAATTTTCACTATACACTTTAAGGTATAGGAAGTTTTAGGCTCGTTTGGAGAGAGTATTTCATCTCATCTCATCTCATCTCATATCATCATTATAATTTTTTTAAATTCTCACACAAAATATAATAAACAACTCAATTTTTTCAAAACTCAATTTAATTTTTTTAAATCTCAAAATAATAATAATAATAATATTAAAAAAATATTTTAACAATATTTTACTCAACTTTTAACTTTCATTTAAATTTATCTTATCTTATATCACTATTCAAATTAGCTCTAATGTACGTCATAAAAACTCGGTTGCACATTCTTGATTAGAGTACTCATATGGTTAAATTTCTGCCATCATGTGAACAAATTTTCTTTCATTTTAATAGTCATATCTTAATTGATGCTGTAAGTTGAGAAATATAAATGTATAGTTTGTGGTGTAGATTATTGAAACTATTTGCACTTTAACTCAAATTAGCTCAAATTTGACTCTCCATTTCACTTTACTTCAACTAAATATTTCACAAGTTAGTAATTACGTACACTTATGCAGGAGGTAATTAGTATGATCCACACAAATTAAATATCTAAATTCATCTATTTTTATTAATTAATTAATTAACCTTTCGGGATCTAGAATGTCGGCCATTAACGGGTCGGCATTTTTTTGTTCTTTCCAATTTTGTAGTCCATAACTAAAATGAAACCCAAAATTGTGTTTGTAATTAACTATATATGCTGCATGAACCACTTAAATCCAAAAAATTCGAAAAAGAAATAGTAGTAGTGTATGTTTGAAATTATATATTAGCTTACGTTAATACAATAATGTTGAATTAAGAGATTTTAGAAAATTAGTGAGGGCTATAATTATAAATTTTTTTACACATTTATCTTCACATCACACAAACCACGCATTAGAGCATTGGCAATGGCTTATGCATCTTCATATTCATCTTTATATTTGCATAATGTATCTCTAAATTGGTCTATATTAAATTATACATTTTCAAAATTTTACATAATTATGAATAGTATTTCTTCGATCTTGAAAAAATACCATTCACTCTCCAAATATATATATTTTTTCTCTCGTATCCATTAAAATCAATTTTGTAAAATTTATATTAAAATGATTTTGATATATGAAATTTGAATTAAGTTGATGATATAAAGTGATATTTTGATATGTATTTTTGAGCGCTAAAATATATAAAAATATAATTTCAAAAAAAAATAAAAATTATTTAGTTTAAAAATATATAATTCAATATAAAAGTTTTTGCATACAGAGAAACTACTTTTATTGTTCCGATAATGAATTGAGTGATCGCCTAGCTAGCTTGCTTCTCGTTCCTCCGCACGCTACAGGTGATTATTGTCAACTATATATACATGATGTCAGTACGTACGTGGCTCCACCGTACCTACAGTACGCAGTAGGTGAACTATTAGTACTAGCTAATTAATTAATAAGTAATACCAAACCAATGAATTATATATATAAAATAAATATTGAATGAGAACCACACAATTTTTTCCTCGCATGCATGCATGGGTTGAAAAGTAAGCTCTGCAAAGGTTTCAACCTAATTTTTAGGGTTTTCTCGAACTGGCCAGAATAATAAAACTATGAGAAATTATATTTATAATAATGAAATATGTAAGTATGGTATAATTTTTTTTTAAAAAAATATCAGTAAATATGAGATTTATATTATAAAAATTAAATTTTTATTAGTTAATTACATTCTTTTTTAAAAAAATTGTACGACTCTCTAACATTATTCTTAAACTATTGCCAATCAGCACCTAACCATATCTAATAATATCATTTGTGGTTTCGCGGTACGTACCAAAGCTAGCTATCTGCAGTACTGATATTTAGGTGATTAATTTATGCTGTAACTGGGTTAGATCAATCTTATACGTAGTTATTGCACTATAATTGAGAATGAGTTTATTGATCTCCGCGCAATAAATATTTATGTTTATAGCAAATAAATAATTTTTTTTATAATATTGTAATATGCGATGCGATTTTACATCATGATTGCAAATTTGCCATACATTAATTAATATATCATACAATTAGCAAGCATAATATATATATATTTTTTGTCAGTACTAGCTAATCGCGTTCGTTTTTTCTTGAAATGACTTGATCTCATATATAGAATTATCCTTTAATAGAACTTTTAAACTATTGAGCCATAAATTAATTAGGTGTTATATACGCAGTTAAAAAGAGACTGAACGACTAGACTTTCGAAAATATTTACGCTCTCATATTATAAATTAATGTCAATTAACGCAATATATATAACGTCTAACTAATTAATTACTCGCATTAGAAATGGGTTTTGCTATTCATCTTCCCCACACTCTATACTCCACACTTTTTAATATTTTTTTAAATTTTTTTTTGAATTTATTTTTTTTAAACTATTTATAATTTTTTATTTACTATTCATATAAAAATATATTTGATAAAAAAAATTAAAAAAAAAATGGAGTGTGGAGTGTGGTGTGAATAGTAGGAGGTTGAGTAGAATTTTTATATGTATATTTATATGCGTACGTTCATCAAAGTACGTAGTTTTCCACATATATACACAATATATAATATCCGACCTCCATGCATGCAATCAGAAAGGTAGAAGCCAAAAGGGCAAAAAAAAAATATACAACTCGATCAGAATCGCCATGCATGCACCCTTTGATAGACAAGATCTATACATCTTTTTTCTTTGCCGGTCGAACTATAGAATAATTGCATGCATGTTCTTTAATTAATAAGATAATTATTTAATTAAAGTTTCAATTGTTTGTTGAAAATTCCAAGTCTAGTGTACAAGACACACACGCATACATATATATGCATCGTGTCAGCTTGTAATTGGACAATTATTTTGAGCTGGAAGAATATTTGTTAAAAGATTCCCATGACTTTTCTTTTCCTTTCGATGATGATCCCTTGGTCTTGGTCTTCCTTCGAACAGCAGCCAAAGGGGCACAGCTTGCTTATAAAATTCCCCTTCCCCAACTACGTAAGTAGATAATATCTGAACAATAAAATACGTGGCCTTTCTGCATCCAGCTAGCTGGTATTGTTAGGCAGCCATTGTTGATAACATGAATGCATACGTCACTCATAATCTCTCTTAATTTTGACCCTTATTTTTTTCATTAAAGATAGCGACATGTTCATCATGTAGACATGAAGCAATATTGCCCAATTAATAAAATCCCCAGAACCGTGATGATCAATTAGAGGGAACCCATGAACTCAATATATTATTAAATTCTAAAAATCGGACTTACCTGATAATTAGAGGTGTCCTGTACTTGGGATCCAGAACTAGTTTTATATACGTCATATATTTACGTATGTCGTTGTGCACGTTATTTAATTTTAATACGAGAGAGAGATGGACAGATGCAAATGCTAAATATTGCAATGTCCTAAAGGTATGGGATTATGACATTGTAGGCGTGTATAAATCCATATAGAACTAATTAAGAATTAGAAATTAATATTATAATAATTATCCGATGAAAAGATAAACAGCACTGGATTTTGATGATGAAGTGGGGATCGGATCAATGAAACCACGCACATCAAATACTATTTGGGGAGCTTAATTAATTCCCATATGCCATTGGGTCTCGATCGGTAAAGCCCATCTGGAGGCATTAATGTCAATGAATTAATTGGCTCCTACACCAACCATGCATGCATACAGGATTGTGTTGCTTTTCTTTTCTTTTTCTTTTTCTTTTTTGTCTTTTGTTCTTATTTTATTATTCTATAACGATATTGATTCATCTATGGATGGTTCTTTCTTGTGAAAGGGATGCTTACGTCTTAGTTTGGGGGCTTGGTGCCTCGGAAAGTATAGACAATCCCATGATCGAAGTATTATATATGATTCGTCACGAGTACCATCAAAATCATCCTTTGTATCTTTCAGTCAGTACGCACTCTCGATCATTTGTTGTGCTTCTTAATTTGCAAACTTTGATATACCATCATGCATTGATCATATTTAAATCAAGCTTGATAGTTTGTCATCTTTAATTTTGTTGAATTAACAACTAAAAAAATCAAAAGACTGCTAAAAATTCTTACGATGACCATTATTATTCTCTGACGGCCGATCGAGCTAATAAGAAATAATAATTTTTTCTTGAAAAAAAGAAAAAGTTGGCAGAGTTCTTATAATGGGCATGAGTACGCGGTAGTACTCACTCTCTGGTGTAAATCAATGTTGAGGGCCGGTTTCTTTGATGGTTCAATTCAGATGGAGGGAGGCAATGAATTGAAGTTTCTGTACGTTTATAGAACGGAACAAAAGATGAGACAATTCCGAGTACGCATGCATATATGGTTGGCCCATGAGTCAACTAGACGAGTACGTAGTAGTATTGAATCAATGATAGAGAGAGATCATGGGGCCTAAGGTTGTTTTATTTTATTTTTCACAAGAAGAATGCTAGCTTTGTGTTGCTCAATCATGAGATTCCCATTTTCATATTGGCCTAGGGGGGAGTGGTATCCTACAATGTTCTCATTGCAGCGTTTGGGACCTTTCAAACGGAAGTTTTCATGTACGTACTAGATGATCTTGTCTGTTTGTATACCAAAACGAGTGCAGTCGATCGTTAATTAACTAGTCTCATGCGTTCTCCAATCTCTTGTAATGAACATATAGGGTAGTCGACAAAATAGTTGGACTAATATATCGGAGAGCCCAATAGGCGGCCTGCTTGGAGTTGTATCATGACCACAACTGGACTTAGCAGCCGACCCAAAAGGCCCAAAAAGAAAGTACCTTATAATAAATATATCCTGAATTTAATGTCCTAATTTTGCTCTATCAGATCAACAAATGAACATGATATTTTAATTTGTCGGGTCGGGTCGGGGGCATTTTGCCTGATACATACCGAAATATCGAAACCCAAGTCGTAGACGAATTTGACTTTCCAATGAAAGATCGAAGAAGAATGCGCAATCATGCACTTATATTAATACATCTCGTCTTAGGCATATCAGCATGCAATTCCAGGGAGTTCATAGCTAAGCTTTATATGCCAGTTAATTAAATCCATTCCCTTCTTCTAAAAGTCAAATCACAACTAAAGTCATCGATCGTCTGCTACCTACAGAAGTTAGACTCCATGATTTTCAACTACAGGTATATATATATATATGGATTTTTTCTTTCCTTTTATTGATTTAATTCAGTGCTGTTTTTTGGAGAAATGATCGTATTTTTTAATTAATATGCTTGTAAGCATATGTTAATTACTTGAGTTTTACAAATTGATGAGTACGTACTATGTTGTTGTTGGGTTTGTGAAACTTGGTTTTGATGGTGTATTTGTCCAAATTGATGAGTACCTAATCCTAGAAGGATGCGTTGTGATTTTTTGGTAGATTTTCAATAAGGCTCGTGTCATGGAATATAAGCTTGGGCCAATAGCATTGTTTGCGATAAAATAAAATAAAAAAAACGACAGACAGAAAGTTTACTCGACACTTGCTCGAATTCACTTAACGCACACTTGAGCGAAACTTAAACACAGAGTTTGCTCCATGTGCACTCAACACGCCGCTCAAGCAAATAACGTAAAAAAGTAAAAGTTAAGGTTTTCACCATGTGACACTTAAATATGCTTATTACGAACAGTATGATGATTCTGAACAGTGAAATTTTATCTCAAAATGTCCTTTTTGATTTCCCAACATAATAAAATCCTCTTCAACTTTATAGATGTAGGCACGTTAAATTTATGTCGTATGATTGTTTGTTAGTTTTTGCTTTTATTTTGTTTGCCATTGTTGGTTTCACAACAATTATGGCATTTTTTTCCTTTGCGCACATGATCTAATTAATGTTTTTTCGTTAAAACTGGCCGCTATGTTCTTATATATGACGGCCTCTTCCTTAATAAACAAAGAAAATATGGTTGTTCAATCGGTGTTTGATTAACTTCTTTTTAATTTTTTGTTTTACTTATTAGCTTCAATCAGTGTTTTACATTTGTTTTAGTTCCTCCTCGAATTGAATACACAGAGAGGCAACTTGGCCAAGAGGATGAGTAATTATTATTGACTTCTGTAACTTTCATCGTAGGGTACAGGCCGGGACCGGCCATGAAGTTATTGAAATAAGCTGCGTAGCTATAAGCCTATATATATGAATTATTCCATGTAAGCCGGCTAATTAGTAGGCATCTAAATTTCAAGAACTCGCAATTTTAATCGCCATATAGGGCACATCGGTAGGCTTCTTTTGAGGAAACAATTACTGAATAAATCACTAGATGACCCCGGGCAGAATTTAGATTAATTATGACAGCAAGTTTTAACAGATAATTAGAATATAGAAAACAATAGATTCACCCAAAACACAAAAAAACAACTCTAAAAATTATTGATCGATTAATAGTAAAATTTAGAATTTATGAAGCCCACAAGCCGGACTTAAATAGCTACAAAATTCGAAATCATGAAAAAAATTTCAAAAATAGAAAAATCTAAATTATTGTCTGAGAAATAAATACATAAATAAACAAGAATCCTACTAAAACTTTGGTCAAAATTGAAATTAAAATCACTTTCAAAACTTGAAACTAAATATTTACTAACAAGGCACAAATGATCATAAACATATGATTTGATGGAACATTGAAAAATAACTAATATTGCCCTAGTCCAAAGAAGATATTAAGTTTTTCCTTCCATATTTATATATATTCCTCTTCTTAAGGTTGTATTTCAATGCAATCAACGTAGTATTTGAACCTAAATACCTCATATCAATTTGGGTTTGCACCATTCCCACCGGGTTGGAGAGAATTCGTCCTCGACTTCTAACTTTCTTGCCTCAATCTTTTGGGTGTCCAATTAGACCAATCTTTATTTCCTTTTGTTGTATTGTCCCGATGATCATGGAAAAATTAAAATTAATTTGATCAGTTTGAAATAAAATAATATTGAGCATCTTATATTCCAAAATTAAGTTTCTTTCCCACATCTCGTATCAAAATAAAATATTTTGCATATGAGAATTTGAAAAAAAATGCTCAACTCCAAGAAAATCAACATAGTTAATTGTCTCAAAAGTTGTTTCATGATCTTCAAATTTCAAAACTTCACCACCATTTTCTTTTTCCAAATTTTCTATATTTTCAATAAAAATAGTTACCTCATCCACTAGGTTATCTTCATCAGGATAAATATCGTAGATTGATATAGAGTTATGCCATATGAAAGAAGGTCCATCCTCAAACTCTTCTTCATCAAAGTAGTAAATCCACTCAATCTCATGCAATAAATCAATAAAACCTTCAGTTTGAATAGTACTAGAAAATTCTAGTAAATCAACTCTGAAATCAAGGTTTCCATGACTCTCCTCTCTACCACGGTACTCCCAAAATAGAGCAGGATTGTGATATAGATTCTCAAAACTAGAATCATGATCCTCGATCTCATGATCACCAATATCCTACGTACGTAGTTCGACACCAAGTTAATTCTGCAAACTGTCTTTGTAAATCTCCAATCATCACATCCTGAACACTACGATCACAGTGAGTGACTTCCTCGTTCAGAACTTGCCCACAACAACCATAACCACCAACCATGAAAACTGATGAGATATAACCCCGAAAAATATGCTTAAGCTCTGATTCCAACTGATGTTAGACAGAATTTAGATTAATTATAGCGGGTAATTAATAGATTATTAAGTGAGAGCGAGCTCGAATTATAAGTCGGCAAAGCTTCAAGATCATAAATATATATTGTTCAAGCTTTTTCTTAATGATATAATTTTGTCTTTCCTTGTCTTTTTTAAAGGATTAAGAAAAAATGGGTTACGCATGAAAATACATCATGCATACATATATACAATCCTCCAACATCGTCAACTAGCCAGCTTGCTAGGATACATTCGATTAGTCTAGAAACTAGAACTCATAAACCTTTCTAATTATTTCATCTAGTTTCAACCATCATGAAAATCAAGATCAAGATTCGTACTTGCATGGATACATTAATAATACATGTCATGGACTTCCCCTGACATAGATATTAATTTCATATATATATAGCTAGCTCTATGCCTAGCTATAGAAATTAGCTGGTCAGCGTCGTTATTTATTTCTTTAATTAGGTGAACATCCATAAATACAGCCCATTCATGATACAGAGGAAACTCCACTTTGACCAACTATAATACAAGCAACCGCGTAGTGCTCTCCTGCACTTTCGTAAAATTAAGAGCTAGCTTAGAGCACATCTGCATGCAATTATAAAGTACAGTACCCTATGGCAGAATATATCCATATATATAAATTATCTCTGGCCTAGACAATATTTAGCATTATATATATTATATACAGAAGCACATGAAATAACCAGGAGGAGCTATCATCACAAAGGAATACAACTCAATAACCCTAACTATCTAGCTAGCTAGCACGCACCTAATTTCAACACATGCTGCCATGCGTCAATGACGCGAGTTTCTTCACAAAAATGATATCATGCATGAGGTGGCTGGTGGCCTTACATCTTCAGATCTTCTAGCTTTAATTTTATGCTTCGGGGATCAATTAGGCTTCCTTATACTTGCATAAGAAGCCCAAAAAAGTCATTACTGGCTCTAAAATGATAATTAATACTCCTAATTCGCTTGCGCTGGGGTATATAAATATATATATACAGTACGTTGGGTGTAAGATTTCATTCCGACCTACAATATCATATAATATATAATTATTGTCACAATTGGACCCATTCGATCGTCCGTAACTAACATGTTATAGTTTTGGCTGAAATCAAACAAAGTTGCTAATTAATCACCAAATATATTATCCAATTATATTCTAACAAAATTTAATACTTGATAATTTCCATTATATTCTAATATATATATATATATATTTATATATTTTGGGCCTAGTACTTACTTTGAATCAAGTAGGTAGTGGCCTCTCATATTAAAACTTCCTTCTTTTCAGGACTTCAATGAATGGAAAATGCATGCTAAATCCACTTGCTAGCTAGCTTCTTTACAGTCTACCTCCAAGTCATGAAAGGTTAGTTAGAAGTTTAATTTCCTTGGACGTTCTGGAATGATATCTTGTCTTGATCTCATCCCGCAATAGGGTGTACGTCTCCGACAAAATATTCTTGATCTACATGACTGTAGGCTGTAGTCATCTTATAAATATATGCAGTCACGACGAGAGAAGCCCAACAAATCAAGAGGAATTTTCTCTCTAGTATCATTCTTCGCATGTATACAAGCTTTCCTCCACTAGTACTCTTTAGCTAGCCATGGAGATCGAGCCAGCAACTCTAGGAAAAGCCAGGCTTTTCGCCCGTGGATGGAGCTGGCTCAAGGCCTTGCCTGCAAGGAAGTTCAAGAAGGTTGTGGAGGCTGCAAAGAGCATAAAGCAGCTTGGACAAGACGACCCAAGACGAGTCATCCACTGCCTAAAAGTGGGACTGGCTCTCACATTGGTGTCCTTGTTATATTATTGTAAACCTCTATATGAGGTATTTGGTCGTTCGGGAATATGGGCTGTGCTAACAGTGGTACTGGTCTTGGAATTTACAGTTGGTAACTTTCTTCTTCCCCGTTCTGAGCAGTTGGTAACTTTTATATACGAATTGATTAGTTCAAATTTCTTTTTAACTTGAAATAACGAAACTATATATCCCAGATTAATGTAACCATGTTAAATTTCATTCAATGTAATTAATTATAAACGGATCAATATATATGATATATCTACTTCCAATTAATTTGTAGCAGAATTAGAACTTTTTAGAAAATTGTACGTACCATATTATATATTAAACTAATATACGTATATGTTTTTACTATATATCCCAGGTGCAACCATCAGCAAAGGTCTAAATAGAGGTTTTGCAACATTATTTGCTGGTGCTTTGGCGATTGGAACCGAGCACTTTTCACGTCTCTTTGACAGGAAAGCAGAGCCCATTGTCCTCGGGGTCCTCCTTTTCTTGCTAGGTACGTAAAATACGCAATTAAACAACGCATCTGATCAAACTTTTGTCTGTGTACACATGAATAAATATATTAATCATGCTTTAGCAAGAAGCTAATTAATTAAAGGAATACAAAGTTCGAAGTTCGATCGGACCCCTATATATATATAGTCAATTAATTAATTACTTAAAGCTAGTGAATTGTTTTGGTGTATGCATGCAGCTACAACATCATCATTCACACGATTCATTCCACGGATAAAGGCAAGATATGACTATGGGGTCATGATTTTTATATTGACATTTAGCTTGGTATCAGTCTCGGGTTATCGGACTGAAAATCTCTTCGAGGTGGCCCATCAAAGACTCTCAGCAATTGCAATAGGAGGAGCTTCCTGCATAATTATGTCTGTATTTGTTTGTCCTGTATGGGCTGGCAAAGAGCTTCACAAGTTAACTGCTTCCAATTTAGAAAAGCTTGCAAACTATCTAGAAGGTACCTACATTTTACAGGTTAATTATTAACTATTTTTCTTGATTGATTTTCGTTAAACTCATCATGTACTCGGTACTTGAACGATAGTTAACAAGTAGAGAAGACATTTTACAGGTTTTGGAGGCGAATATTTTCAGGCAGACCCTGTTCATGAGGAGGAAGGGATCAGTACTATCACGGCGGCCTCTAACTCTAAAGATGATAAAGCAATTCTTCAAGGATACAAAAGCGTCCTCAATTCAAAAAACACTGAAGAATCCTTGGTGAGTATATATAGCTCCGACCATCCCAAAAAAGGGAGGATCGGAAAAACAGTGATGCATGCGTACGTACGTAGAACATAAGCTAGCTGGGAACATTAATTGTGTTAATTATTTCTCTAGAGTTTTGACCTTTCTCCAAACTGATTCCTGTGTTAACCAAAAAAATAAAATTATTTTGTTAAATAAGACTCATGTATCGAAGTAATTTCTTCATGCAAAGTCTGTTAATTAATTGCTAGATATTGCCAACATCATGTACAACACTCGCTTGTCACGTCTCAAACAGTACTATTTACGTACGTATTACTATTGTCATAAAGCTGGTCTAGGAAAGGTTTGAATAGAATTGAGTTGAGATGAGATAAATGAAATTGAATAAAAAATTATTATAATATAATTTTTTTTTATTTTAAGATTTGAAAATGTTAAATTATTTATTATATTTTATTTTAAAGTTTGAAAAAATTATAATGATTAAATAAGATGAATCGATAGTAACTCATTGTCCAAACAAGGCCTTAATTAGTCTTTTTAAAGTTAAAAAAATCCCACTCAACATTCATGCATGCCGCCACATCAACAAAAAATTGAAAAATTAAAGTTAAAAATTGAAGAAAAACAACCAATATTTAAAATTAGAAAAGAACACAAAAATAAAATTGAAAACTAAAAAAAAAAATAATAAAATAAATATATTAGAAAAACCCAAAAATTAATTAGAGAGAGAGAGAGAGAGAGAGAGAGAGAGGGGAGGAGGAGCGACTGACGAGGGGTGTCCACTAGCAGGGGCGGAGCTTATAGTTACATGGTGCAAATCATAATAGGTAGCAGCTATGTAAATTAATCATGGTTTTGAAGAGATTTAACTTTGTTTATTTTTACTGATGAGATGAGATAAGTTAAAATAAAAGTTGAATAAAATATCGTTAAAATATATATTTTTAATATTATTTTATTTTGAGATTTGAAAAAGATAAATTATTTATTTTATTTTGTATAAAAATTTAAATAATTTATAATAATTAAATAAATTAAAATGAGAATAATTGTGAAGAAAAACGAAACTTACACACAACAGCATATGAAATTAGCTACTAACTAGTATCTACACTTTTCATGCTAAGTACCTTTTTTTTTCTGTTTATTTCGGTCTTAGCTACTTTCGTGCTACGTTATTTTAGGCCAGAATAATGATTATTATTGAAATATGACGAACTATTTATATATATATATATATATATTTATGGGCAGGCAAATTTCGCAAGATGGGAACCAGGACATGGTGGTTTTCACTTCCGCCATCCATGGAACCAGTACTTAAAGATTGGAGCCCTTGCTAGACAATGTGCTCATCGTATTGAAGTTCTTGATGGCAGCATCAACTCTGACATCCAGGTACGTACGTACGTGCTACAATATCGTGACTCTTCCTAGAGATTGTATGCAGGTTAATTAATAATTTAATAGAGATCACATTATGTCAAACTTGGTTCTAGTAAATTTAAAATTTTAAAATTTATATTTTAAATTAAATTATGCTACATAAATAGTAAATAATAGTGTAAAATGTAAAAGACTTCAAATAAATCAATTATTCACAAATCTAAATAAAATACATAAAAGTTACATTCTCAAGTCCCGTTTGGATACATAAAAGATTTCATCTCATTCCATTTCATTTCGTTTTATCGTTACAATTTTTTTAAATTTTTACACAAAATATATTCAATTCAACTTTTTTAAATTCTAAAATAATAATAATATTAAAAATAAAATTCTAATAATATTTTATTCAACTTTTATCTAAAACTATCACATCTCATCTCACTATTCAAAGACGGCCTCAATAAAATTCTAGGGAGCATAAAAAGTCAAATATTAGCATTTCATGTCGAATTAATATAGGACCTTTACGTATTTCTGAAGGCCTAAATATTTCCCCCAGCTACTCTGCCTTTTACAGACTTGGCCAAATCTCTCTAATCTTGAAAGTTCTTTTTTAATGCCTAAATTTCCTAATTAATGAAGTGAGTATAATATTAAAGGAAATTACCAAGTAAAAAAAAATATATACGTATGTGGATCGTTTTATTTGTATTGAATGAGTGATATATAAAATTTACTGGCTAATTATATGTGTACATTTACTTTTGCAGGCACCGCTAGAAATCCGAAATAAAATACGAGAATCGAGTACAAAGATGTGCTTAGAATCGAGCCAGGCATTAAGAGCATTAGCATCATCAATTAAAACGATGACAGACCCTTCGGCTGCCGATCCTCATGTGAAAAATTCCAAAACCAGCATCAATGACCTCAAAATTGCACTCGAATCTGCCTCAGAACTAGAGAACGTAGACCTCCTGCAGGCAATTATACCCATTGCCTCAGTTGCTTCAATACTAACAGAAATCACTAAATGTGTGGAGAGAATCTGTGAATTGGTCCATGAGCTTTCTCTCCTAGCATATTTTAAGAGTGCTGCAACATCAGATCAGCAGGAGCCAGGAAGCGGACTACACCGCGGAAGTGTAAAACCTGTTTTGGATGATGATAGTGGCCGTACTGTTACCATCATAGTGCAAGCAACAAACGTTAAAATCATAGATCAACAGTTATATGATCCCTCAAATAAGGACTCACAGGAAAATGGGGTTCCTGATCCTGCAGTAAAATCCGACCGACTTGAAGGACGTTAAATATTTTGGGACAGACGTGAGAGATTTTGTTAGGAGTTTTTAAGAAGGAAATTATACGACTAAATTCTTATGGACATTAAGAGAGAGTATTAATCTTGTCAATCTAGTAGTAGTTAATAATTTTAGTTTCGTCTTTGATGAGTACGTACGTACGTAGAGTTCATCATTAATATCTGATCTGTTATATATAAGCGGATGATCACTCGACGACGTTGTGTGAGTTGTATTGAATCACTTGTACTAATTGAGAACTGGGCCATTAATTAGTACGTACATGTATGAATAAAGTTATAGTTCTCCTTCCCATCTTTTTCGGCCTCCTTCCAATACCCTCGAATATCTCTTTCTGTGTACGTATATGTTTTCTTATCAATATTGTAATTCTTCTATTATAAGATAGAGAGGGTATTATACACACACACACATATATATATATATATATAACTAGCTAGCTAGCTACGTACTGCTCGTAGATTAGTACGTAGCGTACTTTAGTACAAAAAAAGGATCGATCTCCGGCAGTTTTCCTAATTCAAGATGACAGTGATTAGCTAGTTTGCAGATTCGTTAATAATTTTATAAAAGAGGATTAATTAATTAAGAGTACAGTTCGTTAAATGAAAGGCTCAAAAAAAAGCCGGCCGGTTTAAATGAGAGAAATTAGAGCAGTCGATAGCTAGACGGAGAAAAGTGTGAAGGAGAAATCAAAACTGATGGTTTAGATTTTAGAAGGCCGTTAATTAGGAAGAGTATGTTTCGTATTGATTAAATATTTGATATATATAAATATATATATAATTTTTAGAAGGCCGTTAATTAGGAAGAGTATTTTCCGTATTGATTAATATTTGATATATATATATATATATATATATATATATATATATATATATATAAATATGGATCGAATGAGAGAAAAAATTACTACAATTTGAGTAAAATAATGTTACTTGGTTTGAAGGTTATAGCTATGCTCAGATCTTGACGTGGTGTCACGTGGTAAAGAGAACTTAGGTTTCAGTTCTTCTCTTTTGTGTTTTCATAGACTTTTTCTTTTGAGTATATTTTTTTATTATTTTAATAAACCACGTGGTACTATATGATGGACGTTCCATGTTAAGATGGTGATCTAAACGGTAAGCTTTAAGCTTCAGATGGTCCAGTAACAATACTCATTTGAGTACACATCAAAATTTGAAATTGACCGCGTGACACGAGATGATCATCCAAGTATATAAGAAGTTTTCATATACAGATCTAAGCATGGGGAAGAATAATTTATATTCAGGATGACGTACTGCATATATAATCCAACAAAGAAAGTGTTAAAAGAATTTGACAAAAGAAACAAGAAAAGGAATTAATTTTTCTCTTCCGAGTTCGGATGTTTCAAAGGTTTTAGATAGTGAGTTGAGATGAAATAATTTTAGATAAAAATTGACATTTGAATAAAATATTATTTTTTAATATTATTATTTTTTTAGATTTAAAAAAATTAAATTATTTATTATATTTATCAATTGAGAATTTGATAAACTTGTAATAATAAAATAAGATAAGATAAAACAATTCTATATCAAAACAAGACTTATTGAACGAAGCTAGGCGCACCAACCGTACGTACATGCATATAATTTTTCATATTACTTATTTTAAACGTTTATTATTTAAAGATGGGTTAAAATTTCCTGTACCATTTGTGACTATGGACCCCTCAAAAGCTATCAATGATCTCTCATGTTGATAATTTTCTAGTTAATTTTTTGATAAAAATTTAATTTGAGTCCCGCTCGAGACAAAAATTCAGGAGTGAGATCATTAAAGACCCATTTGGATATTTAGAATATTTCAATATATCTGTGAATAATATTAAAATAGTTTGAGTTAAGATGTTTTATTGAGTTTTAGAAAATGAGAGAGAAAAAGTTAAATAAAAATATTATGAAGTTAACACAATTAATATTATTTGCTTTGAAATTTGAAAAGTAATATTATTTTTTGTGTTTTATTTGGGAGTTCAAGAAAATTGTAATGATTAGATGAAAAAGGTTGAAGATTTGAAATTGAAATGTTTTATGTTTGACTAATGTTTGGGAAGAAAAAATCTAAAAATATTTTAGAATAGTCATGTTACCAAACGGGGCCTTATCTAAAACCGATATCAAGCATTTATTTTCTCAATGGTTTGAAAATTTGATCACTGAAAAAATTGAAATATAATCTTATAAGTTGCAAATGATGAAAATATTTTATTGGAGTTGGAAAAAATTGAGCAATTATTTCTGAGAAGAAACATAAGTACTACTTCCTATGCTCCAAGCCCCTAAAGAATTAAAGGGCAACAGCTCTTGAAAATCTTTTGGCGTTGAAGTATGTTAATGATTCCAACGTTACAAATTTTTACAAGTGAGTTTGAGACGCGATTCATCACTTATAACGTACAAAATTTACGCGTAAAACAGATTATTATTAGTACTGCAGCGTACATGAATTTTGAGAATAAACATATAATATAAGCCACAATGGAAAAATTCATTATCTGAATTTAGGGTTCGGTTGAATAGTGAGATGAGATAAAATGAGATATTTTTAAATGAATTGAATAAAATATTATTTTTTAATATTATTATTATTTTAAGATTTGAAAAAATTGAATTATTTATTATATTTTGAATAAAAATTTTAAAAAATTTTAATTATAAAATAAAATAAAATGAATTGAATTATGAGTATTTTTATAACCAAACCAGATTTAAAGGTCGTTGATTAATGAGTTTTAGGTGACAATGGATCGAAAAACTCCAACGATCGGATCGAGAGCGAACACAAAAGTCGAAACAAATTCAAGTTCTCCGGCCCACTAATGCTTTCGCTTTTAGCTACATCAAACGCTAAAAGAGAATTGTTGAACTAATGAATATGTACAACGGTAAGCTGTAGTACGCATACATATATATATATATATATATATATATATATATATATATATATGGCGTATAAAGAACGACAAAAGTAACTAAACCAAGTTAAAAAGCTTCCACGACGAGAGCAACTAGAGATCATGGAGACCCAATTAAGTTGAATTACCATGCATTACGTACTGACAAAGTCATGAACACATTAATTAGTTTCATTTCCGGTCTGTACGTTCAGGTGCCCTTTCAGACAAACCGAAAGACAAGCTACGTAATTATATATGGCAAGACTTTTAGGTTGTTTTTATTGCGAAAACGAGGATAGAAAAGTAAAAATAAACAAAATAATCAATAATCAATCACATGATTCATAATTTAATAATTCAATAACGTGTATATATTTACAAAACTGCAAATGATTTTATTATCTTGAAAAACGACAAAATACATTTTAAGACAAAAATATTATTCTAGACAACTTTATTAATGTTCATTAAGTACATATTTATAAAGTTATACAACTCAAATCTTAATTTCACGATTTTTAAGTTATTCGCTTGAATGAGGTGTTGAACGAACTCTTTGTCTGATCTTTACTCAATGGAGTGTCGAGTGATCGAACTCTGTTTGATATTTGTTTGAGCGACTTTTCGCGCTAACGTTGAACAAACTCTGTCTGGCGATTCTCAAGTCACAAACAGTGCCAAAAAATTCCCTAGGAGCAAGCCCAAACTTGCACTCCATAGCCCAAGTCTCGTTGAAAATCCACCAAAACTGTTGCCAATCTTTGTTGGGTCAAATCATTTTTCATGCCCTCTTAAGCCTATATATATAAATATGTGTGTGTATGTACTTGTTAACTACGATGTTCTTTTTTCTCCTTTTGTTGGTCAGCATGCATAAATTCCATGCATTATTTTGAACCGTATTCCATCAAGCCACCTTATCACCCAGCTGGTTATAAGTATGTTACCATCTAGTTACGTTAATTTCACTGGTTGAAAATCCTCATACGTATTAATTCCCACTGTCGAGCAGAATGTGGTACTGCATGCCTCCGCACTCCATGAATCAAAATCAAGAAAAAGACCTAAAAGAATAAGGTAAGATGAGATGAGATGGTTTTAGATGAATAGAATAAAATATTGTTAGAATATCATTTTCTAATATTATTATTATTTTAGAATTTGAAAAAGTTGAATTGTTTATTATATTTTATATGAAAATTTGGAAAAGTTATAATGATGAGATTAGATAAGTTAAAATTGTTTCTGTATCCAAACATGACCTAAAGTTTGGCCCCTGGTTCTTGGTGGGTTTCAAACCATTTATTAACACGTTCATCGACTGCGTGACATTGTCAAAAGAAACAATTAGTGGATCATAATGTAGGGATGCGAGTTTTGGAGAGACATATGTACGTAGACTTTCAAGCATCTTTGATGTTTTCCTTTCCTCCAAGAAAGTTCTACCCATGATCACTTGTTTATATATAGATACATTGAGGCAAGTTGCTCGTAGTAGTTGGAGTATTCGGCAAAAATTGTAGTTCGGATCTGATGAGTGGAAAGTTGAAGAAACGAAAATTTTATATCTCTACTTGCAAGTTGCAGCAAAAGAGATCAAAAGCAGAAAAAACAAAATTAATGGTTTAAGTTTTAATGCACAGTTCGAGTTGTCAATTTGGTTTGTCATAGTTTCCACCAAGGCTAGGACCAATATGAGTCAATAATTCTACTCAATAGTGCTAGCTGCTTGTCTTTTCCAACTCCGGAGTCTAATTTCCTACCCACCACGAAGTACTAATTATACACATCGATCGTGGTCACGAGTAAAAGTCATTTTTCATACAAAAACGCGATTATTTCGAATGCTCGTCATCTGCTATAAATTAAGCTTGCTGTAGTGTGGTCATTTCATCTCAGTAATTTATAAGCGTTACCTATAGAAAATGAGAGTATGAGCGGTGTCACGTCCATGGTATATGACTACTATGATTGAAATCGATTCACCGCTTATACAGTATTATATGATCATAATCTGACCAAAGTAATGCTATTGTAACGTCTGATCACATATATATACGGTATTTTGCCAAACTATATACGCGCGCGTTTCTCAAATACGTGCGCGTAAGCGCGCACACATGAATATATATATATATATATATATATATATATATCTTTATATATCTTTATATATAATAAGCACCAATAAGCAGGCAGGTGTATTTCAATTTTTTTCTTCCATTTTTATCCTTCATTTGATATTTAAATGTCATTTGCATCCTTGGTACCATTTTGTCATTTTCTATATTTATTGTTTGATTCAATTCTGTTTTTTTTTCCCCATTTTGTCCTTGCCTTTATATATTTGATGTTTAACTGTCAAGTTTGGCTTTTTTTTTTTTTTTGCCCCTGCACGATGCCATTCCACCGATTCTGACATTGTATATTGTTCTTCTTTTGCCGCTTGCACCGTAATATGTGTGCATGCCATCTTCAACATTCAGCTGCCATGTGGTAGGATCAGTGAAAAAAAAACTTATTCTAATGTGAACGTGTCAAATTACATGCATATTGCAGCTCCCTCCTAATTTTTATTCCTGACCCTTATTTCCCTACTGCTTACATCGCATTAGTTTCTCTATGATCAGCTCTCCAGTCAGTTCGCATTTCATCAGCTTCCATCATATCTTCTTCTGTTAATAATCCCAAATCTGTTTCTAAATTTGGTTCCCATCTCTCCATCTCTCCAGTTTCACAAGTATTTTTTCTTTGGAAAATTTTTTTTAAATAAAATATTCTACTAGGCAAAAACAAACAAAAAAATAGTTAGCAAAATAATTTTTTTTTGTCCTTATACATGTCAGTATTGTTGTTATTTTCTCGTGTAGGCGACTGCAAAAAAATCGGTGATCATCGTTCGAGATTTCAGTAGCTCAAAATCAAAACGGTATGTTTTTGTTTGTTATTTTCCTCTGAAAGATATGATGCATGTATATCATCTAGAAATAGTCAGCATGCTGAAAATAAGGCAAAAAAACATTCAATACAATTTAGATACCGGCTTTTATTTTACTGCCAAACATAAAAAATTACACAATAGAGGAAAAAAAACTACAGATACAGGAACTTTGTAAAAAAAAAAAACAAAGCAAAACAAGTGTCAACCCTCACAATATACACAAGGGAAGAAAATCTTGTGATCATTCAAAAACACGGAACAAAATAAATCAAACGGAATCATTCATTCGGATCCATGCAACCCAACCAAATTCCTCAGGTTCAAATCTACAAACAGAGATATATATATATATATGTGTGTGTATATATAAATTAACAAACAAAATTAATGGAAAGAACAAAAACACAACAGAAAATCAAACCACTTGAATCACTTCTTCGTATCTATGTAACCCAAAAAATAAATCTCAGCTTCAAATCTACTAACAGAGATATATATATATATGTGAAATAACAAACAAAATTAGGCAAAACATGAGAAAACCGAAAGAGATGAGGCTGTAAATAAAAAATAAAAAACCTAATGAGATTTCGAAATAAAAAATAAATAAATCCTAATGAGATTTCGAAATATTTAAAAAAACCTTAAATCTGAAATTTGTAAACTCGGTAAAAACCCTAAACCAAGTGAATCAATTGGCAACGAATTGAAACTTTGTAATTATTGGATAAATGTTAAATTCCAGAAATTAAAAAACATCTACATGTTCACATACTGATTATCGCCGAAAGAGGGGAAACCATTTTCTAAGATTGTGTAGCCTCGAGAATAATTGGAAGTAGAGGAGATCATAATCGCCCAACAGCGTTAACGATGAAGGTGTCAGGACCCCATCTAAAACCGCCCTAGGACAAGGTCCTAGGCATGCATGGACCACAAAGCTCGGGCCACTCCCGGGGTCAAGGCCAACTTTGGAGGACTTCCCTAAGGGTCTAGTGTATGCCTTAGGAAGATTGCATGAATGGCACGGGTCAATTAGAACATGGCTCACATTTTCCATCTTGACCGCGCCATGGTTCAGCCTTGACAGCCCCTTGACACTGTCACTGACATGCCATGGCTCGCCTATCAGCACGCCTAGTAGCCCACTAGCAAGCAGCCCATGCGCCCAGCCGCACCAGCAGCCCATTAGCACCACAGGCATGCCATGGCCCCAGTCATGGTGCGCCCAGGACAGCCCCACAGATAGGCCATGGCCCCAGCTATGGCAACCACCTGACAGCACCACAGACATGTCACATGCATGCCATGGCCCCAACCATGACATGCCCTTGACAGCCCATGGTGTGGCTAATGACCGTGCGCAGCCCAGCGCACGGCCCAGCATGCGCACGCCCATGCGCATGCCCCTGTGTGCGACCTAGCGTGCGACCCAGCGTGCGCCCCTGCGCCGCGTGGCCCTACGCACGCTCATGCTTGCATCCCTGCGCAAGCCCCAGCGCCGCATAGCCCTATGCCCGCCCATGCGTGCGCCGCAGCACCACATGCCCATGCGTGCACCCATGCGCACGCCCACGCATGCGGCCCTACGCCACACGCCCATCCGAGCGCCCCTGTGCCCCACGCCAACGCGTGCGCCCCTGCGCAAGCCCTTGCGCCGCATGGCCATGCGTGCGCCCCTGCCCCGCATGCCTATGCGCACGCCCATGCTTGCGCCCCAGCGCAAGCCCTTGCACCGCATGGCCCGGCACACGCCCATGCGCCGCACTCCATGCCCCCGTTGAGGCCCCTGCCTGGGCCATGCTAGGCCAGCACCAGCAGCACATGGCCTGGCCACCAGCAAGCCAGGGCCATGTCAAGACAGGCCCAGCACGCACAGGCCCCACGCACAGCATGCCAGTCGTGCGCAGCACAGCACGCGCACGCCTGCGTGCACTTGCCCAGCGCACAGCAGGCCAGCATGCACAGCCATGCACCCTGCCAACACGCCAGCCAGGCAGCCATGCCAGCCATGCCACCAACAGCACCAGCGCCCAAACCACATGCATGCCAGCCATGCCAGCGCCCAGCCCACACCTAGGCCATGCCAGCCACGCATCAGCAGCCATGCTAGCCACCAGCCTGCCCCATGCCAACGTGCACAACAGCAGCACCATCAGCAGCCAGCCCTTGCCTAGACCATGTCAGCCATGCACCAGTGGGCGGCACCATCAGGCAGCCCACGCCTAGCTCATTGCCTAGGCCATGCTAGCCACATGCCAAGCATGCCCATGGCCCATGCCATGGGCTAGCCAAGGCCACCAAGGGCCAACCTAGCCATGGGCCATCAAGGGGCCATCCAAGGCTACATTATCTTATTATCTTTATTTATTTATTTAATTATATTTTAAGGGACCTATTAGGGTTTCCACTTTGTAACTCTATAAATAGGACCCTTAGCCTCTAGTTTAACATCTTTTGATCATTTGACATTTTTCCTTGTGGAACGGTTTGGGGGTGTTCTTGAAGAACACTTTTCGGTGCTTAGCACTTGGGCTACTTGGGTGCAATTCGTGAATCCCTAATAGAGGATCCCACCTTGCAATTCGTGAATAGGTGGTGATTCAATCTATCTTATTTCATCATTGTGCAATTCGTGAATCAATGGTGATTTATCTATCTTTCTTATGAGTATTGTTATATTCCATTCCATTGTCTATTTTTGTTCTTATGTTCTCCATCTTGTTCATCTTTATTTTCATGCAAATCAAAAATATCCTAAGTCTCAATTTTAGTATTTTTTGGTTTCACAAAATATCCATAAAAACCATAAAGATAGTCTTCATATTCTTTTGTTGAGTCCATTCATCTTTTGTTCATAACTTTTCCATGGGTCATACATTGTCTTGCATCCTTCCATATCACAAACACATTCACCTATTTTGATCTTTTCCATTCACATATTTCGGCCATACCTTGTTTGTCCATACCTTCCATATTCATCAAACCCACATAAGATCTAGCCTCCATCATCTCCATAAAACCCTAGCCGAAACACTATATTTCTCATAAGCTCTACTTCCCAAAATTAGCCTTCCCTCACTTGACCTAGCCGAAACTTCCCTTGTTTCCTCATCTTACCATATTAGTCACTTACCAAAACTAGCCTCCATCCATTCAACAAAACCCTAGCCGAAACCATTGTCTTCCATAAACCCTAACCACCCCTCAAGAGTCCCACTAGGCAACTACCTTAACTTAGGAAAAGTTGACTCATTCCAATCAATCCCACAAATCCTACCAATCCCAAAACCATTCCTAAACTTTAGGAACCCTAATCACCCATATCTATCCTTCATTCAATCTTACCTTGACCTAGCCAAATCCCACATTGTCCATATTGGCCACTTACCTAAATTAGCCTTTTTCCACATTCCACCTAACCCTAGCTACCCTTCCTCCAACTTAACCCTAGACTCCCACAAGGTAATTCCTACCACTTAGGAATCCTTATCCCACCTTCCAATTAATCCAAATTCGAAATTCATCCCTTACTTTAGTCACACACCAACTTCCCAACAACTCTCATGCCTCTTACCATTTAGGATCAACCATAGCCACCTTACCCATCATCCCAAACCTATTTTCTAAATCCATATCCCTTGATTTAAGGAATTGCCAACCCATTGTCAATCCCTTAAATCTCTCCATCCCTACAATATCTCTAGCCAACCAAGACTTACCTAAATAGCCAAAACCGAATCGCAATCCCTCCAATCACTCAACTCCCCTAGAATCACTCCATTCCTAGAATCCCTCAAGTCAACCAAAGATTTCCCTCCTCTTGCCATATTCAAATCATACATTCCTTATCTTACCATAACCAAATCTCATCTTCCATATCCAATCCCTCAAACCACTTATTCCCTAGAATAACTCAAATCAATCAAAGACTATCATCCTATCTTACCATATTCAAATCCCATCTTCCATCTCCAAATCCCTAAACTCAAGGAACAACTCTAGACCCATTCAAACACAACTCATCTTCATCCTTAACCTAATTCCCATCTTTCCCAAAGTGACTCATCAATCAAGGAGTCATAGTCTCATCCAACCACATCCTTCCAACCCTAACATCTCATCCTACACTTCAACCCTAAGCCAACTCTTCCAAATCTCGAAATTCCCCTTAGCCACCATTCAAACTCTAGCCCAACTTCATCATATCAATCCTAAACATCATCCAAAAGGGCCCAACATCAAGGACAACCCATAAGCTGTTCCACATTGCATCAAACACGCATATTCACCACTTAGATCACCCGAACTCATCATCATCATCATCATTTCCATCACTAAACACTATACCTTCATCAACCTAGGAACCCATCATTGCCATTATACGTGCAAGACCAAGCAAGAAGGCTTGACACTCGGTCACCATCATCACTAAGGCAAGCTCGCGGACTTAATGTTTAGGGACAAGACCGGAGTCCCTAACAGAAGGGCTGTCGACGGCGTAAGAGAGAGGTTGAGCGTGAAATCTCCTGTCAAGGTCATCCATTTATAGATGCAGGATAGCTGTTAGGGTTAGAGCAAGGAAGAGAAGCTCGTCGAGTGAGGAAGTGGAACATCCGGCGGGGGCTGTGCGCAGTTAACCGATGCTTTCGGCGTCGTTAACTGCTGCTCCGTCGACATAGAATGGCCACGCAGCTTGTGGAAGAAGAACACGGATCTGATGCAGAGGAGAAGGATGAAGAGCAGAAATGAGGGTGTCAGCGCAAGAGTGTAATATGAAATCTAGGGTTTAGTTAAAACACAACGTTTTGGGTACTAGGCTATGGGCCAATATTGCACAAAGTTGGGCTTTTACACAGGCTGCATCCTTTACTCACACAGGCTGGGCTCTTAATTCACATGCCTGCATCAATATTTCGCACATGGGCTTGAGTATCACTTTCTCCAAATAGGCCATACACATAGGCCAGTCCAAAGACACAAAATAACTACAAAATCTAAAGCCCAATCCAGATATATACCAGAATAAATTAAAATATATATAGAGTAAAAAATAATTTGAAACTAATAATAATGATAATAATAATAAATTGAAATGAAACAGCTACTAAATAAAATAATTAGAAATATTAAAATTTAGGAACCTCAGTCATTAAATTAGTCAAAAAATGTACCCAAAATAAATTTGCAATCGCGGGTACAATAAAAAAAAAGTTATTAAGATTTTGTCTAACAAAAGAAAAAATTAAACAATGTCATATGGAAAAACAATCAAACGAGAAAAACACCAAATTGGTTGAAAAATTATAACGAAATATTTTATTCCTGATATATAGTCATCTATGTTTGGATAATATTATATTGCCTAAATAAATTTCCTGGAAAAAATATTAAGCACTTCAATTGTGATATAATAATGATAGTATTAATAATAATAAATTATTGCTAAATTGTAGAAATTTAAAAAAAAAAACTTAACAAAGCCATATAAAAAAAGAAAGTTGCAACATTAGAAAGAAGGAATTTATTTTCCATAGAGTTATTTTTTGTTCGGTAAAAATATGT
The DNA here is from genome assembly GCA_029856935.1 of Cyclocarya paliurus. Taxonomy (NCBI): domain Eukaryota; kingdom Viridiplantae; phylum Streptophyta; class Magnoliopsida; order Fagales; family Juglandaceae; genus Cyclocarya; species Cyclocarya paliurus. The sequence continues at coordinate 34,942,003 of CM056951.1, forward strand.
CTGTTCGAAGAATTTTAATCAAACAAATATCAACACCTTCAATTGTAATAAGATAATGCATAATTATTTAAGGTACATTGGCAATAAAAAAGAATTATTCCCGACTTGTCTTAAAAAAAAAAAAAAATTCGCCAATGCTATATGGAGAAACAAAAAAAAACAAAAAAACAGCAAGTTCGTTCAAAAATTATAAAGAAATATTTTATTCCTAATATATAGTCATCTATGTTTGGATAATATTATATTCGTTTAAAAAAAATTTCAATTTGGATCTAAAAATTTCTACTAGATTTTAACAAACAAATTAGTATTGAAAAATATTTCTACCATCAGTTTTGTTGAAAATACTAAAGCCACGGCCTTTTTTTTTAGTACTTTTGTCAATTTCTATCCAAATAACTGCAACTTGTGATACTAAGGAAGCATTTTAAACACGTTGATCTAAAAATATTTACAATTCCTACAAATAAAAAAAAAACCTAACAAAGCCATATAAAATAACGAAGATAAAAAAAAATTAAAAATAAGAAATATTGGTTGCAATGTTAGAAAGAAAGATTTCATTCTGCATATAAATATTTTTTGTTCGTAATATAACTGACAAGCTACGTTCAGGTGCCCTTTTATATACGTAATTATAAAATGGAAGCTTATGAATTCCAGTGGATAATCAACTCCAGAACTATTGTTGAAGACATTCAGGATGACGATGCACCACTTAGAGCACCGGATTACAATATCATTCATTTTCCCGAACTTCATCTGTACAAAGACACAGATGAAGAAATAGGTAACTATTATATAAATATGTTTCTATCTTTAAGTGTTTCTTCCTTATTACAAAATATTAATAAAAATTTTATAAATTAGATATTTTGGCCATAGTAATCCATATGAACATGGCAAGAGAAGTGAACACGAGTCATGGCAAATCACTGGTGCAAGATATATATGTGCTTGATTCAAGGTATTAATATATATAATCTAAGATTCATCAATTTCTCATTTTAATATCGTATGATAATTTTATTCTTCTAAATTTAACATTATTGCTCATTTTTGTAGTCAAAAAGTTTTACGCTTGTCTATGTGGAATCGCTTTGTCAACGACGAGTGCCGTCAAATTTATAACATTCTTATGAACAAGCCAGCTCTTCTTGCAACAAGAATCAGAGTCTCTTCGTATAATGGTATTTCTTTTTCATTAATATTAACATTTTTTATTTATTATTTACAATGTATTTCGATATTTATTCATATATATTTTGAATGTAGGCTTATCTTTATCGTCGAGACCAACAAGTGTTTTTACTATTGAGCCTTTCCTCGCATGTGCTGCTTCTTTACGTGCATGGTAAATTGCATACCTAAAATAACTTATTACATTAATATTTAGATGCATTATATATTTTATGTTCTCTTCTGTCAATTTATTATCATATGTATCTAACATATATTTTTGTGTCCTCCAATTTTTTTGTTTATTTATTTATTCAAATTTTCAGGGCAACAGAAAACAACAAACTGGTTGAGGATATAATTGCCAACAATTTTAATAGGCCCGGCGCTTCAACTTTAGCCATTTCTACTAATGCATTAATAAAGATTTCTGAAATTGCTAAATCCTTGAAATCTATGCCATCCATGGTATCATTTTATTGCCTACAATCATATTTCGTATTTTTTATAAATAAGTTTCGTTATCAAATTTTTCATTTCCTATCTACTTTTTAAACATGGAAATTGGAGGTTAGTTGGGATGAAATGGAGATGGAGGACGTGAACTTTTTAATTATGCGTTGTGGTTTATAAACAATGCATATTTTATTAATTCATTTAGTTGATTACTTTTTCTACAGTTATCCATATTTTGTATTGAATTCTTTTTCCTTTTGTTTATATTTTTGTCATTTATGTTTCAAATATGGAGATTGAAGGTTGGTTGGGATGAAATGAAAATGAAGAATGAGAACTTGTTAATTATACGTTGTGATTTTGGAAAAGTAGGTGCAGTTATATCTAAAATATTTGTTGTTTGTTAGGTTCAATTAGTGTACTAAGATCTAAGTTTTATTCGTACATTTTATTCTCAATTCAAATCCATTAATTATCAATCCTGTTTGGAGTAAAATTTATGATATATAATTGTGCATTATGTTTTAAAATATTGCATATGATTAAATTTAGACTTCCCATTATTTGTTACGGTTGAATTAATGTGTTCGTACTGAACTTTTATCAATTTATTTAATTCTTTAGTTTAGGTGCAGCGGTGGATATTTATTATTGAAAACAAATTTTCAAACTCCTACTTTCTTAATATTACTTCTCGAATATGAAAATTCTAATTTTGTTGGCATGAAATGGAAATAAGAAATAATAATTTTTTAAATTTGCCTTCTGAATTTGGAACACTGCGTCAGGTTACATCTTAAATATTTCTTCTTTGTTAAGGTCAAACTCTGTACTAAGATCTACGTTTTATTTGTCAATTTACTTTCTAAATCTAATGCATTGATTATCAATCCTGGTTAGAGTAAAAAAAACTTTAGATCAAATTAAGATAAAATACAAGAGTTTGTGATTTCTATGTTATGGATTTGCAGTACTGCAGTTGGTTAAATGTATAGTGTTCATTGTTTACTACGTTTTGTCCATATCATAATATTTACTTTTTATTTATATTTTTAATTCTCTTATTCTAATGCAGCGGGCGACATTCTCGGTTAGAGGAAAATTTATGATATCTGATCTGCATCAACCATTTTATTATTTATCATGTGGAAACTGCAGCAAAACTACTGGGTACGAGAAAGATGAACAATTCTTATGTTATAATTGCAAGGAACTAACAACTGTACAAGCGAGATAAATATTTTTTTCTCATATTTCGAAATAAACAATTTCTACATTCTAATTACAGTATCTTATTTGCTAATATCATTAATTAATTATTTATTTCTTATTTGTAGATGTCGAGTCTATTTAGAGGCCTTCGATGATAGCGACTCAACCGCAGTGGTCGTATTTGGATCTACAGTAGAAAAAATATTTGATTGCACAACAACAGAACTCGTGCAACACGCAGATGAGGTAATATTGACACTTTTAACCAAATTTAAGAAATGCAATTAATTTTCTTATATATGTTTTTATCATTGCAGAAGGACCTCTCGTGTTTGGAAATTCTTGCAAATACAGTGCAACAAAAAGAGTGGATGATCGTTTTGGCCACATCTATGAATGAATTTGGAAAATTGCGCCAAAACAAACTTAATGTTGTATCTATTAGTGAGATTACTCAAACAACTGAATAGATAGTTTACAAATTTCCTTCCAAAGTTCATGTATTTGCACTTATAAAAGCTGTTATGTTGTACTTACGGACTGATTATTTTGTAATAACTTTTTTTCATTTCCTTAATTTTTTTTCTCTTCGCTGTCTTTCAATTTCTTAGTGAAAAGTTTTAATATATTTTCTATTATACTTTAAAAAATTGTCTAAATGCGAAAACGAAGGAAAAAAAAATGATCCCCGTAGATGGTGACAATCCAATTGCCGAAAGCATCACTAGCTTATGTTCTGACTTGAGTAGCATGGGACACATGGAATGACGTCTGAATCAACAAGCACCACATTCTAAGGCTAAATGAATCATCAATCTCAGGTATAAAACGACGTCCTTTTTCTGCGCGAAGTTGTCTGACACTTGCGAAAGGATTTAAAGAGGAAGACCGTTTTGATTAATAACGCAGCCGACAAATTTCGCAATTATCACTGCTTCCTTCTTTCACCCAAACCTAGGCGACACATTCCGCAATTCCAGGTGACAACTTCCGTAATTTGCTGAGGCTGTATCTGTCGATTGCAGTTATTTACTCCCCCTAGAGTGAAGCAGATGATAAAAATGGCAGCTTTGGATTTTGCTTGCGGAGCTTGCAAATTTCTGAAAAGGAAATGTGTTGAAGACTGCCTTTATGCTCCTTATTTCAGTCATAAACATGGAGTAACCAATTTCTCCACCATTCATAAGGTTTTCGATGCAAGTAATGTATCCAAACTCCTTTCTAATCTGGCAGTAATTGATCGTTCTGAAACTGTTGCCACAATTTCGTATGAAGCACATGCTCGGCTTCAAAATCCTGTTTATGGTATTTTTTTCACATATTTTTACTCTCCAGCATCAGGTCCTATTTTATTTATAATATTTACAAAATTAATTTCAATTAGGTCCTAATTAATAAATTATTCATGACTTTGTTTTTTCAGATTTTAAGTCTACAAATGCAAATTGCATCTCTGAAGGAATCACAAGCCGCCCAAAATTTCTTTTATGGTTCTGTCAATACAAATGAAAACTGTTACGGAAGACCTTCTCAGCCAAATAATGCCAAAATTTGGTTTCAATCAGAAATTAGCGATTACATGCTGCCACAATTCAGTACAAACAACATCTCCAACAATGCCTCCACAATTACGTACGAGAAGAATTTGTCGATGGAAAACTATTTCAGAAATTATCAAAGCTTATTCAACCTTGACGAAAATGCTTTACATACCCCTTTGGAAAATTTCGAAATTTCACCCAACCCTGAAGAAAATACGTTTGATGCTTCGTATTTATTTTAGTTATAAGCTTTTTTTTTTTTTATGTTATTGTAACTTGAACTTATAATTTGAACTTATGCTTTGTTAGAGTTTTAATATTTAAAGTTGTAAATTATTGTACAATTTAAGTTTTCATTTGTGCTTTCGAAATTTTAACTTCTAATATGTTGTATGGTTGCACATTTCTCTTTTATTACATCTTATTCTTTCCTAACCTCTGTGTTCTTTATATTTAGAATGTCGTAGAAAATTCAGACAAATCATTTTTTTATTTAAACATATTTTAAAACCATTGGTAACAAATTTTGAATTAAAAATATAAATCTTATTTTGTTCAACATTTAATTTTTTGTTAAACCCAAAGATACTGATTTACAAACCTAACCTATACATAATCGATTTTAGAAAATACAAAATGCGTACTTATTACTTTGGTTCTAACATTATAAATTTTTTCCTTCCATTCCTTATTTAAAAACAAAATTAACAACCCCTATCAATTTCAATTATAATTTCCTAAATCAATATGGCTTGCAAAATAGTTAAATTTCTATATTTTTTCAATCGGGCACACGTGCAATGCACGTGTCTGCCCTTACTAGTATATATATATATATATATAAATATGTACCTATGTATGATTCGGAAGGTGCCTTATAAACAATCGATGATCCTTTGGAATTACTTTTCCCAGATGGGACGTCCTTTTCTTAACTCCTTTCGGGTTCTTAAAAGCGCAACCACACTACTGCATGCTTGGGAGCAGTTGGGGATTTCCATGCGAAAAATTCTTATTATTATTATCACATTATCATACACTATACATAATTTTTTTAATTTTTAGTTTTTTTCTCTTTATCAAATTTATAATGTATAGATGATGAGTAGAAGAACTCACCAATTAATTTAAGAATAATAAAACAAAAAAATTAAAAATAAATATAATGTATGACGTGCGAGGTTGATGAGTAGTAAAGTTTTATAAATTTATAGTTGGGTACTACGTAACCATAAGTTTTTTATTTTATTTTCTTAATTTATTTTTAATATTATCTATATATATATATATAGAGAGAGAGAGAGAGAGGGGCACAAAATCAATCTTACAAATTTAAGACAAAAAGCAAAATGAGGTGGAGATATCTTTTAGGTTCTAAAACTACAAGCTGCAGGTTGATGAGCAAACGTGTTATATAATTAAATGGCTCGGTCTAAGGAATATTATAGCGCTATGAAGAGAATTAATATGATTATTTCAATAAATGGTCATGTAGAAGATCAGAATATGATCATTATTTCAATAAAATCTATAGTGCCCGTATTCTTTATGATGTCTTGCGGTGTCTAGAGTGCTAGAAGGACGTCCACCAATCAAAAACATGCAAGAGAACTTCCAAAAGGACAAAAGTCGACCGACTCGATCGACCCCATTTCTATGTGAAGACTTTTTTTATGGGCCATTTAGTGATTCCGGTGTTACGTACGCGGTACGTCTATAGTATAATGAAAAAAGAACCATCAATGGATGGACAAGGCTGGGATGGAGTATTAGAGACACAAGTAGAAATGAATCGTTGTCTTGCTTTGCCGTTTCCCTCGTATATTTACTAATTAGGACCATGCATGTATATATGTTGATAGTCAGTCATATATACCCATGTATCTAACCTAGCTAGACATGAAGTACTTGCTCTGAGAATTGGGCAAGATTTTGAGCGTGGTTGGAAACAGACTAAATTAAGTTTTCCATTCTGATATAAGGTTAAGTGTCGTTGCTTATATATATAATATAAAGAAGAAAAAACTGCAAAAGAAAAGAAAATAAGTGATAGATCATACGAACATTAAAGCATCAGCTATAGATGCTTATTTCTTTCTGTTAGCTAGGGTGCCAGAATGAAAGAACATATATATATATATATATATATATATATAGCTGCATATACCTTATCGAGTCAGATCCTACTCAGTACCAGTGATTGCTGACGTTTCCGATTCGATCCTATCTAAAACATGACCAGGTTGGATACAGAATTAAGCGATTAGATCGATAAATCAAGCCCACGAATGCAGAAGATCAGATTAATACAAAGTTAATTAGCTAGTTTAATATATAGTATGTAAAAACATGTTTAGAATGTTGCATTTCATATAAATATATATATATATATATATATATATATATATATATATATTAGATTTCTGCCTAGCTAACTACTATTCATTTGTCTTGTTTTCTTTTCTTTTTGCTTTATTCTTTTATTAATAGACATCCTCATGTTGTCGCTAATTATATATGACTCAAGCTGATGCCCTACCACACCATGCCATGAACTCTCCCAACATCCATGCACATTAATATTGATCTAGTTCCGTTATCATGATCTACTCCATGATTAATTATAATGCATGGTTTGTGGTCATTTAATAAAAAAAAGTAACTTTTAGATATATATTACTGGGAGTAGTTGGCCGTATGTAATGGCTTTGTTCAAGGGAATAATAATGTTAGTTTTCTTTTACCCTCTAGTGCAGGGATACGAGTACTAATTATTAAATGCTTTTGGGGAAGTATCAGTTCTTTAATTAGCTAGCTAGCTAGCTAGCTATGAACGTGAAGTATAAGTGAATTAATACATATCTCAACTAGCTAGCTGCTCCCATTTTTTGTGTTGATGTATATTAATTACTTTGAGTAGAATATTACTTAGATTAATTATGTTGATATGTATTAATACTTTGATTAAAATACTTCCTTATTTTATTTGGCCTCTTTTTCTATAAATAGGCCCTCTTACTATAACATAATACTCATTCACAAATAATAGAAATCTCTTTCAAAATCTATTTTTGCTTATTTTCATTATAATATCAAAGCAAAAGTCATAAATTCAAATTCTTACTCTTTACTCTATCTCATTTAATTAAATATTACATGTGTAATATGTCGAGTCTACTCATTAAAAGAGAATCTGATTTACATGTAAGTGTTAAAAATATAAAACAGATAATTAAATCTACCTTCTTAATTTAGTTCAATTTTGATTTCACATTCGACTAATGTTGAAGTGATTCTTCCAAGAACATCTTTTCACACCCCTTTGTCCATGTCTTATTTTCAATTTTTTCCGCCGGCTTTTTTGGGTAATCGTCTTTAATGTGTTTAACTGGTTTATCTTGTTATTCCGTTGGCTAGGCTAGACTAATAGGCGTTGTTTGTTTGTTTCCTTGCTTAATTATCATGGCTTCATTCTTCCTTTTTTTTTCCTTTCTTAATTATCATTTATTTTTTCTTGCCTTTCAAGGTTAATGAAAAGTCCTCAGTCTAGTTAATTAGGAGGATGATCCATGAACTTTATTTAATTAGATCAGGCTGATTCCAAACTCATCATTATAATTTTTTCAAAAATACAAAATATAATAAATAATTTAATTTTTTTAAATCTCAAAATAATAATAATATTAAAAAATAATATTTTAATAATATTTTATCATTTCAACTCAACTTAACTCAATTTAACATTCAAACGCAACTTAAAATAAATTTGTAGGGTTTTTCCGTGAACAGTAGGATACAGTGCATGTCATGATGGACTTGCATCGATTTCCTATCTCGGCAATTTTGATAATGCTAGACCAGTGTAATTAATTAGCAAGGCTTCGTTATGTTTATACTTAATCCAGTTTAAATGTTAATTGGCTTCCGCAATATTTTCTTAGTTTTGCTACTTATCATTCTTATACATCACACATCATATTTATTTTTATTTTTTATTTTTTTATTTTTATTTTTATAAACTAATTAATTTTTTTTACTTATCATCATATACCATATATTTGGTAAGAAAAAAAATAAAAAATTATATGTAGTGTATGATATTAAAATGATGAGTATAACTTTTCATTATCTAAAAGCTGACGCTGAACAGCCCCTCCTCCCTCCAGGTAGTGGGCTCAACTAATCGGCTCTCTAGAACAAAATGAATCGTGGGCTTCTGTTTGTACTGGTGGAAAATAATAACCTCAGATCCCAAGTAAACTAAACCCTAGTCAGCCACTTCTTCGCAACTCCTTACTCGAAAGGTTTCTGTCCCCTCGTTCTACAAAGTACCAACATGTGTGTAATTGAATATTGTTGACCTGCAGCCAGGTTTTCTTCTTATAAATAAATATTCACAAGGTGACACGTCCACCAGAAGCATTTTTCTCCGAACATCGAGTTTCACTCCACCCTCGCCACCCTAAATGTTTGCTTAGCCTGTGCGTAGCCTCATTTAACTAATTGGAAACCTTAAATCAGTTATTGCCAAGTAGCTTTAATTTCCACCACTCTTTAGCCATGGAGATTGAGGCAGAAACTCGACAGAAGGCTGGGCTTTTCACCCGTGGTTGGAGCTGGCTTAAGGCCTTGTCTGGGAAAACCATGAATAAGGCTGTCAAGGTTGCAAAGAGCACAAAGGAGGTCGGGCACGACGACCCAAGAAGAGTCACCCACTCCCTAAAAGTGGGATTAGCTCTCACATTGGTGTCCTTGTTTTACTATTGCAAACCTCTCTACAATGGTTTTGGGGTTTCAGGAATGGGGGCTGTGCTGACAGTGGTAGTAGTCTTCGAATTCAGTGTTGGTAAGATTTTGAATAACTTCATTATTCACCTCCCCCCCAAAAAAAATTAAAAACAACAAAAAAAGAACTTTTACTTGCTTTTAATTCAAAAGAACCGAACATTAGTTAAACTCATAAACTAATGTTCCTGTCAGCGACTCAGCACAGGTGCATTAGCTAGCATATTAAACTAATTAGTTATAGATCATATTTCTTCTGTTGATCAGGTGCATCTCTCAGCAAAAGTTTAAATAGAGGTTTCGCAACATTACTTGCGGGTACTCTGGGGGTTGGAGCTCAACACATAGCACGTCTCTTCGGCGAGAAAGGAGCGCCTTTTGCCCTTGGGATGCTTGTTTTCTTACTAGGTACTATACTTATCATCATATATTAAGTACTACTGAATATAACTTACTAGGAATATTGCCACAAGGGGCTAAAGCAGAAAGTTTGGGTTCATATATAAATATATATATATATATATATATATATATATATATATATATATTTCATTTCTTCGCATATATTTATTCCTGGCAATAATTCCAAGTTCTCCTTTCTTCTATATATTCTGTACTCAACCGAGAAAATTAAGTACATAAAAGAAAATTTATGTGGTTTGGTACTGATGCAATTAGTCTTCTTGTATCGTATGCATGTACAGCTACAGCATCATCATTCACACGGTTCATTCCACGTATAAAGGCAAGATATGACTATGGGGTATTAATTTTTATATTGACATTCAGTTTGGTATCAGTCTCGGGATATCGAGTTGAACAACTCTTACGGATGGCCCATCAAAGACTCTCAACAATTGTAATAGGAGGAGCATCCTGCATAATCATATCCATATTTGTTTGTCCGGTATGGGCTGGCGAAGATCTTCACAAGTTAATTGCTTCCAATTTAGAAAATCTTGCAAACTATCTACAAGGTACATCGACGTACGACGTACGTACCATTAATGCATGGTGATTCAATCCTACTTTAATTTGCTTTCATTTTTTTTTTCTAAGCAAACAAGGCTTCATTAAAAAAGATAATATATGAGAAGGGGGTGGAGTTGATCTCCAACAAAACCTCACTAACAAATACCCTAGAATAATAACAACAGTGCAAAGTGGTGGATAAAAAAAGAAAAAAAAAAGATTTTTGCAACCAATTTCTTGATTTTCACCCATGTCCTACAAAGAGGATGCCGTCTTAAAAGAAGGAAATAAATTGTTCACTAAAATTTACAAACAATGGAGCCACTGCTAGTGGTGGTGGAACCTCCACTGAAAGCGGTGAGAGTAACAGATGCACTGTTGTTTATTGTTTTGAGATAATTTTTAGAGAGATCTGTAGTCCCTTATTCGAGATCACTGGCTATGGAAATCAATAACATAGTGGAAAGCATGGCATCGGGTGGACTGATTTGTGGCCGGTGACCATCTGCATTCCTGCGCTCCTGTGATGGCGTGTGGCAGCCACGCGTTGGTGGGATGGAGACGGGGTGACCCAGATCTGGAACATCTCGACGAGATGAAGCTATTGGTACGGCGCGTGTAGCCGTTGAAGGCTTCGGTGTTCGACAGCGCATGAAGGCCACATGCAACAACAAGCCGCGCGTGAGGCCCATGCGCAGGGGCTATAGGACGGGGTGGTGGGGCGCATGTAGGCTGATAGCAGCTAGTGGAAGAAGGAAAAAATACTACCTTGAAAGTGTATACATAGCTCTACCCTCCTCTTCGGCTACAGCTCTCACTGAAATGGAGTTTTCTCGAGGGAAGGAGTCTCTCTAAAAACTTTCGGAGACTTGTTTTCATTTTATTTGTATGCCTGATCACTAGTACTCATATATTGATCATCGATCTTTGGAATGTTTGTTACGTACTAATTAGAAATTAATTAATGTTTTAGTGCAGGTTTTGAGAGCGAATATTTTCAGGACTTTGTGGATGAATTAATGCAGGGTGGTGCCACGGCCTCCGAGGGTGATAAGGCCGTAATTCTTCATGGATATAAAGGAGTCCTCAATTCGGAAAACGTTGAAGAATCTTTGGTGGGGGCTTTATATAGCATTTTAAATGAAAGCTAATTATACATATATATATATATATATATATAGTATGAATCATATGATCTGCACTTGATCATCTGCTGGACATTTTTCTTTTCCGTACGTAGTTCGTGCATGATATATTACATTACAACGTGAGTCAAGCTAGCCAGAATGACTGAATATGATTGAATATTCCAGGCAAATTTCGCAAGATGGGGGAACCAGGGCATGGCCTTTTCCCCTTCCGTCATCCATGGAAACAGTACTTGAAGATTGGAGCCCTTGCTAGACAGTGTGCTTACCATATTGAAGCTCTTAATGGGTACATGATCGCCAACTACTCTGATATCCAAGTACGTATTCTAGCTAGCGTATCTTTTCTACATGCAATTAATTGAGAATATATAATTACTGGTGAAATAAGTAATTATAACGTAAAGTATATATGTACGTGTGAATTAATTTGTTTGATTAAACTTCTGAAAGAAACACAGAACTTGTCTAGCTAGCTAGCTTCTAAAACACCAACGCGAATTTCCATAGTCTTGATCTTAGAGATTTCAGTTTCTATCTAGGTTAAGACTTAGGGGACGTTTGGACACAGATCGGATGAGACACAGTATTCTCAAAACTTTTCATAATTTCATTCTTAATTATCACTCAAATATAAAACATTTTTCAATTTCAAATATTTAACTTTTTCATCTATTTATTACCTAATCATTATCCAAACACAAACACAAAAACTAATATATATCTTTTTACAAACTTCAAAACATAAAAATCAATACAACTAAACTTCAAAACAAAAATCGTATTCAGACATAAATTTTATAATTTTATAATTTTTTTATTTAATTTTTTTTTTCTCTCATTTTCTTGAACTCAGTAAAATATTTTTAACTCCAATCATTTCATTACTTTCATTTTATAACTGAGTACTTACCTGTTTTGTGGGGTTCGAAATTCAAAGGAAGACGTACGTACGCTCGCTTATTGATCTCTTGATCTACTGCTTGTAATTTATAGATTACGCCAACACACTAATTATGACAGAAGGGATAAAAAGGAAGATTTTTCACACTTAAATGGACAAATTAACAATAAATAAATGGCAGTGCTAAAAATCAAATTTTTAGTTTGTTAATTAATTAATTCCCCAATCTTAGTCATCGATCATTTTACGAAATTTATTGATCATGAGTTTAAAAAAATTTATCAAGTAAAAAAAGTTCATGAAAACAATACTTTGTATCAAATGATTTTTTAATTAATTAAAAAAGAATTATATATAAACCTTTATAACTTTGGAGAATTTACTAATTATTAACATGTGTACATATTTATACTTTTGCAGGCACCATTAGAATTCCGATACAAAATTCGAGAATCAACAACAAAGATGAGCTCAGAATCTAGCAAGGCACTTCAAGCATTAGCAACAGCAATTAAAACAATGACAGACCCTTCGGCTGCCAAAACCCATGTGGAAATATCTAAAATTGCCATTAATGAACTCGAGATTGCACTCAAAGCAGATTCAGTAATACTAGAGAATGCGAACCTTCTAACAATTATACCAATTGCCTCAGTGACTTCAATGCTAATAGAAATCACAAGATGCGTGGAGAAAATCTGTGAATCCGTCCACGAGCTATCTTGCTTAGCACATTTCAAGAGTGTTGAACCCTCTGTATCACTATCACCAGAAAAACCACAGCTACTTCATCGAGGAAGCATAAAACCTCTTTTGGATGGTGACAGCAGTACTGACCATGTTACAATTACAGTACCCGCAACGTCAAACATGAATATTGGTCTGATAGAAAATGAGATTTCTGAGGCACCAAAAGACAGCCAACGACTTGGAGTATAAAAACTCATAACTGACCTATGACCAATATTATCTATAGCACATTATAACCATTTAAATTTGAGCAACTGTAAAAATAAGTGCTGCACGATGAATATTAAAATAAAATAATATTTTCTTTTGGTAATCATTAATTTTCAAGTTCACCGAAAATATGCACAAGATAAATATTTAACCTGGTTCTCTCATCCGAAGTTTCCTCAAGATAGTTGGATATGACCCTATGGAAGTTTCATCAAGACCAGGTACTGTTGATCAATTAATACAGAAAGATCTGTAACACCGCTGAATTCGTATTTTAATGTGACAATAATTAACTGGGTTTTTGCAGCTAACCGTATGCAATTGCGTATTCTGCAATTAATTTGGTGAAAACTATGTTGCGTAAGAATTATTTGTCGAAGAGGAGGCCAGGAGGGCCAGCTCGAGCATACATGGAGTATGACAAGGATTAAGGCTCGTTCAACAAACCAATAAATGAGACGTTTAAATTTTAATAAAGATCGAATCTGGTTGCTCTACAATGCTATTAGAGTTCCCAGTAAAGATGTTTGTCCTTCGGCTTAAATGGCAAAACCATAGAGAAATCTGGTAAGCTAAATAATAAATAAATTTGAAAGATTGCGAATACAAAATTGCATCATTCATATTTCATATAACTTCGATAACACTGTTATTATAGAATGCTGCTACACTCGGGAAATAAAATAAAATAAAATAACAAAGAGGCTCTATTACGTAATTGGGTTACACGCAAGAGACACAACGAGTCCCGTTTACAGGAAGGAACCCTATTTCAGACATCTGGGTGTTCTCCCCGGTCTCCTGTTGCCAGTAACCCTCTTTATACAAGCAGAACAGCGTTTATACACCCATCATTCTCGGGGTTATTTGTCACCTGAGCATATTTCCCTGCGTTCACCACAAAACAAATGAGACAGAGGGGAGGCTAATATAAAGAACAAACCAAATGCGACATGCACTGATGGGATCGTTGAAAAAGAAGGCATTGATAACAATGGTAATAAGTGGTTATAAAATCAGAAGCGCAATCTTACCCCATACAACTTTCCCAGCTGGTGTAACCAGACCCAACTCACTGACATTCACCTGAAATTCACCGTAACAGTAGAAACAAACAGGGTAAACCCATTATGCTGACTGCGTTCTTTCATGGATCATAGCTTTTGATAGAAAAGTTACCTCAATGACTGTTCCCTTTGTCATCACGCCAAGAGAGGTATACATTGGACCATTAGGATTTTTCTTTACTCCAATTATCTCAAGATTGAAAGTGCATTTGAGTTCAGGGTGTGTCACGTGAGCTTTGGTGAACCGCAAACCTGTAGGACGGATGAACCGCTCATACTTGGGAGGTTTTCTCGTAAAACCAGGTCCAACAAATGTGGCCTTCGTGACCATTCTTTTCCATTGCTTGGCTGCAAAAGAGAATCCGGGTGGAGAAATATAAATAATTCGAATTTAACTTGAATCAAATAAATTTCATGCACTCCAGACAGTCCAGACAGTCATAAGTTCTGTAGAGATAGCCCAAATAATAAATAAAGGTGAGAAAAATGAAAACAACAATAGCTCTACACCAATCTTCTAGCACTTTAAAATCGTATCTTCTTACAGTCTTACCATAAGCTAAAGACATACAAATGAAATCAAGGATAAATGAATTTTAACAATACACAAACTGTCAATGTCAAGAAGAGATTAATAAGAAGGTGAGTTAAGGAAAACTTACTCTTTCGTTTACCAGATCTGATCACTTTGAACATTTCATCTTCAGCCACAGGCCTCACCTGAAGAAGGGACATAAATTCCCGTTATAAAGTTCCTTGTTTACATTTAAGACAGGTGCCCAATTGAAGGATCTTGCACGATAACCACAATGAGCACGCGTGCACATATGAGCAAAGGAAATGGCAAAAAACCAGTGGAACTGCAAAATAGATGCACTAATGCGAGGAAGTTGATTATCAACTTACCTTTGGCAGAGGGACTTCCCACTTTCCAGCTTTCTCTTTCCTCTTTTGCTTAATGGTATTGCTAAGAACCTATATACAGTGTAATCTCGGATTTATACACATTATAGGAGATGTCTGCAGATAAAACGAGTATTTTTAGATTGCAGGAGCAACATACTTTTGCCCGTGTTGTGTTCTCGCGATCCAGCAGATAAGCAGGAACAGCTCCTTCATGGACATCATCATCCACCTTGCGCCTGGTGGACGATTCCTCATGCATGGCCAGTCTGTTTGCATGCAAAAATATGACGATTTTAACCCACTAGCAGCCATACAATTTAAGAGTAGCCAACAAGAAAAAAAGATAAGTTATATGTGACTGATCACTGAATAATATGATACTGATTTAACTTGATACAAATAGCATGAGCGATTGAGTAATGAAATAACAGAGAACTGCAATAACTTTGTCGACCATCATGACAAAGATAAGTCCGTTATTCTCTAAATGGTCCATAGCACATCTTTACTAAGGCATCAAAATCTCAATGCCCAAAATTTATAAAGAACAACGCATCGTCCTAATACCCTTTGAACAACTAGTACATAGAAACGGTCAAAATTCCATAGTAAACTGGAAATGAAATAAATAAATTCAGAGAAAAATCGAGTGAAAAAGTGAAAATTAGCAAAAAGCAGAAATAAAACAAAGATTAAAACAAAAAAATTTAGACTCACGTCTTCTTCATCAGAGCCTTTTCTGCATAACGTTTCTTCGCGAACATCTTGCCCTTAATACCCAGAGCCTGTTCCATTCAAAATAAGACCCCCCCCCCAACAATAAAATGAGAGATCAAACTCTAAAAATTGAGAAAGAAGAGATTGTGGAACTCACAGAACACTATAATTAAAAAGAGAAAGAAGGGGAAGTTGACCTTCTGGGCATATTCAGAGCGCTTGTGGACTTCACGAGCCTCCTTCTTGCGCTTGCGCTCGAAGTGGTCGAGGCGGAAGCCATGTCTCTTCCTGTGAAGCTCTATGTAATCTCCTTGCGGCTGACAAAAGAATTAATAATAACACCCGGTAAAAACCGCAAATCAGCTATCAAAAACAATAGATGTAACCATAAACAGAAAGAGAGAGGACAGGGACCGAACCATAGTGACGAGGAATCTTGAGACTCGGCTAACAGAAAAATTGCAGAGAAAAATTAAAATCAGAAAACCCTAATCGGTGGTGAGGGTATAGAATTAGATTCGAAACTTTGTGAGGGCCAAAATGGGCTTTGTTCGGTAGAGGAGAGACGGGTTGAACTTCGAAGTTGCGGATTGGTGCATACCGACAATTCAGTCGGTCGGCATGAATCTTTGGGCTAACTGGACTAACGCTGTGTGGGCCGTCATATGGGCTTTATTTCAAGACTTTGTGGGCTCTAGGCCTCTAACATTGGGTTAGACCCTATTAATAAGCTCAGCTTTGCCCAAGGAACCAAGCTGGAATACGGCTGCATGTGCAGAGATAATTCGGAGGAAAAACAAAGAGTTTTGGCTAGTTTGAAATCTGTTTCCAGAAATATTGCCCAGATTTTGAGGGAATACCAAATAGATATTTTTGTTGTTTTTAACAACACGAGAAGAACCATCATTGGCTGTATCCTAATTTCTATATATATAAGATTGCCCTTTTTTTAAGGAAATGCCAAATAAATAGACTTTTTTGTTGTTTTTTTAACAACAGTACAAGAACGACCCAATAATCATTGGCGATCAAGTTCAAACAGCTTGTTATCTTCACGTAATCCTTCAATAATTCATGAACTCATTTTTTCAGGTCCCAAACATATTATCCCATGCATGTTTGCAGTATTACAACCAACAGGTAGCTAGCGCAGCTGGCATCTCAAGTCATTTAGCCACTGTTCTTCGATTATTTATGTTGTCGTTTGGGGGTGGAGGTTCAAACTTCAAAGAAGTCCAAAGAGACTTCTGTTACTATTGCGAGCATGTTTGGGATTGAGTTTGAAAGCTTAAAAAGTATTTTCAACTGTTTAAAAGCTCTTTTAAAGAAAAAATAATATGTTTGGTAAATTTATAAAAAGTGCTTTAATCATCTAAAAAAGTTGAAAATCTATTTTTTCAAAAAGTACCAAATTGAAGTTTTTATCGAAAAGCTCCTGCAGATAACTGTGTATTTTTAAAAAATTAATGTAACTAACTTTAAAAGTATTTTAGACACATATTTATCAAACAGTATACAGCTTTTGAAGTAGAAAGCTTACTATTTAAGTTATAAGCTAAAAGCCCTAAAGTTATAAGTTATATTTTCTATGACAATCCCAAACATGCACAGGAGCAATCTAATTATATACATTAGAGATCGAAGGAAATGGCCGGGGACTTCGATGTCCTATATATTTAGGAAAAAATCTACTCAACCTCCTACTATTCACACCACACTCCACACTCCATCTTTTTTTTAATTTTTTTTATCAAATATATTTTTATATGAATAGTGAATAAAAAATTATAAATAGTTTTAAAAAAATAAATTCAAAAAAAAATTTTAAAAAATATTAAAAAATATTAAAAAGTGTGGAGTGTGGAGTGTGAGGAGGTTGTGTAGCAAAACTCTATATTTAGGCATGTTCGATGTTTAGGCATGCTGATCTTTCCAACGGAACGTTCAAACTCTATTTCCTTGTTTGTTCTTTGATTTTCAACAGGGCCGCTTGACTCCTAAAATATAGGATGGCTCTACAGCTACCCCTCCGGAGCTAGCATTCGTTATAGGATTTTTTTTATTTTTTTTTATGTTTTTTCATATATGTATTTTTCAACACTTTTAAATATTTTTAAAGAAAATAAAAAATCACAATATTATTAAAAAATACTTCTTTAATCATTAAGTAAAATAAAAATAAAAAAATAAAATAAAAAATCACAAGATTCACAACGCTAAAATTGAGCGGTAGGATAAAATAGTGAGAGTAGTATTTTCTTAAAATATATGCATGATCATAATTAATCGCATTGCATGCCTTTCTTTAAGCAAACCCAAATTAATTTATTTGCGCATATTTTATTTATTTATAGAGAAATGCTTGGGATCTTGAAAATGGGTCTCGAACATTTCTCTTAAAACTTTTTTTTTTACTTAATGATTAAGAAAATATTTTTTAATAATATTGTAATTTTTTTTTAAATATTTATGATGATTAAAAAAATACATGAAAAAAATGAAGAGAAAAATGAAAAAATGAAATGCATTATTCGGGACATTTTTTGGGACAAGCTTTCGGTGATTGTAGCACCGCTCTTTATTTATAGGATGTATGCGTACGTACGTACGTCCATACATGTCCCCCCAACTTGACAGCCATGTGTTCTTATCAAATAAGGAGGGTAAGCATCTTCATCAAAACAGCATTATCTCGATAGATTGGTTTGGATTTAGAGATAGGATGAGATGGTTTTAGATAAAAGATGAAAGTTAAAAAAATATTATTATAATATTATTTTTTAATATTATTATTATTTTAAAATTTAAAAAAGTTAAATTGAGATTTGAAAAAATTGAATTGTTTATTATATTTTGTATGAAAATTTAAAAAAATTATAATAATAAAATAAGATAAAATAAAACGAAACAATTTCTCAATCCAAATAGATTATAATCTCCACCTGTCATAATTGACAAAAGAATGGTGGCTCTTTATTGGCAGAAGATTCTACCCCCCAACTTCTCATCTTTCATTTTCAACTGGTTGCAGCTAGGTGTCCATTGTTGTTGGAATTATTCTATAGGACACCCATGCAAACTTTATATCTGGACCAGTCTTTTCCTTTCTCCAATATATATACCCAATATGTATAAAATGTTTCATGGCTAAAATTGATCATAAAATGATCATTAATGCTTGATTGCCTACAGGTTATGTAATTCTAAAGGATGTAATTATCAAACAATATATCCCTTAGAATAACACTATCTTCATGGTGATGGTTTCTAACTTCTCATGGGGGTGAAGGTTGAGGAAGTGTCAAAAGACACAATCTTTTTGATTTAGTCAAAAGGTTGTGTCACTCATTAATAGTTGTATCATTTGCCAACTATTATATTATCAATAGTTATGCCCCTTGCCAACCAGTGTCTCATGACCTATAAATATGGGTCATTAGTGCACAACGAAAACACTTAATTTCATTTGTCCATAACCAACTTGTGGGACAAATACCCTCACGGAAGTGTCACCATATTGTCAAAATTACATTCAATTTTCATCCTTTTTGTTCATCATTTTTCTATAGTGGTATCAGAGCCTGAGAGAGGGGTTAAGTCCGCACATTGAGAAGACAATCAATAGACAAGTGCTTATTTTGGCAACTACACTTGCATATTACAATCATTTTTAGAGACTTTCGTATCCAAGGAAAAAACTTTAACAAATTACGGTGGGAGACCTAGAATATACTAGAAATCTTCAAAAATCTTGTTAGCTTTTATTGTTTTGAAGAAAATTATTGGCACTTTTTTTCACAAAGAAACAATGCACTATCTAATAAATTTACACATACTATCACTGTTTCGGTCAGACGCCAGAGTCCATCACCACCGTTGGGATTTGAGAGGATCAGGGACACGTCGAAACCTTGGTTGCTGACAACCAATTCACCGGACGGAGGCCAGGACAAGACATTTTTTGAGTTTACAACGTCTGTGTGTGAGGAAGAAGAAGACAACATCTCTAGTCGTGCCATTTGAACCAACGGTTAGGAGAATTCAAATTATTCTTGGTTGAACGATGTTAAGTGAGTAACAAAACAACCAAAATGACATTGTCGTTTTGGCCACGTTTGAGGTTCAAAAGAATACATCGAACGACGTTGTTTCAAGCAAACGCCCAAACGATGTTGTTCCAAGAACTTTGGAAGAGGCCCATAAGAAGTAACACGATGTCGTTTCAGCCAAACCGAATGACGTCGTTTCACCTAGAATGAACTCACTTCAAACGGCTAGAATTAGAGACAGGCCTCTAGCCCATTTCGCAGAAGCTCGTTCAGAGAGAGCTGGACTGAAACCCAGGCCCAAGTTGACAGGCCACAAGTTGACCCATCACTACAAGCCGCGCGTCGAGCCGAAGATAGAACCACCCATCAAGCTATTGACCAAGCCGTTGACTGAGCCACTAACAACTGGTTTTCTTTTCCTGGACTCGGTTTGAACAGGTTGAACTGTTGTGCTCCAAATTTTGTGTCAAATCAATACATAGCACCTGTTAGTTGAGATTCTGGCCAGAAAGTTTTTGGAAAGGGAGAAACATCAAAGAAAGTTCATGAGAATACTCGATCGGGGCGTTACTTCCATTATTCTCCTTATTTAAAATATAATAGAAGAGTTTCGAGAGGGCCACCTTGGATTAAATCCAAGGATTATTATTACTATTGAGTTTGTAATAATATTAATTTTTCACAATTAAACTATTGTATTTAGTTTATTTACAATAGAACACATTTATTATTTCTATATTCTTTTTTTTTTTGTTAATTTTTTGGTCATCCTCTCACTGATAAAATGTAAGTTACAACCATACTAAATAGTTTTCTTTCATCTTAGGATCACATTGTTACTTTTTTAACACATAGTAAAAATGAAATAATAATGACATCGCTTCTAGTACTTTTAGTATTTGAATGAGAAATGATGAAGATGAGGAATTGAGATAGTGAATCATCCAATTTATTGATAGCTCGGAACAAGCATTCTACATAGAACAAAATACAGCCAAAACAATTTAAGAAAAATAAATGGTTAAAAAAGAAACAAAGTAAACCATTTACTGGAAACTGTTTTAATTGTGGGAAGAAGAGACATTACAAATCACAATGTCCTAATAAAAGAAAAGTATAAGAAAGTAAGGAAATTTTGATGTAATCTCATAAGTAATGCTCATGGAACTTAGTAATGGATGGTATTTACCTAATATTTGTAGGAATTTAGTATCAATGCATGGACTAGATCAAAGATGCTACACAGTTGAGTTTAAGTCTGGAACAATTGTAATAAGTAAGGGTAATGTATGAGTGAAAGTAAAAGTGAAAGATCAAGATATATATGTACTAAATGTTGATATTAATAAAGTATCTATTTCTGATTATTTGAATATTTCTACTGATTGTGCATATTTATGACATTTAAGATTAGACCATACAATAAAAATAAGATAACCAAAATGTATAAAAATGGTTTAATACCACAAATAAACTCAAATAATTTTGATAGACACGAACCATCTATCAAAGGAAAAATGAGCAGTAAATATTTTTCAAAAAGTTGGAAATCCACATATTTACTTGAAATTATACATTCTGATATTTGTGGACCTTTTAAAACTAAAACTCATAGAGGAATGAAGTCCTTTATTACTTTTACTGATAACTATTCAAGATATGAGTGTATCTATTTACTCAAATATAAATCTGAGGCAATTGATAAATTTAAAAAATATAAATTTAAAATAGAAACCTAGTTGAGTAAACCCATTAAAAGTTTGAATAATGATAGAGGAGGTGAATTTGAAGCTTTGGATTATTTCTACAAATTGCATGGTATAAGACATATTCATACTATGTCATATAAGCCTCGACAAAATGGTAATGGAGAAAGAAGAAACATAATTCTATTGGATATGACGAGATCGATGACGGCATATACTAATCTACAACACATTTTTTAGGTGAAACATTATTGACTGCGACATTATATTAAATAGAGTTGAAATCAAAGCAAAACCTTGTACACCTTCTGGGATATGGACAGGATATAAATCAGATTTAAGTAAACTCAAAGTATGGAGTTGTAAGATACAAGTGCTTATCCCAAGGCCACTAAAGGATAAATTGAAAAGTAAAATTTGGGAATGCAAGTTTATTGAGTATGTAGAAAACAAAAGTGGTTATAGATATTATCATTCTGATAAATAATTGATAGAAAGTAGAGATGTCATTTTCTTGAAAAATACAAACCTTATTACTTTAGTTGATCAGATAGATCTATTAAATGATTTAGAGAATCAACAGATCCCTACAGAGTCTGATAATGAAGATTTTGATATTATTTAGATATAAAATAATAAAAAATAAAATAAAGACAGATGAAAATCAATCTTCAGATATTGATGTTAGAGATAGTGGGAGGAAAAAAACTAGACGACCATCGATATTATTTCAAGATTATTATGCACTGAATACCAGTTTGAAAAATATAGAAAATGATCCTGAAAATTTTTCTAAGGCAATCAATAATATCAATTCAGATAAATGGTTTGAGGCTATGAAAGATCAAATATAATTGATAAACAAAAGTAATGTTTGAGAGTTAACAGATCTTTCAAAAGATAAAAAAGTTATTGATTGTAAATGGATTCTCAAAATAATATTTAAAGTTGATGGTAGTTTGGAAATGTATAAAACAAGGTTAGTAGCGAAGGGATATACCCAACAACCAAGTGTAGACTTTGTGGATACATATTTGCCTGTGGCGAAGTTCACATCTGTAAGGATTATCATATCTATTGTTGTCAGGATGAATTTAGAATTACATCAGTTAGATGTAAAGACATCTTTTCTTAATGGTGAATTAAAAGATGATATATTTATGATTCAACCAGAAGTATTTCAAATTAAAGAATATGAAGAGAAAGTCTACAAGTTGAATAAGTCATAGTATGAACTTAAGCAATCTTCAAGACAGTGGTATTTGAACTTTCACCAAGTCATTTTGGAAATAAGATATGAAACGAGTCCACTAGATCATTGTGTATACATATGGAAAAATGATAATAAATTAATATTATTATCATTATATGTTGATGATATATTACTGTAAAGTAATTGTCTAGATACGATGAATGAAATAAAGGAATTCTTGAAATCTAAATTTGAAATAAAAGACATAGGTGAAGCTGTCTATGTTCTTAGTATAAGAATTTCTAGAGATAGAAATTCAAAGATATTGTATTTTAATCAAGAAAAATATCTAGAAAAAGTACTTAAAATATTTGGTATAAAAATTGTAAATCTTTAAGTATGATGGGAACCAAGGTGGGTGTAACAGCCGCTAAAAATTCAATGATGGAATTTCTATTATCTTTAGGAACCGTAGTAAATCCTATATGGTTGGAATCCAACTAAGAACCCATAAACGTGTTAGAAACCAAAAATCCTATATGGTTTTATCCAAAACCTTATTGAATCAGTTTCTAGCATCGTGTTTAATCGCTTAATTAAATTATTTTCATATGCTATTAATCTTTTAAATTTGTGTAAGAACATCATTATCCAACTTAGTTAACCTTGGATATTTGATTGGGCCAATAGAAATCAGATTTGGGCTTGATAGCAACCCAAACCCTCTTAAAACCCATGAATTTAGGCCCTTTCGGTTTAAGCCCATTAAGGCCCACGAAATTAGCCACCTTAGCAATGATTTTATCTATAATATTTCACCCTCCACCTACCTTATTAGATTTATTCAAGAGCACTTAAAATGTTCTTGAAGTGGATGACTAAGTGGACACCCCACTCTTTCAATTATAGACTCCACCTTGAAAACAAAATAATATCTTGTATATTTTAGTGGAAGAAAAGATCATTACTCAAGTTCCATTACAGACCTATCATCTTCTAAAACTTGTATAAATAGCCCTCTACCCCTTCCAACGAAAATCATCCCTCATTTACACTTTGTTTTGTTAGAATACAAAAAAATACTCTCGGGCAGTTTTTATGAACTCTTTTGCACGCCTTATTTGAAGCTCTTGTAAGTATTTTATCATAAACTTTCCTTCATGAAAGTTGTTTATTTTTGAGTCTAGTTTACGTGGATATCTTATTTGTTCCATTTGGAGATCATTTGGTCAGTAAAAAGTTGTTTAAAACCCAGAAAGGTCATTCTGGACGATAACCAGAGAGTATGTCATATTTTGGAGTTTTTAACAAAGTTAATGGATTGATCTTGATCCGAAATTATTATGGAGTATTGTTAACATAGGTATATGATTATTGGTTGAGGATTTGTTGCATGATTAAAAGTTTTGGTAAAAGATTTTCTTAGATTTAGAAACTTCGAATCTTGAAGAGGAAAAACAGTTTCTGTTTTGAGAAAGTTTAAATCTTTTATGGTCTAATCTTATTGCAATGACTTTGATATTTTTATTTGAGGATCCTAAGCTTCTTATGTACATGATATAATGTTGCTTTGAAGATATTTGATATTAGTTTCAAAGATATGAAATTTTTATGTAAGGAGATATTCGAATAGGCCAAGTGATGATGTTCTTGGCTAAATTAATGTTTTGGTTGATTTTTAACCATGTGATCTTAAGTTTAAAGCTTAGATCTATTTTGGGACACCTTTTTAAACCATGTGATGTTTTGGTTTGAAGATCACATCTTTATAAGTCATAGATCAAGAGGTTGATCAAAACAAGTTAGAAACAAAAATCAAGGGAAATGGCCTATATAAGTTTCGGTTTTTATAGAATTTTAATAGTTGTGTTTAATTTTTAAATTTTTCTGAATTCATATTTAAGTTCAGAATAAAATCTACATGAGATATATAAATTTTGGTGATTTTTGGAATTAGGATACAAAATCCTTAAGTTAAGGATATAATAGTCTTTTTCCACATGTAGAGGGTGAATTAATAATTTTACTCTTAAATTGATATTTTTCTATATTTCTAATTATTAGTGATTAAGTTATAACATTTAAAAATCACTACTTTCAGTCTCTCGTGATCGCACTTGAGTTTTGCCTAGAAACGCGAAGACAGAGGTAAGTTAGCTTTTAACTTACTAGCAGTTTACTATGTATGGGTGATAAGTAAATGAACTATAGTATATGTATGTATGTTATTATATGTGCTATGCCAAGTCATTACATGTTTATATGTTACATATAATTTATTCTGTCATGAATTATTCATCTGCTACACAAGATATTCTGTCACGTATTGTTAAATATTGCAAGTAGTATGGATACATACAATCTAAGGAGATTCTGTCTAAGGAGATTGGAAATTCTTAAGTGTGTCCATCGTGACCCTCCAATCTTTCCTGGGAATCTAGAAGTTCTGTCTAGGAAAGATTGATCTTTCCTGGAAACTTACTTAGTGAGTACTATTCATTTCTACGATAAAAATTCATCAAGATATTATCAGAAAAAAATGAAATGTCATGTATGTCATGTAATGTATATTCACTGTTGCAAGCATGTTATGTTAAAAATGTAATGTTGTGTTACATCAAGGCTTTTGTCCTTTCATATTCAAGTCACATTCTGTCTCTAATACAGTTTATGTATTTCAAGAACAATCATGTTAAGTTATTCATGTCAATCACGATCCTAAGTACTAGGATGGGAAAATATCCTAGTAAAACTCCTTTGTTCACGCTGGAGTGTCTAAATAGGTGTGAAATTCCCTGGGTTGACGAAGTATAGTCAACAGGTTGCGAATGGGACCTAACTAGCTGGTCACCGGAGCGCACCAGGCACTAACGCCGATGGAGCCACATTTTATTTTAATAAGTCATGGGGCCACAACAACTGTGGAGCATGAAGTATGGGGTCACAGCAATTGTGGCACATACACTACGTGAGACACAGCAATTGTGACACGTAGAATACATAGGGCCACAACAATTGTGGAGTATGTATTAACGCACTCACAGCTGGTGTAGATACCTGTGTTGTGATGCGGTAATCGGCAGGGACACATGGCTCTAGGGGACCCATGTAGCACCCACATGTTACGTTAATCAAGTTAAATGAAAAAGAATTCAAACTCATGTTATGCTCAAGCTCATGTTCATGTTATGTTTCAAGTTTATGTCAAGTTAAGTCAAGTAAGATCAAATCCATGACAATGTTATGTTTCAAGTTCATGTCATGTTAAGTCAAGTCAGATCAAGTCTATGACAAGTAAGTCAAGTTCAGTTCATTCATGTTCATGTTATGTTTCAAGTTTAAGTTATGCCATATGCTATGATTACTTACGATTTTGATTATGTACTTATGCTTTTACTGTCATGCATGCATTATTAACCTGTGTGTATGTTTTATGTTAACTTGCTGAGATTTGTAATCAAATCTCACTATGGTAGTCCCAACTACCATTCCCCCCGAATGGTAGATTTTGTTACAGGATCTAAAGAAGAACTGGGAAACAGCCAACTGGACACGGTCGATTAAGCGACAGTGCGGCTTCAAGGTTAATATAGTAGTTAACTTAAAATTACTATATGTACTATGAAGTTACATCTTCAGTACTCATTTGATCACAATCATTTTGGACTAGTATTGTGATCTCTGATGTTTAGTATGCCTTTATGTATGAAGTATATTTTAAGCATTTTGGGATATTTGAATTTGGTGCATAGTATTGCTAAAGAAAAAAATTATCCGCTGCGAATATTGCATAATGCTAGATGTATGTTAAGAACATTGCATCTTATATGTCATGAACGGAGATACGTAACCTTGTGTTGCATGTCTCGACACTTCAAATGTCCGTTCAATCCCAAGCGGAATTTGGGGGCGTCACAGTGGGTCTAGTTTTCAAGATCATTTGCAAGTTCCAGATGGACCAATTACAAGATCAAGAGCCAATAAGATCAAGGAAGCAATGCAAGGATTGGTGCAATCCACTTGGAATGAAGCTAGCAAGAGCCCAACATTCAATATGGGCTTGAAAGAAGGAGAACCAGTTATGATCCATTTGATTCAAGCAGTGGAAGACAAAACATAGAGATAGGCCCTATTGTTATTAGAAGCTTTTAATTTAGTTAAAAGATTTATTTCATTTAGAATAAGTGGGCTAGATGATACTTGGCCCACATATGTCTTATTTATTATGAATTAGGGTTTTTGGGAAGGCCTTGTACTTTGGCCAAGGGCTTATTTGGAAAAGTTATATTTTTTAGAACTAGGGTTTACAAGGGGGACTGTAGCGAATTATTGTAGCGCCGTACAGTAGCCGCGGGTACTGTTCATCCGAGGGTAGTTTTGGAAGTAGGGTTTATTTTGGGTTAGGGTTTCAATAGGGTTTTGGTTAAAACACTCTTTGTAGCCTCATTTGGAGATTAGACAATATTGAATGTTATTTGTGAGTGAGTTTACTCCTCTTGTTCTTGATTGAACTTTTGAACTTATCAAAGGCAAATCACAACCTTTGTGGCGTTCCTCCTTGTAATCTGGGTTCTTGAAACGGGTTCTCATCGGGTCTGGATTCTCCATCTATTTGACTTGAGTTTGACTTTCTTGGGTGCGTTTTCAAATTGATTGTGGGTTCAAGGGATTCCTTTCCCGCGGGTTCATATCATTTGGTATTCAGAGCTCGGTTTCCAATTAGGTCTGATTCTATCTTTTATTTCTTGCATATTGAATTCTAGGGCTTCATTGTTCTAGGGTTTAGAAAATAAAATAAAAAAAAAAATCGAAAAAAAAAAGTGCAGAAATTTCCTTCATCCTAGGGCTGCTGAATTTCTCTTTGTTTTCTAGGGTTTCTTCATTCTTTGGTTTGGGTTACCTTGTTATTTGATTAGCCTTGCCTTGTTCTTTGTTAGGGATTTTTTTCAAGTGTTTATTCCTTTGATTGTGATCATTTCAGTTGGTGAAAAGGAAAGAAAAAAAAAATCGTCCAAAAAAAAAAAAAAAGTATTGGAAAGCTGAATTTTTTTTTCTTGAGCCTTATCATCAAAAGGGCTACATACATTCTTATAGTTGGTATCTTGTCTTCTAGTTACTCTTTCGTTGCCACAATTTCCTTGATTCTTGTGTCGTTTTTATTCCTTCCGTGTTTTTCTTGTTTTTGTTTCTTAGACCTAATTACTAGTTGGGATAAAACAAGGTTACATTGTCTTGATTGAGTTCAATTAGTTCTTAAAGAACTTGAGTGGGAAAACTCTTGAGGTAAAAGGCAAGAGAGTGTGAGACTATTATCGGGAAAAGCCAATTAGGAGTGAAACACGAGTGGAGTGCCATTGTTTGAGTGTAAACACGTAAGGGAGTGTGTGAGGTTTTCCACTAACATTCTTTTTGTGCAGCACATTACGATATCTCATCGTAGTGACTCATCACCGAAAGGGATGACAGATAACTCATCATTTGTGTTGCAAGCCATGCAAAAATAGTTTGAGCGGTTGAATTTTGTGTTGGGTGAAGTTAGGGACAGGATGGATCATTAAGAAGCAGCGATTAGAAATCTATAAGGTGGGAGAGATAGGAGGCGACGTGTGCCTAGGGTTGAAAATGAGTATGAGCATGAAGGAGATGGTGAGGATGAGGAAGATTTAGAATCTGAAGTTGGGTCGGGTAGGCATGGAAGAGTTAGGCGTGAAAGACGACTTGAGGGGAACCTAGGGGGTCGGGATGGTATAGATAGAGACCTTGGGAGCATCAAAATGAAAATACCATCTTTCCAAGGTAGAACTGACCCGGAGGTTTATCTAGAGTGGGAGAAAAAAATAGAGTTGGTGTTTGATTGTCATAATTACTCTGAGGAGAAAAAAGTAAAATTGGCGGTAATTGAGTTCACTGACTATGCTATTATTTGGTGGGATCAATTAGTAACCAATAGGAGGAGGAATTATGAGAGGCCAGTAGAAACGTGGGGAGAGTTGAAAGCTCTCATGAGACGAAGATTTGTACCTAGCCACTACTATAGGGATCTTTACCAAAAGCTCCAAAATCTTACACAGGGGTCTAAGAGTGTGGAGGATTACCATAAGGAGATGGAGGTGGCGATGATACAGGCTAATGTAGAGGAGGACCGGGTGGCCACCATGGCTAGATTTTTGAGTGGTTTGAATAGGGACATAGCCAATGTAATTGAATTGCAACATTATGTGGAGATGGAGGACATGGTTCACATGGCTATGAAGGTGGAGAGGCAGTTAAAGAGAAAAGGGGCAGCAAGGTACACTTCAGTCTCTAGCACTCCTTGGAAATCAAAGTGGGATAAGAATGATGGAGTTGTAGCAAAGAGAAAGACCAAACCACTTAAGGGAAAAGATGAGGGAACTAGCAACAAACCCAAGGTAGAATCTCAACCTTCACGGAATAGAGATATTAAATGCTTTAAGTGTTTGGGTTCAGGGCACATTGCTTCTCAATGTCCAAACAGGCGGGTGATGATTATGCGTGACAATGGGGAGGTGATGACTGAGAGTGAGGATGATAGTGATGGGATGCCCGAGTTGATTGATGCTAGTGATGATGATGGAGTGGTATACCCCGTCACAGGTGAGTCTCTTGTTGTCAGGCGTGCTCTCAATACACACATTAAGGTGGATGATGCAGAGCAACAGAGAGAGAACATTTTCCATACTAGATGCCATGTCAACAATAAGGTATGTAGTTTGATCATTGATGGGGGGAGTTGTACTAATGTGGCTAGCACTACTTTGGTTGAGAAACTGAATCTACCAACCTTAAAACACTCTAGACCATACAAATTGCAGTGGTTGAATGATTGTGGAGAGGTTAGGGTGGATAGACAAGTGTTAGTTACTTTTTTAATCGGGAAATATCAGGATAAGGTGCTTTGTGATGTTGTGCTTATGCATGCTGGCCATATTTTGTTGGCGAGGCCGTGGCAGTATGATAGGAGGGTGACATATGATGGGTTCAAGAACATGCACATCTTTGTAATGGAGGGCAAAACAATCAAGCTTGCTCCTTTAACTCCAAGTCAGGTCTATGAGGACCAATTGAAACTAAAAAGTGAGGTTGCTCAAAAAAGAAAGAGTGAAAATGGGAGTGATCAAAAAAGAAAGAGTGAAAATGAGAGTGATCAAAAAAGAAAGAGTGAAAAAGAGATTGAGCAAAAAAGAAAGAGTGAGAGTGAAAATGAGCACAAAAGAAAGAGTGAAAAAGAAAGTCGAGAGGTGGTTGAGAGTAAAGAAAAAAGAGTGGAGCCACGAGAGAAAAAAGAAAGAGAGTCTGCTGAGAGAAAAGGAAAGACAAAAGTGAGTTTCTATGCAAGAGAGAGTGAGGTTAAGAGGGCTTTCTTCGCAGATCGCCCTATGATTTTTCTTGTCTATAAAGAATCTTATCTTAATGTTGATGAAACTAACCAGTCTCTTCCTAGTTTGGCTGTTTCTATGTTGCAGGAGTTTGAGGATGTATTCCCAGAGGAGATGCCTAATGAGTTGCCACCCATTAGAGGCATTGAGCACCAGATTGATTTTGTGCCTGGAGCTGCTATTCCAAACCGACTAGCCTATAGGAGTAATCCAGAGGAGACAAAGGAGCTTCAGAGGCAAGTAGAGGATTTGATGAGCAAGGGGTACGTGAGGGAGAGCATGAGCCCATGTGCAGTACCAGTGCTACTAGTGCCAAAGAAGGATGGGACGTGGAGGATGTGCGTTGATTGCAGGGCGGTCAACAATATCACGGTAAAGTATCGTCATCCCATTCCTAGATTAGATGATATGTTTGATAAATTGCATGGCTCATGTATTTTCAGTAAAATTGATCTTAAAAGTGGGTACCATCAAATTAGAATGAAAGAGGGTGATGAATGGAAAACGGCTTTTAAGACTAAGTATGGGCTTTATGAATGGTTGGTTATGCCATTTGGACTTACAAATGCGCCCAGTACTTTCATGAGATTAATGAACCATGTCTTACGTGCGTTCATAGGAAAGTTTGTGGTTGTGTACTTTGATGATATCCTAGTGTACAGCAAGGACTTAAATGAACATATTGAGCATTTGAGATACGTGTTTGATGTGTTAAGATGTGAAAAGTTGTATGCTAATTTCAAGAAATGTACCTTTTGCATGGAAAAAATTGTTTTTCTTGGTTATGTTGTTAGCACAAAAGGTATTGAGGTGGATGAAGAGAAAGTCAAGGCCATCAAGGAGTGGCCAACGCCAAAAAGCATCACTGAGGTAAGAAGCTTCCATGGCTTAGCTAGCTTTTATCGGCGTTTTGTTAAAGACTTTAGCACCATTGCTGCACCACTCACTGAAGTAATTAAAAAGAATGTTGGGTTTCATTGGGGGGTTGATCAAGAGAATGCTTTTACCACTATTAAAGAAAGGTTATGCTCTGCACCTGTGTTAGCATTACCTGATTTTAATAAAGTTTTTGAGATTGAATGTGATGCCTCAGGAATAGGGATTGGAGCCGTTTTGATGCAAGATAGGCGGCCCATAGCATTTTTCAGTGAGAAGCTAAGTGGGGCGTCCCTGAAGTACCCTACTTATGACAAAGAGCTTTATGCTCTAGTTCGTGCATTAGAGACTTGGCAGCATTATCTATGGCCTAGGGAATTTTTGATCCACACCGATCATGAATCATTGAAGCATCTCAAGGGTCAAGGTAAGTTGAATAAAAGGCATGCTAGATGGATGGAATACATTGAGACCTTTCCATATGTCATCCGTTACAAGCAAGGTAAGGAAAACATTGTTGCTGATGCTTTATCCCGAAGGTATGTACTTCTTACTTCTATGAGTGCTAAAATGCTTGGGTTTGAATATGTGAAAGACATGTATGTTGATGATACTGACTTTTCTGAGGTGTATAAGGCATGTGATAAGACGGCATTCGGTAAGTTTTACAAACATGATGGTTATTTGTTTAAGGAAAGCAAATTTTGTGTGCCAAGTTGTTCTATGCGTGAGTTGTTGGTGCGTGAGGCACATGGTGGAGGATTAATGGGACACTTTGGTGTCAAGAAGACTTTAGATATTTTACATGAACATTTCTTTTGGCCTAAGATGAAGAGAGATGTCAACCGCATTTGTGGCAGGTGCATTACATGTAGAAAGGCCAAATCTAAGGTTATGCCACATGGGTTGTATACACCCTTACCTGTTCCTAGTGAGCCATGGGTAGACATATCTATGGACTTTGTTTTGGGGCTGCCTAGGACAAAAAGGGCTAGAGATTCTATTTTTGTGGTTGTGGATAGATTTAGTAAGATGGCCCATTTCATTCAATGCCATAAAACAGATGATGCCACAAACATAGCTGACTTATTTTTCAGGGAGATAGTGCGACTCCATGGTGTACCTAGGAGTATTGTTTCTGATAGAGATGTTAAATTCTTTAGCTACTTTTGGAAGGTGTTGTGGGGGAAATTGGGTACTAAGCTCTTATTTTCCACAACTTGTCACCCGCAGACTGATGGTCAGACTGAAATAGTTAATAGGACTTTAACTCAGCTTTTACGCACAGTTGTTCAAAAGAATTTAAAAACTTGGGAGATTGTTTGCCATTTATAGAGTTTGCATATAATAAGGCCATGCATACTACTACTTCATATTCTCCTTTTGAAATTGTTTATAGTTTTAATCCACTTACTCCTTTAGATTTGACGCCTTTACCTGTTGATGTCAGGAGTAGCTTGGATGGACAAAAGAAGGCGGAGATGGTAAAGTCACTTCATGAGAGGGTACGGCTTCAAATTGCCCAAAAAAATGAAAGGGTTGCTTCCCAAGCCAATAAAGGGCGAAGGCGTGTCATCTTTGAACCAGGAGATTGGGTTTGGGTTCACATGCGCAAAGAAAGATTCCCCGCCCATAGAAGGACTAAGCTGCATTCTCGAGGAGATGAACCTTTCCAAATTCTTGAGAAAATTAATGACAATGCATATAAAGTGGACCTTCCAGGTGAGTATAATGTTTCAGCTACGTTCAATGTTTCTGATCTTTCTCCTTTTGATGTAGGTGATGATTCGAGGTCGAATCCTTTTGAGGAGATGGGGAATGATGGGAACCAAGGTGGGTCTAGTTTTCAAGATCATTTGCAAGTTCCAGATGGACCAATTACAAGATCAAGAGCCAATAAGATCAAGGAAGCAATGCAAGGATTGGTGCAATCCACTTGGAATGAAGCTAGCAAGAGCCCAACATTCAATATGGGCTTGAAAGAAGGAGAACCAGTTATGATCCATTTGATTCAAGCAGTGGAAGACAAAACATAGAGATAGGCCCTATTGTTATTAGAAGCTTTTAATTTAGTTAAAAGATTTATTTCATTTAGAATAAGTGGGCTAGATGATACTTGGCCCACATATGTCTTATTTATTATGAATTAGGGTTTTTGGAAAGGTCTTGTACTTTGGCCAAGGGCTTATTTGGAAAAGTTATATTTTTTAGAACTAGGGTTTACAAGGGGGACTGTAGCGAATTACTGTAGCGCCGTACAGTAGCCGCGGGTACTGTTCATCCGAGGGTAGTTTTGGAAGTAGGGTTTATTTTGGGTTAGGGTTTCAATAGGGTTTTGGTTAAAACACTCTTTGTAGCCTCATTTGGAGATTAGACAATATTGAATGTTATTTGTGAGTGAGTTTACTCCTCTTGTTCTTGATTAAACTTTTGAACTTATCAAAGGCAAATCACAACCTTTGTGGCGTTCCTCCTTGTAATCTGGATTCTTGGGACGGGTTCTTCAACGGGTCTAGATTTTAATATAATCTAGGTTCTTGAAACGGGTTCTCATCGGGTCTGGATTCTCCATCCATTTGACTTGAGTTTGGCTTTCTTGGGTGCGTTTTCAAATTGATTGTGGGTTCAAGGGATTCCTTTCCTGCAGGTTCATATCAACACTTGTTTGCAACGGTCATGCTTTAAATAAAAGTATGTGTCCAAAAAATGATGAGGAAATAAATAAAATGCTTAAAATTCTCTATGCTCAAACTCTGGGAAGCCTCATGTATGCAATGACAAGTACAAGATCATATATTTGTCATGCGGTAGGATTGGTAAGCAGATATTAATCCAATCTAGGTAATGAACATTGGCAAGCAGTGAAACGTATATTAAGATATTTACAAGGTACCAAAAATTTGAAATTATACTTTGGGATCAGTGATCTATAATTAATCGGCTATAGTGATGGTGATTTTGAGAGTGATGTAAATGATAAAAAATCTACAACTAGATATATATTTCTATTTGGCGAAACAACAGTTTCTTGGTTGAGTAAGAAACATGGTTGTGTTGTTAAGTCTATTATGAAAGTAGAATATATTGACTGCAGTGAGTAATGCGGTGTGGATGAAACGTTTTATTGAAAGCTTAAAGTTGGGTACATCCACAAAATCAATCAATGTGTTTTGTGATAATCAATCTATCATCTCATTGACAAAAAGTGGAACATAGAGTTCTAAGAAAAAACGCATTGATGTGCACTGATAAGGTGATTAAGGGAAAACACATTGATGTACACAAAATTATGGGGATGCCTAAAAAATTGCAGTTATGGTGATACTCAAATAAAAATTTTGGTCAATTGTAAAGTCACTGATGAAGTGATTAAGGAAAGTCTCAAGAATGGCCTTAGGGTGAGTACTTGATAAAATTTCAGTGCAGGTTGATTAACCAAATAGTTGGTTGATCATTTATAAAGTTGCAGATAAGGTGATTAAGGAAAGTCTCAGGAATAGTCTCTAGAGGAAGTACTTAATGAAAATTTAGCGCAGGTCGATACAAGTGTTATGTATTCGACTGAAGTCTTCAATTGTGACAGGGATATTGGTTATTGATCTAATCACAGAGAATTGATATTGTTCCCTAATTTTTTTTAGTGAAATGAAGTCACCCTTTATATGTGGTTAGTGAGAGCACATATAGTAGCGGGTGCGGTCAGATAAGGTAAAGACAAAAGCATGCGCACGTAGAGATATGTAAAAGTATGCAGATGAGAGTTGAGTAGTTTTTTTTTTTTTTAGAGAGAGTTGAGTAGTTGAAAGCTTATATTGGTACTAAAGTAAAATATTCAACTGGATCATTATCGTTTTGTGTGATCAAGTGGGAAATATAATTCTATGGGATGTGATCACCAAACGGTGTATCCATTAGAACGACACACTCTCCATGGTGATAGTTTCCATGGGGGGTATGGTTGAGGAAGTGTTAAGAGATACAACTTTTTGATTAAATCAAAAGGTTGTGTCACTTGTTAATGGTTGTGCCATTTATCAACAATTGTATTACCAATAGTTGTGCCACTTGCCAACAAGTGTTTCATGACCTATAAATAGGGGTTATTTGTGCACAACGAAAACACTTAATTCACTTTGTTCATCACCGACTTATGGGACAAATACTTTCACAGGAGTGTCACCTTATTGTCAAATTACATTTGATTTTCGTCCTTTTTGTTCTTCAGTTTTCAACGGGCTAGGCATTGGAACAACCCTCAAAGTCTGCCTAAAAATTACTGAAACATAATTCAGAAAAATCCCACCCAATGCAACCCAAACACAGAACAGATATCGCTATCGATCGCACGAAGGAGGTCAAGCTCTGAGAATATTTTATATTTTGTCATCTATGTATAATGGCTTATGCACATCCCCTTTGCAGCTGGCGACCAACTTGTTACTCTCTCTCTCTCTCTCTCTCTCTCTCTCATTTTGTGCTTCTAATTTCAAAGAACATATGGCTATCTTATTGAACTATATGATAGAGTTATCAAACTTGCTGTGCTCAGAAAGCTCGCGAGTCATGGCCATTACGTCTCAGCGCACCGCATAAGTCATGGTACGTAGAGATTCCAAACGTTTTCGATTAGACCGATTCCTCGCAACCACCTGATCACAATAATTAAGGACGACAAAACGTTTCGTTTACGCGAAAATAAGGATACTTATAGCACCGACGCAATACACTCTCGAGTTAATTCGTTCAATAATTTCATGCCATCAAATCAAGTCTCTTGGGAAATTCAATAAAAAAAAACATATATGCGTGACGATTGTGCAGTTCATATAAAAATAAGAAGAAAAATGTGAAAGAAAGAAAAAGGGGTGGCCTCAAACCTTTTGACTCTTTGGACCCAAGTTCCCTCACCCACTTGGGAACAAAAAGCTTAGCATAAGATATGGGACCACAGCTTTGTCTGTGCTTTTTGGCTCAATCAAAAGGCCAGCTTTTGCACCGCCAAACCTTGCCAGATTTAAAGAATCCTTGATTGCGATAGAATACTTTATTTTTAAAAGAAATTGTTGAGAAAATTAAAGGTGATGAGAATAGATACTACATGGATCCCACTTTTTTTGGTATGTTAATGATTGGTCTATATATTAGGTCCAATCCATACATATATATATTATATATATACAACGAAGAGCTTGAAAATTCTGGTTAAAAAGTTTTGTTGGACGTCGAATAATTGTTCTGAGAATTGAAAATTCGAATAGTTTAATAATAATTTCATGGGCTTGGTTGGACAAGGGAATAAATGAATTTTCAAAGGCAAAATTGTGGAATACACGGCAACCTCTATGCATACCTCTACTTTTCCAAACACGCATTAAGGAAAATTGTGATTCTTAAAAGAGATTTAGGACTGGTTGGGCGTTGCAATAAGATGAAATAAGATGATATGTAAATTTTATAAATAATAGTAAAATAATTTAATTTATAACTAGTGAAAGAAATAATTTGAGTTAAAATATTTTATTAAATTTTAAAAAAAATAAAAATATTAGAAAATAAAAATATAATTACTTTTTCTGTGTATTCTATCATTCTCGGTGTCTAGACTCTAGTACTATTTTGGTTGTTGTCTTCGGAAAAGTAAAGCCAAGCAGAACTCCCCTTGAAAAAGGCATTTGACCGCAACAAAAGTCGGATTTGACTCTAAACAGCAATCGAATACTCTAAACTTGTGCACATTCAGTGACTTGACCCAATTTCCCACCGACAGATAAATTATTTAGTATCTTATGATCATATTAAAAAGATAATAGATATCCTTAATCTATTATTTTTTAGTTATTGTTGAAAATTTAAGGTATGAAATAAGAGATCATAAACATATTTATAAAAAAAATAAATCTGACCGTATTTATTACTGAGACTATATATTAATGTCGAGCTAAAGCCGAAGGAGTAGTTACATACCCAAACTCTCTTGTTTCAAACCCATGCGGTGGGACACGAATCTTCAATGCTTTAATTAATCTAACCAGTCGCTGAGGTTCGATCGGGTAGTTGATCGCTTGACGTATCAAGAGTTTTCCCCATTGTCTTAAATATTTCATGATCTTTAGAGTACTAATTGAGATATCAAACAAAAATTATTTGAGAAGATAAGAGTTGCCGATAGATTGGATTAATCTCAATTGAATTATCACATGACATCATTTAAGCATGTGATCAGAGACACTTTTTTTTTTTTTTATAAGATTAGCATTGGTAAATTGCAAAAGATGAAGGTTTTTAGAAATTGAAGGAATTTGAGTTAAGGGTGGACTAGTACCGTTAATCCTATTTAAGAATATCATTAAAAAATGTGATTACGTAAAATCACACTTGTGTGATATAGATGATAAAATTTTGAATGAATAACAATAATTATTTTAATAAAATAGTATATTATAGCAAGAATGATACTTATCTAAAAGAAGGATTAGATAAGAAAGTAATTTTATTCATCATCTCAATTCTCATCATTTTCTTATCATTTCATGATATGATATTAGATGATAGGTTCACAAATGAAATATAATAAATAGGCTCCAATCATCTAAAGTCATATCATGGAATGATGAGAATTGAGATGATAAAGTAACATTACTCTAGATAAAAATTGTATAAAAATAAATTTATAAATTGATGTGATTTGATCTAGAAAAATATTTAAGTCCTAAAGAGATTTTATAAAAATAAATTAATAAACTAACTTGATTTAATATAATACGTTAAATTGTAAAATATATATAATTTTAAAATATATAAATTTTGTACATTCTCTTAAAACAATGGTTAAATCTGAAATATTTTAAAATTATATCCAGCATCCTAAGGTCAGATACGTAATCTCATGTATAGTGAACACTTAAAGATGGGGAATGCCGGTTAAGGTGCCGTAAATCGTAATGCTGGAGTCGGTCCGTAACTTTGAATGATTTCAACCGCAATTTTCGCATGATCGGTGGTCTCTATTCTCAATTTACAACACGGCCATTGAGGTTCATCACCTTTTGACTTCTTATCATTTTATTTATTATTTTGTAGTCGTAATTTAATTTTTTAACTTATATTTACAGCACTACCACTAATGGCGATCACGTTGTTTTCATTTTGTTTTTTTAATAATTTTATTGGGTTTTTTTTTTCCTTTTTATATATTTATCTTTAGTCAGACAAATGAAATTTTCAGGGAGAGCATACACGTGGCATCAGAATAAAATTCGTTTATTTGCTCTAAAATAGAACTTGTCCCAAGACTTTAGGCGTGACAGTGCTAGAGACGTATGAATTTTGTTGCATGAGATGTTGCCATAGAATTTTTTCTGCTGTGTGATGTGCACAATTCTTTTGGGGGAGGGATTTGTATTAATTCACGTTATGAATTGTCATGTCTGAATTTAATTTGTCGTGTTTCTGGCATGCTGGCATTACATTATTATTTCCTTTTGTCAGTGAACTTCTGCCATCGGCAAAGATATTTTAGACATCTGTGGTGTACTGAGTTTGGTAATTTTTTTGAACAAAACCTTAACAGGCTTTTAATTGGTGTCGATATATCTCCTTAGATCATCGGACCAAAACCTTGGACGATGTGAGCGCGAGATCCTAGCACTACCTACCTATATATCGGTGAGTGGCTTTTAATTGGTAACATTTCCAAGGATTTGATTACTATTTTTTTCAATCTCTTTTGGCGAGGTTAAAAATATTTGAGTAATGATATATGTATCATTTTTTTTATAATCTTTGTATAATCGTATTTTAAAATAAAATATTTATATAAAGTGATGTTATTTTTATAAATTATTGTATAAAAATATTCCTAAATTAAAATATTGTTGTATAAAAAGTTAAAATGATTATCTATCTATTATTTTCCTTTCCAAATACATGTACCGAGGACATGAAAAAACTCATCAAACATTTTGAAATTAAATTATTACCAAAAAAAAGCATGAGACGAGTAATAATATACTTACAATTTTTTTATAATTCATTTTTAAACAACTATTGAAATCATGCCACTTTATTAAAAATAAATTTTAATTTATAAAACTACACTCTATTTTATATAAAATTGTAAAATAGTTATAAAATAATAGTAAGATATCATTTTCCTAATGAGACTGCTCATTAGTCCCACCATAAAATTTGGGGTTAGTCAAAATTTGTTATTCTAATTGTATTATTCTATACCGTATTTGTTAATTACGAAAACAAAAGGCAGAGAGAGATGCGTGGAAATTAGGCCTCACTTGGGGTTGCCGAGAGAATGGGAACGGTAGCAGCTTCCGTCAGGTCAAGTCTGACAAAAATGTAGCAGCCATATAGATCTATACGGTCGATTTTTGACTTAATAATTAATATATCATTAAAACTAATCCAAATCATGTTAATCTAAACAAATCAACAAAAGTGTGTAATCATTCTGTCACTCACCACCTTGAGGCTTGAATGCCACCAGTACCCAGAGAGAGAGAGAGAGGGATAAGCAAAGGAAAGTGTGGTGCGTGGCATTGGCAAACCACTATTTCGAAACGCAAACCACTGCACTCCCAAACAGGTACGGACGAAACACTGGACTTTTTCTCCTATTCCCGTTAATTACACTCCGAATTTATCCGCGAAATTTTTCTTCAAAGATCCGCCTGTATTTTTCTTTAGCGGATTCATCAAGCTTGAATTTTTTTGTTGTTTTTTTTTTTAATTTTGATGTTTTTCTTTGGAGTCCTGCGTGTGAGGTTTACTTCTCCCCACCACCCTCCGTATGCTCCCAAGTAATCTGAATTCTGTGTTTTGCAAGATTCTGTTATCCTGGAAAACCGCCATTCGTGCTTCAAATGAAGCTTCTTTTTTATGATTTGGGGTTTCAATATTTGCGATGAAGAAGCATGGTGTGCTATCACTGATCTACCATGGAACCCAACCATAAAAAGCTTGTCTTTCTACTTCTTCTCTCACTTCTCGTGGTGGTTTTCGGTGCCACTGACCCCAATGACCTTGCGATTATCAACCAGTTCAAGAAAGGGTTGGAAAACCCAGAGCTCCTGCAGTGGCCCGAGAACGGTGCTGACCCATGCGGGTCTGACTGGAAACACTTGTTCTGTAAAGGAGACAGGGTCGCCCAGATTCAGGTCCAAAACCTGGGTCTCAGTGGCCCTCTCCCCCAGAATCTCAACAAGCTCTCCATGCTTACAGACCTTGGCCTCCAGAAAAACAACTTCACCGGAGCTTTACCATCGTTCAGCGGCTTGTCCAATCTGCGCAATGCTTACTTGGACAACAACCGTTTCGATACCATTCCTGGCGATTTCTTCGTTGGCCTTGTGAGTTTGGAGGTCTTGGCATTGGATTACATCAATTTGAATGCCAGTACTGGGTGGATGTTCCCTACTCAGTTGCAGGACTCGCCCCAGTTGAGAAATCTGTCTTGTATTAGTTGCAATTTGGTGGGACCGTTGCCAAGCTTTCTGGGGACGTTTTCTTCTCTGTCAAACTTGAAACTTTCTATAAACAGTTTGTCCGGTCAAATTCCGGAGAGTTTGAGTGGTTCGGCTTTGCAGATGCTATGGTTAAATGACCAGGGCGGAGGCGGATTGACAGGCCCAATCGACATGGTGACAACGATGACCTCTCTTAGAAGTCTCTGGCTTCATGGCAATCAGTTCACAGGGGAGATTCCTGATAGCATCGGGAATTTGACTCTCCTCACGGATCTGAATCTGAACGGTAACCGACTTGTTGGCTTAATTCCTGATAGCTTAGCTAATATGCCATTGGTTAACTTAGATTTGAGCAATAACAGGTTGATGGGTCCAATACCAAAATTCAAAGCCACCAAGCTCTCTTTTAATTCTAATGCATTTTGTCAATCAACTCCTGGGGTTCTTTGTGCGCCAGATGTTATGGCACTTATAGAGTTTCTCAAGTGGGTGAATTACCCTTCAAATCTTGTTTCTTCATGGACTGGTAATCAGCCTTGTGAAGGGCAATGGTTGGGACTGATTTGTAATCCCAACAATGAGATTTCTATCATAAACATGCCCAAGTTTAATCTCAATGGATCCTTGAGTCCCGTGGTTGCAAAACTAAGTTCTCTTACTCAAATTAGACTTCAGAATAATAATTTGAGTGGTCTGATCCCCCAAAACTGGACTAGCCTGAAGTATTTGACAACTTTGGACCTAAGTGGGAACAATATTTCCCCTCCATTGCCAAAATTCAGCGGTACTGTGAAACTTGTCATTGTTGGTAACCCTCTATTGAATGATAATCAGTCGCAGGAAACCCCCCCTGCTGGAAACAGTCCACCGGAAAACGGCCCTTCATCTGGTACTTCACAGTCCCCATCGAAAAACCCCTCTTCCCCAACAAGAAGCTCAAGTTCTAATGGTGATGATACGTCTGGCAAACCAAAAAGTTCTAAGAGATCCATTTTGGTTTCAGTCTTGGCACCTGTTGCAAGTGTTGCAATAGTTGCTCTTCTGATTGTACCTCTATCTGTCTATTACTGTAAGAAGAGAAAAGACGTGGCCCCAACTCCTAGTTCTGTTGTAATTCACCCAAGAGATCCATCTGATTCAGATAACACAGTCAAGATTGTTGTTGCCAACAACACCAAGGGTAGCACTTCTGCCCTGACAGGGAGCGGTTCTGGAAGCAGAAACAGTAGTGGAATGGGTGA
This sequence comes from Cyclocarya paliurus, assembly GCA_029856935.1. NCBI lineage: Eukaryota > Viridiplantae > Streptophyta > Magnoliopsida > Fagales > Juglandaceae > Cyclocarya > Cyclocarya paliurus. The sequence continues at coordinate 34,983,790 of CM056951.1, forward strand.
GTCTCATGTCATTGAAGCTGGAAATCTAATCATATCAGTTCAAGTTCTTCGAAATGTGACAAATAATTTTGCCCCTGAGAATGAACTTGGTCGTGGTGGCTTTGGGGTAGTTTATAAGGGAGAATTGGATGATGGTACAAAAATAGCGGTGAAAAGAATGGAGGCTGGCATCATTACTAGCAAAGCGTTGGATGAATTCCAGTCTGAAATTGCAGTGCTTTCGAAGGTCCGGCACCGTCATTTGGTATCTCTTTTGGGTTATTCCATTGAAGGCAGCGAGAGAATTCTTGTTTATGAGTATATGCCTCAAGGGGCTCTCAGTAAGCATCTATTCCACTGGAAGAGCGTAGAGTTAGAGCCTCTCTCTTGGAAGAGGAGGCTAAATATTGCCTTGGATGTTGCCAGGGGAATGGAGTATCTTCACAGTATGGCTCACCAGAGCTTCATACACAGAGATCTTAAATCTTCAAATATCTTACTTGGGGATGATTTAAGAGCAAAAATTTCAGATTTTGGATTGGTGAAGCTTGCTCCTGATGGTGAGAAATCCGTGGTAACCAGGCTTGCTGGGACTTTTGGATACTTAGCACCAGAATATGCCGGTAACCTTCAAACTAATTGCTTCTCAATTTGTTGCATTGAAAATTGATATGAATAAGAGGGCAGTGATCTTCTTTGTTAATTATTTAATACCTTATGGAATACGTGTTTATAGAAACTATTTTAGCTCACTTAGGAATATATAACAAATTTCAACTTGGAACTTTATACCCAAAAGATGGACATAGCTGACCGGGGATTGGTGGATCAAGAGGGCTACATTTCATTGAACTTATGGCACTAACAAGCAAACTTCCTGCAAAAATCAATTTGGATTCGGTAGATAATGAGTATCTTCCATATGCTTTAAGTATACAAACTGGAATTTGAAAGTTCTTTCCAAAAATCAAATTACTTTCAAACTGTTGTGTCTATTTGTTTCAATCTTGATCATTTATAAATTGATTGGCAATTTGTGCAAGCTTCTAAAGGGATTTTGAAATGTTAGGTTTTCCTTTCAATTTTGAGCGGGAGAGAAATTTTGGTGGCCAAACCAGAAATGAAATATTGGTAAACGAATTAGAGCCCTTCCAACTTATTCAAGAGGTAAAAAACATCTCTTGCACAAGAAGTCACCTACCTAAGTAGTCAACTCAATTGCAGATGATTGGAAATGTACAGATGCATATTTACTTATTTCTTGTATAAGTAGGAATGACCATGCAATTTCATTGTCTATTATCCCAAAATTAGTGCATGCACGTATCTTATTAACTCCAACTGCGATCATTTGATTGGTCCAGTGACAGGAAAAATTACAACCAAAGTTGATGTCTTCAGTTTTGGGGTCGTGCTAATGGAGCTATTGACCGGGTTGATGGCACTTGATGAGGGCAGGCCCGAGGAGAGCCAGTACTTAGCCGCGTGGTTCTGTCACATAAAATCAGATAAGGAAACACTGATGGCAGCCATTGACCCAGCCATAGATTTAAAAGAAGAAACATTTGAGAGCATCTCCACAATTGCTGAATTAGCTGGGCACTGCACTGCTAGAGAACCCATCCAAAGGCCAGATATGGGGCATGCCGTGAATGTGTTGGCCCCACTTGTGGAAAAATGGAAACCATTCGATGATGACACCGAGGAATATTCTGGAATTGATTACAGCCTTCCTCTTAATCAGATGGTGAAGGGCTGGCAGGAAGGAAAGGACTTGAGTTATATGGCTCTAGAAGACAGCAAAGACAGTATCCCAGCAAGACCTACTGGATTTGCCGAGTCTTTCACTTCTGCTGATGGACGGTAAAAGAGGTTATTTTTTCTAAGGTGTACGTAGCATGTTATCTTATTTTTTTTTCTATGCGGGAATTCAGTGGCAATACGTTTTAAGTGCCAGCGTTGGACTTATGGCCAATAAAAATGGAGATTTCAGGTGCTTGAGATCTCACCTTTAGGCTTTGAATTTTCAACTGTGAATTTTTACTTTTTATTGCTGATGTAGATAGAGAGGAACAATGATTGTGAAATGTTGAACCGTTAATTATATCTTGATTTCTACTTTCTAAGATTTGATATGTTAGATGCATAGAAGTGTTGGTGTTCTATTGGGCAAGATGAAATTCTCCATTTGTGGGCATTGCTACATGCTTGCTTATGTCACAAAAGCGTCTGAAATTCTCGTTGGAATACCAATCCTCGGAATTGGGTGCATGAAAATCAATTCTTAAACCTTGATAGGTACAAATTCCATACAAGTATCCTATCACGTGCGTCTTTTTCGGCTACGGATGTTGAAGGAAATGTCATTTTTTTTTTTTTAATATATCAATTTCGGAGTGAGCCGGAAACTTAGCTGCTGAGTTGTTTAGGTTCGAAACTAATGTAATACATAAAGAAATGCATCAAGATTTGTCTGGTAAAAGTGAAGCTTCCTAGTGTCTCCATTCAAACACTGACCAACACCCATTAACTAGTAATGCCAATAACATTCATAAATGGAATGAGATGAGCCTCACCTGCATGTACAGCAGAGAGAGAGCCAGGGGAGCAAAACACAGAGGTAGGCCCAAATCCCATAAATGGCCAGGCTTGTTGTCCCCATTATGAGCCACTCAAACTGGAACCATTTGAGTGAAATGGTGATGAAAACCGAATAGAAGTAGAACCTGACCCACATATCTCAGGGTTCACGAGTCGCAACAATTGTTATCTTTTTGGTATCCTCTCTTCATTTATTTCCTTATAATAATTGTCTGGAAAACGGGGCTCCACCAAATTAGTGGGACCGTCGCGGTCGGGGGAATGTGTTAATGTTGAGAATGTGGGTCCTTTGGGAACGTGCAACTCATTTTCGAGTTGCCGACTAAACCAACGAATCAACACAGCACAACTGATAATTACGTGACACACATCAATTATCTCATTGTTTTTGCTGAATTTGTGCTTCCCACGTTGTCACATTAATTATCTCATTGTTTTTGCCGAATTTGTGCTTCCCACGGAGTCACATTAATTATCTCATCGTTTTTGCTGCTTTCGTTTGGTTTTCAAGTCAAATTCATCTTATCTCACTTATCATTACAATTTTTTCAAATTCTAACACAAAATATAATAAACAATTCAACTTTTTCAAATCTTAAAATACTAATAATATTAAAAAATAATATTCTAATAATATTTTATCATCTAAACTCAACTCAACTCACTTCACCATTCAAACACACCCTGAATCTGTCGTAATAGGGAGATTTCTCTCTCTCCGCACGCGATTATCTATCTGACTGCTGCATGCATGAATGAATGCATGCCGACTCACAAGTCACATACTTGTTCTTTCTTTTATTTATTTGACTAAACAACAAAAATTCAACCCACCACGATACGCCAAACGCCATCTTCAAATCTGGTAGCTTAAATTAATATATATAGAAAGCCTGAAGCATGATAACCTCGACTCCTCGACCTTCCATCTTAATCAACTATTTTGTTCGAAAGACTACTCGAGTATTTTTAAAAAAATGGAAAGCAACCTTTCATTCATTAACGCTCCATTTAATTCATTCTGTTTTTTTTCCCCCCCCCCATTTTCTGACTAATTTTAGTTTTACAAAAGGATTTCTAAAATTTAATGGTTTTATAAAGTAAAATGAAAGATTATTTTTACCAGATTTATTATTATTATTATATAAAGCGAATATAGATATTTCATACTAGATTTTGATTTTCATAATAAAAATAAGCATTCGAACTTTGAAGAGACTACTTAGCGTGCATCAGAGATTACAACCTAGTTTTAACGTAAAGCAGAAAGCAGGATCATCACAAAGCACTCGTAACATATATATATATGTATATACATATGAGCTGTTATACAGTAAAAATATGTATAACTATGCTCGTGCATACGAGATATCATGTTGTGTAGAGAAAAACAAATTTTATTCATAATTCTCACATTATATATTACACATGATTTTTTAATTTTTAATTTTTTTCACTTATCAAGTGTGTATTATATGGATGATGAATAGAAAAACTCAATTAATTTAGAAAGAATAAAACCAAAAAATAAAAAATAAAAATAAGTGCAGTGTGATAAGTAGTAAGGCTCGTGGAAGAAATCCTATCTTTTTTATCCTTTGTTTTCCTCACTTGGAGCATGGGATTACTGCCACCAGTCATTTCAGAAGGACTACTCTTTGTTTTTCTTTTTTCTTTTTGGCACAAAAGAGAATCTCTCTTACGCATTATTTGTTGGATTTGTGGAACTTGGTTTTATTGGTATTGTTGGCTTGACTTGATGACCCAACCCAATAAGGATGCATTATGATTTTTTGGCATATTTTCAAGGAAGGTTAGGCCATGGAGTGCAGGCTTGAGCCGATAGGCAATGCCCCTAAGAAAATTTTGTGGCACTGTTTGCAGTCAGAAAAAGAGTCAGACAAAAAGTTTGCTTGACTTTCACGCAATAGGTGGCTCGAACGAAACTCAGCCAAAGGGTTTGCTCGAGTCTTGCTCGACATGTAGCTCGAGCAAGCATCGGATAGAGATCTCGCTCAACACTCTACTCAAGTGAATAACACAAAAAAATTGAAATTAGGATTTCTGTCGTATGACACTATAAATATTTACTTAATGAGCAATTTAGTACACCCCCGAGTATTATGAATAGTGAGATTTCACCATGAAGTATATTTTGTAATTCTTCAGCATAATAAGATTCTTTGCAATTCTATGGACGTAAGTACATTGCCAAACCACGTTAATTTTGTATTGTATGACTGATATGCTTGTATTTACTTTCACTTATTTGTTATCGCTGTTGTGATGTCGTGTTTCGCAGCCCAAGCAGTACCACGATAATCAAGCTCCACGCCACCTGCAACTAAGAGGGAGAAGAGGCTCCATTGATGTACGGGTCACTCTAATGTCAAAGTCAGTGAATAATCCTCTAGTGATGATAAAAGCTTAGAAGATTAGAGAGAAACAATAAAGAGATTCCAGAGCCTTTCCGTAGAAAGGATGGTTATTATTTATACCTAATTCGGGTTTTACTACCGAGGGAGATCATGGCGTGTCAGGTCGTACCTGAGTCTGACCTGCTACCACGCCTCCCCTGCTACGACAGTGTGTCAGTTGGTGGCTTAGGCGGCCGAGAGAGATTGTGGCTTGTCAGGTCGTGGACGAGCAGTCCTACATACTCTGGTGGCACGACGTTGTGTGTTAGGCCATCTGACACATGCGTCGAATGCAACGTGCCTTGAATCTGACTAGGTCACGAGTGGGCACGTCCAGCTGTTCACGTGCAATAGAGCGTCCTACACGACGCCATACGGTTGGGCTCGGTAGGTCGTCGAGTCTCGCGATGATTTCCTTGGTGTATCTGAGCTTGGTGCCAAAAGGTCTTCCAGGGTAAGTTTGTGGTTATGGGCTCGGCACGTGGCCCTCTGGCCTGGGCTCTTAGTTCGCGACAGGGTTTTATCTAAGGATTTGGGGTTCCGTAACTTGATCTCTTTGGGCCTAGGCCCTTATGGGATGGGCCCCTCCCTCACATTTGTGTTTTCACAATAGTATAAGGTGGGCAAACTATCCATCTATTCAACGTTATGACAGTGATAGCTTTATTCTGCTGGAACTGATGAGGACTAAGATTGTGTAGGTAAACATTAGAAACAAAATAAATAACCATATGAATAGTGCCCAAAAACTAGACCATAACCACACGGCCCAAGATACAAACTTACCTTTTAATTTTTATCAGAAAGTTTCGTTACCCATTTCCTTGGGTCTTATGCTACACTGTTTGATAAATAACCATATGAATAGTGTCCAAAAACTAAACCCTAACCACGCGGCCCAAGATCCACAAACTTACCTATTTTTATCAATAAAGTTTCATTTTCCATTTCCTTGCATCTTACGCTACATCGTTCGATAAATCCTCTCTTACTAGTATGCCTCAAACCCACAATTTAGGGATTCCACCTCTTGAAATTGGACAAATCTAAACAAAAATAGGAAATTATGAACAATAACATATAGGTAAGCAACCCTTCATTAAAATTCATCCAACTGAATAGAAAAGCTACAGACAATGAAATCTTTTTGCAAATATATCTTAAGATCAAACAGACCTCGAGAGGTTTTGGTTGTGTGTGTGGGTGTGTGCGCAAGCAATATTTTGGTCTAGAGTAAGATTTTAACCATCAACCCTTTTCTGTGTTAAACCTTAGCACATGGAGATAGAATACATAAATGATCTCCATTTCTAATCAATATCTGAACTTAACACAGTTATACAGCCCAGTAAATCAGATGCCGATACTGCATGTAGTCATTGTAATTTGCAGTATGTAAGCATGTGGTATCTATGGTTTGAAAGGAATGAGAGATGCTTTGAAGACAAAGAATATTCTTTAGGAGACCTTAAGGATTTTTTCTTTAGTATTTTGAATTTGTGGGCTAAAACTTTTATAATGGTTGATACTTTCCAGAATTTGTTTTAGATTTTCCTTTTGGTATTAGAAAGTAGTAGATATTTCCTCTGTATACGTCCTGTGTATTTGGACTTATGTCTATTCTTGAGAATAAAATCTTTTATTACTTATATAAAAAAAATGCAGCATGTAAGCAACCACATTTTTTCCACTATATAAAAATTCAATATGAAAATTCACTTTACAATCTATAGGTTATGGTCAATTAATTTTTTTTTCCACTTTTACTCTTACTAGATTATCCAACATCTAACAGCACATAGTATTAACAGAAAATGGGATGAAAACTGTAACATACAAGTAAAGCACAATACGTGGACGAAGCTTCCTCTGAAAAGCAACTAAAATGATAAGCCTGAGCAAGATCAGAACTCCTATCATTTGTTGAGGAAAAGGGTTGGATGGATGAAATTTCCAATGAAGAAAACTGCATGTAAGGACGATAAACTGGAGGTAACAGTAAAGCCAATTTTTTGTCTATCAAAAGCAGCCATCCACATTTACTGCACTTGAATCAAAATAAAGTTCAGAACATCAACATTACCAAACAAATCTGAAAAGTCGAAAACAACAAGTCGAACCTGTAAATCTTGTAAATTAAGGTTGACAGATACAGATCTAGTTCTGCCAAATCAAAAACAGGCAGTAATAAATTTTTAAATTTTAACATAAGGATATACTATGCGGTTAATTAGCCCAGTAAATCTGTAAATACAAAACATATGGTACCAAAAAAGAATGTAAAGTTGTTTCAGCTTGAATTCCAAGAAAATACTATAGAGCCATAGCAGCATGCTCTTGTAATAGGGCAATACTAAAATAAGCATGAAGGGTTTAACCACATTAACTCGGAGAAAGATAAAATGTGCGGCAAAGGCTGTTACCGTAATCAATCTAAATACATGATAAACTAAAATACCCCTAGCATGTATGTAGTTGCCTCCTTGTCAAAGAATGCTAGAAAGTAAATAAATTGCAGCAAGATATAGCCACGACCCATATTATAAAGCACAAAAGTAACAGTAAAAAATGAGGGTCAAGAAATATAAAAATAAAATTAAAGATAAAACAAAGAAACACAAGCATCTAAGCCATCTATGATATGCAAGGGAACAACAACTAAAAGCTTCAAAATAGATTCCAACATACAAGTGAAGTTGAGCACCACATAAGCATTTTAGGCACATGACGCTCAATTTACTTCATTTTAGGAACTCCAACAACAAATGGAAGCACAAAACATAATATCTAAAACGCAGTCCCTTATTGCAGGGGAAAAAAATTAAAAAAGACTAACTCTGCAAATCATGACCTATACAACAAGAAATCAAACTAAAGACAATGAAGCAGTTGTCTCATGCGACAAACTAATATTCAGATTAAACCCCAAACATATAGGATCACTACAATCGGCATAATTTTTTAAGACTCTAGTATGACCCCCTTTTTAAAAACAATGTTACATGTTATATCTTTATTCTAACAAAAGGGTAGTTACACAATTTGAACCCTCGCAAAGAGGGCATTTTAGACAATTCACTTGGGAAATCTAGGGTTCCATCAAAGTTAATTGGGTAAAATGGATGTGGTGCAAGTTGAGGAAATGCTATACTTTAGGCCTTGGGATGCAAATCAAGGGTTTTAGTAGTTTGTGGTGCAATACGAGAAAAACAATTCAGTAGTTTGGAAGTGTAAAATGAAATTTTCCTTACTTCCTAACAAAATCACAAACTTCTTGCATAATTAATTAAACTTAACTAGAGATTTGGAAAGAATATCTTATAGAAGTATATTAGAATAACAAATAATACAATATTAATGTGATACCTCATATGATAAGGATAAGTGTAGGTGATGTATGGGATCCCACATTACTTGGGAATGAGAAGTTTTTGCTCTTTATAATATTCTAATGGGATTCCAATCGTATCATTGACTAGTCCTTCTGGAATATAGGATATGTAGTTAGGGCTTTCCTTTGGGATGTTACAAATGGTATCAGAGCCAGGTTCCAACCATAAATGGTGAGGGAAAAACCGTCTTTTCTTATCAGTAAAGGCCTTGAGAGCTAACCTAAAAAGATTAAAAAACATCTCAAGCCATAGAACGTGCTACAAACATGAAGCAACAGGAGAAATTTATTGAATACAACTGTTGAAGGCTAGAAGAATCCCTCAATGTGTTAAGCAATATATTGATCAGATGAACTCTTCAAACAATTGCTGCATCTTTAGTAGAACAAGATAAACATGCAAATCCCTTATACTTCCTCAAGCAATCTTGTTAGGAGGACCAAAATCAGTACAGGTTAATATTTCAGTCAATCAAAAACCTAGTAACCATCCGCATTCAATCAAATCATACACTTAGTTTTTCAAAGAATTATTCAACATCGACTAACCCTACCTTAATGTTTGCCCCAAAAAACAAGAACTAGTCTCCACATAAATAATCACTGGTCAACGTAAAATGCAAAAAGATAAATAATAATAATAAAATTCACAAATGTCACTCTGGCAGGACTGAAATAAAAACAAACCTTGTCCTGTCGACTGCAGAAGCACTAGCATGGCCGGCTAGTTGGCGTTTCCAAGCATATGTAACAGCATCATTGTCTGGAGGTGTTGACGCATGGAGGCATCCTTTTTTAGGAACAACTGCATAGGTTTGGTGCTTTGGTGAGACTGGGCAGCGACAAAGAGGGCTTCGATGAGACGATCGGCACCAAGCCCGAAGTGGGCAATGAGGCGAGTGGTGTGGCCCAACCTGTCAATGGCTAGAGTCGCCAGCTTCGGCGACACTCCGCCGACAGCGAGGGATCCAAAACCGACGTCGACGTAGCTGTCACTGCCTCCGCCACCTGAGATTGCTACAACTGTGGCTGATGTAGTCACATTGCTCGAGGGGTCAAACTGCGTGGGATGTTGCGGGCGGGCTCTTTCGTGGAGATAAGTTGGGTAAATTGAGAAAATGTCAGGCTCATGTGTCATGGGTCGTGTTGAACACTGTACTTTGTAGCTACTAGCCCATTGGTAATTGCCCAGTTTGAAATGGAAAAAATCTACTCAACCTCCTACTATTTACACCACACTCCACACTCCATCTTTTTTTTAATTTTTTTTTTAATTTTTTTTATCAAATATATTTTTATATGAATAGTGAATAAAAAATTATAAATAGTTTTAAAAAAATAAATTCAAAAAAAAAATTTTAAAAATATTAAAAAATATTAAAAAGTGTGGAGTGTGGAGTGTGAGGAGGTTGTGTAGCAAAACTCTTTGAAATGCGAGTCACGACGGGGATGATTGGAACAGTTTACATCTCATCAATATCTTTTCATCTCACCTCAACTATTTTAAAATATTATTCAAATATATACTTTCAAACTAATCATTATTACAATTTTTTCAAATTTTTAAATAAAAAATAATTTAACTTTTTCAAGTTTAAAAACAAAAATTATATTAAAAGATTATATTTTAATAATATTTTTTATTCAATTTTTTTTTTCTCATTTCCCAAAAGCTCAATAAATACTCAACTCAAATTATCTTACTATTATTCATAAACTATCTTAGTGCATGTTTGGAATTGCAATATGAAATATAACTTATACCTTTAGAACTTATAACTTAATTAATAAGTTCTACTATTAAAAAGTTATTTACTATTTGATAACTATATGTTTAAAGTATTTTCAAACATGTTATGTTTGTTTGGAAATAAATTTGAAAAGTACTTTCTGATGTAAAAATTAGGATTACTTAAAATTTTAAAAATTATGACCATATTTTTTAAAGTTTAAAAGTTGTAATCATCTGAAAATTGTATATATATATATATATATATTCAAATTGTATAATTTGAATTTTAAAATTCAAATTATATTCTGCATTATCCGAAAAAAAACGTTTGAGGAAAAACACTAAAATGATGTTTTTCAGCAAATGTACTTCTTAGCTTATTTGTCATTAGAAGTGCTTTAATATGTAACATTTAAATAACCTGATTTCTTTTATTAAAGAGCTTTTAAGATTATTTAAACACTTTTTAAGACTCCTACCGTAATCTCAAACAGTCATTTACTGTTATTCACAAAATTATTATATCGTTTCAATCCCCAAGCATCCTCTTAAAAAATGTTTCATCGTATAAATAAATTCACTTTGACGTGAGATATGAGAAATGAGTTTATAATTTTTTTAATCGGAAGATAAATAAGATTGTGTTTGGTTGTTGAATTAAATTCAACTCATCTTAAAAACTTATCTCAACTCAAACCAATCATTGATAGGATCTCCAAATTTTTCAGTTTTTCGTAAAAAAAATTAAACTGATCTCATCTTAATTCAAGTATTTCAACCTAAAAAGTTCAACTCATATCAACATGACTCACAAAATATCAGTATTCACAACTCAACTCAACTTATTTCAACATCTAAATGCACTCATACGTTAGAAAGTATACTTTCTCTTACAAAAATACTACTTTTTCAATTCTTTGTAAACAATTAATCTCTATTTATGTTAGGAAATATAGTTATTCTTAGTAAAATTTTATTGTAAAACTTTTCAAAAAACTCTACTATTAAAAAGTTTTTACTGTTTTGTAAATATGCAGTTAAAACATTTTTAAAGTTAATTATAATAATTTTTTAAAAAAATTGTATTATTCATAGGAGTTTTTTAAAACAAAAAAAAACTCAATTTATAAGTTTTTTTATAGATATTTAAAGCAGTTTTTACAAATTTACCAAACCCAAATTCAGATAGGTAATTAAGAGTTGAGTTTAGAGGCTTAAAAAATAAAAGGTGCTGAAAATAATATGTTTGATAAATTTATATAAAGTATTTAAATAATTTTTAAAAAAGTTGAAAATTTACTTTTTTAAAAAATAAAAAATTAAAGCTTTTGCTGAAAAACATTTGTAGCTAATGGTAGAATTTTAAAAATGGTCTTGCTACACAACCTTCTACTATTCATTCACACTCCACACTCCACATTTTTTTAAATTTTTTAATATTCTTTTTAAATTTTTTTTGAGTTTATTTTTTTAAAATTATTTCAAATTTTTTATTTACTATTCATATAAAAAATATTTGATAAAAGAAAAAATTAAAAAAAAATGTGGAGTGTGGAGTGTGGAGTGTGGATAAATAGTAGGAGGTTGTGAAGATTTTTTGTTTTAAAAATCACCTTAACTGACTTTCAAAGTCTTTTAATTACATGTTTATTAAATATTAAATAACGTTTTAATAATATAAATTTTTAGGAAAGCTCCACGATTAAAAGTGGTATTATGAAAAATTTTATTTCCTACATTCTAAATATTGTGTATAGATGATGCCATATACTTTTGCTATGCATTATTAAAATAATTCTGCTACATTCAACCAATGTGTGCAACTGTAGTGTAATTGGCTGACGTGTCATTTTACCATGTCATCATCTATCAAAAATTTTAAAAATTTTAAAAATAATAATTCTACATATAATCGTGAATTGCGTTAACGCTACGTAATTATTTTGAAAAAGAGTAGATCTATTATGAAAAAATTAATTTTTTTATGTATATCTCATATTTTATTTACTTTTTTTAAAATGATTACGCGGTAGTTGCATAATTCACGATTGCAAATATTTTTTCTAGTAAAAAATTTTGAGAAGCCGACTGAAAATGGGGAAGACGACATCTAAGAAGAGGCATTACTAAAGTTTTTCGTTCTTTCGTTCTTCGAGTGAAACTTTATTTGTTCTTTCCATCTTTCATTTCTCATTCTTCAAGTGAAACTTGAGAATAAGACATCGGGCTGAAACTTTCATTCACAAACGTCGAAACCCATTTCAACGAAAAAGGAAGAAGACAAAAGAAAAACGCCCAAACCCATGGAGAAAGAAAATTTAATTAATCAATTAAAGATAGAGAAATTATGGTCAAGGAGATCAAGTCAAACCATCCATCATCTATCACACAAATCATGTTCCAGTGCAACCGCGAGGCCAAGAAAATCGAAGGCGGACTTGGCCATGAGGGCGCATCATTTCAAAGAGCTCACGGTACGTCAAAGGGTGACCCATTATGGCCATGGAGCTGGCTAGTTTGGCGGCCATGATGTAGTCGTTACCATCAGCAATCCGCTCTTGGGAACAAATAAACTTAAGTGTAAGATCTTTATTTAGAACTTTCTCACGAATAAAATGGTAGTTCACTTCGATATGCTTGGTTCTAGCATGAAAGACAGGATTAGAAGCCAAAACTAATGCACCAATGTTATCACACCAAATTGTTGGAGAGATAAGGAGTTGTATACAGAGTTCTTTAATAAGCATTCTAACCCAATAGAGTTCAGCTGTGATGATTGCTAAAGCCCGATATTCTGCCTCAGTGTTGGAGCGTGTTACAATAGTTTGTTTCTTAGCAGTCCAATACACTAAACATGAACCAAGAAATACACCATAGCCTATAGTTGAACGTCGATCATCAGAATTACCAGCCCAATCGGAGTCACAGTAGGCTTGAAGAGTAAGAGATCCTTTTTTATACCATAAGCCGTTGTCAATTGTTCCTTTGAGGTAGTGGAGAACCTGCTTAGCAGCAGACTAGTGAGTAGATCTTGGACAATGTATATGTTGGCATAGTTGGTTAACTAAGAAGGAAATATTCGGACGGGTTAAAGTGCAATATTGTAGAGCACCAACAGTTTGGCGATACTCAATAATTTGAGCTGCCGAGAGAGGGTCACCATCATGAGCTAAAAGCTTAAGTCTTGAGGAGCATGGCGAGGGATAAGGTTTGGCACCAATCATCTTAGTGCGATGGAAAAGATCACCAATGTATTTTGATTGCCGAAGGTGTACGCCCATAGAGTCTCGATGAGCTTGAATGCCAAGAAAATCATTTAAGGAACCAAGATCCTTCATTTTGAATTCCAGTTGCCTTGGCAATAAAAGAAGCAATAAGAGAATGATGCGTGCCTGTCATAAGAATATCATCCACATAGATGAGAAAGAACAAGTGAATATTTCCTTGATGATAAATAAATAATGAAGAGTCTACTGGTGAGGAAATAAATCCAAACTGAAGTAGAGACTGAGATAGGCACATGAACCAAGCCCGTAAGGACTTATCAAGCTTGCACACATAGGTAGGAAAATCCGGATGAATAAAGCCTTGAGGTTGCTTCATATAGACTTCCTCTTGTAAAACACCATGCAATAAAGCAGTAGAAACATCCAATTGTCGTATATTCCAATCAAAATGAACAACAAGAGCAAGAATAACCCGAATTGTGGAAGGTTTAATAACTGGACTGAATGTCTCAGTAAAATTTATGCCACATTCTTGTTCAAAACCTTTAGCCACTAATCAGGCTTTAAGTCGATCAATCTGACCATTGGATGTTTGTTTAACCTTGTAGACCCATTTGTTATCAATAACATTATGATTCATTGGGCGAGGGCAGAGTATCCATGTACAGTTTGCAATCAGAGCATCATATTCTTTTTGCATAGCCGTGCACCATTCAGGATGCAATGAGGCCTGTTTGTAAGAACGAGGTTCAATTGGCATTGTTATACTGGTGAAAGCCTTAAGAGGATGTTTTGTGGAGTAGAATGTCTTATACTCAGGGAAGGTGCGGGGCTTGAGATGTCCTGTTTGAGACCGAGTGGTCATAGGATGAGATTTTTGAGATGCAATAGGAATGATAGGTGCGGGTGGCGAGTGAGGTGGAGGTGGAGAAATATCTGGATTGGAACTAGATTCAGGAGGAATAAAATCATATGAAGATGATAAAGGTGTTTGGTTAGAAGAATTATGGGAGGTAGATGAATCTGCATGAGTACTAAGAGAGATATCAGATCCAATATTAGAGAGAGATAAATCAAAAGTAAAATTTGAAGGTAACGAGATAGGAAGGAAATTACCATGAGAGGTAGTCACGGTGGAAGATTGTGAGGACTTCAAGCCATCCTTTGCAGGAAATGTAAGTTCATAAAAAATCACATGAGGAGAGATAAACATTTTATGAGAAACTGGATCTAAACACCTGTAGCTGCGTTGATTGGCACTATTATCCAGAAATATACACTTCTTAGTTCGAAACATGAGTTTGTGGGATGCATATGGCCTTAAAAGCGGATAACAAGCACATCCAAAGGTACGAAGAGATGTATAATCTGGAATGTTGCCAAACAATTTGAAGAAAGGTGTGTCATTGTTAAGAACCAACGTAGGCAAACGATTAATAAGGTATATTGCAGTTAAGAAGGCATCTATCCAATATTTGAGAGGTAAATGAGATTGAGCAAGTAAAGATAATCCTATTTCAGTAATATGTCTATGTTTTCTCTCAGCAGTGTCATTTTGTTGAGGAGTGTGGGGACATGTGATGCAATGATGAATGCCATTGGTTGCAATAAAGGATTGCAATGGTTTAGACATGTATTCCCCACCTCCATCAATTTGGAAGTTCTTAATTTTGCTGGATAATTGACTTTCAATAAGAGCTTTAAATTTGAGAAAGCATACATAGACATCAGATTTATTTTGAAGAGGATAAAGCCATGTAAACTTAGAGAAATCATCAATGAAAATAACATAATAATGTCACCCACTAAGGGATGGAGTTGAATAAGAGCAAACATCGGAATCAATAAGTTCCAAAGGTGAACTTGTTATTCGATGAGAACTTAAAAATGGAAGTTGTTTGCCTTTACCAAGTTGACAAGGCTCACAGACTTTACTATTATTCAATGAACCAGCATAAGGTAGAGAATGTTTATTTGATAACTAAGTAACAACTGAATGGGAAGCATGTCCTAATCTAGAATGCCAAACTGGAACTGATGCTTTGACTCCTACTACTGCTACCATTGCAAGTGGTTTATTGAGAACTAACTATTGCAAATTGATGGGATAAAGTCCACCACCACTCCATCCTTCCACCAATGTCTTCCCCGTGAGGTTGTCCTTGATAAAATAATGAGAAGCAATTAGAATGAAGAAACAATTATTATCAAGACAAAGTTGATTAATAGATAGTAAATTAGCAGAAGCTTAAGGGCAATGAAGAACATGACTAAGTTTAAGTGAAGGGGTATGGAGAATGATGGAACCGGTATTTTTTATTTTCAAACCTTGTCCATTACCAACAGCAACATGTTCCTGTCCAGTGTACGGCCGTGCAAGAGTTAGCTACTCAAGATTGGCTGTAATATGTTGATTAGCCCCACTGTCAGCGAACCAAGGATCTTCGACAACATGAGTAGCATTAGTTTGAGCAACCATAGCCGCTAGTTGAGGAGGAGGATGGCGACCTTGATACGCATAGTCCATGCGATGAAAACAATCAAGTGCCTGATGGTTTGGTTTGCCACAGATTTGGCAAGGGGTGTGTGGGGTTTTAAAGGTTTGCTGAGGATGGTTTGGTCAAGGAGAAGAATAAGATTGGGTATTAGGTGCAGGCTTTTTGGAGTGATATGGAGGTTGGAAGGTTTGCGGGTGGGATTTTGTGGGGTATTTTGGCTTTCTGTTGTAAGGCTGTTGGGGATGTTTGGGAGCAAACAGGACTAAGTTATTGGTTTCAGGTGGGATTGAATGGAGTTGATTTTCTAAAAGTAACTCACAGGATAGTAGCTCAGCTTAGAAGTCTTCAAATGCGAGAGCTTTGTCTCGGGTGGTAATGGATATAGATGTGACAAAGGGGTGATATAAATGATTCAAACCACTTATACTATAAGCAATTAAATCATCATCATCAATTGTCTTACCAACAGCTCCTAGTTGTGCTCCTAGTTGCTTTGCCGAATCAAGGTAAGCGACGCACTTCATTGAACCTTGATTCAAAGTTTGGAGGAGCCGCTTCAAGTGGTTATGTGAGATCGAGATGGAGAAGCAAATTTATTGGCCAAGGCAAGCCAAGCAGGTTGAGCTGAATTGAGACCATACACAGATGGTACCATTTTATCAGAAATAGTAGAATTAATCCAGCCCAAAACAAATTGATCCTTTTGGTTCCATAGGATGTACTCAGGATTGAGAGTAGTTGTTGATTTCCCTTGATCATCAATGAGAAATTGAGAGGGGCACAATTAGAACCATCCATGAAACCCATTAGATCATGACTCTTGAGAACCAGAACAATTTGAAACAACCACATGAGATAGTTGGTCTCATCCAACTTAGCCGAAATAAGTTGACCAAGATTGCGGGCAATAAAGTTGATAGATGATGAGGTAGCCATTTAGACGAGGGAAAAAAAATTGAAGGATCAGTGTAGACGTGCGTGAGCATAGTGGCTCGATACCATGAAAGAAATAAGATAAGATTAAAGGGTTCTGGCCTTAATGCCAAACCAGTCCATGTATTGATTTATTTATACAGCTCAGATTGTTACAATTACAATGATAAAAATACATTTGAAACAATAGATATCGAGTATAAGATATGCGGAAGCAAAGTTTAAAAAGAAATTAGGTTGTTGGAGTTGATAAGGTTGTTGCAGATGTTGAAATAGTTGGTGATAAGTCTGCTGTGTTGAGTGTGGACTGAGTCTCTTGCTTAATAGCTAGAACCAATACTCATAGATGGTGCTTGTAAGCGACGATGGGGAAAACGAATGGGAGAAGGGAGAAGATGAATGAGAAGGTTGGAGAGGAGTCGGATGAAGAGAAGGAAAATGAGAAGAGAACACATTTTCATCACAAACAAGATGCATTGTTTTATTTTTTCCACGTGGGCAAAGTTGTGCGGCGATTCCTCCATCGGATTGCAAGAAGCTTTTTTCTTATTAAAAGGATGGTGCTACACAAATTTGTAGTTCTTTTTTCTTTTTCTTTTTTTATCATTTTCTTTTATATTTTTTTAATACTTTAATTATTAAGAAAAAATTAAAAAATGTATAATTTCATTAATAATCACTCTATTAACCACTAAGGCTGCGTTTGGATGTTAAGTTGAATTGAGTTAAGTTGAATTTTTTATGAATAATAGTGAGTTGAGATTGTTGAGTGAGTTTTATGGGATCCACTTAAGATAAATTTAAGTGTGTTTGGATGTTAAGATAAATTTAAATATATATATATATATATATATATATATATATATAAAGTTGTAAAAATAAATAAATTTCATCATCAAAATATGCTATTCACCTGCATTTCTTCTACTGCCGACGCAAAAAGATAAAATTTTTTTTTATACAAACTCACCTGTAGCCTTGGAGCCATTATGAAAAGTAATAAATACAACATGAACTAATAGAAAGTTTGCAAGTGGCCTCCCAGTATGTGCCAGTCATGTGGGCCCCGATGGAGAAGTAAAATTGAGAGAGAGCCATTAATGTTAAGCTGAGTTATGGGCTCCACTTATTTGAATTCAATAAACTGAGTTGCACTTGGTATAAATTGTATGTTTGGACATTCAAAACAGTTTAAATTCAAAACAGTTTCTATGAGCCATCAACTTGAAATGGTAACAGAGAGGGAATAAGTGCCATTTTCCTTATTAAAATTGTGGAGGTATAGATTAATTTAGCCCTAGTTTGTTTTTGGAAAACATCTCATCTCATCTTAATTTCATCATTACACTTTTTCCAATTTCAATACAAAATAAAATAAACAATTCAACTTTTTCAAATTTTAATATAAAATAAAATAAATAATTTATCTCATCTCAAAATTTTTCATTTTATTTCATCTCATCTTCAAAAACAAACGAGTCCTAAATTTCCCACCCTAGACTATTCGACCAAAAAAGGGGCGGGAATTAGCTGCAGAAAGCTAATTGACCAAATTCAGATGGCGCCCCAAAGCCAAACGGCCAAAATTGCCAATAACCATAAACGAAAACACGAAGAGGCAGCAATCCAAAGAACCAAAAGGCATTCATTCGTTTTATTCATGCAATCCAAGATCAGTTCATTCTTCAAACCATCTGCTTCTGTTGGACCCAAGTCGCTGATTTCTGACGGCGACGACGATGACGACGAATTGACGTATTGGGAGAAGAAAGAACATCAGTTTTTCAATACGTACTCGCGTAGAGCGCAAAAACCACACAGGTATTCTACGATGTCTGAGTGTTTCGAATCTTTCGATGTTCATGGTTTCTGTCCAAGAAATTGGATCTTCATCTGTCGTGCCCGTTTAATTGGGACGAGCCCGTTTGTTTGGCTGCTGAGAAAGTTGGTGAAAATACTTGTTCAGATAATAACATTTATTATTTAAGTTATGCAGCTGAACGGTGATCTTGATATCTGAGTTATTTCACGAAGAGAAAATTAAACATTCATTTTTCCCACCGTTTCTCAGCAACCAAACAATACGCGAATTTATTTCCGCACGAGTTTGTTTCGAAAATAAACGTTGAACTCTCGACAATATTGATATTGACGAAATTTCTGGTATTCTTTTTGGGGTTGGGCGTGTTATCAAACGAAGTGAATCCAGCACTTTTGGGTCAGTCAGCCAAACGCTGAAGAAGATTTGCGATGATTCGTGTCTAAAGCCGCAATCAACGGCATCTGGAAGACCAATTAACAAGCAGAAGAAGAGAAGCTATGCGCAGTTCCATTTAGATTTGGGTCAGTCTGATTTTATCCTACACACATGTTTCACATGTGGGCTCAAGTACGCTGCTGGAGAGGAAGACGATGAGAAGGCTCACAAGGCATTTCATAGGGACTATACCCATGGGATCCCGTTCAAGGTATATCGCTAAAGTTCAAGTCCATTTGTGTTTATTTGGCGTTGGAATACTATGGTTTTGTAAGAAACATTATAAAGCCACCGCATCATATTGCAAAGTATTCTAACATTGGCATGTATTATGGTAATCTAACATTCGTATAGTAATCTACAGGGTTGGTGCAATGAAAGGGTTATTCATATTCCTTATACTGAAGGGGATCGAATCATTTTGGTGTTAGATTGTGACCCTCCAGCTCATAGGAACAAGGTTCGTATTTATTTAATTTTGATGGTTAGAAATTGATAATAAGATGGTCTACAACTTATCAGGCTATGTCGATGGGTGTGCATATAGAGACTTCTTCGGTTAGTGTTCTTCAAGTATTGAACTGAGACATTATTGTATTTGCAGGTTGAGGAAGTGGTAAAGATGATGGAGACAGAGCTTGGAAGTGGATGGATTTCCCATAGGAGCTGTAAGGTAATTGTCTCAGAAGATTTGTTTCCCGGTTCTTCTGTGTGAAATTTCTTGAAGATTCTTGAATAGTAATTGAATCCTTCTAAAAAAGTTGATAAACGCATGAATTTCGTGAATGCATTTTGAATAACGTAAACTTTTTATGGAGATTTTTAGATGGCTCAATGTAACTCTGAAATGATAGAATGCCTTACCGTCTCAGCTTACATCTGGTGGATTTTTATTAAGATTTCGACTGGCTTTCCATATCCATTGGCTTCTCATCATTTGATTCTCGCTGTTTGCTATCTGAAGTTGAACAATGCTAGAGTAGGAGATGAAGCCTCTAACTAAAATATCTAATAAATTTAGAATTGAGGTGTTGACTACGTTTCTTTGGTGTTGCCACCTATATGATGACAGGTGTATCTGTTTATTTCCTCTCAAAGGATTATAGGATGTCTATTTGCAGAACCGATAAAAAAAGCATTTAAACTTCTCACATGCTCAGAGGATGGGCGATCTGATGGTACCGCTACAAAGGAAATAGCAAGCCGGAAATCGACCACCCTCCAATTTGGGGTTATTAGTTTGAAAAGGGAAATAAATAAAAGAGTCCCTTCTCTTGATTGTTCTGAGGTGGTGGATGGTCATCTCAATGGGGTAATTTTCTGTGAAAATAAAGCTGTACCTGCGGTTTGTGGAATTAGGGCTGTATGGGTCACTCCCTCAAACAGAAGAAAACACATAGCCAGCCAATTACTGGATGCTGTGAGGTAAGTTCTTGAGCATTTTACAATTTTAAGGCTATTAGGGTCTCATATGCTATTTCCTTCAAATGTAGGCAACTCATCTGAGCGAAATAAAGGTGGCTAGATCTACTAAATGACTTGGGCCTACCCATCTTAGTCACAATTATGAATCGGATATGCCCTGTTCTTGTGGTTATAGGCAGTAGTTGGAACCTTGGATGATTAAAAAGCTATCTTCCTTTTTCTTTTTTGGTTACTGTAATGTAATAAGTAGGGTTTCTTAGGTTTCTTTCAGAGCTTCACAATCGTCTTTTTTCTTTTTGGTGATAAATGTGTGAAGACTGTACATGTATTGCCCGAGTCTCTTTCCCAAAAAGGATAATAAAGTCTTTAATCTTCTCATCATTTGCATTCCTTGAATTAGAAGACGGAACTCGTTGCTTTTTCTCAATGGGTCGCCAATGTGTTTTGCACTGGGCTGCTCTCTTACTTTTGTGCGTATTGCAGGAAAAGTTTCTGCATGGGTTTTGTCCTTGAACACTCTCAGTTGGCATTCTCCCAACCAACCTCAGCTGGAAAGGCGTTGGCATCCAGGTATATTGGCACTGGATCTTTCTTGGTATACAAAACCAACAACCTGGACTCATCGAGAGTAATTTAATTATAAATATGTAGGCTTAGTTCCATCACTTTGAGAGCAACGGAACGTATTTCAGTAGTTGATTTGAAATTAGGCTGTACTGTGGAAATCATTCAAAACTACAGAAAGTAGAGTTTTTTTATTTTTTCTAGGTTTCAGAGAATCGTGCAACTTCTTCCTAGTTAACCAATATTATCTGGCTGTTGTCCAAATCACAAAGTTGGGTGCCAAGGATTTCAGTAGTAGATAAAACCAATCCACTCCGCTCAATTTGTAATTACCTTCCAAATTATCAATTTTGACAATCACCTCTTTAACTAACTAATCCAATTTATACATTTTCCTCTAAAGACAATTACCTTTAAAGATTCTCATCAAAGGCAAAAGAACCCCATTAAATTAAAAAAGAATTTAAATAAAAGTTATGCTAAAGTAATCATTGCCAGAATTGATAGTGGGATGATTGTAAATTGGATCGTAATTTAAGGGTAGTTTGTGTATTTTTCCTTGACTTATATATATCTATGTCAAAGTTCGAAGTTCTAGTGAACTTTTAAGGTATCTTCTCGTTTGCAATTCCTACTCTTATGCAATTCATCTCCAGGTGAATCGCAGGTTTCATGCGATTTCTAGTAAATTCATGAAGTTATTTCTAGAGCCCCTTTGTCGAGTTTATATACATGTGAGATGATTCACGTTGCAAGTGAAACTTTTTTGACCATTTCTTTTAATTAAAGGCTAGTTTAGGTAGTGGAATATATTTCGTTACTATTTATTATTTTATTTTTATTTTTATTACTATTTAATATGTTATCATTATTATTATTTTTTATTATTCATAAAATATTTGAGATCATCTCGCTATTCAAATACAATCTGAGTCGTCTACTTTCTATTTATGTAACGAAAAAATAGTCTGATACGTTTGCCGATTCAAGTAAGCTAATCTAAGCAGCATGGTGGCAGATGGAACTTGTTGTTCTTAGGGAGACTTATGACTTGTTTAAATAGTGAGATGAGATTAAGTAGTTTTAGATAAGTTAAATAAAATATTGTTAGAATATTATTTTTTAATATTATTATTTGTGAATTTTAAAAAATTAAATTATTTATTATATTTATGTAAAAATTTAAAAAAATTATAATAATAAAATTAGTATAGATGAACAAGCCCTTAAATTTATGTCACTTTTTGCTATATACTCTTCTTCAGGGGGAAACTATTCCTGATGGATTGATCAGGTGGAAGGGTTTCCCTACTGTTCTGCTTAGTCATGCTAGGTAAATGTGCTGCTATCATTAATTGCTTTCATAATGAAGTTTGGTTAGACAACTATATGGGAAAAAATAAAAAAATCTATTCATATATAACTGTGGAAGTAGTGACAAGATAAGGAAACAAAATCTGTAGCACATAAAGACCATTAAGCCCCGGGGGGGTAGAGACTTGAATATTTATTACTCCATTCCAAACAGTAACGACCCAAAGACGGTATTTGGGACATTAAGAACATAGATCGGCTATAATTATATCACTCATAGACATTGGCACATTGCGATGCGATGCGATCCAAATAGAACAGTCCTTAACTCAAATGTTTTGGGCAGGTTTGTATTATTATTAGAAGATTATTTTTTAATATTATTTTTATTTTATAATTTAAAAAATTAAATTATTTATTATATTTTATATACTAGTTTAAAAAAATTATAATAATTAGATAAGATGAGTTGAAATATTCTCTTTATTTAAACAAAATCTAAATTCTCTATTGAAATTGAAGATTTCAGGTGAGCATGTTAATAATAAAGGGACAAAAATCCCTTCATAAATAAAATTCTCCCAACAATAAATTACATATATATTTATGCATAGGCTTCATTGTGCATAATTACGGCAAGCGCGAAAATTTACCTGGTTATAAATGCAATTTCGACCGGCACGGCGATGAAATGGGGAACTTTTCCCGCTGGATAGCAAGAATACACGTCGTTTTACTGAACTGGTTAACTTGGGCGCCAAGCTGCGGATTACTGATATGGTACTAAATATCATTCCATAAATATCCCCCACCGCCTTAATATATTTACCGTTCTGCACCTAAAACCCCACCACTCTCTCTGAACCTTTTATATAAACCCCTGTCCGCAACGTTTCCGCGTTTACTCCGTTACAAGCCCCTTGGGCAGTCTGTCAATCTTGCGGAATCTGAAGTAGTCATGCCAGAGATCGAATCGAGAATGGTGGGGATCGCCGACGGCGCCTCCTTCCCTGTCGTTTTCTTTGACGGCGAACGCGAGACGAGAATCGGCGACGTCGTCGTTCACCCGTCGTTGGAATTCAAGAACTTCCAATCAATCTTGAGCCGCAAGATCGGAATCTCTCCGCATCAGTTCTCGGTCTACCTCGCAGTGAAGTACCGGTCGGAGACGCTCCGGAAGATCCCCATCACCGGGAAGGTAAATTTTGCGGCGATCTCTAGCGAGAAGGACTGCTTCTTCCTGGTGATCCTGAAGCGATCGAGGCGCGAGAGGAAGCGAAGGACTCGGAAGGAATTTCAGGAGGAAGAATACTACGCTTCTTCGATGAGCGTTGTGCAGAGAAGGAACAAGAAGGTCCCAGAGAACGTGATGCTCCTGCGGCGGGACGCCGGGACTGAGGGCCAATCCTTTCCAGGTTACGTATCCCCGATCGTGGATCGGGACGGATACGAGAAGCGGGTAAAGGAGCTGCAGATGGAAAGAGAGAGGTATTTGATGAATATGGGTCTGAGCGGCTTGTCTTTGGAGAGGGAAGATAACGGTGGTGTGGGCGAGAGAGGGGTTGCAAGAAACGGTTTCGTTGATGTTGAGTGCGAGGAATGTATGAGAGCCAAGCAAATAGGAGACGACGTTGGGTTTCATGGGTGCGTGTACGATACTGTGACTGTAGGGTTCAGGTCTCCGGCGGGTCCGATTGCCCGACCCGTCAAAGGATCATCTTGAAGTTTGAATCTTTTGTCTTTTTTGCCCTTGGAGTGTTTATAAGGATTGATGTATAGAAGGGGGAAGGAGGAGGACGAAGATGTCATAACACAAGTGAGGTAAGCTGCCATGTTAACGGAAGTGTTTATAGACGATATATGATTATAGCCTTTTTTTTGTTCTGTTCTATTAGGACGAGAGGGTGGGGTAGACAGTAGGACTGTTCTGTATCCCACGACATGCCGTTTTGGGTCTTCAAATTGAAGACAGAAAGAGTGTCATTGTGGAGATTGAAATAAATGAGAAAGGAATGCTATAATGGACCCTTGAATTATCAGTTACCTTTGCTGAATGTAACGGACGGTTCGGTTACATTTGTGAGTGTTTCCAAGCTGGTACCCATGTGGGTTATGTGTGGCATGGAATATGTCTTCTTTTTTTTCTTTTCCTTTTGGGTGCAATGATTCACACACCTTTGCTTGAATGACCATTGACAGGTTCAATATACCTAAATATGCCTAATATTATTCGTTCTGAGACTTCTTTCTTTCCTTCTATTAAGATTGAAGGAGGGCCTGCCACTCTTCCCACCGGGCAAATTGGAAGTTCCATTCTTATGTTACCATGCGGTCCACTATTTTAGTACTTTTCTTGCTGGAAGCCTGGAAGAGAGAAAATTACAGCACCATTTTTTTTTCTTTTGTTCTGTTTTCCCCTTAAGTTATTCCATACAAGCAATTAAAAAAAAGATCCTCTTTTTGAGCCAAACAACATTAATCTGACATTTATGTCTGTGCACGTATATTTGGAACGATAGTCCCCGCTCCCCGCTAATAATAACTATGATATAGCATTAAATGAGGGGATAATGATATATCATATGGATACTATCTTCATATTATTCATTTATTATTATTATTATTTGATTTTTTTAATTTTTAATTTTACTTAAAAATTAAAGAAGTGACTATTAATAAAATTATTTTTTTTTATTTTTTTCTTAATGATTAAGGATGTTAAAAAAATAATTAAACGAAAATGAAAAAAAAAATATTTCAAATATACTATAAATAATAAATGGGTAGTAAGAGAGTAGTAATCATTTTATTACCCTAAACGAAATCATATATTATACGGATTTATTACAAATGCAAGCCCAACTCTTATAACCCCATTATATCAATATGAGAACAATTGTTTAGATTGAGATTAAAGTTTTATCAGCAATTTGTTTAAGGGTTTTGTTATATATCCATCACTATTCATCTCTACATTTCATACCAGTTTTTTTTTCATCATAGAGTAAGGTTTTTCATAAGGTGTGGGGTGTAGAAAAGTGAATAGTAATTTATGAGAATAATTATTCTTCGTCTAAACTTGACCTTAAAATTAGTTTTAATTGTTATTTCAGGTAAATCAAATTATAATTGGTAGTTTTTAAAGTACATATATTATCTATACTTTCAACTAAAAAAGTGTTTAATTTAAGAGAGCTGTTAGAGATACAAAAGAATTCTATAAAAACGATTCTACACACTGATGTGGAGTGTGTCACGTCTCTCATCTTTTTTTTTTTCCTCTCTCTCTTTCACCCTCCTCTCTCTCTCTCTTCTCCCTTTCCCAACCCCTCATTGACGTTGCTGCTGTAGCCTCCCACCAATATCCCCATCAAATTTTCTTCACCCCTTGGTGACGTCACTATCGCACCCGTCACCTTCTTTGACCCTTGTTGATATTGCCCTTCACCGCAGCCCATTCATCTTCTTCGCCTTTCGTCATTGATGTACAGAATGTTGTTGTCGCTCCTGCTGCCCCTCATCAACAAGTATGAGATCTCTCTCTTCTCTTGGTCGGGCTAAAGAGGTGGGGAGGAGGGGAGAGACACAGGTAGAGGGGGAGACATGACATGTAGTGTGTGTGCGCTGTCGTAGACAACTAAAAATAAAATCTATATTTCTAAAAAATATATGTAGTTGTGCGAGTAAGGATCATTCTCACAGAGAGTGTCTAATCTAGTTTTATGCTATGTGAACAAGGATTGGAGGTTTGAGTATAACGTAAACAATTTCAAAAAAAACAATTAAGGAATAATTCAAATTAAATTATCGAAATCAATCAAAAGAATAAATATTGGTCTAAGTCAACATCCACATCGGAATTTTACAATTAATCATCAATGCAAATATATATTAATTCATACTTTGAAATTATCATCAGTGTGTCAAATCAGTTTGTAAAATTCCTGTGTCTATAATATTTTTCTTGATTTAAACGAATTCCTTTAACCATATATTTATCAAGAGAAACAAAAAGCATGGTAGGCTAAATGGTAAATGCATAAAAAAATATTAAAGAATGATAATAAAAGAAGAGCAGATAAGTCTAGGAGCACTTCTAATGGATTCTCCATTTTATTCTTTAAAATACATCATCCAAACTCATTTTTTTCTATTTTACATAATAACTTTTACAATATATCATATATTAGTTTATCTATTTTTTCTTCATATAATTTAAATATTATATTTTTAATCTTTTTTTTTTCCTTTCAAATATTTTATTTCAATTATCAATGATATTTTCATATCTTTCTATATACAATATCATATAATTATGTTCTATTTTAAATTAATTCAAATTTATAAGTTAAACCAAATATAAATTAATTAAAAAAATAAAAAAGAAGAGATTATATAATGAAATTAACCCAAATTAAAATGTCATTTCTTTCCAGATGAGAGTATATATATTTAATATTTTTGTATAATTTGTAGCAAATCTAAAATATATATATTTGATTTTAAAATTAATGTTAAGTTGCTGAGGAGAGTATAAAGACACGGAAGTATATTTCATATTAAAATGATTGTTTAAGGTGCAGGTTAGTGCGTGGGAGACAAGTAGATGTGAGATAAATGATTAAAAAATAATTTATAATTGTGGATAGTTACCACTAGATGTAGTGGTATCACTGTAGTCAACTGTAAATTACAGATGAAATACAAAATCTATTAGATACAACTTATAGATAATTTTCTTCAAATTATATAAAAATAAGAGTTTTACATAATCCATTGGAGTGCTCTAATAATCTATTCATAATTTGTAGATAATTTTAAATATAATAATAATTTTATTAAATTTAAATTTATTAAAACAAAAATAATATTATTTTATTACATAATTATATACAAATTATTATTTAGCGATAATTTATTATTTCTCTTTCCTATGTGTAACACTAGTCTTTTAGGGCACTAGTATTAACTTGGCCAAAGTTAAAGATTGGTTAAAATTTAGATAATATGTACTAAAAACACTCCACATTGGATTGACCAAGTCTAAAATAAAATGGACTTTTGCTACAGTGATTGGCCAAAGATGGAGAATCAATATTGATTCACCAAACATTAAAATATGATTTTCTCATTTCAAGAAAACATTAAAATATTAGTTTCTCACTCTAATAAAAATACTATTTAGTTTGTAATTAAGAAATTTAGATAGAAATTTATATGAGTTTAATTAATATTTTTTATTATTAACATTAAATGATTTTTAAAAATATAAATTTTTTAATATAAATTTAATTAGAATATAATTATTATTAATATTCAATTAGTAGAATTATAAAATGTGATATAAATAAATTAAATAAAAAAATTATTAATTTAATAATATTTTATTATTATATAGAGAGCAAATAACTAATCTAATATAAAAATTGAATATAAATAGAATAGATAAATATAAAAAAATGTGATATTGACTAAAATTTAAAAATACATTTAGATGAGCCAATGCCAGGGCTCTTAAAAATATTGTATATGCTGCGCCTTGGCTTCCAATCCGGGGAGGTGCTCATAGTAAACACAGTAAAAGTGCCCTTTGGATGTATCGTTGGTAGGATATCTTCTGAAGTCATCTCCGGGCTGACACGTGTAATCACGTAGGACGACTCCTTATCGAGTCCATGGCAGGTCGCATCCGTTGCGTTGATCTTCTTCCCTGCCAACGTATCAAACTTTACAGGCTTTTATCTCACGCTTCTATTCGTACATACTTCTTATACTCGCCCTAGGAAAGGAACACGTGTTCAACTTGTCTACGGCTCGCCTCCGTAACACACACAGCCTAATTCCTAGACGTGTGGAGAGTTTTGGACTCCAGGACTGAAGCAAACGGCCGAGTAGGGCCGAGTAGTGCCGTAGTGGCCAACGAGGAGCCGATCTATACGGTCCCCGATTTCCACTCCGAGGCAAAAGAGTCGCGTGCCAAGTGGTCACGTGACATAAGTACGGCTGTCTCGGCCGAAAGGAACCCTAGACCATGTTTGTTTTACGGTTTTGAAAAGTCGAGGTCTGATTCGTTTCGTAGTTACTATAAAATCGGTTTCTTTGTTTTGGATAAGACAACACGAACCAAACGGGCCCTTACCAGTGTATCTTCTCCTTGTCTATTTATACTTTCTTTCTGGAGAAAAGAGACGAACTTGTAACGTCGTTTTGAAAGCAGTGCCCTCTTCCTCTCTAGTCTCAAGTCTCTAGCCTGTCTCAGACCTTGGAATTCTATCTATTTTTCGCGATGTTTCTCTGCTATTTTGGGTTTCGTTTGCAAGAAAACTAAAATCCTTGCCTCTTGTTTTAGCGTTGTTTATTTTGTGACTGTAATCCCCCAAAGCAAGCCCTTTTGTATGGCGGAGTTTCCTCCGAATTTGGACGATGGAGAAGTGTGGCTTCCCTCCGATATTTTTCTCAACGAAGTAGTGCCGGCTTCCAGTCTCAGCCACCGTAACTTATCTTGCGTGGGCGACCTAGCTGAACGTTTCGCTGCTTTCACGTTGCTCCAGCATCGCCGAAACGTTTCCAATGCTCCCCGCAATCTGTCCCCAAACTTAGAGGTCCCTCCACTCTCTTTCCCGTTTATATTTGTGCTATTGAACCGCCTTGCATGGCTATCTAACACTTCTTTTGGTTGTATTTTTGTATTTTGCAGTGGTTCAGACCAGGGGTTCAAAAGTTCGGTACGATTAGTCGTGTGCCACAGGAATGTATGAGCCTCAACGGCGGTTATGAAAACACTGGTCGCGGTCTATGCGGGTGCGGAGCCAGGCCCTACTCTCCCGTAAACAAACTGCTCTACGAGTACCAGCTCCTGCAACCATCTCAACCTAAGGTAAAGAAAAATGGACAAGAAACAAGAACCGATTGTTTAGAAAAACCAGTTATTTTATTTGCCGTCTGTTGGAGCTTTTGCTTTTTCTCAGCTTTAATAAATGAGTGCTTCAGATCAAGTTCCTCAAACAAGAATTTAATGTTCGCCATTTCTAGGCTGTTGTTGACGGCTTAAGCGCGAGGGTACTGCGGACTCAGCGAAACCGCCTTCAAAATCGCCTTTTGCCGTTTCAGGGAAGTACTGGGTTTGGGCTTAGTGGTGGCTATGTAAAAGAGTCTGGTGGTACAGGTGTCTTCATTCCCCGTATTTTGAACACCTCCGCCACCACAAGTGCCGTAGCTAGTGATATAAGAAAGCGAAAGGGTGAGTTATCAAACCTACGCTTGAATTTTTTTTATCTCTTTTTGTTTACTTCAACTGTTTTACGCTTGTGTTTCTTTAAATCTGCATTATGGGATATTTTTTCTTTGCTCTTGCGTTCAAACAGTCGAGGGAAAGCATGGAGGGTTTGCTGGGAAATAAGGAAAGCATAGGTGGGTAATCAACTAATAATCGGTCTGATTGTACATGGTGTTTGTACAGGCATCATTTGGGCTTGCATTTAGTTATTGACATTATTCTTGGTTTTGAATCCCTTATTTTTTCAATGGGAGAAGCCTTTCTGTGTCTTTTACAAATTGAGATGCCAGGTGACTGGCTGATTTTAACATGAAGTTCTAATTCCAAACGTTTTGTTTCATATCATATCGGATTCCTTTTGCAAGTGATCAAAGAAACAATGTGAGACATAAGTGCATCTTGCTTTTATTTTTGTGTACCTACCATCGTTTCATTTCATATCGGATTCCTTATGCAAGTAAATAATAGAAACAAATGAGTGTGTGCTTTTACTGCCTTCTGTATGTATACGAAATGAATTGTCCGGTGATCTGCGTTGGATTTGTATGTTTGGATAGTGACATGTTGAGTATCTACTATTGTATTATCTTGCCGGAGAATGTACTGAACTCTTTGATTTTTCAAAAGGCACTGAAAATGGGGGAAAGTTTAGGTTGTGTTCTTTTAAGGGATGTTTGAAAATTATTTTTGTCCCATCCCATCTCGTGTTCTTTCCAAATACTATTTTCAAACAAAAGCACTTTTAAACTAAGGGTGGTGAGAGGGAGGCCAGGCCACCGAAAGAGCCACCGAATAGGCAAAAAGTTTTTTGTGTTTTTCTTATTTTTTTTTTCAAATATTTTTTTAAACTCATTAAATATTTTTTAACTCAAATTATCTCCTACTATTCACAAACCATTCTATTAATGTTCATAAAATTTTGTCTCATCTCATTCCCATATGCCCTAACACCATCTTCTCTGTTTTGATGGAGTTCATGTTTATATATCTATTCCAGTTCTGAGAAATGAACAGGAGATTCAAGTAACGGGGAACTCCCTCAAAGGAATCGATGTAGCCAAGCAAAGGGAAAGTCATTGCTATCTTCCTCCTGAGATGAGTTTGCCTCAAGACTGGACTTACTGAACTCATCTACTTCAAACTCGTTTTTGCTGATAAGTGATCTTCTGGCTTGAGGATGATATTAAGTAGAGCTCAAAGAAAGAAGAATGGAAGGTCAAAATAATCTTTTGGGTATCGTGCAGTAGAGCTAAAGAAATGGAAGATTAGAGAACTTAGGTTTGTTTTTCTTCCCGATGCTTACCTTTGTAGAAATAAATAAATACGTGCTCGGAAGGTTGTCTTTGTACGTAGGAAATTGAACTGTTTCCTCAGCTGGGTAGTTTATTAGTAGGCTAATAGTATATTAGTAGGAAAATCATAAATTAGTATCTCGTCATTAGTGTAATAATTTGATGTTTCTGGGAAGTCCCACCCGTTATACTGTTTGTTAGTGATTTATCTTTTGTGGCATTTAATGTTAATGACAGATGGGGGAGTCGACATGCCCCCAAAAGCTCTTTTGGCCTTTTCGTTTGGTTTATTGACTTTGGGTGAAAGACAATAGAGGAAAACATTGATGACCCATTCTGCATGGGAATGGTACTTGAAAATCAAACTCCTCTTTGTTTTGCTTGAATCAAATGCGACTCTCAAAATCCCCCCTTTTTTTCCTTAGCAATTTTCATCTAATCAGCATGCTTATTGAGAAAAGGGTAAATGCTTAAGATATAGTGCGCGCAAGTCTTGAACATAAAGGTAGATCTACAGTTAATAAAGTAAATATTTTTTTAGGTTAGTTTTAGATTTATCCAATTGTATATATCTTAAAAAAAAACCATTCGGCCATCCTATTCTATTATGTTAGACATGGGCATCCTATGCTATTATGGCAGGATAGTTTGCACGGTAGTGGACCTCTTCGCTCATGAACTAAACAAAGAAAGGGGAGAGCCAACCCCGTTTACCTTCCATGCATATAAGGGTGACTCGAAGGAATTCCGCCTGTAGAAGAGGATTCGGTTTATTAACACGAAGCTGTGACAACTTAAGGAATTTTCTTATTCTGTGCAGTATAGTAAATTGCTTATAATTTTAAATTTTGAATGTTACCTAAAACTAATTTAAAGATAATTTTGATCTGTGAAATAACCAGTCACTTGTTTCAAAAGTTTAAGCTGATAGAAAGAGGTAGATTTAATTATTTATTTTATATCTTAGACCTTCTTATCGTGTGTGGGTCAGATTCTCCGTCTTAATAGGTGTTTCAACATGTGAAATATTTAATTAAATAGAATAGAGAGTAGAGTCAAAATTTGAACTCAAAATTTCTGTTTTAATATTATGTGAAATTATTAGTTATTTGTCTTAAAAGTTTAAGTTGATGGGAAGAGGTATATATTATTTATTTTATATCAACATTTCGTAAACTATTAAATTCACAAAAATAGTATATAACGAGTTTCATTACTTTCGATGACAGTCCCAAAAACAATAGAGGAAACTTATTTACATCTTTTACCTAAATTGCGAATTATAAAATTTTGCGTATTTCGTTTTACTTTTTCTCACCGACCAAATAGAGAGAAAGAGTGGTGCAAAATCCAGTGACTACAGAAAAATGGGGGTACCACAGGCAATAGAAGCGTTGAGTGCTAGAGCAGGTCCATCAGAGAGTCGCTGTAGAAGTACTAGACCATCACAGACAACATGGTCTCCGACTCTCCATTCTCGGTTCCTTCGACCACTGCCTCTCCGCCCTCGAAAGTTCAGAACCGCCGTGCGTCCCACTCGAGTACACTTTTCCTATTCCCTGTTTGGTTGTCGAGGAAAATAGAGGAAAAAATCTCCAGTGCGAGCGAAAAGAAAATGATAGAAAAGCCTACGAGTTTCATGTTTTCGACACTTTTCCTTTACAAATGTTTTAAACGATGGAGAAATGCAATGCAGTTTGTTGAAATGGTTTTTGTGTTGTCTCTGCTCTCTAATGCTCCTAATGAGATCTCCATGATGAATTCTCATGCAAAGCGTTTTGATTTTTAGTTATATATGTATATGTATGCATTTTCTGTGGCTATGGTAGATTCGAACGCATTCGATACGGAGGGCGCATGAGAACAACGATAAGACATTTAAGGCTGCAAAGGTTATATTGGAGAAATTCGACCTCACGCGCAAGGTTGGTCTCTCTTTTCGTTTTGAGTGAGCAGTAAGTGTGATGACAGGAAAATAAGGAAAACTCTTAAGATAAGCAACGTTGCGTACTGAAGTGCACCCATGTGCTGACATGGATGAATTTAATGAAACGCATGGTTTTGACAAAACTCACAGTTTTGCAGTTTTGAACGAAATGCAGTCTTCCTCTTCCTCTTCGTGCCCTCTTTTTTTCCCTCTGCGTGCCTTCTCTGCTCCGTGTGCCTTCTCTTCAGGTATCGATTTTCTTCTCTCTTCCACCTAAAAGCTCCCAGAATTACACTTTCTTGAGTTTTAAAACCAAGCTGGGTTCCACTAAAGTCCAACACTTCGGTAGTGTTTTGGGATAGCTAACAACAGATAAAAAAAAAATAGATTAATTTAAAGAACTCTGGATATAAATATTTGTAGGATTTAATCGATTTGGGTGCTTCTCAGAGAACTGCAAAACTGATGTTTGATAATATGTCACTTAGAGGTTCTTGATCGCAAAAAGCTTATTTTCTTTTGTCATGTGAAGTACATTCTCAACTGATGAGGTGTAGCTTGTAGATTTGATGTAACTACTCATTACTCAGTACAACAAGAAATTTACTAGATTGTATATTCTGAGTTGAGAAACTTTGGTCTCAAGTAATCAGTGGACGCACCTCGACCACGACTTCTACAGCTTCAATGTATGTACTGCTAAATGCATAGAAAAATTTCCTAAATGTATGTCTGCTAAATGATGGAAGTTTAAGCTACGATGAGTTTGTAAGCAAAGGACTGGCCTTGACAGAGATTTAGGACTTCTGGGCAATCAACGATCCAACAAATCCCACCGGCCAATCTGCAGCAGAGGTGGGTCGCACGGAGTGGAGATCCCTTGAGTGGCGGATGTGGGTTGCGCGCAGGCAGAGGTGGGTTGCGTAATTGTTTTTTTTTCAAATATTGGCGCGTAGAGGGGAGAAGAGACCGACTACAGCGGGTGGGTCACTTAGTCCTCCATTACATTTTTTTTGTAAAAGTGGATTCACACGCAAAGGGGAGAAGAGCCAAACGAGAAGGGGAGATGAAGCAGTTCCTCTCTTTCGATCGTGCTTTCTTCTCTTTTATCTCTTTTCAATCGAAGAGAAGGCCGTCGCAGCGCGCAGAGCACACTTACTTCACATCAACCTCGCCGTCGTGCGCAGAGGAAGAAATTTGGGAGAGTTGCTTCGTTGAGGAAGAGATATGGGGAGACGGAGGGAAGGGGGCTGTTCGATTTGGGAGGGAAACGAGTTGCAGATTTGAGGAGGAAGGCAGCTTTGCTTTCATTGTTTTAATTGCTTTTCGTTTCTTTTTTTACTTTCAATAATTACATAAATGCCCCTAATGGCCCTGCCATGTCACCATCTTGGTATGCAATCGGTGTGCAGTTCGCTTGTACGTAGAAGAATTGGGAAAATAAATAATGTTTCAGCCACTTTTTACGATGGACGTATTTAGTTTGGTTTAGACTAAAAACTTGATTAATTATTTGACAATAGCAAGTCCGTCCTTTTTTTGGGGGGCGTGTATGGTCTTGTTTAGACCATTTTGGAACGTAGTCAGATTGTATGTTTTATGTGAAAGTGATGTATACTCAACTGCAAAAAGGAATCGCATCGTTCTAATTTGCCTTGTCAAATGACGGGAGGATGAGATTTTTGATCCACCACGAGCTGTAAAATTATATGACCAATAAAATAGCCATCTTACTTAGAAAAAAAAAGAATCTCTTTGGAAGACAAAAGTTGCAATTTGGAGCCGGCAGTCTCCATGGATAACGCAGAGAATTTGAGAAATAAAAGAGTGCCTTGCAATTCTTTTTAACACGTAATTCTGATTTTTTATGCTGATTTTCTGTTCAATATAAATATGTAGGCAGAGGCGAAGATACTCAGAGGACCACATGAGGACCTTGAAAGTTACCTAGAAGCAATTGATCGGCTGAGAAGCATTGTTCATTTTTTGAGCAGCAATAGAAGTTTTAACTTTAAGAGTAGTGGAGGCATCCTTAACCAGACAAATACCTTGCTTGCAAAAGCTATCTCAAAACTTGAAGATGAGTTCAGACAGCTGTTAACAAATTACAGGTTCATTTTCTTAGATAACTACTGCTGCGTTAATTTTGTCTTATGGGGCAGCTAATCAGCCTAATCTATTATAACTTCCCCGTGCTGCAATTACTGTCATGTTGTTCTAATCATATTAGGAACTGCACTAGTTACATAATTCTTTTCACTATTTTTTTGGCATCTTCATGGACCTTTTTTTGTGTTGCGCTGTAAAGGCTGATAGATCTAACCAGCAAAATTTTGTTTTTATATGTTTTATTCTTGTTTCTTACTTTTCGTCAGGGAAGACTAGGTCTAGTACCTGACTTTTCTTTTCTTTGACTAGTTATATAAATTATGTTTCACATACACAACATTGCTTAATAGATATGATAAAAACAAAAAATAATAATAAAGGGAAGGATTTAAAGCATAAATAACAATATTTGACAGAACTTATGTTTACCAACTGCTGAGTGACTGTACTACAAGTTCACCATTTAACTCACTTTAGAGTTTGGGTTTACCAAGTAGCACATAAGTGTACTTTATTTTATTATTCAAACCAGTTTTATTTGAATCTTTTGATCAGTAATGGTACTATTTGATAGGTCTGTAAAGAATTTATGATAATTTTAAATCCTTGTTGCCTCACTTTTGCTTATGAGATTTCTAAGTTGAGATGCAAATCAACTCATCATTTCCTCTTTCTGCACTCATGGATGAAAAGGAAAACAATTTAGATGAAAGCTTTTTAATTGATCTTAGAAACCTTTCGGTAAGTGACAATTTCTTAATTGATTAGTTAGAATGCTGTTTTTGTACACCTGGTGCCAATAAAAAAAAATATAGGAGATCTTCCAAATGAAAATATAAATGGATATGTTTTTTTCATTTTTCATTTAGCTACATACCATTTCTAAATTTTCATCTTTTGTGGGACGAAAGCAGTTATGAATGGACAACCTATAAGCTTTGACTTGTCGTTAAATGTCTAAAGAAAATAACAGTATACCTTGTTTTCCTTTTGTTTCCTGCGCAGGATGCACCTGTTAAGTTATGGTTGGCGGAACCATCATAACATTGAAGTTGGGATACCTATTACATTTTGAAGCCATGTGCCTAATTTTCATAAAACAAGGGCTGGTGAGGTTCTCTGCTTTTGTGAAAACGTCAGGGTTGAAACATGTTTCTAACGTTTATTAGTGGATGCTGAGTTGGCAATGCCACGTAAAAGGAAAGAGACTCATAGAATGGCAAAGGAAAATAGAGCTTTTGCATAACTCAAGTTGATTTCTTTATTTTCGGATATGTGATATGATATATATCACTTATAAAAAAATGGTATATATCACCTTTTCATTTCCAAATGAAAAATAAATTGAGGCAGTTGTTTCTTTTATTTAAGAGGTGATTACGTGTTCTGTTATCATAGGGAATGATACAGTTTGCTTTTTCTATTTTTTTTCTTCCGCTTACTATAATTTTTCGTCTTTTTTTATTAGGTATTAATTATTATAAAAGAATTATGGTTTAATTGATTACAATCATATACTTTTTTGAAATATCAGGGACACTCGTGCTTCGGTTTTGGAAGTCTTAGAAAATTAGGTGTGTAAAGACTTGTGAAGGATGACGTCCAGAAAATGCAGTGACAGGTTTTGGAGGATTGGCAATTGGATATATTACCTGCGAATTGCCGTGAGTGCTTATTTGTAGCTGAACTGGCACTTCTGTTGGTTTCATAACTATTAATAATGCATGTAACAGGCCATGCTGCTCTTTGCTGGGGAAAAGAAGGTCTCCGACCAAATATTCAATGGCAATGAATCTCCTCAGGGATCAGTGTTTTGCCGATGTCACTGCAAACAGTGTGTCTCTTCTCCTCAGTTTTGGGGAGGCTATTTCCAAGAGCAAGAGATCACCGAAAATTGTTTGTTCTCATGTATGAGATTAATGAGAGAACTCCAGCCAGAGGTATGAGAAATTTTACGATGCCCGACCATGATTACTGAATCATCTATCATACTAAATCCTGTTAGACATTAGCATATGAAAATTAATTAGTTCAATTGTCAACCGACAACATAAAAATTTCTCCGCATAACTTGGGCATTATATCTAAAAACTTTCGAATTGCTGCCTTGCTTCCCCAGTTCTACTGGTTAAAGCTTACCCATTTTGATTGTCATTCCTTCTCTTAGCTGTGTTGTGTAATATTTTACTTTGTCAAATTTCACTGTTTTCTTTTATTCATTCACAGTCTAATACAGACATGCACACACTTATCCATGAAATAGTATTGCATTTCTGAGCGCTTTTTAAACAAATTTATATTACTGTCTCTGAAAAAAACTGTGGTAGGGAGTCAATGCATCATAAAAAAAGCATATTCAGATTGGTCTGCTTTCTGTTTAATAACTCAGAAAAATGACACTTCACATTTTCCATTTTTGTTTTTTTCACTTATTTTTTGTGGGTAATGGCCAGAGCAGAATGGAACACTTTTTGGAAGCGGCTAGCTCAGGCAGCCCAGGAGACCTTTGGTGATTTTGAAGAAGCAGTTGAAAAAGATGCCACCAAAACTGCTGTACTTGATGGGACTGTTCATCCTTTGACCAGCTATGTGATAAATTACGTAAGTTTCTTGAGTAAGTTGTATCACTCTGCTTTCCACTTCCTGTAGCTGGCCTGTTGGGCTCATGGCCCTTAATTTTTTGCGGTAGTTGATTGTTTAGTGTAAGTAATATGACAGGTTATCTTTCTCTAATTTATAATTGTAATGGTTACCTTCTGTGAGACAAGTTGTCTTGCCTACATATCTTATCTATATTGTTTCTGTGTATGGGCTTTATTCTGTTCGATTTCATTCTAATATCACTCCAAGCAGTTTCCTTTATGTTCTACGGAGATCGGTTTTGCTCCCACCCAGCACACACACATCAACCTCTTTTCCGGTTTCTTGGTTTTGTCACTGCTACAATTGTCTTTGGTCATTGTCGTAGCTTTGGTCAAACAAAATGCATGACTGTTGTGTATCTCATGTGCTCAGTTACCAATCGACATTGAAGCTGCTTTTTCAGGAGTTCAATGATTCTGATCCGGAAGCTCAGTTATCATCCATAACCACAAGGATTATGCAGGCGGTGCAGTGTAACCTGTATGGAAAATCCAAGCAGTACTAAGATCCTGGATTGACACAATTGTTTGATCTTATGAACAACATTCATTACATAGTGAGATCGGTTCGGAGGCTAGTTATATGTTTAGCTTGTTCTGTCATTAGCAATGGGCATTTCTTCATACTTGTAAGTGCAATTCTAAAAAAATATATATTCACAGGTCAGAGGCAAAGGACTCGTTGGCAGATGACTGGGTGCAGATACACTCAGCAGCATGCAAATCAGTGTAAGAGGGTTTCTTGGGCAAAGGTTTTGTTTTATTTTTTATTTAAACTCGTTGCATCCGAATGTCTTTGCTTTCTCCTGACAATTCTTGAAGCTGGTCCTGGAAACATGAACTTGTATGCTAGATATTGAGCGTGCATGACCTTTTGTTTCTAGCAGCATATAATACCCTCTTGAAACTCCTGTTGAACTTTAATGGTGCTTACCGTACTGTGAATGGGTGCTAGTAATGCCTATACAATATTTTATCACGGATATTAGAGGTGTCTTTCATCTCTCTGAGGGCATTAGCATTGGTTTGGCTAAAATTAAAGATTGGCCAAATTTTAGATAATATGTGCTAAAAAGTCCCCACATTGGATTGGGCATTTCTAAAATAATTTGGATGTTAGCTACAGTGATTAGCCAAATTTGAAGAACTAAATTGATTCACCAAAAGTTAAAATAATAATTTCCCATTCCAAGCAAACATTAAAATATTAATTTCTCACTCCAATAAAAATATTATTTGATTTATAATTAAGAAATTTAGATAGAGTTTTTGATGAGTTTAATCAAATATTTTTTGTTATTTGCATTAAATGACTTTTAAAAATATGATTTTTTTAATATTAATTTAATTAGAATATAATTATTATTAATATTAAATGGGTAGAATTATAAAATGTGATATAAAAAAATTAAATAACAAAATTATTAATTTAATAATATTTTATTATTATAGTGAGAGTAAATGGCTAATCCAATGTAGAGATTGAATTTAAATAGAATATGCAAATGTAAAAAAGTGTGATATTGGCTAAAATTTGAAGATGCATTTGACCAATCCAATACTAGTGCTCTGAGCTAATAGATCTACTCAATGATTTTGCTAATCTGCTTCTGTTTTTTACTCCACAGATTTTTCAATGTCTTTCCGTTCAGTGTTCTCCTTCATCAGGAGGTGGCATTCCAGTCAGGGTCCGCTAATGAGTGGTAGGGGGTCCCCCTCAGATGTGATGGTAGTGCCAGCGGTGTTTCTAAAGCAACGGTGAAAGGCTTGTTCTAGACATTTAATACCCAATTTGAAGAACTTCATCAAAGGCGATCTCAGTCGACAGTTCCTGATAGTGAGTTGCGAGTCACTAGGGCTGGCTGTAGTGAAATCCTCTTGCTGGGTTATAGATCCTTTCTTAGACGTTCCAGGCAGGTTTCTTATACAGTTATACTTATTGCCTCTATCTTTGTGGAAGTCTTGCCTCTATCTTTTTGTCTTTTTGGTATATACAAATGTGTTTTTGTGCTACAGGCCTATGATTGAGAATGGGAAGAACCCTCAGAAGTAAGTCAGATTCAAATCCTGAAGATCTTGAACGCATGCTGGGTGAATTCTTTGAGGGTAAGACCTGGAATGAACAAAAGCGGTAAATGGATGGTAGGACATCTCTTTTTTATTTAAAATCTAGACGTACGATACCTAACGGTATTCTTGCACAATGACGAGATCAAACTATATACATACTTACATACGTATGATACCTAACGGTATTCTTGGACTGGTTGCCTCGTATTGCCTGCCGTGCCTGGTGCTTACCACACTCGTCTAAACTAATATTTACATTCAGCATCCTCTCTGACCGCCATATTTTCCGATTTCTAAGTAAGTCTTCAAAATATTCTAGAAATATCTCCGTTCTTACATACATCGCTTTAAAAATATGCTGATATTCGTATATAATAAGGAAATTGGAACTCCACCAATCATGTCCCAAGAATCACTCTGTACAAACAATAGAATAGCTGGCACTGAATCATCTCCTGTACAACATGCCTTCACGTAAATCCCGCACTTGGTGGTTTAAGGAATTCCCTTGTATAGCTAGGCCACTTGCTGTATATATCCAGTGATTTATGGTCTTACCGTATATAGCTAGATCACTTGCTGTATATATATTCATGTAAAGCTTTCTTGTAACGTTTGAGAAAATATTTTATTCAAACCTCTTTATGGTATCACGAGCATTTTTTTCTCTAACGAGATTTGATCCATACCTCCCGCATCTATGGCCTCGTTTTCGTCCTCCGGTGCCTTTGACCCAATGGTTGCCTCTCACCCAACTAATGGCCCACCGGTTGACAAAGACAATCCCTTCATTGCCATCAACACCAATCAACGGCAATGCTTGACTGCCTCAAATTTCCCATCCTGGAGTGTGACTTTTACCAGCCTCTATGTATACAATTTGATGGGATATCTAGATCAGATGGCACTCTTCCATGTCCATCTATACCAGACACGAATGCTGACACCACTGCCCGTGCTAGCTTCAATTTCTGGTTTCGCTAGGATTAGCTATTGCTCAATACTATCCTTGCCTCTGTCGCTGATACAATTGCTCCTCTCATTGCCACTTCAGCGACTTAGCGGGAAGCTTGGCAGCGCTTGAAGCATCTCTATGCCAACCGCTCTTGTACCCATGTGATGCAACTCAAAGAAAGCCCCACCATGCTTTAACGTGGTGATTGTTATGTTTCTGATTATATGCAAGCCGTTAAGGCTACTGTTGACGAACTGGCACTCATTGATGCACCTCTTTCTTCTGACGATATAACCCTTTATGTTCTGCATGGGTTAGGTCTTGAAATTCGAGATGTGATGACCCCAATTCGCACACGCGAATTTGCTCTCTCATTTGAGGAACTTCATGACATCCTTCTTAGCCATGAAGTCTACCTCAAGCGCTTGGATGCCTCAAATCAATCTGTTGTGGTTACGGCTAACATTGCGAGCCGTCGAGATGGGCAGCGCTACCAATGCCATAATGGCTCTCATTCCACTCGGCCTTCATCCCACAATGACCATTAGTCCAACATGAACAACAAGCCTCGCCGTAAGCCCACATGCCAGTTTTGTGATGAACAAGGACATACTGCCAAATCCTGCTCGAAGCTCCAACTAGCCGTTGCTCATTGTGCTGGTCGGTTTGCAGGCAAGAAATGGTTATTGGATTCTGCTGCCTCCCACAATATTACATCTGATTTGGGCAACTTATCTATTCATTCTGAAAATGATGGTACCGATGCTGTGGTAATTGGTGATGGTTCAAGTTTACCCGTTACTCATATTGGCTCTCTTGTTTTCCATTCCTATGCCAAGAATTTTAATCTCAGTGATACACTTTGTGTTCTCCAAATTCATAAAAACCTTGTTTTTGTTCATCAATTTACCAAGTCTAATAATGTGCTAATTGAATTTCATCCTAATTATTTTTTTGTGAAGGATTGGACCACGGAGGCAACTCTGCTTCGAGGAAGGTGTGAACACGATGTCTACCCATTTTCTACCTTCATTTAGTCTGCTTCGCCCTCCATAATAGCATTATTGATGAATAGACAGCTAGTTTAATTTGGCATCGTAGGTTGGGCCATCCGTCCCAACGTCTTGTTACCAAAATAATCTCTCTGCATGTTCTTCCACTTACTGCATCTGGTTCATTACCAACACGTCATCCTTGTCACATTAATAAAATGTCACCAATTACCTTTTCATTCGAGCACTATCAATACAACTGCTCCTTTACAATATATTTTTTTTGATGTGTGGGATCCGGCTCCTGAATTGTCATATGATGGTTATAAATACTATGTCGTGTTTATTGATCATTTTACTTGATATTGTTGGTTCTTTCCCATGCATCATAAATCTGACGTTCGCACTATTTTTCCACAACTACATGTTTTTTTGAAAAAACAGTTTGGTCATCCACTTAAGAACCTATACAGTGATAATGGGGATGAATATCTTAGTCTTCGGTCGTACATTAAAAAATGTGGCATAAGTCATCTCACTACACCACCTCACACCCCTCAACATAATGGTATTTCCGAAAGGAGACATCGCCACATTATTGAAACTGGTAAAGCCCTCCTCACTCAAGCTAATATGTCAGCAAAATATTGGACTTTAGCTTTCCAAGCTTCTGTTTATTTAATAAACTGCCTACCCATCGCCACCGGCCATGCATCTCCCCTCACACGTCTTTTTAGCCAACAACCAAATTATCAAAAATTACAGACGTTTGATTGTTTATCTTTTCCATGGCTCAAACCGTATAAACATAATAAACTTGATCCAAAGTCCAAAGCTTGCATTTTTGTTGGTTATTCTAATTCTCAAAGTGCTTACAAATGTCTGGATATTTCCACTAACAAAATTTATATTTAATGACATGTAACCTTTGATGAATTAGAATTTCCATACATGTCCATGGTTCACATGGATCAAGTTTGTCAAAATCTCCCTGTCGTGCTTGCTCAAGAGCCCATTTACTTGCCGCGACAGCCTAACCAAATCCTATCCGTGGCTCAAACCACTTCAGCCCGCATACATGGTTCGCATCTCCAACAAGCAAAGCACTCGGTGTCCAGTCAGCTCACTCAAAGCACATCTCCTGGTTCATCCGTGCTTGTACCAAGTCTTGCCTTGCTCAGCCCTCGTGAGCAGCCTACCTTGACTGCCTTGCAGCCCAGTCTGAGCCCAGAGGTTCCACGTACTCATCCCATGATTACCAGTGGAATGAATAACATCAGAAAGCCCAAGCAGATGTTTGCTGCCACCAAGCATCCCATGCCATCCTCTCTTGAGCTTACCTGCGTGGGCCAAGCATTGAAAGATGAAAATTGGCGTCGGGTCATGAGTGAAGAATTCAATGCCCTTGTTCGACATAGTACTTGGGATTTAGTTACTTCTTAGCCCAACATTCGGCACGTTGGTTGTAAATGGATCTTCTGCATCAAACGAAAACCAAATGGTTCTATTGATCACTATAAAGCCTGTTTGCTGGCTAAAGGTTTTCACCAACAACCGGGTGTAGATTACACTGAGAATTTCTCCCCCATTATCAAACCGGCTACTAAACGAATCATTCTCACTATTGCCTTATCTCATCGGTGGCCCCTTCAGCAGCTTGATGTGAACAATGCTTTCCTTCATGAGACTCTTATTGAGGAGGTCTATATGGTTCAGCTTGCCAGGTTTGTGGACCCTGACAATCCCAATCATGTTTGTAAGTTGCAATAGTCTCTATATGGGCTCAAACAGGCCCTCCGAGCCTTGTACACTATATTGGGTGGTCACTTACTACAATTGGGCTTCCATCAGTCCAAATCTAATGCTTCCTTATTCATCTATAATCAGAATGATATTGTGGCTTATATTCTTGTATATGTTGATGATCTCATTTTGACAGGCAACTCTAGCCCTTTTACTAAGTCTATTATATCTTCCCTTCGTGCCAAATTCTCTCTTAAAGATCTCGGCCCATTACAGTACTTTTTGGGTGTTGAAGTATTTCCTATGTCAAATGGGCTTCTACTCAGTCAACATAAATATGTTAGAGATCTACTCCAACGCGCACAACTGGATGGTGCAAAAGCAGTTTGTACCCCTCTGGCAGCCACAACCTAACTCCACCTCAATGATGGCACCCCGGAGGCTAACATAACTAAATTCTGGCGAGTCATTGGCAGTCTCCAATATCTCTCACTCACTCAATCGGACATAGCCTTTCCAGTCAACCGCCTTGCTCAGTTTATGCATTGTACGTCGCAGACCCGTTGGAGTGCAGTCAAACGTTTGCTTCGTTACCTCAAACATACCATGCATCATGGCCAACTACCGGACATCCACATCCGCATACGGCATATGTCATTTTTCTTAGTCGTAATGCTCTCTCCTGGTGTACCCACCAGCAACGAGCAATTGTCCGCTCCTCTATCGAGGTAGAGTATAGAGCCCTTGTCATAACGGCCTCTGAGGTATCTTGGTTATCCTCTTTATTCACTGAGTTGGGTTACTGTCTACTAAGCCTCCGAAACTTCTTTATGACAATGTGGGTGCAACTCACTTAAGTGTCAGTCCAGTGCATCATTCTCACATGAAGCACATAGCCACTGATCTTCATTTTGTGCGTGACTATGTTAACAAAGGAATCATTGAAGTCTCGAATGTATCTACGCATGACCAGTTAGCTGATTTGTTCACAAAGGCACTGTCCCGTACCAAATTACCTTCATTGATGTCCAAGATTGGCATCACCAATGGCGGCACCATCTTGCGAGGACGTATATAGAAAAACTGGAACTCCACCAATCACGTCCCAAGAATCACGTTGTACAAACAATAGAATAGTTGGCATTGAATCATCTCTTGTACAGCATGCCTTCACGTAAATCCCGCACTTGGTGGTTTATGGAATTCTCTTGTATAGCTAGACCACTTGTTTTACATATCCAGTGATTTATGGTCTTATCGTAAATAGCTAGATCACTTGCATATTGATGTAAAGCTTTCTTGTAATGTGTGAGAAAATATTTTATTCAAACCTCTTTAGCATATGATTTGTTCCTTCGCAGAACTCTTTGTAATGTTTTGTTTTCCCGCAGTAGTTGATCGCCCACCGATCGATAGCTGTATTTAAATGAATGTGAATCGAGAATGGCTCAAAACAGGACAATTATGAAAGTT
The DNA here is from genome assembly GCA_029856935.1 of Cyclocarya paliurus. NCBI lineage: Eukaryota > Viridiplantae > Streptophyta > Magnoliopsida > Fagales > Juglandaceae > Cyclocarya > Cyclocarya paliurus. Next base: position 35,028,607 of record CM056951.1, read on the forward strand.
GCTGGAACGTACAATGAAAAATAAAAGATCATATATAATTAGAAATCTCCATTCATGCTCTCTCTGTCTGTGCTTCGTTTGCACACACTTTGAATATGAACTTGAAGCTTAATGTCCCCAACTCACAGCTGTTTGCCAAATGGGACGGCGACGGAACGGCGATGTTAACTTGAAGATTCTCTTTCAACCTTTTTCCGAGCTTTTGTGTACTACAAGGAAGACCCTCTCCCGTGTGCATTGTCATTTGTCTCTCACAAGGCGCCAGGTGTATTTATTGTATTCTTCACGACGGCAAATAATTATATTTTTTGCTTATATATTATTTTATTAATAAATTGTAAACAAAATGCCTCTCTGACTTGCTATTTACGGAAGGATTACTATCTTTTTATTATTTTATAGTGTATTTAAAATTTTATTTTATTTTCTTATTTTTAAATATTTTTTTAACATTTTTAATTATTAAAAAATAAAAAAATATATAACTTTATTAATAGTATTTTTTAATTATTAAATAAATAAAAAATAGTAAATGAATGAGAAGATGTTAAACGCAAGCGGTAAAGATTGCTTTCGGCAGGCAGTCAAATATTAAATTGAAACCACTAAAAGAAAATATCTGCGGCAAGAAATCATTGAATTAACAGGGCCAGCTGCCGACAGACGAATATCTAAAGAATACAGAACATTTGTATGTATATCCTTGTTTGTATCAGTTTTGTTGGATTTTAGCGTACGGCCGCGGTTGTCATTATCATGTAAAGCTCCATTGCAGGTAATGCCATGTATGGATCGCTCGCGTCGTAGGAAAAACTGTAATCTTGTCCTCTCTTTTAACAACCTGCCAAATCAAATTAATCAATATCATCGACAACGTCTGCTTTGCATTTCTCGCCAGCTTTCCTTAACATAGAAAAACCCTGCAAATGCGATGGGCAGACTCGCTTCCCGCGTTTTATAATCTTCTTCTCTATTCTCCTTGATTTCCCATTCATTTTGTTGGACAATTTCAATTATTGCTACGAAAGAGAAACCGGGAAAACCTAGATCATTGCTAATCATGGCTTCTCGTTCCGAAGACCAGCCCAATAAGGAACCAGGTCAGCCCTCGGATGCGAACCAGAACAACACTCCGACAGCTCCCAACGGTAATCCCCAACCTCCGATGAGTCATACCCCCGTAATGGGGTACCCGTACCCGAACCCATATGGGCAACCCTATCATGGTTACCCTCCCAATGCAAACAACGCTGCCTACCCTTATAATTCTCAACCACCGCCAGCAGCCTATTATCATACCCAGTCATCCCATCCCTCGAGCGGCTCAGGCTTCTTTCGTGGCTGTTTAGCGGTGGTGGTTATTTTCGTAGTCCTTTCATTGCTGGGCAGTCTCGTCATGTGGTTTGTTCTACGTCCAGAATTCCCAGTTTTCAGAGTAGACACGTTCACCGTTTCCAATTTCAACGCCTCCGAGGATTTCGATTTGAAGGCTATATGGGAAGCCAACGTTACTGTTCGGAACCCCAACCATAAACTGAAAGTTTACTTGAATGAAATTGAGAATTTTCTCTTTTACAAAGATGAACTCTTGACGGCCTCGTATGGGGAGCCTTTGTTCCTGGATACAAAGCGACAAGGCGTATTGCATGTTAAGCTATCCAGGAATAACCCGTCGGATCCACGCGCAGTGCTGGATAAGTTGGTATTGAAGGAGATTAGCCTTGACCAAAACGCAGGCTCGATGAGCTTCAATTTCAGAATGGTGGTGCCGACGGCATTACATAAATCATTGTGGACGACGCACAGAACACTCAGAGTTTTTTGTGATGAACTGAATGTTGGTTTTGTGGGTGCCTCTGGCAATGGAACGTTTCCTGCTGGCCAGTCTAGGGTCTGTGCGGTTTATGTGTGACAATTACAAGACTTTTTTTAATACAATTTTTATTTCATTTTATTCTTGATTTTTTTCACCTTATATCTCGCTACTTAAGGCAAAAAATATTTTTCTCACTTCTTGTCCGGATTGACTATTGAGAGATGCATACACGTGAAATAGGTCTACAATATTTATTATTATTTTAAAAACAAACATTTAAAAGATAAATTAAGTGGTTACGAGATACTAGATTTAATAGGATTAGAGTTTCCAAACAATCATTCCAAAATAAGCAAATACAACACGAGAAATAAAAAAGATGATTTTCGAGTAAAGAAATTGGCTCTCACCCATTTCTAAATAAAGGGAATCCGTTTGAAGCGATTTTTACATAGTCTGATAAACGAATTATAAAACTACAACTAAAAGTTGTAGTAGATTATCGTGTGCTACATATTGCTTGTCTAGACTGGCTAAAGGAGCTAGACTTTCACAATCACTTTATCTTGATCATTTGTTAGAAAAAGAGGGAACATAAGGAAGTAGCAATCAGAAGATGGGTTGATACGTCGGCATAGGATTGTCACTAGCGGTGGAGGCGTGTGTAGCACACATGCTACTCTTGGAAAGAAGGAAAACTCGGATCTAAGAAATCCGAAGCCGCTGACCTCAATGGTGTCGCACGTGGCGAGTGAGGCTCACGTGCACTGTGAGCCACGCGTGAGATGCATGCGCCTCTCATTTGGTCAGTTTTTTTCTATTGTTCGATAGATTTGGTGGCTAGAAAATTTGATGGTGAGGCGTGTGGTAGTCGTAGGAAGCCAGTAAGCAGTAGATTGGTGCATCTTGTAACTGTAAACGGAAAACTAAGTAAAAATCAAAAAAGAAAAACTAATGTACCTTTCCAGCATTGGCCGAACAAGGGGGAGAATGGAGGAGCCAAAGCTCCACCCCCCTCTGGGTGGAGAAGCTGGGATGACTGGGTCTTTGATAGAAAGAAAAAACACTCTTTTGGAGAGAGAAAATGTTAACCGAAAGTATTTTATGGGAAGAAAACTTAAATATCATTGCTGAAGAGATTCATTAATTGAAGAAGAAGAAGAAGAAGAAGAAGGGATATTGCATGGTGAGGTAGTTGATAAGTTTCTTACTTGAGGGATGGAGTTGGACAACGTTTAGGTCTTATTTGATTGTACAGATGAGATTAAACGAGAAACTTATGAATAATTGTGAGAGAAATTGTAAATAGTAATAAAATGGTTTTAGTTAAGATATTTTATAGGATTTTGAAAAATAAGAGAGAAAAAGTTGAATAAAAATATTATCAAGTAAAATATTATTAAAATATAATTTTTCATTTTGAGATTTAAAAATATTGAATCATTTTTTAAGTTTTGTTTGGAAGTTTAAAAAAGTTGTAATGATTAAGTAATGATTAGATAAAAAAATAAAAAATAAAAAGTATTTGTAACAAAATGATATTTGAATATTGAAATGAGATGAGATGAATGATATATGATGAAATAGGTCCAAATTATTTGTAAAACTAAACATGGCCTAAGGAATCGGTTAACCGAATGCTTTTTCTTTATTTATGAGTAGGTACTGTAGCGCAGGTATCAATTAACCAAATGTAAAACCAAACGTGCAGTATTTTGAGGTAATCTCGTGTGAGTAGTAATATTTTGTAGATTTTATTGAGATGTTTTTAAATATAAGAGTTTTGTTATATATAATTATTTTTACGTATTTTTTATGTATTTTATTAATTTAATTAGTTAAAATAGTTATTTTATATTAAAAAAGTTACGCAAATAATCACATTAGTTGAGTGTATAAAGAGTACATAAAAATGACTATATACAGAATTTTTATAAATATAAATATGTTGAAATATATGTTTGAATGTATGGAATGAGTTGAAATAAATTTTAATTTAAAAGTTAAAAAAATAGAAAATTTCAATAATAATTAATTTAAGATAGATTAAACCTCGTTTATTTTCAGAGATGAGATGCGATGAGATGAAATTAAAATTAAAAAATTAAATAAAATATTGTTAGAATATATTTTTTAATATTATATTTATTTTAAAATTTAAAAAAGTTAAATTATTTATTTTATTTTATATAGAGATTTAAAAAAATTATAATGATAAAATAAAAAAATTTTAAAATTTTTAAAATTTTAAATTTTGATCATGAAAACAAACTACTCCTAAGATCAATTCATCCCAACACAGGCTAAGCTTACCGTTACATAGTAAGTCCTGTCTCTTCTGAATTTAACGTCAACCAGTCAAGGGACTTCTGTTTGACTTAGAAGTTAGACCCAACCATAGGATTTATCACACGCCACGTGTACAAGAGTGCCGTTATACCCACCCAACTCTTCAATACTCTCAGTATCGAATTCGCATCACTGATCCTCTCTCATTCTTCTCCTCCTTTCACCTACTTCCATGAATACGATGGCTTCGGCAGCAAGAGCAACAACAACCGGAGCCCCAGAAAAAACGGTCATCGGCTACCCGACTCTGTCCAACCACGTCGCAGCCGGTTACCCGGACGCCGGGACAGCCTACCCGTATGCGGTCCCACCTCCTTCCTCCTACCCACAAGCCTACCACACTGTGGGCCCTCGCCATAGCGGCAGTCGGCCCTCCTTCCTCTGCCGTCTCATCTCCGCCGCGACCGTCCTGTTCGCGATCCTCGGCCTAGTGTTCGTGATCACCTGGCTCGTCCTCAAGCCCCGCCTACCGGAGTTCCGGGTCGACTCGGTCTCTGCCTCCCCTCTCAATACGACTCGCTCCCAGTTAACCGCCTGGTGGAACATAACCCTCGTCGTCCGTAACCCCAACACCAAGCTCAGCATCTCTTACGACCGTTTGCAGGCCTCTGTTGTCTACAGGGACGGGTCCCTAATCAGTACAATGCCGTTACCGCCCTTCTTTCAACCGAAGAGGAACGAGACCCGGGTCAGGTTCCAACTCGGCGTGGTAGGTCAGTACGTGGGTGAAGAAGTGGCGACAGAGATTTCGGACGAGAGAGCTGGTGGGTCGGTGGGATTCGGAGTCACAGTGTTTGCTTGGATGAGGTTTAGGACTGGATCTTGGTGGAGAACGAGTCAATGTCTGCTTCGGGTTTACTGCGATCGGGTTCAAATCTGGTTTGACCCGATTAAAGCTTCCGGATCTTTGACGAGTCAACCCGGGTCTTGCGAGGTTGATCTTGAGTAGCAGACTAGTGGTTACTGCATAAAGGTTCAAATAGTATACTATACTTCAGTCTTCTGCGATAGACATTGTTATTGTTTTAAATAAATGAGATAAAAACATAAAATTAGATAGAGCCATGCTATGCATCAGCCCCTGTTCACGGGCTGATGCATAGCACACTTGATGTGTCTTCATATGAATGGTTTGGATGTAAATGATTTAGATAATGTGAGTGGTTTAGATGATGACACATAAGGTGTGTTGTGGCTACTCCTGAATAGTAGGCTGATGTAAAGAATTTTCCAATTAGATAGCACTTGCTTTCGTATCGCACACGTTACTCATAAAATGATTACTTTTTCCTTTTTTTATTTTTTCAACTGGAACGGTGCTATTTCCCGCGGTATATAATATGCGCTCTAATACATATATCTTTGAGTCGAGAAAGTCATTTATTTGTTGTGTTGGAAGTTGGATGCTATTGTGCTGGCGTGAAATCCAACTGGGTGCATGCATGTGTTTTCGGTACTGTTTTGTTAATATGCAATTCTGCGATTCAAAATGTTGGGAGTTAATTAGATTCGTTGTTCGTAGTTTACTCAGTGGAGATTCGATCAGTTGGAGGCATCTCTTATTTTGTACAAATCATTATTGTTTGTAATCGAAGGTACTGTTCGTGTTCCTACTTTGATTTTTGCATTGCTTGCTCTTCGTACCAGCCAGTACTTTTTGAGTAGGTCCGTGAGATTAGATGAAATGATTTTAAATGAAAATTAAATAAAATATTATTTTTTAATATTATTATTATTTTAAGATTTTAAGATTTGAATATTAAAATATTAATTATATTTTATGTAAAAATTTAATAAAATTATAATAATTAGATGAAATATCAGCCTATAGGCTTGAGTTGAGGTTTAGCTGAAAACAGTGTCTTTAATGTTTGCATCTCAAATGATTGTAAACTTTCGCCTTGGGAAAATCATGCTCCAGGCATGCATGCACCTTCTATGCCAGGACAGTTTTGCATTCGAACATCTAGTAAAAGTTGGGATAGCTGTCCTTTTTAATTTGTAGGTTTGTAGCTTTACATTTAATTGCATCTGCTATGCTTAACTGTAATGAAAAAAAAAAATCCTTTTTAATTCCGTTTACTTTTTTATACTAGAAACTTGAAATCTTAAAGAAATCATCCCATTCTTATATTTGCAGTACGTAGATTGTCGAATCTGAATTCAGGCGCTTTGGGTCTCCCTTCTCAATGACTGTTCCTTAAATTATCAACCATGACTAAAATGTGTGTGAGCTAGCTCAAATTACAATCGAAATGATCTCTCTCTCCTTGCTGCACTGCCGCCTTTTTGGTGGATGGAACATTAAATAATTAATCCAGGCTGTTTGGATTGGAATTTCAGCTCTCCAAATGCAAACAAAAGAGAAGCTAGAAGATATGATCCAACCATTTTAGACGCCTTACTGTTAGTGGCTATGGTCTCTTGCATGTCTAATGAATGAATAGAAGCAGTATAGGCTATTGGGTGGCCTAGCTTTTCGAAGGGAGGTCATTTATTTGAGGTGGTCGTGCAAGTCTTAAGTTTTTACATACCCGGTTTCTAACTTTCGCTTGGATCCATGATCCATCTGTGGTTCTGATGTTTTGGTGATTGAGGTAGTGGGAGTCGTATCCTGGTCATGTTACTGGGCTGCGGAGGTTTGTAAGGTAACTGTAATTATCAGAGACACGAAGCAGCTCCAGTGCTGAATGCAACTAGCTAGAGCGTGTTTTCATATAGTCATTAGCCATAAAGGTCAATAGATTGGTTGGATCCGCATTGAATGACTGTCTATTTCCATGACAACACCTTTAGGTTTTGTAGATTTCATACTCTTTTCTTCTGAACCTTGAAGTTCAAGCTGATCCCATTCTGAGTTCCTCTATTGTGCATTTGCTTTTAGGGGCCGGACTGCCAATTGGGCTGTCAATCCTCCTGTTGACACCTTTCATTGCTGTTATATCTTCAGGCCTCTCACAAACAAGTACTCAAATAATCAAATTAACTTAACTAGTTGTAATATGTAATTAATATTGAACAACAGACAACCAAAACACCAAGAAAATATATGATTAACGTGATCAGTTTAATTTTCTATTTTAAACACGTTAGAAACCTGAAATCATAGTATTTACTCATGCAAAATCAAAATAAAAGCAAGAATAATAAAAAAAAATGTGAAATTAACACAAGAAATTACGTTGTTCGACCCTAATAGTCTACATCCACGATAGGAACAGTCTAGGAGTCTTTATTATTGAAGAATGCATCAAAACTTGAGTTTACAATCACTTACAACCGTTAATCATTACACAAAATATAGATTGACTTCCTTGTATTATCCTCTAACGAAACCACACCATCAGACATATTTGATCATCTCCTCAAGCTCCAATTTAATCTTGGTAAGACTAGGGTTTGAAAACTCCTTTCCTTTCTCTCCCAGGATTGCGGCTTCAATTTGATAAAGTGACTAAGGTACACTTGCCTTATATATAAATACATATTTACAAGTTTGCCATTAATCAAAATTACAAAACTGCCATTAACCTATTTACAAAAGTGTCATTACTGAAATACAAATATAATGAAAACGACAATGTCAAGCTCTATAAACGGCATCTTTATATACACCCATTCATTTTTAAAAACTTGACACATCTTCAACAAATCGCCACCTTGACAAGTCTTTTATCCTTGTAAAGTGATCTTCTTCTTCCTCTAGACTGTTTCTGCAAAGTAATCCGAGCTCTAATAGCTCCCTATATTAATCAAATTTAGGCAATACCTAAACTTGATAGTTGGTAGGGATTTTGTCATCATATCAGAAGGGTTTTCCTCAATTGTAACTTTTTCTACTTTAACCTCTCCAGATGTTATTACATCCCTCACAAAATGAAGTTGAATGTCTATGTGTTTCGACCTTTCGTGGTATACTGAATTTTTGGCAAGATGTATAGTGCTTTGGTTTTTACCGTGATAACCCTTTTAAATATGCCTAACTCATGTAAAAAACCATTTAACCACATAGCCTCTTTTATTGCTTGTCATAGCAATATATTCAGTTTCCGTTGTTGATAAACCAACTACAAATTGTAAATTTGCTTTTCAACTAATAGCCCCTCCAAATGCTGTAAATACATACCCAGATAATGACTTCTGGTATCCAAATTAGTAGCATAGTCAGAATCCACAAATCCCTTTAACTCACTACCCTGTTGCTCATTCCCTCCAAACCTTAAACCTAGACACCATGTTCCAATTAAGTACTGTAATGCCCACTTGATAGCACGCTAATGTGGCTTCTTAGGGTTACTCATAAACCTACTTACCATGCTAACATCACAGGCTAAGTCAGGTTTAGAGTATATCATAGCATACATTATGCTTCCCACCATGCTTGCATAAGGTATACCTTGCATAAATCTAATGTATTCCTCGGTTTTAGGGGCTTGATTTATGGACAGTTATAAATGTTGTCCTATTGGTGTGCTAACAGGTTTTAAATTAGACATACCAAACCTGTTAAGGATCTTGGTGATATAGTTTTTCTGAGATAAATAGAAAAGTCTTCTTTTCCTATCTCTAACTATTTCTATGCCTAATATCATCTTAGCTAGCCTAAGTTTCTTCATCTCAAATTCTGTTTTTAGTATACACTTGACTTCCTCAATTAGATTGGCATCTTTACATGCTATAAACATGTCATCTACATACAAGAGCAAGTAGATAATGTGATCCCTAGAATGCCTAAAATACACACAGCTATCATAATGACTCTTTTTAAACCCATTGTCCAACATATGAGAGTCAAATCTTTTGTACCATTGCCTTGGGGATTATTTAAGTTCATACAATGATTTTTTAAGTAAACAAACATGATCAATATTGGACTCATTTACATAATCCTCAAGGGGTTGCATGTAAATAGTCTCATCTAGTTCATTGTGCAAGAAAGTTGTTTTTACATCTAATTGCTTCGAGTGTAAATCTTCATAAGTAGTATAGGATAGAATTAACCTTATTGAACTGTTTTTAACAATAGGTGAAAAAATTTCATTAAAATCTATCCCTTTCCCTTGAGTGAATCCCTTTGCTACCAGTCTAGCCTTATACCTAGGATTCTCAACTCCTGGTATACACTCTTCTTTTTTATAGATCCATTTAGACCCTACCAGCTTAGCTTTTACAGACTTAACAACCATTTCCCAAGTATGATTCTTTTTCAAAGAATCCATTTCCTCATCCATGGCCTGTACCTATTTATGAGACTCAATACTTTCCATGGCTTTCTTGTAAGATCTAGGATCCATTTCTACAACTTCATCTGCTACGGTCAAAGCAAAAACAGTAAGCTCAACTTGACCATACCTGCCATTAATCAAAGCAAAAATAGTCAACTTCATCTGCTACGGTCAAAGCATATTTACAAGTTTGCTATTAATCAAATATTACAAAACTGTCATTAACCTATTTACAAAAGTGTCATTATTGAAATACATATATAATGAAAACGGCAATGTCAGGCTCCATAAACGACATCTTCATATACACTTATTTACTTTTAAAACTTGACACATCTTCGACAATTGCAATAAGTGGGGCATAAACGTCCATGATTATTATCTTTAGTCATTTGTTTTTGGTGTCGAGAACGTATTATACAAATGGAATTCTTTGGTCAAGTACATCATCCAGTTTTGCATAATGTAAAAAAAAAAAATTATTCTTTTAACTTGTTGGCTGAAGAGGATGCGAATGACGCGAAGTCCCCTCGCAAGTTCTATCTTGTTAGTAGGAAAGATGTTTAGCTATGGAATGGTTATTTTAATTTTACTGTAGTTAGGAACATATGAATGGTTGGTTTCTTTCTTTATTCTCTACTTTTATTTATGTGTTAACGCTTAAAAATGGCACAACAGGCAGAAATGAGAGAAATAGTCATTCTCGACCCACTATGACAATCTAGACCTTGATCGGTGTGGTGTGGAGCCCCCAACGGTGGTTCAGTGCGGCCATATGGTGTTTGTGCGTATGTCTATGACAGTGAACATGAAATGTGGCGCCCTCGATCCCCACGTGTTATTTTAGTGGAGTTCATGATACTGGGATGTTGACCACACGGATCACGCACCCCAACGACAAGTGTTCAGAGTGTGTACAATATGCAATAAGTGTACAATATAATACTCACAGAGGATAAATAAAATGTCTTTCTTTATTAAGTACCAGAAAGATAAAATATTCTTTACAAGGATTTACAGTCATCCGACAGATAATTTAAAGAAAACAAATAACAAAAGGGGAAACAAATCCCATAATGCCGAACAACATAACGACAATTCATGCCTCCGGCGGAGCCGGTCCTTCAGGCTCATAACCAGTCTCTGCGTCAAAATCTACGGCACCATAAGACGGAACTGCAGGATAAAAACACCACATGAGATTATGACATCTCTGCAAGTACTTAACCAAAATAACATTCAAGAGATTTAAATTATATTAATATAACCAACACGACCACGTACGGTCAATGGATCAATTTTCACATATTTTTTCAAAAATACACATTTAACCACTCACGCCAAAATTCCATTTGACCTATATATATATATATATATATATATATATATATATATATATATATATATTCATTATTATATTATGCATGCACTACAACCTCCCCTATGGACTATATGCACACTCTGGCTCTTATCGTCACACCACGATTGACGTCCGTGCATAAGATTTCGTAATGAGCGATACCCAGTTCCGCGCCCAGCGCGTACATGGCCAAGCATCCTCTAATCCAGCCAGCAAAAGGCCACGGAATCGGTACAAGAGCTTTACCGTTTCGTCCATTCCCGTCGTCGCCCTGCGACAACTCAGAGGACGTCACGTCAGTCTGTTTCGCTCTTGAGTGACCAGAGGAACTCTATCGAGATAATGTCTCATCTCGGCTTGGGGTCATGATACACACGCACCCACACAATTAATACCATAAATCTCAATTTCCAAATAGACAACGTGACTTCATGGTACAATTAATTTAAAAACGATAAATATGAATGATAACAATTATTGGATGATATAGTAATTTGTTCATTTATTTAATAACACAATAATTACAAATATACAGTTTCACAACCAACTACACGCGTAATCCCAAGGCCCAAATCCAACATCAACTATAATTTAATTCCCAACACTTCAACAAATACAATTTAATTATAATAATGCTATTTAAATAACATGGATCGCATTTTAGAAAATTACTCACAATCAAAGACCGGAAATTTTGGAAGATCGCGAGGGTGAAGATACACTCTTGGCAAACACAAAAAATACTAGGAAACATAGTGAAGCTCACGGCTTTTATGGACAAAACAGAGCACGGTAACAACTACTCAAACTCTCGGACTCACCAACAAAATTCACAGAATAACAAATTAATCATCTAGAAGAGAGACGAGCAAATTTCGGGATGAATTGATAACTGTGGGTCTCGGTCCTATTTATAGACCGAAAGTGGGAGATTCGGACATCAAAACTTCACTGTGATTGGAAGGTCGTGGAACGAACATGTGGCAGTGTGTGTTGCGTGGTGCAGTGGCGGGTTGACAGCGGTTGAGGGAAACACCAGCGATTGACACCGCACAATTACAGAAGCTGGAGGTGGAAGATGGTGGTGGCATCGTGAGGGGCGACGGCTTGATAGTGGATTTTCGGACTCCATTGCCGAACGACACGGAGATGCAGAAGAGCTTGAGGTGGTTGTTGCGAAACACTTCATCGGTCGACACGAGGAATAAGGAGGTGGTGGCTTGATGCGTCGGTAGCATAATGTGGCTTCAATTTGATGGAGAAGACGAGCGGCGTTGAAGCAGAGAAGTCCACGGTAGCAACTGGAAACCGAAGGAAGAAGAAGAAAGAAGAAGGAGGGTGATGATGTGCGGCGCATGAGGGAAGAGATGGAACCCTAGTGTTCCTCTTCCAAAATGGCGCCGTTCAACTTGAAGAGGGGGGCTGGGTTCTAATTGTTACACGGGCTGGGCTCCTTCTCTCTCACATGGGTTGGGCCTGATTTTACCCCTATTCGGCCCACTTGAAACACACATACACAAAACCCAATTCAAATAAACACACTATAAATCAAAAGCCCATCTATAATAATAATAATAAAAATATTACAAGCCCAAATCCAAAATCATACCAAAATAAAAATAAAATGCACATAGTGTAAAATAACTAAGAATAATAAATTAAAATAAAAGAGCCAATAATAATAATAAGTAAAATCATTAAAAATACTAAGAATTTTAGGGATCTCACATGAAATAAATACAAAGAAAGTAAATAGAGATGAATACATAGATTTACGTGGTTCGGCACTGGGCCTACGTCCACGGGGGTTTAGGGAGGGGAGAGTCTACTATAACATGCTTATTTTAGAATCTCTCATGGTCTCTCATCTTCATTATACAATAGATATCGAAGGTCTGTTTTTTATGGAGATATCATTGTTGGAGTTCCTGTCGTGAGGTTGAAGAAGCCTTTCAAGAGAAGTCTGGCCAAAAAAGTTTCCAAAGTTGTCTCGTTTCCTCTCTTTTATCTTTTGCCCCTACTTTATGTCTCGTCCCACTTGTTTTATGTCCCTTCCCCTTTATTTTATATCTACCCCTATTATTCCTGACACTCTATACTCTCTTAGGCTGTGTTTGGACAACGAGAAGTGTTGAGAAGTGTTGTGAATAGTTGTGAGTAGAGATTGAAGTAAGTTTGTGGGTCCCATTGAGAGTAGTTTGAGTTGTTTGGATGTATGAAGTATGTTGAGTTGTTGACTTTTGGATTTTGAGTTGAAAAAGTGTGGGTCCCATTAATGATTATTTTTTTTTGGATGATAAAATAATGATTTTATTTATATATAATAGTGATAAATATTATAATGATTTTATTTTTATATATAATAGTAATAAATATTATAGTGATTTTATTTTTTATTTATACATAATAGTGATAAATATTATAATGATTTTATTTTTATATATAATAGTAATAAATATTATATTGATTTTATTTTTTATTTATACATAATAGTAATAAATATTATAATGATTTTATTTTTTATTTATACATAATAGTAATAAATATTATAATAATTTTATTTTATTTATATATAATTGTAAATATTTGATTTGATTTTATATATATATAATAGTGATAAATATTATATTATTATATATATATAATAGTGATAATATTATAGTGATTTTTTTTATCTATATATAATAGTAATAATATTATATTTATTTTATTTTATTTTTATATAATTATGATAAATATTATAGTAATTTTATTTTTTATCTATATATAATTATGATAAATATTATAATAATTTTATTTTTTATTTATATATAATTGTGATAACTATTATAATAGTTATTTTTATCTATGGTTATTGCGTAAAGTGTAAAAAGCAAGCAGATGAGAGGGGGAGAGATTTGGCCCGGTTATTAATGCAAAAGCAAGTGCAGTGCTAGGCTACTGAAAAGCAAACAGCAATTGTACCACTCTGACGATGTAAATAGTAGAAAGAGAGTGGGGGAATCTGATATTTGAAAATACTTTGTTTGGATGTATAACAACTCTCAACCGTACGAAGTGAGCTGAGAATAGCTGAGGTATTTTCATCATCCAAACACAGCCTTAGCCTTTTGTCCCTTCTTTCTCTTATTGTTCCCTCCTGATGAGTCCTCCTATTGAGGTGGGCCTAAGAAATATCATGGGTTTGTTATATTTTATCCTTTTACACTATGATTTATAATTCGAGACCTATCGTTCCATTGCTTTATAGTGTTGAAGGCCCTGAAACATTAGGGTCCAGGGATCTCAATCCCTCTCGTAGCAGGATTTTCATATATTTTTTCATTTTTGAACCTCTGCTTTTAGCCTAAAGTAATGCCTATCGTCAGCCAGTACCGTCTTGGTCATCCATCTGGGTTTTCCTCCCGGTTCCCAGGTGCCATTAAATAATTTCTTGATTATCGTCTTCGCACAGAAAACGCCAATTCCATGCGCGAAAGCTCACTCAATGGGCTTTTTACTTGTAATGAAACGCTTATTAATTAAAAGGAGGGGGTGGGGGGGAAGGTCTGAATTGGATCTGTGGACGTGGTCCATTTCTATCCAAAACATTTCTATGCTTCTTTGGATAGAAATGGACCGTTAAAGGTAGATTATCATTCGGTTTTTCTGTGAAGGTGAGAATACTGTTAGAGGCAGATTCCACTAGAAGTTGTGCACTTAATTCTCAACAAGCAAAACAAACATTAATGAGGGATAAGACCAAAACATTGGGTTGTTGTTAGCCAAGACTTCCCAACTTAGAGCTTAATTTGCTGTGCGGTTTAAAGCCCACAAATTAAAATGTTTAAAGCTTCTGGAATTATGATTAGCATCATGCATTTAGAAAATGTCACCTGGCTTCACCATTATTTGGATATATATATATATATATATAACTAGAAGCCTATGCATAATGGAATCACAATGGCCGTATAGTAGTGTTTGCGTTATAATACAAACCTGATAAGATTCCCCAATCACCAAATGTGGGACCATCTTGCGTTGTCCTAATTGAACATGATTAAAGATTCTTATAAATTGGTGATGTTGAGAGAGAGAGAGAGAGAGAGAGAGAGGCCACTTGCATAGTTTTAGGTTTTTGTTCGTTGTTTCTTACAAAGGCTAAACAATTCATTGGAAACTTCCATTTTCCCCAGTTGTGACGTTCAAGTACTAATGTTGTTTAATCAAATGATGCCGGAAAATGGCCAATCGCATCCAGGAAACGTGTCTCACATAGAAATTATAAATCCCTTCACCCTCTTTCTTTTGATCATGCATTGTGTCTTTAAAGTTTAAGTACTTTCAGTGAATAAAAAAAAATACCAAAATAATTTTCAACTGAAGAGCTTTTTCTTGAAACAATTTTTTTATTCCACGTATCAATTTTTATAAAACTCAAAACACAAAATTCATTTCGAGTGGACTTTAAAGAAAACATGAAGAGAATGAGAGAGAGAAAGTTGGTGGGGTAGTCGCGTTGATTTCTCGAAGTATTTCTAAGCTTGGTAAGAACGTGGATGTCATTGTTTGGAGGCCCACCTAGCTGTCTTGCTTTAAGAAAAGACAGCCATTAATTAATCTAATATTGCAATACAAAGCACTGTTCATTATACTAATTATCAAAATAAGACCTGAAGCTGACTTTCCACCTTCCTTTCTCACCCCTTTCTACTGCCTTTATAAACACAGCGACGGTAACATGATCTACACGATTCCAGGCCTCGAGATACCACTGTTTGATTCTTAAAAAAAATCCCTTTATTTCATTGTCCAATCGATACCTTCTTTTTCATACTTTGTTCTTGTTTTCTTGGAATATTTCCCCACCAGGGCCACCACTCTAGAGTTCTCTACTCGATCCCACCCTTCCAATCCCCATTATCCAAATTGTTTTAAACTTCAGAGAACAGAAGGGACTGCCGACCCTAGTTACTTGACTTGACTTGACTTACAGTGACCAAGGGAATGTGTACAAAACGCGCCCAATCAAACAAAAATGTACCGTCCAAGCTGGATGTGGTAAGGCAGTGACCTGAATATTCCTCTGTCACGAGTGAATGAGTATTATCAATAAAATTAAGTACTTTTTTTTAAGAATTAAATTTGGATACCGTCTTTTTTTTTTTTTATAAAAAAAAAAGAAGCGACGTGAAGGTAGGAAGATATATGTTGGAGCAGAATTAATGATCGAAGAGGTAAATTGGAGGTTCGAAGAAGGTCTTTGTAGGGACTCTTTATCACTGTAGCAGACATGCAACGGGTGGGGATAAGAATGAAGAATCAGCTTCAATTTCAGTGCATATGTAGGTGTACGTTTAGGGCAGCAGCCATAGCCTCCGAAAAACCACCACATGCATCATGTGGAGGGGATATCCTTTTGGCTTCATCTTCCTCTTCTGTGCTTATCCAAATCCAATCAATCTTATTCTCCTTCCTTCCTTTTCGCTATTCGGACCATTGCGTCGTGGAATTCATCCTATAAAATTACTATTTGTACATTACTTGCTACTTTTTTTTAATTTATATTTTATACCCCTAATATATATATATATATATATATATATATATATAAAGGAAAAAAATTACTTATGACTTTTTTCTTTGTCCTTTACCATTAATGTGGTTACATATGAGCCAAATAACGCTTTCCTTTTTCCCCCTTTCGTATTTGACTGTGACACTTACGCATGTTATCGTATATAATTAACTTAAGGGGTCAAATGCATACATAGGTTTAAGCTTGAAAAAAAAAATGAAACTTTCTTAATTAAAAGGACCCTAACAGATGTAGACTCTACCGACACTCAGAGCACATAAATGTATCATTAAAATAGGGTATATATCCAATGCACATGATAAAAATATTTCAAAAAATTATAATATTTTTGCACATTATTATTATTTTGTTGGAGGGTACAAAACTCACTTTACATGATCACGACTACCCAACCGTAGATGCTCTAGCTCTAGCTAACTTTATGCGGGTGGCGTGGATTGTTTTCCTACGTGCTTACAATTATATTGGGGATACTTTATAATGTGGTGCTCGTTAATTGGCCCCATCTCTCTTGTATGTTAGCAGTACTTATGTAACTATATATGTATATATATAAATAACTTCATTTGTACTGGATGGAACAAGATCATTAATTAGAACCTTCACATGGTGACCAGGGATATAAGGAGTTTGGTTCCGATCGAAAAAATTGATCGGGCTGAACCATTTAGGTTATGCTTGGTAGGTGAGATAAGATGAAAATTTTTAAAAATTTTGTGAATAGTGTTAAGATAAAAGTTTAAAATATTAATTTAAAATATTGAAATTTGAAAAAGTTGTATTGAGATTTGAAAAAGTTGAATTATTTATTATATTTTATATGAAAATTTGAAAAAGTTGTAATGATGAGATGAGATAGAGATAGAGATAAGAAATCTCATCTTTACCCCAAACATATCCTTAAGTCTAGATTGAATCGGACCGGACCGAACTCCAAATCGGTCGGTTTTGATTTGATAAAATTATGAATCGAAAAAATTATATCTCCAAGGTCTATAAATTTTGGACCGGACCAAACTTTTATATATATTTTAAATTTTTTTAATAATTTAATATATTATTTTATATAATAATTATATAAGTTAATAATATAGTTTTCATTTAATTTATTATCATTGACTATATAAAATATTTTTTAAATGAGTTAGTTATATAATCTACATTAATAATTCACTTAATTTTAATTTAGTAATTTAAATTAATTTTTTTATTAACTTATTTGAAAAAATAAAAAATAAAAAATAATTGAGTTCGATCGGACCGAACCGATAGCTACCAGTTCTATAGATGTTTGGTCTTTTCTAATCCGGGAAAAATAATAAATTGAAAATTTTAATCCATCACTCCCGGACCAAATCAGACCAATTTACACCCTAAATTGAGGACTATATATATACATTAAATGCCATATATTTGATCAGATGGAAAATCTCGGAATTTGTTGGAGATTTACTTAGAAATTCTTCAACGCACAAAGTGTCTGTCAAGATTAATGTTTATTATAAGCCTTCACGTATGAATTAGGTAGAGATTAATAATCTATGATTTTTTTGACTGGTTTTGGCCCATTACATATGAATATAATATATATATATATATATATAACATTCAATTCATGAAAAAGGAAACCGACAATAGTACTGCCTTGCTGGTATATATTGACTCGCAGCATCCAGATGAATCGTATATATAATATAATATTTGTGAATACATAATTAATTAGAAGATTGAGCATCAACATGATCGTTTTATATGGGATATTAATTGTGAATAACATTTTAGATCATGTAGAAGATTATCTATCTAGCTATATATACGTGATCGATCGAGTACCATCCTAAGCAAGCATAACTTTGACTGGGAAATTTTAAAGCGTGTGGGCCACTTATTTGAATGGAAAAATATCACACGTTCAATATTCATAAAGGAAGTACTGGACTGAACTCAGAGACAATTATTAATTTCACACTAGCGTGTGTTGAAAATTTGGCCAAAAGTAATTTCGTTGAGAGTACGTATGTGAAATTGAAAGTCTATCTGCATCGGATTAATTGGACGGTGCGTGTGTTGCAAACTAGGCTTTGCTTGTCGGCATCATATATATGAATTTACATTATAGCACATGATATATAGCAAAGTGGGCGGCTACGTAGAGAGAACTTTTTATGGTGAACAGATCAACTTTTTAAACTATGCTGATCATGATGATAATTCTTTTGCTTAATTTTGTACACATTGCCGGACTGACTTATGCAACTTATAAGATTAACATTAGACCCAGAAATTAATTTAAGGAAAGAAAAAGGGAGATGTATGATCTTTCAACCTGGAATTCAACTGCATGTTTCTCTGTTTTGGTCTGCTTGATCTTCAGTCTATCCGGTCATGCATTTGTGTTATAGACCCAATTCGATAACATGCGAAAATTGTCAAGAAAATAAAAAGGAAAATGATTACATACGAGAATTATCACTACAAAAAAATTGTTTATTTGTGATAAGTTATTTCTTACAAAAATAATTATTTTTTATTAAAAATAGTCTATTTTTATTATAAATAATCATTATCGTCGCAAATAATTCATTACAAATATTTATTTATTTTGTAGTGTATTTGTGCAAAGATACGTACGTCTTGATTCTATTCCCTCTTCATGCCATGCTAATTCAGCAGGTGATGGAAGGCATGAGTATATCCTGAAAGGGAAAACCTTCATGTCAAATGGGTGCCAAAAACACTTTCACACCAGCCAATAGATAAATAACATGTAGATACTCTAAAAAGATTGAAAATGAACCCGCATCCACCCGATCGTCTCCCTCTCCTTCTTCGAATGCATATCTCCTTCCCCATCTGCACCAATTCTAAATTATAAAGTTATTTTTTGTTGGATCACGTGGGAAGAATAAAAGGATACATTCCTATCTCTGGAATTGTGGATTTCAAGCAAACAACTCACTAATTACTTTTGCAAGACATTGACAGTGAGTAACACTAGTACCTATGGAGGGTTCTCTATTCCTCGTTGTGCTGTTGAGAAAGTTTTCCTTCTATTGGTAGTGTCCATTACTTCATTTTAAAAAAAATTACAATAAAATAAAAAAGAAAAAAAATTGTTGTATTTTTCCTTTCTTTCGGTCCTGCAAGATTGCTCACAACAGTTATCGGCTCATGAACTTATTGCAAGAGATCTCCACGATGTTAAGTGGAAGCTTGGGCATATTTTTCATAGTAAATTTTGAATATTGTTTACTTATGGGTTTCTTGGGATTGACGCCAAATCGGAAACGGAGGGAGAGAGAAAGAAAGGGATAGGGCTTTCAGACAAATTATGTAGATGGGAGGGAGACAATCGGATGGATATGAGCTCATTTATAATCTTTTTGGAATATCTACGTGGTACTTGTATATTAGTTGGTGCGAAAGTATTTTTGGCACCCATCCGACCTGAAGCGCCTCTCATCCTGGAAACAAAACAAAAAGAACGTCGGTGAGCTGAGCTGGGTCGACCTCTCTGTTGTCATAGGTGGGCCCAGGAATGGCTCCGCGCGAGATGTGTTGTTGTATGGCTATACCTATCCACTCCAAAGGACGTCCTCGATCAGCATCGAACCAGGTTGGTGATCAAAGAGTTTTGCGTATCCTTTAAGGGACATTATTATTCATCATTTTTTTAATTATCAATATTCTTCCATTGGCATGCAGACAGATAATTAAAAATAATAATTTTTCAATGTCATATTAATTATTACGTAATAATTATAAGATGTGATGAATAAGGCTTTTTTTTTTTTTTGGGATAACGAATTTGTTCCATCCTAAATATTAATTATTAAGATAATTTATTCTTAAGCTAGCGCAGACATATATAAAAGGCATCAACCTTTATCAGTGTTTCATTTATGGGTTTTGTTATTCATCCTCCCCACACTCCACACTCCACACTTTTTAATATTTTTTTAAATATTTTTTTAAATATATTTTTAAATATATTTTTTTAAAACTATTTATAATTTTTTATTCACTATTCATATAAAAATATATTTGATAAAAAAAATTAAAAAAAAAATTAAAAAAAAGATAGTGTGGAGTGTAGTGTGAATAGTAGGAGGTTGAGTAGATTTTTTCTTCATTTATTTGGGCTTTTTGTCTGTCTGAATAAGCATTAAAATTTCATAAAATATGTTTATTCCAGCAGCAATTTTACCAAATTTACCATGCATCCAAAAGCATAGAAAGAAGGAAGAAAAAGTGTTTGAAAGGGAAAACTAATAATTCTAGTGCAGTTTAGACAAGTCATCACGATACGTAAGGGTCAAATTGGCGTTTGAGTTCGGCACATGGGCTTTGGCTTGATCACTAAATTATCATCCCATCCGATTAAGTTAAACAAATTATAACCTCAGGCATATGGTCTTCCTTAAATTAAACCCTTTATGCATGCCACTTGGCTAAAAATAATATCATTTTCTCATGGTGGGTATCATTTTCTAGAAAGTATATAATTAATTTCTCATAGACCTAATTAATACTATACTGATCTAGCTACTTGATATATATAATATATATATATATATATACCATTTATTTTACGAAAAATTCTATCATCGTCCACACACATTCCACATACTATACTTTTATTTTTTCTTATCAAATGTGTAGTATATAAATAATAAGTAGAAGAATTAAATAAGTTTAATAAGTATAAAATTTAAAAAAATATAAATATATAGTGTATAAAAATGATGAGTAACAAAGCTCTTATTTTAAACAGTAAGGCTATATGATTTGAACTGACATTCAGTAAAAGATCCTTAGATTATTATGCATTTGATTTGGACTTGCGTCAATTCCATATAGTAAGCTATATCTATTAACTTTTTCGACGAAAACAACCCAAACTCCACAAGATTTATTATATCTTCGTCATTTTCTTCAAAATCCGAAACCAATGATTAAGTACTGCACATAATTAAACCTCATATAAATATTATAAATTTTTATACAAAATATAATAAATAATTTAATTTTTTTAAATCTTAAAATAAAAATAATACTAAAAATTTATATTATAATTATATTTTATTTAATTTAAAAATATATATATTTTATCATCTTATCTGAATTGTTTAACGAAAGGAGGCATTAAGATGCAATATTAATTAGATAGTACACGCGCACAAAAGGCGTGTTCGTTGTAGGCCACACTTTCCTCACAAAATTGGGAGAGGTCCCTTATCTCCTCTCATATATATTGGTCTACCGCGAGAAGAATTCACCTACTTAAAACCTTCTCTCCCTCCCTCTGATCTCTCAGATCTCTCGCCACCCACCGCCACGGCCACTGTCACTGCTCTAATTATAACCAGAGAGGAGTCATGTCGGCGGATTGCGGCCACCACGGTCACAAGCGGCGCAAGATATTCAAGCGAATCTGTGCGGGCATCCTCATCTTCAACTTGATCCTCCTGGTGACTGTGCTCATTGTCTGGGCCATTCTCCAGCCAAGCAAGCCCAGGTTTGTACTCCAGGACGCTACCGTCTACGCCTTCAACGTCTCCTCCCCGCCGAACTACCTCACGTCCACCTTCCAGGTCACCCTTTACTCCCGCAATCCGAATGACAAGATCGGTGTTTACTACGACAAGCTCGACGTCTACGCCAGCTACCACAACCAGCAGATCACCCTCCGCAGCCAAATCCCTCCAACCTACCAGGGCCACAAGGAGGTCAACATCTGGTCCCCCTTCATCTACGGAACCTCCGTGCCGGTGGCTCCGTACAACGCCCTCTCGCTCAGCCAGGACCAGGCCAATGGGGCCGTGATGCTCAACATCAAGATCGACGGACGGGTCAGATGGAAAGTTGGGACCTTCATTTCGGGCCGGTACCATTTCTACGTGAGGTGTCCCGCCTTTATTAATTTCGGAGCGGCCAAGACCAACGGTATTCTCGTCGAAAATAGTGGCGTTAAGTACCAGTTAGTACAGAATTGTAAGGTTAGCGTATGAACATGGCGCCGCCGCCCGTCGTTGAGTAGTGTCCCTCTCTCTGATCTCTCTCTCAGACGCCCGCTGGTTTCATGTCAATTTTTCTTTTTCTTTTTTGTGTTTAGTCTAATCTCTCATCTTCTTTAGGTATATATACGTCAGATTTAAGTGTGTGAATTGTACATTTTGCTAAAGAATAAGCGGAGAAAATGAAAAGAAATATATGGGACAAATAGCAAAATTGCAAAAGGAGTTTATATGAAGGTTTTTTCTTTTCTATAAGTAAAAAGAGGATATTTAAGGATAGATTTTGTATGAATGCGAAATAAGTGTTTTTAATGGAATGTCAGTTAGATGATGTCTATATATGCAGCATGGAGGTTCTGGTGTCATTTGCTTTTAATTTTCCTACTGTTGCTTGCTCGTGGTTCACTTGACTTGCTTAATTTTGCGATTATATTTTAAATGAATGAAATATTAGCTACAAGCCTTCAACCATATATAAAAGATATGTTATTTTTGCAGTTAATTAATCCTAGTCTTGTAGAATTTTTGTGTGTGTGTTTGGTGGGGGTGAGGACTGAGGTGATCAAATTGCTTGCAATGGAGAGATTTTGCATGTGCGACCAAAGAGATAAAAAGACAAAACTCAATTAAATTTCGTGTAGAGATAAATAAAAAAAACAAGGCCGGGGAAAAACAGGAATATATGACCTTAGAAATAAAAACATGTAGAAAAAAATACACGAGTGCCGTTATTGAATAGGACGAAAGAGTTCCTATAGGAAGGGTTGGCCCATCTTGAAAGGTTGTGAATTGTAGTGCGAGAAGTTTCAAAAAAGGTGGCTAATCAAATTCTACGGCCGTAGAATAGAAGAATAATATATATATATATATATATATATAGCAGTAGTCGGGGTCAATGAATTAATGGTTGAGTGTTGGCATGTTTGGGGATCGAGGATTCATCTTCCCACATGGGCTCGGGGGCGTGGTGGTGGTGGTCCTTTTCACCCATTTCTCCCCCGCCTCACCTGCTCTACCTAATATTAATAGCAATCGATAATAGAAAGGATCTTTAACTTCTATTGTGTGCATATCTCATAGTTGCCCAATTAATTTAGTGTTTTGTTAAATCATAATATGAGGCAAAGGATAGGATAATGTGTCCAGACTCCAGAATACAGAGTGCGTTATTTGTTAAAGCCGATATGTGGGTGCTAATTGCCAGAATCGGCCTCACAGATAGCCTAAGCACTCTTTTTTTTTTTGCGTTGGTTGGAGGTTGGTACCCATTTATTTTATTCAGCTTGCTTTTCCACCACTGAAATTTTATTCGTTTTGGAAGGGGCAATGGTACCGCAATGACTAGTAGTTAGGCCGAGGGTGTAAAGGTCGGTCCAAGTCAAGTAACATGCATGAACCTTTTTGTAGGCCTATATTCTAATCCATCGGTTATTCCTGCTAACTTTTATTTAGGCTGTGTTTAGATGTTGAATTCAATTATTTATGAATAATAATAAGTTAAATAGTAAAAAAAATTATGTAAAATTTATCTAAACAGAGTTTAAAGTGTGTTTAAATATTAAAATAAATTTAATACTTTTTATAAAAAATTGAAAAAAATTATAGATCTCTACCTATAAATATGTTTTAAATTAAAAAAAAATTATAAATTTACGTGTAAAAAAATTTTAAATTAAAATAAATTTTAAAATTTTAAAATTAAATATTTAAATATTAAACTCAACTTAAAATGAAATTAAACTTAAATCTTACAAACGTACTATTACTCTTTACCCTTTCACTTATGAGATGGCCTTGAGCTTGGAACACGTGGAAAGGTAACTTTGCCACGTCCACATCAGCGACCTGGACCCTTGATTGGGTTAATGTGTAACATGTGATGCCAACCGCTCAATGGTGATAGATTAAAGTTGTGTTTGAATAGTAAAGTCATATCAAATATTTTATGGATATTATTAAACAAATATTATAAAATAATAAATAATAATAATAAAATAGTAAATATATATATAAAATAATAATAAAATAATAAATACTAATAAAGTATTTATCCAAACAGAATTTAAGACCTATTTATAAGATGATTTTAAACTACCGCATTATTATTTATAAATAATTTCACTGTTAACCTGAGGACGAATTTGACTCAAATCCACTGGCTCGTGCAAAAGCAACTCCAGTCATGAATACATTTTTTCTCTCTCATCAACTCCTTAAGGGTGGAAAGGGAATGCCACTAAAAGCCATTAAGAAAATGGGACGCGACTTTTTATGCTTGAATTGATCACGGATAAGTTGAGAAAAAAAAAAAAAATTGGTCACGGAGAAAAGAAAAGAAAATGACACGTATCGATTAGAAAGAGACCAAATAGTTTTGCCATCTCCTCATGAAAATTCTTGTGATCGAGGAAGATAAACTCCTGCTTTAACTCAGGACATGCACGATGGGGGAGATCATTTTCTCCCATGCACCCATTGACTCTCCCCATTTGGTGGACTCCATTTCTATCCGAAGAGTTCTATCATATAAATAGATTATATAAAAATAAATTTATAAATTGATATGATTTTATGTGATTTATTAAATTTATTTTATAAAAAAAATAATTTTATAATTTAACGAAATATATCAAATTATATTAATTTATAAAATTATTTTATATAATTTATTTGTGATAATATTTCTTTTCTGTTTGGCGACGTTGTGACGGGTGAGGCCTGACAACCCATCTATCCAATCTATTTTAGTTTAATATTTAATATTTTATTCTATATTTTATTGTTGAAACGACATCTATCAGTTTAATGGCTGATGTGGTATATGTCATATATAGTTGGCTAGATTACACGTCAGTTTGCACTGGATGTAATAAATATGGTGGTACCCATGACAGCAATCATTAAAGGTTATCATTAACGCCTCGTTTGTTTTTTGAGAGGAGATGAGATGAGATAAGATAAAAATTTTTGAAATGAGATGAATTGTTTATTTTATTTTGTATTGAAATTTGAAAAAGTTGTAATGATTAGGTGAGAGAAGATGAGATGAATTTGAAAAAGTTGAATTGTTTATTTTATTTTATATTGGAATTGAAAAAAATATAATGATGGAATTGAGATAAGATGAGATGAGATGAGAGTTTTCTGAAAACAAACCATTCCTAAATTAAAACAAGGTCAATAGGACACATGCGGGACAAGAGTCTAAAAAGAGAGCACAAAACTATAGATAAATTGGTCACCAGTTCACTAAACTATAAGCTATAGTTAAACCCCATCACATGATATGGAAGTTTGACAAGTTTTTAAAACCAATCAATCCAGGCCGGCCCGCAATACTAAAATCAACTCATTGCAACTCTTGCTACCTATAAAATGGCCCGTATGGCATATGCTAATAACATATGGGCCATTTTAGTGAGAAAAATATACTTAATATGTAAATTTTATGATTGTTGGAATAAATTTATCAAATAATTAGTATCAAATATTTATTAATTATAATAAGGTTTATCTTATGTATTTATCTACTTTTAATTTTATGTCTTTAAATCCAAATAAAATTTATAGAGGACTTGAATATGTGGAGGATAGAGTAATGATAATATATATATGTATATATTAATAAGGGTGAAGAACGGGGCGGGATTTTTTTTTCAGTCCGGTCCGAAATCCGCAATTCGGGTGTATCCAAGTGGTTGAGAGAAACTCGGATTCAGTTATGGATCCGGTTTTATAACCTGATTATTCGTAAAAGGGTCCCTTTAAAAAAAAAAAAAATCTTGCTTCCAATTAGTTATGATGTGAAGAGTAATAGCATTGTATTAGTCTAATTAGTTATGATTATTATTTATTTTCTTCTTTGTAAATTAATATTTTATATTGTGATGTAACAACAATATTATTTATTATGCATTGTTATTAAAAAAAAAACTTTTAAAAAGTGTTTAAATTATTTTTTTTAAAAAATCAGGGCAATTTAAACATGATATCATATATATATATAAATATATTTTTAAAAAAAGTGTATAAAAATATTTTTTTAAGTTTAAACAATTTTTTTATAGTAGTCATAAATCTGGATTAAATCCAATTATAATCTAAATATTCAGATTTCTAGCCAAAAAAGGAAAAAAAATCCAGATATCAGTATTGAATCCGAATTATTTTCGGATGAATTTGGGTGCTCGGTTTTTAGAATTTAGATCTAGTTGCACACCCCTATATATACATCATTCTAATCTTACCCTCATCATATGCTATTGTGTATCAACCCACATCGACCGATAAAATAAATGGAAGTATAATGTATAACATTACATATTTAATACTAATTTAAATAGAAGTATAATATCCGTTTGGATATAAGAAGTGTTTTATCTCATATCATTATTACAAATTTTATAAATTCTAACATAAAATATAATAAATAATTCACTTTTTTAAATCTCAAAATAAGAATAATATTTTATTTAATTTTTATCTCAACTCAATTCAATTCATCTCATTTTAATTCACCATCTAATGATGACTTAGCATATAACTAGTGATTACCCCCATTAATTTGTCCCATACAGTAGTAGCACAAAACCGGGGTTGATATTAAAGTCAGAATGGGATTACTTAAAAAGGCCGCCATCGTTACTATGCTAGCACGTCACATCTTTTTCGTGAAATGTTCATGAAAGAAAGGAAAAAAAAAAAATCAAAAAATTAGATTCTCATGTTCGAACTCAAATTACTAAAATGTAATTTGCAAGGTATTTGAAAAAGATCATAAAAAGGTCATAATCTTAAGACGATTGATTTTTCCTTGGTGGGTAATTAGAAAAATGCTGAAAAGATACGAGTAATTAGGTCTTTCGATCCTCTTTCATTATTATCATTAGCAGTAGTATTATTATTGGTACTACTATTTTTATTATAGTTATATAACAGTAATTATAGCTGTTGTATGATGTGAACAAAGCTGTTACATACAACTACGGTAAGAAACCGAGGTGCAATCTTTTTGCCACGTCACATATTAAAAAAAAATATAGACGACAGATGACTTGAGAAAGCAAACTAAGCCATCGTAGAATGTTCAAACATTTTATCAAACATTTTGCATGCATTCTTAACTCCATCGCAGTAACTCTTCTACATTTACACCATTTCTTCTTTATACAACCAAATCAACAACAAATTTTAAGATTCTAAATACAAGATAACCTCATCGCAGTAACTCTTCTTTATTGGTCCTAGAAGAGTTTTCAAAGAATAGCACGAGGCAAGAACAATTTCCTAGGCATGCTTCTTTGCAAGCATCTAGATCGGGTTTTATCAAATGTGTAACGAAGTTCAGTGTAAAATAATTAAGCTCTTCGCCAATGTGTAGAAGCTTTACTGAACTCTTGGAGCCATTGCTCCAAAAAAAAAAAGGACAAAACATACACGGCCAGCCACCTCTATTTTTCTTCCATAAAACAGAGTAAATTTATTCAGCCTTAGTGGGTCTCTATTCAGCCACCTTGCACCATCAGTCCTCCACGAAGCCACTACCCAGCCTCTTCGTGAGCCTTGTCATGCACCTTATCCACTGCAACACCATTTGCACAACCCACATGCATGGCCAACCACTTCTGTTTTTTCTTTCATAAAACAGAGCAAATTTACGCAGCCACGAAGAAATTTTTTCTTATTTTTTAACCAAAGGCTCAACGTGAGTGTTGCTTTCGGCGTCTAGCCTTTCTTCATGCAGAGTCCATGTGCGTGTGTTCCCCCCAACCGAAAGTTTCCTTTTTATTTTTCTTTCTTTCCATCTTACGTTGTTTCTTGATTTTTCTTCCAGGCGTGCGTGAGTTTTCTTCCTCTTTTCTTTTCGTCATTGGCCTATTCTTTCTTTCTTTATTTTTTCTTCGGTTTTCTTTCGTCTCCTTCCGTTTCATTTTCTGCATGCTTTTTCTTCCTTTTTATTTGCATTACATAAAAGTTCTTCTAAATCTGTTGTTATAACGAAAATCACTGTTTTTTTTCCTCTCTTTAGGAAGTAGAAGATCCTTAGAGAATCCATAAATCAGTGGTTGATAGTGCAAATGTGTTTTATTTCATCCGTAAATCAGACCTAGATGCGATTTTTTTACTTTATAGTCTGTAGAGTGTTGGCCGGCTAGATGATGCAAACCCAGATGCAATATCTTCTTCTTTGGCTTATGAAATGAGAAAATTTGAAGACTCTGGACGTACAATTGAGACGTGCGAAGAAGCTGAAGACTCTTGTTTAAGACAGAGGAAGGGACGTCTATTTACTCTATTATGTTCGTGTAAAAGACTCATCTCAGAGTTTTGTAACGGAATGACTAGTGACCTCGAGGGAGAGGGAGAGAGAGTGGTTTGACGGAGATGGAGGGAGAGAGAGTGGTTTGACGGAGATGGAGAAATGAAATTTCGAGAAGTAGAGAGAGGGAACAAAATAGAGAAAGAGAGAAAGGAAAAAATTAAAACAGGTGACGTGTGTAAGCCAGTAGCACTGTTAGGAACCCCGGTCAAGTCCCTAAACACTAAGGCTATGTTTGGTAAACGGACTACTCTGAGGTACTCTCACTACTATTCTCTACTTTATTATTACTTTTCACCTACTTTTACTACTATTCATTACTTTTTACCTACTTTTTACTACTATTCAATATTTTATTATTACTTTTTTACAACACTTCTCAACACTTCTCAACACTTCTCGTTGTCCAAGCACAGCCTAAGTCTTCCTTGGCTATGATCTCCTTTGGTTGACCGAATTTAAGTCTTTCTCTTGCTTGGTTCAAAATCAAAGGTGGCTATGGTAGCAATTTGGACAAGGTGATGTTAAGTGTTTAAGCTAGTATGAAGTGGATGGAAGGTGGAAAAATGGCTAAGTGTTTGGGATCACAATGGTGAAGGGTGCACAGCACTAGAGTGAGCTAGGGTTGGCGCCACTTGGATTAGGGTTAGGGTTTGTATAAGTGAGGTGGACGGCTAGGGTTTGTGATGTAAGATGGGCTAGGGTTTGGTGTTAGGGCAAAAGTGATGGGCGGCCAAGGCTTGGCCGAATAGGCTAGCGAGTGTTTTTAGAAAAGTTTCCTAAAAACAAGGGATTTGATTATGGATATGATAGTGGCCGGCCAAGAGGAATGGGTGGGTCAACTAGGGTTTCCAAGTGTGGAACTCCTAATATGGTAAGTGGAGTGGGCAGCTAGACCAATTCAAATAAGGCTAGTGTAGCCGAAATTTGAATTTGAACTAATATGGAAAGTGGATTTCGGCTATGGAAGGATTGGGTTGGAAGAAGGGTATTTTGGTAAGTGGTTTATTTATAGAAGGTAGGGCAAACAAGGGTTGGTCGAGTTATGCAAGTGGTGAAGGATCAAATGGATGAAGTGGATCACTTGTTGGCCGAAACTCACAAGAACAATGATGAACAATGCAAGTTCAATGCAAATAACACAATAAGATCAATGGAAAGTAAATGGAAGACAAGAAAATGAATGAAAAATAATCATAAGATTGATAGAATGAATCACACTTATTCACGAATAGCAAAGTGTGATTCTCTCCTTAGGAATCACAAATTGCACCCCAAAGAGCCAAAGTGCTAGGCACCGAAAATGATCTCAAGAACAATAGCCGTCCACAAAGGGAAATTGTCAAAAGATGTGAAAGAAATGACTAAGGGTCCTATTTATAAAAATTACAACTTGGAAACCCCCAAAAGACCCATTTGTAATAAAAGAAATAAGATTAATAAAATAAATAACATAAGTGAAGATAGTGGCATGAACCACATGGCCGTGGCATGCATGAGCCAAGAGTTCGGCTAGGATGGTGCATGGTGGTCCTCGGTCTGGTCCATGGCTAAGTGGCTCGGCATGACTAGCTGTGGTGCATGGCAAAGTGCCAAGCATGGGCCGGCTGGTGGGCATGGCATGGTGCCATGTTCAGCCTGCTGATGGTGGCTAGCCATGTGAGTCTACTGCAAGGCATGTGTAACAGCCGCTAGAAATTCAATGATGGAATTTCTATTGTCTTTAGGAACCATAGTAAATCCTATATGGTTGGAATCCAACTAAGAACCCATAAGCGTGTTAGAAACCAAAAATCCTATATGGTTTTATCCAAAACCTTATTGAATCAGTTTCTAGTATCGTGTTTAATCGTTTAATTAAATTATTTTCATATGCTATTAATCTTTTAAATTTGTGTTAGAACATCATTATCTAACTTAGTTAACCTTGGATATTTGATTAGGCCAATAGAAATCAGATTTGGGCTTGATAGCAACCCAAACCCTCTTAAAACCCATGAATTTAGGCCATTTAGGTTTAAGCCCATTAAGGCCCACGAAATTAGCCACCTTAGCATTGATTTTGTCTAAAATATTTCACCCTCCACTTGCCTTATCAGATTTATTCAAGAGCACTTAGAATGTTCTTGAAGTGGATGACTAAGTGGACACCCCACTCTTTCAATTATAGACTCAACCTTGAAAAATAATATCTTGTATATTTTATTGGAAGAAAAGATCAATACTCAAGCTCCATTTCAGATCTATCATCTTCCAAAACTTGTATAAATAGCCCTCCAGCCCCTTCCAACGAAAATCATCCCTCCTTTACACTTTGCTTTGTTAGAATACAAAAAAATACTCTCGGGCAGTTTTTATGAACTCTTTTGAACGCATTATTTGAAGCTCTTGTAAGTATTTTCTCAAAAACTTTCCTTCATGAAAGTTGTTTATTTTTTAGTCTAGTTTATGTAGATATCTTATTTGTTCCATTTGAAAATCATTTGGTCAGTCAAAAGTTGTTTAAAACCCAGAAAGGTCATTCTGGGCGATAACCAGAGAGTATGTTATATTTTGGAGTTTTTGACAAAGTTAATGGATTGATCTTGGTCCGAAATTATTATGGAATATTGTTAACATAGGTATATGATTATTGGTTGAGTATTTGTTGCATGGTTAAAAGTTTTGGTGAAAGATTTTTTTAGATTTAGAAACTTCGAATCTGGAAGAGGAAAAATAGTTTCAGTTTTGAGAAAGTTTAAATCTTTTATGGTCTAATCTTATTGCAATGGCTTTGAGATTTTTATTTGAGAATCCTAAGCTTCTTATGTACATGATATAATGTTGCTTTGAAAATATTTGATATTAGTTTCAAAGATATGAAATTTTTATGCAAGGAGATATTCGAATAGGCCAAGTGATGATGTTCTTGGCTAAATTAATGTTTTGGTTGATTTTTAACCATGTGATCTTGAGTTTAAAACTTAGATCTTTTTTAAAATACCTTTTAAAACCATGTGATGTTTTAGTTTGAAGATCACATCTTTATAAGTCATGGATCAAGAGGTTGATCAAAACAAGTTAGAAACAAAAATCAAGGGAAATGGCCTATATAAGTTTCGGTTTTTATAGAATTTTAATAGTTGTGTTTAGTTTTAAATTTTTCTGAATTCATATTTAAGTTCAGAATAAAATTTACATGAGATATATAAATTTTGGTGATTTTTGGAGTTAGGATACAAAATCCTTAAGTTAGGGATATAACGGTCTTTTTCCACATGTAGAGGGTGAATTAATAATTTTACTCTTAAATTGATATTTTCTATATTTCTAATTGTTAGTGATTAAGTTATAACTTTTAAAAATCACTACTTTCAGTCTCTCGTGATCGTACTTGAGTTTTGCCTAGAAACGCGAAGACAGAGGTAAGTTAGCTTTTAACTTACTAGCAGTTTACTATGTATGGGTGATAAGTAAATGAACTACAGTATATGTATGTATGTTATTATATGTGCTATGCCAAGTCATTACATGTTTATATGTTACATATAATTTATTCTGTCATGAATTATTCATCTGCTACACAAGATATTCTGTCACGTATTGCTAAACATTGCAAGTAGTATGGATACATACAATCTAAGGAGATTCTGTCTAAGGAGATTGGAAATTCCTAAGTGTGTCCATCGTGACCCTCCAATCTTTCCTGGGAATCTAGAAATTCTGTCTAGGAAAGATTGATCTTTCCTGGGAACTTACTTAGTGAGTACTATTCATTTCTATGATAAAAATTCATCAAGATATTATCAGAAAAAAATGGAATGTCATGTATGTTATGTAATATATATTCACTGTTGCAAGCATGTTATGTTAAAAATGTAATGTTGTGTTACATCAGGGCTTTTGTCCTTTCATACTCAAGTCACATTCTGTTTCTAATACAGTTTATGTATTTTAAGAACAATCATGTTAAGTTATTCAGGTCAATCACGGTCCTAAGTACTAGGATGGGAAAATATCCTAGTAAAACTCCTTTGTTCACGCTGGAGTGTCTAAATATGTGTGAAATTTCCTGAGTTGACGAAGTATAGTCAACAGGTTGCGAATGAGACCTAACTAGCTGGTCACCGGAGCGCACCAGACACTAACGCTGATGGAGCCACATTTTATTTTAATAAGTCATGGGGCCACAACAACTGTGGAGCATGAAGTATGGGGTCACAGCAATTGTGGCACATACACTACGTGAGACACAGCAATTGTGACACGTAGAATACATGGGGCCACAACAATTGTGGAGTATGTATTAACGCACTCACAGCTGGTGTAGATACCTGTGTTGTGATGCGGTAATCGGCAGGGACACATGGCTCTAGGGGACCCATGTAGCACCCACATGTTACGTTAATCAAGTTAAATGAAAAAAAATTCAAACTCATGTTTTGCTCAAACTCATGTTCATGTTATGTTTCAAGTTTATGTCAAGTTAAGTCAAGTAAGATCAAATCCATGACAATGTTATGTTTCAAGTTCATGTCACGTTAAGTCAAGTCAGATCAAGTCTATGACAAGTAAGTCAAATTCAGTTCATTCATGTTCATGTTATGTTTCAAGTTTAAGTTATGTCATATGCTATGATTACTTACGATTTTGATTATGTACTTATGCTTTTACTGTCATGCATGCATTATTAACCTGTGTGTATGTTTTATGTTAACTTGCTGAGATTTGTAATCAAATCTCACTATAGTAGTCCCAACTACCATTCCCCCTGAATGGTAGATTTTGTTACAGGATCTAAAGAAAAACTGGAAAACAGCCAACTAGACACGGTCGATTAAGCGACAGTGCGGCTTCAAGGTTAATATAGTAGTTAACTTAAAATTACTATATGTACTATGAAGTTACATTTTCAGTACTCATTTGATCACAATCATTTTGGACTAGTATTGTGATCTCTAATGTTTAGTATGCCTTTATGTATGAAGTATATTTTAAGCATTTTGGGATATTTGAATTTGGTGCATAGTATTGCTAAAGAAAAAAAATTATCCGCTGCGAATATTGCATAATGCTAGATGTATGTTACGAACATTGCATCTTATATGTCATGAACGGAGATACGTAACCTTATGTTGCATGTCTCGACGCTTCAAATGTCCGTCCAATCCCAAGCGAAATTTGGGGGCGTCACAGCATGGGCTGAAGCCATGCGCTGGATGACATGCCTGGTGGGCATGCCACTGACCTGCTCTGCAAGGCACGGGCTGGAGCCGTGCGCTGGATGGCATGCCAGTGTGTGGCTGGGTGCATGGCCGGCTGCAGGTGCATGGGTGCACGCATGGGCGTGCGCATGACCATGCGGTCAAGGTGGGGGCGCAGGGCCGTGCGGCTTGAGTGCGTGCGCAGGGCCATTGTTAGGGACCCCGGTCAAGTCCCTAAACACTAAGTCCTCTTCAGCAATATGCTCATTTGGTTGACCGACTCCAAGTCCTTCACTTGCTTGGTTCACGCTCAAGGTTGGCTATGGTGGCACTTTGGGTAAGGTGAGGTTAGTGTTTAGGCTAATTGGAAGTGTATGGGAAGTGAGAAAAATGGCTAAGTGTGAGATCACAATGGAGAGTGGTGCACGACACTAGGGTGAGCTAGGGTTGGTGCCACTTGCATTAGGGTTTAGGGTTTGGATGAGTGATGATGGACGGCTAGGGTTTGTGGAATGAGATGATTAGGGTTTGGAGCTAGGGCAAATGTGGTGGGCAGCCAGGCTTGGCCGAATGGGGTAGGTGAGTGTTTTGAGGAAAGTTTCCTAAAAACTTGGGATGTGTTTTGGATTAGGGTGATGGCCGGCCAAGGGGATCAAAGGGGGTCAACTAGGGTTTCCAATATGGAAACTCAAGTATGGAAAGTGGAGTGGGCGGCTAGGCTAATTCAAATAAGGCAAGGAGCCGAAATTTGAATTTGAATCTTGTATGGAAGGTGTATCTCGGCTAGGGAGGGAATGGATTGGATGAAGGGTATTTTTGGGAGTGATGGCCGAATATGGCAAGTAGGGCAAATAAGGGTTGGTCGAATGGTACTAGGGTTGGAGGATCAAATGGACTAGGCAGCACACTTGTTGGCCGAATCACTCAAGAACAATTATGAACAAAGTATGAACAATGAACATAAAAATAACAAGATCAATAAGAATTAAATGGAAGACAAGAAAATGAATGGAAAATACTCATATGATTGATAGAATGAATCACACTTATTCACGAATTGCAAAGTGTGATTCTCTCCTTAGGGATTCACGAATTGCACCCCAAAGAGCCCAAGTGCTATGCACCGATAGTGATCTCAAGAATAAAGTAGTCCACAAAGGCTATTGTCAAAAGATGTGAAAGAAATTACTAAGGGTCCTATTTATAAGGTTACAATTTGGAAACGCCCAAAAGGCCCCTTTGAATTAAAAGAATTAAAATGAAATAAATAATTAAATGACATAAATGAAGATAGTGGCATGAACCACTAGGCCGTGGCATGCATGAGCCAAGGGTCGGCTAGGGTGGTGCATGGTGGTCCTCGGTCTGGTCCATGGCTAAGTGGCTCGGCATGGCTAGCTATGGTGCATGGCATGGTGCCATGCATGGGCCGGCTGGTGGGCATGGCCTGGTGCCATGTTCGGCCTGCTGGTGGTGGCTAGCCATGTGAGCCTGCTGCAAGGCATGGGCTGGAGCCATGCGCTGGATAGCATGCCTGGTGGGCATGCCACTGACCTGCTCTGCATGGCACGGGCTGGAGCCGTGCGCTCCTGGTGGGCATGCCACTGGCCTGCTCCGCATGGCACGGGCTGAGCCCGTGCGCTAGATGGCATGCCTGGAAGGCATGCCACTAACCTCGCTGATGTGCGGCAGGAGAGCCATGCGGCTGGGGGCATGGTCGGCTGCGGGTGCTCGGGTGTGCGCATGGGCGTGCGCACAACCATGCGGTCTGGCTGGGACCGCAGGGCTGTGTGGCCTGCGCGGGCGTGCGGGGCCGTGCGGGGCCATGCGGCCTGCAAGGGTGTGCGGGGCCATGCGGCCTGCGTGCGCGCGCTGAGCCATGCGGCCTGCGTGCGCGCGCTGAGCCATGCGGCCTGTGCGCATGCGCAGGGCCGTGCGGTGCATGGGCATGCGCACGGGCGTGCGCTTGCCTGGCCATGTGCTGGGCTGCGCATGGCCACTAACCTCGCTGGGGTTGAGGTGCCGCGCGCACACGGCTTGCATGCTGGGCTCCCCGTGCTTGTCAAGGCACGGGCCAAGGTATGCATGTGGCCGGTCCAAGAGCATGCTGGGCGCCCCGTGTGTGACAAGACACGGGCCAAGGCATGCTTGTGGCATGATCAAGGGGCATGTCCCGGACATGGCTAGGACATGGGCGGCTCCTTTGGAGGCGATTTTACGTGGGGGTCTAACAGCCATGCGGCCTGCGTGCGTGCGCTGAGCCGTGTAGCCTGCGTGCATGCGCAGGGCCGCACGGTGCATGGGCGTGCGCATGCCTGGCCGTGCGCTGGTCTGCGCATGGCCACTAACCTTGCTGGGACCGAGGCGTGGCGCGCGCATGACTTGCATACTGGGCGCCCCATACGTGTCAAGGCACGGGGCAAGGTATGCATGTGGCCGGTCTATGAGCATGCTGGGTGCCCCGTGTGTGACAAGACACGGTCCAAGCCATGCTCGTGGCATAATCAAGGGGCATGTCCCGGACATGGCTAGGACATGTACGGCCACTTTAAAGGCAACTTTACGTGAGAGTCTAACAAGCACGCCGGCTTCACAAGACGGTTGCTTCTATCATTTTTTATGATGTGAACCACTACTCATTTGTTTTGTTATTATTTGAAAGCATGACATGACTATACTCATACGCGTTAGAATGAGATGATCTTCCACTCCATCAATCTGAAATTCGACTTCTTGTAGGATTAGTACCCCATCACTTCTCCTTGAGTTAGGTGACCGAAGCACGAGTCAATGGATAGGCTATTACTATCAGGAAGTTACCAGGAAACCAGCCACCTCATTTACCGACGCTCTACTTCTCACGCTCTTTAGTCTCACGCGGTCCCTTTCGCAATCCTTTTCTTTCTGAAAATTGTAACGCAACCGCCAACGCGGCTTTTGAAAACCCCATCTATATATAGGCCGTATCCTCGTTTCTACCATAGCCATGTTGAGATATTCCACCTTTCTTTAACTTGCTTCTTTTTTCATCGCAAGCAGCTTTCTTTTCTCTCTCTTCCGTTACGCCATGGGATCAAAAACTGGGTGCGGCTGTTGCAGCTGCCTATGCGGGTGCCTATTCAGTTGCCTTCTCAGCCTTATTTTCCAGATCTTGTTCACGTTGCTCATCATCATCGCCCTCGCTGGGTTCATCTTCTGGCTCATCTTCCGCCCCAACGAGGTCAAGTTCCACGTGACCGACGCCTCTCTCACCCAGTTCAATTTCAACACCGGCGACAACACCCTTCACTACAACCTGGCCCTCAACGTCTCCGTCAGGAACCCCAACAAGAGGATCGGTATTTATTACGACCGCATTGAGGCCAACACCTACTACCAAGGCCAGCGCTTCGACACCAAGACTTTGACGCCGTTTTACCAGGGACACAAGAATACGACCATTCTCAGCCCGGTGTTTCAAGGCCAGCAATTGCTTACGCTCGGCAGCGGCGAGGTCTCCAAGTTCGATTCGGAAAAGACTGATGGGACTTTCGGTATCTCTTTAAGGCTAAATCTTCGTATTAGAGCCAAGCTAGGTTGGATCAAGATTGGGCACTTCAAGCCCAAGATCAAGTGTGGCTTGAAGGTTCCTC
Source organism: Cyclocarya paliurus (assembly GCA_029856935.1). Taxonomy (NCBI): domain Eukaryota; kingdom Viridiplantae; phylum Streptophyta; class Magnoliopsida; order Fagales; family Juglandaceae; genus Cyclocarya; species Cyclocarya paliurus. The sequence goes on from CM056951.1 coordinate 35,066,089, forward strand.
TCAAGTCTAACGGGACATTATCAGCGGCTGCTTTTGAGACGACGAAATGCGACTTCGATCTCTGATCATCTTTGCAGCAGATCTTGTTTCTTTGGTCGCGCGAGGTGTCAGTTATTTCATCTTTCCTCCATTCGTTCATTGTTTTGTTTTTTCCCAGCATTCTTATATAGCAGTTGGTAATAATAGTTTGTTTTAATGATATTGTAGATTTGATTTTCCATTGCTTTTCTTTTAATTTCGTACATAAATAAGCCATCGAGTTTTTGTGAATGTTAATATTTTCCGGCTCCTAATGATGGGATATTGGATTTGGTGTTTTGTGGATTAATGCGGTCATTGATTCAAAGCTTTCTTCCTTTCATTTTGTTCTTAAAAATTTTATGCCGCGAAGATAGGATTGAAAGGTAGATATACCCACCACGCGGGGCACCCAAACTGATTGCCATTGGGCACAGGCGTCATATGCATGAGTACCACGATGTGAACGTGTGCTACGTTATGCCGAAGAAAGAGGATAGCCTGTGATATTAAAGTGTCCACCCGAATAAAATAATTGGATTTTCCAAACAGTATTTGCGTGACCATCCCCAAAAGTCCAGAGATTCCTATTCTCTTTCTCTTGTTATATTTTGATCAATCACAAAAATACTATTTTGTCCGTACCAAGGTGTATCTGGAAATTACACATTTTATATTAATTAAATTATTAGATGAATTAATCGCTTTACTATTTTATCAATTTTAACTAAATAATAATTTATTTGCAAGCCCTTTTATTGACGCAACAAACACGTCACTGATGCAAAAAGATCAGTGCAAACACCAACCAGTATAAAAAAGTATTTGTTATTGATTTGTTTTTATAGTTATAACGTGTCTTACGATAACTAATGCATTTAAAATCTAACTTTTAAACAACAGCTTGTATTGTTTACAAATTATTAGGTAGTCTTTATTAGGGTAGGCCAATCTGGACTAACCACAACTCGGGCAAATTTTCAGTAAAGTCAGCTTTATTACGTGACATCAAAATAATCAAACTCCTCAAAACTCTTATTTTACAAAAATAGATTGAAAAAAGTTTGAGAATCAAGATTCAAGAAAGCTAAAATTATTCTTCTGAAAAGTTATTTCCAATATCCTTCCAACAAGTTCGAGATTAAAATACCCTCTTTGACTCACTTTACCCCCTCTGAAGAAGAAACCGCTGATCATCTTTTTTTAAGATGTGCTCATTCCTTCACCTTTGGATAAAAAAAATCTTAGACCCATTAAAAACATCTCCACCTTGACAAAGAGTTGTTTCATAATTTCCAACTTTTTCCGATCATTGCAATGGATTCCCTCTGGTTCCTCATAAATCAAGTCATTCACCATCATCCTTGTCAATCTTCCATCACCTTCTAACAATCTGTCACCAAGATTTTCAAAGAACACCAACTTATGTGGAACACAAAGACCAAATGGAAACAAGCATCCTTGAATGGATCCCTTCCCTTGCAAATCAATTTTCATCATCCTATGATGTTGATGTTAGAAATAATGGTTCAATTGCAGCTGTCATTTGTAGATCAAATAGAGGAGAAACCATCTTTGCTGCTACCTAACATATGGACTCAATCAATCCAAACTTTGGAGAAGCCATGGCAGCAAAATTGGCTATTGAGGAAGCAGCTCACCGATAATTAGCCAACATCATTATTGAAGGTAACAGCAAAGTGGTTACATCTGCTACAACAAACCCTTCAACATTCCCTGAATGGTCAATCTTCAACATCCTCACTAATATCTTAAGCTTGTTGAAATCATTTCAAACATAGTTTATCTAGAAAATACACTAGAATCAAAATCGATGTGCGCATTTATTGGCACAATAGGCCGCAACAAACAACTTGTTTGGATGCATACCCTTATTAAATTACCTCAATATTTATTAAACTTTCACAGTTGAAAAAATCCACCTAGCTCTAGTTTAGCCTCTTGAATACTATATTGTAAAAAGTACCATTATATTTTCCTTCTATGTATGTTTTCTTGTTGAGAAAAAAAGAAAGAAAAGAGAGATAGTCTTTATGTATAAATGAGATGGTATTCTCACGGTTGGCGATGTAAAAATTGCACAACATGCTAGAAGGAGAAAAATAGTAATTTCCGGCCCATTTAGTTGATTGGGTCTCAATTAGTCTTGTTTGGCACCCCCAACAGTGTTTCGATACAGCTATATAGTGACGGTGCGTACATTCATGACAGATAAGTGTAGAGAAAATAAAGAGAGAGACAGAAAGATTTACATGGTTCAGAACTAGGCCTAAGTATACGGGGGTTTGGGGAGGAGAGTTTTCACCATAATATATTCGTTTATAGTCACTCATGATCTCTCTCATCTCATTGTACAAAGGAAGTTGAATATCCGCATGTTGGAGAAGAAAATCTCATTGGGTTGCTCCTTTCTGGGAGAGAAGAAGAAGAGGCAGAAGATGAAGTCGAGAAAGAGTCATTTGGTCATTTGACTGAAGGCCTTTATCTATTTCTTGCTGCTTATATCAGTCTAAATGCTGATGAGACCGGACCCATTAGTGTGTGTCACTTTCCTTTTTCCCCTGACCGACTTTGATCTCCTTGCCACTCGCCTGCTCCACCTTCCCCCTTTTCCCTACTTCTATCCTTTTCCTCAGTCTTTTAATGTGGCCTGATGGTTGGACTTTATATTGAGCTTTAACATTTTATCCCTCCACACTCACCTTTGATGATTATGCAAGAAGTTTAATTATATAACATAATACGCTAAGGTTGAAATACAATGTATACGTGCTGATGTTGATGGAATGACTTATTTGTCCAATAAAGTTGTTTCAATTTTAAATCTTCAAAGTTCAAATCTTAATACAATCTCAATATTAGAAATGGTGTGCATGGCCTTTGGTTTTGGGCCTTAACCACATGCATGCATTTGCTTTGTGTACAGACGTGGAGCTAGGCAGGTAGCACCACACATCGACACAGTTTTTAAATTCATACTTCTATATACATGAGTAATGATAGTGTGAGTGATGAGCCGTATAAATCCCAAATAAACAAATCTCGCACAATTTCTTTATAATAATAGATCTTACCATGAAAAAGTATTACTATTTTTAATGAAATCTATGTTTTATAAAATGTGTGTAAAACATTTCTATATTTTATCTTGTACAGGACTAAGAGTATCCTCAATATAATAGTTAAAAGTTAAATCCATCACATATTTAGCTATTAGACTCCAAAATATCATCACAATGGATTAGCTAAAATTTAAATATTTAGACTTTAGCTACAATAAACACTAAAATCATTTTCAAATTTGCTAGTTACTGTAGATACACCAAATGTATATTTTATAATTTATTTTTCTCTCTACTTTCATGTCTACTTTTAACTTGAACGAAAGTAATATTATCAGGTGATATTTGTGGGGCACGACTTTATGTAAATTAACTACTTTTAAGTAAATGTCTATATTTTTCAAATAACTATTAATGCACGGCTTTAGTTTAATCATAAATAAAAAAATCATTAATGCACAGCTCATGTGTTGGGGTTGCCCCGTATGGTACCACACCTTTTTTTTTTTTTTGTCTTTAAAATATGATTACTAATTAACCTAATTTAATTAGAATACGATTACTAATTAATATATAATAGTTAGAATGGTAAAATATAATAAAATAAACTAAATTAAAAATTAAAAATTATTTTAATTATTAATTATTCATTACTATATAATGAATAAATAGGTAACTATTATATTCATGAGAATTAAAACAAAATCAAATTTTAATATGGTAACTATTATATCTTACCATGAGAATTTGATGTGAATAGATAAAATCAAATTTATCTTAAATTATTTTATTATTAAATAAAAAAATAAGTATTTCAATATAAATACTTATGTGAATAAAATAAACAAAGTCAAATTTATTTCCCGTTCATCGAAAGTGTCCTTTTAACTTTGAGGATGCTCTAACAATGTATAGTACTATCGATAGACCTGATTTGCGTACACGGCACACTCGATGCGTGGCGTATGAAACCATGCGTAGGTCAAAGGCTTTGGAAATGGAAGCTATTGATTCACACGGAAGACGCGCAAATTCGATGGAGTTTCCTACAAAGCAAACGCGTGGATCTAAGGCCTGCTTCACACACCGTGGCTTACTATACATGGCTATATAATTTAAACCCCCGGCCTCCTCATTCTATATCAAATATTTGTATTTTTGCTCTGTTTCTCACCTCTGATCAGCCATGGCAGAAAGTCAGACTCACCTGAACGGTGCCTATTACGGCCCATCAATCCCACCTCGACGCAAAGACTACCACCGCCCCGGCGGCAGCAGTGGTGGCTGCGGATGCTGTGGCTGCCTTTTCGGCTGCCTCTGCAACTGCATTTTGAGCCTCATTTTCAAAATCGTCTTCGCTGTCATCGTCATGATTGGCCTCGCCGCCCTCGTCATCTGGCTCATCCTCCGCCCCAACAACCTCAAGTTCCACGTCACCGACGCCGCTCTGACGCAGTTCGATTTGAGCACCACCAACAACATGCTGCAATACAATCTGGCCCTGAACGTCACCGTCAGAAATCCTAACAAGAGGATTGGCATATATTACGACACCATCCAGGCCAATGCTTACTATGAAGATCAGAGATTTCATTCAGAGTCTTTGACTCAATTTTACCAAGGACACAAGAACACGACCGTCTTGAGCCCGGTGTTTGTCGGACAGCAATTGGTGTCGCTGGGGACAAGTGAGCTATCCAAGTTCAACTCAGAGAAGAGTAACGGGATCTACAATATTGATTTGAAGCTGAGGCTAAGAATTAGGGTCAAGGTGGGTTGGATCAAGTTTGGGCACTTCAAGCCCAAGATCAACTGCGACTTGAAGGTTCCTTTGAGTTCTAATGGATCATCAGCAAGTAGCTTTGAGACTACCAAGTGCAGTTATGACCTCTGATGGTCTTGTACATCTTTGATCGGGGCTTTGATTTCAGTTTCCTATGACATTACCGTACCTATGTTTTTCTTTGGTTTTGGTCATTTGTAGATGATCCTCTAGGATATTTCTTAATTTCTTTCCTTTTTCCGGTATAGATTTTTTTGTTGAAATTTCACTTTATGTTGTTTTTGTCATTGAGTTTTACTTATGATCACAGATTCACATTCATTAGTAAATAAATAAAATATTGATTATGGTGACTTTTTCTTGTTTCTGAACTCTGATGATGTTTGTGTTGGTGATTGGTGTTTCTGCTAGTTTCCATGAACTTCTTCCTTGAAATTCGAAAACAAAAACGCAAACTAAACCAATAGTAGTCGATGCTCAATTCTTTTTCTTTATATATTTCTAAGCGTACGCTTTAATAATTCCAGTAGTAGGTGGGAGTGGGAATAGCATGCAGGTGAACAAATCAACTGATGACCATCGACGTGTTCAGAATTTTGTTCTAATCTTTTGCCCAATGAAACTTCTTGTGAACATGACAAGATTCGGCCGCACTCTTAAATACGGAATAAACTTAAATATTGCGCCATTTGTCTCTATCAGCAGTCCTTTTTTTTTTAATAGAGATCAGCAGTCCATTTTTTATCTGTTTTAACTTCTAAGCAAGGGATCAAATGCTTGTTGTCTCGAGGTTGAGTCCGGGGATGGATCAATTTTTTTATTTATTTAGTGATTAAGAAAATATTTTTTAATGGTATTGTGAATTCTTTTTAAAATCTTTAAGAGTACAAAAAAATAATAATAAAAAAATTAAATCATCTTATCGAAATCCATCCTCGAAGACGTGGGTGTAGCATCAGTACTCTTTAAATAATATCTTTTTGTTCTCAACCATTAGTACGCTTCCAAGACGGTGAAATATGGCCTTGAATCAATGTTTTAAATTTCGTTTGGTTGATTATTCTGATTTAAGTATTAGATCTATTAAGGCCTCTAGCCATGCGGACCACAAAGCTTTACCAACTGTGCTGCAGGCCTCCAGACTTAACAATAAAAATGTTGCCTCTGCTCCACTACTCTGCTATAAGACAGCCAACAGCAACAAAACCTCTCCACTACTATGTTGCAGACAATCGGCACCAAGCATCCTGTGTAACAGAACCTCTGGCACAACCTCTGCCAACAGCAGCCTGTGGAGAGGACCACGACACCAAGCATCCTTGAGCATGCTCCGTAACCAACCTGCTGAGATGGACACACACAGTAGTTTATGATCTGCTGAGTTGTATATATATAGCTACAGAATACATTGTAATGAGTGGGATAGAGAAAGTGTAAAACAGAGTTTAAAATCAAAGGCTCTTCAGCTAAGCCTTCTCTCAAACTGTTTGTGTGCATTTTACTTTTTACGTTTTCAGCTTGTTTTATCAAGATGAATGAAATATTTTAGTACTTACACGTTATGGTGTATTGTTGTGAAATTAGCTATATACATAAACTGATAATTAATAAAAGAAATACACACACATATATATATATGAAAAAATTGAAGATTTCTAAAATGAATATGGATAAAAACATTACAAAAAGTAGAGATATTAGTGTCAAAATATAATTTTAAAAAATCACAAACTTGACTTGAGACACAAAAAAAAAAAAACAATAAAAAGCTGACAAATTACTAAAAAGAATGAGTTTAAAAAAGAATAAGGGGACACATTTAGAGTTACAAAAAAAAAACTTATCTTTTTTAGATTTTGAAATTACATAAATACCATCTAGATTTAAAATTCATAAAATGCCATCCAAACTAAAAAAAAAAAAAAAAAAAATTACCATTAAAACAGTTCAAAACAGAATGTAGTTTGGAATGGGCTGAAATTTGAAATGAAATGGAATATGAATATATAGTACTGTACCCAGTAATATACGGGAATGAAAAATTTTGATCGGACCAGAACAAAACGGAATTTAAAACTACACTCTGAAGTGGACGTACGAGACCCGCACAAAACGTTGAATCGTTGGTGGTTATTACCAAAAAGAATTGGTACCATAAGCATTAATTTCTAGTGTTTGGCTTTTGCGGGAAATTGTGAAGGATTGATGGCAACGTTAATGCATTTAGGTTTTTCATTGATAATCGAGAAAGCTAGGCAGGTCAGCAAGGCCTCTTGGATATAGACTCATTCAAATCAAGAATGGAGATCAGCAAAAACAGGTAAATGAGATTTTGTTGGATAGATAGATAGGAGTAAAACACGATCATGAATGGGAGTAAATTATTTATAAGTTTGTTTATTGACACATTAAATACATCAATAATTTAATAGTTTACGATGTTAGTCCGCATAAGAAAAGTATTTGTGTGTTAATCCTTAGCATGTGTATATATATATATATATATATATATATATATATATATATATATATATATATATATATAGCTCTACTTAAATATGATATACTTATTAGTAGGAGTTTTTTTAGCTGATGAAAGCTGGCCGGTACGTAGGACATGCATGGAGCTGCATGGAAGCTCATCATGGAGAATATGAGTTGTTTTAATTATCTTATCTTAGTTGTCGATGTAATCATTTAAAAACACCAATGACTTCACCATTTGTATCAGATTGATATTTTTGTGTTTGAGATTATCTTTATTTCGAGTCATGTGATGGGATTGGTTGAATCGGCAACTGACCTACTGCGCGCATGCAGTCATGATCATCAGAGGCCGCCACCAAGCAGCTGGCATTACATCTCATACGTATCGACCAATTGGGCCTTTGAACTCATAAAGTCGTGCACACTTTCCGTCCCCTACCGACGCCAATTGGAAATGATTTTCTTGATTTGAAAAAGAAGTGATCATCACGTACGTGTTGAAACATTATTTGTATGATCCAATATATATTGATTGATAGCATCTTGATGTTGATTTTATTTGTTCTTAACTCGATCGGAACCAATGACTAATCTAGTGATAATATTGGAATTATGCACATCCAATTAAAGTATCATTAACGGTGCCCATGGTGGTCAACAAATTTACTATTTATTTAATTTCTAATTAAATAAATATCTGAATTTCGTTGTCGGTGCGATCTACATAACAAATAAGTAATTAACAGGTTGGATTTTGAGGGTTAATTAACGAATTTCAGATAAAAATAAAATAACAACTCCTCTTCCTCACGAGAAAGAAAAAAAAAAAAAAGAGGACATAAATTCGATTTTAACATGTTTGTAGTGGTACTGCTGTTGTTTTTGATCCACAGTAAAGAGGTTTTCCTATAAACTTCTTTTCAATTAAACGCATAACAACCAGAATTGAACATGATGTATAGTTTACCAAATCATACAAACGAACAAATTAAATCCCTTAGATATTTATGTGTGAAAACGACTGCAAGGAAAGCACAGAATAGTCAAAGTGGACCTGGGTCCATACATATTACATAGTATCAGACAACGCGTACAGCGCATCAAAATGAGTTTCCAAGTACAAAGTTTCACACATAGAACCTACGTGGGAAGCGAACAAGAAACCTCGTGTTCAATCTGTGCTCGATCTTCAAAAAGCAAGCGCGTTGATTTCGAACCAAACGTCAGCCTCTCATGCAGCCGTGCCGTAATTACCAAAAAAACAACGTTCCGCGGCTTTGGCAAATGCCACCCGGCTTTCTGGCCAACTCCACCCTCCACCCTATATATACACCCACACATTATAGTTAATATCTTATACCCCCTCCCTTCATATCTTTCACTTGCATAGTCTTCTTGTAGCTTCCTTATATATAGAACCGTCTCACTTAATCGCTTTGTTGCGCTTTAACCATGTCGTCAGAGAAAGCCCAATTGAATGGTGCATACTACGGCCCCTCAGTCCCACCACCACAACAATCCCACCACCCTGGCCGCCGTGGCCGCGGCTGCGGCTGCTGTGGCTGCCTGTTTAGATTCCTTTTGGGTGTCATAGTCTCTGTGGTTGTCACCATTGGCCTTGCCATCCTCATCCTTTGGCTCATCTTTCGACCCAATAACATCAAGTTCCATGTCACGGACGCCTCGCTTACCCAGTTCAATTTAACCGCCACCAACAATCTCCAATACAACCTTGCACTCAACATCACCGCCAGAAACCCCAACAAGAAGATTGGAGTCTACTACCAACTCATCTCGGCCAGGGCATACTACGAGGACCAGCGTTTAGATTCAAAGGATTTGGAGCCATTTTACCAAGGGCACAAGAATACCAGTGTTTTGAGCCCGGTGTTTGTAGGCCAGCAATTGTTGGTGCTTGGGGCCGATGAGCTTTCGAAGTTCAATGTAGAAAAGAATGCTGGGGTTTTCAATGTTGACGTGAAGCTCTATCTCAGGATTAAGTTCAAGGTAGGAAAGATCAAAACATGGCGTTTCAAGCCCAAGGTCAAATGCGAATTGAAACTTCCTTTGAGTGCCAACGGGACTTTAGCAGCTGGCAGTTTTGAGACTACCAAGTGCGACATCGATTACTGATCGACCCGGCCACCTTTTCTTCTTGTTTTATCGATCAGTCTTTTATTTATTTATTTATTCATTTAAGTATCGGTGATATATACTGTTATATTTTTTGCAGATCACCTCATGACTAGTATATGTTTGTTTATGAGAGATCATATGATGTAGCAGATTAGATATTGTGTTGTTATATTTGAGTACTGTTGGATTTATCATATTTTATTAATTTGTTGCTTTCACTGTGCATATAAATAAATAAATCGTTAATATAGTTGCCATTCTTGAGTTTGTCTATGCGTTCATATATTTAACTTTGGCTAGTTTACGTCTTCAATATAATTAAGCTAAAAATAATGACGGGGAACTTGGGAAAATGTATTGGTTTCTACAAGACTCTGTGTGCAAAGCGAAAGTATGCATATTCGAATCACTAATTCGTTTTTAATGTTGAGCAAGTCAATACTTGGAGCCACAACATGAGAATATCATGAGAGGCATAAAATCCAGCACAACTTGCAAAACTCATTTCAAAACTTAAGACGCGGATAGGTTTGGGAGAGGTTTGAGAGGTGAGATGAGAATTTTGTGTTTTGTTTTAAAATTTAAAATATTATTTTTTAGTTTTGAGATTGAAAAAGTTAAATTGGGATTTGAAAAAAAAATTGAATTAAGATTTGAAAAAGTTAAATCGTTTATTATATTTTATATAGGAATTTGAAGAAATTGTAATGATAAGATGAGATGAGAATTTTAGAGAAGATGAAACTTTCAAACCTATCTTAAGAGCACTCTCAATGGCTCTTGTAAAATACAATTTTTTGTATAATATAAAGAATATTGGTCAAAAGTAGCTTTCAATGGGTTTTTGTATCTTCTTCTTTATTTTACATTTTGTAATAGTAATTCTCTATATGTAGAGAATACTATTCATCCTTTAAAACATTTTAAATTACTTTCTCTCTCATTTGATAGTTGTTTGGTGTTATGAGTTTCATTTGAAATGAATAAAAAATATTAAAAAAAAGAATATTTAAATGATATAAAGAAAAAATAGATAAGCTGATGTATGGTATATTGTAAAAGTCAGTATGTAAAATAGAAAAAATAGATTTTAATGATGTATTTTAAAGGATAAGATACATAAACCATTGAGAGCTCTAAGTAGATATCTGGAATTTATCCCTATATGCCTTCTTTTCAGGCCCCACACACACACATATATCTATATAGGGAGTGCCTGAGAGCAGGATGCGGTGCGTTTAAACGTTTAACACCATGCAATCAACATTTGACACGTATGAGTTTTAGGAAATATAAAATAGAATTGATTGCAGGGGAAAAATCGAATTGGTAAGGACTCTCTCCCCCCTCCCGAGACCTTATTTTCTCCCATCTCCTCACCTCTCTCGCCCTCTCTCTCTCTCTCTCTCCTCACCACTTTCTCCCTCTCTCTCTCGAGACCTGTTCGAAGCGTTGAAATTGACAAAAAGAAATTGCCACCTAAAGTTTAAAACTATTAATTGGTGAATTTCAATTTTCTTCGCAGATGAATTTTAGAAATGTTTTACCCACCAATAGATGTAATGGGCTGCGTACTGGGTGAATGATACTTTAATTTTCACCTTTTTCAAATGCAAATCAGATGATCTCCGAGTCTATACACAGTTTGTGGGGTTGCAGGTTTTCTTTATTAATATTTATTCAACACAAATTCAAACCCTCGGCAATTATATATTGAATTTATTATGCTGAAGAATGTATTAAACCACTTACAGAATCATATCCGAATCATGGATATGGGTTCCTGCCACTTACAGAGATTAGGGAGATGGCTGAAGGAGATGGGTTTCAATCACGACCTATTGAGAGGAGGGAAATCGACAACCAGATGGTCTGGAGGATGAACAGAGCTTCACGAGGAGAGAGAGAGAGAGAGAGAGAGAGAGAGGAAACTCTAGAGAAATGAAGAAAACGAATGGACGAAGTCATCCTTCAGGAGAATGAGATAGAAAGAGGGATAATATTCTAAAGTTGCACTCACGGTAAACAAAATGAATTTCTTACGTGTGCTCTTTTTATTGGATGGTGTAAAATAGAACTTTACACCATAACCGGTTTGAAGCTTTTCTCATCTATATATATCTGGACTTCAAAAACACTTCATTAATTGCCCAAATCAGTCTAATGAAATTTCCCTCGCACCACCAATTTTTTCTAATATTATTCGTTATCTTTTCATCCTTTCTCGACGTTCTATATGGCATATAAGTGGAAAAATAACAAATATAATTTTATTTGAGATCACATCAAAGAATAGTAAAAAAGAATAATGGTTATTAGGATGGCAGATAGTATTTTTTTTTAAATAATTAATTGCAAATAAATATGTATGGACAAGTAAATGAGAAAAAAATTTACACGAAAAGAAAAAATCATATTATTTGAAGAGAAATTATTGGTTAATAAAAAAAAAATTGAGAAATGCTAAGTGAACCGATTGTATTTTTTTTTTAATTTATTAATAATTAAGAAAGTAATTATTAGTGAATTTGTGTACTTTTTTTATAACGTTTAAAAAATAGAAAAAAGAAAAGAAAAAAATAAAATAAAAATGTACTTATCAGTCCTGCTATCGGTACCGATTATCGATACTAGTTGTTGTGCAAAACACACACACACCATTGATGGTAAGCAAAGTAAACAGGCACGATCAAACACACGACACATAATATACGTGGTTCGGCAATTTAGTTACGTTCGTAGAGCTCTAGAAATTTTATTAATTCAGAAGATATTGCAATAACTTAATCTCAACTCACTCTCTAGGACTTTTTTTTCTCACACAATATGCATTCATTTGACAATTGTTCTCACTCAAAATATGTTAAAAATCATACAAAACAAGTCAAATATAACATATTTATAGTAAACGACACTGGAAACCTTAATCTGGCAAAAAATACGTTCTTAACTCGAGTAACATGTCAAGCGTGCTTCAAGCGAACATTAGGGTTTGTGTCTCACTTGAGCTCACTTTCGCTCGAGACTCGAGTGAACTTAGGGGTTGAGTTTCGCTTAGACCTACTGTCAAGCACACCTCAAGTGAACTGACGGGTTGAGTTTTGCTCAAGCACCATATTGAAGTGCATTGAGTGAATTCTCTCACATACTAGTCTCTTCATACAACCCAACACTAGTTGTAGGATTCAAATTTTTTTTTTTTTATAAAATAAACTTATAAACTAATTTGTCTTAATATGTTAAATTATAAATACTTTTTATTATAAAATAAATTGAATGATCACACGACGTTTGTTTTTATTTTTATTTTTTTAATCTATGAGTTCTTGAAAGTTACCTGCAAGTACGTACCAACTAACATAGGAAAGAGAATTTGTATTTTTTATTTTCCCATATCGGGCCCAATACGTTTTCCTTAGAATTGGATAACTATTTGTAGGCAGATGTCGCCATGCCGGTATAAGTTATAGCACATCCTGACAAGCCCACTCTAGCACGTTCCTTTGAAAAAGGAAACACGAAGCAATGTGGGGGGGGGGGGGTCTGTAGTCCGTACCATATTAAACGTTTAAAATTTCCATTTATTGTTAATTTATTCACACGGCTAAATTCTAATTATATATGCAATTTTTCTTACTTGATTAATTATTGTAAAGGACATTGCTTATAGCAAGCCATTTTAATTTCGGAGTAGATACCAACTTTAAGTTTCGTCACAGTCCTTAGTGTAGTAAATTGGCCTAATTACAGATAAATTAAAATAAAAATTGAATAAAATATTATTTTTAACATTATTTTTATTTTATTTTAATATTGTTAAAATATACTTGATAAGCATACAAAATTATTTTAAAATCCGGACATCTTCGTCAAATCGAAGCTGAGGAAGCTACCAGGAACCACCCCCCATTCCCATAACCCAAGCATAACCGCTTTTACACGCAATATCCTATATATACAAGCACCCGCCCCTCTTCTACGTCATGATAATTCTCTCCAATTCCCCCCCTTAACCTTTCCTTGACAAAGTCTCTTAATTTGTATATTCTTCCATTTTTTTCCGTTGAGATGGCAGAGAAACCATCCCACTTGAATGGAGCATACTACGGCCCCTCAGTTCCACCACCCAAGCGATACTGTCGCCACAAAGGCAGCGACGACGAAGGGTGCGGCTGCCTTTTGAGTTTCCTTTTTAACCTCATTCTAGTTGCAGGCCTTGCCATCCTCGTCTTCTGGCTCATCTTTCACCCCAACAAGGTCAAGTTTCATGTCACCGATGCCTCTCTTACTCAGTTCAACTTAAACACCAACAACAGTAATACGCTGCTCTACTATAATCTTGCCGTCAACATTACTGTCAGAAACCCCAACGAAAAGATTGGCATATACTACGATAGCATTGAAGCAAGGGCTTACTTCGAGGACCAGAGGTTTGGTTCGGCGTCGCTTACCCCTTTTTACCAAGGCCATAAGAATACGACTGTTTTGAGTCCGGTGTTCAAAGGGCAGCAAGTGGTTTTGTTGGGAGCCGATGAGCTTTCAAAGCTTAATTCGGAGAAGACTACTGCCGGGGTTTTTGATATTGAAGTTAAGCTCTATCTTGGGATTAGGTTTAAGGTGGGTACGGTCAACACTTGGCGGGTTAAGCTGAAGATCAAGTGCGAGTTGAATGTTCCTTTGAGTTCGAATGGAACATCGCCAGGTGGCTTTGAGACAACCGAGTGCCACATCGATTTTGACTTTTAAGTCTGGTTCATGTTTGAGATTGACAGTCTTAATTTGTTTTTGTTTTTATTTTGCTATTACGGTATTATTGTATTTCTTAATTTTAAGCAGACATACCCGATGGTTTGTTTCTAATTTCCTGGAAAGCGAGGTGATCATACGCTCTCATTTCATATTCTATCATATAAATATATATATATATATATATCTTACTTTTTCTTTTTTTGTTTTTCACTTTTGTCTAAATAAATAAAGAATTAAATTATTGTTCCTTCCTATTGTCTAGATGACGGTTGTGGAAAATTAACATATTTGTACGTTATAATAGCTTACAACAAGCAACACCTTGAGTGTAACGTCTAATATGTAACATCATTAAAGTCACGTGCATGTATTAATTGATGATGCATGAGTCATGTTGTTGTTTCTTATATGGTCCATAATAGATCAATTATCGATGCTCAAAGCATTTATAGATGATCATGTTGTTCCTTGCGGGGTCAAGGTTAGAGCAGTTTCAAGATATGAGTACCATTTTGATGTTTCAAATCATAAGTCCTATTTTTGTACCCGTTTCGATGATGTTTTCGAAAATAATTGTACGTTTTTTTCCCCAATAATATTAATCTAATTTATTTTCTTGGTTAAATAGTTTTGTAATTTAGTTTTTTTCATAACAAATTGGTAATATTGTTGCAACTTGGTAAACAACACGTTTAGGTTATGCTTGGGGGTGAGATGAGAATTTTGTGTTTTGTTTTAAAGTTTAAAATATTATTTTTTAATTTTGAGATTTGAAAAAGTTGAATTGAAATTTGAAAAAGTTATATTGAAATTTGAAAAAGTTGAATTATTTATTATATTTTGTATGGGGATTTGAAAAAGTATAGAGATGAGATGAGATGAAGATGAGAATTTTAAGTAAAACACTTTTTCCAAACATATCCTTAAGAGTTTGAATAACAATGCTCGAGAGTTTCTTCTCTTTTTCCCATTATTTGACATTTTTCGTAATAAACAATAAATGGACGTCTCACTTTTAACGTCTTGTAGCAAGTAAGTCAAGTGGTTCAAGAAAACCTTATTGATGTTATTAGTGTGTGGGAGTCAGCCTGTATATTTGTCAGTATCTTATTTGAAAAAATATTGTTATTAGTGTCTTTATTGTCGACGCACGTAATGCACTATTATTATCGAATTATTACACATTTTTAATTAAGCCAAAAGTATGATGGCCTATTAGCATATGATCCGATTCTCAAAATAAAAAAATATGGATTCAAAACTCCTCACTCTCTTATATAAGATAACTTATCTTACCTATCTCAATATTAAAGGAAATGAAATTATTTTATTATCTTGAAATATGTAAATTCCTTGCAGTTTATTATAAAAAGGTCAAAGAAATATATGAAAAAACTAACTTTTGGTCTTACTTTTTTTCAAAAAAAAGTCTGCAAAATTACACACTATAAAACTATATCTAATATTCCTTGAAAAGATTTTAGTCTTTCTTTTTTGATCGAAATAAAATCAAGACTAACAAATTTTTTTTAACATAGAAAGGGAAAAATCCCAGGTCTATGAAAGCAAGAAGCCCAGCCCATGATTGTAATCATGTCTATTTCGGTCATGCTTTCTACATCATTCTTTGGGCCCAACGTTTTCAAGCAAGTCCAATCCTACAATTGTTGAACTTATAAACTGGCCATTTCATGGGCTTAGAAAAATGGACCAAAAGTATGGCAGAGATAAGTGTAAACGTTCATTATCTCTAGATTCTCTACTACAACACATTTTTATTTTTTTATCTTAATAAGTATATGGCATAAGGATGTTAAGTAGAAGAACTCAATGTAAACATAATTATTTTGATGATTGAAATCTTAATATGAAATTGACAATCATGCGAGAGGAGTATATTAAAATTAAGAAAGAAATGGAGTTTTTGTTGTTGTTGTCATTGGTTCAACCTCATTAATTTTTAGATAAAACTTTATCCACCGACAAAAGCCACCGTTGGTGGCTACTGGCCGATTGATTTTTTTTTTTTTTTTACTTAGTGCTTAAGGATATATGTTTTAATGATATTGTGAATTTTTTAAAATATATATATTTAAGATTATAAAAAAATGTATATATATATTTTTTTTAAAAAAGGCCATTTTGGTGACATCTCTCGTACTACACACCCTCTTAATTTTTTAACAAACTCAAAACTAGCTTGGAAACATATAACGTTAGTAATTGTTTTGTACATTAATTGCATAAGTTTTTCAGCACGCACTAACACAAATTATGTTTAATTATATTCTATATTCTAAAGGATCACTTAAAGGTCAGGTTGTAGTGAAATAAACACAAGTACTCGAAATCCAAGACTCCATCCAATGCCCTTGAGAGTTGGCGCTCTGATCTCTTTCTGAAATCTGCTCACTAAAATATATGCTTTAGGAAAACGACCCAACAATCATCAAAAGCTCGAAAATGCAATCATCATTTGGACACTCATTCGCGTGAGCGTTCCTTCTCCTTTTGACCAAAACAAAATCCTTTATACCAAAGACCACAGCCCCACACGACCATACACAAAAACCAAAACGAACATCGTGGCCATCAATGCTACTTCCCTCTCTTCCCAATAACTGAAACAGCAGCAGCACATGAAAGTACTCTCTTCCTCCTTGGATCCCTCAATCTCATCACTTTCAAATGATAAATTCATAAAAAAAGCCTAGGAGAGATATAGAGAGGGATGAAACTTGCTATAACTGGGGAATATCAATCCATAGATATATTAAGAGACTTTTTGATCTGAGATTTCCCTTACTTTTATGCAAAAGAAGGAAAAAGAGAAAACAAAATAATAAAAAACAAGTCATTTATAAGAGAAAGCACAGAGATGAAGGAATAGACAGTGACCTTGTGCAAAAGAGCCATTTGTTAGCACCCCTTTTCTTAAAGTCTGCAAAAGGCTCTAGGAGTGTGGAAACTTTGTCTTACTCGTTGTCTTTTTCTAGATGCCAACAATTAATCCTCCTTTGCTGGTGGATCTCAATTGACAGTTTCTGTGATGGGTTTCGGAAGCTTGTCTTTGTTTGTTTAAGATCAAAACTTGGTATTCGGTGCAAGCAAAGGGGTGTAGTCGGAATCTGTCTGCTCAAGGCACCAATACTGGTTGCTATGATTGATCTGGGGATAAGATAATTTTCATAATTTTATTGTGTATATATATATATATATATATATATATATGTATGTATGTATTTTATAGAGCAATACTCGATTTCATATTGATGGAGTTAGTAGGATTATGAGATATTCTATAATTTAGCCAAAAGAAAAGGAAAAAGATCTTACATGGATTTGCTCAATGCCTTTGGCTGGCTCGAATTAGAATAAGCTTGAGTTCCGCTCAAGCTTTTATTTGCAAAATCCTATTTGAATAATCAAAGGCAACTTGTGAAAGCAATATGCTTCGAGTGTTTTATTTTTATTTTTAATATTATTATAGTAACTTTAGGAAGAAAGGAGGGCTAAGATACATCTGATAAAGAGCCACCCATTATTTGAACCACGAAAAGAAGATGAAACCCATTATATCTAGAAAAAGATATATGATTAGAGTTCCAAAAAGTTAATTAGGTATTCATTTTGTGGTGATTTGGAAAGGTCATGATGTCCAAAGCAAAGGAAACACATATAATTTGGCTCTTAAAGATGGGAAAGGAATAATAATATCAAAGGATGTGTGTATGTGACAATAAGCTCATTGGCTGCAACAAAAGCACACAAGTTTAATGCCCTAATGAGTATGTCCCCCGCCCTATTCCTTAAAGCTTAAGAGTGAATTCTGGCCATGGGTAGGGCCGTTTGTGATGTATCTACTCCTTTATCACCCCCCTCATTCAGACATTAATGGTTGGGGAGTTGTCCTTATGCTGCAAGGCTCCACCAAGCACTATACCTTCATTTTTATGGGCCACTATCAAACTTTAGTTGTTCTAACCGATGTCAGGTGATGGAAAAGTAAATTCCCTTTGAAATTGTTTTCCCAGTTATTTCTTGGAATTCAACATATATATATTTTTAAAAAAACTGCATCACAAATTTACTTTTTTCATTCTTTCTATTTTTTACGAGGTTACCCTTTTCGTTTACAAAATTATGTTTGGAGGAGATTATAAATAGGCAGCCCGTGCTTAAAAAATTAGGGAGAATAAGTTTGGGCTCAGGCCTGACTACCTCAACCCAACCCAACAACGCTTCAATTATGCTTTTGGGCCATTCTCTAACCTTTTCTTTTTTCCATGTGTTGCCAACTGGGCCAACGTTAATTTTGTCTACAAAATTGGTGTCATGGTTCAGCCCATCTATCTGATGCCGCACTCCCATCATGCAAAATTACTCGAGCAAACAGGGATTCTTGAAATAACGATTGCCTGAAGTGGTTTGTTTCACACTCATGAAATTTGTTTTGAGCACTCTACGCGTTTGATTTATTGCTCGAAAAAAGGTGTAGAGAGTCAGTCAGTCAACACATGACGCACAAATTGGCCCACTTTTTGGCGTGAGGGACGACTAGACACTATGGGTTAAATAATAAAGCTCAATATGCGTTCCATGTGTCTTTCGGTGGCACGATGCATCGATCTAATCGGTCGATTTTGGAACACCCAGATATTTTTGTACATTAAGCTACAAGAGCACCTTTTTTTATTTTATTTTATTTTTCTGTTTTTGCTTCTTCTAAGAGCGGAAAAGGTGAACCATCTAAATGTACAAAAAAAAACATGCTTCAGTGTTAAACCCCCGTAAGAAGGGGTTAAATATCGGTCATGAAGAGTGAAAAAGAGAGGAACTTTTGCTCTAAAAGAGCCACATACTTTCTAGGATTAATTAGGATTTATGCTTTTTTTTTTCTTTTTCTGATGAAGGCAATACTTTACTCTCTGTTCCTGCTTTTGAGGGAAAATTAGATTCCCATGCTATTCAAATCTAATTAAACTAATTGGTGTTTCCTGACAGGGATATCGAATAGATAATCACAAAAATCCTTCACATTAACAAACTTAAGTAAAAAATAAAAACAAAAAAGACTTGCGCCACTCT
The DNA here is from genome assembly GCA_029856935.1 of Cyclocarya paliurus. Lineage (NCBI taxonomy): Eukaryota > Viridiplantae > Streptophyta > Magnoliopsida > Fagales > Juglandaceae > Cyclocarya > Cyclocarya paliurus. The sequence goes on from CM056951.1 coordinate 35,085,433, forward strand.
CCTAGGGAATATATAGTTGGAGGTGATTTATCGTTGGTTGCTTTGCCCGGCCCCTCTTTTCAAATCTCTCTTCTTCTTTTCCCCACCAGAGACTACTAGAAAGCAGTGAGAGCTCATGCGTGTAAAACTTCAAATTCAAATTGGAGTGAGCAAAACTATATATGTCTTGGTGGCTTTGGACCCACTTTGGTCTTACAAAGAGGGAAGATCTACATGAAGAAAAGAACCCTTTAAGTGATAACAAATAGGGTATACGTGATATTTCTAATTGAAGAAACAAATTACTCATTATTTGTGCCAATTTGCAGAGGGATTGACTCAGTTCCTTGGCTATGAGTGCAATCTCACATAAATAATTAAGTCTAAAAGTTTGAATGAGTGGTATCAATTATGGCTGCTTCTGACTCAGAACATTACGTATTCCCCAACTTATTCCTCTTTTGATGTCCTTGCTAGCTATATATTAGTGAACCATTAGGAGAACATTAGTTTTTGATCAAATAGAGAACAGAATATTTGTGCAAGTACAATGTAAGACTCGATACTTTAAACTCGAGGAATAATGGTTGGTAATTAATATTCATTATAAGCCATATATATTGAATGTGATGCGTTACTGAAGTACTTCACAATAACATATATATTTGCTTCCATTTGGTATAAATATACACCGTTTGGAAAGAGTTCGAAACTTAGAAGAACCCGGCCCCCAACAGTACTTCTGAAAGCTAGCCAGTAGTATGATACCAACTCAGCAAGCGAAGATCAGGAAGAAGTTTTAAAAGAAAGAAAAGATAAATATTTCCCAGTAAATAAATGAAAAAGATAGAAAAAAAAAGGGGAAATCTTGTAAAATGAAAGAAAAAGCGGTCTAAGATAGAGGCTGGCTAGCTTCTTCATAGATGGGAGAAAAGTTATAAAAGAGATAAGTGATCAAAAGTAGAAGAGAATATAGCACTATAGATCAGGGGATTTAGTTTGTGCTTGAGAGAGAGAGAGAGAGAGAGAGAGTGATCAAAACCCACCTTTGTCCTCCACATAATGCGTTAACATGACCACAAACTCCTAATCTTTTGAAAAGCCACAAGCGACAAATTCCCTACTTATGCTTTAAGGGTTTTAATTTAAAGTAGAGAAGATAATGATCTTTTGGCGATTCTAAAGTAGCAACATCTTTAAGGTTTAAAGAAGAGATGCTCATCTATGATTTTCTTAATCCGCCTGCTGTTTTTTTTTTTCCTTTTTAACTTTAACTTATTTATTTTGTACCCTCATACCACAACTTTACAATGCTTTCCAAAGAAGAGAATGTTGGGGCTACGAAAATCAAAGAAGGAAAGTTATTCTTTTACAAAACGCTTCACAAAGCATGAAAAGTAGTGCTCTTTTGATATTTCTTAGGGAAGATTTTGCTTTTTCCTTCTAAAGCAAAAGGTGGCTTCTCCTTTGCACAACCCTTACGTTATGGATCATGCCTTAATGTTATTTTGCGTTCCCAACACATTCCTTTTCAAATATTTTAAGTAGCATTATGCAACTATTTATTTTTTAGATTTATCGTCCAACCTATAAAGCTTTAAGTATTTTATTACCAGAGGCATTGTCCCACACAGAGACATAAGTACACAACTATATATGATACACGTGTATATATAAACATATATACAGAAACACCGAGAGATTAGAGAGAGAGAGAAAGAGAGGGCATATATAATGTATAAAAAGTGGTATGTACATATGCACAAGCACATGTACTCTTTTCATATTTTTGAATTTGAGATTTTGGGTTACTACATTAATAATAAATGATCTATCCAATTATGTTAACAAGCCAAGCTCGAGCAACATTAGATGTATTAATAAGTTATTCTCTTTCTTTCAAAATAGATGACATGTTGAAAGGAAAAGAAAAAACGCGAGATGCTTTCTTTTTGAACTATCCCATATATTTTGGGAGTTTCTAAAAATTAAAGGAAAGCACAGTTCCCTCTTGGACTATTTTACAAAATTATTATATTTACTTATTTTTGCTGAATTTACAAGATTATTATATTTACCTATGAGTATTAATAGACCCGCCATAATTTGTAAACCCTTATTGTTTTAAGAGGAGGGAATAGATTTTTCTAAACGGCCTTAACCTTGATCCCACACTGTTCTGACGTTATAGGAAGTATCCAGCCGAAGTAAATAGTCCTCTTGACAGTTCCGAGCCAAACTTGCTTCATTTTGAAGTAAACATGCATAAAGGTCACTAATATTTGCAATCATGTATGGAAGAATTCCATCAAAGAGACTTAAAAAGAAACATCGATCCTTACCATATATCCTAATTAACAACAAAAACTTAAAAACGGATGTAACTGCTGGAAAATTGATACCTGCATACATTTAGTGAGTTTAAGTTTTGCTTTGTTGCGAGAAAGGAACAAAGTGGAATAAAGTTGAAAGTATGCATGATGGATCAGCGCTTTATAATTCACGTTACTCATGTTTCAGAAAGATCGAGCAGCAGGTACGTAGATGCGATCCATCCATAGATGATAATGGCTAATTCCATCATGAAGATCATGTTAACTTCATAGATCGATCAGTTATCTTCATAGATCGATCAGTTATCCGTGTAAGAAACATGCATGAATATTGTGTAAACTAGACGCTTTAATGTGTTCTCTCGAAGTTCATCCATACTGCATGGATGCCGCTTTTAAGTTTTAAGTGACGTTAACGAAACTTATGCTAGTCACAAATTCAACCAGTCCAACCGCGTAGATATTGCACGATATATATATATATATGCTATTTTATAAAAATCGGTAAACATGAACTTTAAGTATGTATATAGTACTTGAACGAAGCAATTGGCCACCTGCATGCCCAGGAACGGAATTTTCACCTTTGTCTAGCTTTGATTTCACTAACATGATATGTATAGTATTTTCATGACCTTTCCCTTTCTTTTGATTCAGAACTTGTCAACTTTCTCGTACGTACGTACGGTTATATACATGTAAACCAAAAGTCATTACGGTTGTGTTTCCATCTTTGGTTGGCTTTCCTTGTCAAATCCACCCAGTTTTTTTTCTTTCTTCTAAATCCTAGATGGTATAATTCATTGAATTAGATAAGCCGATCAACTTCGGCTAGCAATAGTACGTACATGCCCGTTCTATGGCAAAAAGCTGGGAATTAGGTATTGGGAAACTTAACTTAGGTTTAAAACGGGCCAAAAGTTCTTGATTACGTGGTACTACAAAATCGACATCATGATCAGTGGCCTGTTAAGGATGCAAGATATCACAGTACTCGTGGAGTACGGGATCATCATGAGGATAATTATAAATTAATAAGTATATACATAGATCATGGAGAGGAGCAGGTACAAGAACTGATCAGGAGTAATGCATTACTTCATTTTCTTTATCAGGTGGGTTCTTCATTTTATATATTCGATTTGGAGATTTTGTGTATATGATCATATATAATTCTCGTTTTGTATGTTGCGGGAGAGAGAGCTACGTACGTTTTCACATTGTCCGAGTCCTCCAATTTTCACATGGAAGAAATTAATGATTTCTATGATTTTCCTTATAAATTTGTGCTACTCCTTTTTATTTTATTTTTTTAAGATGAGTATTATATCTCAATTTTTTTAATATACTTAAAAAAAAAGTTTTCAAAAATTCTAAATCAAAACGAGAATTAAAAGATCGCCTGTACAATTTATAGGTAGAAACAACATCGACATAGGGCCACATCCATATAAAGGGGGTCCATCGACCCATAAAAGCCGAAGAAGATCCAAATAGAAAAGTTGTGATTCCTGATTATCTAAAAACGTGCAAATAACATGTCTCATGATGCAAGTAGAAGCCACCAGTACTCATGATAATTATAAGCTTTTAACAAATAGATATATAATGACTTCTGGGATAATATCCCATCATTAGTACTAAGCTCCCCTTAGTACCCTTATTGCCCTAGAGATTGAGTCCCCCCCCCCCCCCCCCGCCCCCCGGCGGTCAGCTTGTTACATCCTTGGGTTTCAATTTTCTTAATTTATCTTGCTCAACTTGGCAATTGAACATCTCTAGCTGCCTAGCCATTGAGATATAAAAAAAAATTATTTGCAATCAAAGTAATCAATATTTTATATCGGGAAAAATTCAAAAAAAATGGACACCGAAATGAGTGCATGAAACAGCTTGATCGCAGGCTCTTTTTATTGGTTTGGCCGCTCAATATTATAACATGTAAGCAAGTAAAAGATGAAAAGCTAGCATAGCGAGAGTACGTAAAGAGACCGTTGCTTGGTAAAAGATACAGTAGTACTGATTAAATTGTGCGTTAATTCATTTGCGGGTAGAGATCACTAGAGAGACATCATAATTCCATGCACGAAATGAGTATTAATATCCCATGAATTAATATCCACGTAAGTAGCTTGGTGCAGCATGAATGAACTATCCATTAGTACTAGTGTTGGACTTGACTCCATGCATACATGAAATGGAAGAAAGCTTGATCACGATCTAATTATATCTACATTAAAAGAATCGATCAAAAAGGAAAAAGAAATTCAACCGCTATATATATCGATAAAAACTAGGAGAATTGGCCAGTATAAACTATAAACTGCTAGCTCTACTAGTTAGAGATCCTTGACGTATGAGAAGTGTTGATGTCGTGTTTCACAGCTCGAGCAATTCTGCATACTGGGTCGATCTATCCTTGCGAAAATAAGAAATGAGGGCTCGGGGTGGTGAGGGATACCTCTAATACCTAATTTAGCTTGGATTTTGAGTTTGTGGTCTATGAGAGCTTCCAATTAAAGTGTATAGGGTATTTTTTGCCCCCGATTAAGGGAAATATATACCTAGTAGGAGTGATCCCTTAACAAGCTGATCGTGGTGGTACCGCTCCATACCCAGGTTGTGTCCTCTGCCAACTCCCTACCATGTGACATGCTGCCCATGCCTAATTGTGGCCACCGCTGATAGCCTTGGGTCCTTGTCGTAGTGTGTGCTCCTCCATCCTTCATTAAATACGGCATGGCCTCGGTCAAACACGCCCACCTTCCAAGCTTGTCCAACCATCGGTGCCCAAGGAATAGGATTGTCCCTAACCCTGTACGGGCGGATTGTCGGCCAATAGAAGTGTCAGCCCTTCTGACTCAGTCTCATGCCCCACGTGTGCTACCTTGCTGCTTCTCTATGGGCTTTCAGGACCGACCACGCCCTTCTTGACTGGGCCATCCTATTCTCTCATGCCAATTTCATCCTACCTGGCCGTCATTAGACCTATCGAGGCCTCATGGGCTGGGCTCGTGCAGTCTGGCCCAACACTGGGAACGGCCCCCCTCACAAGAAGGATCAAGATTATATGAAAAGAAGAAACACAACTCATGATGATCATGTTCTTTTATCATTTCTTGATGTAATGCCAAATGCTTAAGAAATTATTTGCTATTTTTTCTTTGTCAGATCATAACGACAAAAAGATGATCGAAAAAATAATGAATAACATCATTGAAAAGGCGTATAAAACATGGAGAAAGCAAACTGAAATGTTATTGAATCTCCAGACCGAAGTGAAAATAAAAACCTCAAATTAAATGAAGTGAGAAAACTGACGGAAATACGCCAAGCATTAAATAGAAGTAAATGCACGGATTAATATACATGGAGTTTTACATAATTTCCGACAGTCGGAAATAATCACTGAGAATGATCTAATAAAACACGTTAAACTGAGATATAACCCAAAAAACAAAAAGAATGAAAATAGCTAGAAGAAGAAACTGGCCACCTAACATTAATGTTCTTCCAGAGGTTTTCCTTTTCCTTTTTTTTTTTTTTTCACAATTCCTGAATCTTGAAAATAATTAGTTTATCAACGGTATCAAGGAGCCCAATGTCATCGATTGACTGATCAACAGCGTTATCATCATCAATGGAAATGTTCAAATCCAGAGAGAAACAAGGGCTTGTCTCCTCCAGTACTACTGCAGCAGTACCCTTCTCTTCACAGCCTTCTGATTTTTGCCTAGTAGAAGGGGAGCAGGCTCTGGATCTTGAGCTGAAGCTTTCACAACTCAAAATGATGATAGCATCACTGAGGCCAACTTCTTCACAATCAGACGTGGTAATTCTTCCTCTTTCGATAGCTCTCTTGAAACCCATTTGAGAGCGATAGTCGGCTTGCTCCACGTCTTCGACTAGAAAAACCCTATGGGGATTAGTGGACACAGCCTCGGCGAACCTTTCAATATAACTGCAACTTTGTTCTTCTCTGGATCTTTTATTTTTGCAATCCTCGGTCGAATCTGCTCTTGTGGATGAAAATGTGCTTAGGGAAATTGAAATGAGGCTGCTCTGAGAACCAAAAACAAGCTTAGCCAATTCCCTAGCAATCTTTTCTTTTGCTTCCACATCTACACCTTGAAAGAACAACCACGTTTCCTCTTTGGCCTCATTGTTTCTCACCTCCCCTTTTCTTCTTACCAAGCCGGACCTGCACTGTAAAATTGTATTTGCAATTTCGGGGATTATATCTTTCTGCCATGGAACCTTTTTCTCCAATGCACTGCATAGGATGTTTAGGTTTTCTACATTAAGTTCCTTGAACCTGTGGGTGTACTCCGTCTCCATGAGATCACTGGAAGAAGGCGAATTAGGGGTTGAATTCTGATTTGATGGTTGCTGAGTATCCTTTTTCTCAGGGATGTACATTCTCAATCTTGGTTGATCAACGCTCATGTTATAATTTTCAGAAACCCAGAAATGATGATGCCTCCAAGACTGCTTGGGTTCAGCCACCGGCCACTCATGGTGGATCTGGTTCAAGTAATTAGGGTACGTCTGGTCATGTGAAAAACCTGAAGTGGATGAAGAAGGTGATAGGGAGGAGAATGTGAGGGTCTTCGCAGAAGAATAGGTTTGATTGTGGATTGAACTGCAAATTGAGTTCCACTTTTTGCAAAGGTCTCTGACTGGGACACAGTTCTGGTAGAAAGAGACACGATAATTGCAAAAGCAAAAGTTAGTTTTCAACTTTTATAAATGCATTAATGGTGAACTATATAGGTATCAACGAAGTTTAGGAGGTTGAGCAGTGTTTAAAACCTGATCATTAGAGCCAAGTCCATTTTTCTCATTTTTATACTGTTGGAGCCATGCAGGAAGGCTTGAAGTAGTGGAGACGCTATTACAAGTGCTGCTTTGCAAGCTTCGAGCGTCCATGTCAAACTTTGCTGAGCAATCTGTGCAGCAGGCAAGCTGCTGCTGCTCCTCGTCACCTTCAAGCAGTAGCCAGCTATTTTCTTTTTCAGCTTTTTTGCTCGTGGACTGACTTTGTAGGTCACTGTAGACAAAGTGAATTTAATTTGAGAAAAAAATAATATTCAGTGACTTGGGGATCAATAGATAGATTTCACTACTAATTAATAATTATAAGTCCGCGAATTTGCATCAATTATAATTTGAAGAAAAAAATATAAACAAATGAATCTGAAATGATATTTACCTTTTTTTTTGCATATATTGCAGTGTCACAGATACATGTATCAACTCAAAAACAAAGGGAATTAAAAGGGAACTTTCATTTAAATCTTTTACAATTTCCTTTCAATTCAACTTGAACTGTTTTTTTCTCTAAAGAAAATGACAATCCTTCATTAAGGTGATTCACGAGGAAACCAAATTATTTTAGAAAGCGAATATGGAGCTTGAAATAAAGTTTACAATTATGTCCAACATTACCAACTGTTTTACCTGTCAGTGATGAGACTCAAGCGCAAGCTGCCTGCAGGGATTGTAAGAGGATGAAGATCCCAAACAGTCTCCAGTGATGGATGACCTGATGATTTACATCTCATGTAAGTTTGGAAAGTGGCAATTCCCATGAGCCAGAACCTCCCAGTCTCTCCAATATTCCCACAAACCAGTTTCCCAAGCTCCATGATCATGTGCTCCACCGGACAGTAATAACCCCTCCCTTGCTCTCTCGAAGTAGCCCTATAATCAGTAGCCCAATTAAGATCTCCCACAAACAAAACAACTCCTTTGCTCAAACAGCTCTTCACAAGACTCTTGAGCTCTCCAAGTTTCTGTTCCACATCTACTCTAGAAAGATCCCCAAAAGCGGATAAAGTAACGGATATAAATTTTACCTCTCTCAAGACTTCAGGAACGTCTCCCTTGTCAACCTTGTCCATCACTCCTCTAACCGTGTTCTCAAGATTTGCAAGACACTCCCCTACAACCACTGTACTTCTCCTTCTTTTGTTCATCATATTGTCTATGACACTTCTAACGTCGTCATTCCTAATTGGATCAGATACCACTGGTTTGTCTACTTGTGTTCCACTTTGACCAATAGGTTGAGACGGGCGGAGGTCTAATTGATTGCTATTCTTAGACTTGCTACTTAGGGAAGGAGTCTGAGAACATATTTCTAGCGACACAGCTTGTTCTACATTGCTTTTCACCTGGGTACTAGAGAAACCAGCCTCTCTCATGACTCTACTAACACTAGGATCATCTAAGATGGATATTATGAGTTGCTCTAATTCTATTTTTACTGCTAAGAGGGGTTGCTGCTGGCTTTCAATGGACCCACGTCGCTGGTGAGCCTGAGCTCGTTTAAAGGCGGCAACCAAGGCGTTGGAGATGCAAGGATGTTGGGAGTGAGCGCCCAGCATGGGGCTAGCATTGGAGGCTGGGAGGCGGTTAAGTGCAACGTTGAAGCAGAGCTCTAGGGCTTTGCACTGGAGGGGGTGAGAGTGGGATTGAAGGCAAGCCGTTCGAAATAGGCCAGTGGAAGCTGCAAGCAAGGTGTTTGCCACATGGAGGGGAGTCACTTGGGCATGGCCGCGACGCCTAGCAAGGGTTACGGCTTGGTTAACCACTCTCGCGGCGTCCACGGTTAGAGCTTGTTGCAGGGTGTATCCTCCTGTTCTCATCTTTCAACTGCCTCGAACACTCGGAACTACAACAGCAGTGACAAGAGACTTAAAAATGTATATAGGAAGAACTTGTGCAGATTATAGCTTTCATGGGTTTATCTGGATTTGAAGATACGGAAACGATGCGTGTTTATGGCTGGGAAAACAAGGACAAGATCACATAGACTTGGGGAACTTTAGGGTGAGAGGGAGCGGAGGTTGTGTTATTGAAATCGGTTGTTGGTAGGTTTCAATCCACCTAAAGCTTGTCTATATTATACAGAGAGTTCCATGAAGCTTGTTTGTTATGTAGCTTGTCTAGATTTGGTTTTGATTACCGTTTGGTTGGAGAGAGATAGAGATAGAGATGATCAGAATAAGGTTTGAAATTTATGGGAGGTGGGCTGTGCTTTTCTTGTAGGTGAGGTAAAATTTGGGGTCCATTGTCGATTTTGTAGTGGAAAGTGGAATGCATGTGCTGACAAGCAGGACGAATGCACCAGTATCAAAGGCAACTTAGCTTTGCTCTTTCTCTGATCTACATCAAATTAATTTCATAAAATTAAGCTATTGTATTTGTAAGTGGGTCTCTCACTTTTATGCAAAGTTTAGGATACATTAATACTAGACTGATCAAAAACAGTACACCCCCAATCTTATCAAAGTATACATCAAATCTTGGTATAATTTAATAATCCTGAACTTTTATCTTATTGAAACCCATGATCCAGTCCTGAAATTGTCAAGAACCTCAACAAGGCACATAGGAGAAATAATACCACACTGATCTACCTAGCCACCTAGGTACTGCTTCAATGATCGATGAGAAGCATATCAAATTTGAACAGACAATCTCACCCTTCGTTACAACGTCTTGATCCATTTCAATAAAGGGCAATCTTGAACTTTCATTGGGCAAAACATTGAGGTATCTCACGTAGAGAGGGGGGAAGGGGGGGGGGGGTGAAATCTTTTTCAGCGTCCGCAAAAACCGAGGACCTGAAAAGAGAATGGGGACTATATGTCTGAAGGAATCGGGAACAGTGTACGATTTTCTTCCGGACTCGAAGACAAAGGAATAAAGCGTTCGCATTCATTCAAACTTTATGGATAACAAAGTTACAAAACTAACTTGACGCTTTGAATGCACATATTGCATGGGGACTAAGACCAACATACAAACATTCCCTCCTAGCTAGCTAGCTCGCATGACATGATCTCTCTCATTATTTCATAAAGTTGGAGCTTTTGCACCCTCGTTAATTCATCCAAAATAATAATGAGTAAGCAAATCACAAAGTGAAAAAAACAAAATTATCACAAACTCGTAAGGACGTACGTGACTTTGAGATGGGCCCGATCTTTTCCTTAGGTACTACAGTACCTCTTCAGCTAGAACAATATGGCCTCCAATTGCACCGATGCCGCGTCAAAGCATGAAGGGTCTGCCTTCATTGTAATAGTATGATATATATTAATGATGATTAACAATAAGAAATATGGGGTAACTAAGCATGATCATTATAACAGCAACTATATATATAGTGCCGTTTCTTTTTCGATGAGACAAAGGCTGGCCGTCCTCCATTACTCCTTGCTGTATTAATGTGCATATACATATATTTATATATATATATATATATATATATGTTGAAGCGAGACCGACCAACTATATATTGTCGCATAAATTGATCGAGAAATCGGCCGGCAGAAAGAGGGGCAGAGCAACATTTTGCTTAATTCAAGGGATAACAATAGATTGATTAATTAATAAGGCTCGTTTTTTTTTTTTTTTTTTTAATCGGGTTATAGTTTACTCCACAACAGGGGTTGATTTACTGTTTCTGAATTAATACTGCATACAATTTAAGAATTATTGGGTACCATGCATAATATTGTACGGAGATACTGCTATCTCGTTCGTATAGATATATAGTCAATTAATTCATGATATTGTTTGCGGAACTTTCTGATCAACTTTTCTTGTATAGATCAGAGTTGAATAATTTTTTTTAGTCATATACATATATAAATATATATATATATATATATATATATATATATATATATATATATATATATATATATATATATATATATATATAATCCAGGCACCGAAAAAATGACTACTTGGGAAACTCAGAAAATAAAACCCAAATTACTCATATATATCTCTAAGGCCGACTAATCAGGATGGTTAATTAAATATATATAGAACATAATACGATTATTAATTATCTGAACTGAATAGGGTACATGACAAATAGCTTGCCTTTGGGACGTGGATCGATGATACTTTAATTTCCTTCCAATAGTAGAGGTTCTAAGACTTGACTATTTAAGATTGGAGAATTGTGGAGTTAGGGATCGATTGTTTTACTTTCTTAATCTTTTTAGTTAGCTTGATTAAAGAACAGTAAACTTAATTTGACCAATTTAATTATTTGTAATAGAATTGGACCACTACCCTAAATTCCATATCACCCTTAGATCATTGGAATGATAATCATGCCGTGTAGTGTTTGGAGAAGATATTGTTTAGATGGGGCCACAGCGATTCCTTATTATTCTATGCCTTCCGACAAGATTATAAGCCTATCCACCGGATAATCTAAAGGTATATATGAAGCAACTAACAATTAGGTACGAGGAATTAATTATTGAAGATAATACGCCTTAAAGTCGAGGATCTCCTGGAAAATTACATAAATCAACTAGAAAGGTTCTGAGGGCCATAATAAGCATGCCTCCTCGGATGAATATCTGGGTCATGTTTTAATTAATTTTGCAGTTTATTTTAGGTTACAGGTCCTATTCCTCAACGACGATCCTGATCAGCGTGCCTTTGCATAGAAAGGAGAGCTAGCTCGAGACCACGACCCAGTACTTCCCCCGCGCGCATCTGGGTCTTCGAATTAATGAAAATACTACGTACGAAATTACATAAACAAATGGCCGGGAAGCTATTTTCCAAACACAACAAACGAGGGATCTCATTTCATTCATCCGATCATCTTCAACTTTAAGTTGTTCGTACAAACACTTAAAGGTCTGCGACAAATCAATGTTTACTTATTATACTTTCAGGCTCACTTGTTTACTTCAAAGTGAAGTAGTTCCCAGAAAAAAGGAAAAAATAGATGAGAAGAAAGAGAAAACAGAATGATCATCTAGTAATCATGCATGGACGAAAGCTAGCTAGTGATGAAACAAAGCTGGTTCATGAATCATGGCGCCATCCATGGAGAACAAGTACAGTACTCTAAGCCGCTCAAACCATAATGTTTTCTTCATAAGAAGCGCCCAGAAAGCTGGTACGCATCAGCACAAATTGATCATCGGACATCTTGACAAGATGACTGGATCGTCATGTTGGGAATGTTACAAATTAATTTTCCATTGCCTTTATGTGTAGTACGCGTGCAGCTACGTACAAGCTATATTTTCAGTGTCTTATGAGATTAAACGTCGTCGTCTCCATGCAAGCAACCTTGCTTGTTTGCTCGCGCAATTCTGGTTTGCAGTAGTGATAACTACCATTTCTAATTAGCCTCCAACGTCCCTCGATCTAATATTTCATTCACGTTATATGTGTAGTGCGGGTGCATGGTTGTAGCGCGTATTGGGTACGCGAATTAAGCAAATTATAGTACTAGGTGGTCACGAACAGTCCTTGTAATATAGAAACTAATTAGTATCCTAATTAACCGTTTATTGATCTTGAGTTCTTTCTCGGTACTGAGTCCGCAGTCAAAAAGCTTCTTCTATCTTTGTTGGCCTAAAAAGACATATACATTAAAGGGCACCAAATAATTTGAACACGAAAGCACTCAGCATTGCTAGAAAAAGGAGTGTCTGAATGAAAGCTGTGAGGAAGATATTGCACATTACACTTACTAGGAATATTACACCCCGAACCCATCCCTCCCTCTCTCTCTCTCTCTCTCTCTCTCTCTCTCTCAGCCAATAACTATTAAATTTGGCAAAACAGATAGCTATAGAAAAAGCCATCTCTCACTGTTAATTATTTGCTAAATCTGCGTTTTAACTTTTCAGAACATGAGATTTATGTCAAAGTGAGTAATTTTATCTTTTCTGCTATCAGGCCCTTATATAATTTCTAAAAAATTCACACATATGATAATTAGATTAATTGACATTAATATATTTGTACATTGAAGTCAAATATTAATTGTATGGAAAACGTTATTTATAATATACATCTTTTATCAATCCTCGTCAATTCTAACATATATGATAATTAAGTAGATGCTACATATATTAAATTGATGGTATAGCCAAAATTAATGTCCGTATTATAGAAAAATGCAAGTAACATTATACTACTATATCTCTATCCGCCCTTTTGCTCAAAGTAAAGCACTCTCTCATAAAGCGACATTAAAAGTAAAATATGGCGTTATCTACTCAAAAGGGCCGCTCATTTCATGCTTTTATGCTTCAAATAAGCATCTTCGGCCTATACGTGGCCATGTGGGTGAAGGCAATTAATATTCAAGAGAGCTACTAAGGAACAAATCTCTGAGAGAGAGAGAGAGAGAGAGAGAGCGTAGTTATAAATAGCATTGTGCTGGCCGGTCAGGCTTTGAACTTTAAAGGCTAGAATGGAGGAAAAAGTAGGTCTAATTTTGACAGGGCAGCCTTGTTAACGTAAAGGCTATGGAATTACGTACCGGTACCAAACTCCTTTTCCTAAAAGTTTTCATTATTTTATTCTAATTAATTAATATTACCTACTATATATTCATTAATTAATAATTATTTTATAATAATGTCTTCGGATGGTGAAAAGAGTTGCGTAAAAGATTATAGTGAAACTGATGATATTCGCCCCTCCCCCATCATTTCCACACACGAAAAAGAAACGTCGGCAACGCACCGATTGCAAGACGTTGCTACATGTTTTGGGCTCGGAGCAAGTAAGTTGGGCCGTGGGAAGTTGACCGGAATCAACCCAATCGCACTCATATTGTAGGGATCGATGAGCTTTGTAGGAGTTTGCGACAGGGCCCAGCTTGTTGGGCCTCGATATCTGAAACTTTATCTTATTGGGCTCTCTGATGATGAGACTTAATAGTTCCTTCGTTGAAATGCTAGACCCAAAGGGCCAAAAGTTTAAACAAACGCCCATTTCTATTAATTGAAAATGGTTGTTTTTTTTTCAAAGGAAAATGGTTGTTCTTTTTTTTTTTCGAAGGAAAATAGTTTTAAATTAGGGTGTAAATAAAAACAAAGGTTCTACTAAAAAAAAAACAAAGGTTGAGTTGGCCAGTGAATTCTAGCCTTTCCACCAAACACCTTAAGGCCTTTCAAGCTACAGTTGCTTAGGCTTTTTGGATATCAACCGGTCTTCAGCTTCATGCATCTTCAAAACATGCTCTGGCATCAACTACACACTAATCTGGGTTAATACACAGATGACACTTCAGCTACTATATTTCTCTGTCCCAATTAGAGATTATAAAATCTACGGTGAAAAATAATAGTTCTCTCATCTAAGAAATTGTATTGAGTTTCTTGCATGCTGATTGCAGCAGAGTTATAAAACTAATTTGCAAAGGGAAATATATACAGCCGAATTGAGCATATATATATATATATATATATGGTGAGGTCAGCTTGACGATTGGCTGCCAAAGATAGTTGAACAAGCTTGAGACGAAAGAAAGGGGAAAGAGGGAAGAAAGAGGAAAGATAGAAAAGCACATATTCTGGTTGTGTGGGGTGATTTTTGTGTGTGACAGGGGAGAGCATCATCTCCATGGAAATTGGAGAATCCATAACTATAAGGCAATAAGTGACGACGTGTACCACTGACAATATTCATGCATATTCATGCATACATTTTCAAAAGATAAATGATATATATTTATAAAAAGAATTACATAAAAATAAATTTATAAATTTTTCTATTTTAACATGATACGTTAAATTATAAATTTATTTTTATTATAAAATAAATATAATGTCCAACATCTAATTACATTAATTTTTAAATTTATTTTTATAAAATCAGTTAAATTTTTTTTTTCTAAAATAAATATGATAATATAAGAGTTTGGATTGCTGAGTTGGATCCACGGTGCTCAAACTCCATCGGGCTATAGCCATAGAGAAAGCAATTCGAGCTTCACGCGCGTACGTTTCGTTGGGTTCAAGTAAAAATATTTGGTCCAAAACGTCGCATATCTCAAAATTTAGGAAAAGTTGCTTTTTAATCATAATTAATTAGAATATGCAATCGCATCATCGTTTTTTTATTCATCTAAGCGTCACAATTTGACGAATAAAAAATTCTAAATTTGCTTTAAATTTTGGTGTAAAATTTAAAAATTTTAAATCTCATCAAATTATAAAAAAGAGTGATAGTTTAAGAAATTAATTTAACATATTTGTTGTGTGAACGCAATTAACAATTGGACATCAATCATCAATTGGCGAGGTTAGTTAAATTGAGATGATTTAGGATTTGAACTTAAAAAAAGATTGCTTAATTTCTAGATCAAGTACTTAAATCTTTACGTTATAGAAGTGGTCATGAAATAGAGAAGTCGCACTGACATGATCTTCAGTACGTACATGTCAGCGTGCATGGAGATCTGATGAATTACTTCACACGATAGTGATCACCGGGATATAATTGGATCATTGTTCTGAGAAGCTCTAATTAATTGGTAATTCCATACCTTTTTTTTTTTTTAAAAAGACTTCATTTCATTAATGAATTCTAAACTTACAAATGTGACTTATCAATACAGGAGAAACCCAGATTACAAGTCAACCTACGCATCTGCTCTGAAGCACCCCATACATAAATTTCTCTATGACGGACTTTGTTTTAACTTCTATAACTCTCTCTAACCAAACTAAGTTTGTCAGAGAGAGTCACACTCTGTAAAATACAGAGCCTAAACAACTTCTTTTCAAAAGAAAAGAAACTCTATCACCTCCCGTCCTCCCTAGGAGGAGGAGTCCTACCACACCGTCTCCTCCCAAAGGAGGAACGGGACTCGACTGCTATGGACTCCATGAGAGTCTAATAGCCTATTTCTATTATTAATGCAGAAAACCAAATACAGACAGAAAAGCAAATAAATCAACTCAACAAAATAACACTGCAACAACCACTAAACAGAGCTCATCGGAGGCGCATGAACCAAAATACAACCACAAACCAAAGCAAACACACAACGAAACAGAACCCAATAACAGACGAAACCAAACAGGATCGGGGGTGGCGCGTGGGGGGCACGCGCCACACTGGGGAGAAGCCAAACGGCCGGTCAAGACAGTGCCGGTATACTGGACCCTGAGCTGCCGCACATGGCTCCGACACGGTGTGATACGCGGTGGCTCGCGTATGCCATGCGTTCTCTGTAGTCCGCGCGTGGGAGCGACACACCGCTCTATATGGCGCCCAAAGCGAGAGGCTGCATGATCGGCGGACGAGGGATCTCCCGGTGGTACGCGTGAAGGAGAAAATCCACCGAAAGAGCTCAGATCGACTCCCCCATTATTCGGCCGAAACCTGAAAAATCAAAAAAACACCAAAATAAACCGTAATAAACCTTCAGAGACAACGGTAGAGAGGGAGGAAAGGAGGGGGGATGAGGAAGCCGAAGCTTCCCCTCCCCCCTCCGCTAAGATCGGCCGCTAGGGTTTTTTTAGAAGAGTTTTCGTGCGAGGAGCAGAGAGAACTTTTTTTTTTTTAGGAATTTCTGTGAACTTTTTTGGTAATTCCATACCTCAATCATTAGCAATTTAACAAACGCAATGAGCACTATACTACAAAAGTATCAGAGACAAATGTCACCAAATGCCACCCACGACCCAGCTATTACATGCATTCAAAAGCTAGCAAAGGCACCACTTAGCACCCATGCCACCCACGACCTTTTTCTTTATGCCGAGCGATGAGTGGACATTATAAATCCAATTCAAAACCTTCCCATTTTTACTTTTAGTTCTACAACCATGTACAGTGACCGATCATTTCTTTATTTCTTTATTTATTTTTTATTGATATTGGTGTCCGAAAACAACATCCCAACTAATTTTAAGATATACAAGTTATGACAAAGAGTTTTCTAAAGAAATTCAAGAAAAAAAAATCTTCCAATCTAATAATCTATAAAACTTATTTGTATTTAGGAAGTTGTTAATTTAGACTTTAGAAAAAGCATACCACCAAAACTTTACCACGAGGCCTTTTTAGTTTCTCTCATAAATGAAACCCTCTTTTTAAGTTACCTATTTTCCTTTCCTTACTTGCGTTCGAGTGCAAAAGTTGTTGAAAAGTCACAAAATCCCACGATTTCTTTCTTCTCATGCAACTGACGCATCGGTTAAAAGCTCACATCAGGTTTTAGAATAATTTTAAAAAGTAATTATAAAAAAACAAATTTAAAATAATTGGACGTGACCAGTTACTTGTACCGGGAATATCACTCCATTGGGGTGTGTGTGGTCATTCCCACACGAATGACCACATGAATCATATTGGCTTGAGCCTATGAGCGATTACCCTAGCCTAGGGCTGTTCACCGACCTGACCTGGTCCAAAAAACAAAGTTCCGACCCGACCCGAAATTGTTTCTATGCCGATCCGTTTGTTAACCGATTACTCGATTCTTCTTCTTCCTTCCTTTATTTTTTTTTAATTTTTCATAGAGATTTCGCTCACTATCCTATTTCCAAATCACATTCAAAATTCAAATCCACGCAATAATCATCTTAAAATCGAAATCGAATGGAACCCAAAAAAATGAAAGAAAATGAAATAAGATAAGAAAGAAAATGGAACCAGAAGAATAGCCCAGAAAAATAAAATAAGAAAGACTTTTCTTGAGAAAGCAAGCTTGGCTGTGTTGAGAGAGAGAGAGAGAGCGAGTTCCAGTTACTTTACTCAGTAGTTTTCTCAGCCGTAGGTTCATAACCATTGTTTGGCCCATAATGTAAAAAGAAAATCCTATGGAAGCACCTAAGTTTTTCCAAAGCGTGGGATTTTCCTCACAATATGTGCCCGAAAAGCATCACTCAACAAATAATAAAACTGCCGACGCCGGCTGAGACCATTTCATTGTAGAGGACCTCATCGATTTTTTCAAAAAAGACGCTGTCATTACTGACGGTACCATCGACAAGGTCGCTGGAAAGTGGAAACTCTATCAAATCCTCTGCTGGAAACCTAACTTTCTAAAACAGATGAACGGGGCTGAAATTGAAATCAAATAAGTTTAAACCGGTAACAGGTAATACCTGTTTCCCATTTTAACTGCAAACGGGTCGCGTTTTCGGGTCGGGTAAATTCGGAAGAAAGTGTCGGGTCGGATTTACGGGTTTTTTGTTCAGCCATACCCTAGCCTCGATCGATCATCCACCTTTTAATTTGTTATGTGTTTTAGCTAAGTTTTTATTTATTTATTTTTTAAAATTTTTTTTTATAAGGGAGTATTGGGTGGTTCGGATTCATATTTTTTATTTAAAAAACCGAATTATATGTCATCAAGCCGTCAGGCTTTTTGCTACTTTTTTTTTTTAAATTGACGTTATAACATTAATGTTATATTATTAGTTAATATAGTAGACGAATAATGCTGTTTCTTTTTTTAGTAGACGAATATATTATTAGTTATATTTTTAAAAAATGCTAGTCTTACTGCTCACAGCTCTCGTTGAGAGCTACTGTTCCTTTTTTTTTTGTAATTAAGAAAGTGTTTTGTAATGATTTTGTGAATTTTTAAAAATATATATTAAAAAATGTTAAAAAAATACATGTGAAAGAAAAAAAAACACAATAAAATAACTAACGGTGACTTTTAACGGAGGCTGGGAGTGGTGGGGGTGGGCATAGAAGCGTCCATAGTAGACACGGTAAGTTTTATAAAAACCTTGACAATAAATTAATGTTGTAATATGTCCAACATTACTTGTTTTTTTCTCTGTCCACTTTTATGTAAAATTGCTTGACCAATGGTGGTTTTGTCTAGAGAAGTGGTCCTATTTTGCTTTTAATTTTTAAAGTTTGGAGTGGCCCTGGGGGATTTTGTTCGTTCCTAGCTAGGTCGTCTTAAACAAAGGCGATGGGATAAGGTTTTGCCCACTCCTCGAGTGCCTGATCTCATGCCTCATCTAGTGGTATATAGGACTAAACTTACATGCGCACATGATAGACGTTCTATGCTTTGTTGACATCAGACAGCGCATGCATGGGACAAGTATCTATGCCGAGTCAGGACTAATCAAGTGTGTTTGTGTGTGTGTTTAGTTAAATATCTATAGATCACGGAATCAATCAAAACCATTTGCGACCTAATGTAAGAAAGGAATTAGGATACCACTAGTACTTGTTTCAAATGCACATGTGAGTTCTACAAATAATGCATTGATTCGAAGGTGCCGGGCCCCCTTGGAAGTGCATGCATTGATTCGACTGATCATCGTGCATGCACACAGACTGGCTCACTTAAGGGTAGTGCCGATGTAGTCATGTGCAAAAGAGAAATCGGAGACGACCGGATTGCAATTAACAGTTGTATGCTCAATATTTCCATGTCTTATAGCTAAGGAAAATGCTTGATCCTCCCTATGATGGTCCCAATTCCTTTTTTTTTTTTTTTTAACTTAATGATTGAGTATGTGTTTTTAAATGATGTTGTCATTTTTTTTAAATATTTAACAATATTAAAAAATATATGAAGAAAAAAGCAAAAAAATTAAAAATTAAATAACCTTATTAGAGGGCAGTTTGAAGATCCACTGTCGGTGAATCTAGCACTGCCCTATATTTAATAATGTCTCATCGTATCAGGACGAGTGCATATTGTTGATTTTGTGAGTAGACAGGCAAAGAGCAATTGAAGGACTCGATCCAAGAAAAATTAGATTAGTTTGAATTCAAAAATAAGTTGAGACAGTCTGTAAATAATATAATAAAATATTATTAAAATATTATTTTTTAATATTATTATTATTTTTAAATTTAAAAAAATTAAATTATTTGTTTTATTTTGTGTAAAAATTTTAAAAAAATTATAATAATAAAATAAGATAAATTGAAAGTGAGTTTTGAATCCAAATCATTCTTAAAATTAAAAATAAAAAATGGATCGATTAAGAAGCTTACCTACGAAGACAAAGAAAAAGTGATATCCTGTAGCAAAAAACTTATGCTTGAAAGTTAGAAAGCAAATAGGATAAGGACACGATCCACGGCAAGGAAACGCATAAAGTGAAACGGTAGCCCCAAAGCAACAACAAAACCAGCGTCAATTAAACTAACAGGTATTAGAGTCAGAACATAACGGCTAGCAAGATGATCTACACCACATTGTTTAATCTTATATCTAAGGTCTTGTTTGTTTTTAGAGATGAGATGAGATGAAATTAGTTGAGTTGAGTTAAATTGTTTATTTTATTTTATATTAAAATTTGAGAAAGTTGTAATGATTAGGTGAGAGAAGATGAGATGAATTTAAAAAAATTGAATTATTTATTTTATTTTGTATTGGAATTGGAATTGAGAAAAGTGTAATGATGAAATTGAGATGAGATAAGATGTTTTTTAAAAATAAACGAGGCCTAAATTTCACAACAGCTTTAAAATATGCCATAATTTTGAAAACACAATTATTATTTCAATTATCGCGATGATAGCCTTCTACCTTTAAAATTATTCTATTACTATTTAGACGATAAATTGTAAGAAGATGAAATCGGTGAGGTCTTTATTTCATCGCGCACCATCCACCATCAATCCCGAGTACTCCAGCCACGAGCTTTTACGCTTAACCGTGAGGTAGCCGCCGCCACCCACCATGCATCTCCACTTCACCTCATCGTGTATGTACGCACTGAACGTGCCCCATCCAACAATTAATTAAAGTCCTTTGGGCACTGCTATTATTGTCCTACTGTCTACGCCAGCTCAATTCTTGCAATTTTGTTGTCGGAAGCCAAGCCTCTCGTTTTTCAAGTCGTATTCCACGTAGAAATTCTGCTGCTGGAAATTACCAAATATTATGGCCGGCCCACCCGTCGAGCCCAAACCGGAAGAATTGTCGGTGACAATGGTCAGGCACACGACACTTAAATTACCGGCTAACGCAAAATAATTCACAGCGGGCAAGGCCAACTTTGCACCACCTTTAAATTGGAAGGTTAATTCCGGAATGTTGACCGTATTCGGATTGAAAATATTGAAACACGGCTCTAGACCGGACCTGGCTTCAATGTCAACAGCTCTAGAATAGTTAGCCATCTGAATCTCAAACTCTTTCGCCACGGCTTCGAAGGCCGGCCTTTCCATGAAGGTGTAGGTCGACCCAGAGTCCACTATGGTCCCACCGTGACCGTCAGCCCCGGGCACCAAATATTTGTACGGGATCTTTGCGGTCCTCTCTCCCACCATGACTTTACGAAGGCTTACGTAATAGAATTCGCGGTATGCAGTGTTATTGGTAACGGGATTTTTTCGGAACGGCGTGTAGCTAAGGCCCGGGGTCTTGGCGGAACTGGACCCACTGTACAAAACAAGGTCACTGCTCTCCGTGGTATCGTCGAAACGACGGGACTGTAGACAGTAGGAGAATTTGCTGACACCCAATTGTGAGGGCAAAGATTCGGGACCGCGACCAAACCCGGCAATGCCGGCAGGTTGACGGGTCGAGAAAATGGAGCACCCGACAAGAAAATCGGGGAAAGTTTTCTTGGAGAAATCCAGGGTCTCGGAGAGTAATAATCCGACGGTTGACCCTGAACCGTATTGAATTATGTACGGAGGGCAACTCTGCGAACAATTCTGTGAAGCTGGGTTGCAGTCTTGGCACCGAGACTGGACATCCGAGCCAGCAATCCAGGTACATTTGGGGTTTTTGCAACCCAGAATCTTCGAAGAAGATGATAATTTTGGAATGAATTTTGGGGTTTTTTTTGGGTATACGTTAGGGAAGTCGCAATTGGAGCAGAGATAGCGGGAGGTGCAGGGGAACCAGACGAGGCTACTGCCAGTGTCCAAAACAAAAGTTATGGTTTGCGGGGGTGTGCCAAAGCCGAGGGAGATGGAGTAGCCTCCGTAGCTGTGAGGTAATACGTGGGTTTTGGCAAGAGGAGTATCGGGTTTTGGGCGCTTGAGATGGCGAGCTCTGCTTAGAGAAGCAGAGACGAGGGAATTGAGGGTCTTGATCGGATCTGAGGATGGATTTTTGTAGGAAAAGGGTGAGAGGGGAATGGTGAGGGTGGTGATTTCGGGACTGGGAGCTACAGAGGATGAAGATGAAGCTGAGAAGGAAAGAGAGAAGACAAAGATGAGAGAGAGAAGAGACGAAGCCGCCATGGTCGAGTTTGGTGGTTTCTCCCTTGTGGGCAGCGAGTGTGAGGGTGGCGTACTGTGAATGCGTGGGGCGGATTTGAGGATGGTCTTGGAGCTGTTCGGTGTCGTTTATAGACTTTTTGGAGAAGGGAGGGGGTGGACGCCAACGGTCGGCAGTAGAATCAAGTTCGATTTAGGCGATATAACTACCATTGAAGTGAGCGGAATTAACCAAATATGCCATTATGCGAATAAGTCAACTTTCTTTTGTTCTTTTTACTTTGGAGAGAGGATAAAAAAAAAAAAGCAACAAACGAAACTACACCACTATTTTGATCTTTATCTGTTACTTTTTCTTTGTAAAATTAGTGATTAGTGTAATAGAAAGTTAGACACTACAGCTCCATACATTGCATACAATTCAATAATTCTTGAGTTTGTAAAATTCCTATTATGTTTTTTTATTATTATTAAACACTTACTTCTTCATTGATGATTGGTACAATAACTACAACAATTTGGAGTTACCTCCATTTCAACTAGATTATCTGTTACAAATAAGGCTTCTTTACCTAAGTTATGGCCAATAGAATTGTCATCACAAGGTATGTAACAAATTTTATATTCTTTGCAAGTAGCCATTGTTTGTTTGATTTCTGAGATGATCATATCGAGATAACTTCTATTTTGCTTTATCTGTTGGACTTCTTTAACCACTGTTTGAGAGTCGCCCTCCAAAATTGCCTTGCTTATTCCCAATTCTAGACCAAAAATGGCAGCTCTAAGTGCTGTTGTTAGGGGTGGCAATATGTGACACGACCCGTTAACCCAACACGAACATGACACGATAAAAGCGGGTTAGAGTTTAGCTTTAACGCGTTCGGGTCAAAACGAGTTGACCCGTTAAGACACGATTGCTTAACGGGTTGATAACGGGTCAACCCGTTAAAAAAGTTGAAATTACAATTATACCCTTATATCTAAAAATAAAATTGTTGAAATTTTAATTTCGATATTTTTCTTCTTTAGAATTGTAATTTTGGACTTGTGATTAGTTTTATATTTTTTATAGATAATTATGCTAAATTTAATTAGGTCACACGGGTTAATTTCAGATTTGAAACCATTTACATAAATGGGTCAAAACGGGTTGACACGACACGACACGACCCGTTATGTTAACGGGTTGGGTTAGGGTTTGAGATTTTGACACGATAAACTTAACGGGTCGGGTTAGGGTTGACCTATATGGTATAATATATATGTTTTGACACGACACGAACACGACCCGTTAACACGATTTGACACCCCTAGCTGTTGTGGCTTCTGCTAGTGGTGGATCAAGAAATATATTAAGTGTTTTTCTCAAGGTGACCAAAAAGTTTCATTCTTCATCTCTTACTGTCACACATATACCTATTATACAGAGTTTCTTGTTAACTACCACTACAAGAGATAATACTTTTTTCAGCAATTATTTTCGTTGGGAAAAGTCCTAAAATCGTCGCCATTGACTGTTTCCAGCAATTTATAAATTGCGGCATGTTCGCCGATATTATAGCTCCACTTCTGATCTACCCCAAGGGAAGCCAAAAATCGCTGCTAAAAGTTATTTATTCCTGCAATTTTTTTTCATCTCAAATTCCAAATAAAACGCTGCACATACCCATTCAGTTTGACCATTAAATTGCTAAGAAAATTTTTTGTAGCGAATTATAGTCGTTGCAAAAAGTCAATAAATCGCCACTAATGCTATGATCGATTCCAACGGCTTAATTAAATCGCTGCAAACATTTTTTGCGACGAATCCTAGTCGCCGCAATTATTTGCAACGATATTTTGTCACCAGAAATAAGTTTATTTCACAAAATAAACAAAAAAATTCACAAAATTAATCCTAATGAACTATTCCCAAGCTATATTTCATATTAGAGACCATTATACATAATATATGTATATATAAATGTAGATATAATTAATATATGAACTAAACCCTAAAGCTAGAAATACATTCTCATCTCCACTAGTTTAACACATAGTCATAAAGGGTTAATACATTCTCATCTCCACTAGTTTAATACATTCTCATCTCATCAAATAAGCAACTTAGCCCCTGTAAGCAAGAAGAAGACAGGAAAATACCACACAAGTAAAGACAATCTAGATAAATAGTATGGATTATTTATAAAGAGCCTCTTGTAAAACAAATACATGAATTTATTCTCCAAGGAAAAAATGATTTGATATAGTGCAGAAATAAAACTATATGGCACATACAAAGAAGTGACCTAAATCAAAAACATTGTTTCTGCACCTACAGCAACACAGGAACTCATTCAATAACAGAAGAAAAAACTAAGTGAAACTAGCCCAACAATAAAGGCACAATCATCAACTTGGCATGAAAGAAAAAAAGTATCCAAGCATAAGAAAGTGCCAATGGCCTTTGGGCAAAATGGCACCTCCAGCTTCATAAGCATGTGGTGCTGGTGGAGTAAAGAGTTCAAAATTCATGTTCCCATGGGTATGCAAGTAAATTACAAGGTTAAGCCAAAAAAAAAAAATTATACAACAATAGCAGTAAGCAAGAGACATGTTATATAGGACAACTAGCATGTGGTAACTTTAGTAGAGAAAAAGAAGTAGCCTGTAATGATTGATAATCAAGTACTGCAAATTATCTTCTAACCAACTTGCACAAAAAATAACAAGATGCCGCACTACGTATAAGCAAAATATTTCCTCCATGGCCATTTATAAGCAAAACGCCTCAAAGAAGTTTGAAAATACCTATTAGTTCCCACCTCACTAACATCTCAATTTTTCTTTTATCGAGAAATAAGATTTTATTGATCATAAGAATAGGTAAACAACTCAAATCTCTTGTAGAAATTAATTTTTTGTACAAGTACAACTTGGACAAAAAAAGTGCACTCAATGGATATAAGATACACTCTTTTCCAATATAAAAAAAAAAAAAAAAAAAAAGTGATACCTCCTCAAAATTGATAACAAGTCACATAAATCTACTCAAGTAATTGCCTAATGATCAAGATATAATATTGAGCTCAATTAATTTACCTGGGAGCCCTAGCCAATAACACCAATCTGCTTAATCCCCTTGAACGCATTCGGCAGCAAAGGGAATAAATCCCTCCCTCCTCTCACAATATACTGCATTAACAATTATATAGCACTAAACTATCATTCACCGTTCTATTTTGTGAATATATAAAAAGTAAAATTATCATTCACCACTAAAATAGAGAATCCTATACATTCATGCACTCGTAGCCACATATATAAATAGATGTCTCTGCTGCAAAACATAATCGAGTTTTTATAATTTTAATTTACATCCCTCGTACTCTATCGATACATCCAACGGACCAACAATCTTATCAAGTCAAGAAAATTTTCTCCCAAAGATATTTTTTTTTCTATTAGTATGGTAATCTCCTCTAAGAAAATGAATAATTCCAAGAAAATATAAGCAAGATAGAAAATGCAATGGGGAAGAAATTTACTAACCTCTACTGATTTAACACGTAAAAATGAGGCTTAAACATCATTATAAAGTGATTCAAATCTAGGAAGAAGTAGAGCTAAAACTATAGCAAAATTTTTTGTAGAAATTGTACACATCTTGGTTTCCTCTCTTTATAAGAAAACAGATGAGAAAATCATCTCATCTCTTCAAGCTGTAGGTTACCTAATAAATTAAGACATATAATCACACAGAGGCTACCTAATAAGTTATAATTTTGGAACAAACCACATAAATCGGACATCCTCTATCAAAATCTGACTAGGAAAATCTCTTCATAAATTATCCAAGATATACATGAAAAAAAAATCTCCATATCAACATTAGTTGTATCTGTCCTGAAACCCAATGCCAATAAAAAAGAGGCTTGGCATACCGACGGGAATTACTGAGTAATGGCACGAGCTCATGCTTCTACTTTCTTTTATGTTGTACTTATAGGATGAGAAGCAATATACACTTCAATATTTTTTATAGGTAGATGAGAAACAACATAACACCACACATGACCATTATTAGGCGGGAAGGGATTTAAATAAAGTTTTTGACCTATAACACCAAGAGCAAAAACTAAACATGTAAACAAACAAATACTAATTCAGAACAGTCATCGGTGTCCAGAAAAGGTGCAAAAGCCGAGGACACCATTTACCATGGTTACAAGTTCTACTAGCCTGAATGGGGAGCTTTTAGAGACCGTGCACAACCTGACATTTGTATATAGGTTCCCAATATCCGAACACTATTTAGGAAAAAAAGGTCGCATATTCCTTTTAAGCCAAGAGATACATACAGGGATAATCTTCCCCCCTCCACTATCTCAATTCCATATTTCACCGCATGTTTTCCCTGTGACGCACATACCGAGTTCTGTCATTGTATCTTGGTCTGTCTTGAGCTCTTTGTGGCTGTGGCTCCACGCTCCTTTGTCTTTCAGGAGACCTCTGAACAATCTCTCCATTCACGAACAATTCAGCTGCAACAAGCCAAAAGGATTGCAAAATTGTGATTATCAAATCATTGCTACCTTTCCAAGACAAGGCAAAACTTTGACACAAAATTAAGGAAAATATAGCTCAGAATTGTTATGATACATAGATAAAAATAAGAAAAATTGCTACTAGGCACTGACTAGTTTATAATTTCGACTTCAAAGCGTAAAAACTGTCAAAGTAATACAAGGGTAAATCCCAAGATCGAATTCACAGGGACAATGAGAATTAACCAAACTTTTCAGATTTGCAAGATAACGTTTATGGTAACAAGAAATTTCAAAAAGATGAGAAAGTATTAAACTAAAAGATCTAACAATGAACACACAAAAAAAAAATATGAAATGGGAAATGAATTTCAAAGGTCCTCCAATAACTATATCAATACCAAAATGGGGGCTGTTTTGGAAGTTCAAGCACAAGTAATGCTGAAAATAAATGTGCATCTATGTTTCTAAAATTACCAAGAACCAAGGGGTTTAGAGGAAAAGTATAGAAATTTAGTTAAACTTGTAAGAAACAATAAAACAAACACTTGTGATGCAATTTTCACCCACTGATTTGGTGATGGATTTACTTCTCTTTTCATCTTCTCTCAATCATTCTCTCATTCCTAGAAATCATGGTTAGATAATATAGCAATGAACCACAGATTTCAGCCTAATAAAACTACTTGACAGATTATATATCAACTGTAAAATAGTGAAAGAAAACCATCAAAACCTTGCTACTCGTTCAAGAATCAATTATGCCTTTACGTCTACAACTGAGCTAAACCAAGAACAAAGAACTTCAATATTTTCTAAATGCAAATTGAAATATAGTCCAACAAGTTAATCATCAAAACCACATAGCATTGAAGAAAATCCAACCCAAAACAGTCATGGGTTACTCCTTGAATTCCAAGTTAAAAATCTAGCCTATCATCTCAAAATTAATAAAGATGCCCAAAAGGTTGTATCCTAACATTTGAAGTTTCTTTCTAAAATAAAATTTCAGAAGAGGAAACAAAGTGTTGCTCCCTACTATGCCCAAAACTGGCCGAACCCAAGAAAAGAAAACTGCAGAAAAATAAAATCCAAATAACAGAACTGCCCCTTCCACCGAAAATAGGAAATATATATTGGTCTATGTTTGTTGTACGCCCCTCTCTACTCCAGCTGCTCGCGCGAGACATCACCAACTCAAAGATAAATTAAAATCTGCGGCTCCACTTCTCTCCTTGAGGCCACGTTCTGTAGCTACGTGTGAGAATCTACTACTGTGTTTTCTGGTCTGCTGTTGTGTTTTCTGGTGCGATCTACTATGTTTTCTGGCCTGCTGTTGTGATTTCTGGTGCGAAATGCACGATCTCCTTCCAGCCCCTGCAGTCCTGGGTGAGTGAGTTTCCAACTTGAGGTCAGCTGCTGCCCACGTGAGTGCTAACCAACCCAGTGAAACCGAAGCTTCTTCCGCGTGGATCTGCTGCAATGTTTTCTGCACTTGAAGCTACGTTCTTTCCACTCGAGTGCCTTCCCTTTTGATTTCCAACATGTAGCCTGTAGATGCTCTGCTACAAGGATCACTCTCTGCTCCACGTCTTGCTTGAGGCCACATTCTGCAGGTGCGTGTGTCTGCTACGTGTGACATTGCCAACCGACAAGAAAAATAAACCAAGCGTGAATCTGCTACTGCTTGTCCTGCGCACTAATGGTTGCTGGTTTCATGTTCTGCACATTTTCATCATTTCCGCAGCTTTGTTCCTAGTGGGTCAAGTCCTCTGCATGTGCGTGAGTGCTGTTACTTTCTGCTCTTGTAAGGCCACGATCCACTTTGATTTCCCATGTCCTGCATAGCTGTCCACATGTGTCTCTGCCCTGTCCGTAACTTCCATTTCGTGCCAGCCTTTGCTTCTCACATGCTTGAGTTTGCCTTTAATTCCAGTGCACTCCAGCATGTAGCAAGCCCATACATGCCCCTGCACTTTTCATTTCCTTTGCACATATCCAACGCACTTCACACGGGACGGGCATCTCGGCAAGGGTTAGGAAATAATTGTTGTATGGTTATTTTATTTTTCCTTTCCAAAGATGCCCTACAAAAATTAAGATTAAGTATTCACAATGAGGGGTAAAACTGAGATATTAATTCTGATGTCATTTTACAAGCTGCATTATAAATCATTTTAAGTGCAAAATATCAGAATTTATCAATGAATCAAGTACTAAAAATTACTGCATAATTAAGTGCTTAATTCATTTTTTAGTGAAACAATTTATTCAATTTAGCAACCTAATCATACAATTTGTGACACTTTATCAGGCACTACTAAAAAAAAGTGATACTTTAAATTGTAAAATTGCTGCAAATGTTTTAAAGCAAACAAACTTGCAAAAAAATGCATCACATTCTTCTGTAGATGAACTACACATGAGAACAAGAGCTTTTATCAACTAAACGGGGATGCCATCAATAAACCAATGAATTTCATTTTTATTGCTGCTGATCATCAATCTCTCCAGCACGAGAGCAAAAAAATACAATCAATGTCTTATCTCTACTAATTCTGTGACTCTACAGCATGTGAAAATCGCAGAAAAGGATTAGAGAGAACTTCAATGTGAGTCCATTAGCATTCAAAGCTAGACATTACCACTTAAGAGGCTATTAGCTTTGCCAAGATGGACTGCTGATAGTAAAATATTTCAAAATTACACTAGCCATTGCTAACAACATGCTTGCCATGAAATATTGTGACGTTATTCACCCAAATTATGCATAATTTATGCTTATTTCTAACTTTCCTGCACTTGGCTACACACCCAACTAAACAAGAATTAGAAGAAAAAAATGTAAGAATAGATGAGGTTGGAAGACATCATGATAGAATTTGTGGTAGAAAATTTCAGAAGTTGGAAGTGTGTTGTTGCTATCTTTCTAGGTGCTGAACGTGAACTAAGAGAGGAAAAAATGAAGTTTTAAACTAACCTAAACTTAGTCATCTAGCAAATGAAATTTAAGCCAAAGTTCTTGCCTTATATAGTGAAGATATAAGCTAAAAATGAAGGTAAAATTGCTGCAGCACAAGTAGCAAACATCAGGAATTGTTTGATGTACTTTGAACTCTAACAGGTGGGTTTAAATTTAAAGAGAGATCCAAAATCCATAGGACTATCGATAATTATCCATAAGACTTGCAGCCACCAATCTACAAATATATAGATTAAACAAAAGCATAAAGCATAAGTAGACTAAAAATCCAAGATTTCCAAACTTATATCAAAAGATTTGTAGAGGATTAAAAACAATTATTTATATATTTCCTATACAATTGACTATCGATTTTTACCAAGAACCTGACTATCGATTGGCAAGTCCATTGTGCATTCACTACTAAGCTTAGTAGCAGAAAATGCAAAAGAGGTTCAATTTAATCAATAAACTGCTTAGATTTCCTTAACCATTTGAATATAATGTTAATCTACCTCACAAATTGTAAAGATGATGGATTTCATAATGTTCCTATACAAAAAGCAAGAAACAATTATGAAGTAATTAAAGTGAAAAATAAAAAGAAGTAAGAGTTGACATGTTGTTGAAGAGTCAATTAGAATAACCTGATGAGCATTGTAAAACTATATTGTTATCGGTATCTACTATGGATTTGTTCTGTTTAGGGCTCAAGCATCTTAATAGCAACAACAATTCTCAATTCCAACTCCACTCATCGAGAAGGTGAAGCCTATAGGAGTCAACTGCATCAAAGACTCAGTAAGGGACAAAAAGGTCCTAAACACAACAAAAAAAAAAAGGAAAAAAAACGTAGAGAGAACCAAGAGAGACAAAATTGCTGACGAGAGACATGAATTCAAATAGCCAATCAAAGATAACAACCCCAGAAGAACATCATGCAAAAGAATTAATCAACTGGATCTCGAAAAATCGAGATCCGGTTTCGGGGTTGAAAAATCTGAACCTATCTGGTCCGGATATGGGTTACAAACGCAGGTACTGGGTGTACTCGGGTTTGTAACCCGGTACCCAGGTCTTTTTACACTTCCTAAAAGAAACCCCCCCGAGTCTCACTCACTCTCTTTCTCTCTCTCTCTCTCTCTCTCTCTCTCTCTCTCATTACGCTTGCTAAAGAAAGTAGAAACCCTAAGTCCGTGCCTTCTCGCCACGACTCTATCGCCGCCGCCGCATCTTTATGCTGTCGGCCTTTCCTTAAGTCCTTGCCTCCATCGTGACCCCATGAGTCTCTCTCTCTCTCTCTCTCTCGATGTCTGGGTTTCACTTTCCAAAAAAGAAAAGTATCGTTTTTGCATATATATGACCTGGTAGCTCCAAGATAAAAATTGTTGTTCACAATCGTTATTCAAGGACTCGGCTTGATTTGGGTTTGGGTTGAACATTATTTGAGTATCTTTTGTTGTCTAATGGATGATGCTTCCTCTAAAATATGGGTTTTAAGTCACTAGGTTGCATACTGTAGATTTAAATAGAAATTTTGTCCTCCATTCATTTGATTTTGAGGTCTCTTTTTCTTGGCTTGTTACATTAGCCGCTAGTGGCTTTAAGCTTTAAACTCCCATGCAATGTCATAATACTCTCACCATGATCATAGTTAAAATATATAAAATAAGAAGGAGTTTGTCAAATGCTTGACAAGCTGCTACATTAGCTTTACCCTTGAGTGGAGTAAGTAAATGACTTCTCATGACGTTGCTTGGGAAAAAAATATACAAAAAAACATAACCTATTTATTTCTTAAAAAATGCATTTATTTTTGTATATATATGTGGAGTACTTGAAAACATGCACATATAATATATATGTTTGCTAGAGTCAGATTTAAAATATGAAATGGAATTTTGTTTGTCAACTAATAATATAATATATTACTCTTATACTAGCTAGCTAGCACACAAATATACTCTATATATGCAACAAATGCATGGGATAAATTAAGTAGATATTATCAGAGGTCCGTCATTTGAGTAAGTAAATGGAGTAAGTAGATATTTTAATAGTGGACTCTAATTTTTTTTCCAAGAGAATACCATGCACAATATTCTAAGAATGTTAAATGTATTTGAGGAACATAAATTGGCTAGTTATTTATTTCATTTAAGCACATACCATTTTTCTACCTAATTAGAACTTTCTTCATGCAATATAGGTCTCTGCATCTTTTATGTAAATAGGTGTATACTGTTTGTGTTGGGTAGTCCACTACTATTCAATATGAAATTTCAGTAAAGAGAACCAAAAATCTAAATCTATTGAGACTAGAGTTCATTATGTTGAGTGTTAATCGTTAGAATCCAGATTATATTAGTATTTGATTATTTATTATATTGTGTTTGGTATTTTTTATTACTCAATAATAGATGGAAGAAGATTCTGTGAATTCTAAAGTGCAACTTATTGACCACGATAACTTAAAAGCTCAGTGCAATTATTACACTAAGTTATATAGTTGTCACTACAAGAATGACACTTCATCTATGTTACATCACCTCTAGAATGCATGTGAAACTTCCCCTCTTAGACGTAAAGGAGTTGAAAAAAGTCATTCATCTAGTGTTAGGAGAGATGCAAAGGGAAGAGTGTGTAGCCCACAAGGTATAATGAAGTATGATGCAGAAAAACTTAGGGTGTCAACCGCTAAATTTTTTATTAGGTGTGAATTGCCTTTTAGGCTAGTGGAGGGTTTGTTGAGTTCGTGACTAATTTAGAGTCTCAATTTACTTTACCATCCCGAATCACTTTAAAAATGGATTGTATTAAGTTGTATAACGAATAGAATATACAATGAAAGAAATTATTGGATGGTCAAAGAATTTGTCTTACTACCGATACCTAGATATCGGTGCAAAATATGAACTACATGTGTATTATTGCACATTTTATTGATTGCAATTGGAGATTGTATAAAAAAATATTTTAAGTTTTGCCAAATTCCTGACTATAGGTGCGAAACTATTGGAAGGTTGTTAGACTTTAAATTGCATGAATGGGGTGTTGATAAAATTTTTACTATCACAATTGACAATACCTCCTTAAATGATATTGTTGTTGATTACATGAGGAGGAGAATAAAAGACAATGATTGTACTATATTGGGTGGTGAATTTCTTCACATACGATGTGTTGCCCATATATTGAATCTGATTGTTATGATGGCTTGAAAGATATTTATGAATTTGTTATGTGAAATCTTCGCCGTCAAGATTTGTCAAGTTCAAAGCTTGTGCGGCAAAGGAAAAGATCAGTGAGAGAATTATTTGCTTGGATGTTCCTACTAGATAAAACTTCACATATTTGATGTTGAGCACCACTGAAAAACATTAACATGCCTTTGAACAATATGTTTTTGTGGATAAACAATTCGTGAACCCCACTAGTGATGATTGAAAAAATGCACGAATTTTTGTATTGTCGCTGAAAACTTTTTATAAAGTTACATTGAACATTTCTAGTTCTTTATGTGTAACGACTAATGTATATTTTGAGCAATTTTGTATAATTGAAGATGCATTAAATGATATGTGCTTGAGTAGTGATATTATCACTAGTACTATGGACATAAATATGAGAAGTAAATATGACAATTATTGGGGTAACACAAATAGGTTCAACTTAATGATATATGTTGCTTTTATATTTGATCCACGATACAAAATGATGGCAATGAAGTTTTGGTTGCAAAAGTGCAAAGGGTATGAATTTGTGGATAAGATAAAAGACAAGGTTAAACAACTTTTAGGCCGCCTGATCAAGCAGTATAACACATTTCATGTGTCTAGTGGAGGGAGTTTTAATGTGGCTCAAGAGGGGCCAAACACTACTAGTGGGGAGAGTTCTAATGAGCCGACATCGCTTCCGTCTAAATGTAAGATCATGTTCACCAAATTCTTTAAGGAGCAGGGTGTTATGGAGTTTAGATCGGAGTTAGAGAGGTATTTGTCTGAAATGTGTGGAAATGACTCACTCAGTCTTGATATTTTAGATTGGTGGAGAGTTAATGTTACCAATTATCCTGTCCTTGCTGAGATAGCACATGATGTGTTAGCCATTCCCATTTTCACTGTTGTCTCGGAGTCTATATTCAGTAATGTAGGAAGCATGGAAGCATATTGGATACTTTTAGGAATTCATTGTCTCCAGAAACTGTCGAAATCCTCATTTGCACCCAAAATTGGTTAAAGACCAAACCTGTCAACATCTGAGAGTTGGAAGAATACGTACTATCGATATACCTTGAAGGTAAGTTTGAAACTTGAAATATTTTTTTAATATTTATCTATCTCGATTTATTATCTATCTAACTCAATTTTTACGATTTTTTTAGATGATCATCTAGTTTCATCTTTAACAGAGGCTGCTATGAATCTCTCTTCTCATTCATGCTGAAAAATATCTAGAGTAAGTGCTTTCTTCTTGCATAATCTAGAGGCTATAACTATTTATGATGTTTAGAAAATGATTATCATTGCTTCTATTTTGTTCTTTCCCGGATCTTGAATGCTGTTATTTCTTAGTTTTGCTACCTTTTGCCAACCTAACTTCTTAAAGCATCTTTTTATTAGTCAATCTTATAACATTTTGTTCTAGTATTTTCAATGAGAAGCCCTCTTGGTAGCCTTTGGACCTAGTTTGGTTATTAAGAGTTGTTAGCTCCAAATGCTCAAAGCCTTCTAATTAATAATGATGGAGACAGAGGTGGGGTTGAAGGAAAATGGACTTGTGAGAGGTTTGATTGAGAATCCATTCATGCATGAAACTGAGATGACATTGTCATTGTGGTTCTGTGCAAAGTTTTCCACTTCCTTTATAGCATCAAAGCCGATGTATGTTTATTTTCTAGTGCTCTTTTTGAGAGTTTGGAATTGGGACTTCTCCTCCTATGGAGAGTGAAGGAAACTTGGTGAGATTTTTGGGGTTTTATTTTTGTCATGTTTATGTACACCTATTATATTGCTTCTAGTTGGTACAGGTTGTAACAAATGCTCATTTCCCATATGGCTTGTAACAGCATCAAATACTAGTTTCTGATTCAGCCAAGAGAGCTTGTCAAAACCACTATCTTTTGATTGTTGGAAAAAGAGCTAATTGATGGAATTTTTTTTTATTTTTTGCAAATAATTTGTTGTGTATTAGAGTTTGATTAAAGCAATGTATGTGTTTTGTAATATTCTTAGCAAATTAGTTCAAACAATGTAATATGTAGTGGATTACATTGTGTATATCGCATGCATTTTACATGATGAATACTTTTTTTTTTTACATGCATTTAGTTAAAAAGTTAATCAATTGTTTATAGGCTTATGTTGTATTAAGAAGTATATATTGGTTTTCTATTGAGAATAGGATTTAAAATTTCAAATGGAGACAAAATTTTTGAAGTTTAATTAATAATAATAAACTTTTGTATTTAAAAAAGGGCGGGTTATACTCGGAACCCGGATTTCTAGGTTTCAAAAATACGGATTCACTTGGGTTCCAGCCCGGATTTGATTCGGGCCAACTCGATCCCGATTCCGATCCGGGTTTAAAATTTGAGTTCCGATCCAAGTATACCTAAGTTTTCAGGCTGGAACTTAGATGAATAGTACTAAAAACGATAATATAATGTAACTGAATTTAAAAATTATTTTGTTCCATTATTATTTTTCTAAATAAAATTATTTTTTCTCCAATATTTTATGACAACAATGGCGTGACAGCCACAGAAAAGAAAGCAATGATGATCACGCCTGCCCTGATCTACTATACGACCATGCTTCATCCTTACATACTCAATGGCTTGTATATCGGAAATCCCGCACTCCAGTCCTGACTGGGGAATACTTTTGAGTTGCTGATACCATTAGTAGGGGCGCTAACTGGTGGTGATGCATGGATCACAGCCTAGATCGATCAAGATATATGGGCTTAATCATTAATTAATTAATCAGATATGTCATCGGCATTAATTGAAAGTGGACCAACTTAGGCTAGGCTAGGCTAGGCTAGGCTAGGCCACCAGGCAGCCCATCTTGTGCAGCCTTTGGAAAATATCATAAATCGTATCTTAATCCACAAAACCAACTCGCATTGTTTAATCCTGTCCTATCCAACAGTCCAACTCGCAAATGTGCTAGCCACCAACCCTAGGCTGCAAAGATAAACCAGATCGAGCCTTTCATCAATGTTAATTAGGAATTTAGGAGGATGTACGTTGGTGCATATATATTTTAAGTCCGTTTGAAAAAGCCTTGGCCCATGTTGTGCCTTGAACCGCACGATTGGCACGACGCTCTAGCCAGTTGAGCTAATAGGCCCATTTCGAACGTGTCATCTACACCATGCATGTGGCAAAAGAAGATTGTTATTTATTAGTTTTTAAGAAATTCCTAGATGTAAAATAAAGTATCACAACTTATTTATCATTAACTATTTTGAAATTTTGACACAGTATCTAAGTGAATATCAAAATATTAATGATTAAAATGCTTATAAATATCACCTCTTTTTTTTTAATTTTATCTAGATACAAGATGAATATAAATGATAATCTTAGTATTGAATTTATCATTTCCAGTTCATAGTATATTAATATTATTTTGTATCAAAAAATTCAAATGAAAAACATTTTAAAATATGTAGTTTCAATTGGACGAAAATTGGGGAAGATATACATTTCGTGTGGGAAAAGAAAATAATAGACATTTATATTATAATTTTTTACCTAATTAGATTTTAAACGAAAATTAATTTTATAAAATAATTAATAAAAGTAACATCAACTCCAATCGTTTTAAATAATTGTAGTATAATAAGCTTCATATCTTTATGTTAAATAAAGTGTTTAAAACATTGTAGTATAATAGTTCTATGTGAACAACAGAATTAACTGTCCGAGTCTAGAGACAATCGACAATATCGAGGCATTGCCTGAGAACTACAGTGTCGGACGAATGATAACCTGAGGCAGATGGTGAATGACCTCTTCTTCGTTGAAATCCCATGCGAACAAAAACATAAGTGTGCGGCTATTCTGTCGCTTCAAGCTGACTGTTAGGTTTATTGTCTAGTATAAAAATATTATTTTATTTTATTTTATTTTATTTTTTTAATATATTTAAATATATTTAAAAAATAAAAAAAATATATTAATACATTTAAAATTACTTTCTTAATCATTAAATAAAATAAAAAATTTACGTAAATGGTACATTTAAGGCGGCAGACAAGCTTTATCCAAAACAAAAAATCCAACTCTCTGTCGTTCTGCCGTGGGTCACAGTCTGATCGTCGGTTATTCGCCGGCGGCTTGTCTCACGCGCGTCCACTGCTCCAACTCCAGCACTGCCGGAGGAGGAACTCCCAACGGTGAGATCATTTGGATCCACGTGGGTAAGAATGAATTTCCAAGCAATTTTCAATCCCCTGAGCAACAAATATTATTAGTTTATACAAATTAAGGTCCAGTTTAAATGCGTAGTTGATCTCATTTTATCTAATTTTAATATTTAAATATTATTTAAATACATATATTTCATATATTTTTATCTAATTATTTTAACGTAATCAGTATCAAAAAAAATTTCATTATTGTTGAACTTATGCCTATTGACCATGTGTTTCAATTAAAGTAGAAATGTATTTTTTTTTACATTAATTATTTTAAATTTATGTAATAATAATTAGTGTATCATTTTTATTTATCGAAAATATATCTTCAAATTGCACAATCACGTTTTTGCTTAAAAACATGTTCATTATGAGTTAACTTTTTATATTCAAGTAATGGTTTTGATTTCAAAGAAAATATGTCGGCCAAAAAAGATTTTGGTCTAGTTTGGACATAGAAATTTCATATTCTCCTAATTTCTTTTTTAAACATCACTTAAATATAAATTAATTTTCAATTTTTTCATCCTATCATTTCTTACTCGTTATCAAAACATGAAAACCAACATAATTTTTACAAAATTCAGAACAAAACGTAAAAATCAATATAACATTTTCAAAATTTAAAACATAATTAATATTAAAAAATAATAATTAATTTTCAAATTTTATAATATTTCTATTCAAATTTTTATCTCTGTTTTACTAAAGTCTAATAAAATACCTTAACTTAAATAATTTCATTACTATTAATAGAATAATGAAACACTCTGAGTGTCCAAACGAACCCGTAATCTTATTTGCTTTATTATTTTTAATAATAATAATTTTTTAAATTAATTTAACAAAAATAAGAATAATGATATATGCACAATCATTTTTACTATCATCTTTACAACCATATTTTAAATTAAGATATTTTATATAAAATGATCTTACTTTTATAAATTATTTCAAGTAATTCTATATATAATTATGAAATGTGTAAATGGTGTATAATTGTTTTGAAAAATAGTGGAATCTATTATTAAAAAATTATTATTTTTATGTGAGTCTCATGCTTTATTCACTTTTTTTAAAGTGATTACATAACGGTTACATAATTTATAATTGTAATTTTTTTTCCTTAAATTCCACCCTTTTGTAATACTTTTAAAAAAAATCAATTTAAGATGTTTGAATAGTGAGTTG
The DNA here is from genome assembly GCA_029856935.1 of Cyclocarya paliurus. NCBI lineage: Eukaryota > Viridiplantae > Streptophyta > Magnoliopsida > Fagales > Juglandaceae > Cyclocarya > Cyclocarya paliurus. Next base: position 35,123,814 of record CM056951.1, read on the forward strand.
AGATGAGAATTAAATTTGAATAAAATATTATTATAATATTATTTTTATTTTAAAATTAAAAAAATTAAAAATATTTATTATATTTTATATAAAAATTTAATAAAATTAAAATAATTAGATTAGATAAAAGAAATAATCCAAACAAAGTCTTAATATCAAATTTTTTTTTTAATTAGCAATATTACATACAATCCTCGTTTAGAGATTGAATATTTAATGAAGAGTTTACATATATAATCTTCACTTGAGAACTATAAATATATATATATATATTTTAATATATAAAAGTAAAAGATTCGATCATTTCCTTAACGAGAACTTGATCAAAGGATATTCGTAATATCATATCATTTTTAAGTGGCATGTGTGACGTGAATGTTATTTCTAAAACAATTCTAAATTCAAATTAATACAGATGTGACGTGAGAGGAGGATGCATTCGCTCATGGCTGACGTACAGTCTATGCTAATTGCCACCCACACGTTCGAGTTGTAGCCACTAGCCCTAGCAAATTCAGTAGGCCCTCCGATCGAAAATCTATTCCAGTGGGGTCACTCTTTATCTAGCTATCTCCTTTCTCCGATCTATTTTATTTACTATCTTTTCTGGAAAAAAAAAAAAACCCAGAAAAGTCGTTGCCTAATCACAAGGATGGGCAACTTAAACATGAGCCGTGTTATATGGACGAAAAGATACATATCAGTCAAAAAGAGGAAGAAGAGGAAGAAGAATTACCGAGTAAATTGGAGGAAATCACTCGGTGGAGAATGACAATATTTGAGAGTGAAATGCAGGTGCACTGCTTCTTTTCTTTCAACTTGCACATTTCTCGCCTGGAATTTACTGATCTCGTGTTTCCTGCTTCGATTAGTAGTTTTGAAAATATATATTTTTTTTTTATAAATTCACATGTAAACATTTTTTAACGTGAAAACATTGGTTTTTCATATTAAAAAATGCAATTGACGTTTGACTCAGTTTCCCTACAAAAATATTATATTATAGTCGTTAGTTTCGATCAAAGAAAATACTTTTATGAGCATATCCTCTCGTGTATATCTGTTCTTTTTTGTAGACTATAAACTATTAGATGCTAGAAATTAAGTAGGAATAATTGTCATCTAAAAATATAATAACTTATAATCTTAGAAAAAAAAAGGTTTATACCGCTAACTTCTAAGAGTTCTCATAAATATTATTCGTTCATTTTTTTCTGAAATATTTTATTATGATGTTCTACCTAGAAAATATAAGAATTTCACGGGAAAAATAAGGTAGGATAAGAAGTCCACAATATTATTTAATTGATGAATTTATATTTTTATGAACGATATTTAATACTATGAAATTTAATATATAAATATATATAGTCTCTCTGTATTGAAAACAAAAAAATATATATATATAAAAAAATCTTTATTCTATCTCTGTATTAAAAATCATGTTCAAGCTTTCGAGGGGCCGGCATTCTCTCTCTTTATTATTATTTTATTTTTCTGGGGTTGACACGTGATCCTGCATTTGGGGGGAAGGGTAGTTGTGTTTACACGTGATTCTGCATGTCTAGCAAAGGACAAAATCGTTATCGAAAGACAAAGAGAAACTATGTTATTTGTTTGTTTTTTGACATAGGAGTATATGAAGATAATTTAGACGTGACAATGGGAAAAAGGTTACGATGTGGACCTCCTACGTACGTACTGATCTCGTTATTCTAAAGCTAGCTAGCTCTCTTTATATTGATCGTGCTACCTATAAAATCCTAATTTTGATAGCTAGAAATAGCTATCCATATAAAACAAAATCTCAACAATTTATTTCTAGATCTGTTTTGTGCCTTGTTTCTGGAGTGTACCAGGATCTGCGTATAGGTGTTTTAAAGATGGTATTTATACGGCACTTGTTGCTACTACTACATAATCAATTTAACGAAAAGGATAGATCCCGTTATAAATTGCAAAATGGATAGATCTTTGAACCTAGTAAATAATAGTGAAATAAGAGCATCTCAGATCAAATGTGAATAGCAATAAAATAATAATAAATAATATATAAATAATAATAAAATAGTCTGAAATAACTATGTTCAACCTTTAAATGTAAGTAAAACTTAATATATTTTTTTAAAGACTTTTGTGGTTTTTTTCTCATGAATGTAAGGATTTTAAAAATGTCAAGTTAAAAGACAGGCTGTAGTGCGAGGCCATGCAGAGTTATAAGCAGACTCAGATCTATATATTAATATCACGGCTGGATAGTATATATTTCGATCCCAGAATTTTCGTTTTTTAGTTTATCTTCCTTTTTCACTCATGTATGATTTACCGTTGGTCGTCCAGTGAAAAGGTAAAACGGCACCTTAACTAGAAGTGATCTGGAAGAGTATATCGAAGGTAAATCATGATATTCCCATCTGTACTGCATGCATGCGACCTATTATCAAGCGAAGCAGGGTATCACTGCCCTATCACATAATTAAATGTCAACCAGGTTGGGAACAAACTTTTCTAATTTTATAGAAACGGCCTTCCATCGCATATCTCTAGCCCGTTATAATAGCATCATGCCTTATTTCTAGCTTCCATAATCAAAATAAATAAATAAATACACGCCAAGTGTATTATATTATGTTTCTTGGCCAAGGAGTTAACTAGTACTGATTGTGGGTTTGAAGGAATTTTTATATTTAAGCAGATATTCACTCCCTTCTCATTCTCACCCTCTTTTCCCTCGACAGATTATTATTCCCACAGAGGAAGAGAGATAGAGAGAGAGATGGAAGAGGCAAAGTCGAGATTCAAAAGGATTTGTGTGTTCTGTGGGAGCAGTTCAGGGAAGAAAGCCAGTTATCAAGAAGCTGCTGTTGAACTTGGGAAGGAACTGGTAATGTCACAGTCCCCCTCTCCCCTCCCCCCTCCCTCTTTTGCCCTTCTCATAAACTTTTCATTCTCTCCTATACCATACTAGGGGTTTTCCGGGAAGAAGAATATTTCATGGAATTAAGTTTATGACTATATGCATGTTCAACACATTCTCAATTTCTATCCCTTTCAGCTGGTCCTTTTTTTTTTTTTTTTTGTCGTCTTGGAACCCTTCCAACATCGATTCGGAATGCCACTCCGGGTTTCTGTCTATGTCTTGGTCTTTCCTTGTTTTCATAAACTACGATGAGATGTCACCGGCCTTAATGGTGCAATCTCCTATGGAAATAAAATTGTCTTCAAGTTGATGCAATTTGATACCTTCTTTCTTCCTCTAAAGATGGCCAATTTGACGAGAAGTATCGTCAGATTATTATTTTTTGAATGTATTTCTTTCTCCACTGGTTGTTTTCCGCATTCTTTCTTTCTTTTGATCAAGTGGGTGTGCTGGTGTGTTGCAAAATACAAACTTCCAACGTGGGCTTATGATTGTTGAGGAATTAGGGGAAGGTTTAGGGTTTATGTTTGGCATGAGAGAGAGAGAGAGAGAGCGCGCTAGCTGTAACCTGCCTGTCAGTTGAGCAGCCTTCTTGCATGATCTTTCTCTGTTTTGCTTTTTTAAACTCTGTTAAATAATAATCTCCTGCTTTTCCCGGGGGAACCAAACGTGCTTCCTTGGTATCATGACTCTTTTAAGCATGTTCCAACAATGGGCACCTTCACAAGCTTCCATGACCAAACCTCCATGATTTTTGTTATTGGGGTTCCACGAAATATATTTAATTCGATCTGCAGGCCGTATAGGGGCTTTTATTCTCCCCAGGATTAGTTTTATTATTATTATCGTCGTCGTCGTCATCGTCTCATGGTTAGTGAATTAATTTTTTTTTGTGACACGCATTAATGGGTCTAGTTATTCGATGTATTTTGCAGGTAGAGAGAAGGATTAATTTGGTCTATGGAGGTGGGAGCGTGGGATTGATGGGTATTGTTTCTCAGGCGGTTCATGATGGTGGGCGCCATGTTCTAGGGTTTGCCTCTCTCTCTCTCTCTCTCATATGTCGTTCTTGATGTTCCAGTGTCAAGTAGAAAGATTAGCGAGGGGTTCAAAAGACGGGCATCATTGTCTCCCCATAATTACTTTTCTTGGTCTTCTTTGAAAATGGTTTGCTCTTTTTCTTCACTTCTTAAACCAGGCAAGTTTTCCCAATTTTCTAGGAAATGGTTTCTCAAACCACCGAAAGGCAGACATAATGGGATCAAATGCCGAGCCAGATGAAAGGGATTTCAAAATGCATTTTTCCATTTTTTCCTTTAAGCATAAATGTCATATTTTGGCGGATTGTGAACATGATTATACTCTTTGCAATGATAAATTTGGTTCTAATCTACAAATTGCTAGCTAATTATCTGGTCTAAATCAGTAGAATGTAAAGGAGTGTTTTAGTAATATTTATGGGGCTTTCAAGCTTGCTTGGGAAAAAAGTAGCTTTTTGAGCTTTCTTTTTTCCCCTTTCTTGGCGAGCCTTTTTGAGCTCCCGTATTAAGTTTGAGATTTCCTGTCAGAAGGAGATGAAAAAGCATGGTAGAAAGTTTGAGACCTTTTGGGCATTGATATAGCTGCTTTTTCTTTGCTTTCAAATGTTTAATGAAAGAAGGAACAATTTGTCTTTCAACGGACCGTACGTGCCGCCCATCTCAGGATTATTGGCCTGTTGTTCACAGCGCGGGCCGATTAGCCTTAAGTTGCTCTTTCTTTATGAAGGGTCTTTTCAGTTGTTTTTCCACAATTCAAGAACTTCGAGTAACCTTTATTAATTAGTCAAATAACTATGAGAAATACGATGTAGCCCGCAGAAACGTTAACTGCGTAAGAAATCATAATTATACTGGAATGGTACTTATGTTATTCGCTTTTTGTTTCGCAGAGTCATTCCAAGGAGTCTAATGCCGAGAGAGGTAGTTTCATAAACTCCAGAGCAAATCCCTCGATTTGTACACGTGCAATTGCTTCCCTTTCGACATCTAAAAGCTCTATTATTTATTTATTGCCACAAAAAATAATCGGGCATTGCGATGTGACAACATATCAGTACTTACTGTACTTCCTTTTCTAGTTCCCGGCCACCATCCAAGCCTCGGAAGAAGTTCAGGGAAAAAAATAAAAAAATTCTTGGAAGACAGTACTGATGTGTAATTGCACGTTTTTAATTACTTTGGTGGCTACTGGTTTTCGCATTTACTGCAGGCGATATTTACAATCTTAAAAATGGCTAGTCGATTATATATGGCAGTGATTAATTATTTATTGGCAGTCTATTTTATTGTGGCATCTATTCAAATTGGTGTCTTTGTTCATAATTCAGATGCATTTATTGGTGTTCAGCATTTTACGTCCGAAATGAATAACAACTATGCCAGAATTCATTTACAACTAAGTATTAAATAAATATTTTTTTTCTTGTACTTTAAAGTGTTGCTAGGACAATAATTAATTTTGAATTAAAGTGAAAAGAATTAATCTTTTATTGTAAAGTTGTAGAATAGTTGACGTACGTTGTATTATTGTCTTTTTAAGTTTAAATTAGATATGATTCATGCATGACGTATGTGTTGCATGCAGATAACTGGGGAAACAGTCGGAGAAGTGAGAGCTGTAGCTGATATGCACCAGCGGAAAGCTGAAATGGCTCGTCAAGCCGATGCCTTTATTGCCCTCCCTGGTACGAATCCGGTCCTGAAATCAGATCAGTTTCAGCCAATTTGGATTTTATTTTCTTTAGCTCTATGCATCGATCTTCTCTGATCTTGGAATTAAAATTTGGAACTCTGATCACGTATGTGTGTGTATATACATACATATATATATATATATATATATATATATATATATATATATATATTGTGTAATATCAGGCGGATACGGCACTATGGAAGAACTGCTGGAAGTCATTACGTGGGCTCAACTTGGAATTCACCGCAAACCCGTAAGAATTTATTCTCTTTTCTTCCTTCTTTTTCTTGATGGAAAATCATATTGTTCCAAAAAACAATGACAACAAATTCTCTAGATTAATTAATATTAGTAATAACATTAATTGTATTTTAGCAAGTCGCGCTTCTGGAGCAGGATTAATGTAGTTGGGCTAAAATCGAAAGAAAATTAGTACTTTTAAGTTAAAATATTTCCTCTTGCTTGCTTTGAAAAATTCTGACAATCTCTTCTCTTGCCTTCACATGATAACATGCATGCGTGCTTTATGTGGAAGAACTCGAATTAATATTTTATAATTCACATCCATAATACTTTTAACTTCGCTCCACGTTTTATGGTCCCACGCTATACGGAATGATTTGTCATATTTCTTCGAGTACACGGCTGTTTTTTGTGGAGGTTCATATGTTTAGTTGGCCAAGTTGAGGGGTATATCGGATGCTAGCTAGGTATCCTGTATATCCATCTCACTCCATATATATATATATATATATAGTCAGGTAGAATCAATGCATGTGGTGCTTAATTTGGATTCACATGGAAAGAAAGCATGCATGAGATTTTCCCTTTTAAACAGGGTCATGCTACATGATTTGGGGGGTTTGATTGGGAGAGGATCTCCGTTTGAATGGGAAAAAAGGTTCTCATACATGACAATATATAAGAAGGACAAAACATAAATAAAAAATTAAGAGTTGTTGGTCAAAAGAAAATTAAATGTTTCCCTTGTATATGTTTTTGGTCAAATAAAGATTATATATGTTAGATGTCCGGGTTGTGTTCGGATATCATATAAATCTATCAATTAATCAAGTGATTAACTTTTGCAGGTGGGGCTCTTGAATGTTGATGGGTTCTATAATTCCCTATTGTCTTTCATTGATAAGGCCGTTGATGAAGGCTTTATCTCACCAATCGCCCGTCGCATTATCATGTCTGCACCAACTGCCAAACAGTTGTTCAGACATCTTGAGGTAAGTACGTAGTTAATTTCTTCTCGTCTATAGTATAATATATAATTCTAAAGGTTGAACAAGTTGGCTGGCCTTCGTGTGAATGCCATGAAGATTTGTTCGATCTCATGTACGTACGTACCTAGCTTGTTGCCAATCAAAAGTACCCAAGTCCTCTACCTATACTAGCTGATCTTGACCTGGAGAAAAAGTTTATGGCGAGTAATTTTTCAGAATTTTTTTTTTCTTGGATATCTCATATATATTCTCTTTAAATTTGTACCAGGAATATGTTCCGGAGTACGACGAGATAACATCCAAGCTGGTTTGGGAAGAGGTGGAAAGACTGAGTTATACACCTGAATCGGGGGTTGCTACGTGATGATCATGATGACTGTTGACGTAGCATGAATCATACAAGACGTACAATATCTAACGCATAGAAATTTTTGGGTTTTCTTTAATTCTCTTCGTTTTTTGGAACTGGACCAGCATGAGTAGCACGTACATGCAGCGTCAGTTTCTCATATGTATACATGTCTGAAGGCAAAAAGAAAATAGTATTGTAACTCTCTTTAATTTGTGAAACTATATATGAAAGAATCAAATCGAGGCTTTTTTGCTTAATTCCCATCTCGTACGTGTACTATATATTTTCCTTCCGGTATCGATTAATTGTAGATTGTTGGTAGTATATATTTTTCCCATGATCTCACGGTCGTCGGTAAGAATAATAGATCAGACATGAGTATTTTCAAAATTAAGTATTTCATGTATTTTTTAACGTCTAAGAATTTTAAATATTCATGCGAACAACAAAAACATAAAATTAGGAAAATGATACTATATATGTCCCATGGGTCAAGAGTTTGTTCCCTCAACTTGACTGCTCATGTATTTTATTTATTTTTTAATATATTTTTTACTTAATAATTAAGAAAGTAACTATTAATATATTAGTATTTTTAAAAAAAAAAAAAGATGTTTAAACATGTTTAACAAATGTTCGAAATAAAAAATAAAAAAATATATATATAATTTATACTAGGAGACATGTCGAGTAGACAAACTTGAGTGGCATAGCACGTAGCATGCACTATCCTAACAATTAATAGCATTAAAATAATAATAATAATAATAATAACAACAAAGTTTTTCATCTACCATATATTATTGATTATTTGTCTTTGATCATGATCAAAGACAAATTAAAGGAAATAGTATACTTGTTTTTTTCTTGATGTCGAGTAGTGTCAATGCAAGTTATCCGACTCATTCATCCACCCCAAAAAAGCAAGTTTTCCTACTTTTTTTTTTTCAAACTGTTCACACTCATGTAATTAAATCAGCTTGCTAATATCTCATTAACGTTTGTTAGCATTTTTTCTTTTGTGTGGGTCACGTTAATTGCTAAAATAATATGTATAGTCAAAGATCATGATGAATAGCCTTAATCAAGATGAATTGTTTTCCCTTTACTTTTGGAACAAGCTGTCTGTCTCTCTCTAAAAATTCAAAGAAGTTGCGAAATATTAATATTATCATTAAAAAAAACAGTTGATGTATCATGGCTTACGTTGAGGAAGCTTCTCATGAGCTCTCAAAGTGGGTTTCACGAGATGCTACAGAATTGAAGTCCATCTACAGCCAGCTGCATCAAAAATTAATATTAATTGTGATGTCGATCGTCGACAACCCACGAGATCTAAGCCATTCGGTGCGACCCTGTTTTTACTCTCAATTACAATTTCAAATGTATTTGTCCGATTTGTTTTGTTTTGTTTAATTTTTTAATAATTCCGATCAAAAAACATAATGGTAGATGATGATTTGTCCATATATTAGAGGCATGTGTCACGTGTGAGTGACCAATGACCATAATCCGGTATTTGCGGTGTCCACATTTCAAACAGTACCATCTCATGTTGCCTTCATCTCATATATATCGGACGGCGATTGACAGGCCAGGGGAGTGTCACGTGGCATATATTACGTTACCTTGTCAATTGTTTGATGCATGGCACCTTCACCATGCAGTAGTCCAGTTTTCCGAGTGTATATGGGACGATCTGTACCCTTGAACTCAATTTCTTTTACATTAACTGTATGCGATTCATGCTTCAACAATATATCCAAACTTGAATGTCTCAAATAGGAAATACATCAATATGGGTTGTTTGGAAAAGTTATCTCATCTCATCTCATAATTTCTCATAATTTTCTTTTCAAATACCATTTAAACACAAATTTTTTATAATTTCAAATATTCAACTTTCTTATCTAATCATTACATCTTTTCCAAATTCTAAAACAAAACACAAAAAATAATATTACTTTTTCAAATTTTAAAACAAAATAATATTAAAAATTAAAAATTTTTATTCTAACAATATTTTAATTTTTATTCAATTTTTTTTCTCTCATTTCTCAAAACCCTAAAAAACATTTTAACTCAAATCATTTTACTACTATTCACAGATTTTTCATCTCATCTCATTTCCCAAACATCCCTTAATATTGCTATCCTAAATAAGCATCAATATATACATACCGGATCGGCTCATTTCATGTGTCTCTTTTCTACTAATTAAGATCATTTGCAATGAGCAAGAATTTGAGGATCTTTTTTTAGATTTTAGCTGTCAGATGTACGTGTCCTATTTGTGTAATATTGTTAAGATTTTGAGTAGTTCGTATTGAACTCTAAACCCAGTTAGAAAGATAAAAAAAATTTCTATAATATTTATTGAACATTTAATACTATCCAAAATATTTACTGTTCATATTTTTATATCATTCACAAATTATATTTCCCAGCAAGAGTTCCAATTTATGGAATTTATTGGAAATGCTGAGTTTGGGGCCTTTCATCTGTACAATTTAAGAAAAAATGGTGCGCAATCTTTGATATATGAAGGCCTAGGACTGACCCAAATATATATGATGCCACCAATATGTCTCAAGACAATCTTTTGAATATATTTAAATCAGTTTTTTACCGATAAAAAAAAAAAAAAAAAAAAAATTCATCGATACCATGCAACTTATCCAGAATCTTCTCCACAATACCATATCAACAACCAGACATATTAAAGTATTGCTCTGAGATCTCGCATAACAACAACCACAAATATTACTAGTGTTGTTCTAAGATCTTAAACCATCATCTCTATTTAGTCAACACGCAAGCATGCAGATTGAAGATTCCAACCACTGCAGCATGACAGGCCACCATGCATAAACCTCATTGAAACTCATTGACCCAGAAGCCTAAAAGTGGGAGAGAGTTTTTGTTGAGAGTATATGAACCAAAACTCTCAATATGTATATATTTATTTGTATAAAAGATGACGGCATTATGAACCCTCACTTATATTGGAGTCTCAGAAGAATACCAAAGTATTCAACATACATACATACAAACACTTAAATTGCATGTGCCATCTAACAAGAGCCTGTATTTTGTAATAAACCTCACATTACAAGCTGCTCTCTCTCTCTCTTTCCAAGGAAATAAAATGCATGACAGAGGAAGGGGGATTGGAGTGGATCAAGGTAGCTGAAGATCTGGGTAGGGTGTGCATCCGGTAGACAAATTGCTGGCTACTACCTATCAAGGCTTATATTCACCAATTCAGGCAAAGAGAGGAAAGAACCAATGCTACAACATAAGAATCTCCAAATAATTGCTGTAAGAAATTTAAGGTATCCACATGATTGCAAAATTATTGTGGAATACTTACATATATATATATATATATATATTAATGCCAAAGAATATAATGTATCTACATGATTGCAAAATTATTGTGGAATGGTTCTAAACTTTTCCTAGTTGATAAAATAGGAGTATAATAAATGTAAGTAGACAACGGAGTTAGTTCTGGATCTTAGAACAACATGCATGTTATTCTTGTTTTAATTATAACATGATAATCATAATTGTTATTAAAATATGTATATAATATCCAATCTTTGAGGAGATAATCACTTCGGGCTGAGAGTCAATGGCATATTGGTGGGAAAACCCATCCACCATGTGAGCCACATGATATTTTGATAGGTTCTTAACGTCCAATGGCATATGATCACATAGATATCATGCAATCCATATAAGATACCCAGTCAGCCAACTAAAATGTCGATAAATATACTAGGCTCTTGGTTTTATTGGTGAAAAACACAAAAACAGGGGACATTCCAACAACTGACTGGTTTAGGTATGCTGCTCATGTAAGCTACTAGATGGATCTTTTATTTAAATATGGGGTTTGGTGGTAAGCATAAGACCTTCTAACAAAAACCAGAGCGTATAAGAAATCAAAGAACTTCCTTCAATTCCTAACCCTCGCCCACCAAACCTTTATATATATAGGCTAAAGTGATGAAAAAGGGTGATGTGGGTGAGATTAGGTTACGTAAAAAGACCTTATTTGTGGTGTCGGTGATGGTGATGGTGATGGTGGCAATCTACTTGTTAGTTGTTAACATCCAACAAAAAAAGAAATGAAAGAGCCATCTTCAACTCTTAACACTCAACCCACTTAACTTCTTCTAATCATTGGTTGGTAAACAGGGGTGGTGAAAGCGTATTATGCTAAAATAAAATTCAAGTTCAGTGAAAGCCTCTTCACTCTGAAACTCCGACCTATGTTCAGCACTGCAACTACTATGTCTACAAATATGTTCATGAACCCCTAATCACTTTTTTTGGAAAATAATGCTATACCTCAAAACATAATGACCACCATTAGGACAAATTAAAGAAAAAATAACTGAACTTAATCACAGTTTGTTAATTATCGAGTAACATAGACAATTTTGGATGCAGAAGCTGTTCTTTATCTGTAGCGGAGTTTGCAAAACAAGAATTTGGCTGAACTCTTCATTCCAGACAGCGCATGGTTTACATTGCCTTATTCATGGCAATGAGGATATCCACAGCACTGAAAATCCTAGGGCAATGAAAAGTAATAAATTGCTAACAGCAACGAGTATATAATAATTTGGATGCTGGAAATTGTGATGCAAATTGAAAAAGAATCAAGAGGATATCTGCGTCATGAAGTTTTCAATGCAGGGTAATATAAGAACAAAATATCAACAAGTTGTCACTAATAGGTTTGACAAACCACCTTCGCAAGATACAATACCTAAATTCAGCATCAGAGGCTCAAGTTAGGGTTGCAATTTAAGAGAGTTTCTTTACGGCTTTACCTCTAAACTCAGCATTTTCTTTCCTTTGGGTAAGTTCCCCTCTGGTAACACTAAATTGATGTCCATAAGACAGCCGAATAAGCAAACAATATGATTTAAACTTCCGAGGTTGCCAAACCACACCTCTGGCTGATGAATTGTGTGGCAATTTCACGGATCACAAACAGTCATCGAGACTTTATTTCCCCAAAAATGTTTCTAAGTTTACTGTATGCTTTTACTTCTCATCGATTACTGTTGCAACCCCCTTTCTAAAACGATGCTATTGGGAGCGCAGCCCTGCTGCTTACCATACTGCCACATTACATTTTAGTTATCTAAAACTATTGCATTAAAACAATCCATTTCCATTTGTTTTTCATCTTGATAAATTAGAAAGTCTCAAATATCATTCCCAATGGAGTCATATAGAAACGAGCAATCCTTCAACGCAAGAGTTCTAGGAGCTTTTGATTTTGGTATAAAAAATCTCTACCCATTTAAGCTATTCGCATGTAGCAGCTCTTCCATTCGGGGATTGTGCATGAAAATGCTGCAACAATTCTTCTAAAGGCTGGACAATTAGAAAAGAAAAACAATAGTGAAGCCGCCCGTGTACCTCAAAAGTTTTCTGGACTGTCGTCCAACTGTTTATCATCTTCTATATCCACCTCCAAGATTTCCTGAGAGAAAGCGAAAACCAAATACTATCACGAAAAAAAGAGCAGGACATTTCGTTCAGCTTTTACCAAAATCAACAAGCAGAAATATGACTCACAGGGATTCTCTGCTTCAGATAATTACCAACTCTGGCGAGAACAGTGCTACGTTTGTGCCAAAACCGACCTTTGAGTCTAATCTTCACGAAAGGTCCATCTAACTCGGCCAGTTCAACTTTTCCTAAAACCACATAATCTTTCACCTTCTCAACACGAAATGTTACAACTGAAAGACCCACATGTGTAACCATAGGAGGAGTCACCTGTCATGCCAACGGAAGTGTCGAAGATCTGCCCCAGCTCGGCACGAGCTTCGACTAGAACCTGCGTGATGTTGTCTTCCGTCAGATCGAGTGGTGGTGGGGATGAAAGAGCCGCAGCTGAAGCCGGTAGTCTCGTACGAGTTATGGTCATTGATGTCGGAGGCGATGCTACCATTATTAGCATTCTCATCCTCAACGATGGCGGTGGCCTTTCTATGGGGTTTCGGATATTTGAGATAGGAAAAGAATTACGGGAGCAGAAGACTGATGGTACAACCATGCGATGAGGATGGTAATGGTGGAGACACGCCTCCGACGACATCCCTTTTCTCTTCAAAAACTTTTTCTTTTACTTCAACGAGCAAGAGATAACATACAAGAAATAGATAGAGTAGTGGGGCCCCTTCTATTTGGATATATGGACGAGACCATCTTTATATCAGAAAATCTGAGAATTGTTGCCAACGATCTGGAAGCTTTAAACTTTAAAGAGACTAGTTTGTTCATCAAAGGCTGTAGTTCTCGCATCGATTTCCATTCTCTTATAAGCCATCCAAGTAGCATAATCACGTAGATTCTTCGAACCAAGAGCCACCAATATAGGGCAAAATCAAGTTTGCTACCCTCAATTGTAAACCAGGGTTGTGTCTAATGCCTAGTACTGGTACCCATGTTTGTGGAACGATCCGATTGGATCATGATTCAAACACATGATAATAGAGGCTGCAATGCATCAACTGTACTTAGCGACATCAATATTTTCCAGAAAACAGGTTAAGTCCTGCATTTATTCCCAGCTCAAAATTCACGACAACTAATAAGACGTTACACGAATACAAGACTCCTTTACACCTCCCGAATTGAAATAAACATTCAACTTGGGTCATAAAAAGGTAGCCCAACTCTATATTGCTGCGAAGTACTCTTTGCTGAGCTTAGGGTCTGGCTTCATGGACTTCTCTCCGGGCTTCCATCCAGCAGGGCAAACTTCGTCTGGGTTCTCCTGCACATACTGCAAAGCCTGCATGGCACAAAGCGACGATGACTGAGTTTGAAGTAAACTAATCAAAAGTTGGGGAGTAACACTACTCATTCTGTCCTTCAATACATAATTACCTGGAGTGTTCTTTTCGTTTCATCAACACTCCGGCCTATGGCAAGATTGTTAATGGTGGAGTGTTGTATAACTCCTTCCTTGTCAATGATGAAAAGTCCCCTCAATGCGATCCCCTAAAAGATTGAACGAACTTCAAAGCTGGAAATTATGTGCAAATTATAATGCAAACAAATAAAAAAAAACTTAGATCCCTATAAAAAAATAAAAAATAAAATAAAATAAACATAATGCAAACAAAGCTGTAGCAAATGGATAAAAACTATAACCGAAGTACCAAAAGCATCTATCCCAACATTTTACAAGCATTACATATATTCCATCCATTTTATGTTGTTTGCCCACCATCTTATTTTGTGAAGTTCCAAAAATGAGCAAAATATTAACAAAAATCCCCAACATTATCTTCACTTTATTTGAAAAGTCAATACCCTGTTTTTCAATTGCTGTACTTCAGTTTAATTTAAGGATGTTAATTTGAAAAACTGGCAACTTTATTTTTAAAACAATATAGAAAACAGTAAAAGCACCAAGGAAACAGAAAAAGAAAGAAAACAGCTAAATTCAGACCCGCAGTTTAGACCTGACTGCTTATCATCCAACTTTGTAATTATCAATTAAAGACCAAAGACATATAGCATATAAAAGATTAAATGCAAAAAAATTTCAAGCAGAATATGCAATATATAACTAGATATTAAGAAACTTCTATTATGAGATGTGCATGCATACATATGTGATCATTAGAAGGAACTTTGTAGAAACAAGTTCATAATCTTAGCCTTGTACCATGTTTCCTGATAAAGGTAATGTCAATTTTTAACAAGCTTAGATAACCCCAATTTACTGCAAGGAGTTGGCCAAGACTACCCACAAAATTCAATATTTTTAACTAGATCATGACACTTCATAATGTTAGAAAACAAATTTTGAAACTCCATTAATAACGAGTTATCTCATACCTGGTCTGGGATTAGAACACCAAACGATTTTGAGATTGATTTGGTAACATCAGAAATCAGGGGATACTTAAGATCACCAAGCCCACCTGACTTTCTATCTGTTTGGACCCATGCAAGGTGTGAGAACTACACCAAGGATAACATCAGAGCATCAGGAAAATAGGCAATTCCAACTTAGAGCATGGCAGTAATCTACTTCTATTGAGGAAACACATGTACACACTTCATCTATACACGAAAGCCAACAAAATAGCACATATCAGTTATCTCAAAAGCTTACAACGAACAGCTGATATATGAATTTGGAATTACAGTCGGCACATCATATTAGAAAACCAAGATTTAGTGCGCCAATCTAGAAGACAACTCTATGTGATGTTTGTAGTAAATGATACACCAATTTATTGAATCTGAAAAAATTTATTAAAGCAAAAAAATGAATGGGGTGCCATTGGCTTTAGAAGATTTCAAATTAAATCGAGAAAACAACTTACCACACTGTCAGTTGAAACGCCCAATATTTCTGTGTTTAGCTGCTCAAACTCGCCGTGGCGATCGCTGAAAGCGGTGATCTCTGTGAATGAGGGGGAAGAGAAATGATAATAAGGGAAAGCTTTAGCATCCACTAGTACATAAACGTTCGATTTAGATTAGTTGAGTGTCAAACAAACCAGTGGGACAAACAAATGTGAAATCCAACGGGTAGAAAAAGAGAATCACATATTTCTTCCCAATATATTCGGAGAGTTTAACCTGAAATGAAAATGCTTCAGTTATATGGAAACGCAAATAAATTAACAACTTAGCAGGAGCGTAAGAATTGGGTTTGTCTTCATGGATCAGTCCCTAAATTCATTAATCTACCTAGCAAACTTCACCAATTTCATAGCTTAACGACCCAGTCTAATTTGGAGATTGCAAAAACAATCATGGGTGCTACTGAGATTCTGGACATTTGATCTTTATAAGCTACCTTGATGAACTCCTGATCGAAAACAGCCTCGGCCTCAAAATCCGGTGCTTTATTTCCAACCAATGGAAGCTCAGTCTGTGCAAAGAGCAATAGCACAAGACATATATCATAATTCGAAACATAGAAAGAAAAACAAATTGATCTCCTCTAGAATATTGGCATTGGAGTTAACAGTACTGCAAGTAGTTAAAAATAGCAATATTGAGTTGCTGAAAGTGGAGAAAAAAGAAACAAAGAACGGAATCTACAAGAAGCGGGGAGATAAAAGAGAAGAAAATAACTCACAGAAGCCCTGACCGAGAAGGCTCGTCTAGAATCGGAGCCGCGAGTGAGGGAAATGGTGCGAGGGACATGGGATTGGAGGGGTTTATGGAGGCCGTTGAAGGACTTGGGGATGGTTAGGGTTTGAGAGAAGGGATTGGAGATCGAAGCGGCGGGTTTGGTAGAGAAAGCCCTAGGGTTTGAAGCGAAGAGAGTGGTGAAGGCAGTTGAGCAGGCCATTTAGGGGAAAGTAGAGAAGCTGGCTCGCTCTCACTGCTCTCTTTGTGGCTTTGGCCCTTTGCGAAGTGTTTGGCGGAGAAATGGTGGGTAAGTAAAGTAGATAACTGATAAAGAAGACAGGCAGGTGTAGGTTTGGTGGGATGATTGGGATTTAGACATGTCTCCTAATTTTAGTACTTGAAGAGATAGACGTACAACAGATTTTACTAGATTATATGCCATTTTTTTATATAAATATATATCGGGTAACCCGCTCCATACATTCGGTCTTAGCCCATTGGGCTTTTCCTGGTCGCATAAATGTCCACAAGGCCGGCCTCCTTTTCCTCCACTTCCCTTAGCCGACACAAATCGGTGATAAAATATTTAATGGCCCAACTACTACTAGAAGTAAAGTCCGAAGATTGTCAGGCTTCGTGATCTTTTGGGCCTCTCGTCCTTATTTCCTCGTCTCTCTCATTCCCTTCCCCCCCCCCCCCCCCCCCCCCCCCCCCCCCCCCCCCCCCCCAATTTTCTGTCTGTAGCTTAGATTTTCAGATAGCATTCTCTTGTAATCTTCAAATCATTAAGCTTACATCCTTATCCTCTCCAGTCTCTACACGCATCTCCTCTAAAACACTCCCCCACCAGAGAATACAACAGCCAACTCACCATCAGCCATGTAGCGCCCATACAATGCACCAAGAAACTATCCATTTCCTCTCCTCCTCCACTAAGCCTTCTTTCTCTCCCTCTTCCCTCCTTCCAAAATCCAGTTTCTTCCCTCCCCAGCATGATTCTCCTTCACTTTCTCGCTCAAAAAACCACCTTTTCCATGTATTTTCCCTCAAAGCAGCTATCTCTCTTCCGCTTAAATCCCAGACTACTCAAGAGCTTTCCTCCATGTCGCCCCCGAGTCGCCCAGTACTCCAGCAGCCCAATCCTCGTCGTTCCCAATTCCAGGAGAAAATGCTCTACCTCGATTCCATTGGCCTCGACTTCTTCTCCCTCATCAACCACTACCCTCCGATCGTCTCCGCATCCCTCTCTGACGTCAAATCCACCGTCGATTACATGACCTCCCTGGGTTTCACTGCCATCGAGTTCCGCCGAATCGCCGGTATGTGCCCCGAAATCCTCACCTCTCGAGTCTCCGACATAGTCCCCGTATTCACCTTCCTGCTCCGCGAGGTCTGCGTCAACGGCTCCGATCTCAAGCGCGTCATCAACCGACGGCCCAGGTTGCTCGTCTGCAGCGTCAAGCAACGACTCCGCCCCACCCTATACTTTCTCCAGAGTATCGGCATCTACGAGGTAAACAAGCACACGTCTTTGCTCTCCACTAGTGTCGAAGAAAAGCTCATACCCAGAATCGAGTACTTCGAGAAAATTGGGTTTTCGCACCGAGACGCGGTATCCATGTTTCGGAGATTTCCGCAGCTATTTAATTACAGCGTCAAACATAATTTCGAGCCGAAATTCGATTACTTTGTGGTGGAAATGGGAAGGGATTTGAAGGAGCTGAAAGAGTTTCCGCAGTACTTCTCGTTTAGCTTAGAGAATAGGATCAAGCCTAGGCACCAGTGTTGTGTAGAGAAGGGTGTGTGCTTTCCTCTCCCCGTATTGTTAAAGACGAGGGAGGCGCAATTCCAAGAGAGATTGGAGGTATGGTGTAATTCTTCTATACCATTGAGAACTTCCCCTTTGTGGTATACAAATTGTCATATTCATTCAAATGTATAGAGTAAATTTAGATTAATTTGTCTTTGACTCTTTGCCAAGTTTCAATTGGTTGACGCTTGCGCAATGTGCATTCTGCAATATAACACGAAAAGCACCTTGATGATATAACATGTTGGAACACCACTCCAAGGTAAAAGTTTTGAGAAAATTATCTTAGATCAACTATTAAGTAAATAGCTTGATGTTGTTTCTTGGGCTATCCCTGTTTCTCTCATCAATAAAGTTCTCATTTACCGATGAAAAAAATATATGCTTGATGTTGTTCATTTCATCCCATGTGAAGCTTCAACAATTTAGGGCCCTTGGATCAGATTGGTACAATTTTTTTGTTGGAAACACTGTTCTTTATTCCGGAAATTCATACGTGTTACGGTGGAAACTTGAGGTTTGTGTGGCACTTGACTTGTGTCAAAATTTAATGTACCTTATGGATCAACCTGTAAAGATTGGAAGTTTAGGGACAGTGTGTGTCACATTATTCGCAGGGAGTGATTTTTTGGGTGCTTGTAATTGTACACAGCTTTTATGTTGTCGAAAACCTCGGGGTTTCGAATCTAATTAAGAAAACTGTTCTGACATTTTATTAATGGTTCAGTTTTAACCGGGTAGAAAAAGACTGCTATACAACAATATGGGCAACGCTTGTCATCCATGTAGTTCATCTGTTCTTGTATTTTTATCTAGGTGATTTAGGAAAATATGACATTATCTGAGTTGCTGTCGAGTATCAAATCGTAAAATCTGGATTTGCTATTCTCCTGCGCACTTGAACTGCATTGCCACCACTATCCTGCAATCAAACTAAGATATATTTTCACTACTGATAAAATCAAATGCTCCATCCATTTCCTATCAGTAAATCATTAGATATCGCCAACACCAATAACTATTTTGACATATCATTTTGATAAGCATCCGGATGCTTGATCAGTTCTTTATCCAAGCGATAAACATCTAAAAATGGTATGAATAATGAACGCTTGATCCGGCCAGGCATCGGCGGACCTACATTGGGGCAGGGGGTGGCTTTGGCCCCCAAAGTCTGAAAAAAAAATTTTAATATTAATTTTTTATAATTTAATATAATTATATTAATCTCATCTTGTATTGGCCTCTTTTTTAAAAAATTATATTAATCTCCTCTACAAAATTATTTTATTTTATAGATTATTTTAATCTAAAAATAGAACAAAAAATATTTTATTTTAATTTTAACTTTACTTATCCCTACAACACATTTAAGAGAAATGGCTTGCAGTTGCATAAGATAAAAGAGAGGCAAAGAAGATTACGCGGGTGTACATGTGTGTATGTGATAAAATGCATTTGGGGATTAAAAACAGAGAAATGCTATTCATTATTTAAATTTTTATCATCTTCTCATCATCTTGACAATAGGTAATTGAATACTATTTATTATATTTTAATTATAAATTTATTATCTATTATCACATCATGAAATGATAAAAAAATAATAAAAAAATAAATAATAGAGAAATAATTTATACAAATCCCGTATAGGTCCTTTGTAAAAAAGTGAACCTCATCACAAAAAAATATAAATTTTTTTTTTTAAAAAAAATTTATATTTTTATAAAAGTTCTATATAAAATTTATCTATTTGAGATTTATAACTAATATTATTTTATATAATAAATAGATTCTCATCTTTTCTTAAAAACAAAAGCGATCCAAATTTGTCAAAAGTGCATCATTATCTAAAATGATGACTTGGTACGGTCAAATCCACTGATAAAAGTAAAAACTCGAATAAAATAAACAGTGGGGAGTACATGTCATAAATTAACAACATTTGCACCATTATTAAGGGAAATAAATGAAAAAAAAAAAAACAACAACTACAACATTTGCATTTTGCACGGGTTGGAATTTCATGGTACGGAGAAAAGGAGAGGTGAAAACATGACTACATAACATAGGAGAGCCGTTCGAGGTGAGGACAACTAAAGGCGCGTATCGCTTCCGCTTCGCCTATTTGTTTAGATTTTGTTCTTTTCGTCGGTTGTTATCTCTTTTTATAGTAATGCCCCATATTTTTGGGTAAATTCAAATCACGTGCCGACGTTCCCTTTTTCTTGTGCAAATGCCCTAAACCCATACTATATAGTCTATAGGGTATGGAGGATCGAATGGTGATTTTTTCATTTTATTTATATTAATTAGTATGAGATTTATTAAATTTGTTTTTGGTTTGATTCCTTCTGTTATCTGTTGTCATAGTAATGGAACAAAGATGAAAACACTCTCCTCTCCATACATTTTATTTTTAGAGCATTCTTAATGGATTATACAAAACTTATATTTTTGTAAAATTTTAAAATAGATCAATATAGGTCATCTAATAGATTATGTATTTTATAATTAATATCTAGTTTACTACAGTACCATCTCTACATTTATAAAATACTATTCATATTTGTATAAATATTTAATTTATTTCTTTTTCTACTTTTTATTATTATTTTTATCTATTTTTTATTTTATTTGAAATAAATAAAATATATTTAAAAATATAATATTTAAATAATATCAAGATAAATAAATAAGATGATATATAATATATCGTATAAATTAATATATAAAATAAAAAATTTTAATTTTAATGATATATTTTAAAAAGATAGGACATTTGATTGAGAGTGAACTTGGGAGAAAACAATAAACCAGACATGATGGCATGTTCGCCAATGGGTTTGTGAGCACAAATCCCCGTATGGAAAGCCACCGGATTAAGTTGTGTGGACAGCAATATTAAAATTGGTAGTTAAAAAGTCAAAACATAAATGATTACTTTTTGAGGTGGGCAACCTTAATAGTGCATCTTTTTCTTTATAGGCAAAATCTACCCTATCAGTTAAACGAATGGCAAAATAATTTTTTTTCTTGGGAGTTATTTCTTTTGGATATCTTAGGTAAATATGATTTTAGGTGTTAAGATGAGATTAAATAAAGAATTTGTAAATAATAGTGAGATAATTTATAAATAATAATTAAATAGTTTGAGTTAAGAGTTTGATGAGGTTTATAAAAATGAGAGAAAAAAATTAAATTAAAATATTATAAAATTAAAATAGGTTTAGTATATAATTTTTTAATATTATTTTTGTTTTGAAATTTCAAAAGGTTGAATTATTTTTTATGTTTTATTTAGAAGTTTGAAAAATTATAATAATTAGATGAAAAATTTAAAAATTTAAAAATATTTATGTTTTAACAATATTTGAATGTTAAAATGAGATTATTTGAGAAGTTTGTGAAACCAAGCTACATCTTATTGCGTTCCATTTGAGTTTTTTTTTTTTTTTCCCCCTTGGGCTTGGAGAGCAGGTAATTTCTATAAACCCAACCAAGAGGACTAAAAAAACAAGTACACAAATTAGATAAGGTCAGAACATAATAACACAAAACATAAAGGGCAAAAGTAGAAAAAGATAGATTTCTATTTTCTGCTGTGCTTCCCTCCACATCTATCCGAAACTAAAAATTCCCTCCTTCCCTCGTTTTCTGCTCACTTTCTCCCAAACCCTTCTCTTTCTAACCCTCAGATCCCATTCCTCCCTCCCAAAACCCTACACCCCTTCACTTCCGCTCACATCCTCTCCGGTTTCCCCAAAACGCTCAGATTGTGCTTCGAATTACCGAAACCTCTCACAGATCCTCCACGCGAGGAAACTCAGGGCTCGATCACTCGGCCATCCATGTCCGGCGGCGCTCGAGCTCCTAACCGTCCGGCACCTCCGCATACCGGGATGGTCCAGATCCCACCGCCGCTGCCGAAGCGTAACCTCACCGCGCTCGCGTCGACGAAGCCGCCGTTTGTCCCTCCCGATGACTACCACCGCTTCTCTTCTGCCGCCGATTCTCGCAGAGCATCCGCCGCCGCCGATCATGAAGCCGAAGCTATTGTCGTTAGATCGCCTGTGAGTTTATTGCCATATTTTATTTTTTTATTTGATTTTAGGTTCAATCCGCTTCACTTGGCCTGTAGGCTAATTAATTGGCGAATTTTGGATAATCATAACGAGATTGATGGTGAAATGATTTGAATTGTTTTTATTTTCTCTGATGGAATGCTAAGAATTGGAAAGAAATTCACGTTTGTTTCGTGAGTTTCTGTCAAATTATTAAGTTACGCTCAGACTTTATGGTCGTATTGAGGATATATGCGCGCGCCTGCAAATCTGTGCTAAATCTGTTCAGGTATTTTGACTGTGTTTTGTTTTACCTGGACGACACCGGGTTTGAGCGGATTAGTGTGAGTGAGTTTAATTCGGCTGCTTGAAGACGCTGCTTGAAAATTTATTCCAGCATTCATCACTCAGCTTTGCTTGTTTGCTAGTAATTGCTTCATTTTGCGATGCAGAGCTCAGAAAGATGATTTTGGTGAATGCATATGTTATGAATCGTGTTGTTTTTGCTGCAACAATTACAATAACCTTAACATTTTCATGCATGAACATGAAGAGAAGTTTGGGCATCTTAGGAAGCTTATTGGATTGTTTTTGTGTTGTTTTGCTCCTTTTTGAGTCATCATTAGAAATTATATCAAAACGAGATCACCACTTGAATGTCGACTGTTTGGTAGTGATATGGAGGATTGACCTTAATTTCATTCTTCCACAGCCAGCTTAGGATTCTGTATCAGTGCTCGATTAGCTTATACTTGTACCTGATTTCTGACATCGTGGTTCATTATATATGCTAACATTTTTTGTCTTAACATTTCCCAGATTAATATTTCATTGCTTATGATTTTAATTGTTTCTGCACTTCTAGGATTTAGTAGATTTGCATACTTCAATATACTTGTGGTTGTAACGGCTTGCAGTTTCTTCATTGTGGTTGGATTTTCCAGTCTCATTAGAATTTAAGTGCAATATGTATCTCACTCAAGTTGGTTAATAATGAAATTGATTCGCCATAATTGTTTATATTGGTTGACTAGTTTTCTGCCCATCATTAATATAAGTTCATAAACTTCTGGTGATTCTCAGCAATTAAAGCGGAAGAGTGGAATAGACAAGAATGAAGTTCAGTCTATTGAGTGGAATGCCAGTCCTGGATTCACTAGTGTTGTTAACAGTCCCCTGAGCACACCGGTGTCTCTAAAAGGTGGAAGGATATACAACAGGTCAAAGGCTTCAAAGGGCAGCAGATCTGGGCCTCAAACACCTGTCTCAAATGCTGGTGAGGCACTTTTTCCACTATACTGCAGTTGATTTAGACCATCTGGTATCGGCTTTGATGAAAACTTATTCTCGGAAACAAACAATGTTGGATGCTTACTCTTTAAATCTGATATGACCTTTAAAAATGTGTTTTGGCATTATTCTTTAATCTGCATGCATTGTTAGCAAAATATGATCTAACAAGACAGTTTATATTTCTGTGCAGGTTCCCCTTCTCCTCTTACTCCTGGCAGCTGTCGTTATGACAGTTCCCTAGGTAAATCTGAAATGTTGGCATCTTTTTTTTTTTTCAATTGAGTCTTTCAGATACCCGTGGGAACCTGATGAGTGCCATAACTTTACAGGATTGTTGACAAAAAAATTCATCAATTTGCTCAAGCAAGCAGAGGATGGTATTCTTGACCTAAACAAAGCAGCCGGAACTTTGGAGGTTATCATTTTGCTAACTGATTATGCATTTTTTCATACTAAATACTAATATGGGGGTTTCTAATGATACAGGTGCAGAAGAGGCGGATATATGACATCACAAATGTCTTAGAAGGCATTGGTCTCATTGAAAAGAAGCTCAAGAACAGAATACATTGGAAGTAATGTTTAATATCTGATGTTTCTTTGCTTTTGATTGGCTTTGGTTTGAGGTTCTACTTAGCATTTGAAGAACATGATAACTTATGTTAGAATTGGTTGAATGACTGATTAGGGGACTTGATGCTTTAAGGCCAGGGGAGGTGGAAGACGATGCCTCTATGTTACAGGTTTGTAGCTGTGGCTGTTGATTCTTGTGATGCAAATGTTTTTTCCCAATTAGTCACAGTTTGGAATGCTTACATGTTCTATTTGTACTTGTTCATATTGAAAATTTCTGGACCACAACTCCAATGTCCCGTCAGTGACAGGTGTAAATATTGAATGATAATCAGGACAACAAAGAAATAATGAAAAGGAGCAAAAGAAAGAAAGTAATTTATTTGTTTTCACCAAAGATGAAAGTTCTCATGGTTTTTCCTGCAGGCAGAAGTTGAAAACCTTACCCTGCAAGAGCAAAATTTAGATGATCGGATAAGGTTATATGATTGATTTACTTTTCACACAATAAATGTTGCCATCTTGAAATTGTTAAGTCAAGCTTATGCTTTCAAACTTTTTGCAGGGAAATGCAGGAAAGATTGAGAGATTTGAGTCAAGATGAAGATAACAAAAGGTAAACTTTTTTCCCATATACTTATTCTTAAAGGACAAAGAAACACAAATGGTTTATAAGCTTTGCACCCTGGTGACTATTAGGTGGCTTTTTGTAACCAAAGAAGATATCAAGAGCATACCCTGCTTACTGGTTAGTCCATTCTGTGTTATACTGATTTGGTATGATTGTAAATGTTTCTCACCTTCGCCTTCTACATATCTTCAATATTGTTTTGGCTTTTTAGTTAACTTGTTAGGCTTCTTTCTTTGGCAGAATGAAACCCTGTTAGCAATTAAGGCTCCACATGGAACCACGCTGGAAGTCCCAGATCCAGATGAAGTATGTCCAGATCATACAAGTTGAAAGAAGATACGCTTTATGTTTAGCATTTATTCAATGTATGACACTTTTTCTATTCACATCAGGCTGTTGACTATCCACAGAGGAGATATAGAATTATTCTTAGGAGCACAATGGGTCCTATTGACGTCTACCTTGTCAGGTATTTGTCTTATTTTTAAGGCTGAAAACCTTGTAGGGTAATGACCTATTTTCCCTCTGAAATAACACTTTGAGATCCTTTCTATGTTCTGGTGCTACTTTTTTTATTTCCTCATGTTATCCTTTTTTTTTTGCCTATCTCCTTGTTTCACCTTGAACTCTGTTTGATTTTTTTGCAGTCAATTTGAGGAGAAGTTTGAGGAAATGAATGGTGTTGAGCCACCCGTGAGCTTCCCAGTGGCCTCAAACTCAGGTTCTAATGAGAACCCACCGACAGAAGTGGTCGACATTAAGAGCACCAGCAAGGACATTGCACCTCAGGCCCAACCCAGTCATCAAATATGCTCTGATGTTAATGCTTCACAGGATTTTACTGGAGGCATGATGAAGATTGTTCCCTCAGATGTTGATGTATGTGTAGTTATTCTGAGTCATTTGTTCCTACAGCTAATTATTACCAAAATAGCATTAGATTTGTGAAGAATGAGAGTCAACTATTGTAAGGCATATGCATGATTTGACTGAGTTTTATCTATTTTCTTATTGCAGAATGATGCGGATTACTGGCTTCTGTCAGATGCTGAAGTTAGCATAACAGATATGTGGAAAACAGATGGTATCTAACTTAGAAGTTTTTTTTTCTTTTTCCCCTTTTATATATTTGGATGCTCAATTTCTCAACTCCAACTATGGGCAGGCGTTGAGTGGAATGGAATGGATATTCTTCATGCTGACTTCGGGATAGCTGATGTCAGTACTCCCATTCCACAAACTCCAGTATCTGGGATCACTGAAGTGCCCTCTACAGCTGTTAACTCTACTCAGAGATGAATGTGATTTGCCAGTGGCACTTAATCAAGAAACTCATGTCTTTATCCCAGTAATGACCTTTGTCTTAAAATTATTGTTTAAAGATGCCAAAGGCTTGCCTGGCGATGAATGCTGGCGAAGTTTTTGGAAGAAGCAATGGATGTCGGCTAGGGCTAATTCTTATACTGTACAGTTGAGGGCCCCGTGGTATGAATAAATCGGTTCTCTTGCAATTAAGATGGTGAACGTTTACTACGGAAGGTATAATGCTTACTTTATTATGGGTGCATTGGATAAAGTTAGGGCACAAGCTAGAAAGAAACAAGGAATATCCATGCATGGTCTCATTATATATGCGGACCCATTCTTTGTCTGCAGCACCTTGGTGTCTATTTGGAAAATTGAGGAATGTTGCAAATGTTAACATGCTGCAAGGTTTGTGTAATGGATATTATTGGGCTGCAACCAGCTATAGTTCCTGCCCCCAGCTTGATCCCTAATTGTATGATTCTAGTCTTTGGTATAAGCTGTGATTGTAAGCATTTGATATTCCATTATGGTGATATAAACCTTTCCTCTTTCATTATTCTTTAACAATTATTGCACGTCCTTTTGCTTTGTTTTTTTGTTTTTTTTGGGGGGTGGAGTGATTATTCCCCATGTCACTTCGGCTCTTACTGCAATTTCGATTTGTTTCCAATGTTGACATCGAATTCTCCCGTGTGTGTGATATTTTCCATCTTGTGTTTCTCTTCATTTTTAGTTGTTTTCGCTTCTTGATATTCTATTTTCCTGTGTCTGCTTCCTTTTGTACGCATTCAACCGTAATAGACAAGGAGGCTGAGTAGGATAATGACTGAGCATTACTAGTGAAGAGTCTTTCAAAACACCCAGCTGCAATTCCTTATGAATTCTTGAATTATCAACGTCGGATGTACACCCATATTGAGTGTGTATCGATGTGTGGTGAGTGGAGCTCGGCTGCCTAAAGCCCTCGTCTCAATCATAGGGGTGGGCCAAGGGAGGACTGCGCGTGGTCCAGAACCACAAACTAAATCATGGTTGGCGGCAAACTAAATAACTTTCACGTTGCGGCCATTGGTTGACGATGTTTTGGCATGTTAATTTGTCACTTGTCAGTCAAGTCATTTTTACGAAGAGTCGTACTACGCTGCCGTTCATCTTTGCCGCTTGTACAAATGGGGGCTTTTATTTTATTTATTTTATTTTTGACATTTTTTAATATATTTAAATCTTTTTAAAAAATAAAAATATATATATTAATATATTAAAAATTACTTTCTTAATCATTCAGTTAAAAAAAAAAATTAAATACACGAACGAACAGTCAAAGTAAAGAAATAAAATGAGAAGATAAATTAATATTTTCCTTCCAACAAATTTGGAGTGCAGCAGCTAGCGGGATAAATCCACGCAAGTGATAGAAGAAAGGTGTTTGGTTTTTGGACTATTTGATAGAGATCCAAATGCCTAGTCGTGTTGCCTTTCAAATAACTAGTTTATATTTATTTTCTTCGCAATTTCCAGAGCTGTAGGGTGCTTCCTTTTTCAACTCGGAAACCCAATCGATACCCACGAGCCGAGATCAACAGATGCCTTTAAACGCTGAGTAACGAGCCACATTTATTTCCTTCTTAAGTATTCTTTTTCCTCCCTGAAATTTTTCTCGTTGATGTTAAATCCATTTTCTTCCATTAACTGATATGTAGATGTCTGTGCCTAAAATTCATCTGCTTGGCAGGATCGAGTAATTGCTGATCTTCACCTTCTCTTGTCTCCAAATAAGTATCTTATTTAGAAAGAAAACAAAGTGTTATTTACCATAGATAACACATGTATTCCCTACCTACTTTTCATTTTTTGTCTTTTAACGTAATAATATAATATGAATGGGGTCCAATTGTTCCAAGAAAACATCCATCCAAATTCCAATGAATACAAGAGCTCCTTGTTAGACTTGAATATGCAGCTAATGTCTTCTTCATTATTTCCTTCATGCCCCACTGTTCAAGCACTAGAAGACAAGAAAACCAAAGAATAATATAAACCTCCCAAGGTGGGGGGTCTCAATTAAAGCTTCATAGTTCGACTCAAATTCTGGAGAGAAGTGTTTGAATTGCAGCTCACCAAATCTAATCTAAGTGCTGACTAGTAATCGTATAAGCAGGATTGCAGGCGGCCCTCAATCTCCACTATTATGGTTGCAACCACCCAAGGACACTGACTAGCAGTTGATAGTATTAGTTTAAGCTAATGAAGTTTGGGAACTGCTTTCAAATTAATTAAGCCAATAATTTTGTCGTGCCACTCTCGTCCGAGTAATTAAGCCAATATTTTTGGTGTACAGACATGTGGTATTCCCATCTGAACATAACATGCAGGTAGTGATAGGATAAAAGTTGCATCATTTATATTTCAAATTTACTAATAGTCCCTCCCGGCCCCAGTTAACCGAATGAAAAATTTCAACCATGTGCTCAAGATAGGCACCAACACACACAAAGCAGCTAAATCCTGCAAGTGGACCATTATCTGCAGGACCGAATAGAGAGAGTTTCTCCATTCTCATCGCTTATAATAAATATATATAACCCGATATCGCACATATTCCCATCGCCAACATCTTTGTCGCGACGAAATATTTTAGGATTTTCTGTTTTCGACACGTACCAAATTGCGAGTATGTATTGTTGGTGAAGTTGTTAATTTTAGGTTTAATAAAATTAAAAAAAAAAAAAACCAGTAGTAATGCGGGTCGCCTATTCTATAAAGTTGGGATGCGTAGTCAACAAGAAATAAACGCGAAACAGCACCTTCTGTCAACTGCAAGACCCAACAAATTTTCACGTCTTTTGATTAGTTGCATGATACAAAATTTCTTGGACATCATAAATGCTTTTCATACATGCTGTAGAGTTAAAAGTCTTGATATGTCTAGTTTTATTAATATTTCTGCTTGACTGGGGAGCCCCCATCAAATTATTCATGGCTGTTGTAATGAAAATATGTACATCATATCATTAAAATGATAGAATATTGACATGCATAAATAAAATTTTGAGATAACAAGAAGAATAATATCGGAAATGTTATAGGCAGAAAGGGAATTTCGGAAAACACACACAACAAAACATATGATCCACATACACGCACCCAACTGTCGGATAAAAAGATGGAGACAATAGTCGTACAGGCTAAAGAGGTAGCCGCCGCTGCCAAACTATTGTCTTTTTACTGAGAACTGAATCCCTCCGTCTTTCTCTCCACCCCTTCTGGAATTCTATTATCTATATGGACCACTCCGCCGAGCTTAGTCCAGAGCAGCCGCCGAGGCGATCATCGGCTCTACGACGCAGGAACTCGATCGCCTCTCCGGTGGAGGTCCCCGCAAAGTTATCTCTCCCAAACACCACCACCAAGCCGCTTCACGGCTCCCACAGCTTCCCCTTCCAAAACGGCACCGCACCTTCTCTAGACTTCGACCTCGTCTCCTCCCTCAAGTCCTCTCAGGCCTACACCTCCTTGAAAGACCTGCTTCCCTCCTCCTCCGACGCCGCCGTCGCGTCCCCCACCGCTGCTAACTCCGGGTACCAGATATCAATCCGCAACCGCCTCGTGAAGCAGGCCGCATGGGCCTACCTCCAGCCCATGTCCTCCTCCCCAAGCTCCTCCGGCCCACACTTCCTCCGCCGCCTCTGCCACAGACTCTCCACAAGCCTCACCGCCTGCCTCGCCTTTATCCAAAGCCATCTCGTTCCTGCCATGACCGAGCTTCTCGATCGGATTCTCCACGCCTTTCGAATCCGGACGAGCAGATAGCGTCGGTCACATTGACGGCAATCGCCCGCCTTCACGGCGACCTTCCGATACCCATGACTTGTATGTGTGTGAAAGTGATTTGACAGAATAGCTTCTGTTTTTATATTTTTTTTTCCCTGTGTGAATTTGGTTTCTATTTCCTTCTCTTTTTTTTTACACCATTTTCAATGGAAAACCCCAGAGAGAATGTCTGAAGGAAAATATATATTACAAGAAGAAAAGAATGAAATAAGATTTCCAAATTTTCCGAAAAGAATCAAGGTATTTGTACAATTCTCAGTAGTGTGGTTTAGAGCGCCGAGACTTTAGGTGACTTTGGTGCGAGTTGTTGCCGCGCTCCTGGTTGTACTCGTCGTCAGGGTGCAAGTACTCTACATCGGATTTAGTTGGCTGGGCAATGACGCGGTTGAACATGCTGAGCAGTGGCGGGGCACTCGGATTCGGAGGCCACTTGTTGTTGCCCGACCGGCTGGCTTCGTTGTTGGTTGCACCATTTGGGGGAGCTTGGGGCGTGCTCGAACGATGATTCTGGGCCCTCTGCAAAGATTGTTTAAGCGTCAGTTCATCATGAGACATTTCAAGGTCTGGAAATAGGGTTAAAGCTTCAAAATCACGAGTACTAGCCCGGAAATGCTAGTTTAGTTCTTAAAGAAGCCCATCGGGTGATAGTTTTATGTTTGAGTACTGTTATATCTATAAAAAAAATTATACAAAAACAATCCTACAAATTGATACAGTTTTATCTAACCTGTTAGATCTGCTTTATAATAAAAGTAATTTTATAATCTAACAAATCATATCAAACTATGACAGTTTGTAATATTGTTTTTGTATAATCACTTCGTGATTAGAGTATTTTCTTTTATGTGTTTATGTTTTCTTAATGAATGAAAAGCCAATCCTAAAGACAAACCATGCTGTGATGAAGTGGCCCCTGCTTTCATCAAATTGTTCGAGATTCTTCAGCGTTTAAAACGGAGGCTTTCACAGAAATAGTAACTATGCTATACTAATCCATGTGCTTTGGTTTGGTCAAGTGGGTGAAACTCCTGAGGTGAGGGGCATAATATCTGGAAGGCAAGAGAGAACAAGTGAAACGAGACAAATCCTACCTCATTGTTAGTGTTATTCGACCTTCCAGCAGCGAAGTACTGCAAGACTTGGAAGAATGCCGACTGTCCTAATTCCGAGCAGTTTTGCCAATAGAAAATGGCCAAATCCCACATTCTTGCCCTCCACTCCTGCAACTTATGGTCGATGTCTGTTTCATGCTTAGCTACGTACGGCCGCAACAGGGTATCGTATACATAACCGGTTCCCTTCATTGTACACATTTTCAATTTAAATTTGTCAGTCGCAACCATGGTGAATATGGTAGCAAATCTATGCAAAATCCCCCCCACCCCTCAAGAAAACAAAAACAAAAGTCCCATGGAAACTCCCTTCCAAATGATGTTTACCTTGGTCTTTGGATACCATAGGTAGATAATAAGTGCCAGCTTCATCTCTCCGTATAAAGGGCACCTTCGCACAAGTATGGCATAAGTTTATTAGAGAGTTAAATAGAGACCGAGTAAATACATTTCAAAGACCTAGGCATACCATGTCATGAATACGTCCACCACCCTCTCAAGAGCTGTAAGTATAGCCAGAATGATCCTGCAAATTAAATAAAAGGGTGAGATTGGGTAAGTTTGCGGAATGAGATAAAAATTTT
Source organism: Cyclocarya paliurus (assembly GCA_029856935.1). Classification (NCBI taxonomy): domain Eukaryota; kingdom Viridiplantae; phylum Streptophyta; class Magnoliopsida; order Fagales; family Juglandaceae; genus Cyclocarya; species Cyclocarya paliurus. The sequence continues at coordinate 35,155,398 of CM056951.1, forward strand.
TGGTTTTAGATGAAAGTTTAAAATATTAATTTAAAATATTATTATTATTTTGAGATTTGAAAAAAGTTAGATTGAGATTTGAAAAAATTGAATTATTTATTATATTTTGTGTGAAAATTTAAGAAATCTCGTTTGCTATTTAAGGCATCTAATTTAGTATGGTGAATTTGTATTGATGAGCTATGACCTTACACAACGTCATAAGATTGTCACGACGGAGGAATTCACATACCATTCTTCAACAGCCTAAATGGGAGGTATAGATTGAAATTGGCAAACTGCTCATGTGATCCTGATGATCTCCAACTGAGATACTCATAAATTCTTTTCATGTCTAATTATCAAGCCGCTTTACAAGAACCCATTATAGTGGGTCAAACATGATTTCGTATTGCTAATAGTCGCATGATATTATTGACTAATTCTATATCAATTCCTTGGCTTACGTGGTAACCTTATGAACTTAAGAGATCAAATTGAACTGGCCTTAAGCCATTCAAGACCTTTCGATCTGAAAATCCTTTTGAGTTCCTCAGCCTCAAGGTTCCCAAAGAACCCACGAAGGCCATCAATTAGGGCCCTCTAACAGTTAGCGAAAACAAAATTAGACAACAGGAATTGAACAAGATGCAAAATAACGAGAGGCGTATGGTTGTTACCAATATTGACACCAAAATCGGAGTTCTTCGATCCCGACCCTGTTCTTCTCCACGGTTTTGTAACACTCGAGTGCGGGATAGGCATAACCAAGAAGCAGCCTGGGACCCAGAAATTTAATAAACAAAATCAAAAAAATTGAAAAACCCGTTCCAATTATAAAAATCGACAGAGTAATCAATCAGAACAAGTCAGCAAGGAGCTAAAGCGAATTAGAAGATCTAAGATAAACATCTCGAAGAATAGATATCGGTGCAACATACAGAAGACATCTGGTTATGAAATCCCCCAACATATTTATTCCCCTTCACGTCAAGCACCGGCTAAAACACTCCTGCAACACCTGGAATCCAAGCTCCTCTATTTAGCAGCGTTATTCTGAAAAGCCAAGTTTTCATTGAAACGAAAAATCCATAGAGAACAAAAGGCAAGCGAAAGAAGCATCAATGTTTTTGAACAGAAACAAATTTGCTCAGTACTCGCTTTTGTCCATACCAAAGAAAACCCCACAACTGGACCTGCCATCCATGGCTGATGTCCAGTTGACGGGTTTCAAAACACAGAGTTACAATGGAAAACTTATAAGAAAATAATTTCATACATACATCGAAACAAAACCCATCTATCTATAAGGTGTCAAGAATTCAAAGAACCTGTAGAAGAAATAGAGGTTTCTACCTTGGGAAGAAGGATCTGTGATTCTTTGGAAGGAATGTGTCTTGTTGGTAGGGAGAAATTGAGACAGAGTAAAAACTAGCTTTGAAAGCTTTAGACGGAAAAGAAAGATCCCAATGATATATATATACAGAAATGCGTGATTGGATTAAAAGCCAAGAGATAAACAAATGGAGGATGATTTCTTGGCTCGGACGCTTCTTCGTTATTTTACACGTAACTGTGTTTGGTAGGGATGATTCTTCAAAAAGGATTTTTCTCAGAATCTCGGCCTTTTGGTCTACAAGGGATTGAGTGTGGGCGTCCTCAGCTAGTCACAGTGTCAGATTTGGCTCGGTTCTTCCACCTACATAATTCCCATCCGTACGTACACGTGTTAGTTTTCAGTTGGTTTAGGAAATTATTGCTGCTGGACTCTGAACCGGAACCCCACACTTGATCTACGCTGCAATTCGATTCCATACAATTCCTCATTTGTCCTTACATCACTTCTGTTGACCTTACCTTTTTAATATTAAATTAAAAATAATTTGTAGTTTTTTTTTTTAATTATGATTTAGGTGTTTATAGAGAAATTTATTATCCAAAAACATGTCAAGAATTAAGAATTCCAAGATTTTATATATTTAAGGTCGGTTTGGATAATAAGATAAAATGAGATAATTTTAAATGAATTAAATATAATATTATTATAATATTATTTTTTAATATTTTTATTATTTTGATATTTAAAAAATTTAAATTTTTTATTATATTTTGTATAAAAATTTATAAAAATTATAATAATGAGATAATATGAGTTGAGAGTGTTTCTTTATTCAAACGAGATCTTATTCAATCATAAATAAATCTTAGAGCTTAAACGAAAAAACAAAAAAAGGATCTTACTCCACATTGAAAGACATATCTTCATTTTGGTCATGTGCTGGTCTTCTTGAGTACGTAAGCTACAACAGTTTCCTCGAACTGTTGCCGAGACTTGAATGATGTTAACAATTGTAGTAGTATTTGGAATAAATGTAATGTCTTGTTATATCATGACCTGGTCGCATGAGAACCTTCGGATGAATGGGTCAAAATGGAGAGCATTTGACTATGAACGAGTTGTTTTTTTCTTTTTCTTTATGCTTTTCTGTGGGGACCTCAAACTAAATTTTATGATCATAAATGTTCATGTGTAAAAGGGTATCATTGTCAATTACTCCATCGTTGACTCCAACTTTAGCCAACCAAAGCCCCCCGCTGCTCGATTGTATACTATATACTATTATTATTATTAATATTTTATATTAGTATTTCGATCGTTTTCACACAGCTTGCTTCTAATATGTACCATCCTTTCTTATGGGTATCAATCTATATAATGGGTATCGTGCGGAATATGTCCATTGGCAATGGCGGGACAAACAATTTTTGTTATATAAAATAAAAATGAAAAAGATTAAAAATTTAGAAAAATATAACTATATATAAAATTAGATATTGATAATTTATTGCATAAATGTAAAAATAAAATTCTAAAATTAAAACTCAATAAATTTATTATTTCTCTTAAATTTAGTTTAAATTAATTAGTCAGCCTCACCCTTAAAAATAGATGATATATAAAAATTATACAAAATTTTAGAACTACAAGAAAAAAATTTGAGAGAGGTATTTCTAATTATATTGAAATTTTAAAAAATTTTAGAGAGCATGTGATTATTATAAAATTTTTTGGAGGCATTCTCTATATCTATAGAATTATAAATAAATTTTAAGGGCATTTTAAAATTTTAAAAAATTGTGAGGTTTTGCCGCTTGTGTATTGGTGTAGCTAGCTCCTTATGAGAATTACGTGCCAAATGGATTTTGTAGTATGATGTTAGGTAAGGGTGCAACCCGCCCCTTACGGGGCGGGGCCACTCCTTCCCCACCCCGGTGGAGTTCGGTTGCCCATTCCGTTAGGTCAACCATTCACCAACTAACATTCCCATGATCCCAAAATATCTCTCTCGTTCGCATAATATATTCCTTGGTAATGTGACGTTTATATAACCTGGTGTGAACACGTTGCCAATTAATTAGGTGCATGCTTCTGTTTATTGGCATCTTCGACGTCAAGCATAAAACAATTAGAGGACTCTTATTGGATTAGTCAAAATTAGAAGATATTTTTTATGAATATAAGAGAAATTTAATTTTTGACTATTCCATTCACATAAATCTCCACATTGAAATAATTATTTTTTCATTATATAACAATATAATAATATAAGATGAATTTGATTTTGATTATTCACATCAAATCTTCACATTGAATTATTCATTTATTCATTATATAATAATAAATAATTAATAATTTCAAAATTATTTAATTTTTTTAATTATTAATTTATTTAATTTTATCATATTTTACTATTCATAATATTATATATTAATTAGTAATTATATTCTAATTAAATTATAGGTTAAAAAAATTATAGTTTTGAGAGGGAAGGGAGAGAGAGGTTGATAGAAAGAAAGGAAGAGAGAAATAACTAATAAAAAATGTATGTGATGTATGAATAGTTATTTTCAAATTTGGAAATACTTTTGATGTTTCCTGTACCTAAAATCTAAATATTTAGACTTTAACTAATACATTGTGATGACATTTTAGAATCTAATAGCTAAAAGTAGAATAAATTTAACATTTGACTAATCTATTGAGAATACTCTTAGACCGATGACATAAGAGTCACTTATTCCAATTTGCTGCGTAATATCAAGTTTTGGTACCTTTAGTTGGGGGTTAGTTTAACCCTATGGCTTTAGCTTATCCACTTATTTTGTTTTTACAATTATCGTCTATTCTTCTCATTTCATCTAATTATTATAATTTTTTTTAATTTGTATATAAAATAAAATAAATAATTTAATTTTTAAAATTTAAAAAAAAAATAATATTAAAAATATATATTCTAATAATATTTTTTTAATTTTTAATTTTAATTTCAACTCATCACAATTTATATAAAAAAGCAAAGAGACTGTTGTATGATTTTCGCGCGATGCGAGCCGTATTACGTGGGTTATATATAATTTATACACTCAACAATGTAATAGTCAAACCACTGACTCCGTCGAGAAATTTCATCGAACGTTCGGTGGACAATTTTTTCCATTTTGTAAGAAACTTCAACCCACCATATTGAGTCATTGACTAGTGTAGCTGTTGTTTGAGTTTACTTTGCATTTGTTCTCAATTAACTCGTTCTTATTAAAATCTTCTGGAAACTCAATTTCTTTTTCTAGAAATTGAGTTGGTCAAAGACTCGAGCATGTTCCATGCACCCACCCTCCATCCTCAAATATTCCTCTAAAATGGGCACTCTCTTTTTAACTGAATCCTCCGGAATCAACTAACGTGTTTGATAAGTTAGGACAACCTTTGACAAACCGATTCCGAACTAATATCACGCACAGAAACGATAATGTTTGTTTGGAATCAAGTACATGCTTGCCGGCAATATAAATGACGTGCAGAGCCGAGGACGTAACCCAAAAAAAAGTGTGCGGATTTGATTCCACCTAGCCAAATTTTAAAGGACAGTGATAGCGGGCCGCCCACGGCTCAGGGCGTTCCGCTAGTCTATATATATTTTTTCATTTCTTTTATAACTTTTTAATATTTTTAATCATTAAAAAAAAGAAAATATACATAATTTCATTAATAATTATTTTCTCAACCATTAAATAAAAAAATAAAAATAATTGAGCGGACTCTACTGGCATTTTCCAATTTTAAAATCAGCGGGTACGAATTTGCTTATTTATACATATTAGTCATTAAATGAAAAACTTTTAATTAATTATAGTTGCATATTTAAGTTAATCACGCAATAAATTTTGGTCCCCTAGCTAGTTATTAAATGGGTCACTTCAATTCATTTTAGAGAGTTATTACGTCTAAAACAATTTTTTTTATTTTTTTTTTATTTATAAAAAAGCAAGTCATAGCTAATTTGGCAAGTCTTAATTCAACAAAAAATTAATTAAAAAATTAAACTCAAAAGTAAAATGACTAATACATCACAATGTATAATCATTTTTTGTAGAATTCTTGTATAGACCAAGTAATTCTCTTAATTTTATTAATATATTTTTGTTAATTCACAATAATTTTTTTCCATGGAGTGTATTTGTCCAAGTTATTAGTGTGAAGTATGAAGTTTATTGATATATGAATCTCATAGTTCGTGAGTCTGTGACGAGCTTAATAAAATAACGATAACGAAAAAATGGCGCCCGGGGGAGGGGGGGGGGGGGGGGGGGGGTGTGGAATATTGAAATATTGGAAAGGAAAAAATGTTGGAGCTAATGGTCCCAGTCGCTTGCAATAAAGCAGGCCCGTTCGTGGAAGTGGCCCTTAGGCATCTAATAGGCAAATGCAAAACAAATCAGACATTTAATTATTAGAGTATTAGTATTGAATTTATTAAATTTATCTTTAAAATTTGATAAAAAGTATATATTTATCATAAATGTAAAACTTCCTTATCTATAATCTCACATTGGATTAGTCATTAGATTCATCAAAATAATAATATAATATTATTTTTTTAATAATAATTAATTTTTTTTTTCATATTTTATAATTACACTAGCAATATATTAATTAAAATAACCATAGTCATTACAGGAAAAGAATAGGTAAATATTTGCAAACTGTCAGACACAAAAATATGGAGAAATGTTGTGATATTGTATAGAAATTAAAATAAAAGTTCCTTCAAATTGCCTACTTCAAAAATGAGTAGATTGCAGTAGTCGAATTGTCTCATCACACCAACTTGGATTCTACTTTCGAGTATATCAATCACAAAAGACGCTTGAACGTATAAATATTAGTTACTAATGTTGGAGTAGTAAATCAGTAAATTAATACAAATTTACAGTATTTTCATTCATTCATGAGCAGCAGTTGCTTCCAATATAGATAACAAATGAAACAAATAACTCCCTCCAATCATCAGTCAAAACAAAAACTGGGTCATCGTCCTCTTCCTCTATGCTGATAGCAGAGCTTGTGAATCCCAAATAGCACGTTTTATTGAACTATGGTCTTAGTTTCGCAACACCACAGATAATGAAAAGATGCAAAGTGCCAAACTTTCGTAATCATGACAACCAAAGCAAGCATGAAAATTCAATTGAGAAACAAGTCTCATTAGTCATATAAGTGAGAACTTTGCAGATAATCAACAAAAGAACCACAACTATTATAACCCATGATCTCAAAATGCAAATTCTAAGAAGAAAACGTGATCTCTAGACAACCTAAACCAAGTAAGGAAACCAAGACGAATTAACAAGTTGTTAACAAGAGAGGAAGCACTAGCTAACCAAGACAAGGATCAAATAATAAACTTATTAATAAGGACCAAAACATGGTTTGATAAAATAAAATAAAAAAGAGTAAAATAAGAACCAATATAACAAACAACTACTAATTCCTATGAGCTTGATACAGCAAACACAGCTACACAAAGAAAAAATTCATAATAAGAACTACTAGACATGATAAATGTTTTTGATTTAGTTCAATCCAGAGTTTTAACAGTTGTGGGGTCATAAATAAATATCATCAATACTTTAAAAATATCTTATAATTTGTCGAATCTTTTGGGGTCATAAATATTGCTCAATTTGTAATTAAAATGATGGCTTTCTAGTTTAATAAGAAGGGATAAACATGGGTAATGAAGTGGATGAACAACATTAGACATTATGGTATCATCCATTTCAGTAATAGTTGAGACTTAGAAGGAATCTAAGTATTAATTAATATAAAATAGCTATAGAAAACCGACGAATAATGTGACGCCCCGACTTCTATGTACAACACAACACAGGAATCGTGACGTCAGGATGATGACAACACGGGTTACGCATCCCAACGACAAGTGTTAAAGTGTGTGCAACATGTAAAAAGTGCACAACAAAACGCAGCGGATAAATAATTAAATCAGTCTACTAAGTACCATAATTTTTTTATATACAAAATTTACCAAAATACAAGTATACTGAAAGTTAAACAGTTATCTAATAAATACAACAAAAGTCAAAATATACACATGGGAAACAAATCTCATAATCCAAAACAACAGCAACCACATGCTACTTCTCTACGGAGCCGATCCCTGAGACTCGTCGTCCTCATCCTCATCTGCACCAAAATCTATGGTACCAAAAATGGTACCGCAGCTAAGTAATAATCTAAACAATCCCTAAGATAAAAATACATTTAATGCGACCAACATGCATGCATATGATGAAATATGCACCAAATCCAAAATAAAATCATTCTTCTCCGAAAAATGAATATTTTTCAACACACGCCAAAATCTCATTTTTTGTCCAAAAATAAAATTACATCATTTTCTCAGAAAATGATTTGCACAAAAAAATATTTATTGGACACTGTAGGCGGGAATTACAGGCGGGACTTTACCACCATCACTACTTATCACCATCCCTACCGCGTGCACTTTAGGTAGGGAATCACAGGCGGGACAACACCACCATCCCTACGTGTACACCGTAGATGGGAATCGCAGGCGGGACTATGCCACCATCTCTGCTTACCACCGTTCCTACAATTCCTTTCCCTTTTTCTCAAATGAAAACCCAGTTTTCAATAAAGACATGAACATGCGTGCAATATGTAATGTACCAACCCGACAACAATTTCCAACAGCCAAACCAATCACACAAATACTCAATTCTCAATCCATCCGACCCCTATAACTCCTCGGACTCAGTCCGGCACAACCAACCAATCACAGTAATATTAAATGAGTTAGCGCAAAATATATTAAAATCTCAAAAGATGTTTGGAAAAATAATTACAGCGCTTTATAATAATTTTTGAAGGATCACGGATGCTTTGCAAGCAACAAAACAGGAACCCCATAGTGTAAAATACACTGTGGCCGTGGGTCTCAAAAACTCACTTTTGAACAGGTCAAACCAAGACCCGAAATTGATAGGGTAGAGCCTAAGGAGGTTGGTGAAACTAATGGTAATGGCCTTTGGCCGTGGGTAGCGGCGGAAAGGGGCGGTTTAAGGCCGAAAAGTTCAAATTGGAGATGTGTTTAGTGCGGCTTCACCGGTGACGGATCGGGGCCGGGGTTGAGTCCATTGGGTTGCTAGAAGGCCGGTGATGATGTGGTGAAGAAATGGTGGCCGGACAGCGGCGGAACGGGAGAAGGAAGGCCGCGGCTTCGCACGGCTTTTGGAGGCTAACGCCGGCGCGGGGTGGTCTGAGATTGAAGGGGCTGGGTCGCCGACGGCCGAGGAAGGCGATGGTGCCGGCGGTGAAGGTCACGGACGGTTGGCGGCGGCCGCTGGGAGGCGATGGTCGTATGCACGGGGAGAGAGAGAGAAACGGGAGAAAGAGGGGTTGCGCGGGAAAGCCGAAAGAAAAGAGGAAGAAAAAGAAAAAAGAAAGAAAAGAAAAAGAGGAAGAGAAAAGAAATGAGGTTCAATCCTCACATCTCGGGATCCCAAAAATGATCTAACGAAAAAAATTTTAAAACTGAAAACTAAATAAAATTAATCAAACGCAGTGAAAGACTTAAATAGAACAATAATAATTTTAAAACTCAAAAACAACCTAATTTAAATTAAAGATTACTTTAAACCCAAAACAATAATTAATAATAAGAAAGCACATTAAAAAAATAATTTTCACAACTTAAAATATTATAAAATAATATAATAAAACTCCAAAAATTTTAAAATAAGAGAATAAATTTTAAAATTAATTAAAATAATCTTTCATTAAAAATACATTGAAATACGAGATGTTACAAATAATAAAGCATTCGGATGTAGCTAATAGTATATAAAACCATTGCTAGAAGTTCCAATTTCCATATATGTCAGATCTGTACAACAAGAAGGCATCGATCTGATCAGCATGCCAATAATTCAATCATGCATGATATTGCTGGATTTTAAGCTACATGCAGTGACAGTATGCAGGGGTTTGAATTTTATCAATTAGCTTAGTGTAACACAAAACCACCAGCTCACGCTAATGGCATGTACTTGCATCATTTTTCACAAGGCCTAATAGGTTCAGGTGCTAATGTATTAGCTGTTGATAGATTGGTTTTGGTGCTGGCCAGGCTTTTGAATGCTTTGGCACAAGCATTGCAGAGTGCAGGAGTGAATCTGTCACAGCTAATACAAAGTCGAATATTTTAATGGTTCTTTTCATATTAAATCAAGCTACCAGAACACTTATGTTGCTAGTAAAATCCATTCTTCTAACACCTACAAAAACAAAGCCATTCTTCCTGCTGGCCTTTCCTAACCTCTAATTTTCCTCTATGCTCCACATGGATTGTTTTCTTTTCCAATTTTTTCAGCCAAGTTCTGGACTTCAAGAAGTCACAGTTTGTTGTATAAGTAAAAATATAGATAATGGTACCATGCTTTCATGTTCCAGGATCACGAGATTCCCCCCTCTAGCCATCAAGCAATGGCACATCTAAAAGATGCAGGCCGCAGAGACGACTTGGGTCAAGATCAAAAGCCATCAAGCATACAAATGTAGTATTTTGTTCTCACACATGCATATATGATTAATATATAAAGACGGGGAGAAAGCACTCACGAAGTCGTATAATCGAACAACCCAATGGGAGCGGTAACGGTGCGCCTATGGAGGTGATGGAGATCCTCTGAAGCCTGAAACACCTCGTATGATCTTCAACCCCAGTGGACGAAAATGAAATGCTCACTCTCACGGCAAAGGGAATTTGCTGCTTGGCGAAAAACAGTAGAGGAAACGGAGGTTCCCAAACCGAGAGGAAGAAGGGGAGAGGAAAAAATGGAGAGGAAGAACTGTGATGGAAATCAGGAAGGGAGAGGAGAGGAAGAAAGATAGGGCTTTCGGGATTTGAGGGTGAGGAAGAAACCAGAGAAGCGGAAGAGAATCAGGAAGGGAGAGGAGAGGAAGAAAGAAAGGGAGAGGAGAGGAGAGGAAGAAATATAGGGCTTTCAAGATTTGGGGGTGAGGAAGAAAGCAGAGAAGCGGAAAAGAAAGAGAAAGAGAAAGAAAAAAAACAAGATTGCGTGCAAAACTTAGCATTTTCGTAATAAAATAATGCAATGAACGTTCTACAGTGGTTCTTCAAATTTGAAGATAAACGAGAAAGAACTGTAGCTCATAGCTTCACAAAGATGTGAAAGATGAATCCAATGCAGGCTTTTTTAAACGAAATTCATCAAATTTTAAACATTGGACTCATTTGATAAGTCCAATACCAGTGCTCTTAGAGACGGAAAACTGGCTGCAATGGATTAGGTAAAATCACTCAAACCGAGTTTTAGCTATATTAATGCTAAAGATAATTCCTTAAGACCGGTCCTTTAATAATCCACAAATAACAACCCTTCAATGAGCTATTGACAAGTAGACTTTCCATTCTAATTTTGATGCGCATGCGCTTTATGTGAAAACTTGCACCCACAAACTTAATCTCTCCCCTCTCCCCCCGTCTCGTCCTATCACAGCAAAACCCACCCCCCTCCCCCGTCTCATCCTCTCGCATGAAAGCCGCAGCCACCGCCGCTGACCCTACGTCAAAATCCACTAAACTCGCCAAACTCCTCTCCTCCCTCCCCTTCTCCCCCATTTCCCATCCTCTCGCATGAAACCCACCTTCCTCCGAGACTAGACCTGACTTTCCTCACTTGATTGAAGTGGCTGCCGGCACCAAGTATTTGTTGAAGCCGTGACACTCAGAGGACGGGACAACGTCGACATATTCCCTCTCTGGTATGCCCTAATTCGTCTATGGTAGCATGAATTCGCTGATATTTCTTTCTTTTCTCTTCAAAATTTTGATTATTTTCTTTTGATTATATATGATTATGGTTTGATTATGGATTGATTGGGTTTTGATGGATAGGAGATGGAGATGAACGACAAAGATGGGGAGATCGGAGATAGAGATGCATCGAATTGAGATGGTTGAGTCGGCGTCGACTTCGAACTCAGGGCAAAGGACAATGCAAATGAGAAACAGGCTAGCACATAGGAATTGATTCTCTGTGGTGGAGTATATTTCTCTTAGAGTATTTTTTCCTTTATGGGTTGAGATGAATAGATGATTGTTTTTGTGAGATTTGCAGCCCGATCGTTGTGAAGCGCTTCTCAACGCTAAAAGTAAAGTCATATTAGCTATATACGGTAGATAGAGCAAATCTTTACTTTCTTTTTTTCTCTCTCTCTCTTCTCTCAACATTTTCTCAAAAAGTTGTCGTCGGTTTCTTTCCCTCTAATGCTTCGTTTGGTTACCAAACTCATATCAACTCATTATTACAACTTTTTCAAATTTCAACACAAAATATAATAAACAATTCAACTTTTTCAACTCTCAAAATAATATTCTAATAATATTTTATCATCTCACTTCAATTCAACTCAACTCAATTCAACTCAACTTACTTCAACACAAAAATAATACTTAATTTTTTTCCCACTTTCAGCTCTTTGCTTCTTTTCTTTGTTTCGCCCTCGTGAAATCAAATACAACTAGAGAGAATGCTCTAGTTTTGGACTATATACCAAGGACACAATCGATTTGAAGTATTTATCTCTGATAAATTCCCAACCAGACTGGCCAGTCTTCATTACGCATCCCTTGTTGAAACCCTGACTTCAGCTTGGCCAGTCTTCACTACGCAGATTTCTCTTTTCCCCAAGGTATGCTAATTTCTTTACCTCTTTTATTCAATTTGGTTCTAGAAACATCTTGATGAAAGGCTGTCAAAGTCTCTGCTTCCCTTTCTCTCTCTCCCACACTCTGATACTCTCTTCCCTTTGTAAAAGAGGTTCGTGTAGATCCGTGTCGTTAGTGACTTTGTTTGTTGTTTGATTTAGAGATATCTATTATCTTTATATATTTGAAATCAGATTCCATAGAAATTGCTTTTCGTCTCAGTAGTTTCCTGCTGATCTAGATCCTTCTTGTTCTTGAATAGTTCGAATATTTTTTCAAGATTTGTTATATTACAAGTTTTGCTCCGTTTTTTCTGGATATATGCAAGTGTATATGAGTTTATTTGTCTGTGCTCGTGCCTTGTGTGCTATCTATTGCCCTATTTTGTACTCAATGAATGCTTGCTTTTTTCTCTTTAAATTTTGTGGATACTTGGAAGAATGAATAATCACAAAATGAAAGGGAAAAAGTTTGCGGCAGTGTTTTGGGTCGCTCGTAGGATACAGGTTTTGGTGCAGGAAACCAATTAAGTGGTGTCTTTTATTAGATTATTCTTTGAAAATACTGCTGAACAGCTGGTGCATCATCCTTGGTGCTGGACAGCTGCAACACAGAATCAGGTTTGACATTTTTTTTGTTGGTTCATTCATTAATGAGATATTTATGAACTAAGTTTTTTATGACTACTGATGTGGAACTCTCAACCTTAAACAAAAAAGAATGGTTAGGATCATCTTGGACTAAATTAATGGTTAGTATTTCAAAAGGAAATCAAAATGAAATTGTATGACTGACTGAAAAGATCGGCAGTGGCATTTGCATGACTGATTGAGTAATTTTTTGATATGGTTAAACATTATTTTCTTCTCATCTCGTGAATGTTCTTTCTCTATCTCTTCAAATGAGTAATGGGTTAACACAGGTGTAATGTAAACTCTATGTGCCTTTTAGTTGATCCAGAATTTTTCAATGCAGTTTTGCAATCATTGCATCTAGTACTAGTACTTCTCAATCTGAACTGAACTGAAAATACATGTGACTGGGCAGCTACTATGTAGACGACTCTTTTTTGCTGATTTTGTGGAAATACAATTCTCTTTAGTGTATTTTGTGGATGTAAGACCTAGATGTATTTTGTAGAAATACAAAGTCCTTCCAATGTATTTTGTGGATGTAAGACTTGGATTTATTTTGTGAAAATAAAAAGCTGTATTTTGTAGATGTGGTTGTGGATGAAACTGTATTTAATATTTGAGTAGAATGATATTTGGGGGGGCACGGGTTATGTGTTGGGGGCTGGTTTCATGCATTAATATATTAATTTGAATTATTGATATATGTAAGAAAAATGAATCTTGTGCTAATTTAATGTGCTACCCAGGTCTGATTTTGTGCTACTAATTTAATGCAAGCAGCACTAGTGCTAAACAGAGCAAGTAATATGTTTGGCAAAAAAAACTATATGGTAGAAGACAGTTTGGTAAAAAAAAATCAATAAATCTTCCCAACTTCCCAACACTCTACATTCTATCTTATTTTAAATTTTTTTTTAAAATTTTTTTATTAAATAATTTTTATATGAATAGTAAATAAAAAATTTGAAATATTTTAAAAAAATATTAAAAAATATAGAGTGTGGAATGTGGATGAATAATAGAAGGTTGTGTAGCACCCCTCAAAAAAAATATAGTTGGATGGGAAATATTGGATTGATTTGTAATTAATTAGACGGGTTTAATTAGACGTCTGTGGTTATATATTGATTTGTAATATAGATTATATATTGATTTGTAATATAGAATTTTAGATGAGTTTAATTAGACGTATGTGGTTATTTGCATTGAATGACAATTAAAAAAATATAATTTTTTTAACCCATAATTTAATTAGAATATGATTATTAATTAACATATAATAGGTAGAATAGTAAAATATGATAAAATTAAATTAAATAATAATTAAAAAAATTAAATAATTTTGAAATTATTAATTACTCATTACTATATAATGAATAAATAGATAATCTAATGTGGAGATTTGATGTGAATAGTCAAAGTTAAATTCATCTTATATTTTATTATTATTATATAATGAAAAAATAACTGTTCCAATATAGAAACTTTTGTGAATGGAATGATCAAAAGTTAAATTCATCTTTACATTCATCAAAAATATCTTTTAATTTTGGCTAATCCATTGAGTATACTTAGTTTGCCCGTTTACTGGCTAATTTCATACGGATGCCATTTACCAATGATATGCTATTGCCCCATGTCATTAAAAAAAACAAACGTAATACCCTTCTTTTATTTTCTTTTTTAATTATTCGTTTCTTATTTCTTAATAGGAAGGAATATAGTCTATAAAATAAGGGTCATCAACGGTAGCCTATAATATTTCTTTGACACAATAGAATAGAAATGGAATTTAAGAATCATGATTTTAGAAATAAAAAATTAATCGAAACTTTTGACAACATTATTATTTGATATTAAACTGAATAGTACACTTTGAGAGTTTATAAAAGGAATTTGATAATCGTTTGTAGCCAATAAATCGTTTTGAAGATGCTTGCTATCATGATAACAAATTAATATCTACGATAAAAGGAAAAAATATGATTTTTACATTCTATTTTTTAAATATGACATGATAATGACGTGACACTGCCAGATCAAACGGTCAATTTGAACGATAACCTCATATGGTCGGATAACAATGTCTATATAATAATAATTTCTAATTTTCTACAAGTCTAAATATTCACATTTGTAGGTAAAAAGGTGAACGCCATTGTAAAAGAATTTAAAAAATTATCTTTCATGGTGTGGTCTATTTTTTTTATAAAATATTTGCACAAAATTTGTACAATTGTACATCTAATACTTATACGCATATGCGTGTATGTATGTGAGAAAACACTATAGGGTGCGTTTGGTTGTTGAAATGAGTTGAGTTGAGTTTAGATAATAAAATATTGTTAAAATATTATTTTTGAATATTTTTATTGTTTTGAAATTTGAAAAAGTTAAATTGTTTATTATATTTTATATTGAAATTTGAAAAAATTGTAATGATGAGTGAGATGAGATGAGTTTGGTTAAGAACCAAACGAAGCCTTAGAGTTGGCAGAATGTACAATGAATTATCGGTTTCTTTTGGCTTTCTGGTTGGCGAAGGAGAATGAAAAGATGCACAATAATTTTTATTTTTTGTTTTCTCACATTTGATTTGCCTAATTCTCTGAGAAATTTCATTTTTTCGAATTTTAAGAAAGATACAGTTTTCGTGTGGTGTATAAATACTACATCTTCCTTTTTTAAAAAATAAAATTTTAAAAAGAATTTTTACATCTAAATTCTAAATTCAAAGAGAGAACATTAACCTTGCGTACCTTATCATTATGACTGGAATATCATATTTCAAAAAGTAGGTGGTTATTTCTTATTTCAGGGGAAATAAAGAAAAAAAAAAATCAGTAAGGAAAAAGAAATTATAAAATGAAGAATGGGAAGAGTTGAAAAATGCTTCTCCGGCCCACAGCGCGACCCCTTTGTAGCTCTTCACTCTGCTCCAACCCAGGTATCTACCATTTCAATGTTTCTCGTTTGATTCAAAGTTTTCCATGTATCTGTGGTTTGTATGCAAAATTATATCCCGCTTTAAGCTGGTCCTTTCTAGATTCTCCCCTCAATGCAGTAGGTTTGGCCGGCCGACCTATGCTTCTTTGACTTTGTCTGGCTCAATGCAACCGGACTTATATATAATTTGGGTCGCACTATATTCTGCTGCAGGAGGAGCTATAGATCAAGTTGCAGGAGAAAAGATATGGCTCGAGATGGATTGGATTTTTCGGAAGCTAAAAGGCCTGCTGCTTTTCGATTGTGCAAAGTGTCCGGGTATATTGGGTTCCATATGTTGTTGCCTATGAATTTTTGTTATAATTAGCCGTTTCAAGTTTCAACGATGTATTACGTTTTTTTTTCTTCTTTTGATTGTCATTTTCTCGGTTAGTTACATGACTGAGTTGCTGGAGATTCGCGCCGATGATCCTAAACTGCACGTTTTATTCATTCCGGGAAATCCAGGCGAGTTTTTTTTTTTTTTAATTGTGTGAGTCTTTCTGGTTGTTGTTGATTTAATTATAGGTTCAGTGGTGTCTTTTCGATGTAGGTGTTGTTGCATTTTATAAGGACTTTGTGGAATCATTGTACGAGTTTCTCGGAGGACATGCATCTGTAACAGGCAAGATATTGTAGCTACTTGTACATGGTAGACCCTTGAGCTGCAATCTCTGAACTAATTGATTGCAAATCTTTATGTTAATCCTCAGCAATCGGGCATGTTTCACACACCAAAAAGGTACTTGGACTTGTTATTTTTCGCATTATTCTTGTTTCTTTCGTAGCCTAGAGAAAGGAGCTTATGCCGTGAACTCATATATAACGAACATTTTATTTGGAACATGCCAGCTAGCAATGTGCGCTTTTGCTATGTGTTTATTTGCAACGTGTCTCTGTAAAAGGATATTTGCAACCTGGTTTGTTTATATAATTTTGTCTTCACTAATTTCTAGAATGAGTATGATAATGATTTTGATTTTTTCTAATCCTAGAACTGGGAGCGTGGAAGGTTATTCTCGTTAGAAGAACAAATTTTACATAAGGTAACTTTTGGTCAATTTGTTTGAGCAAATTGTTGCCTGCTAAGACTATTCTTTGGAGTAATACAATTTATTTTACTTATCAAAAAAAAAAAATTGTTGCCTGCTAAGAGGCTGGTTTTCTGTTAGGATGTTGGAATTTATAAACCAAGTCAATTTTGTACCACATGTCAAATCAGATTGATGTCATTGCTTTATGAAATCCTAGGATTCTCATTCGAAAAATTAATTTGGTTACAGAATTTGGACGAGTTCCATTTTATGGAATTTCTGCTGGAAACTTCGGCCTTGTTTGGTTACACAAATGAAATGAGATAAGACGAGAAATCTGTGAATAGTAGTGAGATAGTTTGTGAATAGTAGTAAAATGGTTTGAATTACGATGTTTTATGGGGTGTTGGGAAATGAGAGAGAAAAAAGTTGAATAAAAATATTAAAATTAAAATATTATTAGAATATAAATTTTTAATATAATTTTTGTTTTGGGATATGAGAAAGTTGAATTATTTTTTGTGTTCTGTTTGAAAGTTTGAGAAAGTTGTAATGAGTAGGTAATGATTAGATGAAAAGGTTGAAAATTTGAAATTGAAAAGTGTTTCTGTTTGAATGTTGTTTGGATGTTGATATGAGATTAGAGGAGATGGAATGGGATAAGATGGGTTGAGACCATTTGTGAAACCAAACGGAGCCTTGATCAAGTCAAATAGGACTGTTTTACCACCAAGGTTCTTTACCATATAGGACTCCAACTTGTTTCCTGATCCAACCTTTATTTCCATCAAGTGTCTGGTAAGAACTTAGCTATTACAATTCCCTATAATTTGTTAACAGTCCCATGTTTTCGCAGGTGGATTTCATCAATCAGGAGCTAGAAAATCTTGAAGTTCCTATATTACTGGTAATTTCATATTATAGTTATACTTTTTTTTTCCTGTACTTAACTATCATGCTTTGAATACCTATCACCAGTTCTGTATGACTAAACACTTCTTGGTCCCTTCAAACTAGAGAAAATTCTTACTTTAGTCCATCAGTTGTAAAATTTCCACTCACGTGTCATTTTTAGGAAGCTGTAATGCCCTTAGGGTACAAGAGAAGAAAACAAAATTGCTAAGCACCACTTGGATGCTTATCTCTGAAGATGTTTCAGGAACCTGTAAGCTCGTAAAATTGTCTAGGCCCTAGACACTTTCTATCTGCATGCCTGTCATTTATGAACAGATAAGCATCTTGAGAATTGGTATTCTGCTAATCTGAAATTTGGACGACAATGGAGTTTAAGGTGGTTTCAAGAATATATTCCTTCTCACCCTTGATTTTATATTTTGATTTGCGGAAGCTATCAGTATTTAAAAAAAGAAAAAAAGGGTTATCAACATCTAGTGTAGGTCAGTTCAAGCAGGGATTTTTGTTAATGTAACCAGTCAATTAGCTGCTTTGGCTGAGAGAAAAATGATTAGATCATTGGAATATTTACTGTGATCCCAACGTGGCATCTAATATAATGGATGCTGCTCTCTGGTTTCCGCCTTTAAATTCTTAGTTGCTTACATCTAATTTCTCTGTGAAGGTTGGGCACTCTATTGGCTCATATATGGCTATTGATGTGTTTAGGAGGTCCTCAGAAAAGGTGATGATAAATTAAATTTGTTTCATTTTCAGTATCATCATGTTACTTCACGTTCTTAATTTAAAGAGTATTTGTTGACATTTTTGCTGGGTTTATAGGTGACCTATTGCATTGGACTATATCCATTTTTGGCAGTAAACCCGCAATCGAGGTGGCAGTCTATTATCGGGAAGATTGCAGAGTATAACAACCTTTCTTTGTTATGAGTAACATCATTCCCTTCCTTTCACTTTATCTTCTACGCACAAATATGCTAGGGGTTTCAACTCCAATGGACTGGGTTGCCTGCTGGGCCAGCCCAGTGCAGCCAGAAAGTAATTGAATAAGGGACAATGGGATACGGGAGATGCATATCAATTGGGTCTTGGAACACTGGGGTTTTGAGCTTTTTGTAATATAATGAGTTTGAATCTTGGCCTTCTAACTTGGTTATAAATGTACATAAATAGTTTCTATTAAACCTTTGACAATCTATCGTTGTCAAAAAAAGAAATCTATCATTAAGCACTTATTGGGACTAATGGTACGTTTTTTGGTTTTAGGTCACAAGTTTTAAGTGTTGCACTTAGTTGCATTGCGGCATCATTGGGATCCTTACCAAGCAAGGCTTATAGGTTGATTGTGACAAACTCTGTTGGGAGTTCATGGTCAACTGCTGCAGTTGAGGCTGCTTGCTCACACTTGGTGCAGGTGAAATTTTATCTATGATTAATTTGTGAAGTAGCCTTCATAGTTTGCTAATGAAATTTCCAAAAAGTATCAAAAAAAATTTGAGTGTTTATTCCCAATTAGCTGAGATTACAGCTCAGGTGAATTCAGTTTATTTATGCAAGTGTATGCAATTAGATTCTCTGACTTCCCCTTTATTCTCATATTTACAGTACCAAGTTGTGAGGAACATACTCTTTTTGACTATGACAGAGTTCAGAAAGGTAAAAGATTTGCTTTTTTCAAGAAAATATATGTTGTGAGAGTTTTCACCATTTCTACTAAGAGGTCACAATTACAGCAATCAGTCATTCTTGTACTAGGAATACATGTCTGCTAAACTTAGTACCTTCTATGCTATTCTTCCCAAGCCTGGCCGAGTGTTTTGAGCCACAATGAACTGGTTCTTTGAATATGGTCATTGTTTTTATTGTATTATATAAAGTCATACCAGCCGCTTATTTGATTTACTAATGAGCAATAAGCTGCAGTTTTAAGTGCACAGGCTGTATGCAATTGCTGCCTACTGTGAAAGTTGTTCTTCCATTGGCTGAATCATCCCTTTTTCCCAAAAACTAGTAATACGTCCACATATTTTGTTTGAAGCAATCTTGACTTATATTTCAGGTTTATGCACTTTGATTTTTGATTTATTGGCACCGGGTGTCCGGGAACAGCATCCCGACTAATTTTGGGGTGCACAGGCCCTCAACAAGGAGATTCCCGCAAGTGCAACTCGGGTAATTCAAGGGAGAAATCTCCCAGTCCGATGGCCCCTTGAGATAGTTTGCAGCCTAGGGTATTTGAACCTTAGACCTGGAGGGGAGCATACCCCCTAGCCCAAGGCCTTTCCCACTTGAGCCAACCCCTAGGGGTTCACTTTGAAATTTGGCTCTGCCTGCCAAACTAGTATATGCATTGAGATTTCTGCTTCTACATGTAGCATCAAGTAGTTGGCTACCTCCTGTACTTGGTTTTGAATTTCATACATTTTACTGGCCATGCATTCCTCTAGACCTTTGAATAGGAAATAGTGGCCTACTTTTTTTGTTTTGGGGGTGGGGGTGGGTAGAGTTACCAGATGTCTCAGAGCACATGTACCGTAAGACTCAAAATGATTTCTTACTTTAACTGGTTGCATCTACATTGTTAAACATAAGTAATGAATGAAGATGCATAGATTGCCTCTTACTTCTAAATATCAGATTGCATTTCCCAGGCGAGTAGTAAATTATATTCACAATTTTGTGCTGACTAAATGTATTTTATGGTAGCTTGCAGAAACACCAGATTGGAAGTTTATGAGAGAAAAGCGGGAGAAAATAGCATTTTTGTTTGGTGTTGACGATCACTGGGGTCCACTTCAAATGCATAATGAGGTGCGTGATGAATTCTATATGTTATGTCTAAAAATGTTTATTTATAGAAACCCAAACATGTGTTCTCCTATGCACAGTATGCACTCTCTTAAACAAAATATCCCTCTGTAGCTTTTCCAAAAACCCCGGCCCTTTTAAATGTTGCTTCCTCTTCCTTTCTTCTTCCTACCCATCCAGGCTAATTTGGCAAATCCACGGACACTCTTCCATTAGTTTGAATTCACTTCTTGATAATTGTTTTTGAGGCAATACTGACTCCTTGATTTTTGTAAGTGGCTTGGTCATCCCATGGTTTATTTATTCAGTACTCTTCAAGACCCTAGAATAAAGAAAGAGAGGGTTTATGAGGGCCAGAGAAGGCATGTGGTTTAAGTGAGGTTGCTCTAAAAAAAAATACTCAATATTATGAGAATCCTGCTGTACGATTTACTTTTTAAACTTAAGGACAAAGCATTTACACTTCATACTACGTATTCATGAGCAGTAATTGACAATGATTTTCGTCTGAGAATAGCACTGGTTATGTGTGTCGGATAAATGAGTGTGAGAGAAGGCATATGGTTTAAGTGAGGTTGCTCTCAAGTTAGCACTCAATATTATGAGAATCCTTAATAAAATAGGATGATTGATCAACAATTAATAATCAATGTGGTGGATATTTAACACGCACGTGAAATGATGTTGATGAAAAATTCCACAACAATACTTATTCTGATGGTTTTAACTACTAAAATGAGAAGTATAATCATTTTGAATCTTCTTCATGATGTGTAGCTGCCTAGAGACATATTTTGTCTATTTTTTCCCTCCGTTTTGGCATTCTTTAATTTGACCGTCTGCATCTTACACTTATCTTTTGCACTCACAGATTTCCAAGCAGGTCCCAGGCATTTCTCTATCAATTGAAAGGGCCCATCCTCATACTTTCTCTTGCACTGAAGATGGTTCATCATGTGTTGCAAAGCATGTAGCAAGATTGATCGAGAATCAAGTACTGCATTCAGGGCAGTAAGGTATCTCTGTTGCTGCCATTTTGGGATATAGTAGTCATGTTCAGTATACGGTTAGGATTGGTCAACGGACATTATTGATCATCCCATTATGTTTAAATAATAATTACATCTTGAAAAAATAAAAAATAAACTGATATACTAGTTAAGTTGTTATGCATCTGCCTTAAACTGAACACAGATAAGTCCCTTCAAATGCTGGTATCTAAATGTTCCAGAAGCATGCTTTTCATAAAAGTAGCCCTACCCATGTGTTTTGTATAATCAGAGGCAACATTCAGGGACAATCAATTTTCTTCCTTCCCCCTCTTTTTCTTTTAGCGGTAACGGTGATGCCATAAAATGAGACTAGGACCTTTTCAACCCTCCCCGGCCCATCATTATCTTTGCTAAGACACTGTAGAATTAATGATGGCAAAGTGAGGTTAATTACGATTCAATCTAAACTTTAGGATGGTTTTCTAATTGCGGTTAGACGAATAAGTTTAACTAGGGTGCCGTTCATGCACAAACATTTACAGAGTTGGGTTCATTTTCATGCTAGATTTCATAAAATTTCAACTTCAACTGGCTTATATTTTGGATAGAAATAAACACAAAGCAAGTAAGCGGTATGATATTTTATTTAATGTTTAATGGTAACCGAAAGACTCCTTTTATCAATAATTAATGTTGTAAAATGTCGATTTATAATGTCTATTTCTTTTTAAGATATATACCCTACTATACGAGTTTGAGAAATGCTTTAGCTATAAATAAGTTCTATAAAAGTAAATCACCCAAATTGTTGTAGTATGTTAGATTGTAAGTATACTTTTAAGTAGATTGAAAATATCATATGAAGTCGTGTGAGTTTAAATTTACTTTTAAATTTACTTTTATAAGATTTTTTGTGACTGTAGCACTTTTCTTATAGTAGTCATTCTATTTGTGTAAATTTGTAATGGGATTATTAATTCAAACGGATCAAATCAGCTGGGATAAGGCAGTGCAAGTCCGCTAGTGGCACTAAACACTTGAAACGGGAAAAATTCAAAAGTGGTAGCAGAAGTATAGGATCAATCTGCATGATTTTCGATTCCTTTGTTAGCATCGACCCGTGACTCTTTATCTGGACCAGCAACCTAGTTTAACAGTTCCATTTTTAATTATAATTTACATTAATATCCAACATCATGGACCACGTAATTATGTGTAGATGGAACATTGTAGACATGAACATATTAATATGATTTGTTTACTGATTGGAATGAGGTTGCTACATTTCGCAATATATATCGAATAATACTACTATGTCTCTTTAATTTGTTCCCTCATTTTGATTGCTCATGCATTTAATTTTTTTTTTTTTAAATTAATGGTTAAGGAAATGACTATTAATGTTTTGGTATTTTTTTAAATGTTTAAAAATGTTTAAAAAATATTTGAAAAAAAAAAGAAAAATGCAATTTGCACTAAGAGTAGACCAAGTGGACAAATTGAGGAGGTATCATATATATATATATATATATATATATATATATATATATATACATATAATATAATATAAGCATTGATATATATTAATTATGAAATTAATGATATGTTGAATGGACTAATTTTTATTGATGGTCGTCAACCATAGTCTTAAAATAAAGAGTAGTGGTACGTGTATTTACAATTTTATTTTAAAAAAGATACAATACTCCTTTATCAATTTTTTTTTAAAACTCAAATTTTATAATTTTCAACATATCAATAACTAACAGTTTAACACGTTGATAATTAAATTTTTTTGTAAGTTTTTCTTAATTACAATCAACATTTTTCTAAAATAAATAGGTTTGTTAATAGGATTTAAACCTACGGCCTAATGATGACCTTAAGAGGGGTGGAGTTACAAGGTATTCAAAAAGAAAAATGTTACTAGTCTTACACTACGCTGAAGAAAAAAATAAAAAATAAAGACCCGTATAGCATGTGTATGGTGTAAGGGTGTTAAGTAAAAGAATTCATCCAAAAATAAATAGATATGGCCCGGATAATGCATTTAAACCATAATCAGGCATGCAATGTCCCAAAAATAGCCTTCCAATCAATTTGGGTCTAAACCAATGTATTTGACAGAGTTATTTTTTAATAAAAATAAAAATAAAACCTAACCCAACCATTCTCAAGAGGTAGACCAAACTTGTCTTTATGATCATAAAATTTAATTTTCATGTGTAATAGGGTACCATCGTCAATTACTTCGTCGTTGACTCCAACTTTAGCCAACCAAATCCCCCCGCTGCTCGATTGCCCGTGATTTATACTATATACTATTATTATTATTAATATTTTATATTAGTATTTCGATCGTTTTCACACAGCTTGCTTCTAATATATACTATCCTTTCTTATTGGAATCAATCTATATAATCGGTATCGTGCGGAATAGGTCTATTGGCAATGGCAGGACCAATAATTTTTTTTACGGAGCCAACTTTTTTATCGTGTAATATATTTATAGAAAATAAAAATTAAAGAGATTAAAAATTTAGAAAAATATAACTATATATAAAATTAGATCTCGATAGTTTATTGCATAAATATAAAAATAAAATTCTTAAAATACAACTTAATAAATTTATTATTTCTCTTAAACTTAGTTTAAATTAATTTTAGTGAGGCCACATGCTTTAAAATAGATAAAATATAAAAATTATATAAAATTTTGGAACTATAGGAAAAAAATTGGAGAGAGACATTTCTAAGTATATTAAGATTTTAGATAATTTTAGAGAGCATATGATGATTATAAATTTTTTTGGGGCATTCTCTATATCTATAGAATTATAAATAAATTTTAAGGGCATTTTGAAATGATAAAGTCTACTTTGCCATTCCAAGTGTACCGCTCGGTTTGACTGCTCGGTCAAAAAAAATTTTTTTTGTTTATTTTTTGAACTTAGTGATGAAATAAGTAATTTTAAGTGTATTGATATATTTTTTTATTTTTTAAAATTATTTAAATATATTTAAAAAATATGAATAAAAAAAAAATTTACACATGCGGTAACACTGAGCGGTGCTACTCAGGCGGCAGAGTAGCACCGCTCTTTTAAAATTTCAAAAAATTGTGGAGGGTCCGCCGCTGTCTATTGGTGTTAGCTAGCTCCTTCTGTGTATTACGTGCCAAATGGGTTTTTTAGTATGATGTTAGGTCGACCATTAACCAACTAATACGTACCCATGATACCAAAATCTCTCTCTCTCTCATAATATATTCCTTGGTAATGGGACGTTTATATAACCCGGTGACGGGCAGTTCAATAAAAATTGAAGTTTAAATAAAATTTAAGTGAGTCATTTATAATTATAATATAATAAAATATAAATTATTATATAGAATAATTTTTAAAATTTTCATAAAAATAAGATTTTAAATAAAATCTTTAAAATTTTTTTTTTAAATTTATAAATACAACAACTTAAAATGAGATCTCAACGTAAATTTTGTATCTCAATTTAATAAGATTTTAAAAAAAATATTTAAAATATAAATAATTTATTATATTAAATATTAAATTTAATATTATAGGGCCTTGCACATATTAAAAAATATAAAAATTATTTAAAATTTTATTTAATAAAATGGTTTTTTATTTTTTTCAATAAAAATTTTGTAAAAAAATATCTCTTTTTTATTTTTAAGAACTTTACATAAATGGAAACCTTAGGCAATGGCCTTACATCGAGCCGGCCCAACACGGTGCCAATTAAGAAAAAATCTACTCAACCTCTTACTATTCACACTACATTCTACACTCTATCTTTTTTTTAATTTTTTTTTAATTTTTTTATCAAATATATTTTTATATGAATAGTGAATAAAAAATTATAAATAATTTTAAAAAAATAAATTTAAAAAAATATTAAAAAGTGTGGAGTGTGGAGTGTAGGGAGGATGAATAGCAAAACCGGTGCATGCTTCTGTTTATGAAATAATCTTCCCAACCTCCTACTATTCACCACACTCCACCTTTTTTTTTAATTTTTTTTTATCAAATATTTTTTATATAAATAGTGAATAAAAAATCTGAAATATTTAAAAAAAAAATTCAAAAAAAAAAATTTAAAAATATTAAAAAATATAGAGTGTGGAGTGTAAGTGAATAGTAAGAAGTTATGTAGCAAATCTCTCTGTTTATTGGCATCTTCGAGGACACTCCATCTTCCAATAGGCTGCTAAACTGGGCACCCTCTTTTTAACCGAATCCTCCGGAATCAACTAACGTGTTTGATATGTTAGGACAACCTTTTGACCAACCGATTCCGAACTAATATTACGCACATAAACGATAATATTTCTTTGGAATCAAGTACATGCTCACCGGCAATATAAATGACTGCTGAGGACCCAACCAAAAAAAGTGTGCGGCCTTTTGATTCTACCTAGCCAAATTTTAAAGGAGATACAGGGCCGCCGCTAGTCTTTTCTTTTTTTTTTCATTTTTTTCAACAATTTTTTAATATCTTTAATCATTACAAAAACAAAATAAAAATATATATAATTTTATTAATAATCAATTCCTTAACAAAAAATTGAAATAACTGAGCGGCAACTTTAATTAATAACTTTGAGGGACTCTACTTGTATTTTCCAATTTTAAAATCAGGAATTTGACTATTTATACATATTAGGCATTAAATGGAAAACTTCTATTAATTATAGTTGCATATTTATGTTAATCGTGCAATAAATTTTGGTCCCCTAGCTAGTTATTAAATGGCTCACTTCAATTCATTTTAGAGAGTTATTACGTCTAAATTTTTTTTTTTTCATTTTTTTTATATAAAAGCAAGTCTTAGTTCAACAAAAAATTAATTAAAAAATTAAACTCAAAAGTAAAATGACTAATACATCACAATGTATAATCATTTTTTTGTAGAATTATTGTATAGACGAAGTAATTTTCTTAATATATTTTTGCTAATTCACAATACATTTTTGCCATGGAGCGTATTTTTTCAAGTTATTAGTGTGAAGTACGAAGAGTAATATTTTTTTTTTTTTTTTTTTAATGGTGGTGAATCTCAAAGTTTGTGACGAGCTTAATAAAATAACGAAAAAATGGGAAAAAAATATGGAAACGTTGGAAAGGAAAAAATGTTGGACCTAATGGTCCCAGTCGCTTGCAATAAAGCAGGCCCGTTCGTTGAAGTGGCCCTTAGTTTGCCCGTTTACTGACTAATTTCAGACGCTTTCGGGGGAACTGCCAATTACCAATGCAGAAACACTACTCTATCGCTCCACTCTTACCGCTCAAATTGATCGGTCAAATTTTTCTTGTTTACTTAATGATTAGAAAAGTGATATTAAATATATTAATATATTTTTTTTAAAAAATCTTTAAATGTATTAAAAAAATATAAAAAAAAAATAACAGAATAATATGTCTAATGGTAAGAGTAGGACGGCAGAATAATCCCACTCATTATCAATGATAGGCTATTGCGAATGTCTCATTTTATTATTATAAATTTTTAAAAATTTTATATAAAATATAACAGATAATTTAATTTTTTTTAATTTTAATTCAAAATTTTCAAATAATAATTATATTAAAAAAATTATTCTAACAATATTTTATTTAATTTTCATTTAAAACCATCACATTTTATTTCCCTATCCAAATCGACCCCAAAAAAAACAAACAAACAAACTTAATATCCTTCACAAACAAACAATTGTGAGACCATCTTCTCGGATCAATTAGTCGTTTCTTATTTCTTAATAGGAAGGAATGTGGTCTATAAAATAAGGATCATCGACGGTAGACTATAATATTTCTTTGACACAATATAGTAGAAATGGAATTTAAGAATCATGATTTTAGAAATAAGAAATTAATCGAAACTTCTTACAACATTATTATTTGATAATAAACAGAATAGTACATTTTGAGAGTTTATAAAAGGGATTTGATAATCGTTTGTAGCCAATAAATCGTTTTGAAGATGTTTGCTATCATGATAACAAATTAATACTGACGAGAATAAGGAAAAAAATGATTTTTGCGTTTTAGTTTTTAAAGAAATTTTTTTTACAATCTCTTACTATTCACACAATCTTTATATACCATATTTTTTTTATTATTTTTTTATCAAATATTTATTATATAAATAATGAATAGAAAATTTGAAATAATTAAAAAAGAATAAACTCAAAAAATATTTAAAAAATATTTAAAAATTTTAAAAAAAATATAGAATGTGGAATATGAAGGAGGTTGTTTAGCAAAATACTTTTTGAAATGTGACATATAAGTGATGCGACACTGTCAGGTCAAACGGTCAATTTGACCGGTAAATTCAGAGAATCGTATAAAAATGTCTATATATAATAATAATAATAATAATTTCTATAAATCTAAATAGAGAATAACTTTACGCAGGACTATCCAATAAGTCTCAAATAATAGAATCCAATAGGAGAGTGCCACATAGAGCCCACAAAGGGCAAAACAAGTGCTGCATGACAGAGGA
The DNA here is from genome assembly GCA_029856935.1 of Cyclocarya paliurus. NCBI lineage: Eukaryota > Viridiplantae > Streptophyta > Magnoliopsida > Fagales > Juglandaceae > Cyclocarya > Cyclocarya paliurus. The sequence continues at coordinate 35,183,390 of CM056951.1, forward strand.
ACCCAAGCAACGAAACCCTTTCTTTCCCCTTCTCTCTCTCTCTCTCCCTCTCAATCACCAACTCTCTCTCTCTCTCCCCTTCATTTTCTCGCTACCTCTCTGTGGCGATGGAGGATAACCGAAGCTTCTTAAGCCTTGTCTCGCCGGTTTGTCATCAGCGAAGTGAGATCAAAGAGTGAGAGAGATTGAGGGAAAGACTTACCCGTGTCGATGAAGGCCACATGCGGCGATGGTATGCGACGGTGATGGATTTCAGGGCTCACGAAAATCACAGCGAGATGCATATATTGAAATCCATTTTCCTTAAAATCAAAACTTGTGGCCTGATGAATCTCGAAGGGTTTCAGTCGAGCTCCTCTCTCTCTCCTTCGATTACTGCCAACACCTTCATGTCATTACAAAAATTATATTCAGCCCCTAACTACTACCCATTTTGATTTCAAGAAGCTCCAAAAGCACAGAGGACAGAGTTTATTTTTTCAGTTTATAGAGCTTTGTTTGCTTTAAAGAAATCATATTCACTATCTGTTTTGGTTTCAAGAAGCTGCAAGAGGACTGAGGACAGATTCTATTTTCAGTTTGAGAAACTACAATGATTTTCTTTGTATTTAGGAATGTGCGTCTTGAGAACATTGTTGTATATTGTGTATATTGATAGTTTTATGGACCAGAAGGGGTGCGTCGGTCTGGTCATTTTTCGTCGAAGGAGGGGGGGAAGGGGTGGGTGTTTACTCTATGGATTATATTAATCTGCCCAAAATGTCTTTACTATGGTGTGAGCAGGTGTAAACTTTATTTTTGTGAAATGCCGTGGTGGCAGTTTTATATTGGTGTCCGTTAATCTCCATCTATAAGATGGACTGCCCAAAGCGGAACTCATCTAAATATTCACATTCGTAGGTAAACAAGCGAATGCCATTGTAAAAGAGTTTAAAAAATTATTTTTCACGATTTGGTAAACCTTTTTATAAAATATTTGTACAAAAATTTGTACAATTGTACGTCTAATACTTATATTTATCATTAATCATATATAAAAATATAATATATATATATATATATATATATATTAATAAATAACACATGCGTGTATGTACGTGAGAAAACTACACTATAAGAGTTTGCAGAATGTGCAATGAATTATCGGTTTCTTTGGGCTTTCTGGTTGGCGAAGGAGAATGAAAAGATGCACAATAATTTTTATTTTTTGTTTTCTCACATTTGATTTGCCTAATTCTTTGAGAAATTTCATTTTTTCCGAATTTTAAGAAATATATAGTTTGAGAGGTGAGATGAGAATTTTGTGTTTTATTTTAAAGTTTAAAATATTATTTTTTAGTTTTAAGATTTGAAAAAGTTAAATTGAAATTTAAAAAGGTGTATTGGGATTTGAAAAAATTGAATTGTTTATTATATTTTATATAGGAATTTGAAAAGGTTGTAATGATGAGATGAGATGAGATGAAAAAAACATCCAAACATAACCTAGTGTGGTGTATAATTACTACGCTGCGGCCTAGCATAATTTTTTTTTAATTTTTAATTTTTTAAATATTTTTAAAAATAAAAAAATATATCAATAAACTAAAAATTACTTTTTTAATCATTAAATAAAAAATAAATAAATATGTCAATGGTTAAATTGAAGAAATAAATTCAAGTGACATGCTAACATTTCTCAAAAGTTACATATTATTTTAAAAAAATTATAATTTTTAAAAAAAATTTACATAAAAATTCTAAATTCAAAGAAAATACATTATCCTTGCGTGCCTTGTCACATGACTGGAATATCATATTTCAAAAAATAGGTGGTTATTTATTAAAAAAAAAGTAGGTGGTTATTTCTTATTTCAGGTGAAATAAAGAAAAAAAAAATCAGAAAAGAAAAAGAAATTATAAAATAAAGAACGTAAAGAGTTGAGAAATGCTTCTGGGGCCCACAGCGCGACCCCTCTGTCGCTCCTCACTCTACCTCCAACCCAGGTAGCTACCATTTCAATATTTCACGTTTGATTCAAACTTTTCCATGTATCGAGGTTTCTATGCAAAATTATATGCCGCTTTCAGCTGGTCCTTTCTAGATTCTCCCCTCAATGCAGACTGCATTATGCAGTAGGTCGGCCGGCCGACCTATGCTTCTTTGACTTTGTCTGGCTCAATGCAACCGGACTTATATATAGTTTGCGTCGCACTATATTCTGCTGCAGGAGGAGCTATAGATCAAGTTGCGAGAAAAGATATGGCTCGGGATGGATTGGATTTTTCGGAAGCTAAAAGGCCTGCTGCATTTCGATTGTGCAAAGTGTCCGGGTATATTGGGTTCCATATGTTGTTACCTATGAATTTTTGTTATAATTAGCCTTTTCAAGTTTCAACGATGTATTACGTTTTTCCCTTTTTCTTTTGATTGCCATTTTCTCGGTTAGTTACATGACTGAGTTGCTGGAGATTCGCGCCGATGATCCTAAACTGCACGTTTTATTCATTCCGGGAAATCCAGGCGAGTTTTTTTTTAATCGTGTGCGTTTCTGATTGTCGTTGATTTAATTTATAGGATCAGTGGTGTCTTTTCGATGTAGGTATTGTTGCATTTTATAAGGACTTCGTGGAATCATTGTACGAGTTTCTCGGAGGACATGCATCTGTAACAGGCAAGATAGTGTAGCTAATTGTACATGGTGGACCCTTGAGCTGTAATTTCTGAACTAATTGATTGCGAATCTTTATGTTAATCCTCAGCAATCGGGCATGTTTCACACACCAAAAAGGTACTTGGACTTGTTATTTTTCGCATTATTCTTGTTTCTTTGGTAGCCTTGAGAAAGGAAGCTCATGCCGTGAAATCATATCTAGCGAACGTTTTATTTGGAGAGTGAAGGTTCACTAATGCCCGAATATTCTGTAAAAGGTCTCCCCTAAGCCAGCTAGCAATGTGCGCTTTTGCTTTGTGTTTATTTGCAACGTGTCTCGGTAAAAGGATATTTACAACCTGGTTTGTTTATATAATTTTTTTCTTCACTGATTTCTAGAATGAGTATGATAATGATTTTGATTTTTTTTTTTTTTTTTTAATTCTAGAACTGGGAGCGTGGAAGGTTATTCTCATTAGAAGAACAAATTTTACATAAGGTAACTTTTGATCAATTTTTGAGCAAATTGTTGCCTGGTAAGAGTGGCCAGTTTTCTGTTAGCATGTTGGAATTTATAAACTAAGTAAATTTTGTACCACATGTCGAATCAGATTGATGTCATTGCTTTATGAAATCCTAGGATTCTCATTCTAAAAATTAATTTGGTAAAAGAATTTGGACGAGTTCCATTTTATGGAATTTCTGCTGGAAACTGATCAAGTCGAATAGGACTGTTTTACCACCAAGGTTCTTTACCTTATAGGACTCCAACTTGTTTCCAGATCCAACCTTTATTTCCATTAATTATCTGGTAACAACTTAGCTATTACAATTCCCTATAATTTGTTAACAGTCCCATGTTTTTGCAGGTGGATTTCATCAATCAGGAGCTAGAAAATCTTGAAGTTCCTATATTACTGGTAATTTCATATTATAGTTATAATTTTTTTTTTCCTGTACTTGAACTATCATGCAGGCCCTTTGGAAGTGCCTTGTTGTGAAAGGGAATAAAAGTGAAATTATCATTCGATGGCGCATTTGAACTGTAAATCAAAGTACGGTTTTTTTCAACATACAAGTTATAGTTTTGAATGCCTATCACCAGTTCTGTATGACTAAACACTTCTTGGTCCCTTCAAACTAGAGAAAATTCTTACTTTAGTCCATCAGTTGTAAAATTTCTGCTCACATGTCATTTTTAGGAAGCCATAAAGCCCTTAGGGTACAAGAGAAGGAAAAAAAAATGGTAAGCACCACACTTATCTCTGAAGATGTTTCAGGAACCTGTAAGCTCGTTGAAAATTGTCTAGGCCCTAGACACTTTCTATCTGCATGCCTGTCATTTATGAACAGATGAGCATCTTGAGAATTGGTATTCTGCTAATCTGAAATTTGAAAGGCAATGGAGTTTAAGGTGGTTTCAAGAATATATTCCTCCTCACCCCTGATTTTATATTTTAATTTGCGGAAGCTATCAGTATTTTTTTAAAAAAAAAAAAAAGGGTTATCAACGTCTAGTGTAGGTCAGTTCAAGTAGTGGTCTCTTTTGTTGCTGTAACCAGTCAATTAGCTCCTTTGGCTGAGAGAAAAATGATTAGATCATTGGGATATTTACTGTGATCCCAACGTGGCATCTAATATAGTGGATGCTGCTCTCTGGTTTCTGCCTTTAAATTCTTAGTTGCTTACATCTAATTTCTCTGTGAAGGTTGGGCACTCTATTGGCTCATATATGGCTAATGATGTGTTTAAGAGGTCCTCAGAAAAGGTGATGATAAATTAAATTTGGTTCATTTTCAGTATCATCATGTTACTTCACGTTCTTAATTTAAAGAGTATTTGTTGACATTTTTGCTGGGTTTATAGGTGACCTATTGCATTGGACTATATCCATTTTTGGCAGTAAACCCGCAATCGAGGTGGCAGTCTATTATTGGGAAGATTGTAGAGTAACATTCTTTCTTTGTTATGAGTAACATCATTCCCTTCCTTTCACTTTATCTTCCACGCACAAATATGCTAGGGGTTTCAACTCCAATGGACTGGGTTGCCTGCTGGGCCAGCCCAGTGCAGCCAGAAAGTAATTGAATAAGGGACAATGGGATACGGGAGATGCATATCAATTGGGTCTTGGAACACTGGGGTATTGAGCTTTTTGTAGTATAATGAGTTAATCTTGGCCTTCTAACTTGGTTATAAATGTACATAAATAGTTTCTATTAAACCTTTGACAATATATCATTGTCAAAAAAAGAAATATATCATTAAGCACTTATTGGGCCTAATGTTACTTTTTTTGGTTTCAGGTCACAAGTTTTAAGTGTTGCACTTAGTTACATTGCGGCATCATTGGGATCCTTACCAAGCAAGGCTTATAGGTTGATTGTGACAAACTCTGTTGGGAGTTCATGGTCAGCTGCTGCAGTTGAGGCTGCTTGCTCACACTTGGTGCAGGTGAAATTTTATCTATGATTAATTTGTGAAGTAGCCTTCATAGTTTGCTAATGAAATTTCCAAAAAGTATCAAAAAACAATTTGAGTGTTTATTCCCAATTAGCTGAGATTACAGCTCAGGAGAATTCAGTTTATTTATGCGAGTGTATGCACTTAGATTCTCTGACTTCCCCTTTGTTCTTATATTTACAGTACCAAGTTGTACGGAACATACTCTTTTTGGCTATGACAGAGTTCAGAAAGGTAAAAGATTTGCTTTTTTCAAGAAAATATATGTTGTGAGAGTTTGTCGCCATTTCTACTAAGAGGTCACAATTACAGCAATCAGTCATTCTTGTACAAGGAATACATGTCTGCTAATACTTAGTACCTTCTATGCTATTCTTCCCAAGCCTGGCTGAGTGTTTTGAGCCACAATGAACTGGTTCTTTGAATACAGTCATTGTTTTTATTGTTGTTAACGTAAATATTAGCTATTATATTATTTTGTGTTACCGTCTATACTCAATAGTTATTCTTACCATATATAGATGCTAATAGATAGGAGTTATAAGTTAGCTGGTACCATGTATAGTTCTTACCATGTAAAGAATGGATTGGCCCACTCAATGAGAATGAGGCTGCGCACATAGCAGACAAGTTTTTCCAAAAAGCTGTGAGTATATTCACGGTTTCTCTGGGTTTCTCAGTGTTTTGACAATTGTATTATACAAAGTCATAGCAGCCGCTTATTTGATTTATTAATGAGCAATAAGCTGCATTTTTAAGTGCACAGGGTGTATGCTATAGCTTCCTACTGTGAAAGTTGTTCTTCCATTGGTTTAATCATCCCTTTTTCCCAAAAACTAGTAATACCTCCACATATTTTGTTTGAAGCAATCTTGACTTATATTTCAGGTTTATGCACTTTGATCTTTGATTTTTTATTTATTGGCACCGGGTGTCCGGGAACAGTATCCCGACTAATCCTGGAGTGCATAGGCCCTCGGCTCGGAGTTCCCCAAAAGTGCAACTTGGGTAATTCAAGGAGGAAATCCCCCCGTCCGATGGCCCCTAGAGATTGTTTGCAGCCTAGGGGATTTGAACCTTAGACCTGGGGGGTGCTCCCCCTAGCCCAAGGCTTTTACCACTTGAGCCAACCCCTAGGGGTTCACTTTGAAATTTGGCTCTACCTCCAAACCAGTATATGCATTGAGATTTCTGCTTCTACATGTAGCATCAAGTAGGCAACTACCTCCTGTACTTGGTTTTGAATTACATAATACATTTTACTGGGCATGCATTCCTCTAGACCTTTGAACAGGAAATAGTGGCCTACTTTTTTTGTTTTGGGGTGGGGGGCGGGTAGAGTTACCCGCTGTCTCAAAGCACATGTACTCTAAGACTCAAAATGATTTCCTTGTTACTTTAATTGGTCGCATCTGCATTGTTAAACATAAGTAATGAATGAAGATGCATAGATTGCCTCTTACTTCTAAATATCAGATTGCATTTCCCATGTGAGTACTAAATTATATTCACAATTTTGTGCTGACTAAATGTATTTTATGGTAGCTTGCAGAAACACCAGATTGGAAGTTTATGAGAGAAAAGCGGGAGAAAATAGCATTTTTGTTTGGTGTTGACGATCACTGGGGTCCACTTCAAATGCATAATGAGGTGCGTGATGAATTCTATATGTTATGTCTAAAAATGTTTGTTTATAGAAACTCAAACATGTGTTCTCCTATGCACAGTATGCACTCTCTTAAACAAAATATCCCCTTGTAGCATTTCAGAAAACCCCGGCCCTTTTAAATGTTGCTTCCTCTTCCTTTCTTCCTCCTACCCATCCAGACTAATTCGGCAAGTCCACGGACACTCTTCCAGTATTTTGAATTCATTTCTTGATAATTGTTTTTGAGGCAATACTGACTCCTTGATTTTCGTAAGTGGCTTAGTCATCCCATGGTTTATTTATTCAGTACTCTTCAAGACCCTAGAATAAGGAAAGAGAGGGTTTATGAGTACCAGAGAAGGCATGGGGTTTAATTGAGGTTGCTCTCAAGTTAGCACTCAATATTATGAGAATCCTGCTGTACTATTTACTTTTTAAACTTAAGGACAAAGCATTTACACTTCATAATACATATTCATGAGCAGTAATTGACAATGATTTTCGTCTGAGAATAGCACTGGTTATGTGTGTCGGATAAATGAGTGTGAAAGAAGGCATGTGGTTTAAGTGAGGTTGCTCTCAAGTTAGCACTCAATATTATGAGAATCCTTAATAAAATAGGATGATTGATCAACAATTAATAATCAATGTGGTGGATATTTAACACGCACGTGAAATGATGTTGATGAAAAATTCCACAGCAATACTTATTGTGATGGTTTTAACTACTACAATGAGAAGTATGATCATTTTGAATCTTCTTCATGATGTGTAGCTGCCTAGAGACATATTTTCCCTATTTTTTCCCTACGTTTTGGCATTCTTCAATTTGACAGTCTGCATCTTACACATATCTTTTGCACTCACAGATTTCCAAGCAGGTCCCAGGCCTTTCTCTATCAATTGAAAGGGCCCATCCTCATATTTTCTCTTTCACTGAAGATGGTTCATCATGTGTTGCAAAGCATGTAGCAAGATTGATCGAGAATCAAGTACTGCATTCAGGGCAGTAAGGTATCTCTGTTGCTGCCATTTTGGGATATAGTAGTCATGTTCAGTAAATGGTTAGGATTTGGTCAACGGATATTATTGATCATCCCATTATGTTTAAATAATAATTACATCTTGAAAAAAAAAACTGATATAGCAGTTAGCAATGCAATTATATTGATGTTTGTTCTCATCAACTAAATTAGTGAAGTTGTTATGCATCTGCCTTGTACCGAACACAGATAAGTCCCTGCAAATGCTGGTATCTAAATGCTCCAGAAGCATGCTTTTCATAAAAGTAGCCATACCCATGTGTTTTGTATAATCAGGCAACATTCAGGGACAATCAATTTTCTTCCTTCCCCCTCTTTTTCTTTTAACGGTAACGGTGATGCCATACAATGAGACTTGGACCTTTTCAACCCTCCCCTGCCCATCATTACCTTTGCTAAGACACAGTAGAATTAATGATGGCAAAGTGAGGTTAATTACGATTCAACCTAAACTTTAGGATGGTTTTCTAATTGCGGTTGGACGAATAAGTTTAACTTTACAAAAGTTGGGTTCATTTTCATGCTAGATCTCATAAAATTTCAACTTCAACTGGCTTATATTTTGGATAGAAATAAGCACAAAGAAAGTAAGCGGTACAATATTTTATGTTTAAATGTAACCGAAAGACTCCTATTATCAATAATTAACATTGTAAAATCTATGTCGATCTATAATGTCTATTTCTTTTTAAGATATATACCCTAGTATTCGTATGAGAAATGCTTTAGCCACAAATAGATTCTACAAAAATAAATCTTTGAAATTGAATGACTTGATGTAGTATGTTAGATTGTGAATTTACTTTTGTAATAATTTTTTTTCTGTTGTACTTCTCTTATAGTAGTCATACTATTTGTGTAAATTTGTAATGGGATTTTTAGTTCAAACGAATCAAATCAGCTAGGCAGTGCAAGTTCGCTAGTGGCACTAAACACTTGAGGCGGGAAAAATCCAAAACTGGTAGCAGAAGTATAGGATCAATCTGCATGATTTTCGCTTCCTTTGTTAGTATCGACCCGTGACTCTTTAGTTATCTGGACCAGCAACTTAGTTTAACAGTTCCATTTTTAATTATAATTTATATTAATATGCGCAAGTATCCCGCAAGCAAGACCAACATCACGGACCACATAATTATGTATAGATGGAACATTGTAGACATGAACATATTAATATGATTTGTTTACTGATTGGAATGAGGTTGCTACATTTCGCAATATATATATATATATATGGATTGATATATATTAATTATGGAATTAATGGTATGTTGAATGGACTAATTTTTATTGATATTTGATGGTTGTCGACCATAGTTTTAGAATAAAGAGTAGTACTAAGTGTATTTGTAATTTTACTTAATAAAAAAACATACAATACTCATTTATTAGTTTTCTTTTGAAATTTAAATTTTAAATTTCATAATTTTTAATATATCAATAACTAATTCGTTGATAATTAGATTTTTTTTATAAGCTTTTCTCAAGTACAATTTACATTTCTCTAAAATAAATGGGTTTGTTAATAGCTTAGACCTACAGCCTAATGATGGCCTTAAGAGCCGTGGAGGTACAAGGTATTCAAAAAGAAAAATTCTACTAGCCTTACACCACACACTTGCTAAAGAAATAAAAAATACAAAAATACAAAATGAAGACTCATATAACACGTGTGTGATGTAAAGATATTGAGTAGAAGAACTCATCCAAAACTAAATAGATGTGGCACCAAATAACGCATTTAAACCATAATCAGGCATGCAATGTCGCAAAAATAGCCTCCAAATCAAATTGGGTCTAAACCAATGTATTTGACAAAGATTTATTTTTTAATAAAAATAAAAATAAAACCTAAACCAGTGATTTCTGAAGAGGTAGACCAAACTTGTCTCTGTATGATATTGTGCTTGTAAATGTACATAGATTTTGCTATGTATGTAAATGTTTGGTCCATTGAAAAAGATCATCTGAACCTTCGACAAGTGGCTTAATCTTTTAATTTTTTTCGATCCCTAAATCATTCTGACTGCCATGCCAGTTCCCTAATTCCGTGATCTATATAATTTGTTATGTTTTTCTTGATCACCTACGAGATACTTATCATGTTTATCTTATAAAGAAATACTTGGACCTTTTTTTAATCAGGAAAGAAACTCGTCACTCTGAAACTGATACTAGTATATGACTGCCAAATCTAAAATGCAAGAAAAATATTTTTCCTCATCAAGATGTGCGGTCATGATCGTGTTGTCATTTAACCAAAACTAACAGACCAGACATTGTATCATATATTGGCACCTCCCGATCTCACATGCAGGATTTATAGAGCAACTTCGATTCCCTTCCCCCATAATAATCAGTCAAACGCCTCATCCCCACTCTCACTCATCACTTCCTAAGACACCCTTTTGCAGAATCTCTCTCTCTCTCTTTCTCTCTCTATCTCTCTCACACTCACTTCAATGCCCACCACCGGAAGAAAGCTTCTCCTTAACACAGTTTCAGTCAACATAGGCTGCAGCTGCAGAAAACCTAAACTGTTCCAGATTTTCCATCCAAAACCAAGACCCAAAACGCCTACACACCAAAGACACAACAAACACCATTCCTCAGGCTCATGGCACAAAGACAACAGTACCGCCGCCAACACATTCTCTCCATCCGTTGCGTATTCTCAATATTCAGACGCCGAGAACGAGATGAAGGGCTCGAGGACTGTCAGAGGCTTCGGTAGGATAGACGGTGAGAGTGTTGCAGTGGAGAAAGATTCCGACGACCCGTATTTGGATTTTCGGCAATCAATGCTCCAGATGATATTGGAAAATGAGATATACTCCAAGGACGATCTCCGGGAGCTTCTCCATTGTTTTCTGCAGCTGAATTCTCCTTACCACCATGGACTCATTGTTAAAGCTTTCTCTGAGATATGGAACGGGGTGTTTTCTGTGAGGTCTAGCTCTCCCAAGCTGCAATATTTTGAGTACAAGTCACGTGAGTTCTAGGTAATACACGTCTGGCCTGTGGCTCTGTGTCAACTTAGTCCTATGAATGATGCAAGGTAGCTTATAATGTCGACGCCTCATGTACCCTGTACTTGCAGAATGTGCAAAAAACAGGATGCTTGGGAAGTCGAATAAAATAAATGCAGAAATTGGAGAACCTCTTCTTTGTTAACCGCTACAGTTGTTGTTGGTGTTTATGTATGATCTTCTTAAGTGGGTTCTGTTTGTTGATGTTCTCAATGATACGATGCAATTTTTTTGGTCCTTAGACCACATTGACAATGGAGAGCATGCACTATACGGAAAGGCTAATTCAATCGGGTCCCCAGAGTAGTTCAAAAGTACAAATGGAATTCCTCTAAAACAATTGACATGAAACATTTTAATTGATTTGATTATATATAAACTTCCTAAAAATGTAATATACTACAAAATAAATGATGAAAAATTTCGTTGGCCAAAATCTTCAGTGAGTTTATAAGAGGTGAATCGTTAGTGGGAAAAGATAAGTCATTGGGATTTGAAGTATAATAATTAGATAGGTGTACGCGGAGTGGGACAGTTGTTTTAATGTAATTTTTTTTTTTAAACGAGGATAGAAAATTTGTGTCTGACCTGTACATTTTCCAAGACTTGTCATTAACCCTTGGGTGCTTCTTATGTTATTCTGCTTGCAAGTTGCTTCTACATACCAATCAGTACGTGGATTTTGAGATATCTCTCTGTGATCAGGAGAAATTATTTATTAGAATTGGAATAAGTTTTGATGGTTATGTTATTTCTTGATAGCCATGGTCACGTGTTTGAGTAACTCGTATTTCAAGATGGTTGGGTACCGGGAGCAATTCTGTGTGGACTGCTTTGAAAATCATATGGTTAAGGCGCTTTTGAGATGGTCTTTTCTCTGAGCTTCTTGCACTCTGTTTCTACAAATTTCAAATTTTTGAATGGGCAGAAAAGACTTGAAATAGAGTGAGCGCTTTCTAATCATCACATGTAGAGTACAGGATATAGTTTTGAATTTTCATTCCCACTATCAATTTGGTTACTTCCAATGTCCTTAATCTGACAAGCTAATAATGTCTTATCAACTACTCTAAAGTCTAAATCACTGTGAAAACGATCAAATATTTCATAAAACACGGATACAAAAAAGTTGACTTCATTTTATTTGAGATTAAAACTAAACAGTGAGTGATCAATTGTAAGGGAGGCCTGTGTGGGAGGGAATTGACAAAATCAATCCAATCTACTACTACTGCTCTGATCTGACTATTTTAATGCATTAAATATCTCTCTTTCTACCCCACATTTACTGTTTCATAAATGTAGTTGTCTGATTTACTTAAGAATTCTGAATGTGGTCTCCAAGGTTAGTGATCTCTAGAGAGCAGGGAATCTTGATGTTAGTGGAAACAGGAGGGGGCCCTTCATTTAAAACAAGATGCAACAACAGCTCTCTTGTGATAAAGGTTGTGATCAAATGCAACCGAGGCATGCAGGCCAGCAAGCATGTCCAACTTGACCTCCTCAGAATCCTTGCTCTGAAATTCAAATTTGTCTTTCATTGCTTTCAGGGGGGGGCAGTGTTTCTCTCATTTCTTTTACCAACAAATTAATGCCCCTAACGTTGCAGGCTTGCAGGTGCAGAGATGTCCTTGATGTTTTTTATTTTTTACTTGCAAACTTGTCGATACCAGCTGCCAATAATACCGTTTTCAAAGTATCCTCTCAATTTCACAAGTAAAACACGGTCATGACCATCTTTATCTAATCCCTTTGTTGCCTTTTCTCTAATAATGGGAGACACCTTCCATGTTTTGTAGGCCAGCAAAAAAGATAACTAGCATGATCTTTTTGCCTTAAGTTCTGAAAGCTATGTTGGTAATCAGACTTATCACGAAAGAAATATTGGGTGCATAGTAGTGAACTGTTTCAAATATATATATATATATATATATATATTTTTTTAAAAAAACAAAAGAATAGACAGAGTCAGATTGAAGTAAACTCGAAGAGTAGCATGTGACCAATTGGGACCAAACCTCATGAAGTGGATGTCACCGATTTAGCTGAGAAAAAAAAAAAGGATGGCACTGATTTGAATGCTGCCTTTAGGGACAAACTCATTACTACAGAAAAAATAGAGGAAACAAAAAATCAGAGAAGTAAAAAAGTAAGGTTGTATCAACAGTAGCATCGTGTCTGTTAAATTGTTGGTGAAGGCACCAAGCTGGCTTCCAGTTTTACGAGTTCTAAGAATGTTGTATCAATTATGGGATCAGTAGCATCAAGTTTGAAAATTAAAGAACAGACAATGATAGTGTCAAATGTCAAATACTTCAAAAGTAGTAAAATTTAATGAATGGAAATGTCTAGATGCTAGAACCTGGGGTGTTCTCTTTAGCCTATAAAAAGCACAACATTTTGATTTGATGTTGCAGATGTACATGAGACTTTTCAGTAAATAGATCGAGACAGTGGCAAACACATGAGAAAGGCGGGGGAAACAAAATGCAAACTTAAAAATGAGACAGGTCATTCGTCCACAATGAGAGCAAGAAACCCCATCGCTTCAATCTTGTCCCTCCATAGGATCCATGCCTCTTCAGTAGAACCACCTTATAATTAAAAGATGCTTACTTTTTTTGTGACATTAATTAGCTACTTTAATGGAAGGCTGGATTCCAGCACAGTATCCTTGCAACCTGAGGACCCAAAAAAGCTTTCAGTTCAAGCTCATATATGGGGGGTCCTTTGGTTCAATTCCATGGATTCAAGTACTGGGGCCGGGGCTGAATGTTCTAATTAGATGGGCGGTTAGATGAAAGCAAAGCATTACCTACTTGATTTTGACTGGAATCAATTTTCGGTTTCGAATCATTCTCGCGTCCTCTCGACGAGCATTTGTGAAACTTGTTACACGTTTTCTAAAAGTCCACGCAACAGCGACTTTTTGTCCATCCCTAAAATCCCTTTTTAGGCTAGTTGGGATGGGATACATTATCTGGTCTAATGCAGTGCGCAGTATCCAAGCCCATGCTAAACTACAAACTGGGCTCCGTTTCTTATTAGGCCCATTTTCACCAACAATCAGCTTTGTAGAGTTTTGTAACGTGCACATGAAATCATTATTCTCCGACGGTCCGACCATGAAAGAGAGAGAGAGAGAGAGGGACAAAGATGTAATGTTGATACAAGGATCAGGAACTTAGCTTGCTTCAATCCAAAAGGAAATTTATTGTAAATGTATTCTGTCTTCTGGTACAATTCGGCCCTCTGAGATCTAACTGTCCCCCTACATACAATTTCTGCCCCCCCTTCCTAATTGGTATAGGTAGGTTCTTCTGGGTCTATTTTCAATAATTATACATGCTTTCTGCTTCAGGGAATTGACATTTGACTTCCTCTGATAAGTCAAATTTCATGTTAGACAACCTACGGGCATGATAGCAACAATAGAGATGGAAACATCCAAGATAACAAGTAAAGAGTACTACTCCAACCCCACCCTCCCTAGCTAGCTTCCAGCTCCCATTTAGCCAAAGAGGAAGAAAAATGTAAGGTAGGCCGGTCTATATATATATAATAAATCATATGATCTAAGTCGGCATGAGTCTCAATTGAATAAATATATGTACGTACGTACATGATTTGTGGAGGAAAAACAAGTATTATATGCATGCATCAGTAAAAGTGCCTATGAAGCAAGCAGGCAATTAAGGGAGGAGCGCATGCATGCCCCATTTAACTAATTAGTCCCAAAAACAAGAGGGAATCATGGGATGGGCGTATTTGTCTATATATATATATATATATATATATATATGCAAGTGCGGCATTTAATGTATAGCCCCACGAGATCAAGCCAAAAACTTTGAATTAATGGGACTGACAGTACCGACTTGATCTATACTGTTTGGTCATTTTCATTTTCTCCGTTTAAATTAATTTTCTCGGAAAATGTGGGTCTCAGGTCGACTCTCAATGTTGGGTCGTGATCTCACTAATTACCATACTTCAGATCTTCAAAATTCCGACACGAAATCTTCATCATCTTAATTTGAATCTCATGATCATCAATGAAATATGTACTGGCATTGGTTTTCTACAAACTTCAATTTTGACAAGTAAAAAGCCTGCAGAGTGATTAATTGTTTATTTCTCGGCCGGAAAGTAAAATTGATCGACTGTATAAGCTCGGTTGAGATGACAATGGTTACAGCTCTCTGCTAATTAATATCATGAATCATGCATTCATTTTGTTGAGGAAATTTGACACTGATCTTATCAGATGATATTATCGTTTCTATTTTCGTTAATCGATGTACGGGGGAAGCTTGCTAGCTATCTGTTAAATTACCAATAATGCTTTGGTTGATCACTGCGAAAAAATAAATTTAAATTTAAATTATTTCTATAGCGAGTATATTAATATAAATTATTGTAAATGACGATCCCCATGCATGCATGCACAATAAATGGCTCGAGCACATGATTTCCTTCCTTGGCTGCGAAAGTTATTCCTTAAGATTTAAAATTCCAATAAGTACTGTTTGTAATTTTAGTGGGATTCTGAAATAATTCAGTGGGACTGTGGGAGTACTCGGAGGAAACCACTTACCGGCCGTATACATATAAAATGCATTTCATCAACGTCATTAAATTTATTTTCGGAGGGAAAAATACTGTTTGAAATTCATATAAACAATCATTAAGCACTACTGATCATCGAGCTGCACTGCTAAAATGAAATAAAATCAATGCATGGCACGAGGTTTAGAAGCTTCGCCGTCGACAAGAATCCGGGCTCATAGATTGAAGATGCATCGAACATCGAACTCTGACAATTAATTACTTTCTTCCTATATCACATGCTTTAATTAATTAATTTTCCTTGGGTTATGGTAATAATTTATAAGCGCATATATATATATATATATGCAATTAACCCGCGTAATTATCTTTTTCCGTTGTACTTCAACTTCATATTTTTTGGAGCCTATGGAAAATGCTGGATACAAGCGACATGTGTAATCGCTACGCAAATGGTGGTGAAGTGGAAAATGAAACGGCTCGTTTTGGTCTTGGATGAAACTGATACAATTTTGCTCCCATTCTCTCCCATCTTTCTTCACTCCTCACTTGAGTGAAACACCGATTGGTTGTCCAAACATGAGCAACCATACCCAGGTCTGCACAAACCATACGAACCACACGGACTCGGGAGCTCACATGGGTCCGACATCACCTGGTAGTCCAAGGCCTACGCGGATCCATTCCAGTAATATCCTTTGAGGTTCCCGTCTAGTTCTAACTAGAGCCGGAGGAATCCGTTGATGCGTCTGTGGAAGTTGTTGAAGGGTTGTATGTCCACTGGTTTGCTTCCATTTTGATACATGCCCAGATATCTGTTTGTGTTTACTTGGGCGTAAATCGGTCTTTGCCCTTCGACTACCTCTGCTTTGGCCTCCATCGCTGTGTTTTTTGCAATATATCTGATCAGAGTTCGATCCAAAGTTCGCATATAAGCCCCAAAAGTCGTAACCTAAGTGCATCGAGTAAAGCCCATTCAATGAAATCAAAGACATGTTGACAGTCAAATTTTGGGTCTCGACGAGGGTATTAGTGGAAAAGTCAAAACTTTGCCAGATAACCGAGGGGTGGTCATCGAGCTTTTGTATTTGGAGATTCGAGGAGTGCGACAAAGTCACCGTCAGTCCAAGTAGGCCAAAACACATTCGAGTGAGGATCTGAAATAATGAGATTGCCATTGAAGAAGAGTTGCGTCGTATCGGATCAACTAGCTAGCTTAGTTAGGTTGGCGAGCCAGAGTGATTCAGAGGACAATAGGTGGAGGACGGCAAGGGAGAGCTAGGTCTTATTGTCTCAGGGGAAAACAAGTGAAAAATTGCTTGTGGAATCGTTAAGGAGTGGTTGGAACGACGACACCTTAGGGTCTGAGCCTCAGAGAAGCCCCTGGGCGATGGCTCTAGTGCTAACATGTGTCCATATAATGGGCGTAAAGAGAATATAGGCAGTGAAAGTGAGGAGCCGAGTTTCACGTAGACAAGTCACAGATTTGGCGAGTGCGTTCATCGCTAGAGATAGAGATATTATGTAGATTGAGTGAGGATAAATTTTCAGAAACAACGACGAATAGTATTCATAGTATCGAGACACTTGATATAATAATTTATTTTCATCTGGTAGATACCTAGCGGACAGGGCTAGATGAATCAAAAGTAAACAATTCATTTTAAATCTAACGTGACATGGACGACTGCACGCCGATTGTATCTAACGACTGTATATAGAAGAACTAATATATATAATTAACCTAGTTTATTTTTCTTGTTATGGGCACCTATGACCTATGAATTACCTATGTTGACTTCTTAAAATTGGTCCATACTACATAGTAACTTTAAGCGAACACGTACAAGGGTTCGAGGTGGTCCCTGCAGTAGTACTCAGCTCCGGCCATCCTTACTCGTGATATATTTTATCTGCAACTAATGAAAATGAACATATAATAAACGTACGGCCTCCAGGCCCCTTCGATAAAATAAAAAATCGTTATTTTAATTTCATACTTCATATGATTAATTAATATCAAATGATATATATTATGTTTCGTTTCATTAAACAGTAGCTGATTCGACTTGGATAATATGGTCATCAAAGATATGCAGACCTAATCGGCCATTGCGCTCTAAGAACTTAAAACTAAAATAACAATTTGAGTATAAGATATTTTATCTTTTGGCAGTCATGATCCTCCTAAGGATCAAATCAGATTGGCATTATTCACTACATATCTGGTTGTGACATTCTCCTCACCCACCGAGAATATGTCCGTCCTCCTTTGGTTTTTTTCCCAAAGCATTAGATCTTTATGCAGCGATCGAGGTGAATGGCGATAAGTTGCTTGCCTTACCTAGAAAAGAAAAAGGTAAAGCCTTTAAATTGTTTTCTGTGAAAATCTTGGAGCTAGCCATTAGAACTTATATAAATAGATAGCAGGTGGGTTAATTCTTTTCCAGCTACAACTTGTAGTTATTTGACAGTCAAGACAACATACGTTCAAGAGGATAGTCACATAGAGACAGTGTTCTTCAACGCAGAGATAAATATTTTCTTTGTTTCTGGCGCAACGACGATAAATGCTGCAGCCTGCTGCAGCTGCGAGGATATGAGGGTCGGACCACGCCAAAATTCTGCGCTGGAATTGTACCTATCATTTGAAAATGACTACCTAGTTTGAAATGAACGGCCCTGATTGTTGCCATAATGTCAGAGGCCATGTACAAGGACTACTGCCCTGTGGAAGATATCCAATGGTGGATATTACTGGAAAGCAAAATCTCCACATGTACTTGTCCCTGGAATGGCCGGTCTGCCATTGCATGGGATCTTTTTTTTTTTTTCCTATAATTCAATTACCTAAGCAACTTATAAATTGTCGATGTAAAACCATGAAATCATTTTATTTAACAGAAAGAATGCCGTTTAAGGAAGCTCCTAATTGTAACGTAACTAATTAATTTAACCTCGTTTTCAGAAGTATTTTAGTTAATTTCATGCATGATATCATGCATGCATCACCATATTTAATTTTTGTATTAAGAAAGACTTCTAATTTGTCTTCTGCAATAAAATAAGAGGTTTTGTTTTTCTTACTATTTAATTCTTCCAAAGCCAGCTAGGTTAAAAAATGATAATTTCCATTTCTCAGTAGCGCTTTCCTTATGCGCAATAGAAGGTCGACGACTCACGTTAACCTCATACACCTGCACTGTATAATTTGAATGCAGAGAGAGAG
This sequence comes from Cyclocarya paliurus, assembly GCA_029856935.1. Taxonomy (NCBI): domain Eukaryota; kingdom Viridiplantae; phylum Streptophyta; class Magnoliopsida; order Fagales; family Juglandaceae; genus Cyclocarya; species Cyclocarya paliurus. Next base: position 35,202,004 of record CM056951.1, read on the forward strand.
AGAGAGAGAGCATAATTCCTCGATCTATATCAAAAAAGTTTTCACTATCAGTTGTCAAAGCTACTGGTATATACATAATTTTCAATTAGAATAGACATTTAAAGATGAACTATCACCTTTTTTTTCCCGATCCCCTCCTGACCTTCTAATAATAAAGATAAACAAGGACAAATATCGCTATCTTCCTGATCAGCTTCCATGGAGGATATGCAACGAGTGGAAGATGAAGAAGAGGAAGAAGAATTATAAAAAGATAGAGGTGAAGAAGGAGAATGAGAACAACAACAACAAGAAGACGATGTAAATGCAAGGCCAACCAACAAATCAACAAAAGCTCCAACAATATACCCGTGGCTGCTCTTTCCATTTAACCTCAAATACCAACACAAGAGCTCTTCAAAACCTTCCCATTCTTTCACCCCATGAGCCTCCACCATCTCTTCCATGGACTTGCGAAAATCCACGAAAGGGTCTTGGGACTCCATTGACAATATCAAGCTGTCCTTATAGGGAAACAACCCTTCCTTTGCCTCTTCCAATATCGAACTCGTCTCTCCCGGCTTGAAAAACAGCCTCTCCGATTGCAGCCCTCGAATAATTGTCTCTATCGGATCCACTACTCCGGTGCTTTCCGAGGTCGTTGAGAAGCTCGGGGACTTGGATGACTTGGTGAAAGATGATTCAGTTGTCTCTACTACATCAATGGGAGTATCTAAGTAGACTGAGTTCACGGTCTTGTAAATGTCACTGCTGGTTCGAAAAGAAAGGGTTCTGGGTTGGTTACAAGAAGGCCAAGACCAAGTAGACCTTCCCTCCATATTTTTGAAAAGAAAGGGGAGTTTCATTTTCTTGCCCATCTCTGGTTTCTTCTCAAAGGCTTGGAGATAAATGTATGTGGATTCAAATGCGTTTTTTTGGGAGGCAAGTTATTTTTGTGGCATTAATGGCTATTCAGAAGTTTGTGAGAGAAATTTGAAGGGAGTGATAAAACGAGTGGGGGAAGACGTTGCAACTGGGAAATAGAAGGCTGGTGGGGTGGGGTCTTTTCTATGTGTATTAAAGTTTTGGCCATAGAAGTAAATGACCTTCAGCTAGCTGAGGCCATTAAATAATAGAGTAGTACTCGCTATATATGAGTAGTTTTTTTTCTTGAAAATTTAAAAATTACAGTATCCTTTCTCTTTAGGTACTGTTCCGTGTTCATGATCTAGCTCAAGTAACAATTATCATGTTGTCCTAATTACAAGAGTTTCAAAATTAATTAGAGCCTCTTTAATTGATTTTTTTTTTTCAAATGTAATGTACAGTTTGCAGAAATGATGTTATATTATATTTTTTTTTTCTTTAAGTTTAAACAAGAAAATATGATTTCAAAAAATAACATTTTAATTATGTTCTCTGAAAACATACTGTTTCACATTAAGAATTTAAAATGGATTTATAGAAAATGATTTATACCGTTTTAAAGTGCAAACTTCGCGTGTTCTATTTGAAAAAAAAAATAAGAAAATTTTAAAATTCACAAAAAAAATCAACTTTTTCATGATAAAATCAACGTTTTTTTCAAATAAAATGCGTTGAACTTACGCACTGGCTGTATCCAAAATTATGTATATTACCATACACATGTAAAGTAAGTACTAGTTACAAGAAAATGCCAATTACTAGCCTGCCAGTATGATATATAGGTATCATTTCTATCGATTTAGAGACAATAATGCAGACATATATAGTCGATTGGGCCCGTCGATTTTACTACAATTGTTTTTTGAATGAACAGTGAACCGGTTTAAAATTGTTTTGCGGCCATTAATTATAAGCCTGATTTTATGGTTGAAAACTTGAAGGTCAGCTGGCTAGTTAACGGTAATGTCTGTTTATAAGACCAAATTAATAGTTATATTATATAGAAAATAATTCTTGCAAACGAGTTTACGCACGAAATCGCACAGACATTTATTGATATACAAGAGATCATTTTCGTTTATTTTTCTTTAGTTAAGATAGTTTCCTAGTTCCAACGGATCTTTTTTCGGCTTCTTTAAACACCTGGTCCCTACAGTATATATTGCTTAGACAGAAACCACAGCTAGCCTTCAACAGCTTATAATAATCAGATAGAGCTAGAGTCAATATCATGGCCTCATTTCCGGGTTACCCATGCATGCGAGTAGTACTCTCAAATGGGATGGCCGCTAGCTCTCTATAATTCAGACTGAGACACTGACCATGTTTAATTCATTTTTGTAACTTAAAGAAAACAGAATTCAATTGAAGAGGAGTTTGGAGGAGAAAGATCAGATCGTGAAAATATCGAGAAGACAAAAAAAAATCATATGGCCCGCCATATATGGATGAATATCATGTGGACTTCATTTCTAAGATGTAACTCTCTTTCACGCGCGTGCAGCCTCCTCATGCATGCCAGACTGAAGATTAATGAGACCGGCCCTTAAAAGCCATCTATTTCCCTCCCTAAATATTCATGGACGTACGGGTGCAAAGGAAGAGAGAACTCATGAGCTACAAGAGGTTGGCCATGTTCGGGTTTTCGTAATCCTTACATTTAATATAATTATATATATATATATAGCATCATGTTCCTAAGTTCCAAAACCTCCAAAATAGGTCACATCCATCGGTTCAAGATAATGATCAGCTTCAAGATTAATGCAACTTTCATTTAATCCTAGGGTTGTAATGATCATCGAATGATCATGACCGTGGGATATATATATATATATATATATATATATATATATATATAAATTAGAGAGACATGATTATATGCATATAATAGGATATCGTTTTGTTGCAATTCTACAGCACCATGGACACTATATATACATGCAATATTTAGGGGACCATATTGTTCCCGGTTTATATCTTGTGGTCCTAGTTATGTACTGCATGTATATCCACCCAATTTTTAACGATAGAGAATATTCCAGCCTTATTATATAATGAACTTTAAAAACTTCAAAGGTTTCATTTGCAACCAGCGGCAACACAACACAGTAGTCGATCGGTAGGTGACAAACAATATTATTTAATTTGTGGCTAATATTGGCACTGTTTTGTCTACCGATATCTGGTAAATTATATATTAGATATATACGATGATCATCATGATGAGTGTAAAACTAAGGACGAAAGATTAGTAAGCGAATTAGGTTTTTGTTTTTATTTTTATTTTCCCATGTCCCTTTAATTTGGTTATTCCACGTAATGGCGTAATGCCGGGGGGTAGGGTATCGTTTATGGGGTGCTATTAATGCTAAACTCTTTTATAAACTATCTTTGGAGCTAGGATGGTGGAGCTCGATCGGGGCTACCTTATCCATTTTTCAGGATTTCTATGGGACCAATCCTTATGTTCTTTTCCTTGGCCAGGGTTCTATATATGTCCTAGCTACGAGGATATTTTCCATTTGAAACACATAATATACTTACAGACAATGCATATATGTAAATCAAATGTGGCCACCTTATCACTCAAAATATGCGATTTATACAATGCATTGTTTGTGAATGGGAGATTTTGTGCCAGTCTGGACAAGCCCGCCCACTTCCAAAACATAATGCATGTGACTTCACAGGCCAGGAAACGAGGTGGGGAAACCCAAGCCAGCCCAGGATATGAGGAGCACCCCACACACTCTCAGACACGCTGCATTATAGAGGAAAAGGCTAGTCGAAATCCTATCCTTGATAGGATTGGCCGCATTAAATATTGCAATGTCAAATGGCCGGTACCAAAGATCGAGTCCCTATTGGTGATAGAAGTTGTCGCATTAAATGTGACGTCACAATGTCCAGAACAAAGGTGTATCATTACGGTGACAGGAGGATCATATATTCATTAGAGGAATGGAGGTATAAATAAGAGTAAGCATGTAAAAGAGAAGGTTAATCACTCTGTATGCATCCTAAACTTTTCTTTCTCTGGTTCTCCTATGGAAACCCACAATTGACTTGGGTATCGGAAGTGTCCCGAACACACTCGACCACTCCCTTGATTTCTTTTGCAGGTTCAGGACATAGTTCGAATCTGGTGATTACGAAGTACGTCTTAATAGTTTGATTCACTAATTCCTGGTGCCAAATTGAGTGCGCCAATCAAATGAATGTTTCAATCCATTTGTCAGCAAGTGAAAATGAATCCATCTCGGGAATGATCTCCTGACTCAATTATTTGGTCCTTGCCCTAGAAACGACCAGCAAGAAAATCCTGACATTGCAATCTCTAACCCATATATCAGTAATGCATTAATAGAAATAGTGATTAGAATGGTTGGTCCAAGGCTCAATCTTGTTTCATATGCTTTGATATAGGATAATTCAGTAGTTCTGATACATATAACTTTTCAATTATTTGGTATTTTCCGCAAGAATTATTCGACACTCCAAGATTAGTACTAACAAAAAGCATCTTTCGTACACCAATATTGCAGTATCTCCTTTGACATGCACATGGTACAATGTCCTCTTGTTAATTGGATTCATATATATGTCATTGCCCTCTTTCTGGTCTTTGAGTTCAGAGTGGTCTGCCTTTTACTGTATAAACTAAAGGTGACTCTATTTACTTGATGTTAGTAATATTCGTTCAGTCGTCTTTAGAATATGGTAATAAGGATGACTAAAAAACTGGGCAGAACTTCGGAGTAATGCCTACCGCGTGAGTCTGCAGAAACTTCACACGCCAGCTGAGAGATCAGTACTTGCTTAAAACGTACATACGCATGCACAAAATATAATACATTTAGGACAAACCCACCGATCGCATTAAGCGCATGACTAAGCAAACAATAGAAATGCAGTTACCAACCAAAATGAACGTTGCAAATTAAAACCTTGTCTTGAATCTTACCACGTTTCAACTGGCCATCAAACATGGTAAGAAAAGACCAAGCATAGCTGAAACTGCAGTGCTTGGATGTAAAGTTGTGCAGAAATTGAGGCTGAGATCAGCTCAGCCGACAAAATTATTAACATTAAACATGAGTTGATCAGATGGGACCGAAAGACTTTGTCCCAGCAATCGCCATCAAATCGACTAGCTGGAATTGAAAAGCAACAGATTCGTCCTCTAAAGAATTTTTTGTCAAATAAACACCATACATCTCTTGAATACGCGTCATTATCCTTAACACTTGACAGTACTATCAAAACCACAGAATATACCGAAGGCTCAATATAACGTTCGCTGCCAGAGTGAATATACAAAAGGCTCTTTGTTTCAGACAGAATTCATTAATATTGAACACGACATTAGGATCAATTAGAAGTCATTGATTTGCATCCATGCAGAATCAAGCCATGCAGAGAAATTGTACTTAACTTACTATCTACATGATATTCTTATGAAACAATGTTTTCAAGACACAACGTAGCGCGCGCGGCGCGAGACTTGAATCCTGATCATGACAGCTTGTTGCTGGAAAGCAAGAGACTACCTTGACACTCTCCAGGAAGGATAATACTTCATCCACCGACAAAAGCCACCGAAGGTGGCTATCGATTGAATTTTCTTTTTTCTTTTTCTTATTTTTGTACTTAGTAATTAAAGAAGTATTATTTTTAATGATGTTGTATTTTTAAAATATATATATATTTAAGAGTATAAAAAAATGTATGAAAAAACAAGTATAAGATCCATGCATCTCCCCGGAAATCCTCCTTTATTCAAATATCAGAGCCAACATAGAGGTCACGCTGAAAATGTCAAATACAAATGCAGAGTAGAACACAACTTTCAGATGTCCATCGTGTCAAAATTACATTTTTAATGAAAAATAAAATTGTCATCTACAGAAGATCCACGAGTATAACAACGCAAGTTCCAAATTTCATGTTAAACCAGATAATATGATCTAGCTCTGAACAAAGAGCAGTGAAGAACACGAGAGACTGTTGGCCCATTTATCATATAGAAATTTAACAGTGATTACAGACAGGGTCAGAGTCCAGGCCCTTATACCTCCATTTGGCCAAGCATCCGGAGAACGAAGTCATTTCTATAATTACAGAAAACAAACCGAAAATACCAGTGCCAATCACCACCTCACAATATTTTTGTTCAGGATATCCTAAATATTCAATATAAACGTTACCAACGGAGAAATATAAGCCAAAGCTTGTCCAATTATGCACTCATGTTAATAAATGAAACAGAGTCTTACATCTTTGCCTTGGCAATCCAACCTAAGCAAAATACTGAAAACAAGCTTATGGTCGAGTCCCATTCCTCTTCTCGAGTGCTACATACTATCAGGGTGCCTAACATATCACGATTTCATAAAAGTCATACATAGTATATATAAAATGTATATCCTGGCTAGACAGTCCAATCAGATATTTACAAAAATTACATATATGGGATTTTTTTTTTCTTTTTTGAAAACATTAATCAAGTATTAGAACAACACGGTTATTTCTCTAAGGGCTTATTGCAGTTTCTTTTCCTTATTTTCTAATGCTTAATGAAGGTAAAAGCAAAACCATCATCCACAAAGATTTTCATTTCACAAGTTATGCAACATAATAGGATCAATCAGTCTAAATCCCTGAAGAACTTGAGATAAGATTTTTCTCATCTGTTAAATAACTACAATTGTGCAATATGACGTTTCAAGAAAATTAGTAATCATCCAGTGATATAATTCTTTTATTTTGTGATAACACTGGATCTGCTTGGTTACATTCTAATTTTTACAGATGTCTTCATGAATGTATTAATAAGGAAAAGTATGATGTGGACTGATAAAAGACAACACTGCCAAAATTTTCTCAACTGCTAACAAAAAACTAATTAATTCCTTTGTCTTCCTGAAAATTTACAAGAACACTGAAAAAAATATAAGAATCTGAGCCATGATAAGATCAAATACTAAAGGCAAAACTAAAATACAGTTGACTAATAATACTTCAACAATAACAAGTTGGAATTTGATTTTTAAAGATTCCTGATTCAATGATGTTACAAAGGATTTCAAGGTGAACTTGACAGCTAAATTGCCCCTACAATAAACATTAACATCTCATAAACCATATAATGAACCAATGGACCATGCTTCGAGTAATTCTACATACAACCGTGAAGTGCATAAAAACCGCGTAATTGCTTTGAAAAAAGTGAATAAAACATGGGACTCACACGAAAGAAATTGACACCATTCTTTTTCAAAGTGATTACGCGGCGGTTACACAATTTACGGTTACAAATATCTTTTCTCATTCAGAAATCATATTTCCTGGTTCACAGAAGAATTATAAATAAATCCCAGTTACTTACCTATATAAGGCAACCCGCGACCAGAGTAAGACTGTCTTACATGTCATTACTGGTGCAACTAATTAATGGAATCACTAGTCACATCTGCATTTATACTGCAAATAGATTAGCCAAAGATATATAATTGCAACTCGTTGAAAGTATCATAAAGCCTCATTCCACATTTTCACCAAGCAAAGAACCAATGGAACTTGACACTCAATGCAACTCTATCATAATTCACCAATCCAATGTGGGACTTGACACGTCGTTACCATGAAGGCACAGCCATCACATCACAGCTTTGTCATCAAAGAGAAAAAAAAGACTATTTTAATAAATAGCTGTGAGATCATTCACCATGCAGTCTGCATTTGCTAGATTAGATCATGGTGAATAGTTTGCACCTATCAAACAATAAGAATGGACCCCATCTGACCCCGTTCAAGCACAAGAAGAAAGCAGCAACGGCCTGATCGTATATCCCACAAACAGAAGAACCGCATAAGCAACCCATGGTGAAGCAGTTATAAGGACCACCTTTTAGAATAATCGCCAAGCTTCGATTCAATTATTGCAACAAAATCCCTACAAAGTCATTAACCATGGAAATCAAATCAAATTAACTCTATTCTCTGTTAATGGCAAAAGATGTCATTAGAAACCAAGTAAGGCACATGATCATCTTTGTTTCAACACCCTGTAGGTAAGATCACCGCCCATCAAAATACCGTTCACAGCCAATGCCAGATGGAAAACATCTGTTTTTATATGGACAGGAGGAATTTGATGAAATTTATTAGGAAAAGATCCTCCTCCAGCAGGAATGGCAGACTAAAGAGGAACCAGGATTAAAATCAAGCCCTAATTAGCTTCTTTTGGGGTTTATTTCCTGCTAATAAGAAGACTGATTCATACCAAGAATTCTTATAAAAGAATACAGCTAATGGACTTCCAACCATGAGAGCCAGTGGTTCCCTTGTGGTTTTCAATCAGATAAAATAAATTCTTTATTCAGCCAAATTTTCACACTAGCTACAAACAAAGCCCTATAGGATTGATCAGAATAACAAGTTTTCCTACATAACAAATTCCAAACAGTATGCCAGTCCAGACACTCCGTGGTAAAAACTTGCATCACCCAAATCTTCTGATTGCAAACCAAGCTCAATCCTTAAAGCTTCAACCATATAAATGAAAAGGAAAAGCCAATCAAAAGAACTCATACACCCTTAAAATCATCTTACAGCCTCCAAATTATCATCCACAGCAGCTTAAGTACTTTCACAAAAGAGAAAGAACCAAAATTCATATTCTTTCCCCTTCACTCGAAGGGCAAACCAGGCCACCTTCAACCTCAGCATCCAAATAATCGGTTGCTGAATACCCATTTTTGATAAAACACTACAAAAGTTCTTCGCAAAACTTCCACTCTTCCCCCAGAGAAACCATAAACACCAAAGCCAAACCATTAAAGCCTATTCATTCCACATCCTCAACACCAGCAGAAATCTACAATTTTCTCAACAAATTTCCTCTAAATTTCTAAAGAACTTGACAGTGTACCACCAGCCAAGCCCCTAAAATCCGACTCCATATAAAATACTACTTTGAAGTTTTGGACTTCTAAACTTCGCGATTAATTCTCTCGCCCAAAATTCATTTGGCAAAAAGCAATCAATCACCGGTAAAACCAGGTATTCTTTCTTAATTCTCATAGAATATAAATAAGGATCAAACCAATGCACGAGGGGAGGATGGGAAAAGATTAAGGTAGCCAAATATAGATTAAATAATATATTATAGATTAAGCCAAATGTATACCGGTTTTACCTTTTCCTTTTAATAAAATGAAATCTACCAGCAATATATTTCATCAAAGATCCGAAACATCTAATCCATACAACACGGCAGCGTACTTTTCTATCAGATTATCTTTGCCGAAATACTCTTTCTTGATCTTCTCGAATGCGTGCAGAGTCAGCAAGCTATCTGACCCGGCTTGGTGGCTCTTCCCAATAATCCGAATCACGTTTAAGGCCTGGGATACCCGGTCCAATCCACCATAGAGACTCGCGCAGAACCGCATCAAATGCTTCACGTCGAAAACCCTAGGTCCGAAGAACACCCTGACAAGGGCTAGAAACTCGTGCAAATCGTCCGGCAAGACCCTCTGAGTCAGCATCTTTACCAAGTATCCGAAATCGTATGCGCTGTGGAAAGTGACCCAGGTCATCGAGTCGTTGCAGACGAGCCCCGACGACATCATCAGCTCAGCGAACCGGACGGAATCGATCCCAAAATCCCGGTTCCTTTCAAAGTCGATCCCTTGGCGCCTCAGCAACTCGACCGAGTCGTGGGCGTGGGCGTCGCGCGCCACGTCAAAGTCCCTGAAATTAAATTCCCATATGTAAAGGTTGTCCGTGCCCAGATCCGGGAGATTTCCCTCTTCATCTGAGAGGGTGAGACCGATCTGGATCAGATTCAAGCGGTCGACGTTGGCCTTGAGGACCATGTAATGACTGGTGGGCTGCCGACCCTGGAAGTCCCGGTCGTCCGACTCAAGTCGAACCACGACGCCGGGAAACTCTGTGTCCATCGCGACGAGGGGGTAAGAATCTATAACTGATCGGATCAAACCGAATTCGGAATCAAGATTTTGGGACCATACCGATCGTATGAGGACGGGTCGAGAAGGCGGACGCAGAGGCGGTGAGTCCGAAGTGTGCATGGCTTAGAGTTTAGTCTCTGATCTCGATCAGATGTCACGAGGAAGAAGAAGGGATTATTTGAAGTAAATTGTTGGCGTCTTTTAGGGTAAACTACTCTGTGGAGAAACATAATACGGAACAGTTATATTTTAACAGGCGAAGAAAGTTGTGCGAGATTGGAGTTTATAATATAGGAGACTTTAAAGTCGGTTTGTTTTTGTTTTTCGAACCGGCGATGGATATTGGATTGGATGCTAACTCTTTTTCTTTTCTTTTTTTCTTTTTTGATATTAACTATCATCTTTTTATTCTTATTGATTTTTTTCATTTCGGTTTTGTTTTTACTTTTCATGGGGTTTTATTTATTACTATTATTATTTTAAAATATATTTTTTTAGTTCTTATTTTATTATTATCAGTTTATCCTTTATAATATTAAGTCCGTTAAAATGATTTATTATTTAACATCACGTTAAAGATTATTTTAAAAAATATCAACTCAAAAGATAACAAATAATATTTTCAATTCGAAAGTTAAATTATTCAATTAAAAAATATCATGTTTATAATTTTCGCTCTAAAGAAATCAATCAATGATACCAGAAGCAAACCTTTAGGAAACGAAAAAGGAAAATTACGGTGAGTTTTTAAAATTATAAATTAAGGGTCAGTTTGGGTGAGAATATTCTATTATTATTTATTATTTATTATTTATAAATATTTTTTATTATTTAATATTTTTTATTTTTTATTATACTGTTCACAAAATATCTAAAATTACTTTCACTACCTAAACACAATCGATTAGCAAATGTTAACATTAGTCATTAGACGATGACTGAGAACGCTGACTTACTTTGACCTTTTTAGCGTTTAGATGAAAGAATAAGGTTGTGCTTCACGATAAGATAAGATAAAAAATTTTATAAATTTTATAAATAGTATTAAGATAAAAATTTAAATTTTAAAAATTTTAAAAATTTGTATTGAAATTTAAAAAAATTAAATTATTTATTATATTTTATATAAAAATTTAAAAAAATTATAATAATAAAACGAGATAAAAATAAAAAATTTTATCTTTTACCCCGATATCATAAGAAAAGATCTAGAAAGGAAGTTAGAAGAAATAAAGAAACGTGAGTCGGCATGACAGGCACACAGTGCGAGGAAGAGGAAGAGGAAGCGCACACGACACACGGTCCTTCACGTGAAGAAGGTGTGCGTGTGAAATTAGAGGGACGTTCAATGAACATGATGAGACGATATAATTATATATATATAAAATGGCAAAATTTGTTAGCCACACACCCTTTTTTGTATTGGACTGTGTCAATGACACTATCTAGGTCCTAAATTCATCCCCTCTGGCTCTCCCTCATTCGTGAATCGTATCGTCAGATGGATCAGACTGCATAAATTTTCATCCAAATTCTTATCGCTATACACAAACAAATACGAAATATTAGGCCGGGTTTGGAAGCCCAAATGGATCTGAGCTGTACAACGTGTTTCGTCTATCTAAACGGCAGGGTATAAAATTTTATTTCGTCTTTAATTTTTCAACTACTGAAATTACTGTATGATATATAACAGTAAAAAGACATTCAACAGTAAAAGGCATTTAGGGCTTCCTGCAGTTTTTTTTTTTTTTTGGTTCTTCATCCCATTGCGAATTGTCTTCTTCTCAGTTAACACCCCTTCTCCTCCACCGAAACCCACCATTTCACAATTAACGATTGAAACCAACGCCATCCCCACCGCAATAAATCACCCCCGTGGTTTCATCCTAGTTGTGTTGTACTCGCTCTGCACCATTTTTGGCCTGCATGTGATACACAGTGGTGGTTTATTGGTAACCATTTTCAGCCGCAGGAGAACACCATAAAGGTTACCATACCCCTCTCTACCACATTTTTAATATATATAATTATCTATTACAATAGTAAAAATTATTCTAATTTATAATTAAAATAAAAAATTTCGAATTTCCTATATATATAAAAAAATAAATAGGTCATAAGTAGAATAATATATTTTAACAAAGAAATTTTAATTTTTAGAAATATAGAGTAATTTCAGCCAACGACAAAAAAATATAATTTGATATTTAAATTCTTTTTTATAGATTTCTTAATTAATAATAAATATTACTTTTTATTAATACATTCATAACTATTATCTAATAATTATTAAATGATTTTCAATCATTGGTGAGATCCACCTTTTTATCAAATCTCAAAAAGCATTATCTAAGATTCCAAACACACTATAAGGGGATTTTCCCCACAAGGCGCAATAAGCTCTATCAAGCCCGGCCCAGAGCAACAAGCCATAAACCTGGCCCACTATAAGGCTCCTCTGTACATGACTTATAGGAGGCATGGTTTTGCAAGGGATGAGAATCTTAGATTTGAGGACCGCTCGATTATTGTCCAATCCTCAAGTATCTGCCTGCACGACAAGCATGATATATAGAGAACCGTTGATCTACTGACAGAGAAGGCATGAACGGATCAGAATGAAGACAGACTAAAAGAAGAAGGTTGGAGAATCACACTGCATTAATGATTCTGCCACTCGGACAACACGTCACATTAATGATGCTGTCGTAGAGCCATACAGCATTTAAAAACTCTGACAAAATGAACAGTACAGGGAATACAAATTTCATGAAAGCAGGCACGATCTGCTCCTTAGATTAGTAGTATAAATAGCAGATCCCATGTACAAACGAGAATACTCTCTTGGATCCTTAAACTCTCTTACTTATTTGTTATATTTCAAGAATACTTACTAATTTTGACATTGGAGGCTACTCAGCCCCTAGGCTGCCCTCTTAAAGCCATAGTCTTTTCTTCTTTGTGTAGGGCCCGTTTTCGAATATATGAGTTGTTGGAACTTAGCTCAAAAGTATACGAAACACAACGTTAACACATATTTTTTTACAAACCATCTCATCTCTTCTTAACTAAAAAATCTTATTACTATTCAAAATATCTCATCTCTATTTCGTTTGAACTGCGTAACAAAATGAGACCATCTAATGCTGTCATATATTTTGAGCTGGATTAACGAGGGGAACCTTGAATGCTTTCTGATCTAAGGTTAAAAGTATCACATGCCCATTTGAGCTTGAATAGTCTAATGTAATCATCAGTTTTATGCACGCATGTTAGACTTTAGAAACAAAACATAGAGCACTCGTATTAGACTAGTTAAATGTCAATGAGGTCTAAAATATAGCTAAGTTCTACTTAAATGGATTGGCTTGGACTAGCTAAAGTCCTTTAGGTGAAACCTATATTTAATTTGGCAAGTCATTGTTCACAGATCAAACCTATATTTAATTTCCAAACTATTGATTGTTTGCATCCTAATGTTAACACTAATAATATGTTAATTAATAATTTAGAAATTTATAACATATGGCTAGTCTAATTGTAAATTATGAAAAATAAAATAATTATTATTAAAAAATAATATTATATTATTATTTTAATTTATTTTTAACTAGTCTAATGTGAGGTTATACTTAAATAGCTTTTGACTTTTAGGCTTGTTTTGGATACAAAAACTATCTTACCTCATTTCATTATTATAATTTTTTAAAATTTTTATACAAAATATAACAAACAATTCAATTTTTTTAAATTCTAAAACAATTATAATATTAAAAAAAAAATTATAATAATATTTTATTTAACTCTTCTATAACCATCTCATCTCATCTCACTATCCAAACCAATCCGTGATAAATTCTAGTTTTAACCAAATTTTGGCTTTGGCTAGGCCAATGCTTTAGCACGCGAAAAGAGAGAACAAAATAAAAGAACCGTAAGCAGATGAAAGGTTCTTGACAAGTTGGAATTGAAAAGGTTCCAAAGAAAACAGGCCTACACAGGCGAGGGAACATTTAAATACTCGACACGCAATATTTATATATAAAACCCATTAATCAAACAGCATCTTTCAACAGAGTTAAAGAACATAAGACAACGAAACAACAATGAAGCCCTAGAGACTATAGGAGAAGCTTTCTAGGGCATTCCCCTGTATGTTCTTCACTTCAACAGGATCGACAAAGCATTACAAATTATATATTGCAGATATATGCAATATGATCCGTGATATCTATACGGTGGTCTCGAAAACTAGAAGTAGGTGCCTTCTGGAGGCTGGACCAGCTTCCTGTTGTGTGGTGCGGCCATCTCCTTTTTCAGCTGAGTCAGTATATCCTCCATGGTGTACTCTCGTTGCCAATTTGCAAGAAGTCCAAACTTCTTTGGTTCCACCTGTCCCATTTCAATTATCTTGCTGTAAAAAATTGCATGTAGACTATTTTTTTTCATAGAATAGACCTTATGATATGTCCGGTGACCAAGGACCGATGTGGTACATATGGACATAAACACACACACACCGAGACAAGTTGTCTCCCACCACTTATTGTGTGATAGAAATTAAATATTTGCAGTGATGCCAATATCTTTTAGACCAAATGACATTTTCTGTCGTCATAAATATGGAGATTAAGGTGATATTTCAATCCCACATGGGTATGCAAATTGTTCAACTATCCCCCAAGAGGAGAAGAAACAACTAATTGCAGCATCTATAAAATCCACCACAACATTGGAAGATCAGTTTAAAGTATATAATGGAATTATAACTTACCACTCCCGTTTCATGGTTCACACAAGTCATATTAATCCGTGAATGAAAACGAACGCTTGGGGGCTTCTCTGGGTAATCCTTATCACAAAATAGCTTCAACTGATAAATTCGACCTTCATGCACCGTCTGGCAAATAGAGAAGAGGTTATTGCACTAGCAAGTAGCCCATACTTGGGCAAAGAAGATGACAAAACACTAACAAATAAACACAAAATATAAGCACTAAGAGCAGAGGAATCCACCATGTCTTAATTATCAAAACAGACCAGAGGTCCAATTTGCATTAGCATGTAAACCTAGCAGACTACTCCAACATCACTATTCGAGTTATCACCAAAAAATGTTTAACGAGCAGCTTCCATTTGGAATAAGCATGACTATTTATGATATCCAAGTATCTAGACATGACGCAGCATATGTGTGCACAGCCACCCAAGTGTTTGTTTGTGAACACCTCCAAACATAACCCTATGGCTGGGCTCAGAAACAGCACCCAAGCAAGCCAAGGAACTTAAAAACTAAAGTAGATTCCACCAAGATCAGGCAGCAGGAGACTGCCAAGGCAATTGCTTCAGAGAGCATTCCATGTTGCAATGAAAGGGGTAAGATCTGATTAGTTGAGGTCTCCTATACTTTTTTATTTATTTATTTATTTTTATAAGTAAATCAGGTCTATAATCCTTTGTAAGTTGTAACACGGTGCCATATGATTCAGGCCTGCAATGCTGCAAGTCATTAAGCAAAATAACAACCAGCCTTTACCTTACAGGTCAAAACCGATGACTAATTTCTAGGCAGGACAGAAGTGAAAGTAACCTGATCAATTCATAAAATGTTTCATCTGTGCATGCGCAAAGAAAAGCAATTTTTATCTGTCGGAAAACTTTACAGGTACTGACACACATGTAAAATCAAGGGGGAGAGGAAACAAAAGGCACTTACATTGTGAGGACCGATAATTGTTCCAGTCCAAGAGCGCATGTAGATGTCATCTCCATCATCCATTCCATAGCTGACAGTGCCATCGCCAATACCTTTTTCACCACGTTCAAGCTCCTCCAACAATCTGAAGTTCCTAGGGACTGCATAGAACCTCATTCAGTCAACATTAGTAAAACAGAGAGACCAGAATTGGACTTAAATATTCGAATGCCTACAAACTCAATGTAGGAGTTATGGTTCAAATACAGATTTCATGGTAATGAACTCTTTCAATGGTTTTCCATATGACAGAGAAAATTAATCAGAAACTCAAGACTGGAATCTCAAGGCAATTACAGATTCTTTAAACATTATTTATTTATAGTCCTAACTTATTAGATCCCTTAGTAGTTTTGTATTGGGTTCTTAAATGCTGCAGTCTGGAAAAAAACCATGACTATTCTCAAAGCTATACTTTCAGGTGTTACTTATGAAACTGCTTCCCAGGCTTCTGTAGATTTGAATGATACGTATGGGATCTTATTTTGTAAATGTATATGGAAGAGATACAAATTTCATATCAGGGCCAACAGAACCTTCGTGTCATGCCATATGGTTTGCAATAAAAATAAAAGTACCATAGGATGTACTACAATCATAAAGCAAGGTCAAGATGATGAAGACACAAATTTCACTTGCATACAACTTCGACTGTATGCATTTAGTCATCCTTTGAACTACCTAGGCAACATATGAAGGAGAACAAATCTGCAAAAATATCCCAGGAAAGCTTGCAAGGCTGGTAATATACACTTAAAACATTATTATTTAGTATCCGACAAAACAAAGGAGAAAACGCAAACAATAATAGTATAAAGCCCAAAACTTTTGGCTCAAGCAAAGCACATAAAAACAATCACCATGTCTGCATAAAATGCATTCTACATCAAAGCAGTCCAAACAAACCCTTGACCATGTCTATACCAAACCCCAGAATCACAGAAGTATAGTTCCAATTATACAACAACTCATAACTGGATCGAATTACTAACAACTACACGAGCATGCCATACGAAATCTGAACTAAATTTTAGCTTAAATAAACCGACCCAAAAGTAGTTTTATGCAAAAATCATTAATTGGCCCAAACAAAACGAAAAGTTGCGAGAATTAGGAATTTCTCAAAATTTCATCATGCAGGGAGACAAAGTACACGCATATATAAACAAAATACAGCAACCTAAAGAGCCACGTGACTCGTATGCGCAAATCCATCACGAATTTCCCACCAGAAAATGCATAAACAACAAAATTCATCAAACCCATGAGCGGATTTCTCAATATATCAAACCAAAGAACTGGATCACCGAAAATTACGGAAGGAAACGATGATGGGTCAGAGGCTCACCCACGACACTGGATCCTCCCGAGCCGAGCGTCATGGATGACTTGCTGATAGTTAATCTCGGTTTGGTATATTGGGATCTGATCGAAGTGGGGGTTTTAAATAGCTGGAGGGGGAGGGGGAGGGGGAGGGGGAGGGCAGTCGGATGGACAGAACTAGAGAATCTGGAGAAAGAGAAGGCGACCAAGGCAAAGGCGGAATAAAGAGGCTAAAAAACAAACAACGATCTTTAACGGGGATACATGTTAAAGATAAGTTGCCCGATGGGTGGGATTTCTAGAATAAAGTGGACTAAGTTTTTTTATTATTATTATTTGTGACTGTGCTTTATTTATTATATAATTAATGTAAAAAATCACCTTACCATTCGATAACTACCATACTCAATTGAGTGATTGTGGTTAAAATTTAAAAACTCTACGATTCTTTTATGATAATTGCATTAATAGTAAAACAGTTTGTAGCAAAAGAAGAAAGATAGGTAAGTTCTCGTTCAAATGCATAAGGAGAAAATCTTAAAACCGATCAGTTCATTATATCTAAAACAACAGTCTTTAATATATGAGTGACAGGTAGACATTCTAAATTAATCTTTGCGTAGTCACACATCATATTTGAAATTTCCAAATCGATTGCCTCCCTGTCAACGGAAAGAAAGACCAATGCTCCTCCACTTCGCACACCGTAGTTCATCTTTTCTTTTCTTTTCTTTTATCTCAAGTTTTTTCTCTCCTTCTCTCTTTAAAGGGTTGAGACAATTATTTTCATTTTGATTTTATTTTGGTCATGCTTCTAATTGGGCAGTGGCATGAGATGTGAGGAGGGAGAAAAGGTGGAGTATCTGATTATCATGGGAAGTTGTATGAGGAGATCGAGGACTGGAATGGTGAGGAAGATTTCAAAAATATATATATATAAAATTTTATTTTTAATTGATTGTGTGTTGTGTTAGACATGACCCAAAAAATTACAGATCCAGCCTTTGAATTTCAGTCCTTATTTTCATCACTGTCTGGCCTACACATTATTTATCACTCTTCATGACCAAAGTTAGAAGAAAAATGAAATAGATTGATACCACTACAAGTGCAGGAAAAGTGAAAATTTTGTACAAGTTTCTTGCCTTTCTTTTTTCTTTGCTGCGTGTTTACAACCGAGCAAATAATCAAAAGTTTTGGAGAAAGGGAAGAGAAAGGGTCTAAGGCGTTTTGGTTGCGAGGGGCTAGAAGATAGCTTGTTGTGGTGCCTTATTGCAGCGAGTACGTGTGGCAAGAATGAATTACGGTGGCTCCACTGCATGGGATTCCATGGAGGCTGCGGCTTGCTAAAGGAGGTGAGGATCAAAGGAGAATATGTGTCTTATCATGTAGTGTAATGAGTCTCGTAATTTTTGTGAAATTGTTGATGTGGTAGTGTTATTAGAGGGCTATTAATGCCTCAATATTGGATGGACCATTGCAAAGCGTTTTCCATGCATAAGATAAGTTTTGTAATAGGATGATAAGCGGGCGAAGGTGTTAAATTTTAATGATAAATAAGATAGGTAGGATTCCCATGTCTACATTATAAGTTTGATTAAACTTAGGTTTGTATTAAAAACTCATCTCAACTCATTTTATCTCATCGTTATAATTTTTTCAAATTTTTATACAAAATATAATAAACAATTTAACTTTAAAATCTCAAAATAATAATAATGTTAAAAAATAATATCATGACAATATTTTATTCAACTCATCTAAAACTATCTAAACTTATTTCTAAATCTAAACGGAGTCTAGCTATACACACATAAATAAATATATATATATATATATACATATACACACGCACACAAACTCTTAGGAGTGGGATCAAGTGGTAAGATCTTGATTTTAACTCTCAGTGATATGTTTTTTTTAAGTCTAAAGTTTGAATCATATCGAGTGCAAATAATTTTTAGAATTCATCAGACGCACTTACATAAAATTCTTTTCAAAAAATTGTGTTAGATTATATTATTATCTACCAAACGGTAATTAAGAAAAGGAATATATATAACTATGGTTCAAAAAGTTGAATGTTATATTTTTCAACGAGATTCTACCTTCGATTGAGAAAAAGTTGTCAGAAACCTGGAAAGGCTATCTCCAAATTTCAATTAAAAAAAAAAAACAAATGTAAATAGTTTCTGAATAATGCCTGGAAGAATCTATAAAAAAAGGACTTTTGATTCTTGAAAGGGTACTTTTTAAAAAGTTATATATATGCCTCTTTCAACTTCTCAATAAGGAACCTCCATTTTCTAGACAAAATTTCACAATTTCATTTTTAACAAAATTCATTACAACACTACAAAAAAGAAGTCATATAAAAAAAGTTTTGTAGCCTTATCCAAAATTCCTGATGTGATTTATAATATCTTTGCATTATCGAATCTCATATTTTCTCAACGTGTAGTATTATATTATTTCAATGCGTATAGATAGAGACATTTTTTTATATAATTTTTATAATTTTATTTTTATAAATTAATGACATTTTGTAACATTTGATACTCCTACAATTCTGTTTTATAAAAATATCATCCGCTTAAAAATAGTTGTAAAAAAATATTGTGTTTTTTCATTTTCCTATCTCAACCTTTCAAATTGATAAAAATATATCCAAATTATTTAAAAATATAATCAGAATTTTAAAAGAAAAATCTAAAGAAAATTAAAATTGATAAATTCAGCCAAAATGTTGTGAATTGTTATGCTCAGGATTATGATCCATTGTGATATCTCATATGATAAGGATAGGAGTATGTGATGTATAAGATCTCACATTATTTGAGAATAAGAGTTATACCTCTTTATAAGATTTTAAAGAGACTCTAATTGTATTATTAATTAATTCTTTTAAAATATATGTTATATATTTTAGATTTCTATTAGGACGCTACAATCCTTGTACCATCTAGTTAGTTGTAAGACCCCAATCATTTTAAAATGTTAATTTCTTTTGTATTCTAGTAAGTGTTTAGGGCTCTAAAAAAAAAAGATTTTAGGGCCGATCAAATATTTGTCATTTTTTTAAACACAGCAACACTACTATTTATTATAAATTCTAATTACACTTATTTATATGATTGCCTGCCAAAATCACTTTAAAGCGAAGGTTGCTTCGCACAGTGAAAATGCTCGTCGCGAATGCAAGTTAAAGTTGATGGTGTCGCCAGCAAATAGCAAAGCAATATTGACTTTCTATGGAATTTCCTATACAAGTAGGGGCATAATCGGTCTGATTTGATCTGGTTTTAGATAAAATTTTAGATCAAATTAGTATGATCAGTTTTATATTTTTCAAAACCGATTATACACTAGTTACCTTCTTAAACTGATACTTCTGATTTTACCAATTTTCGGTCCGGTCTGATCTGATTTTTCGATTTTTTTAAAATGTAAGTTTGACATTTTATCATTAAAAATCTGTTTATAAAAAGTAAAAAAAAAACTGTTTTAAAAAAATCTGCATCACCTTACATTAACCACCTTACATTAAAAAAATCTGCATTAGTTTATATTAAAAAAACTGCTTTAAAAAAAATTATATTATTTTCAATTACATTAATGATGAGCCATGCACATTAAAATCAATATTAATATCATACGATGATATCTGTCGAAATTACACGAACATCAAACTCGATAACTCACGCATATGCATGAACTACTGTGTGCAACATTAATATGTGCTAGCTAGCTATGCAATTAGAATTCAAAACTGTGAAGTCTTAGAAACAAATGGAAATTCTTGAAAATAATTAATTACAAACTAGTATAATTAAAACTAATAAAAATTATAATATGAAATTATTTCATATATGATATATAATTATATTATATATATAAATTTCACATATAATTATATATTAATATAAAACTTATATATTAATATATAAAAAATATTTTATATAAAATTTATATATAAAATATTATTTTATATATATATTTTTATCAACCGGTCAGATCTAGTCCAGTTCGGTTAGGAATATCTCAAAATCGAAACCAGATCGATTCCAGTCGATTTATAAATTATAAGAACCGATTCAAAATCCAACCGTAAAATCGGTCCAATTTGGACCGATTTAAATTTACACCCCTACATATGAGACATTGTTTTTCTATCGGAGTAAGGTTAGAAATTAAGGTATTATTAGTTATTTGAAATTTTGACTGGCTAGATAATAATGTTCAGTAATCTTAAATTTTTTATTTTTTGAGGAAAAAAATGATTCCTTTCCTATTTGTTGAAGATTTTTTTTTTTTAAAAATTTCTGTGGCCTGGAAATCACAGAATCCTCTATGTACTCTTCAGGTGCGACGCGCCGGGGCTTCCAGGATTTCGTTGATGTGGTTTGAGTCAACAAAGCGGACCGGCGGGTTTGCAGATAGGAAGAAACGGAACGCACCAGATTGAGAACTCAAACACCCAAAACCCGGTATTATTGCATTTCTTTTTATTTTTTTCGTTGGTCAGTATTTTTGCATTTATTAAGAACCCTAATGTAAATTCAAAAGTTTTATTTTGCATAAGGGTTTTTTATTGGAACAATCGAAGTTAAACCCGTATGCGGTTTTTGTTAAGAAGGTGATTATTGTGGTTATCACTTTATGCACAACAGATGTATGTTCAATGGAATTCCTTTGTATGGTACGATATAATCTCGTTTGGTTGCTTCAAGTTCAAACCTGAAGAGAAGATAAATATAGACAATGTATTTTAATACTTTTGTTCAGTGTTTGTCGCTTGGTCACAGCTAGAACTAGGATTTGCTGGTAGTATATGCTGGTATATGCATTCAATTGTTTTCGTTTATTTTTCTTTACCACTCCCTGCCCAAGAACTTAATTACTTTGATTTGATTTTGATTGGGAATCAAGTTTTATTTATGTTTTTTTTTAATAGGACATATTATACTTTTATAAATGAGCAAATGACATTACAATATGGATATGGGTTCGTAGTATTCGACCTCCGTCCAGATGCAGAGAAAGCTTTGAAGGCTCTGTGGGGTAGGAAGATCTGTGGTGAGCCTTTAACTCTTACATGGTCTAATAAACCGCCTCAACCTTTTCAAAAATATGAAAGAGATGCTCGATCATATGAACCACAACATGGAAGGAATGCTGGAAGATGAGGAGATTATGCTAGTAGAAAAATGGGTTCAAATAGTTGGAGAGATTACACAATGGGTTTTAAACACCCAGATAGTGATAGAGGAAGGCTCCATTTGGCTGACATGCTTGATGATGAGACAGCCTACAATGAAGACAACATAAAACAAAATACTGAGGAAAAATTTCAAACTTTGCATGATGGGTGGAAATGTCATAGCCAACCTTGCGGACAATGATAGATGGGGTGGGAAAGCTTTTGGCCCCTCAAACGATAATGGGGTAGAAAATGGAATAGGATTTGACCGATATGAACCTTACCAGGGTTATGATGGCAAAGGTGGAAGTGAGAACCAAAGGATAGGATATACAGGCGGTTCTCCTGCGACAAGAAGTTCTCAAGAGAAATTAGGCAAAGAACAGATTGATGCTGTAGCTTTAAACTTCCCCAATGATTCTAAACCTTGGAAAACTTGCTACATTTGTGTGGGTTCTGGTCACGAAGTGCGTAATTGTCCCAAAGAACATTCTTCGTGGAGAAAGCCAACCAAGTTTGATCTTAGGGAGGATGATGATTCCAATCAAAGTGGTAGAGGCAAAGGAGAGCTGGATAGATGTGGATCCAAATCATGGGGAAAACTGCAGTTGAGTAGGAATGATATGTCAGTAAGGAGACAGAAGGATAATCGGATAGCATCTGGTTCACGAAACCATCGGAGTTTGATAAAAGATGGAAGCTTCTCCATAACAAAGGAAGCTGATAGGGAGCACGAACAGGACTATTGTAACAACCCAGTCCTAGGAGTATATTATAAAATAAGTATTTTGTATTTTCTTATAGCTATAATATTTTTTTATTATTATTATTATTATTATTATTATTATTATTATTATTATTATCAGATTTTATAGGATTATTAAATTAGAGTTCTATAAAGATTAAGAAACCCTCGTACCCACGGCTCCAATACACTTCCGATCCCACTGCATGCACGTATCTCTTTTTATATCTAGGGTTAGTTTTCTTTTGGATTCTATATATAGATAGTACGCTCACCAAAACTCCAAGCCGAAGTCGCCACCCGAGACCTCCTGAAGCACACACACAGAAACACCTCATACACAGCAGTTGCCCCTTTCTCTTCCTCTGCCGTTAACCCCGCGGAAACCACCATGCGCATACCCTCCCAGTGAGCACACGACCGCATCTGCACCTCCACATCCTTCCCGTGTGAAGCCCAGCAGCACAACACCATCGACCCAGCCACGGCTCCTCCACGTTCAACGCTTGCACCACCCTGTGGCATCTGGCACCGCGAACCAGCACCAACCATCACCGCTGCCCAGCACCCGAAGGAAGCCGACCATCCCCTGTTTTTGCACACCGAAAACAGAGTAGCCCGAGCATCACGTGAGCCCTGCGAACCTCCACCATCGAGCTCCTCTCCACCGGAAACCACCACAGAAACCGCCGGCCATCTCTGCCCCGTCGAGCCCACTTCGTTCCGGTAAGCCGCTGCCGTCCGCCACCTTCACCTCTCTCTGCGTACTCGGTGAACACAACAGCCCCTCGGTACTCTCTCCCCCTCTCGGCGTCGCACCACCCAGCCCAATAGACCAGCGGCTTCGCCTCGCTCCCGACCACCCAGAGCCGCCACAGCCCGTCTCCGTCGAGCACCTCCCTCTCGGTGAGCTCTCCCTGCTTCTCTCGCACTCGGCTCTGTTTGTTCCGTGTGTTGTAAATTATCAGCACATTTGAACTCACAAACGGGCCTTGGGCCCTATGATAGTGGGCTTAGTTGTTTAGCATGTGTTTTAATAGTGTTTCGGGCCTTGTTTTAAATCTGATGGGCTAAATTCTTTATGGGCTAAGTTTGAGATTAATAAGTCTTATACTATGATAAGATTTGTAAATTAAATTGGACTGATTTTTATTATGTTTCAATAATTTTCAGTGACTTTTATTAACTTAATATAACAAAGTTGAGTTATATTTGATTAAATAAATATATTAATTATAAGATCTTTTTATAAGAAGGTATTTAAAGAAATTGAAATCTATTTTTAAAGTATATTTCTATACTATTGATATTTTAATTAATAAACCAGTTAACTATTTAACTAGATTTTTTAAGATTTCTTATGTTATATTTTAAATAGAACAATTAAGAAATATGTTAAGAGTATTTTAAATGATATTAGTATTTATTAGATTTCTTTTTAAATTAAATAATTATGTTAATCATGAGATAGTAAATCTATTTTAAGAATTTAGATTTTATGACTTATTTTAAAATAGCCCTAGTATTTTACTAAGTTATAATATGTTATTAGTATTTTAAGTAATTCGAAGATATAAGAATTTATTGATTTTATAGTGTTAAGCAAAATATTTATTTGACTATCTTTCATATTAGAAATTTAATTAAGATTATGCTACTAGTATTTTAAATAATTTAAGTTATAAACTTTCATTGATTTTACAGAATATTTTTATTCATTATATTCTATAGTGTGAATTTTATTAAGTAAAATATTAGGATATAGTTCCTAGAAAGATTTAGTGACGTTTAATATTTTATATAGGTGACGCGTTACGAAGTGAGATTCAGGAAGTAGCGCTACGAGGTAAGTAATTTGATCACAAATTAGGATCATCACAGTCAGCTTATGTTTAAGTATTATTCAAGCCAAGTCATTGACAGCCTTTGTTTATGTACCACTCATGTCATATGCAAACATGTCATCCAGCATAGCATTTGATCATGTCATTCCGCATCATGTTCAAATTCAGAAATTATAATTATGTATGTATTATGTCATGCATCTCATGGTCATAAGACACATAAGTTATCTTAAGTTCAAGTGCAAGATAAGATCAGTTCAGTTAATCAGATGGCCATTCAGATGCATGGTACCAATGCAGTTCAGTTCAGGGTGGTGTGCAAGCCACGAACTCAGTCGTGGTCCACCATAGTACGCTAGAGTACTATCAGCGGTTCCCCTCGTGGCCACGGGATGTGGGGCCGGTGCACAACCTCGCACACAGGGTTAAGTGTGTTGGCCAGTCAGTTCAGTCAGTAATCAGAACAGTCAGTTAAGTCAGATCAGTCAGTTAATTCAGATAAATCAGTCATGCATAGCATAAACATCAGTATGAACAGTCATGAATTTTAAGCTCTCAGCATGAAAACTTTTATGAAAACTTTATGTTTAGTATGTTAACGTTGTGATGGATTTCTTACTGAGTATTCGACTCATTTTAGTTTGTTTTTATTTTTTTTAAACCACCTAGGTGATGATGATGATTACGAGCAGACAGGCCAGGATTAGAAGGAGCAGATATTTTTAGTTTCAGACCTTTTAGAAGAAATTTATTTTATTGCTTTATGACACGACTTTTTATTCACTTTATTCAATTAAGTGTTTGAAGACATTTTATCAGACAAAGTTTTATGAAATAAATCCTAAATTTGTTTTCTTAAATATGTGATCTCTTGCCGGGTTTATTTTATAAAAAAAACACGTGACACTCCTAGTCTACGGGAAGGGGGTGTTACAACTATGGAGGTAAGAAGAGAAGGAGGAGGGAAAACAAAAGTCTTAGACAAAGTGTTGCCAGGAAAACTCGGAGGCCAATTTCGTCTTCTTACCATTTCAAGTATAGCACATCTAGATCGCATACTACTTCCCAATCGTCAAAGTCTCCACCAAATTCAAATAGATCGAGATCTGCATCCTCCAGAGCTGATTCCTTGTCTTCTAATTCAAGGTCAACTACTAAAGTGCAGTATTCTGCATTTAGAAGTTATAAGACTAGGTCAAGCCCAATCTCGTCAACATCCTTGTCACTGTCACCATCCTCTTTAAATAAGGTGCCATTATATCTGAAAGGCTCTTTGCATAATGCTACTACTCCTGAATCCAAGGCCATTCTAGTTGAACAAGGACAACTAATAGACTGTAATGCTGACTGGAGAATGTTAAGATTGAAAAGCCAATGATGGTGGGGAATGAAACTGTACCATCATCCTCTAAAGTAGAAGATTTAGAAAAGGACCATCATATGGAGAGGAGTGAGATTGACAACCATAATATGTCTGGGTCATTATTTGAACTTACAAATCCAAGCAAGATGCTGTTGGATAAAGGTACTCTTACTGCTCGGAGTTCATCTCCCGAGAGACTAGGAGAGATAATTGAATTTCAGAATTTTGGGGTATTGGAGATGGAGCAAATGCCACCACCAATCAAGAAGCCAGATTCAGAAATGATGGCCAATACCCAGACTAGCTGTTCAATGAGCATATCTTCAGAGGAGATGTACATGGCTCTGAAGCATTATGGCCTTGAACTCCCCAAAGAAAGTGAAAGGCATCTATCCATCGAGGCATACTTTGGTTCTGCTAGCTTATGGCCTTGAGAGATCATTTACTTCAGGAGGCTGAAAAGGGGCCCTATGTCAATTGAGAACTATACCAGGCGGGTTGCTCAGAATAAAGAGTTTTGTATTGTGGATAAGTATATCAGAAGCAGTAGTGGATGGGGAGAAATGGGTGAAGACAACTCTTGAAATGTTTTATTGCTGATATGCTGAGTTAATTTTTGTGCTAGTAGACCATGATATCTATCTTCACGTTGATTCTACCATTTTGGGTTTCGCATGTGAAATTTCTTGCGGATCCTTTAAATAGAAGTTTTAGATAGGTAAATTTCTAGAATGTGTTCTACATGATTGTAGTCCTAGTGTCATGTACAACACGTTGGAACTCATATGACTTTGATGAACTTTTCTTCTTCAAATGATCCATATAATGTTAATTGTATGCTAGATTTTTAGTAATACAAAGCTTTGGAGTGACAAAAAATTTGGATTTTTTTTTGTTTTCCGAGGGTACCTTTAGAGTGATGCTTTTGTCACATATATTCTCTGAGCATGCATTTCTACTATCTTGCATCCTCCAATGCCTAGAATTCTACGTGCAACCTTAGGAGTGATGCTCTGATCGTGTGCATATTTTGCCAACAAGCATAATATATCCATTTAACTGAAGCTGATTTATCCTTGGTGAGTGCATGTAGTGCCCTCAAGTGTTTGACATGCCAAATTGCCAATATTTTAATTGGAGAAGTGTTCTACGAATGATGGTTGTGATGGGAATCTATTTCTTGGGTGTTATATATGTACACTGCAAGAAACCCATTGACCTTTTCCTCTGTTGTTTGATGTACTCACCTACCGTCCGGTGTTTTCTTCAAATCATCGATAGAGTCAAAGATCGTTTAATGGCCTTACCTTAAACTCAGAAGTTAGTAGTTAGTGGGTTTTCAACAGCAAATGACGTAATTGGTTTCTTCTATATGCTTGAATGAAATGCTTGTTGATTGACTGATTTTAGAAGCTGACGTACTCATCCAAAGCAGTGGCTGAATTTTCGAAGCAGAAAAAAACAACTTTTTTTGTTACTCCTAAGAATGAATTGTTAATTTCTCAAACTGTGAGTGAAAGGATATTGGTTTAAAATTTGTTACTAGAGGATAACAACTGATGTTTGGTTTCGTTCTCTGCTTACCTGTTCATTTATTACATGGAGGATAAACCCTATGGAGTTGGCCCAAGTGGTGAAAGCCTTGGTATTAGGGTATCACTTTCTTCAAGGTCCAAGGTTCAACACCTCATGGGTGCAAACAATCATTTGGGGCCACACCCTTAGTGAAAAGCCAGCAGTTTAACTAGTTTCCGTGTAGGAAAACTTCTGAGAGTACGGTGCATAGGACTGGAGTTTACTCTGCTGGAGTGGATCAAAAAAGAAATTACACGGAGGAGAGAATATGGTTGGATTTCTTCAGTTGCAGGTAGGCAAGGATACCCTTTTCATTAGTTTTTCTTATTATTATTTATCTTTATCGGGTTTTATTGGAAATGACCACCTAAATAGACGAATGAGGCTTTATTTCTAATCACTAAAAATTTTGGTCGATCCTTATTGAGATTATATGCTTCTGTTGGTCAATTAAGCATTCAATTTGAATTTCAGTTCAGGGGTTCGTAACGGTATGTTTTTTTGTTCATTGCGCTCTCTCCCTCTCTCTCTCGTGTTTGGAAATGGGCCAAATTCTTTCCTTTATATCTTGTTAAGCATAAATTCAGCATCAAGCAAGAGCATCTATGAAACAATCTGAAGTTAAATGCTGGCAGTGTGCTGTGTGGATTGATCTCATCAGCATTTAGATTCCCCATGCTAAAGTATTACAGTAACTATGTGAGAGAGAGAGAGAGAGAGGGTGCAGGCCGCGTTTGACTGTTTGAGTAAGGGAAAGCGTTAAGATGAAATGAATATGGACTATGGAGAACATGCAAAAGAGTAAGAAGTTATTATCAAAAAAGAAAAAGAGTAAGCAGTTACCAAAAATAGTGGATGGCCAAAGGAAAGATAGCATTTAGTGTCTAGTGAGAAGGGGAGTGAAAAGGAGGCACCGAAGGAAGAGATGATCAAAGAGTGGGGGGCGAAGGGTGGAATTAAATTTGTATTTATCAACTGACGTAATATCCTCATTATTCTCAACTGTCTCAATTACTCTTTGCATTTATGTGGTTTTAATGGTCTTTCAATCCAATACAGCCTTCCACCCCTCCTTTTTTTCAATGCTCGAACCACCCCAACCCAACTCTCCTTTCTTGATTTACCTAAATACCCTCCTTTCCTAAATGAGTTCCTTTCTCACCTATCTGTAAAAATTCACTTTTTTTGACCCCACGTAATGAGGATGTAAATAGGGTCACCATACCATATAAAGAGGGTGATTAGTTGGCAGCACTTTTAGATCGCTTTTTAACTATACTCTTTATCACCTAAATTGGGCAAATTTTGCCCACTCGATATCTTTGCCACCGACTGATGTAGGAGAGACATGTTCTTCTCTCTTTTCTTTCGATTTAGCTACGAAACCGAACATCCTTCAAATAAGAGTGGGGTTTTAAGCAGCTGTTCATCCTTGAGAGGAGGATGATAACAAGTACATAACAAAACATCTCCCATTACCATATTATGCCGAATTGTGGCTGTACAAAGACAGATAAAGATTGTAACATGCAATGCTGGCCAAATGACTTGTGCTGAGCCAAACTCGTTTGGTCATGGTTAGTTTCATGTTTGCCTAATAGCCATGTGATCGTTTAAAAAAAAAAAAAAGCCATGTGATCGTCTCTTGGGTCATTTGATTGGGGCCCTACGAGTGACCCCATGGGGCCAGTGCTCTAGATATTTGCAAGCAGCACCACAAGGTCATCTGGATTGGGAACAATCATGGCAGTGGGCCCAAAGACATACCGTCCTACTTTGTCTACCTGCTTACAACTTTTTAGAGGTACCACCAGTGTACCAGAAAATCTACTGCACATCACAGAGTCTAGCCCATCTTTTCTTCAGGCAAATGACGCAGATCTTTCACTTTCATCTCCGAGAAACATTTATGCAGCATTTTTTTTACTGTGTATCGCACGAGAAAAATGAAAAAAAAAAAATAGTGGGGGCTGCAAGGCAAAAGCAAATATTACCTAATATTTTGATAAAGAAGATTCTGGGCCCTTACGGTTAAGCCCGTTTACATCGTCCTCTGCTAAAGAGGGAAGAAAGCTGAACCCGGAAAGAAACAGAGACAGTCCTAACACAGACCCTAGCCCACCTCTCCCCTCCCAAACATATGCTCCCCCCCAACCCCGAAAAAGATTGCCCATTTCCTATTTTCTATGATTTGCAAAGTAAAAAGATAAATAAAGGTAGTGCTATTCGCGCTCCACCTTTCCGCAGGGGCTCTGGATCCCATCCACCAGGAATAACCTTCCTCAAAACTATGGGATGGAGCTAAAAATGGAGCGCAAATAGCGCTGCCTCTTCGAGAGACAGATTAAAAAAGAACAGAGACTAAAAGAGAGATAAAAGCAGAAAGGCTTAAATAAGTCCTAGCTCCGATAGGGAAAATAAGAAAGGGAGGCATACTCTTTAACTCTTTCTTGTCTTCATGTTGGGGCTGGTGGTGTCCTGAAGAAAGTCCAGCAAAACGGTGCTCTTGCATTTGGGGCATTTGGGGTCGTCCTCGGAGAGCATCACGTACATGAGGCAGCGTGGACACCCCACCAGCACCATAGACGTGGCCTCGGGGCTGTTGGAGTACCGGAGAGAGTCATCCTGGTTGAGCTCCATTGACACACACGAGCTTGGTGGTGATGTCGGTGACACTGTGGCCGAGCGGCTCGGCGACTCCACTCGTGGGTTGGGTCTAGGTGGTGAGAGGTTCAGCTTCAATTCTAGTTTTGGACTGCTTCCACTTCGGCGACTCATTTTCGTGGACTTCCTGCAAATATATGTCACCCTGCCTACAGAAGCAACCAAAACGAAACAAGCTTATTCAACAACGAAAAAAAAATTATATCTTGAAAATCAATTTAATCGAACTTGCACCACTCAAGTTTCTGATTACGCAGAGCATGCAACTGAATTCCAATTAACACGTGAGGGCTACAAAGCCTTGGTATACCTCGAGGTCGAAACGACTATTGTGCGAACGCCAATTTCCGCAGAGGGTGAGTATAGACTGATATGGAGAGGATTATAAGAGAGAGGAGAAGGGATGGACGGAGACCGGCTAGTTATGAACCGATCGAGACTAGCTCCGGCACCATCAACCTGGCCTTTGTGAAGTGGGTATGGACCTCCAAGCCCCATTATATATAAGGGAAATGAAAGGGAGAGCGATGGGTGATCTTTAAAGCTTAATTTAATTGTGGAGGGTAGAGAGAGAGAGAGAGAGAGAGAGAGAGTAATGGAAATGAATTGAAGTATTGGGGTAGAAGAAGGGTGTAAATTGAGGCCAGAGAAATGTATTAATTGTTGGGCAAAAACAATTCTCCGGAATCATGCGGGAAGAGGGAAAATTGCAGTAAATATTGTAATTACAAAAAGTGCAGAAAGACTTCCCTTCATTCATTGCTTTAGCAACGTCGTCGGTGTTTTTACTTCAAGAATTTGTGAGAGAGCGGAGTGCAACGCAGGTAAAACCCTTAACGGCTTTTTAAGTTTTAAAGCCAAACCCATATTTAAAAATAAAATAAAATAAAAACCCAACGCCACCTATAAAATTTATTGGAAGAAAGATAAAGAAAAGACCGACAATTTAAGTGAATCATGGAAAACGAAGTGTAACAGCTCAGCTAAACATGATAATGTTGTACGTATTACATTTATAAAAGAGTTACTAAATAATTTATATTATTGAAGTTCCTAAAGTTTTAATAACTATATATAATTACATTAAAAAATCAATTAAAATTTTTGACACATATAAATTTATAATTGAATTTTTTTAGTAATTCATTCATCCCAATTATATACTTTATCTAAAACATTACATGAGTATTAGCATTACTCATATTTAAAGTATTTCTCTTTGAAGAATACGGTGAATTTATGAAACATCCTTGTACGTTTATTTTTTCAGGAAAAAAAAACAACTCTCATAATCCATTGCCTCTCAGAAGACGAAAAGTTACTTTTCATTTAAGTAAAGAAAAATGCTATCTACTCCTTTTAACAGTTCGTGTATTTAAATTATTATTATTATTTAATAATAAAAAAATGATTTTTAATATATTGATTAATTTTTTTATTTTTAAAAAATATAAAAAATAAATAAATAAATAATTATGCTAGACAGCATGCCTAGC
This sequence comes from Cyclocarya paliurus, assembly GCA_029856935.1. Taxonomy (NCBI): domain Eukaryota; kingdom Viridiplantae; phylum Streptophyta; class Magnoliopsida; order Fagales; family Juglandaceae; genus Cyclocarya; species Cyclocarya paliurus. Next base: position 35,233,859 of record CM056951.1, read on the forward strand.
ACAACTCTTAAGAAAAATGATTTGTATAACTTTAAGTAGATAATTTTTGTACAAATCATTGTAAAAAAGTAAATTTCACTTAAAAAAAATGTAAAAAAAATTATTCTTCATTAGTGAGATTTACTTTTATACAAATAACTTATATGAGAGTTGTTTATCTAAAACTTATATTTAACATTATTCATTATTTAATATTAAAATTTCGGAGTTCCTGGCTGCAGCCAGCCTTGGAGGGAATACGTCCGTAGGAAACATACATGGGTGACAAATTATGCTGAATTGTGTGCAGTGAAAGATCTTAAATAAACTTATTAAATTATAAGATTTTATTTATTGAAAATTATTATTATTATTGAAAATTATTATTAATTTATTTCACATCTGTAAATTAAGATCTTTCACTGCACACAATTCAGCACATAATTTAATATCTTATAATATCTTATTAATTTATCACTGCACATAATTAAGATCTTATAATATTTGAAAATTATAAGATTTTCAAATATTATTAATGGTGATAAATAAAATTCATGATGCTTTTTCAATCATTTAATTATACCTTGAATTACATTCTATTGTTTTTCTTATATAGAAAAATATATAATATATAAAAAAAAATATAGCTGCTACAAATTAAAATATGAAATCCATCCCTCAACAGCATGCCGGGTGGAGGAATCTCCGACAACCACCTAGGCAGTAGAGAGGGCGGCCGGATGGTATTTTGTTTTCTTTTTTAGATATATATGTGAGAAAATATTTGTTCTAAAACTCCATTTTACTTGGGCAATATTTCTTCTAACCGGCGTTTGATTGAAAAATTATAATGCAGGAAATTATTTGACCTCAAATAATCTTGCTGGCCTAAATCGGAAGGACCTCCGGCTCCAATCAAGTGACTTGTCCTCTAAACGTGGGACATGGCTTTAGAAAAGTGAATGGAGACATGTAAATGACGCATTAATAATCGATAAACGATTGTTGCAGTTGTGAATGTTCAAGTATCATGTAATTATTTTGAAAAAAGTGAATAAATATAAAATTTATATAGAAATTTTTTTTAATAATAGATCTTATTTTTTTTTAAAACGACTACACGACGCTTGCATACTCTACAATTGTACGTAATATTACTCAATAATCGATCTATATAAAAACCTGAAATCAAATCAAAATAAATAAATAAATAAATAAAAAGGGAAGAGTAAATTAGGGTCTCGTTTGTTTTCGGAGATGAGATGAGATGAGTTGAGATTAAAATTAAAAAGTAAAATAAAATATTATTAAAATATATTTTTTAATATTATTTTTGTTTTGAGATTTGAAAAAATTAATTTGTTTATTTTATTTTGTATTGAAATTTAGAAAAATTGTAATGATTAGGTTAGACAAGATGAGATGAATTTGAAAAAATTGAATTGTTTATTTTATTTTATACTGAAATTTAAAAAAGTGTAATGATAAAATTGAAAAAAGATAAGATGAGATGTTTTCTAAAAACAAACATGGCCGGTTGCATCCCAATCAAATTGAATGCCACGGACAAGTTGACAACCACGCTATCACGTAGCAACTTCTCTCTTTTTATTATTATTTTTGTTATTATTATTAAAAAATAAAAATCGCTAATCGATTTCGTTGTATAAAATATTGACAAAGAGAAACAATTTTTATTTATTAACATACTAATAAAATTCCATTACATCAATTAGTATTAAGACAAGAATATATATTTTAAATTTTTTTATATTCAACGATAATAAATAATATGTTTGTTTGTAGCTTTGTATAGAAGTACTCTATTGCAATCAACTTTCGAAAGCAACACGCTTTCTATTTGCTTTCCGATAATCTTGATAATTAATCCTTTTCCGCTTCTAAATAAAAAATAAAAAATCGCATACAATTGGTTGGATCGGAGGTTCATGTGCATCTTATTTAAATTTTAAAATGTATTATATTTTATTTATAAAATTCTGGTCATGCACCTTAAAAAAATTAATAATGCCGATATAAATTATAACTGCCTCCTTATAAAGTACTCTGTATCCCTGTTGCAATCCCATTTTTCAAGTAGCATAAATTATAAAGATCGGTGAGAAAGTTACACATACTGATATATATGACACATTCAATCTGCAGGCACATTTTCAGCTGCAGAGCCTGCAAAGATTGATCTAACATTTCATGGATGATCACTCGTTCTAATTTAGTGATGGATTAATTACAGCTTTTAATATTACGCAGGAGGCAGTTCATGACGAGTTTCTCGACAAATAAATCATCATCCTATTATCTTTTTTTTTTTTTTTTATCATTCTTTTAATTATTATATTTTTATAATATGGGAAAAAATACACAACCAAAATTTTATCAATTGTAAAAAATAATAAATAATTTAATAATTAACGACTAATACCATATTATAGACAGACATGAAGAAATAACAAAACAAAAAACAGAAGGACGATATATTTATCATAGCCTTTCATGTGGAATAATGGAGAATAAATAGAAGTGGAATTTGACAATATAGTGACACTTCTGTGAAGGTATTTGTCTCACAAGTTGATGATGAACAAAAAGAATTGAATGTATTCATTTGTGCACCAATGATCCTTATTTATAGGCCAATATGCACTGGTTGGCAAAAGGGCACAACCATTGGTAAACCAATGGTAACCCAAAAGTCACAACCTTAAGAAGTGACACAATATTTTGACTAATCAAAAGGTTGTGTCTCTTGGCACTTCATTAAATATCACCCCTTATGAGAATCATCATCATGTTAGAGGGTGTCATTTCAAGGGTTACACCGTTTGGTGATCACACTCCTTAGAATAACATCCCCCATTTGATCACACAAAACGGTGACGATCTAATTGAGTATTTTACCTTGGTACCAATATGACTTTTCCACTACTCAACTTTCATCTACATACTCTTGCAGATCGGCGTCAGAGCATAACAAGCCTCTACGTGTACACATTTTTGTCATTACTTTTTCTGACCGCATCTTTTACCATATGTGCTCTCACTGATCAAATATTAGAGGTGACTTTATTTCACTAAAAAAATATTTTAATGAACAACATCAATTCTCTGTGACTGGATCAATAATCCATATTCTTGTCACAATTGACGACTTCAGCCGAATACATAACACATGTATCGACTTGCGTTGAATTTTTGTTAAATACTTCCCCTAGAGGCTATTTCTGAGGTTTTCCCTAATCACCTTATCAACAACTTTGCAAATGATTAACCGTTTAGTTGGGTAATCAAATCACATTTCACTAAAACTTTAGTGAATGGCATGACACTGAATTTTCGTTAAGTACTTACTCACCTGAGTCTTTCCTTAATCACCATATCAGTGATTTTACAAATGACCAAAATTTTCATTTGGATATCACCATAACTCCAATTTTCTAGGTGTCCTCAGAATTTCCTGAGTTAAGCATGTCGACCATGAGATCGCTTCACCTAAGTTTCTCTCAATCCCATTATAGTCTGAATTTCTCCAGAGATAAGTCTTTGGTCATCGAATCTGCTACCATATCGATCGAGGAAATAAAATTAACCTTGACCTCACCTCTTTCCACTATATTTAAAATATAGTGATAATGCACATCAATGTGTTTTTACTTGAAACTTTATGTTCCATTTTTTATCAATGAAATAGCAGATTGATTATCACAAAACACATTGATTAGTTCTATAGATGTATCCAAATTCAAGCTTTCAACAAAGTATTTTATCCACATCGCATTACTCACTTTAGTACTACAAGCAATATACTCTGCTTCCATAGTAGACTTAGCAACACAACCCTTTTTTTACTTAACTAAGAAATTGTTGTTCTACCAAATAGAAATATATATCCAGATATAGATTTTCGATCATCTACATCACTTCCAAAATTAGTAGCACTATAGCTGATTAATTCTAGATCACTATTCCCAAAGCACAATTTTAAATTTTTGGTATCTTGTAAATATCTTAATATAAGCTTAACTGCTTGTCAATGTTATTTACTTGGATTTGATTGAAATCTGCTTACCAATCCTACTACATGACAAATATCAGGTATGGTACATGTCATTGCATACATGAGGCTTCCCACAACTTGAACATAGAGAATTTTAAGCATTTCACTTATTTCCTCCTCATCTTTTAGGCACATACTTTTATTTAAAGTATGAGTTTTGCAAACAGGCATACTTAAAGATTTACAATTTTCCATATTAAATCTTTTAAGCACTTTCTTTAGAAATTTTTCTTGATCTAAATACAATAAATTTGAATTTCTATCTCCAGAAACTTTTATTCTAAGAACTTAAGCAACTTTACCCATATCTTTCATTTCAAATTTAAATTTCAAGAATTCTTTTGTTTCATGCATCATATCAAGACAATTACCTGTTAGTAATATATCATCAACATATAATGATAATAATGTTAATTTATTATCAGAAGTATACACAATGATATAGTGGACTCATTTCAGATCTCATTTCTAAAATGGTTTGTGAAATTTCAAGTACCACTGTCTTGAAGATTGCTTAAGTCCATACAGTGACTTCCTCAACCTGTAGACTTTCTCTTCATATCCTTTAATTTGGAATCTTTGTGGTTGAATCATAAAGATATCTTCTTTTAATTCACCATTGAGAAAAACTGTTTTTATATCTAACTAATGTAATTCTAAATTCATCCTGGCAACAATAGACATGATGTTCCTTACGGATATAAACTTCACCACAGGCAAATACGTATCCACACAGTCTACACCTGATTGTTGAGTATATCCCTTGGCCACTAACCTTGCTCTGATACCACTGTTGAATAATAAAAAACAAATAAAAGTAGAATTTGGCAATATGATGACACTCCCGTAAGGATATTTGTCCCACAAGTTGGTGATGAATAAAGAGAATTGAGTGCATTCATTTGTGCACTAATGACCCCTATTTATAAGTCAAAATGTACCGATTGGTAAAAGGGCACAACTATTAGTAAACTAATAGTAACCCAAAAGTCACAAGCTGAAGAAGTGAAAGTTGTGTCTCTTGACATTTCATTAAACATCACTCTTCATGGAAACTATCACCATGTTAAAATGTGTCATTCTAAAAGGTACACTATTTAGTGATCACACCCTTTAAAATAATATTTCAGAGCTTGGATTAGATTGATGATGTTAGGTATATATCCTACAGTACTCCTTTGATTAAACAAACTATTTGACCCATTTGGAATTTTTCTTCTTTATGTCAACATTTAACTTCTCTTAATGTTTGTACGTAGAAGATGGAGAAAATTAACCTCCAAAGACCGGAAGCAGTACTCCATGCTTCGTATTAAATAAGCTGGATAAATTTGAATTAATGAACTACTGGTTATTTGGTTATTCGAATAAATAGTAAGCTGCAGCTTTTCAGTTAATGAGCGTTAATAAATTAACTTGGAGCTTTTAAGAGCGCCACCAAAAGCGAGAACTAGCTAGCTAGCTAGGTACGTAGATCAGCTCGCTCATTAACGTTCTACATCTTATCTTAACTCGAGCAGTCTTGGATGAGTAGTACGTATTTATATTAATTAGCCATCTAAGCAATAAGAATATTATGTCACTTTCATTTAGATCTCAAATAGTTTTATCTTATATTATTTTATCATTCTAATTTTTTTAAATTTTTAAATAATAATAATTTAAATATAATATTTTAATAATATTTTATTCAACTTTTATCTAAAACTATCTCATTTCATTTCACTATTTAAACAGGACCTTAAACTAATGAACCGAGAAGAAATTAAGCAATAAAATCAAAGATAGAGACTCATTAATGAGTACTTAATTCCTTTGTTAATTAGTATAAAAACATATAAAAAAAACTTTATATAGTTATTTTTGCTATTTATTTGTTTTCTTTATATGAATATGATACAATTTGTTAAAGATCATCATTAGCGAGAGCATCAATACAGAAAAATGCATGATCTTGGAAGATTTTTCCTACTCGATCGGATGGACATGAAATAAAATGTTGAAAAATAATCATTTGGACCTCTTTTTAGTGGCTGTTCGATCTTGTTTTGGTAGCTTTAAACCGATAGTGTTGACCCTACTTTTCAGGATCTTCCAGGCCACGAAAGCAACAATTCTAAAAAAATGTCTTGATTCAATGTAAGTTGAATTAATGCATGCCCAGAAGTGATGAATATACAATCACAGATATATTACTTTTTTGAACGATTATTTTCATTGAAAAGGGTCTTGAAATAGTCGTCATTAATTTTTATAACGATTTATAAATCGCTGCATATTTGTCAATATTATCACTTAATTTTTTATCTACTCCAATAAAAGTTAAAAATCGCTGCTAGAAAATAATTAATCACCATCGACCGAAATTTTAGAGCAAATTTATAAGGAGAGTTGGGAAATAGGATGGACAGTTATCTCTTGAGTACTGGTTAATAAGGTTAGGATTTGAAGCTAATTTGTGGATTAATGTTTGTTGCACATCATGTGCACATGATGCTACCGTAGGTAGGGATCACACTATGTTTTAATTATTTTCTTGCTTATAAAAAATAAAAGAAAATCATATCTTGACGCTCATGTAGCTTCATGTAGAATGGGCCAAAGTTATTTGGTCTAGGTTTCTAATCGTTGCATGCGTTTGAAAGAAATTTATTGCATGCTTTTCTCAGGGATTTTGTGTGTTTCATGGTGTACTAGGTACAGTGCATGTTACCCCTCTTCTACACGGCACCAAAAGACTGCCTCCATGACCAGAAAGTCTGCACCAGGCTTTAAGTTTGAGCTCTCAGCCTAACCACTATATATACCGAATAATTAACTACGTACTAGTGAATTTATTAACTTTAAATGGGAGTGAGAAAAAGAAAATTAAGTCAGCGATCGTACTAAAAAACAATAAATAAACATTTACTCTGTTCTCTTGGCAGATATATAATTAATTGTTTCAAAATTAGCATAAATTAAAGAGAAAAAATGGGTTACAATCTTCCAAATTTCAACACTAAACATGATGTTCTTACCCTAATATATATATTTTAAGGTTATTTTGAAATGGTCGTGGGAAGTTGCTCTTCTAATGTTCAGCCTGAGAGGAAAGCTCATGCCTAATAATAATAATTTATAGAAAGCCAGTAGTACTGAACATGGAAAACTAATTTAAAACTTCTCGTCCTCCATTACCATTATTCCGTTCGAGCAACTGTTAGTTTTTTTTTTTTTTAAAAGGACGAGATTCCAAATTTGAAAGCAACGTTAATTAGTTTAATTAATTCTACATTTAAGGCACAAGTTGGTGTGTAGATGAGCGTAGATCGATGGCATGCATGCCAGGACCCAGAAGAGGTAGGTGGTGTTTGAATGGCACAATAAAAACTCTTTTTGAATCCGCAAATGGTAAAAAGGTTGATTTCTGTTGTTGAATCGTATATAAAAAAAGAAATTACGAGGGCAATACACACTTTTTCATTAGAATGGCAGGGTACGTACGGAGCTTTTATTTATTAAAAAATTATTAACGACTCCAAATTATGCATGCATGGGACCTTCTGGCTCTGCATGAAGCTGGTGACACTAAATTCCCTCGAGCTGGCATATTATATATTAAACTAAATAATAATAAAGTTTTTATTTTTTTTCTTAAAATTATTATTTTTTATATATATTTAACAATTTCCACAATGTGCTAAAAAATACAAATTCCATATATCTAAATATTACCAATTTTCATATATCAATAAATATTAATATGTATTAAAAACCATTTTGTATTATCAATTTAATATAAATTTCATATATTAAAATCATCTTAATATAAATTTCACAAAATTGATTTTAATGGGTAGGACCATAGGAGAAAGAAAAAATAATAAAATAATATTTGGAGAGTGACTATTTATAGCTATTCAAAATTTTGAAGATGCATAATTAATGTAGATTAATTTAGAGAGATATGATGTAAATATGAAGATACATGAGCCATTGCCAATGCCCTTTGAGGGATAAAATCCATTGTTTATTTATTTATGAGCCCACAATTATTTACATATTTTATTTTCATTTACTTAGAGAACTATATCAATAATATTATATGACGTAACTCTCAATTCTCGCTCATCACCTCCACGGTCCACCCCCTCCCCATCCGTGACATTGCACGGGTCTGACAAGGGTCAAAAGTATACATTTTCTTCTTTTTATTGTGGGGTCAAAAGTATACATTTGTAACTCACCTACCTTGCATGGCTATTTGTGACTTATAAATTATGAGTGATGCCAGTGTGAGGCGCAATTTTGACCGTTGGGTGTGATGATTAGCATAAATTTTATCTTTTTCTTTTATTTCATACTTTTTAAGCATATTTAAATATTTTTTAAACTAAAAAAAATATAAATATACTAAAAATTACTTTCTTAACCATTAAGTAAAAAGTAATTTTAAAAAAATTTAAATATATTAGCGGTCAAAATAAGGAGGCAAACTCATGAAAAATATTAGTATTTTTTATAAATTATATTTGTAATGATAGAGTATGTAAATGTCGCGTATTCTTTTTGAAAAAATGAGTAATTATAAAGAATTCAAATGATAAATTTAATTTTTTAATAATAGGCTCTGCTCTTTTATAAATAACCTATGACTGAATACAATGGCGGATTCATGCTGGGCCATAGTCCCCCAAATTCTTTTAAAATTTCAAAATCCCGCCACATTTTATTTATAATTCTATAAATATAGAGAATGCCCAAAAAAATAAAATTATAATCTCTGTATGCTCTTTAAAATTTTCTAAAATTTCAATATACCTAGAAATGCCTCTCTCTAATTTTTTTTCCTATAGTCTTAAAATTTTGTATAATTTTTATATATTATTTATTTTCAAGGATATGGCCTATTTAAGATTAATTTAAACTAAGTTTAGGATAAATAATAAATTTATTAATATAGATCCCAAAATTTTTTGTTATACAATATTAGATTTCTTAATATAGAATCTAAAGTGAAAATATAAGAAAAATCATTTAAGGTTAATGATTGATATGAAACATAGTTGAGAGATTTCATTCTCTAGACTTCATTGAACAAGAAAAAATTTATTTAAGGTTTCAATTATATTATTATATGTTTAATGTGACACGAAAATATCTAGATTTTACATTAAACTTAATAAACTAGATTACACACTAGAATGAAAGATATCTTCTAAAAGATCACTTGGTAGATTTTATGAAAGAAAGAAATTCTAAATTTCATTACAAAAATAATAATAGATGAATATTATTCTATGAAATATTATCATTATAAATTTGAAACGTATATTAAGTTGTGTTTTTAGAATTTTATTTTTACGCTTATCTAGCAAATTATTGAGATCTAATTTTATATATAATTATGTTTTCTTAATTTTTAATCTATTTTTTATTTTACATAATGTGTCACACAATAGAAATTAAAGTTGGCCTCCTAGAAAAAATTTCTGGTTCCGACTGTATATAGCAGGCTATCTATATATACATACATAAAACTTTGGCTACGTACGTACGTAGCTAATCTAGGTAGGAGGATGCCTCAACGATGGGGGGTTTGGCTAATTCGTGATTCAATCCATTTCAACGACCACCGGCCTCCACTTCCTTCAACGAGCCGATCGAGCTTCAAAATGCAGCGAGACATGCAAAAATCAGCCATCCATATGTCCACGAAGTGTTCTTGTGTTCACAATCTTTCACAGTACTGCATGCAAGAAGGAAAAAACAAAAAATCATAAATTCTGGGTCAGCGGCTTTTATGCTGGAGAAACATGTTCACGATGGTCCTTGCCTGCAAATAGGATACGTCGGTAGGTAGGTGGTAGCAATAATTTATGCAACCATCTATATATATTTCACTCACTGATGACGATCTTTTTAATCATCAAATTCGTGAAAAAGGGCCGGCTATTTGGGAAATTATTAGACTAACATGGCTGCAGCTTTGGCAGGGCACTGCCTACTTACCAATTACAAATACACATTTTTGTTTGAATGAGTCGATGAAAGCTCGCTCCAGAGACGGCATTATTTTAGATATTAGTGGAACATGATCTCAAGATCAATAAGCCATGGTTGTTGGCGGCAAACAGTGTGTCGAAAGATAAAGAGTGTAAAGATTTTGTATCATTAAATAATTTAAGGAAAGAATCTCACGTATTTTTGCATTAAATTGATCACTATACATATATGTGCAGTATCAAATACTTGGTAGAGAAAGTAGTTCTATGATTTAAGGCATTAGGCTAAACTTTGCAGACAGAATAAGTGTCCAGCCGCAAGGAAGTTGGTATACCGTATATTACTTAGCAAACAGCTACCAAACACAGCCGTGCGGTGCAGTCGCAACATTAATCATAAATGGGATCTTAGCTAGCCTGTTACCCAACATTAATCATAAATTCTCTCTCAAAGTGAATTTATTTTACTTTTGAGAGAGAGGCTAGCGGTTGTATGCTTTAAATTTTAATACTCTTATCCATAAAACTCGAATTCAATTCTCAACCTCTCCTATGTTGAAATGGATGTCAAGCATTTAGTAGCATACCTACAGATTAGTCTCTGAATACGGAGAGAGACTAGGGTACGGCGGGTGTGAAAGTTCTGTTCCTTTTAATTTGATTGCATTCACAGAGCAGATGATCAAGAAGCATTCAAACTTCAGTAACAGGCACATTTTATGTGCCAACCATTCCCACCAACAACCTCTCAGGGAATTTAAATGCTTGCTAATTGCCATAAAGAAGAACAATTAAAGTTTCCTCTATTTTAATATATATATATATATAAATATATGAATTTTACTACTCATTATTTTCATATACTACATACTATATTTATTTATTTTTATTATTCCTAAACTAATTAAGTTCTTCTACTCATCATTCATATAATACACATTTGGTAAGAGAAAAAAATAAAAAATTATGTGTGATGTGTAGTGTAAAAATATTGACTAGAATTTTTCATCCTTAAAACCCAATTTCATTTTTCTATGTAAGCAACAAATATCTATGCTTCAAGAAACTGATGATATCTAATGTATCACGCAGCTATTGTGCCTGCATTTTTTCCACGTTGCATACACGTGCAATTTCTTTTGACAAATACATGGTTTAGATAGTATCCAGAGTATTAGTGTTGGCACCATTGCATTCAGAATTAAAGTCAGAATTGAAAGGGGATATAAAATATTTTAGGTCCGGCCCATCAAAAGGCTTTCACTAGAAGATAAAGAAAGTGAGATAAGACGGGACAAGAAAAAAGAAAGTGTCAGAAGGAAAGGAATGTGGTCACAAAAAGCAAAAGGAGAAAGTTGATAAAAGAGAAGTGGTCAGACAAGAGAAAAAGATATCATTCCTCACCACGCCAAGGCAACGGATAAAAAGGGATTAGACTAGACGAGAAAGGGGGGACTTCTTCAATCTCATGATGAGAACTCTAGTGATAATACCTCATATGGAAAATAGATCTTCAACTTCCATTGTATAGTGAGAAATGAGAGATTATGTTAGATTGTAAAATACTTATGTTATAATATATTTTTTCTCCCCAAACACCCGTGGATGTAGGCATTATACTGAACTACATAAATCTGTATGTCTTAATACTTATCTCTTTATTTTCCTTGCATTTACTTATTATCTACTATCATGGATGTACGTACGGATGTTGCATAACTGCACTGGACCGAATTGTCATAGCGGGCCAGGATTGACTCTTTCTCCCATTCCAATCTGTTGTGCGATTTTTCAGCATTAGCAGTTGGAGTTATCTATGTGATTTGAGTTACTTTCTACATTAGAAAATGGAGAATGACGATTTTTCGGCACGTTAAATAATCTCCGAAGAAGTATATAAAAGTTTTCTAGATAAGTGTTCTTGGCCTTGCAACTTTTATTTTCATGAACAACACTGTTGGTGAGTGAACCTTCTCTCACCCAGGCAGGAACCCATGTTACTTGCCACGTAAACTGCAAATGCGCAGTGTATTTTAAGTGCAAAAAGAGGAAGAATACATGAGTTAATACTGTGCAATTTAGCGCACAATGCGTAACACACACCCAACAAGTCGGGCAGATGAATTACTGGCTACTTGAGTTGTAAATACACATTTTAAAAGAAAGGCGAGAACATGAGCGAGTACTATGCATTATACACTGTGCACATGTACCTACATGTGCCATGCACATCCCCACCATGCATGGATCAGTGCCTGCCATGCACATCCCCACCGGACCACTGTGGGGTGCTTTAAACCACACTGATCGATGCCCGAATCGTCATAGTGGTCCATGAATGACTATTTTTCTCATTCAGACCTGTTGTGTGATTTTCGACATTAACAAGAATCATGTTTAGTTTACTAGATATTTTGAAAAACAAATTCATTTTGATTGTGTTAGATCTCAAATACATGCAACGCAATGAACAAATATGCCAAATGCAAAGCAAGTAATGGGGCCACACTTTCTCCAGGGCTTCATGTTTAGGCATAATGACCGAATGTTATTGTTCCATGAGTTGTTTCACGTTCATACTTTTTTCCCAACATCATGGTGTACACAATCAACAACCATAGAGGCTATATATAACCACCTTATCTGATGATCTTTGGCATCAATGACCATGATCCTAGGTGTAACACACTACCATAAATTGCAAGTGTTATTGCTTGGTTACAATAACAAGAGGTACTTCCCATTAGGGTTGAACAAGAACCACTGGAATTGACTACTGCTGATTGGAACCGGCCGCCGAATTTTATAAAAGGTCAGAATCGGTGGAGAATCTGTCAGTCAACAATCTAAATTAATAAAAATTGACGTCGGTTGGTTCGATACTGGTTTGAACTATGTTCAAGTTGGTGAACCAATCGATATAATCTATATTTCTATTTTATTCTTATATAAAACTACGTCGTTTAGGGTTAGTGTTGAAGCTCTAACCCGAGCCCCCCTCCCCTCTTCCTCATTTCTCCTCTACTCACCACGTCGTTTCTCTCTCTCATCTCTCATACCTCTCTTGGTTATCCCTCTGGTTGTCCACCTCCCAGCATCGTTGTTCACCTCGCCCCATCGCCCATTTGCCCCCCCTCTCTCTCTTTGAGACATCTCTCGATCTCGACTATCCCTCTGTCTAGTTGTCCATTGGCGATCCTCGACGTCGTCTCTCTCTTGCATCAAGTAATCAATGACTCAACGTCGCCATGTGTGTCCCCCCTTAAACCTGTAGGTCCCAAAACTGATTTGTATGTGATGTCTGATGAGTTCATCTCTTGCAATTGATGCATGATGAGTTTATGTTGTATTGAGTATGTGGCGCTCCATCGATAAAGCCCAAACCCGACTGGAAAACCGTCGAACCAACTAGAATTGGTCCGGCTAATTTTCTTCATTTTAGGCAGTTAGTTTGACCTGTTTTATACAAATAAAAAACTTTTCAGTTCAATTTTGGTTTTCAGCCTCACTTCCCACTATAAGCATGACTGAGCACCCCGTGGTAAAAAAATTGAACATGATTTATTTGTTTATTGAAATTAGTTATTACTTATGAGAATAATTTGATATTATTAACATGAAAATGCTACAAGTGAATATTTCTAGGTATGATATTGCTTGAGAAATAACATGTAAACAAGGAGAAAAACAGAAGAGAAGGAGAAAATGTACGTCTTTCTAAAGATTTGAGACCTCGCCAAAAAGTGAGTTGGACTGGTCAATAAATTCCGTTTTAATTTTTCTTTCAGGATCGGTGCTGCTATGCCACTTAATATGGTATATGTGGTTGCAAGCGATCAGTTTCTTAGGGTTGAAGTGAAATGCATGATGGTATTACTCATTAATATTTAATTTACAAGTACACGAGAATGAAAAGTTAGAACCACCATTAATGACACCCACCCCCCCCCCCCCAAAAAAAAAAAATAGTGTGATAAAGATCGATAGCAACAGATTAGCGGCGTATTAATCTTTCTTGAAGCATCAAGGGAAGTTGGGTGACGAGGGTGGCCAACTTTTCCTGAGAAAATATATCCAGTTTTGATTGCACATGGTCTTGTTTTTTCTGATCTGAACTCTGCTAACCACCGATATAAATAATTGTCATCCGAAACCGATAAGTAAGTCTGTTTGGGGGCTCTAGAGATTGGGTGGGTGGGATTACAATTTAAAGTTGATGTAAACTATAGATTAATTAGGAAAGGTGGTCCGTTTTGGAATGCAAGTTCAAGCAAGAGGAGACTAATGGGTCTTTATCCACTGCAAGAAAACTTGAAATATTCTAACTATAAATAGATTACACTAAAAGCAATCCTACAAACTGATGTGACATGATATGGTTTATTTGATTGTAAAATTATTTTTATTGTAAAGCAAATCTAATGAATTATATAAAATCATATCAATTTGTAAAATTATTTTTATATAATCTCTTTGTGACTATAACAATACCCATTTCATTTTGCATATGCTAAAACTGAATTATTGGTATATTGAGATATAGACGCCGATGGATACGGCTTGTGAAAGACCATTTTATTTTTTATTTTGGGGCTATTTTCTGTCGAAGTATGGTTTGGGCAGTACAATCCTTTTTCTAGAAATATTGGAACGAAAGGTTGGGAAAAGCTTTCTTCTTCAACAAAAATCTTGGAAGGCAATGATCATTTTCTACAAAGGCGGCTCGATTAGAATTTATGGGTTGTCTGCCTGTAGACAGCTTCAGCTGAAAAATAATTTCGGAAATATGAAGCCTAATCTAATTATTGGAGTGCTTCAGTAGTCTAACCCATTAATGATTCGAATATCGGACTTTCCTAGAAGACACGATCTATATAGTCGGGACTCAGCAAGGGTTGCCGCTATGCACTGAGGTAGATCAATTCTCGAGACAACCGATCGAGTTTTATGATTTATAAATTCCACTACTTTCATTTCACTTCCATTTTCCTATATATATATATATAATTGATGTCATATTATCCATTAACAGTTGAATTTGGTATGTCGTTGGGGTCTGAATATTCATGTAATCCTACGTCATGATTTTGGCGGTCCATAATGATAATATAAGGATTTAACTCTCTCACACATAATTAAGAATAAGAAAAAAAGGGCTGACTGTTTATGGAATCAGTTCTGTTATGTCTATTATGATAGAGTCGTCATGATCTTATGCCTTCCTCAACAATCCACACAATATCATGCCTGCTGTGTAGGTCTTGAGTTCGAAGCGAGTAAACAACGTTGTACATTTCAGTCTGGGTTCTTGGGCTTGCAACGTTGTACATCACGCAAGTCCTAATTTAAGAGCCGTCTATCCTAAACAGGCCAAGCTCTCCCCACTTCATAAGATATGACCAAAAATCCATGTTGCAGTCCCGTTGAGCTTAAAAATGGGCTACAGAAACCAGATGCATAAGCATTTAGGGCATTCCTATATTGTACGTACGTAATGCTTAACCAATAAACATTGAGACATATTTGTTAAGTTGGGGGTCGACGGCAGAAATACTAGAAATGGTCAGACTAATTCAATGTATCCTAGAGATCAATGGCTCATAAATTGCCGAAGGAAGCAGGGCCCTTTTTTGAATGAATTATTCCCAAACGGTCTGAGATCCCAACAACAGTACAAGCAGGTTCATATCCCAAGTTATCCAGTGTAGAAGTCCCCAATCCAAAGGAATTCATCCACACCAACTGCATGTGGGGAGTTGGGCCCCTTAGGTAGCACTGCTGCTTATGAAGATTAAAGGCCGACATTAAATCGACTCACCAAATACAAAATAGTTGGATGGGTCTCTTAAGTTTTACAGCATCTCAAATGGGCGTGCGCGCATTTGTGCAGGAAACATTAACAATATGAACAGAATATATATAAGAGCACTAGCAATGGCCTAGCTAAATGTCAAAGCCATCTATATATTTGCTTTATTTGTCTCAAATTTACCTGCATTGGATTAGCCAAAGCCATAACTCTTTGGCTTTGAGCTACAGTGACAAGCACTTCCTGGCCATATATAGCGAGCTCCTGTACATAGACCAAAGGAATAATTTATTCAACAAAATCACATCCAAACCCGTTGCTCCTTTTTTTTTACTTCACATTTTTTTTTACTTCACATTTCTATCCCAACAAAATCCCATGTAAAGTACTATGAATTTTATTTTTTTTACTTCACATTTCAGGTTCTTCTTCAATATTGTACTTTGCAACTTCTATATTTTTTGTAGATGAAAAATAATAGGTTGAGGAAAAAAATTAGTTGGAAAACAATAATTTAAGTATCAAATTAAATTATTAATTAACATATGGTTATTGTAATTGTAAAATATGAAAAAAATAAATTAAAAAATATTATTATTAAAAAAATAATATTATATTATTATTTTGACTAATCTAATAGCTAGTCCAATGTAGATTTACCTAACCAAAAATTAATGCTATAGCTAAAACTTGAAGTTCTAGCCAAAATTTGAACTTAGCAATAGCTAGGCCATTGCCAATGCTCTAACAAACAATGGCAGCCGGCAGGGGCCGAGATCACGATTAGGTATGACAAGTCTTTTCTTTGAATAAAAGGAAAAGAATAGGTAGGCGGACAGGCAAGAGAATGCCATGAACCATGAGGTTTCCAGATCGAAATGGGAACTATTGCAACTAAATGCCTCCCCGCCTGGTGTAATAGACTGAGAGCTAGAAGGTTGTATGTTGGTAGGTAAGGATACGTACCCCCTACTTATTCCTATGACAACAAACTAATATAAATTTATACTTGAGATCTATGAATGTAGTAGTTTTTATCCTCTTCATAATCAATCTCAGAAGGCATTTTGATAAGGTTTCTTCCCCTTTCGGTGAAGATTTTTTTTAGAAAAGAAATGCCTCAATTTTTATTTATAATCCTCACTTTTGGCAAAGAAATACCATATTATAAACAAATTTAGGGTTGCAAAAGTCTTTAACCAAGGTTTCAAAAAATTCTTATACTAAGCTTTACGCTATGTGAGCAATGAAAATAATAACTACTTACAAACATAAAGAACATAAGTGAAGACTTGAAAGAACATGTAAAATTAATTGTACTTATAAAAAAAAGAAGTAATAATTGTTCCGAAATAAGAATTGAGATTGAAGCATCTTATAATAATAGTGAAATTGTTTGTAAATAGTAGTAAAATGGTTTGAGTTAAGATATTTATTGGATTTTGAGAAAGGAGGGAAAAGAAGTTGAATAAAAATATTATAAAATTAAAATATAGTTTGAATATAATTTTTATTTTGAAATTTAAAAAAGTTGTATTATTTTTTGTATTTTGTTTGAAAGTTTAAGAAATTTATAATGATTAGATAAAAAAGTTAAATATTTGAGATTGAAAAGACTTTGTATTTAAGTGATATTTGTAAATAAAATATTTGAAAATATCTGAGAAAACTTAAGAATACTCTTGTACACAAACGGGGCCTAAGTTTCCTTCCCACGACCACTTCTAGACATAGGGGAGTTCATCCGAGTTCTAACCCGGGTATACCAGGACAGGGACCCCGATTTCAAACCCGAGCTGAAACCCAGACCGGGTTGGTCCGGGTCAGACCCGGGCTGGAACCTGGGTAGATCCGGGTTTTTATAACCCGAAAATCTGGATTTCGGGTTGTACCCGATTTTTTTTTGTTTTGTAGTCCATATAAAGTGTTAAGCATAATTTTTTTATTGATAAAAGCTATAATTAGAATGTTGATAATTGATATGCACAATTCTTCTATATTTATTAAAAAAATACTAAAAAAGTGTTGAAAATCATAATTTTTTATAAAAGCATATATTTTATGAAAAAATTTTCTGAGTCATCATTAAAAATTATAATACTAACATTTTTCAGAATAATAAAAATATATAAAAAAGAAAAACTAAAATGCATGCAATCCGCTACATATTGCACTATTTTGTTATTTACACATTACATTACATTGCAAAATACAAAACTACAGTATATGAATTACAAAATAATTCCGGCAAATAGCAACTTCACGTGATCTGACTGAGAGAGATCCTGCACATTCTGCACATAAGTCAATTACAAAATCATAAAATTAGTACAAATTAAACAACTATGTATAAATTTGGAAAATGTATCAAATTTGGGAAATGTATCAAATTGTGGCTGAATGAGTACATGTGAAAAAGTATAAATTTGAGAGAAAAAAGGACCCTTCCAATTTCCAGGAAAAAAATTATCATACAAGATCATGCATACCATTCACGGATGAGGTTATTTTATAACTCAAAGGGCTGCTACCATTTGACCAAAAGCTAGAAAACATATCAAGAGATAGGATTTGTGAGTTCCCATTAGATCAAACGGTTCACTACTTTGATATGGGGAAAGTGGACCAATAAAAAACCAAAGCCCTTGGGATCCGATTCTATGACCATTTTTATGCTGGCAATATAAACAATGAGGTAGGCTAGCTTGGGAGAAATCAAAATAAAATCCAATAAAAACTTTACTTCAACATGTTGAAATATGTTTCTCCTATATTCTGATAATTCATTGAAATCTTAATCAGCTTGGATATGAATTAGGTGCAAAATTAGATTCTGATCTAGATCTGACCTGGTGATCACACACACTCTCTCTTACTTCATGGTAAAATCTAAAAAGCTGCAATCAAACAAATGAAAACCATCATCAACTTTGCGTCTGTGTGACCCATAAATGTACAAACCAACCAACTTTTGTCTCTCTCTCTCTCTCTCTCTCTCTCACACACACACACACACTCAAAGCTTACCTTCATCTTCACGATGGAATTGAAAGCTCTGAGAGTTATCGAAAGTTGAAGGAGTTGGCTGGTGGAATGAAGTATGTGGAAGCTAGACTGAGGCATTCAAAGTTGATCTTAAGAGCCAATTATGACAGTTAAGCTTTGTGAAATTAAAACGATAGGGTTTGGCTGAATTTTATGGGCAAGTTGGGAATGATTTTTCTATTGGTTCAAGTTCCCAAAGACGGCCTTTAGCCACTCCCAGCTCCCACCTATATGAGGACTCTGTATTCAAACTCTCTTCTCTAATCTCCCAACTTTTATAGCTAATTATATAAAATCCCAAAACCCCGCTAATGCAGAGACATTCTTTTCCAATTTATAATCCATGTGCACGCCTACAAAATATATAAACGCATGGACAAGAATACAACGAGTCGACTCTGGAACATCTGTTTACCTAGGAACATCATTAATTATAAGATAACTTCTTGCTCTCTCTGTTTAGAATTGACCAAGTAAATGCATTTAATTCACAGAGTATAAAACCTCATGTTTTCTCAGTCATAATTTTCTTTCTTGTTTTAATTGAGATTGTGTCCAACATATTGCAAGACAGCAAACAAAAGCTTTATGAAAGATTAGCCTAGCTTAAAATGATGTCCAATATATATCTAAACCATCAGCAGAGCAACAATATGTTAGTACTTGTGTTGTCTATCAAGTTACAGAAGTATCATTTTTTTTATATATCTAAACCTTCAGTCGAGCAGCTTCGTAGTTGTCTCTCTTAGCTTCAACTCAACCTATTGAACAATATATCCTATCCTACTTTCTTTAGAGTCCAAACACTACACAAAGATTATTAGGAGACTCTGTGGTTATAGATATTTTCACTCTTCTTCCTTCTAGGTTTCACAAATCCAGATCTAACCCATAAAAGCACTACACTAATATTACTCCATTCAAACATTCAAATCAAAATTAACCCAAAATAATAACAAATATTCATTATATATATATGTTATTGGATATAACAGATCTAAACAAATCTAAACAGATCTAAACAAATCTTCCAAATAATAATAACCCATGGCTCTAGCATTTTGCTGCTAAATAGATCTAACAGATACTCCTCAAACATTCAAACATATCTAACCCATAAAAACACTCCTCAAACATTCAAACATCCTAAAAAAAAAAAAAACCCAAAATCAACAAAGAGAGAACAAAACAGAGGGAAGGAAGAAAACATACCCAAATGGAAATCTGTTCTAATCTCTTGGATCCCAAGCTCAAGCACTTCCACCGTTTGGCATCGCAGATAGCAGAGAGAGAGAGATAGAGCAGATTAAAGAGTGATTTAGGGAGGGGCTAGGGCATCACAGATGCAGGCGCAGAGCAGAGCGAGAGAGAGAGAGCATATGAGAGAAAGGAATCGGGAGGAGGGAGGCATAGGGCATCGCACTTCACAAAGAGGAGAGAGAGAAGATGAGAGTTGAGTGTGATTCGGTCGCCGGGGGGGGGGCGCTAGGGCATCATAATTTAGGATGGTTTTATGTCTAAACTCGGGTACCGGGTTTAAAACTGGTATCTGGGTGATAAAAACCGCATCTGGGCCGGATGGGCCTGGGTTTTAAAAAGCGGGTACCGACCCCGGTGTATTCCGGGCCTGAACCCGTAACTGGAATCCGGTTATCCTGGTTCCGGACAGGGCCGGGAAAAAACCCGGCCCGGATGAACAGTCTTATCTAGAACTAATTCTTTCGGGACAATTAGTTTGATAGGAGAAACTTGATAAGCAACTGAATGTATAAAACCAAAGAGATTCACGATACTTCATCCGTACAAAATGCTGAAAGACATAAGACAGGTAATCACCATAAATGATGATGTCATCATCTGAAAATATAAATCCTTGGCTAAAACTTGAAGAAGACCATGAGTAAAAAAATTTGTAGTTTGTAAAGTTCATATCGAAATTTGCTAAAAGCATTCTGAGAACTGATTTTCCAGAATAATAATTTTAGTTTCTTAGGCTTGTCAATGTCGCTACTCTCACAGCCTAAGGAGCAGGCCATGGGCCAAAGTTTATTTTCATGTTATGTGATTGAGCTGCATTATTGCATATTTTATACATTTAAAATCAATATATTTTTAATTATTTTATTATTTTATCATTGATTTTAAATAGAAAAATGGTTAAGAGGCAAAAATCCAAGTTGCAATTTAAATTGATTAATAGCATAATTTATGCTTGATTTTAATACTTGTGATTTAATTTGATATTGTTTCTTCACATGCACAACACACTTTTTTATATTTTAGTTATGTTTTATTTTTATTTATTTATTTATTTTCTTTTTCTAGTTTTATTTTTGTTTATTTAATTATTTTTATTTATTCTGCTTGTTTTATTTTATTTTATTTTAATTTTAATTTTTATTTTTCAGCGCAGACTAAACGACATGTCGTTTGGTCTGCAAACCAAAACGACATGTCGTTTTGTAGTTGATTTGAATCGGCCGTCTGAGGAAAATGACATGTCGTTTAGTACTCATAGAAAAACGACTTGTCGTTTTTTCTGTCGAAGTTTTAACTCTCCTCTGCCAAAACGACTTGTCGTTTAGTCAATAAACGAAAACGACAAGTCGTTTTCGTCATCTTCAACTTTCGGCCAGCTTCTACAGTGCATGAAACGCAGCTCTTCCACGCCACCGTTTGACGCCACCAAGCTCCTCCACCTGCTGCAGAACTTCATCCACCACCCTAAGCACCTCTACCAAGTTAGCTTCCTCTGTTTTCACTTCATAAAACAGAGAAACCGTGAATCTACTACGCTGCCGACGTGCATCTACTGCACTGCCTCCATTTATTCCTCAACCTTCTCCTGCACACGAAGACACAGAACATGAAATGAAGAAGAATAAAAATAAAAGCTAGTGGAACGAACTGGAAAGCAAGTGGGAGCCGGACGCCAGCGAGAAGGAATATTTTCTTGACAAAAGCAGTGATGTGTTCGGTGCATGCTGGACATTCATTTAGACGAAAAAGAAAAGGAAAGAAAAGAGAGGGACACCGGATCATAGGAGACAAACGCAAGAGGGACGGCTAGAACAATAATGCAGTCGGTGGAGTTTAAGCCGTGCATTGTTTACTCACAGTCGGGCCAGATGAAATAAAAATATTCTCAATGGACTATACGGCAATTATTCCTTGTTGTTTTTGAAGCCTATAAAAAGGCTTGAAGTGAACGAAGAAGCATCATCAGAATTTGAGAGAGCTCGTCCTATTTCTCTTCAGCAGCCCATTTCTATTTGCAGTGTTTATTTAAGTTTATTTCAATTGAGTATTAATTTATTTTCTTTAAGTTTTTACTTGTAATATTTGGTGTTGTGTTTTATTTTAGTTTTCTTATGGAGAATTTATCATTAAATTCCATAGTTCTTGTGATGAACATGGTTGGCTAAATTTTCATACTAAGGTTAAAAGGTGATGTCTAATAATTTAAATATTGTTTTAGATCAATAATAGAGTTCATATTGTGAGTTTGATCAATTGATTGGTGTTATTATTAGAAACTTTGATTATCTATATATTTCTCTTGATTCATTGTGATTTTTGAATACAATGAATGCTTGAAAAATCCCTGTGATAATCAATTGGACTTGTAAATGTCTCTACCATCAATTATTCAAACTTAATATTTGGTGACTAATTTTCTTGGGCTTAATTGTTAAATCTTCCAGTTAGACAGAATCATTATTCTAGTCTAACTAAGCTAATTTGATTGGAAACAATTTCATAAATTATTAGATGGATCCTTGAAACCTTAGTCTTTCTCCATATTGAATCATTTTATTATTTCAGTTATATTTTGTTACTTTGAAAATCCTCATCCCAGTAATCTCCTCTTTTTAATTGTACGTTCCTTTTAATAATATATTTTTATTTTATTCTCTTTATCACATTAGTCAATCCATGTGGATTTGATCCTGTAAGGTACTACAACACCTGTATACTTGCAGGTAAAACTGTTCTGAATTTTTTATTCGTTATTTTGAGTGAAAGTTCAGATACAACATTATGTCATTAGTTACTTTTATGAATTAGCGGCGAAACCGTGGGAAATCAACTGGCGTGACATTATGCCACATTAGCCGACATATTATATATATATAAAAAAAAACATAACATAGACGAAGCTCCTGTGCAAGCGAGATCTAGGCGAGTCCAGAGACTTCGCCATCTTGGTTCAAGAGACGGAGGCCCTTCTTGATGGGTCCGATAAGATCTTGGCTGTGGTGGACGTCCTTCTCACAGCGAAGAAGCACATAAAAAATCACCATGACTGGAACATTATCCTCCTGGTCGATCATCAGTCTTACAACTAGGATCTCATCAAGAAACAGTACAGCAGGCTTGCGCTGCTCCTCCATCCAGACAAGTTCCAGTTTGCCAATCAGGCTTTCAAGCTCGTCGCTGAAAAAACAGAGGAAAATCACGCAATAGTCTACAATAGTCCATAACAGTCTGTTTGGTTGTCGAAAAAATAGAGAAAAATCACAATAGACAGCAATTGTCTGTAACAGTTTGTTTGGTTGCCGATAAAACAAAGGAAAATCACAATTGAATATCCTACAAATATGAGATTCGAGACAACAACTGGTAGATCTTGTGCATCTTTGTTCGTCGGCTTCGTGTGGGTGTCTTCGTGTGCATGTGGTTGGAAAAAAAATGGATGAAATAAAAGCAGTGAAATAGAAGAATATTCTCAGAAAAATGAAGGTGAAAGATGGAAAGGGAAATGTAAGAAGGAAGGGAGCTCTGAAAATATAGGAAAGGGGGATTTGAGTGGGAAGGTGGAAGACAAAAGGAATTCTGAAATGGGAGAAAAGGGAAAGACGAAGGGGAAAAGAGCAAACAACATTATTCGGTATTTTGCCACGTGGGATGTAGTTTTCCCATGATTCCCCTGGCCGGTTGCATATAGAGTTTTTCTACTTGTATTTACTTTGAATTGTAATAGATATTGAACTCAGTTCATAACATTTGAATTCTTTGCATTTAATTTTCCTGTTGTTTATTTAGACCCAGTTCTGGCATCACTCTGAAAGAGCATTTCCATGCTCTAAGAGGAGGTATCGAAATTGCACTAAAATTTTCTTTTCATTCTCTATCATTCTCTCTTCATTGCTAGAGATGCTCCATTCGAATTGAGCGATCCTCGGAGTAATTTTATCAAATACCTGGGGAGTGTTACAGCTACCTATCAAACTGGCTCATTGATCTTTAATGGCTCAAATGGGCCCAAGAATCGTCACGTTGAAAAAGGTTTTGATCACCATTTATTCAGTATTTTAAAGCAAAACAGTAGACCCATTTTGCCAGAAGGGCCAATACAAATTGAGGTTACAGTTTCATACTGAATTCCAACATTACTTCGAGAGGACATCTGAGAAATTAGGGTTCTCAAATCCAAGGCTTTCAGGTACTCTCACTCCTCTGGGTTACCAGATACTGAAGAATCCACTAACGCGTGACTTTCCATCAAGTACCTATAGAACCAAGACAGAATAGATTCGTCTAACTGAAAGCCCCTAGCCCAATGAGATCCAGTAGCATCTACAAGCCATGGCGAAAGAAAACTAGGTTCTGGAACCTTTCCGGTGTCTCATTAAATGGAGATCACAATTTTAAAAATGAGCAATTCTACACAACTTCCCCAACCTCCGCAAACCACTTTTTTTTTAAAATTTTAATATTTTTTTAATATTTTTTTTTAAGTTTTTTCTTTTTAAACTAATTTAATTTTTTTATTCATTATTCATATATTAAATATTTAATAATAATAAAAAAATATGGTGTGTGGAGGTTGTGTGAATAGTAAGAGGTTGAATAGATTTTTTGTTTAAAAATATGGTCATTCCTATCGTTTCACAAGAGTTATATTCCATACCATACCTTACCTTCATCTCATTCTTGTCACATTGCGTTGATATAATAGGACCCATCAATTACTAAATCAAAAATTTTTTTTTTCTAAAAATTCATCGAAAATGCTGCCTCAACATATTATAATAGAAATAAAATAGAGATGTGGTATATAAGATAATTCTTAATAGAGGATATCGTGCATGACCTCGGGGTTTCATTTTTTTTCAAAAGGGGAAAAAATATCTGCATGACAATATCTTGCAGCTGCAGGGAGGCACAAGCGGCCATACCTAACATGACAATCAAGATTGTTATAGATAGATCGAGCAACTTTTCGCCAGGTCAACCAAGAAAGAACAATATTAGCTTCAGTCCGAGCTTCCCTGGCAGGAATGACAAATTTGGGGATGGTAAACACCTTACTTGGTAGTCCAGAATCCAGATTCAAAAATATTTATCCATTGAAAGAAAGGGGCAAGCATAACTGACCGGATTATGTTAGAATCCAGTAGCTGAACCGCATTTTCCATGTCATGGGTTCAACGATAAACCATCGCTGTCAAAATCCCTCTGCTGCGTCTAATTGTAGAAACTTGCAGCCTTTGTATCAGAATAGAACGCCTGCATCTTGCTATTATTTGTGCACCGATAAATTAGGATTATTTAGATACTGTCGTCTATAACAAGGAACCTGAAGTTTGAATTCTATAGAATTGAATTTCAAATCATATCCAATTCAACTGCACCAAATGTGGCTCTAAATCGGCAAAACCAGGGTACTG
The DNA here is from genome assembly GCA_029856935.1 of Cyclocarya paliurus. Classification (NCBI taxonomy): domain Eukaryota; kingdom Viridiplantae; phylum Streptophyta; class Magnoliopsida; order Fagales; family Juglandaceae; genus Cyclocarya; species Cyclocarya paliurus. The sequence continues at coordinate 35,259,428 of CM056951.1, forward strand.
CATGAGAAGAGAAACCAAGAAACCGAGCCTTTTGAACTAAATCCAACTGCAACCAGGTATTTTCCTAACTCCTTTTTCCTTCATTTTTTCCCTCACAAGAGAAACATCCAACCATCGGTCAGCTGCTGCATAGATGTTTGACAACAACACATAATTAGAGGGATTATGTGGCTCAAGCTCAAGAAGGCGAGCTGCAATCACCTCCCCTAATTCCACGTCGCACTGTAGCTTACAGGCCCCTAGAAGTGCACCCCAGGCACCAGCATGTGGCTCCACTGGCATTGATTTTATAAGTTCATAGCCTTCTTTCAGCCTTCCTGACCTGCTAAGAAGATCAACCATGCAAGCATAATGATCAGGAGAGGGAACCATGGAGTAGTCATATTTCATGGATTCAAAGTAGTGCCAACCCTCCTCAACTAGCCCAGCGTGACTACACACTGTCAGGATGACCGTGAAGGCTATCTCATCCGGAGCCAGCCCTTCGTTTAGCATCGTATTGAATAGGCCAACAGCCTGTTTCCCATGCCCACGATACGACAGCCCTTGTATCATGGAACAATATGTGATTAGGTCCTTCTTGGGCATCTCCTCAAACAACTTCATCGCCAACTCCATGTTTCCACACTTCGCATTCATGTCGACACGAGCTGCAGCAACATGAGGTTGACAAGTATCTATTTTGCTCCGGCTCACATAGGAGTCAACCCAAATAGCCAATTCCAAATCACCCACTTGGGAACAAGCTGACATCAAGCTTACCATAATATACTCATCCGGCTTTACACCACTTGAATCCATTTCAAGAAAAACTTTCAACGCGTCGTTAGGCTGACCATTCTGTGCATACCCCGATATCAAGGCCGACCACACAAAAACATCTCTATCACGGACCTGCTCAAACAAAAACCTTGCGGATGCCATGTCACCCGCCTTTGCATACCCATCAATCATTGTAGTATAAGACACCACATTCTTTTCGGGCATTTCATCAAATATCCTTCTAGCACCCTTCAATTCACCCAGTTTTACTAGCCCCCCAATAATTGCATTCCACGACACTATATTTCTTTGCGGCATCTCATCAAACAGCCTCTTTGCCTCCGCTAAATCCCCAGTGGTGGCATACCCAACAACCATAGCCGTCCACGAAACAACACTTCTCTCAGACATATCATCGAAGATCTTACGAGCACTCGCAATCTCTCTACATTTCCCATACAAGTCAATCAAACTCGTCCTGACGTAGGCATCCCCTTCAACTCCACACCTCAACGCGGACCCATGAATTGATTTCCCTAACCTAACCTCGCACTCGCTGGAACAGGATTTAATGAGCGACGGGTATGTGTACTTATCGGGCATGCGCTCCTCCCTCTTCATGCGAATAAAGATCGAGACTGCGTCGATGAAATGAGACTTCTCGCAGTAACCAATGATGAGAGAGTTCCAGAGAAAGGTACTGGGCCTGAGAACACGGTTGAAGACGCTGGTAGAGTAGGAGAGGGTGGAGAGGGAGTTGGAGAGGGAGACGAAAAGGGTGACAACGAAGTGGTCTTGCTCGAGGCCTTTGCGGATGATGTGGGCGTGGAGTTGGTGGAGGTGGAGGGAGGTCTTGCAGGCTCTCAGGAGGGTTGGGACAGAAGGGATAGAGAAGCTGGTGCCGATGGTCGAGTTAAGTTTGGGGAGGTAATTGGAGGAGAGGAAGGTAGAGTAACTGCGAGGGAAAGGCATGGGAGTAACGATGTGATGTCGACATGGCTGTTAAGTAGAAAAGTCTATAGGTGGAGGGAGTTGGAGGACACGACAGTCCCAAGGCTTTTTGTTTCAGCCCTTTTCGATTTCGGGAATGGAAAAACAGAAGGGAAAATTGGGCTGGCATAATGTCTATAGAAGTTGCTAACCCACTTAAAAAGGATAGTTTCGGCCCAACATGGAATCAACTCCTTCATGAACCACCCAACTCATGTGACGACCAGAAAAATGTATAACAATGATTTTTTGATGACATGTTCTTGTAATACGGTATACCTCTTTGGATTAAAGTATAGAAAGGCTATGGACTGGCCCAGTTATACAAAAAAGACAAAATATCAATCAAGGTGTTTGGATCAAAGCCCAACCCTTTTTTTCTTTAATAACCTTGTCTACATGGGCTTTAGATGGATGCAATGGTATTGTTTTGTAATCTTTTATGAGGCCATCGTGTTTTGGTGTATTATGAATGGTTAGGTGACTTCAGCCATGCACCATTCTATATGTAGGGACCAATCTATCAATCAAAGCTAGCTGATCAAGGCAGGGGAGGGAGAACATCCATCTATATTTCTTCTTAATTCCTAAATTTGTAATACAACAACTTGGGAAAGCTGGTTCACCTGAGAGACCTGTGCGCCTAACAAGCCAACGACTCGATCTAACAAAGCCTACCACTCAATCTAACATGACCATCTAGTGATCGATCTTGACTTTGAAAATCCAAACTTATTAGTTGGGGACATCAGAGTACTTTACCTTGACATTTCCAAAATCCTCTTATTTTTCATCTATCTTGGTCCAAAGAGGTATATATATGTATATATTTAAAAAGTAAAATAGCACCTCGTGTATTACAAGGCTATAAGAGGTAGCACATATACATATATATATATATTATTATTTCGTGCAGGAAATACATTTTCGCCCTCTAATTAAATAGAGTAGTAGGTTGCGGCCAGCAATGACTGCTGGGCATGGTGTGACTTGTGAGTACAAATTTATCTTTTTATTTTTTTTAGTTTTAAATTTTTAACATATTTAAATATTTTTAAAAAATAAAAAAAAGACACCAATATATTAAAAATTACTTTATTAATCATTAAATAAAAAAATAAATAAAAATATATGAGCGGTCAAAATGAGAGAACAAACTCAAGCATCATGCTAACATTTCTCAATTAAATATTAGACCTTTTGCGTTTTATGTCTTAAACTATTGGAATTGATATATTATATTCAACTATATATATATTAAAAAAAACTTGCAATTAACATGACATTCATTAATTCGATTTTAATAATTAAATATGGATGAAAAATAGATGGATGATAATGATAAATTTTGATAGATAATTTTCAAGACTAGCAGCAGTCGTGTATTATGTCAGTTTCGATAATTAAAAGATAAAGTCCATGTCTCGTAAATAAGGGAGACCAGATGATCATGCAGTATGCGGTCTTCTTCGGTTTGCTTTGCTAACGCCTTCAAAGTTAGGCCACGATTAAGCTGACAGGTCAGTGCCCAGTCTAAAGTTCCTGGCCGTAGGGGGTTCTTTTATTAATTTGTCGCTTTAGTCATTTTGAAAGAGCAACCTGTGGAAAATTCTAAAGGGTCGTCCCAAAAGAAAAAAATCACCCCCTGCCAAAACAAACATGAAACACTGCAGGATCCATCCATCCATCCATCAAACCAATTAGTCCACATCCTATTTTACACGTAATGTCTCCGTTAGCAGTAATCATGGCCGGCCGGCAGGAATCCCATTTAAACATCACGTGCTTTGTGCAGGACTTCTTTGTCACATTTTCGTGTCTTTTAGGTTCTTGCTAAGTTAAAAACTGTGTTCACATATGAATAAATTACGGAGCTGTCTCATTTAGTTCCGCATGCACTAGAATACTTTTCTCCTCTGCTATTAATTCATTGATGAGCAGTACTGTTATCTTAGTACTTTTGACCACTACGTTATATTTATTTGTTATTTCAACCTATTGTTTAGAAGAAATAATGTGATTTTATACATGATTATTAAAAGGATTATGATTAAAAGACTTACAAATAGAAATTGCAAATGTAGTGCCCCTTTAGTACCCGTACGTAGGCTAAGGCTAGCTTGGTGGTCGTGTTCTCGAGGGCATGCTCAACACATAGTCGGTAATAAGGGAAGCAAGTCCAGCATGCATGCATGGATTTTGATTTGTTACAAGTTCTAGCTAGAACGCATGCTTTAGAAACCCCACATATAGAAATGTCCTATACACAACACGCATGCTTCATTACCATGCATTCCTGTGAATTAAGGGCAAGTCAACGGAGCTCCTTTCACAACTAAGGGCCAGCTTTGTCCCACTCTTAGCAAATGGAGGGGTCATCGCCCTCCCTCCCTCCATACAACAAAGGGACCATACTAGCTATTAGCCTTTAATTTGTACAACCCTACATATTATATATATATTGGTCCAACACCTAGTATCTATATATATATATATATATATATCACCAGCCCCTCCCTAAACGGGTTTTGCTACATAACTTTCTACTATTCATCCACACTCCACACTTCATATTTTTTAATATTTTTTTAAAAAAAAATTTTGAATTTATTTTTTTTAAACTATTTCAAATTTTTTATTTACTATTTATATAAAAATTATTTAATAAAAAAATTAAATTTAAAAAAATAAAATAAAATGTGGAGTGTTGAGAGATTAAAAAGATTTATTGGTTTGGAGAAACCGTGAACCTACAACAGTAAGATGGGAAAAAACATGGTTTGAACTTTGAATCACTACTGATCTGGTGGGCCCAGTTCTAATGTTGTGGGCCCCAAGTTGAAGAGCCTCCGCATGCATTCTGGTGGAGTTGAATTGATTTCATGAGCCATTTAGGGCCAGGCCAGAGAGCCAGAAAAAGAGGAGACGTGGCCTCTTCTATGTATATTCGGCTCCGACAATTTTTTATTTTTTTTAATCAATTAACTAGTTATGGTCTAACTACAGTCCATGAATGTTACCTCTGAGAAATTGTTACCCTGTTTGGTTTTTTATTCGAAAATATATTTTGGTTGTTGTACGTAAGTGGCGGTTTGAATTCACAATTCATCTTAATCTATTTTAATTATTTATTTATTATTATAATTTTTTTAAAATTTTATATAAAATATAATAATTTTTTTTGTAAGTTTTAAAATAACTTTCTTAAATTCTCATATAAAATATAATAAATAATTTATTTTTTTAAAATATTAAAATAATAATAATATTAAAAATTATTATTCTAAAATTATTATTATCTACTATTTATAAAATTGAACATTAATCTATTGCTAGCTAGCTGCATTTAGGGTGTGGTATCCAGTGCCAGATATTTGCGTGCTTGATTGCCGAACCATAGAGTAGGCCACATAGCTAGGATGGTGCATATATGGTGTTAGGCTTCCTGAAATATTAAATAATTGGGACTTGCGCGCAGTACTTTCAGAACAATTTATAAATAATTTCTTGGGCCAATTCATTCATTGTCCGATTGATATACCTGATATTTTATTAATAGGGTTCTGGAATGCGTTGAAATTTTAAAGATAAGTCTTATTTCAACAATATAACAAAATAATCGTCATGGAAAAGGGATATACGAAAGCATCGATCACCAGTAGATGATGAATGAATGAAAGAGGGACCGAGGGACGACGTAGGAGGTGGCTGGAAAGCAACAATTTTGACTGTTGAATATGGCTCGATCTTAATTAATTTCCAAGCAGAAGTTGATAGAAGATTTTTATGCAACTTAATTTCCATGTATTTGCAGTAGTCTTTAACCTCACAACTAGGTAATTACCGATTAACGGGAAATTGATGACCTACGAAGTCCATGCATGCAGTATGCATACATGTGTCATTTCAATTTATGAGAATTTATTAGTTTTCAGATGTATTCTTTTCTGGTCAATTAATAAATGCTTGATATTATTATTATTATTATTATTAAAAGTTAGGTATGATGGCCAGATTGATACTGTTGAGACGACTTGGCGTTATTAAAAGTTGGATTTATAGAATCATGCAATTGAATAAGAATCCAATTAGGCTTCTTAGTCAAGGACTCAAGATGTTGCCATTCTGAAGAGATTAGATATTTCGATTTTGTTTCCTAAATTTAAGAAGGTCTCTGTGGTGAAGTGGATCCCTCCCCAACATGACAGTATCAAGCTTAATATTGAATTGAGTAGTATAAGCAATCTTGGTCCAGTTGGAGCTAGTTGGAGGTGTCATTCGTGATGCAGGTGGTAAGATGCATTTGGTTTTTTTTGTTTCCCTAGGTCAGGACTCTAATAATTTTGCTAAACTGAGAAGTTTGCTAGAAAGTGTCAGAAGTTGCTGTCAACTTGGTTTCTTTAGGGTGGATATTAACATAGACTCTCAAATTCTGGTTAACTGAATTAAAAAGGAAAATTGTAATCTTAGTTACCTTGAGGATTATTGGGACGAGTTTCAAGTTTGTCTTGACTGTCTGGATTATAGAGTGAGTAATGTATTTCGTGAATATAATGTCGTCACTGATTTTCTTGCTAAACTTGGTGTTGAGGGTTTGAATATGGATTGGTTCGAAGATTGAGGTATTTTGCCCAGAAAATTAAGAGATCTTCTGTGCATGGATAGAATTGGCATTCCTTACTTGCGTATATTGTAGTGAGGTATTTTCTTCTTGCAGTTGTTTTCTCTTTGCTATTGTATTATCTGTTTGAGCTAACTTTTTATTGCAGGCAGTTTTTTCGGTTGGTTGTCCTGGTTCTTATGTATTTTTTTTCAGCTTGAAATTTAGTTTGATGTCTATGGCCTTTTGATGCCTGAGTTTTGGTATTTTTTTTTAATATTTGTAACTCTCAGGCTTCTAATTTATAATCACGGTTTTCCTCCGTCACAAATGAAAACTTATTAATAAAATTGTGATATTGTACTCTTCTTTAAAAAAAAATATTATATTATTGTAATGAAAATAGATCGATGGCAGCAAAGCTACTAGCTAGAGAGAGGCTTTTCTTGTTTTCACGTAAACATTTATACTCTAAATGCCACCAACCAATCGCAGCCAACAGTACTGTACGTAACATATGTCTATCTCATGCCAATTCGCGTTACAAAATATTCATATAGATCATGATATATAATATTATATGATCCAGGACCACAATTTCATATTTATCCACATACTGTACGTAATTGAATGAGCTGCAAGCTGTTTGGTGTGATCGAGATAAATTACCCTGCAATTTAAATATTGAAATTGTGCATAGGATTCTTTTTCCTTCTTTTTATATTTGTAGTTTCCCATCTTTCTCGGATTTCTTAATAGAATATTTTATCAAACTAATTTAAAATTTAGAGTGAGAAATAAATAGATACATAAATAACTATTTGATAAAATAAATTCCTCGTACAACATCATTAAGTACTCCTAATTAATTAATAAGTGTCATGGGGTTACATTTATGTATCTCACTCTGTCATATGTAGAATTTGGTAAAAAAAGTCAAGTAGTTTCTATCTACAAACTGGAATTGGCTGCTTTTAAATCCAAGCCCAGCTATACAGCTTTCATGGCTGTTAGCAAACCCCCAAGTCCTAGCACCGAGCAATATTTAGATCCATGGTATACTACGACATATGCATATTGACTCTTGAGTCTATATGTGTAACCTATATATAGGAGTGGTAATATGTGATACGATATGTGTATCCAACACGAATACGATATGAAATTAACGAATTTGTATTTGTTATTAACGGGTCCAGGTTAAAACAGGTTGACACGTTAAGACATGATTTATAAACGGATCAATAATGAGTCAACCAGTTTAAAACGAAATCAACGTCCCGTTTTGACCTGTTTAAAATTGATTGAAGAAAAAATCTGCGCATCAGCCTACTGTGTGCATCAACCAACACACACCCTACGTGTCAACCAGTTTTACCTTTTGATTTTTTTCCTCTCGTTGCAATTGAGTTTGATGTGAGAGAGAACACTTGAAGAGAGAGAAGTGAGACGTTGAGGAGGCAGAGAGTGAGAGCTTGATGAGATAGAACACTTGAGGAGAGAGAGAGGTCGGAGAGAGAGAGAGCTTGAGGAGAGAGAGAGGTCGAAGAGAGAGAAAGCTTGATGAGAGAGAGGTGATGAGAGAGAGAGGTGATGAGAGAGAAGCATCTGATATTTAAAAGAACTAAAAAATAAAAAGTGTGTGTTGTGTGCATCTAAATAGTTGCGGATCCCTAGCAAAACTCTTATTTCAAAATTAAAATTTTATTATTGTTAAGTTGTAATATCGGTATTTTTCACTATGTTTATATTTTTATTGTTTTTATTATTGAGATTGTAATTTTTGAGCTATACTCATATTTGTTACTGTATGGTTAGTAATATTGATTTTATTATATGTTAAAATTAAAAAATATTTATATATTTTTTAAGTTATTGTGGTTATTAATAAATATAGATTTTAATTTTTATGTGAAATTATGTTAATTAGGTCAAATGAGCTATGTGCTTTAGTTCAACCCATTTACATGAAACAAACGGATTTAAATGAGTTGTGTAACATATTTGTAATTAATTATTGAATGGGTCAAAACGGATGACACGACACAACTCATTATCTAAATGTGTTAGGTTAGAACTTGAAAGTTTGATATGTTTAATTTAACGAATTAGGTTCGGATTGACTTATATAATTGAATGTTTATGATTTGACACAGCCCAAAAACTCGACTTTTCACCCCTACCTATATATGTAGCACGCAGAAGTAGTACCCCAATCCATCCGCGGGGGCGCGGGGGGAAGTTAAAGCTCAAATAACATATATCACTGCCAGAAAAATATTTATATTTAGTCAATTATTTAGTATGAAAGTAATTATTTTTTATTAAAACGAGATTCTTATTGCAAATAGTCATCATCTTCGTCATAAATGTTAGTTTTTCTCGTGGGTATAACCAACGTGTATTTTAGATTATTGTTTTGTCTACTGATCCCTCCTCCTTACCTATTATATATCCGTGTACACGTATATCTAATTAAGTCAAGGTCTCCTGATATCAATTAATCGTGCAGTTAGAACTTGGTAATAGTCATTGGACTTCGAAGGAAATGAAAAGGTGCTTCCTGCAAATTATATTCAGCCCCACCAATTAAGTAAAAGTCCAAGAATGCGGCTCCATATATGAAATCTTTATGCTTCATGATCTGTATGATCAGAGTTGTGGTCCAAGTACTCATCCTATATAAATTTTTTCATAATGACACATCTAATGCCGAATTATAAAAAGATAATAAAAAAAAAATGATGAATAGATTTTTTTCTCTATTATAAATCCCTGGCCTATATATCTAATATAAGGAGGTCGACTAAGCTCCTCACTTTATAGCGCGTTGAAAACACGGGCATCTAGCTACGACAGTTTGATTAACATTAATGTAGAATTCCTAACTCAAAGGTACGGTGCATTTTTTATTTCGTTACTCACGGTCTTCCTCATGCATGCGCGTTATACATATATATATATATATGATTCATGTACTGACATGCAAGCTAGATGCGTATCAAGCTTTAGATTATGATACATTGTTCTTGGCCTTTCGGTACATGTTTGGACAGTATTACTGCTACAATGTACTGATACAGTCGGAAGCAGCCTTTTTCTTTAAGTAATCAGCAGCAGCGTAAACCTCTAAGATTTTAAGCTAAACAATCACGTATGCATGCATTTCTCATATGATCAGTTACAGCTTGAATAACTCCATGTTTTCAGCGCATTATAATTTTTTTTTTTTTTCTCCCGAAGATGGGAACTATGGATTTAAAAATTGTAACAACTAGCTAGCTAGAGATCATCAGCCTCACGGGATTCATCTTACAAGCCAGGTAGCTAGGCTGTAGGCAGAGTTTACTGGGGAATTGAGGAATTCCAAAAATGGAAATAATTAATGCTTTTTTACGTCAATATCGTCCCTTCATATCCGTCACTGCTTTCCTTAAATATCTCATGGGCCTGTTTTGTTCCCTAGTTTCTGAATAAACTACAAGATTTTCCTGATTATTACATGAGAAACGCGCGCATATGCTCCACGAATTACATGACAGATTCCCCACCCAAGTTGTGGATTGCTTAATGGTCAAGGATTCCCGCACTTGGCCAAACAACATCTTTGAGAAAGTTGAAGAAAAAACTAAGGTTTCGGCAGTTTGATAAGAAAAAATAGTCTCATCGATCGTCTGCAGCTTTGTTTTTATGAGGTACAGGTGAGAAATTATTTTATTCACTACATAATGTCTACAAACGATAACCTTTGGTAGGCTATTTGGACTGATTGATCCATTGAAGACCGTGACTTGTCTTACTCATTACTGAGACGAATTGCATGATGCATATTAATATATATTTAATAGCATGACCAAGATGACACAACTTGATATTTTTATTAGATATATAATGAAATAGGAATACTGCGGCCTCAACAACCTCAATTATATATGTGACTCCAACATGATGTACTTAAATCACAACAGCCAGTCCAACCTTTTGTAGAGATGAAAAGGCTGTCTGGATCTACCTAGAAATTGAGGTGGGTTTTGTCTGAAACTCAAACAAAAGACATAAATAATCTAACTAAAAATAAATAATAGATGGAATATAAAACAGTAGCATGAGAGAGAGAGAGAGAGAGAGAGAGAGAGAGAGAGAGATCAGAGAGACGCCCAAAGAGTCAGACGCGAGTGTTGGTGATGATTAATATATGAAAGAAATTAAGAAAGAGAGACAGAGAGAGAGAATAGAGTGTGAGGAGAAGATTTAAACACGACTGCCCCCAAAGGGGAGTTAGCTCTTCTCAATTTGACAAATATATATATATATATATATATATATATATATATATTATCCCATGATCTCTCTGCTAATTATTGGAAAGGTAAGGGATCTGTAGATCGATTTATTTCAGGTCCCGGCCAATCGTTTCCTTTCCTCGCTCAATTTTTCAAAACTATATGAATTGCCAGACACCAATAATGCTGTCATGCACGTGACAAATATACTATTATCTCAAACACGGGTGACAAAAAGACACTCGTTTATCCTACAACAAGGACCACTACTCCTGAATAATGATCCTATCTAGCTAGCTAATATCCAAGTTTTTCTTTACCAAATTACCCTATTATATAGTTTTTTTTTTTTTCTAATCCTATTCTCCATATAGTTGATGAACAACCCAAGTTTACCATGAGAAAGATACAGTAATAGCATGGGTACTAATGCTCATCTCATATTATCTTTTATTTTCCTTAGTAAATGATCAGTGATATATAATAATAATAGAGTACGTAGGAAAATAAAATATAACTCTTTGGATATATCACGCCTATTATGTCGATAAAAACAAGAGATTAATTTAGGTCCTTTGGATCGTCAAATTATATATCAGCTTTTCTTGCAACGAGCTAGCTATATATATGGTCGGCTCTGCAAATTAAAGCATATATGCAAAGTGCTAGAGGAACCGTTGGATCATGATGGCATGGAAGCAGATCATGAGTGTTACGTCAGGGTGGCCCGCGCCCTTTTTATTTGTTTGCCAATCTGGTAATGTGGGGTGTTCCTAGCTAGCTACCTAGTTACTCAATATTATTCACTTGTAGCATTTTTCTTTTCTTTCTCCACATTCATGAAGAAACATGTTCTGCCGAATCCTGTAATTTTTACTGTCATATATCCTCATTCCTCATCAGTTCACTAATTAAATTGTCACATGAATTACAAACTTATTATTCATATTTTTCAATTCAAATTCCTGAGGTGAAAAAAGAACACACATGGTAATGGGAAGAGAGAGATAGAGAGAGAGAGCATATCAAATTACATTGAAAAGAATGATTGTATATTATTCATCACGCAAAACCTTAAGTACTCTCGTACTTACATTTCCCCCTACTCTTCAAACCCTTTTTCCCTCTCGTTGTCATATATTTGTGTTGCTACATCAAATGGTTCCCACAGTTTCAACGTCAAACCCATAATTATCAGGCCTCTCCAATTAAAACCTCCTCTCTCTCTCTCTCTCTCTCTCAAATGTCCATAAACGACTTGTCTTCGGACCTTCCAGAAACACTCTGGTGGACTCAACTTCGGCAGCTGCAACCCGGCATGGAGCCAATCCCAAATCAACCTTCATCTGCTTCAAACACCGACCCTTCTTGGACCCCCAAACTCTACCAGCAACACCGGGCCTGGCTTAAGTCGACGACAACCTCAACCACCCCCATCGGCTTCCACCTTAAACGCGAAGACAACGACGAAGAACTCGACGACCAAATCCCGGAAAACCCCTCACACCAAGAAGCAATCCCAGAACAAGAAGAAGAACAACAACCAGCTCATAAAACCGAGAAAGAACCCATGTTTGAAAAGCCATTGACCCCTAGCGACGTCGGCAAGCTCAACCGGCTCGTCATCCCGAAACAACACGCCGAGAAGTACTTCCCTCTCAGCGGCGAATCGGGCTTGTTGCTGAGCTTCGAGGACGAGTCCGGCAAGTGCTGGCGCTTCCGGTACTCGTATTGGAATAGTAGCCAGAGTTATGTGCTAACCAAAGGGTGGAGCCGCTACGTGAAGGAGAAACGCCTCGACGCCGGAGACGTCGTTTTGTTCGAGCGCCACCGGACTGACGGCGAGCGTTTGTTTATAGGGTGGAGGCGGCGTGGGGCAGAGGCGCAAGTTAGCAGCGGAGGCCATGGGATATTGGCGGCACAGCACAGTAGTAGCAGCAGAAGTGGACCGGGGTGGACCAGATCAGTGTTCTATTCTGCTCACCCTTATCCTACGCATCATCATCATAATCCCCTCCCACATCCACCTGACTGTCTTCATGCAGGTGTCATGTCTTTCACATTCTCTTCTAACCCTATCTCTTTCTAACTTCAGCAAACAACCCAGAAAGATGGGCAAAAAACAAACCTTGATTATTTTTGAAAAAAAAAAATTAGTCTTCTATATTTTGTTGGGGCATTATACGAGCACATAAAAGTGCGTGAACGACACCTTCCAATTACTTCGGAAGAATGTGTTCGTGTAACTAGTACAATTGGAGTATATTACTAATTAATTTATATGAAGCCGTACCGTGTTAGATTCATTGGAAGCATTCCCAGATGCATTTTGTCAAAATTTTCTCGTGAAAATATACATAATGCGCGAGTCTGTTAATGAAGCTAGAGAATTAATTAATGATGAGTTACTGATTATCGAGAAACCGAGTCCTTACTACATGCACGTGCTGTTAATATTTACAGGGTCGACGCCTAATCAGAGGCGCCAAACGACAGTACCCGCGGCGGGAAGCTCGAGGATACTGAGGCTGTTCGGGGTGAACTTGGAGTGCCAGCCTGAAGAATCCGAACCTGCATCCACACCTGACGGCTCTCCTTTGTCGAACCAGGGTCCAGCCTTCCAACATTCTTATAATTACGGCCTGCATCAACCTGCTTATTCTAGTTCCGATCCTCGTCACAGTCCCATGGTACGCCGATCGATATATATATATTTTGGTTATGGTTTCATCAATTTAATTATTTTCTTAAGTAAATCTTTATGCAGGAGCTATAATCGACTTTAATATTTTTCTACTAGGATTTTGTTGTTTCCACTAATCAGACAGGTTAATGCAATGTGCGAATATTAATGAGACCGAGGTCTCATGTTAGTGTATAACTAATAAAAAAAAATGATAATCTTGGTCCAAAATTCGTCTAGTGTTTAATACTTCTGTTGTTTAGCACATGTGAATTTCGAATGATATGTGTGACTCTGCATGAAATTAATTATTTCGTTCAATTATTGTAACTCTTTTAGAAGCATTATATTAGGCGGCTGGGTTATATAAAAGTAAAAGGTCTGATCTTTTCTTGTCAACAATGTTGTTTTTAAGCTTATAATAAAATTTATTTTGGTATTAACGGGGATATATATAACTTGCATGTATATAGATGCATGTGATATGAATTAAGGAGCATGAAAATGCAACTTGGCATGATTGATTACTGGACTAATGCTGAATAATGTGGACTTGCGGCCTTTAATTCTTACCAAACATCTTCGGGTTATAATATTTAACTACTTCATTACATACATATATAGGGATTTGCGGCCTTCATTCTTACCAACTCGAACTTGAATAGTAGAGGCCAGTTTGGTTAATTTGGTAGTTTTTACTTTCGGCTGGTTCCAATTTGGAAAGATAGAAGCGATAAATTCGGGGCTGCTATTTCAAGTTTCAACAGTCCAAACAAACATAGCAATGATAATTATTAAGCCACGGCCAGCTGACCCAATAATTGAAGGCCAACTAGATGGGTCATGATCATATATATAGCTTGGCATGCAAAACTAATACTTGCTGAATGTCATTCAAAAATAAAAATACTTGCTGAATGATGGAAGATTTTGCACATTTTCTTTGTCAATGAATTGTAATAATTATTAGCTTGTGTGTGGAATTGTAACAGAATATCACTTTCTCCCGAGATGCCAACCAGATGAGAAATCACCGAGGATAAAGATCTGTGGATGTGACGCTCTGAAGTTGGTCTGATTTATTTTAATCTACTTGAAGGGTCCCATAATATATATATCTATAAAAATTGGAAAAAAAATCCCAGATTTTCCGGCCAATTACTACTATTTCTATTCGGGGCAAAGGGTAAGGGGGGGAAACCAAAGGAAGGTGGGAGTCGTGGGAAAAAGAGACTGCAGAATGCCAGATAGGGAAGAAGGGATGGGGGGTAATTGGGACCCACGGAAAAAAGCTGGGTTTTGGTGACGTCGCCCATTGCCAAATGGGAAATTTGGGTCGTTGAAAATCAGGAAATGAGGAATCTATTTGCCACTGTTGAGATTCTGCCTGAAGATTTTCCCGAAGGGCTCATCATAATAATGGAAGGGTATGGTGCTGGTAATGGTGGTGCTGGTGGGGTGGGTGGATGGACGGACTTGAATAGATTGGTGACAGCCCAGTCGTACTAAGCCACTCCTCTGTCTCTCTGTATCTGTCTTTAATTATGTCTATCTCCAAATGTAGCTAAGCTGTCTTTGGTGCTCTCCTGGAATCTGCATAGTAGTGAGAAGCTGAGAAGGAGAGCATATTTTTTTCGTTCACGAAAATTTTTGTTGCAACTTGCAAAGTCAGAAGGCTAAATTTTTCCAAAACACCATGTGGGCTGATGTTGATGGGGGGTTGGTATTCTTTACTTGTCTTCTGCGTTCAAATATGTGGATGGAAAGGGCTGAGGTCGAAATGAAAAAAAACGGTTTGTAATGCATGTGGCCAAGGGGAAAAAAAGATCATGATGTCAAGCATGCCAAAATGCCTAAACTTTGATGAAGTTACATGCCCAATTGGCCGTGGTCCCCGAGGAAATTTCATTGCACTTTTCTTATAGTTTCACTGTCCAAAATTTCAAAGAAATGAGCAAGGGAAAGTAACTAACAGAGAAGTATCGTAGTAATTTAAGTGCAGGCCCTAATGGGACTATCTACTTGTTAACAGGGGCAAACAGAATGTTCCGCCAATCATGGCTTTAAATCACCAGCAGCCAAAGCTGGCTTTTGTTTTCAATAACTCAAATTTGATTGTTTCTTACTCAACTCGATGAAACAAACCTCTGTGCTTTGTGCTTCTATCCCTTGGAGACAAATGAGGAATCTGGTGAGAAACTGTGTCAAAATGGAAATATGAAACAACCCAGCAAAGAACACTGATGTAATTGGATTTTACATTACTGGTATGAAATAAATTTACATTCTAGACGTGCAAATGAAGAGGCCTAATAGTTAGAAAAATGGGTCTCCATCAACTTTGTTACTTGGTCATAAAGAACGCAAGAATCTCTACTTGTAAGTACCAATATATCTGCCGAGGAAAAAACAATACTCATATCTAACAACCGTCAGGAAATTTGTTCATACATATCAATATACTGCTTGTGCTTATTGGCTGCTATTTATGTGCTGAATGTTAGCCTTAGTTCAGTGCATGCATTCTGATTCATCTTCAAGCATGTTAGGCACATAAATTAACCAAAAAAGTGCAAAATACCTGTACAGATAACAACTGTGTGTCGTGATTATGGGGGCCCATAAGATTTTGGTCTAGGGAGATACCAATTGACCTCTGCCTCGATGGTGTCCAATGTTCAGTGGCTCTATTGCTCTGCAAGTGGGAGGGTCCCCAGGTGTGTGCTGTGATAATTGAGCCAGATGTAGAATCGAACAAAGGAATGAAGGGATTTTTTTCTTTCTTTTTTATATAGTAATGAAGGGGCTATTCCTGTATAATGGGGCTGTCCTGCCAGACTAAATTGAATCTTACATGACTCAGTACAGTACGAATATGTAAACACCAAGCGAGTATTTCTTCATTCCACTTAGCTTTTCCTCTTCTGATGCTTTATTGCTTTTGGGCCCTTGGTTCAATCTCGCATTCACCTCCCTTAGAATTGAATATCCTGAGGAATAAAAAGGGCATCCTTTTTAGAATTGAATATCCCGAGGAATAAAAACAAGCAATGATGTTGATATCAGCATTAGACACCATCAATGATCGCAAGAAAGCATAAACCATGCAAAAGAATCTCGCATTTCTTTGACCCAACTTTTTATTTTTTTGTTGCCGAGCAATCTCTTAGATATCTGCCTCTTTGTGGGACAAGGAATGCTTCTAACAGGAGGGAAATATTTTGTAAACAAAATGAATCTTGATAACTGCTGCCCACGGCCCCATTACTGATTTGCAAAAGGTATAGTTTATTGGTCATGATTATGAATTTCATATCACGTTCTTGAGAAGACTTAAAGTAAGAGGCATGTGCATGAAAAGACTTGAAGCAAAACCCAGTCATGCGGCAGGAAGGAACTAAGATGTGGCAACACCACCAACCACATCACTTGACAGAGAAGCCCACAAAACAGTCCCTCAGTGATGTAACTCTTCCCTGACACAGAAAGAGCAATTGCTACCTCAAAATAATCTCTCAGGATAAATGGTGGGTTTAGAAAGTGCGACCATGCCGCACAGAGCAAGCGAGCTTATTAGCCGAAACAGAAGGGAATTTCTCATTGTGGGGCCTTGATTTTCGTTCAATGATTCCATTTCATGTGAAGTCCTTTTCAATACTCTTATCTCCACGATGTAGTGTACTTAAAAAGTATTACCCTCGCATCTCATGGCCCGATTTGTTTGTCACACATATTCTTTCTGAAGTCAAAAATGGTGTCCCACTGCATACAGATCTTCACTGAGAATTCAGTGCATCAATTGTGAAGGATCCATTGCAAGGCTGGAAAGAATCTCCACATGGGAGGAGCAGCAATAGAAAAAAGAATGTTAACAAACTATCCGTGCTGAAGCAAGATATCTCACTCACTACCCCCACCTTGCCACCTTAAACTTGAGCTGGTGGCATTATCAGACGGTAATTGGCTTGCACTTCATAGAATCACTAACCAATGAAGTTCCATCTTAAATATCTGTTCCGTTCATCATGGTTGTACAAGCAAGATTATGCCAACTATTCCATTGGCTGGAAAAACAAACAGACAATATCCTTGCGAGTACAAGGCATAAACAGACTACAAAACCAATTTCCTTCGGAATCAGCACTACCGAGGGATGAGTATTTCTAAAGAAATTGTCTATACAGAATAATTTCCAGTGTATTTATAATTCTCAAATTTTGCTTTACACAAAGACAAAACCTTTGAGTATAATGGATTATGCTGGTAGTTTCCTACAATCTGAGCTGTAGAAAACCATTCAAGCTGCATGAACACTCCATTGACCAGAGACGGAAAAACACATATTGCCTCTAACACAGTTAGGGTGGGGGTTTTTTTTTTTTTTTTCACAAGAGCTAGTCGGAATTCCATTCAAGAAGCCAACTATTTCAAAGAACAGTTAGTACAAGAGGCGTTCAAAAACTTCATATCAATGAGAAAAAAAAAAAGAAGGAATGTAACGCCCTGACTCTGTGAATCCGGAGAGTTAACTCATGTCATTTAAAATTCATTTTCCAACCACCTAATACATACTCTAATTTTTCTCTATTGCAAAAAATACTCATTAATCCACATCAATTATTCCAATATATTTATTCTAAGACAATACAAAATCTTAATATAAACATCAACCTCCCAACAAATCACATCATTCGAACACAACGGGCTTACTGATTAAAAATCTTCAATACTCATATAAACCTTCTATGCTAATCCATTATTCTTAACTCATCTCACCCATGCTCCGTATTCTTAATTTTCAGCTGAAATATCCAAAAATCATCTGAAAATATTGTGAAGATAAAGGGGGTGAGTTATCAACAACTCAGTAAGCAGAAAACATATACTAGTATATAAATATGAGCATTTTTAGAAAGTTCAGGATGCAGAAATAAAACGTTTCATTTTCATATGTACATCTCAAAATGTATTATCAGAAAATCAGAGCGACTTTTCAACCTTTTCATATTCATAAACCATTTTCATATTCAAAAACCCATAAGCATAACATAACTGAACATTTTCATCTTATCATATCATATCATATCATATACCATATTTAACCCCTGTGGTAGAGTTGTGCTATCCCCAGTGGCCAAACCAGGCAGTATCATATTGTGAAACTTCCCCTTTTTCAATCTCGGAGCCCCGAATGTGCACACAGAAAATAACACATAAAGACCACTTTGTTTCCAAAGTGGGTGCATCAGAAACAGAGAAGTTGGTACCAACCCAAACAGAGGCCACAGTTTTACACCAATGGTAAGGTCAAAACAGAACAGAAACAGAATGTCAT
Organism: Cyclocarya paliurus; assembly: GCA_029856935.1. Lineage (NCBI taxonomy): Eukaryota > Viridiplantae > Streptophyta > Magnoliopsida > Fagales > Juglandaceae > Cyclocarya > Cyclocarya paliurus. Next base: position 35,278,081 of record CM056951.1, read on the forward strand.
GCCAGAGGTTTCAGAAATCACATCATATCATATCAGAGTACAGAACATCTTCAAAATATAATAGAATCAGATCACAAAATATAATTTATGCACAAAATTTCATACTCGCTCTCTTTTGCATAGTTCAGAAACAAAATGTCAGAAAATAAGCTCATGTCTACACCAGTCATGACAAAAATGCTTTCTCTTTCATCAGAGTTCAATGAGTAATGAAGAACAAATAACTGAGGTTATTTTCACATTTCTTTTCAAAAACAAATATATCATGCACATTTTCATAAATCAACCTCAGTTCATTTTCTTTTTATGCAAAGTCTAACATAGGAACCCCGCTTACCTGAACTTTTTAAGCTTTTCAAAAATTTTCTCAATAATGTCGAACAATTATCAATCGTCACCTATAAAATAATCACGTAATTTCTGTAAAATTTCAATCAACCACGAATTTCAATATTTAAGCCTAAGATACTAAAATAACCTATTTCTAATTCCTCAAAAAAAAGCTAAACTTTCAAATCCCTAAAAATATCATCACTTCCCAAATTCCTCAATATCCACATAACTATTAAACTCAGAATATTCTTAAAATTGTATAATAATATTAGTATTAGATACAATTATGTCATATAATACATTTTTGTTTTAAAGGCTCAATAAAACAAAACTGATTAAAATAGGAGAGCAAATATTTCATTTAATAAAAATAGACTAATTAGTTTCTCCTTAAAGAGTTCAAAGTAAAAAAAAAAATCTTGCACCACTATGTACTTCTAAAATATATATATATATATATATATATATATATATATATATATATAAATATACAAATACTAACAATATATTCAAATACTTATTTAATCTGTATTATAAACAAAAACTCATACAAAGTGAGTTTAATATATAAAACCAAAACATGATGAACTTATAATTATTCTCTAAAAAAAACATAGTAACGAGACTTAATTTATAGGTCCAAAGAAAAACAAACGGCAGCCAACATAAAAACTCCTCCAAACTACATATCAACACATGTTTTCAAAAAGGGCAAAAGGGTAACAATACCCATCTCCTACTAGGTTAATTTAGAAATATATAAACTACACGTAAAGACCCTTAAAACCGTTAAAGAGAACAAAGTCACAGTGAAGGACAAAACGTGAGTGGCGGCAAGGACTTACCCAAGGGAAACTGAGGTACGCGTGGAGGGGTAAGGCGCGACGGGGATGGCTGGAGGGATGGTGGTGGCGCGGCTGTCGAGCTGGGGGGCTGGAGTGAGAGAGACAGAGAGACAGAGAGGGATGAGCGGGAGGGAGACCGAGTGAGGCATAGAGAGAGATGGCGTTCGGTGGAGATAGGGTTGAGCTGGTCGGCGTGTTCTAAGTCTGAGGGTGGTTCCGTCTTCGTTGAGGCAGCGTTGGTGCGTTCAACTGGTGGTTGTTGGCTCACGGGGTGGTGGAAGCACTCCTCTGCTTCTTGTTGCGGGAAACAGGGGCTATTCGTGAGGTGGGGGGTGGCTCATGGTTTCGTGTGGCTGAGCAGTAGCTAAGCAAAGGTGTTACGGCGCAAACGTTGGACGTGGGTGAGCCGTGGCAGGTGGCACCGAGGAGTTGGGGTGGCTAGAACTGGGGCTTTGTTTCGGGTGTCTAAAACAGAGGAGTATCGTGGCATGCAATGGAGACTACGGAGACGTTGGGCGGCGGTTTCATGTGGCAGGGCACGGCAGTGAGGTCCAGACAGAGGTTCACTATGGAGGGTGGATGCTCAACGAAGTTTGGGATGGCTGAGGGCATGAGGAGAGGGTAGCGGCAAAGAAACTTGGGTTGAGGATGCTTAACATATATATATACACGCTATAAGTAGGAAGCAGATCAAACCTAAAGAAAAGGAGAGGAGGGACGTGTATGAAAAAAGAAATTGGTGTGAAACCGCGCGACAAGGGTTCTGGAAAACTTCGATGGGCCTGGGCTCCTTAGAAGGGAGTTGGGCTAGAACCGACTTGGCTAGGCCCAAGAGACAAATAAAAAGGACTAAAACAAGCCCAGTTCGAAAATAATGAGTCCAACAAAAGAAAAAGACACAATAAAAATAAATAAGAGTTAAATAAAAATACTACAACTCAAAATTAATAAAATAAAATAATTAAAGTCTAACAATAAAATAAATTAAGCCAATGAGTAATTTAATTACAAACAATAATTAATATCAAGAAAGCACATCAAAATAAATTTTACAATTTAAAAATTGAAAATTAATCCAACGATAAACACGATAAAATTAAAACAAGAGAACCAATACTTAAATTAAATAAAATAATTATTCAATTAAAAATACATTAAAATACAGGATATTACAAGGAATATCAAACAAAAGAAAAAGGGCTTCTTCTTGCATTATGCTAGTCACGAAAGAGCAAGCTGAACCAACAATTTTGGTGGCAATACCTTTCAATATATTTTCTTTATTAAGATTACTATGAACATAAAAGTTTAAACATTTATGAAAAATATAATAAGGTCTCAGTTGTATCAAAATGATAAATATTACTTTTTCACTTCTTTTTCCCCTTCTTTCACTTTTCTCCAATTTCCCTTTTCACTTCTATTCCCCCTTCCCTCACCTCACACCATCTCATCTCCCTCTTCAATTCTTCTTTATTTTTTGTTGTTTCTCAGTTCTAAACTCCCAACTTCCAGAAGCAAAAGCACAAAGCTCAAATTTTTTTAATTCGTAAATGCATTCTGTTTTAATTATTTAATTCGGCTTCTATTTTGTTTTTACTTATTCCTGCTCCTAATTAAATCTAACCAGATTTCAAGCTCCCAAAAAGATCTTTTCCGTAAGAAACATAGTCATGGAAATTGAAGTGTTTATTTTTAGATACAAATGTTCAATATATATAATTATTATTCCTCATTACTGTAACAGCTTATTTTTCTTGCATGGTCCCAATAGTCCCAGCAGGAATAACACAATAAGGAGCAATCTTTGTTACAACAAACTTATTGATGTATGTTATTTATTGATTTTTTGCGATAGTATAAACTCGATAAGAATCTTTGTTCTTGATTTTCGTTTCAATTCTATGTTGTAGAGAATAACTTTTGTACTTGAATAATTACAAGTATAGTTAGTTTACAATTTTCTTAAAGATTGGTTTCGGGATTTTCGTATACCCTCGACCTTTCTTCTTGTAAAAGGTATTTCTCTACCAAAAACAAGGACAGACAATCAATAAAATTTGGATATTAATGAAATAAAGCTTTTGTTTCAATAAAAAAAAATTAAATAAATAAAGAAATCGCAGAAACTTATAGCACGAAAATGTTTATAAACGACAATATTATTCTCTAAAATATCGTTGGGTTCTACCTTGACGAAAAAACTCGCGGACTTTTTGTTTTCATTGTAGCCTGTTTTCTTTTATGGCGGAACCTTGTTTTTATCAATGGCAATATTATTCTATCCTCTAAAATATCGTTGGGTTCTACCATGACGAAAAAACTTGTGGACTTTTTGTGTTCATTTCAGTAGAACCTTGATTTTATCTATAGCATTATTCTATGAAACTGCCCCAACAGAAAAATCCTAGATCCGCCACTAAACGCCCACATTTATCATCATCGACAACTCCGACATCCTCCGGGGTATTTCCATCAATTCGACACAATGTACGGCAACTGCTGGCTGAGCTGCAGTCGTTGTCAAGGCCTTGGAGTAGAACTGGGCTCCACCACCCTGGAAATGCCATCGAGCAGGTCAACTAACCCATTCTTCGCCGAAGAGAAGTGCATACACAGCCTTATTGTAGTTACAAACTTAAAAGTCACCAATTTGAGAACATATACTTTAAAATATAAACAGGAAAGAAAGCCTAATAAGATTAATGAGCCAACCCCAGTATCAAGAGTCAATCAATCAAAAAACCACATCGAACAAACCCACTAAGAATCAAACAAAAACTCAACAAAACAACCGGCCAAAAATATAGAAGAAAGCACCAAATTCAAGCCACATCCCATAACGCAAAAAGGTGAGCGAAGTGACCGGACGGGGCGGGCACCACCGTCTCGCCGTCCAATCCGTGTACATTTTCCGCCCTCTTCCTCCATAAATTAGCGCTTCGGGCCAGACCCGTCGATTCGCATGCTGAGAGTGATCGAGAGGTCCTTGACTGTCTTAATTACGTTATAAACATCATCAAAGTCACTCGCATGCTTTTTATATGAACGGTGAGTCGTTTTGTCTAATAACGCCAGAATGTAACAGCTAAATGGCCGCTGTTAAATAGCCGCAAATTGCCGTGACACTGAGAAATTAAACAATCAACACCGTACCGCCTCGGAAATTATCCGATCTTCCAGTGCTTAATTATCCTATCGCCTTGATGTCACATTAATTATCAATAATTAGATTTAAAAGATAAGAATCGAATAGACAATTTCAAAATTTATCATGGTGATAAAGGATCATTTATCATGGTGATAAAGGATCGATAAACCATAATGACTGAATATTATCCATTACTTATTTTGAAATATCGATGATTTTGCCCTGAATATAGGGGTGAGAGAGATTTTAAACGATCAGTTTTTCAAAAGAACGTTGTTTTGCTTGACCATCGGCTTACGATCTCAACTATTGTTTTATAATGGAATGATTTTGATGTTGTCCAACCTAATTACTATTAGAATATTCTTTTTCTTTAAAGAATTTGTCAGGTATGATTGGCACGTACTTGAGAACAAATTAAACATGCAGTCCACGGCCTTTTAGCGGCAACATCTGTGCGTGTTTCACGTAAACAACAACAACAAAAGTTAATTAGGAGTCTCTTTTTAATAAAAGTCGGTACAATTAATATAGTTTCCAAGAAAAACCCATCACGTCCTGATCACGAGCCTCTCTTAATTTCGCTTCATTATTGACCTCATGCATACAACTGCCTAATCTCTTTCTCGCTCTCTCTAATGACCTCTTCAACTCCTTCCTTTTCTTATGGATCTTCAACCCTCTCGGGAATTAACCATAGCACAAAGGCTCCAGCTTCTCCTCTTCCCCATCCTAACCAAAAGAGAACTTAAATGCGCACTTCCTTTTCTCTTTCTTCTAATCTCTTCCGTTGTTATTTTTAGTTTTGTAATCCCTCTTAATTCTCAGTCCATTCTTCGTATTGGTTTCTTATCGCAAATCCTACCAAACAAAAAGCCATCGCTAGAAGCTTGCGATTATTCTAATGGCAGATGGGTTCGGGATAAAAGCTACCGGCTTCGATCATACACTGAGAACTGCCCGTTTCTTGATCCCGGCTTCCGGTGCAGTCAAAATGGCCGGAAAGACGAAGATTACCGCAATTGGAGGTGGCAACCAGAGGGCTGTGATCTTCCAAGGTAATGGTTTGACAATGGAGTTTCTCTATGTCTGTTCATGCATGTCATGTGCATGGAATTGATGGATAATCCTTGATTTGATATTATCTCGGTCGGACCTCAATCTTTGTTAGCTGAATCCCTGAAAACGTGGGAACGATAACTTCTGAACCATATTAGTGGGGTTTTACCCTTCTCATTCAGAAAACAATTAAGATCATTTTGTTTTATGGATGGTGTCATGTTAACTGCTTTATACCCTCGTCACATCTTGTAGTTGATCTTTTTAAAACTAGGTATAACTGTAAATTGCTGGAAATAAAACAAAATCCATCTTTTATAGTTCCCCTTCAATTGCAAAAGGATGCACATGGATCCCATCTGCCTAATCACACATCCACTACTTGATAATACACCATCCACGAATCCACCTAAATTGGCAAGAAAATATCCTTCCTTCCTTATTCTCTGTAATTGCGAAAGACACGATATTATTGTTTGGTTGAGTTCTTTGAAAAATAGGTTTTTTTTTTCAGGTTGCTACTTATCATTTCACACCACACATCTTATATATATTTTTCTTAATTTTTTAATTTATTTTATTCTTATTAAACTAATTGAGTTGTTTTACTCATAAACTTCCATATACCACATATTTGTTATGAGAAAAATGAAAAAAATAAATTAAAAGATGTGATGTGTGGGATGCTAAGTAGAATAATTATTCTTGTTCTTTTAAGGATAAAAAACCAAAATTACAAAAAAAAAAAAAAAAAAAGGCTTGAAAAATAGGATGTTTTCATTAATTTTCAATTAGTTTTCTATTCCTTCTGAAAATTTAAGGAAATTTTCAATTAGTAATTTCTAAAACATAAAAGAACATTTTTTTTCCCCAAATCATAGATTTAATGCAAGCGAGCTCTTGGAACGAAGCAGAAATGGGCGTATAGTGTTTGCTGGAGATTCTATTGGAAGAAACCAGTGGGAGTCTTTGCTGTGCATGCTTGCAGAAGCAGTCTCCAACAAATCCAGAATATATGAAGTAAATGGAAACCCCGTAACAAAACACAAGGGCTTCCTCTCCATGCGGTTCCATGATTACAACCTCACAGTTGAATACTACAGGGCACCTTTTCTTGTTGTCATAGGCCGCCCACCTCGGAACTCATCGGACCAAGTCCGGACCACCGTCCGGGTTGACGAGTTGCACTGGTACTCCAAACAGTGGTCGGGAGCAGATGTTCTAGTTTTTAATGCTGGACATTGGTGGAACGAAGACAAAACTGTAAAGATGTACGTACGTAAGAACCTCCATATAATCTAATACATATATATATTGACATTCAAAACCTAATTTCTCTTCAGTTTTTGCCATCCTTTGTTATATGGTAACTAAATGCCGTACGTAGTAAATCAGAGACTAGTGATCATGAAGCTAATAAATGTTTCTGGCCTACACTTACTATTGTGTTTTCAGGGGCTGCTTTTTTCAGGAAGGAGGCAAAGTTAACATGACAATGGAGGTGATGGAAGCATTCTGGAGATCTCTACTAACATGGAAATCTTGGGCATTACAAAATTTAGATCCTGAAAGGAGTCATACATTCTTTCGTAGCTATTCCCCAGTGCATTTCAGGCAAGTCCCGTAAAAGTAACAAAGAATAATTTTATTTGTGTATGGTTTAAGCAACAATATTCACCAGTACTACTACTTTCACACAGCCCCAAGACTGCCCTTGATCAAGTACTTGATCACGAGCCTTGACTACTTGAACCTGTCTCGCGTGTATATATAATTTTTGCAGGAATGGCACATGGGATGGCGGGGGTTTATGCGATAACAATACAGAACCAGAAACAAACCGCACAATGCTGGAAGCTGAACCATTGAATAATGTATTTATTTCCAATGTAATCAAACAGATCATGAACAATGGAAAGAGCAAGATGATCCAGTACTTAAATATCACCTATCTAACAGAATTTAGGAAAGATGGTCACCCTTCAAAGAATCGTGAGCCAGGGACTCCAGCTCTAGCTCCACAAGACTGCAGCCATTGGTGCCTACCTGGAGTGCCAGACACATGGAATGAACTACTCTATGCTCATCTCTTGTCAAAAGGATTCAGAACCAACTGACCATCAGGTTAACCTTTCAAAGATATGAAAAATTCATGTGACCGCTCACAATTGATAACATCGGCTGGCTGTACCAAATTTGCATCAGCTTCTAGTCCGGCAAGTTCCTTTTGTGGATGATTTTTTCTGCCAAAACGCATATCAATGATATTCAATCGACTAGGAAAAATACGGGTTTTGGCATCTATAGAAGATTTTTCTTGATTTACGGAAGGTTGAGTACTAGTTGCTCCTATATCCCACTGAACGGTAGTTAAGACAATGGTTATTCTTCCTTTCCAAAACTATCGAAGTACATGAACTTTTATGCCCCGCTATGACAAATTACCCTTGGTGTGCTTCTTCAAAATTAGCCACAACAAAATTAAATCGAGAAATGCTTGGTGTCCCCACTTTGATTTTGGGTCCCGATCGATCATTTCTACCGATACTTTTTTTTTACTTCGTAATTAAGTAAGTTTTTTTAATGATATTGTGAATTTTAAAAAAAAAAAGTGTTTAAAGAGATTAAAAAAATACACAAAAATAAATAAATAAATAAAAGTAAAATAGCCTTCTCGGTGGGCAATGTCAAGAGCCACTCTCAGTGGCTCTAGTACTGCCCAATTAAATCGGACCCATTTCACAAAATTAATAGAAGAAAAATAATATTTACAGTCTTGAATGTGTAAGCCTAACATATTCTTTTGAAACAAGATAATAAATCTATGATTCACTTAAAAAAAATTATTTTTTAATAATAGATCTCATTTTTTTTTTAAAAAGAGTAAATGGATATAATGATTTGTACACTTTAAAGATACTGAATCTAGCATCACTCTGGATGAAAAAACTTGAACCGGCATTTGGTTAACAAAGGGCAACGAAGTAGCCTTTTGCTTTTTCAAAAGCTTAAGCACTCTCAAGAAGCTGCGGAAAGGCCCGTAAAACCGGGTTGATGCCAACATTTAAACAGTTCATAGCATTTCCTCGTACGTTTCATGTACAAGCCAGAAGGTGATTCATTCTTCTCAAATGTTAATTCTCGAGGTATATATCAAAGTTGCAAATTAATGGAATGTCCCTTGACACCATATATACTAAAATGTCAACGTGGGAGGGGAAGCATTACCTATAACGGCCATGAGTAATTAAATATCTTCTACTTCTTTTCCCCCTCAGTGGCATTAGGCCCATAGCTAGAATGGCCTCGTACATGTTATTGAATCTAAAAGCATACCGGAACCCATAGCACCCCCCAAAACCAAAGCCACTACTAATTGCTAGCTCTAATTAGATCGATCCGAACTCCTGCAATATGTATATTATACCATATATATACTGAATCAAAGTGGCGCTTAAAACAATTACATTCATGAGATGGTAATAGATCAATTACGAGAATCTGACCCCTCAAAAGGGAAGTAGATCAAAGAGGCCATTTGGTGATGATGTTAATTGCTCACAACGAAACTAATACTAATTCTGTGGGATTTATTATACCAGATCAAGAGATCAGTTGATCATCATATCTCTGCTAAAGCTACCAATGATCCAAAAAACAGTGCTTGTATAAGATCCCACAGATTACAGTACCAAGGGAGTCAATTGCATGCTTTCCAATCCAAGTTTGTATACCTTATTGACTCAACCCTATTTTTTTTTTTTTTAAGAAAAAAAATGAATTACCATCACACTTCATCCAAAATTTATTCGCCCAAGCCCAAATCAACCTCTCACTCAACTTATGGAATTAAGCCACCTAAATTCATAAATTAGACAGCACAGTTACTTATCGTCCCAGCAAAATGAGTAGTACTGTTAATGACTAATCACGCTTTGATCACGATGAGCCGGTACCGTGTCTAGACTTGCCAACGAAAGATTTGGAAAAGCTCGATCAAGCTGTCTATTTTGAAGGTCTCTGATGTTGATGGGGGGCAATTCATAATGAAATCATATAAAAAAAAAAAGTACAATATTTTCATAATATATCCAAGTTGCTTAATTTTAGAACTCAAAAGGGCTAAGACCAAGAGTACTACCTTGGCTGCGCTCATAATTGAAAGCAACAAGTTGTATGTTCTTTTTTCTTTCTTCCAAATTAATATTAATTGAAGTTAGTTGTAGTTCTGTAGAAGATTGACATCACATTTTAATATTTTTATCTGTAGGGCCGTAAGATTTTGCATTGTCTTCACATACAAACATCTATAGGGCCATACAATTTTCAATTTTGCATTGTACGTAATCACACACGAACCCACCTAACAGCCGACTCGCACTTTAGTCACAATATTTTTTTCCCAAAAAAACTAAATAGCGAGAAAGAAGTCAAAACAATAGCCCCTTTGTGATGATAATTCTACGCAAGAAAAATATCCCCTAGGTTGATTAATTTGATGAATAAGTGGTCATGAATTTGAAGGATACCTTATACGGATACATTTACAGTTTTATGGTCAGAGCCTCTTATCTTTCCCACCTTGTATATATTTTTATTTATTTGCAGAAATTAAAAAAAAAAAACCCAACAAATTGAACCGGCCGTCAATTAGAATGGTCCTTAATTAATTAATTGGCAAATTGATGGGTGGGTATATGGAGCTGCAAGAACTCGACGATGAACTGGAAAACAAGGAATGCTAGCGTACTCAGCGTCCACAGGACCACAGCCTTGTGAAAGCAACAAGAATCTAATTTCCACAAAAAAATATTTTTAAAAAAAAAAAATCAACAGCTTAGCGAAATTAGGTGAGAAAAAATTGACTTTGGGGCATATTAACGAAGAAATGAATATTCTTTTATTTTATTTTATCTTTGAATTTATAAATATATATATATATATATATATCTATATGCGCGAAGGCTTAAAACTTAGCATTAGTTTATGCAGTACTGATGAAGTACTACCATGCGCGCGCACCTAAGCAGGATCTGCAAGCTGCCATGGAACCGATGAAGATGATGTTTAATTATTGATTGAGAAACTTCTGATTAATTCTCAAATGGTTTAGTTGTCGAGATCGATCTTTGACTCGAAAAACAGATCTTTGCATGACGGCCTCTGGTGTGTATCGTCGGGCTAGTATCCAGCATTAATTTTATTTTTTTGTGAATATGTACGTACCTATATATGTAGAGTAAGCTTCCAGGCCCCATATATATGAACGGCGAAAAAAACAAGGAATCCGACTTCAATATATATGATCATTTCATTAATTGCACGTTTTTTCAACTTTAAATAAATATGTAAAATAAGAACTAATATATATTAATATATATAATAATAATAATAATAATAATAGTTTATAATGCATGCGTTATACATGATCGATGCTTTTATTTTTTTCGTGATAAAAGGTCCATGTATTATTAGGACTTCACGTTCTACGTACGATCTCGACATGGATCTAATACTCTGGCTATTGAAAGATACAGGCCAGGGATCTTGACCTTCCCATAATCACCGAGTGAGCAATATTATTATATATATTATGCAAATGACCGGGCTAAAACTACTAATATTCATTTGCCCATAATATATATGCACTCCGGCCACGATTCACTTTTTTTCGCATCAGCAATATTTTCTATTTTTAATTACCCCCATATACCATTCAATTTAATTAGTATTTATCAACCATTAAAAGAAATTATTAGGCAACTTATAAAAAATACTCTTTTAATTTGCAAATATATATGTGGAGCCTCATGATCAGTAGCCAATTATTAAACACATCATTTATGCAATACCCGAAATTTGGATCAGATCAATCTACTCTCCCTAGCTAGTGACTAAGCTACTTAATAAACTATTGCTCTCTAAACATTAAAATTATGAAATACCCTAGATTATTATTGTTCTCATCCAATGCAAGATTAATTTTGCATGTAGTCGTCGGCCTCCATCCTAATTAGCACTAAGCTACTAATTAATTGCAGCTGAGAAATACTGCATCCGTGCAACCAGATTCTGGCAAGCACCAGTACTGATCAGACTTTCCTTCAAGCAAAGATAATGGTTATCTCTTGCTTAGGTCAGTTCAACAGCTCATCCTAATCCTTTTCTTAATAAAGTGGAAATTAAAACACGTCTGCGTCACCGAACAATATTATATACATATATATATATATATCATCGTCGCTGTCCAATGTCGAATCCGCCACAATTATCTTAAAGTCCAGTACCACTCTCAAGTGGATCGATCATTCAGATATTTGAATAAATATATTAATTAAACTTTAGTAGTCTTAGCACGTATATATGTATATATTTATATATAGTTTTTAAATTAATCTACTTTTGCTATTTTCGATGCCCTTTTTTGGATGTGAATTCATCTGGTGATCAATTAGATTTCTCTTTCATTGTAGAAACTTGGAGGCTTCGATGAAAACGTACGTTACATGCAACCATGTTGACGCAGACTCTACTTTTTGAAGATTGGGGCATGCATGCAGCCTTATAATCTCGCTTCAACGCCCAAATTCATCTAGTACTTAGTATTATTTTATAACTTAGTTTATAAGAAATAATTTGCACTTTGACGACAAAAAAAATTAATATAATATATTATATAAAATCATATCAATTTCTAAATTTAATTTTATAGATGGTAGCAATTTTCTTATTTATAATATAAAATTACGATTTTTTATTGCAAACACATAATATGCACTCTATATATATGATATGTTGCTATATATATTTGTTATATAATATTTATCACCGCTAGTCTCTTTTTTGGAACTACTACTTCATGATAATTCGACTCTGACCGATCGATCGATTGTTTAATTGCTAAATAATTGTAATAGTCGACCCCTCATGTTATAGATCAAAGAAAATGACGGACTTAAATAAACAATATTAAAACAGCTAGAGAAAATAACACCCAGAAAAATACGTTTTAGAAGACAAACTGCCCCCTGAAATGAACTTGTGAAAATTGATCCATCGGGTACGTAGCTAGACTGACAATAACATCTGCCTTGCCTAGCTATATATATAAATATATATACACACACATACATGTCTTGATTTATCATGATCTTATATATGATGTAAATTAGCTTGAACCTAGAATTGGCTTTTTCTCCTAAATATATATATAAATATTATAAGCGCGTACTTATTTCATCAAAGATTATTTATTTATTACCCAATCCCAATCGGAAAGGAATATAATAGAAAAGTCTACACGATATTCCTATCATGAAGATATGGAATGATGCATATATAATATAACACATTAATATTATATTATAAGATTGTAGTATTTAACCAATCTTAATCTTCATGTTAAATAAATAGTATACATTATTGCAGACAATTATTAAATATATGGCCTTCCAAAAAAAAGTATTAAATATATGAAGTCTAAAACATTATAATTATATATATATCTTAACGAACTAGAAGGAAAGCCGGATACAATAAAACTGGATTTTTTTTAAATAAAAAAAAACAAACAAACAAATGACCTGCAGCTGCAGTCAACTTACTTAATTGGGACAAGTAGTGAATGGTAGCCACGTGATTATTGCAAAATTGGGGGGGCATTCACGTCTAAACAAAATAAACCAAACCAAACCGAACCAAAATAGCAGTACTCTCGCACCAACGTTCCTATATAAGCCTTGACGCATGAGAAACTTCTCCCTCACCAAACTGAGCAAAGCAAAGCTACGTGAATACATACAGTATGGCTCCCTCCTCCACTACTACTCTAACGCCACCCATCCTCTCCTCCACCACCGTCACCGTAGATGAAGGCGGCGCCACCACAATCTCCTCCATCCATCCTGATATTATTCAAACTCATCTATTGACCCGCCTGGACGGGCCCACCTTAGCCTCCGCCGCCTGTACATCCACCCAGCTCTACACCCTTTGCACTCAGGATTCACTCTGGACAAACATTTGCCACTCCACGTGGCCCTCAACCAACTCGCCACGTCTCCTCCACCTCATCTCCACGTTCCCCAACGGGTCCCGCTCCTTCTTCTCCGACTCCTTCCCGCTTCTCACCAATTCCGATCCCACCCCCACAGCCGACTCCCCGCTTAACCCCGGCACTAGTCCGCCCGAGCTGATCTCTGCCGTCGATCTTTACTACAAAGGAAAGCTCGTTTTCTGCAAGGTCATCGAGACCGAGACTGTGTCCGGCTGGTTCCGGTGCTCGCCGTTTCGGCTCGACCTTCTGGACCCAAAAGACGTGGTCTCAACGCCAATACGGTTCCCGGACTGCGAGGAAGCCTGCCTAGAGCTCGAGAAGGACCTTGCGCTGAGCTGGATTATGATTGAACCGATTGGACAGCGGGCGGTTAACCTCTCGAGCCACAAGGCAGTGTCGGTTCAGCGGCACTGGCTGAGCGGAGAGATACAAGTACGTTTCGCGACAATCATGACTGGTGAAAGAGGATCCTCGTCGGAGTTCGTACAGTGCGGGATTGTGATAACGTCCGGCGGGTCGGAGGGAGGAGAGCTGCAGTTGAGGGAGGTAAGCTTGCAGCTGGAAAACATGGATGGGAAGCATTTGAACGGGAAGGACAGTTTGGCCATACTTGGGAGGGTGTTGGGGGGCAAAATGAGAGGGAAAAGAAGGAGAGAAGAGGAGGAGGGAAGGAAAAGGTACCAAGATTATTTGGAGAGAAAGAGGGAGAGAAAAGCGAGAAAGTTGAGAACGGAAGGGACATTAGACACGTTGTGTATGGCGGCATTAGGGGTCTTGGTATTTTCCAGTTTTTGGATGTTCGTCTTGTCCAGATAAAAATCATGTCTTTATTTTTATTTTTTTTTCTAATTTCTTTTACTCTGATTTCATTTCTTTGTGCAATTACATGAATTATACAAGCAAGGAATTATTGTAAACATGATACTCTACCAGCTAGCTATATAAGGTCTATATTTTTCTCAACTAATAATCGTCTTAATTATCTAATAAGTCTGTGAATTAGATCAAAATAGCATACTTCGGCAAAAGAGTTTAAATCGGTAACGGTTTTAATTGGGCTCAAGTCAAGCGAACAAACAAAAAATCAAATTACTTTCTTCATACGTATCTATGCAGGAATTTGGGAACGAACCATGTAGTTTAAAAGACAAATTAGAGATAAAATAAGGATGCGGTGCCAAACAAAGAGTAAATATGCTATTTTGTCAACAACCATTAGGTGTTTGGGTTCTTTCGACCTATAAAAATAAGATTCTAATATAGTTTAGGAGGTTTTAGAGTTGTAGGGTGGTTGTCGTAAAAGCGAGGCAAGGTGTGAGGTCACTAATTTTTCTCCCTCCAGGGAATTTAAATTCCCAAAAACAGTTTACGACTCTTGAAAGAAAATTGGTAGGCGATGATTTTAATAAGCATGGGTTACAGACAGAATGATCTTTTAAGTGAATATTCAGGCTAGACATGATATGTTGGAAACAGAAAATCATGTGACATGCTGCACTAGTCTTATATCGTTCCTATCCGATGATATGATATTATCAGTTCTCCATTGAATTTCTTCGTTTTAAAAAATAAAAATTGATCTAATATATAATTGCCATATCAGGAATAAAAGCGCAATTAGAATATTCTATACAGCACAACTTGGAAAAATTATATATCAAGAATGATGAATGAAAGAAGACCATCCAATGTCATTTCTTCGTTAACAGGCTAACCATTGAAAGTAACAGCAGTTGAGCATCACTCTAAATTATCTTGTGTTCCCAACACTAACACACATTTCTATAAAACGTAAGGAGAAAAAAACTGTATTCAAAGATTGTTTGGAGATGCGTATGATTTATAGGTATGAGGTAACCAATGTTTCCTGATAGTGGTCCTTGCACAAATAACATCTTCATGTAAAGTAATCAATCATCAGCCACAATCGGTTCTGGAGGCCCTCTGGCTATTGGCATTCCACCCCCAAAATTGGATTTGGGCTTTGCATAGTCCACAAAGACGACACGTCCATTCAATGTCTGCCACCAATCATCTGTTACTGTTAGTTTGGAATTTATAAGCTTAAAAGAGTCGTATGGGTAAATCAAAACAGAGGCTGACCTTTCCATTCATCTCTGTAATGGCTTTATCGGCTTCGTCTTCTGATGCAAAGGTCACAAATCCAAATCCTTTTGATCTGTCTGATACTCTGTCCATCACAATACTAGCTGGCCGAAAAAGAAAAAGAAAGTGTTAAGCTCTAATCAACTGAATATTGCCACTTGCTTGACGAGAGTACTCAATGAGTAAATGCCATAGCATATAAAAAAAGCCCACGGTCACCTTCAATAACTTGACCATGTTGAGAAAATGCTTCCGATAATCCCTTCTCTGTTGTGTAGAACGACAATCCTGCACCATTAAAAGTTGAAGTTTTAGAGATTCTAAGCAAAATAAGAGCTCTCTCTCTCCCCCTCTCTGGTTTCCGAGCTTCCGGACTAAGATAAGACTCAAATGGTTCATTTGTTGAAACCATTCATTGGTCTAAACTAGTATCCCCAATTCCGAATGTAATACCAGCAGTATGCTACATGTACGACACGTTAAACTCTGGCCAGGAAAAAAAATAAAAGGCTGTTTAGTTAAATGACGTGAACAAATTATAAAAACATATACCACTCATCAGAGTAGAAGGAAGTTGGAAAACTGGTATAGAATCTGAGTGTACTCTAGTCTGCCAGGGCCCCAATAGCGCAGTCAATTCATATCTGTTATGGAAGGATTAAATGATCGTTTCTAGAAAAATGTCAGAAATTTATGCATTATCTGACTAAAATGAAACAATAGTCAAGAAAGAACGAAAGGCCCAAGAAGACTCGCAGAAACATTACGTCGAACAGGTTATGGTTTTATTTCAAATAACCAAACCGGACGGAATAGTAAGTAGACAGTGAAACCCATCGCTGTCCTTCTTGTTTTGAGTCAGACAAGTAGTGAATCAAATATCAACGAAAGGGAAAGAAAAAAAACTATATCAACGAAAGAAATAATGACATAGACGAGTAAGTACCTCCGACGAAAAGCTTGGAAGCTATTCCTCTGCAACAAATTAGAAGAGCTGGAGGAAGAAGGGAAGCGTGTGATAAATTAGGATTATGTGCAACGAGTCTTCTCAGCCCAGCCATTAATGTTGAGAGGGAAGAGGGGAAAGGGTATGTTCTGCAGCGAGGTATATGGTCCGTACGTATGAAATATGGGGTATTATATATATATTGAGAAGAAGGAATAAAGCGAAGATAGAGAGAGTGAGTAATTATAAAGCGAAGTATATTTTTTCGTACTTATTTTTTTGATCAAGTAATTATATTTTACTTGATCAAAAAAAGTAGTAAGAAAAAAGTTTTTTCTCTCTCTGCAAATTGAGACCCTCTCTCTCTAGAAAATACCTGTTTCTGAAGCCGAACCGGGGGGAGTTTCGGCTCCTCTCCCCCTCCCTCCTCCCTCGCCCCTCCTCCTCGTTTGCAACTGTCTTTATATTTTTTTGTGTGTTTTCTTTATTTTTTTCAAGTCTCTTACGGTGAACCTCCGATCTAGGACTTTCCGACGAGCTCAGGCCAGAACGCGCCACGCCATGGTGTCCCCCAGCTGCCGATCTTCTAAACCACCGATCGCGGCGTCAAACGGAGCGGCGAGTAGCCCGCACGCGCGAGTCGAAGCTTCCGGAGCTCTCGGGCGCGTGGCCTGCACGCGCCACCGAAGACCCCTCTGACGCCGTCACGCGCGGCTTTTCTGGAATCAGCGAGTCCAGTACTTCCAAGATCGGGCCCCGGTTCCCGCCCAGTTTGGCGCGTGGGCTACACGCGCTACAGCAGCCTCTTTTTGTGTACTGTTTTTGCAGTGGTTGTTTATGTAGTACTCGTGTCATTGTAGTGTTTTGTAACCCTGTTTGTTTGTAATTTCCTTTATGTAATGTTGTTTTTATATTAATAAAAATCCAAAAAGAAGTCCCCCCTCCGCGCTGTCGGATGGTGGGGTTTGGAGAACCCTACCCTGCTTTGTCGGGGTATGGGGACTTTTTAACCTCTGTCGTGTACAGAGGTGGTATCTTTCTAAGACTTAGGTCTTTAGAGATGTGCCGTCTGGACTAGACCCTGTCAGACACGTATGTGTTCTAGGGAGCTATTAAATGTTTGTAATTGACTTGTTTTCAAGTCAGAGTTGTATGTCCTTTTTAATAAAGGATGATCCGCTTCTTTAAAAAAAAGAAAAAGGAAAAAAAGAGTAATTATATTTTACTTCGATTTTTTTTTCAATAACTAAGAGGAAATAAAACGGTAGAGGCGAGTCGCGACTACAGTGACAATAGCACAGACCTCCACGTCCTTTGTTTTTTTTTTTTTTATATAAATTTGTTTATTTAAGAAATAATTGACATTCCATAATCGGGAAATACTAAACCCACGTATGGTGTCCACCGATTTTTTTTTTTTTTGTTAAGTAAATATTTTTTAATGAATTTATATTTTTTTATTTTTAAAAAATTTTTAATAGATTTAAAAAATATTTGAAAAAAAAGCAAGAAAAAAAGAAAGATAAAACACAATGGCCTATTCGGTAATTGTTTCGGTGGCCTCCTGGAGTAGCACCACACTTCCATAATCATTCTGCTATAAAAGGAATTTCACAAAATATATATATTTTTTATAAATTTTGAGAGTGGGGTTTCAAACCCAAGACCTCTATTTGAGTTATGTCAATCTGGTCACACACCTTCACACACCTTTGACAATTTTACAAAATAAGAGAACTCCAGACATTAAAAAAAAGAAAAGTTTTTTGTGCATGGTAATGGCTAAGCTTCCAATAAACTTCTTTTTAACAGAGTAATAGAAATCAGTACAACCCAGTGCAATCTAAAGAAATGACATCAAACAAATAAAGCTTTACAACAACCCCAAAATGGAAAGAAGAAGAAGAAAGAAAGAAACGAAATTTTGAAATGAAAATAAATCTCTATTTCAAACTGTTACAAAGCATTCTATTTAAGGAAAGATAATAACATAACGGAACCAACCAAGCGAGCTCCACCCTTCCAATCTCCAAGGAAACAACTTCTCAAAGTGGACAAGCTTCCAAGGACCAAGAGGTTGAAGTTCTAGTGTCATGTTCGACCAGAAAGATATTTAACTGCCTTTGTTTCTGAAACCCGAGTGAACAAGCTATATACAGAACTGATCCTACAATAGATTTGTCTCAGCAACATCCAGAAGGAGCTCACTACTTCTCTACGGGTACTCTACAGATGTACATCTTAAAAATCTTCAGAAGGAAAGCACACTGGTTCCCGAAGGTACTCATGGATGGTGCACCTTCAACAATGCCTTGTAAAACATGTCAATAAATTGATCGTCCTGTTAAAAGAACAGTTCCATGAGTCAACCAGAAATTTATAAATTTTAGTCTAAAAGGCTGGGCATGCTGCTAACTGCCAGATAAGTTGCAGTTGCAGTTAATACACTAGACAATGCAGCAGAAATCAATAAGCCTAACAATATGAGCACATTAATGCCTTACCAAAAACCTCTATACCGTGGCTCATTTTAATTCTGGTATACTCAGTGGATATGAGCAAAATTATTCAGTAAACATCCAGAACAGATTAGATAATCTGGGGAAAAAGTAAGAAAAAAGAAAAATGGAAATACCTGAACAAGCATAATAAGTGCATCACGAACTCTGTCTCTGCTAATAAATGGTGCATCATTTTGAGGTGCAGAGCTAGGAGTAAGAGATGGTGGTGGAGTCGGCGGTGGAAATGGTTGAAGCATTGGAGTGCCATATGGGCGTTGCAAATTCAGGGGAGGATGAAGAGCAGGAGCAGTTGGCACAGATGAAGAGATAGGCAGCATCATCAATGCAGACGAGGAAGATGGGGGTGAAAAAAATAAAGAGGGCTTTAGAAGATTAGCTACCTGATTGCTGTTGCTGATTGGATCAAAAGTCTCATGGAGGGGTGTCGGATTAGAGGAAGCCAAAAGAGAGAGTGATGAAACTTGTGGAGTTGGTGCAGGAGAGGAAACAACACTGGGTGAATGAGAAGATAGAGGGAGAGCTGCAGAAGAATGATAGGAGGGCTGTGATGACTGTCTTGAGTTTCCTAGGTTTAAACCACTGCTTCCAATATTTGTAGCTGCCTGGAATCGTGAAAATAACTTGTCAAGAAAGAGATAGAAGTATTCATCCAAGGGCCAAAAGGCAAGGATGGTAAACTTAAGAGTATCACATGTTAGCAAGCAAGCATACACTATCATATAAATCACTTTCAGATTATAGAGGGCCAGGGGAACATCCAAGCCAAGCCTATTATTTTTATGTAAAACAAGGACGATGGTGAAGAAACCTCACATCTTTTTTCTTTTCTTTTTTTTGATGTCAAGGAACCTTCCCAAGGCAGGGCCCTTTGGACCCACCCCTGTAGAATAAACCCCGAAACCTCACATCTTTAGATCAATAAACAGTAAACTTCTCAACACTGCACCTGTGCATTCACTATGTAGCATTTTGTATATGCTAAGGTACTCAAATAATGAAGAACAGTAATACCTATGCTGAATACATAAGGGGTTGTTTGGAAGAGGTTTCATCTCATCCCATCTCATCTCATTCCCAAACATCACTCAAACACAAACACTTTTCAATTTCAAATATTCGACTTTTTCATCTAATCATTACAACTTTTCGAAACTTTTAAACAAAATACAAAAAACAATTCAACTTTTTCAGATCTCAAAACAAATATAATATTAAAAATTATATTCTAACAATATTTTAACTTTATAATATTTTTATTCAACTTTTTCTCTCTTCTTTCCCAAAACCTAATAAAACATCATAACTCAAACCATTTCACTACTATTCATAGATTTCTAATCTCATCTCATTCACAAACTCTAGTCGTTATTCGTAATTGCTTCTAAACTTATTCGTATCTAAATACATTGGCTGGATAGTGGAAATGTATAAATTGGCTGGATAGTGGAAATGTATACATTGGCTCTATACTTAACTCATTCGAAATTTATGTGTTACCTTCACCACTATCATTCCAACCCCAATCATTCGCACACTGGTTTCTTCTTGGGATCCAATCACTGAGTTTTGCAGCTTAAGTAAAATCAGTTATTTAAGATCTTCGTAACCTCACCTCCCCCCCCCCCACCCCCAAAAAATGAACTAACGATAATCCAGAGAAACTAATCCTTGACAATAATTATGTCTTAACAGAAAAAACAGTGATTATAGATCATTAAACATTTTTTAGAACAAGCTTAACATTAAGACATGGAATTAAGATCCTAAAGATAATAATATCAGTGCTCCGCTAAATGTTAAAATCAATGCTAAACTAGACTACGTACACTAAAAATACTTCGGAAAGAAGAATCTTCAGGGGCATCAGTGGCAGATGATGATGGCTCGAGAGGACCTTCCATCACCGACATGGTTGGGACTGCTTCAAGTTCCTCAAACTCGCTGAATGCAGGAAAAGATTGATTTTTTTTTGGGGGGGAGGGGGGGGGGGGGGATAAGAAAGAAAGTTAGTCACAATATTATGGCTTGTTTGCAATCAACATGATCAAATTATGGATGCAGCTACCAGCAAATGTTACTAAAATATTTTTGCAAAAACACATTGTAAATAACCAGGAACCAACATGGAAATCAGAAACATTTTAGAAGTTGCATAATTTTGAAAAGAAATAACTATAATACTATTCTTATTCTTTTATATGGTTACCTTTTGCTTGAAGGTACTTTTGACTTTGAAGGAACTTTTGAAAATGCATTGAGTATCCTGCAGGAAGAAAACATAACAACGAGACATATAAGGCATTTACTAATTATACATCTTGATCGCATTGGCAGAATTACAATGTACTTCCTTTATTCAACATAAGTAAGTATAGCATCCAAGATTGGTTTGATAAATACAAACACACATTAACATATATGAGAATCTGTATAGGGAGTATGAACAACCCAACTCCACACATATAAGCTTCCTTAGGCACTCTAGTATTTCTCAAAACCACCCTCTACCCCTCTATGCAAGTTATCTACATAGTTCCTTCCACAATATGCAATACCCACTGGGATGTTTAAACAAGAAGTTAAAAACCGAAAGCTAAAGTAGTGACTGGGCTAGGCAAAGAAAATACTGTACCTACTAAATAGATTTGCAACATCCTCACACTCCCGTGAATTGTAAAACCAAATACCATTAACCTCTTGGGATGCATTCCGGTACAACAGATATGGAACTTGAACTTCATACTCAAAATCTCCCAATAGATTCTCCACCAGGTTATCTGTTAACAAAAAAGGTTAAAGTGAAATAGGGATAAGAGAAATAACATGTCGAGGCTCATGTGACATCTTTGTTGGCAGTCCCAAGAAGTAAAAGTAGGAAAATGAAACAAATGTAGCTTTATTTCAAGCAGGCAACCAACCACTGGTGGATTTGAAATCCTTTTTTGGAGGATAAAACACTGGATTATCATGTGATTACATACTTTTCCCCAGCAAATTTCTTGTTCATTCAACACGATATGACCCTAAGGGCCTAAGTGAGGTAGTGAAGGTAAGGGAGGAAAGAGTCTTCTTCTACATATGGAAATACGCAGGTTGCCCTAATCAGCATATAGGAGAGAATCAAATAATCCACCACTCTCACCTTCATATCAAATGGGCCCTGATTTTTCTATTATATACAAAAAACTACCAAGATTCACCACAAAGTTTAAAACAGCACAAACACTATCATATTCAACCTGATAAGACAGTAAAATTCGAACCTGTGTTACGCCGATTCATTACAATGAACTGGAACCGTGGTTGAGTATTCCTAACAACAGCATTAGCAAGACAACCAAAATCATTTATATGACCACAGAACTCTTAACACAACAAACTTAACTACGAAGTTTTAAGGACAGAAAAAAAAGACGAAACTATATAAACAGCATAAGTCATCACAAACCATAAATAAAAGAAGAACAATTGTTACCTCTTAACGACAAAAAGAGATCCTTCAACGTCTTTGCGACTCTGCAAAATAGTACTTTGCATTCAATTGTTTTACTAAAAGTTAAGAAGTGGAATTGAGTAGGCAATATAATGGTATTAGGCACAGCTGAATCAAGGTTTCTTGGATTACCAAATAGGAAAAATCTAAGATTCCAAACTTGTAATTTTCGTTTACTTTCAATCATTTTCTCAGCATCTAAACAGAGGGCGAAAAATAAAATTGAGAAACGAACCCATTGGTTGCTCTCAATATTGAACGCGTAGAACGTAACATGCGCCGCAGTGATCAGAATCTCTTCGATGAAGGGATCCATTCTCTGGAGCACGGTGAGGTTGAGCATTTTGGTGGTCTGCTGATCGAGATTTGGCATCAACTTTCCGGTCTGAGACATGTTCTTGCTGGACGGAGAAAAAAAACCCTAAATTAATATTTTCCTTCTGGATTTTCTTTCCTATTTACTTTCCCGGGAAAGTCATTGAGAGAGAAACAGAGAGAGGGGGAGAAAGGGGGGATGAGTGCCACTTTGTAGTTCCACTAAAATTACCAAAATAGCCTTTCTCTGCTTATTGTTTTAATTAAATTTTTACAAAAATTCTTAGGCATCAATAACTATTTTAATTTTTTTTTTAATTTAAAATACAGATTATCAATGTGTTCTAATAAGCAACATATAAAGCATGATGTGATTACATTAAGATCGCCATGGATCGAATGCATGATAATAATCATGCAAACAAAGTTATAGATCAAATGCTTAAAATAATAATTGTCAAGAATGTTTAAGACAATAATTATTTTTGGAATTTATATTATGTAATTAGGAATTTTTAAGGCTTGATTAATTTTTATTGGTTAATAATGATAATGATTACGATGATGATAATAACAATCATAATAATAATAATAATAATAATTGTTTAGTTCGAAACAATGAGGACTGAATTTATGATATTAAATATTAAATAAATTGTTATGACACATGATATTAGAATTATGCATTATAAGACTAAAGAAATATATAATATCATCATTTATAATTTGGTGAAAATCTGTTACTATATGAGTAATAAAACAAATATAAATTTGATAGAAACTATTGTTCTCTATATATTTTTTTATTACAAAAAATAGAATGCATTCATTTATAAAAGCGATGTTACAGCTGTAATTAATACATATAGGAAAAAATTCAGATTATAAGCTAACTATTCACGATTGGAGCTCTACCAGTACATAAATTCCTTTGTAATTAATATCATCTTAATTTTTAAAACTTTATACAGACAAACCTTTTAAAAGATCACACTCCCTCTAAAATAGAGATTTGAAACTCCATCATATGTTCTATATTAGTTGTTTGTTTGTTAGTAAAATATGCATGCAACAACGTCTTGGATTTATCTAATAATAATAAGTTAGTTTTGGTTTATGGGTCTTGTGGCCCATAGTTTCAGAGGGCCTGTCAGGCTTAGGGCTCATGCATATATTTCCAACAGAAGGTCCAAACCACTAGTGAAAAGACAGCTTTGGATAAAAACAGCATGCCGTTTGAGACATGTCATCCGTGGCCCGGCCCATAACGCAGTAGGAATAAAACGTAAGATCAGACAAAACAAAGCACGCTTGAAAGCGAATTGAACTCAAAATTTTCAATAATTTTTTCATTACAGCAACTGCCATGCGTACAATGAAACAAATTACATTTGCCAAATTTCACACGACACGACAAAGAGTTGAAAGAAACACCGAATTAAACACCATATATAATTCATATATAAAACAACAATACAAAGACTTAGAAAAAGTTTATTAAAGCATGAGTAGCTAGCTGGTCCATCTTTGATCTCAAAGCTTTCGGATGGCCAAAGCAGATAACAAAATAAGGAACATGAACACAACCACTGAAACGAACGACGCTACCACGGCCCCACTCACTTCCTGACAGAAATCACCAAATTGTTGACATATAGCCAACCAATTCGTGTTGCTATTGCCGTTGTGAGCCAAGTAAACTATGGCAGCAGCTGCAGCGGCAGCAGAAGTATTTAGAGTAAGCGCCACCTGAAATTGATCAAGAAAATCGATATTCACATGCAAGCTGCAATAAAACGAAAAGAATAAATTGATGGGAAATGAATATTAGTTGCGATCGAGGAAGATGCATGCATGCATGCTGAGTCAAAAGGGTTAGCTAGAGAGAATATAATAATTACTGTGTCTAAGATGAGGAGTAGTAGTCTTGGTCCGATTGCATGGGGCCGAACGATGGATACAATGGAAAAGGGGAGCGACAGGACTAGGTACCCACCAACTATCCCCATTGCAATGACGAAAAACCTGCATGTTTAAAATATCTTAGAAAATTTGACAATTTTCATACATTCGATCTACAGCTAGCTAGGCTTTGTGGTCAGAAAATTAAGTTCATTCATATTTAGTACTAGCTAGTATACATAGATCATCAAGGTCAACAACAGCAGCATAGAGATAGAGAGAGGCCAGGGAAGAGATGAAAAATCACATACTGAAAAGTGGGCAAATCATCGTAGCTAGCTTGGAACTGGAAGAACTGGGTGAAGAATGGGAGAGTCTCGTCACTGGTACCCATGATGGATGCGGCGGCTAAGGCAGCCACGATAGCTCCTAGTCTGAGAATGAAGTCGAATATGGCAACTCCTCTTTTCCATCCACCCTTCTGCTTTGCGACTGTCACCAGAGTTGCTTTCCCTTTAGGGACAGCGCTCGATTCTGGAACATCAACTGTGGTTGAATCACCAGTCCTCATTTTTTTTTTCTTTTTTTGCCAAAAAAGAGACTAGAGATTGAGACCTAGAAAATCAAAATGAGAATGGTTGATGAGAAAAGAATGTGCTTAAAAGCTGGGAATGATGGGAAGGAATGAATGAACGAACATTAAATAGAGAAGCATGAATGAATTGGTTGAAAAAGTATGCATTTAAAAAATGAAAGTCATGACTTGGCAGATGATGATCATGGACATAAAATTCGTTGCTCCAACTTCAATAATCAACCCCAACCGTTCCCGACCTCGTAGAAATAATATTAGGTTAATATTTTTTACAGGTTGGAGGTCAGCATGCAGTACTAGTGAGTGGGGAGTCCATAGGTGGCTGATCTCATGCATATAATAATTTAAATTAAAATGCCTACCTGATATAACTAACAAAGTTTCTTATTCTCCTAATCCATCAACTAAACCATGTAGCTAGCCTTGCTAATCCAACAAAGGAGTGTACAAATCTTTCCCACCCTACGTACTTCAAAGTCTTTATCCTTCACCCTTATTATTTTTATTTCAAAAGCTGAACCCACATTCTAATTAAAAAAGGAAAACAAAATGCATCCTTTTATGGGCATGACTCAAAGCCATTAATCGATCATTTATTATTTTAATTAAACTTTTAGTTCGAAGAGAGAGCTCAATAGAGAGATATATATATATATATATATATATAAATATATATATATGACAATTAACAATGCCTATTTTGTTTTCGCAGATGAGATGAGATGAGTTGAAATTGAAGTCAAAAGTTGAATAAAATATTATTAAAAAATATATTTTTTAATATTATTTTTATTTTGAGATTTAAAAAAATTGAATTGTTTATTTAAAAAAATGATTAGATGAGAGGAGTTGTAAAAACAAACGAAGTTTTAATCTCTCCGGAAATTGCTTCCAAAATGCACTACTCCTAAATGGAGGGGATGGTTGACAGAAGAGCCGCCCTAAAATCATTCTCAAGCGATAGAAAATGAAATGGAGATCAAAATGGTTATCAGGTTTAAAATACTGCGCACGAAGAATGCATCAACCCTCATTTTAACATATATACCGGACGCCTTGGAATCGAACCCCTATGTGCATAAATAAGCAGAGTGCGGAAAAATTCTCAACTAAACCAAACTAGTTGAATCACGTATATATCGGAAATTTAAATGAGAGACTGCTTTCCATGGTAATTGTCAAACATTGCAAAATCCTTGTGGTATGGAACAAAATCGATAGCAAGAACCAAAACAGGGTATAAGCCAAATTGGCCAATCTGATCAGAGTGAAGTACTGTTACAAAATTGGCACATCTTCACCCTCTGGAATTTCCAGGTAAAAGAATGCTCCTGATTGAAGGCAAATATCCAACTGCTGGTAGACTACTGGGCTAGGTAATGATGCAATATAAGGAAAACTAATTAAGTGTGTATACTCCATCCACGCTCGGCAAGAGACGCATTCACACAACTAGCAGCCTCTATGTTGTCATTAAGTGGAGGATAGCTCCAATTATCTGATATCTACAAATCAAACCACACAGAGTGAATGAATATGTTTATTATGTTTAACGTGACCAGTTTGGACATATATAGTCCAAGGCACATATACATTTACTTCTGCAGCAGAAAATTGTTCTATCACATAAGAACTGATCACATTGATATTTGTAACTAGTGCACTTGAAGATGCTAGTTGCATTTACCAACTTATTTTTAAGGAATCTTATAAATTAAGTTCACAGTTGTGTAAAATTAACTAGTTTAGAGCGATATTGAATCATTAAGAGGAATCAATAAGCTAAAATTAGGTTCTCCTCACACGGACCAACTTTTAGAAGAAATAATACTAAGATAAAGCACAATATTTCAGCAGAAGAGAACAAAAGAAGACAACTGGCAACTTACATCCTCTTTACCAGTGAATGGTCGAACAGCCCCTCGATCTTGAAGAGACTTCTGAAAGTCAGAAAACTTCCATGTACAACACTCAGCTCCAACTACATAAACAGGCTTCCTATAGCCGGAAGAAAGTCTTATTAAAGCATATATATATATATATATATATATATATATATATATATATATATATATTATCAAAACATATGAACTTCAGTTCAAAAGAATGACTCAACCCAAAATTCTCAGAGGTTAATCCTCAGCATCATACTTTAAACATACCCAGTACTGCAAGCCTCACTCAACATGCTTACTGAATCAGCTGTGATGACAAAAGCATCAGCCCAAGCTAGATGTCCCATATGTGGATTTGAACCTAAGCAGTATTACATACATGCATGTTAATTAATCTTCTTCTTATCAAATATTCTTCGTAATATAATTAAATATTCTATCTACAATTGTAGCAGCTTAGTACCTTTACCATCCCAAATGAAAACCTTAGGATTGCTTGTAAATTCTCTAACTAGAATGTTGGATACCTGTTGATAACAGCATCATGAATGACTGTGTACCCATCAATAATACCTTCAAAAGAAATTGTGAAAAACAAGTGTACCTTCTCAGGAGTTCTTCTAGAGAAAGATATCCTGACAGTGCCACAGCTCCAAAGAACATTCCGCAGCCTGGCAGCTAAATGATTGGCAAGATCCGCACCATATGGACATTTTTCTAGGAAAACATTATGAATATACAATATGACAACCTTTCACACGGGAACGTCAGGAAAAGGGGAAAAAGAAGAGGGGTTCAGGATGAAATTTTATTCAAACAAGTATTATTTCACAGTATAGACATAACCACAGTTGCTGATCTAGAAAACCAGACTAAACCATGAAACATCACAGTTCTCCATGCATGGAAATCAGATTGCTCTGACTTCAATTGAATTGGTGTTTGAAATGAGCAAAAGTTTGAAAGATCATGGGTGCAAAGGAAATTACTTGTAGGCCCTCCAACATTGACCACAAGCAAGGGCTTTGGAACCAGTGCCAACTCATCATGCCAGGCAGAAGCGGCACTCCGAAGTGCAGCAGAATCAGCCTGGTGAAGAGCTCCCACTGTGAGAACCTGAAATTCAAATTCCAACGTGTGAATGTGAGCTTCATAAGTCACTGGCAACTAAGATCATATTCTACAGCCAAGTACCTACCACATTTTTGCCAGGAGGTTCACATGGAGTTATCCACCGGCAGAGAAACCAAGGAATTTGCTCCTGTGCATGAGGAGTCAATGGGTAATAATCATGGCGCGGAGTAATTACCATGTCAAACCTATTCAAACGTGACCTTGGATGTTGTATCTGAAATATATTGTCAAAGAAAAAACTATCTAGAATCAGACATTGTAGTGTTTGCATCCATGAATTCATCAAGACTGCATAGTAACTACTGGGAAGGAGGTGGAACAAAGAAAAACTGAATGAGAAGAATTACTACCGCCAAAATGAATAAAAAATATTAAATGAGTGGTTCAACAACACCCTCACTTTATCACTCAATTAAAAGGAAAACTACCCAACAATTAAATTACTGTTTTCCCAAAAGCACCTGTGCTGCCAGCATTATGGAAAGTTAAATCATCGCAAAATGGAAGTTTAAACAAATTTGTAAGGTATAACTCAAGTACACTGGAAGTATAAAAGATAGACACCAATTCAGGAGGAGAAAAAGATTACAAAAAAACAAAATCACATTTTCATATCATATCATTTAAAGATACTAAACTGTTTTATAATAATGTTTGACCTGAACAACAAAGACATTTTCTGGGGCTAAACGTTTTATGGAGCTCGCAACAGAAATAGTATCTCGGCCAGATGCAACCACCAACAATGGGCCCTCTCTGGATAAAAAACAAAACAAAACTATATTAAATAAAAAAAAATAACAAAAAAGGGGCACCAAAATGAGCAACTAACAGTCTGTTTTGCAAATATTTGTCTTTCTAATTATTAGTCAAATTATCATGTAAACTAGAGCATGAAAAAGCGGACAAATTAATGAATCAACGATGAACTATATTCCATTAAGTAAGGTTCCATGGAATATGGATGATGAATCACAATCGTTAATATGACTCCATTTAACCTAAAGTAATCCAGATATACTCCAGAAAATGAAAGAAAGGTTTGGGGGGTGGGGGGGGGAGATAGATGCATACTTCTCAAACGTTTCACGAGCCATTTTTGAAATGTGCTTTGCATCAGCTTCTAGAATATTAGATAAGCCTGTGAAACCACCATTTTCAGCAGAAATGACTAATCAGTTTTGTCTTCCAGAATGCTATCTGAATTTCAATTCTAATCAATTTAAGAACAAATTCACCCTGTCCATCATAAGCAACCGCTATCTTTACTATACACCCATCTCATACATATTTTAAGGGTGAACTGTGCTGTGTACGCTACCGCTAGTTTCAGAAGAGAGAGCCATCACTTTTTGCTTTTTAAATGTTGCTTGAAGCCCCAACTCGCCTCGGATTCGCTGCATGAAAAAGTATAATTTTTTGTGTAGAGAAACTGGAAGCCAGTGAAGCCACTCATTGATTCCTCCTCTTGGCCGTGTAACACGCTGCAATATATATCATTACCAAGAACGATACATGAAATGCTCAAACACAATTAGAGCATTAGTAGTGAACTAGGCATAGTCAAAATTTAGCCAAGATTTAGTTAGGTTGTTTAAAATACATCCACATCAAACTCATCATATCTACAGTAAATTTAACTATCTAATTTTTGACTGGCCAAATGTAGCCAGCCAAAATTGCTGGCCAAATCATATTTTCACAATATTATATTCTTCCCATTTGAGACTAATGCTCGAATTCACGTGCTCCTCAGTTTCTCTCCACTAAACAGCTCCTCTCAACACAGAGAACACCGTCGCCACCGTGGGTCCGTGAACTCTTCACCTGCCACCGTCGACCTTCACGAACACCGTCGTCGCCTTCCAATAAGCCCACGCCATTGCCGAAATCTCCTCTCTCTTTTTCTGTTGTGGTCCTGTTTTTCCTTCGATTTTGGTTGTTGATTTGGGTTGGAGGATTTGGGTTGTTGATCTGGAACCTCACAAAGTTTGATGCAAATATATTTTCATTTGTTGATCTGGAACCTCACAAAGTTTGATTTTGGTTCTATTTTTCCCTCTTCCTTCTTGTACGATATTTTCACATTTGCAGGTATACGAGTGTATTTTCATTTGAATGTTACTTTCCTTATTTCCTGTGTATGTAAACTCTCTCCCCCTTTCAGACTATGTAAAATATGCTTCCTGGTAGGATTTCTGAGGAAGAGCTGAAGCTAGTTTATGATTTGAAATAGAATTTCTGTATAGGATATGAACCATTGGTTATGGCATAGTGGGTCGTGTTCCCAATTGGAGTGGGTACTATCCACATAAACTTTGATTTTGTTTTATTTTCTACTTTTCTATTTCTGAGGGTTAAGATTGTTTATGTTGCTCACCAATTCCCTCTTCCATGCTCCATTGCAAATTACAAAGCTTTTTATAGGACCAAATTTCAGGCGGGATATTTGCTTCAGTGAGAAACTTGATGCAGCAGTGGCAAGGGCGGTTGGAGTTTATATGTTTGTCGATTGGAAAGAAAGCTTTATATGTTTATTGGAGTTTCTGGTTTGTCGATTGGAGTTGGATGAGTTCATAAGGTAGAAAAAGTGGATGAGTTCACAAAGAATTTTTGTGCACTTTCTGGTTTGTCAATTGGAGTTGGCTAAAATATGTTTATATGTTTATTGGTATTTGCCAGCCAAGTGTTTGTGTAAATGACTAAGAAAGGCTGCTATATGATTTATTTTGGATTTTGATTCTTTAGATCAATATTTTCTAGTCTCCATCAAATCTCAGGTCAATACTTTCTTCATTCCAAAGAGCTATTTTTTCAAGTACAATTTGCAGCATGAAGTTTGGAAATGAAGTAGATCAATACTTTCTAGCACTCTCTTTGTTAGTGTGTTCAAAGTGATAGTGCTGCTCAAGAAATGAAGTAGTTCATTACGATTTTTGTATAGATTTTAGTATAGAATTTTGTATTGGCTTAGTATAGATTTTTGTATATTCTCAGCTTGCCTTTCCAGACATCTCTAATGGGAATGGATTCAAGAACTCATCAAGATGTCTACTTCACAAATCTTCTAAATAATGACTTTTTGATGGAATCCACAGATGAGATAAATGAACGGCAACTATCTCCACAGAGAAACTTTACCATTGGGAGAAAATTAAAAAAAAAAAATGATTTCCGAGAAACTTGAGTTGAAGTGAATAAAATTGTTAAGAAAATGTTATGTTTTATAGTAGAAGAATATAACCATTGGAGAAATATAGCCGTTTAAAAAATATATCCGTTGAAAAAATATATCTGTTAGAAGAATATGACCATTGTAAAAAGAGACTGCTAAAAAATTATATTTGTTGGAATAATATGAACGTTAGAAATTAATGTGCACGTTTTTAATAATGAATAAATATTCTAATTACCATTAGAATTAAAATAAACGAAAATGCCAAAATCAATATTTTAATAAAATAGTGATAGATTTAGAGAGCTTGTTATTTGGTGTTGTTGAAAAGTGGCTAGCTAAATTAGAAAAAGTGAATTTCCTAGTCAAATTTTGGCTAAAGAATGGCTAGGCTACTACTACTAATGCTCTTACCGCATAAAGATTAGAATGATACCAATGCCATTAAGAAATCCAAAGATGCATAGATATATACATCATACACGTTTATATGTATTGTTCAAGGCTATGGACAAAGAAGAAATCATGCAAACAATTTCAAAATAGAAAGATTCGTCCCGAGAAATCTCAACTTACATTTATATTATATATATTTTATGAGTCACTTAAAGTTATATTTATAGTTATCGAGTGAAAATTAACTTTTTGAATTAGTTTTGCTCAATTCCGTGTTAATTAAGCCATGATTATATACACAAAGAACTAATGCATTCTCATTCATTTTCTCAGCAACCAAACTGAAAAAATGAGAAAAAAATTGATAGAATTGCAAAATAAAATGGATGAAAAGAAAAGGAAATCGGTTCATTGGTAAATGCTTACGTATAAGGCTAGGCGACCAAAGAGGCCGATAGCGCGAACCAAACCAATGCTCTGATTCTCTGAGCCCGCGAAACCGTTTCCAATTACGACCGCCCGTCTGATTGCGGAGGAGACCCCACCTTGAAAGAAGTCGGGTAAGCCCGAAAACCCGCTGGGCGGTTGGGAAAGCTTGATCGGTCTCATAAGATGGTCGCACAGCCTACGGAACCAGGCCGGCGATTGGGAGAATGTGACTCATAATTGAGCTCCGTCGTTCATTCTGGGCGTTTTGCGTTTCAATATTCGGATTCGGATTCTCAGACGGAATGAAATTTGTTTCCGACCGGTCGTAGCAGTGCGAAGTACAGTGTACAGGACACTACACACTTCCAGGCGTTTTCAATTTCTTCCCTCTTGAGTTGAGAGCGAGGTGGGCCGCATTGGCCACATACACGCGCGTTTTATTAGTTAGGCCAGGCCCAAATAGCCCATTTATTAGCTCCAGTAGCCCAAATTCGTGTTTATTTTGACCCTGCTATTTCTCACTGTGAATTCGAGCTGTAGCTTCTGAGCTCTAAAACAAATCCGTTCAGACACACTCCCCTCCGTCTCTGCCTCTCTCTCTAAGATGTGGGCCAGCGCAGAAGGAGGGCCTCCGGAGGTCACGCTCGAGACGTCAATGGGTCCTTTCACCGTTGAGGTGCTTTCTTGAGCTTAATTACCTTCAGTCATACTATACCGAAGAAGTTTAGGTTTCGAACTTCAATTTATTTTCTTTTTTCATGCTCCTTCTTTCTTGTAAATCACAGCTATACTACAAGCACGCACCGAGAACTTGCAGGAACTTCCTTGAACTTTCTCGCAGAAACTACTACGACAACGTTAAATTCCACAGAATCATCAAGGTCTCTCTTTTCTTTCTGTCTATCAATGTATAGCCACAAGCATATGCACGCGCATACATGGTTGTCTTTCCATTGTACCTTTTTCTTTTGAGAAATTTTTTGATCACATGCATATTGTTCGATTTTCCGAGTAGGATTTTATGGTGCAAGGTGGGGATCCTACAGGGACCGGAAGGGGTGGAGAATCCATATACGGGTATGCTTTGATTTTGATTTGATGATTTATAGCATCTATATGTGGAAGCTTATTCTTTAAGTAGCTTTTGAAATCAATGGCATAGCCTTAACATATCACATTTTTCAATCCCTTTCGGCTCTCCTTTTATCCAATCTGTTCCCAGATTGTTTAGACCGCAGTATTATTGCATTGAACCACTGAAAACTGTGAATGAATACTGTAATATTGATATTTAATTTGAGAGGAACTTCTTACATGACTCTTTTTATGATTCATTGCAGCCCAAAATTTGATGATGAGATTAAACCAGAGTTGAAGCATACTGGGGCTGGGATTTTGTCCATGGCAAATGCTGGTCCGAATACAAATGGAAGTCAATTCTTCATCACCCTGGCACCATGTCCATCTCTGGACGGTAATGAGATGATCCTGCCCATCATTTAAGATTTTTTCAAACGTATGGAATGTAAAATGTGGTAGTGCATTACTTTTATCATTCAGTTGCAGAAAATAACAACACTCGACATTAGAGGTTGTTTTTAACCTTAATGTACAGGGTGGTTGGGGCCAATTTGAGTTTTGATTGTATCTTTCAAAAAAAAAAAATTGAGTTTTGATTGTATGCTTGAACTTTGTCTTTCTTATTGTATTTATATCGTGAATGATACATTGGGTCTCAACTGCTGAAGTCACTTGAAAATCCAATGACAGTCCTAAAAGTTACAACCTTGTGTAATGAAACTGCCAATCAGAAATTCTAGGATCCTATCATCCTTGCAAACATAAGGTGAGTACATGCTGCATTTTTGGTCAGGCAGAAGTATCATTAGGTGATAGGAAACGTTTCTTCATCTCTTTGTCTTGCACAAAAACATAGCTAGCTATTTTTTGCTTGTTACAAACAGTAGTGGCTGTAATATTTTTATTCCTTTTATCTTTGGATTTTTCTTCTGTCTTTGCTGGGAGGAGGTGTGGTGGGAGCTTCCTGAATCCAATGAGTGTAAAGGAATAAGTCGTTCTCCTGTTCCAAGAAGTCACATATCATAGAGAGTCGAAAGAGTTATGTGCCTTCCCTTCACCTAGTTCATTGTATTATTTTAAAAATTCTAAGAACTTTTTTTTTTTCAAGGTCATCGAATTCTCATTTAATGACAGCTCACAAATGTGTGGATTTGGGGGTTGGAGCATCTTTCCCCAACAAATTTTAAGTAAATTCCTTCGTAAATTGATTTTGAAGCTGCTGACATGTCTATGGTGAGAAAAGGAGAATCTCCGAAACTTATCCATGAATGGACTACTAGAAGTTGTTATTCCTATGTTTAGGGCCTCTTAATGATCGAATGTCATTTTTTGAGCAACAGATATTTCTGACATTTATTATCTTTCTTATACACTACTTGTTCTGGATTGTCTCGAAAATGATATTTTTATTATTGGGTATTCCATCTGGAAAATGGTAATTATGGTTGTCCTTTTCTTGGGCAGATTTCTATATTGGAAGGTTTTTTGTTTGCTAATGTTGCTGAGCTGATGTTTCTGTGCAGGAAAACATACAATATTTGGTAGGGTTTGTAGGGGAATGGAGATAATCAAAAGACTCGGCAGTGTCCAAACTGATAATAATGATAGGTATGTCTACCTTGGATCTGTCAAGTACCTTTAAGGGCCTTGATTTGGGACACCTCGAGTTAACTGTGGCATTCTTATCTAAATATAATTTGTTTTTTTTTTTTTTGGGTGCTAACTAACTGTTTGATAGAGAGCAAAACATGGATATTAACAATCACCCAAGGGTACCAACGTTCTAAAACTCCATAAGTTACTGGCAAAATGTGGCCAGTTCACTTCCTTATTTACTGATAATAAAAAAATGTGGCCAGTTCACTTGGATTAATTCAAAGAACTCATCACTGCTTGATTAGCCTTGGTTTTGAAAACTGAAAACTGAGAGAATAATTATGGTCTCAAAAAAGGTGGATATGATATGAGTGTTATTGAGATGGCTCAGCACGGTTGCTGATCTATTTCATTGCTAGGTGCGGAGTGAAGTGAACTTCAAAAATAATGACCAGAGTAGATGATTGTCCCATTTAGTGAGTAAAAAATGTAAGGTAAGGGATTAAGTCGGATGTTGAAAAAAATCCCATTTAGTTCTTAAAACGGGGCCTGGTGAATCATACATGTAGCTAATCACTACTTTTGCAAATATGCTGAGTCTGCAGAAGTGACTATCCCCATCGGCCTTGCAAGCTGACAACATTTTTTTATCTTAATATAGTTAGGAGATAGGAGATAGGTTCCCTCCATGTATGTTTGATTTGTAAAATAATGCCAATCACAGCTCATAGGTTTCACTCAGATATTCTTCGTTGCAACTCTAGTTTCTGGTGATTGCCGTCTTCTGCACAGTTTTAAAGGCTTCACTTTTTGTGTTTCATATGTGCATGATGTTTTTTGTTTTGACAGACCCATCCATGACGTGAAAATACTACGGACATCGGTCAAGGACTAAAATGGTCAAGACTCATACGGTGATGCCGTATTTGGAAGGGCTTGTAGGACAGGCAGAAAGTTTTGAAAACAAAATGTAAGAGAAAATATGGGAATAATCTGTCTGGATTTGGATTTCTTTTTTGGTTTGAGGATTTTACTAAGCTACTCTAGTGATGATGACTGCTGCTCTTTTTCAATGGCTTGTTCTCCTTTACATAAGTTTATTTATCTTTTAACCAAACTGTTTCAAGTCCCATGCCGTTCTGTCAGTCCTTAGATAAGTTAATGATAACAACCGCCGTCGATTATCTTCGACCCACGGAAGAACCCTCAGTATTGAGTTTTAGATTTTTTACTCACCCATTTCTGGGTCACCTAACGAGCTTCAAAGAAGACAAAGTACTTGACAGAACCATGGATGCATATTGATCTATACATGTACAATTGTGCTCACCCGCCGTGACCCAACAGAATCTATGGTAAAGTTTACAAAGGTTGGTAGAAACTCTGCTCATAGTAAGTCAATATGTTTTCAATAATGAAACTATCCAAATCTCAGAACAAGCAGCTCTATTTAATCATGTTCATAAAATTAGAACTCAAGTTTGACATCGAAACGTTCCTCCGATGACTGCTCGCCCTTCAGTCATCTGATTATTCATGCCAATTCGTAATCAGATAAACAAGCCATGCAGCGAAAAAAACAAGAACTTTCGTTATAATATACAAGCCACCACAACTAATTCCTATCGTTCAGGTTAAAAACAAATGCAATACAGCTATATATAAAAAGCGGCAGCTAATAGCATCACCACCTCTTTTCTTTCCTCTATATCTATTTCTTGCACAGAAAAAGAAAAAAAATAACGTAAAAATGACGAGCTATTGCCAGCATTCTTTCCCCAAAAAATGTCATCCCATGCAAGATTGCCCTAGGTTTTGCCGCAACAGTAATCACCAGCCTCAGTTTCAGCAGCAGCAGCCAACTACAAATATACACACGAGTTTAACCCCAACAAAGTAATGCAGCTTCAAATCGAAAATGCCACGGACATGCAACCGTCAGATAAATTGAAGTTCACCCCAGGTTGCCCGATTTTATATTTTGATTCAACTGATCAGACCATTTCCTTATCAAGTGGACGAGTTTGGCATAGATGGCGGCGGTAGTGGACTATATCCATTGATCTTGATATCTCCAGGAGGGCTTTCTCTTGACTTAATATTCCTTGTAGGTTCTGAAATTTTAATAGCCGACTCTTCAGAAACCACCAACTTCTGTTCTAGCATTTCCATGCGCCTTGAAGATGGCATGTCGCCTTTGCAGTACCTGTGCCACATGTTTCGGTATGTTGACTCAAGACCAAGGATAAAGTTTATTCCATCACAGACGGGGGACTTGGACATGAGGTCACGGAGAGACATCCTCAAATTTGAGAGTGCTGTTGTGTCAGAGGCCAACTGCAGTGCCAATTGGACATATTCATCTTCACTTTTGGCAACTAGATGTCCCAAGCCTACAGCACATAATGGAGAAGTTCACCTTAATTAGAATATATGCTTGACTGCAGATGTCTAAAGCTTGGAAGATATATGCTTTCTTCTAAGCCATAAACAAGTTACAAACTAGGCATACCACGACCAATGCAAAATACAAGACACCAGATGTATATTAATCAAGAAGTGTGAAGGGATGCTTCCTTACCAACTTTGCTGAGAAGACTCACGCCAACATTGTGAGCATGCACTGAACCGGCCATAGTGACACAAGGGACACCCATGTACAAAGATTCACATGTCGTGGTGGTTCCAGCATACGGAAAAGTATCCAAACTACATGAAGAGAACATATATAAGAATCTCTAAATAAGATGCATAGGAGAAGCCACAATAATTTACAGCTAACTGATATGCCATCCTCCTTAAAACAGATGAACGCTAGTAGTGTAGGAAAGGTTGTTTGATATCAAGTTCATAGATACATGGACTTGAGTCCAATTGGCGTTTCATGCTATCATCGCCAAAATGATAGAATCTTAGGAGGTTATCCACCTACATCAGCACCCATCCCATATGCATGACAAGCATTGAGAAAGGCTAAAAACATTAAAAAAATAAAAAAAAATAAAAAAAGGAAAGGAACTTCGAATCATTAGTTTAGAGCATATTTTTATGGGCTCTACTGTCAATGGTCTTCAAAAATATCATTCGATCCAGAGAAAATAGGTTAATTCCAATCACAACACATCACACACAAGGTAGAAAAATGGAATAAAAAATTTTCCCATGTACATTCTTTGTCACATCAACTCGGATAAGCATGTCAGTAACTGGTATGCGAGCATGGAAAAAGAAGACAGCATCAAATTAGGTTTGCATGCCAGGCATAGGACAGGTAATTTTGAAGTGTCCATTTCTTCCTAAAAGTAATTTGACTGGTTATTTCAAAGTACCTGGTGAGTCCTGAACATATTTTTCCCCCCACCACATTCTTATATGGAAAATGGAGATGCCATTTGAGTAGGAGTTGAATTTTTTATGCAAAGATCTCCCAGGAGAACATATTTCCCTCACAGCAAAAAAGCTCACTAGGTATGCAACACAGCACACAGATGTTTCTAACAGATTCCACCTTATGCCTCCTTGTCCGACACAGGTACTATATGATTTCAAGTGTCCATGTAAGAAGAGTATGAGCTTATGTAACGATTCAAAGCATGAATTCGCATTAGGGAAATCTATTATATTGGTCCACTTACAAACATACCATGGTAACCATACTATAGTTTCCTTGTATATGCCAAGTGTTACATTTACGTTCATAAAAAACTGAGTGTATGTTCAGGCACAAGTTTTGTTTTGTGAGCATAACAGACGATGACTTCAGTGAAATGATAACACATTCGATTACAAACTCATAAATGTCAAATTTATTATGGCCGAATGGTGGTTCCTATAGCACATAAAATCAAATTCTAGGACAGTTATTATAATCAAATTCATTCCTTCTGCTCTTAATTAACCTCCTACTTGCTCAAAAAATTTCCCACCTAAGATGTCCTAGAGAGGCCGTCTTGTAAGATCTTAGCAGCAATTGGAAGGAATGTCACTGAGATAAAACTAATTAAAGCCAAATGTATGACAAAACAAGGGATACAGGGTGAGGCCATGTGTTAAATCCTACACGGGTGCAGTAGAAATAATAGTTAGTGATCAAAGATAAAAACTATGCACACCAGCCCATGGTATAGAACAGTATCCAGAAACCCAGAGATCAAAAAATATGGAAGAAAAAAAAAACAATTGGCATTTCGCCAGACTTACTAGCTCAAGGACTACAAATTGAACTTTACCTAATGTCCATAAGAGAATATGCTTGCATATGATCGTGGTTCAGAAGAATCAGTGGCAGAAGATCAACACGTAGAGGTTCTAATCCCAGTTGCTCCAGTGTTGAAAGAAATCTTTCCCTTACACTATCACAACAAAAAGGCTTACATTTTACCACAAGGCGAGAATTTGGAACTGCACAGAGAATCCTTGCCCAAACTTGCAACACCTTGGGCGTAATCTAATGAAGGACAAACAAATAGAAAGGAACACAAAGCATTAAATCAAAAAGAAATCAGTATTGACTTTCATAGATACACATCTACAAGTAATTTGATTATCTCATTACAATTTAAGCAATACCTTCGCTAGATTATTAAAGCTACCAAAAGTAATAAAGCCATTGGAAAGAGCAGGAGCTGGGGAGACTGGCCCAGCCTCAGGAGAAGGAGTATAACAAAGAAAGCATTCTGGTAATCGAACCAACTCCTCAACATGCCTGCCATTTAATAATACTTTCATTAAAAGAGAAGAATGTGAATGCAATACGCCACTAAGACCAACTTTAGCACAGTACTTAAGCATGGAGATAAGAAAAAAGGAGACCTACTCTTGCTTTGTATGAGGAGAGTCTGCCAATGAATCAGTGATTCGATAATCAATTGCAGGCAAACCAGTTGTATTTGGGTAGCCAATCCAAGTCACCTACAAGTTCAACAACAGCAGAACATATCAAGAACGCCATACCACCGATGCAACCATTGTCAGATGTGCATAATGAGCACATTTCACTCCATTAAGATGGAAAAACTCTGAACAAGGACACGACATCATGGACCATCAATGCTCCCCATTCTTTTAAGTAATGATGCATGAATAATTAGATAGCAAACAGTATGAAACAATAGTCTCATATAATATGAACAAAATAAGGTGATTATTCTCTAAGGAAGCAAGTTCCTAAGTTTGGGCTCACATAATATTAAGTGTTAGAAGATAATGTAAATCAAGAACTGTCTTTTCATAAGACAAATAATACTCACATAAATTTTGCGGAGAAATTCTTGAAATAATTCAATCATTTGAGCTTCTTAAATATAATAAAAAGCATAAGAAATTATTTTACATAGAGCAAATTTAAATTACACACTATATGATTAGAAGATCTTTTGCAGAAAATCATGGAGAAATTTTAAAAATGAAAAAGATAATGGCCCCTAGTATACCTGGACAGGTGCAGGTCGACAAGCCATCATTCCCAACTTATTGTTAGCAGTATGACCAGTAAGTTCTACCAAAATGTCAATTTTATCTTCTCTAACCATGATTGCCACCTTCTTTTCGTCAATCCCATATATATCTCTCCATATCCCACCCTTTTTTATTACTTTCTCCTTAAACCTAATGGTTTTTGCGTCTGCCTGTAATATCATTTAAAAATAAAACTCAGACTGGGTTAGGAAAATCCAAGAATGAAAAGCATATATAAACAAATATTTGCTTATACAGTAAAGCTCTCTTAGCATAAACATAATTACAAACAATTCTTAAGCCACTCTTAAACTAAAACATTACGAGAAAAGAAAGGGCATTTCTTCTGAGAACGTAATGCTATGATTAATCTATGCAATATATGGAACTGAATACCCAATCTGAAGTCTCCCTTGGACTTCCAAGTGGAAACAGGAATTGAAAGCAAAAGGTAGCTTAATTTTAATTAAGCTCGCAAACAAATACGGCAAATATAAAGGTACCTATCAAAACACCAAGCATAGAGCTACAAATAACATAAACATCAGGACTTCCAAGGCAACATGAGTAAGTTGTAAAAAATATTTGTGGTATTAAGTCTGAAGATAATACCTTCACAACTGCCGAATAAACAACCACCTTGTAATTTGCATAGTCATGATGGACAAGGGGGGCTTCTATAAAATAGGATACAGAATGAGTAAAAAAATCAGGAGATACATATCCAATCACAAGCGGCCTTTCCAGATCCTTCACATTCTCCCACAATGTGTACTGTGGATATAACCGCATAAAGCGCTTACCCCAGTCCCTGCATGTATAGATTTCAATTAGATCAAATGCGTCCCATGCTACATAACATACTAATGCTCAGGCAACCTTAAATTGTCAAGCAGACATAGATGTAGGACTATAAATGAAATGCCCAAAATCTGGCATTGAACACATCAATTGAACAAGAGACCATCTCTTGTGTGAGTATCAATTTAAGTAAGATTTTTT
Source organism: Cyclocarya paliurus (assembly GCA_029856935.1). Lineage (NCBI taxonomy): Eukaryota > Viridiplantae > Streptophyta > Magnoliopsida > Fagales > Juglandaceae > Cyclocarya > Cyclocarya paliurus. The sequence goes on from CM056951.1 coordinate 35,319,568, forward strand.
ATCCTAAATCATGGTATGAGCCCTTTTATAGCAATGGATTGGTGTTGTATGCACAAAAAAAGTGGAGAATCACTTGCTACTTCACTGCAAGCTCGCAAGTGCCTTGTGGAATGGTTTCTTCAAGAGAGTTGGGTTAGCATCGGTAATGTCCAAAAGGCTGGTTAATCTTCTTGCATACTGGAGAGGATTATATGGCAATCCCCAAGTCGCAACAATCTGGAAGATAGCCCCCATCTGCTTACCATGGTTTATTTGGAGGGAAAGAAATTATCAGAATTCCGAAGATCGAGAACGCTCATTGGATGAACTTTGAAGTCTCTTTATCAATACCTTGTTTTTATGGCAATAGTTACAGATTTCAATGGGCTAAGGGCTTATTTCGAAACGCAACTGTTCTCAAATATTCTCATACTACATCACTATTATTCACAAACTATTTCATTACTACTCACAGATCATCTGAGATACTCTTAGGGTGCATTTGGTTACACAACTCATCCCAACTCATCTCAATTCATCTCAACTTATCATTACACCTTTTTCAAATCTCAATACAAAATATAATAAATAATTCAACTTTTTCAAATTTCAAAACAACTTTAATATTAAAAAATAATATTCTAATAATATTTTATCATCTCAACTCAACTCACTTCAACATCCAAACCCACCCTTAGTATCCAAACAGAGCCTAAGTCTCCGTGATTTCCCTATATCAGTATCCGTTTCTAATCCTTAGCTAGGTGCTTTCTCTTGTATACGTTCCGTGTATTGGGCTAGGCCCACTTATCATTTATCAATAAAATTTTGTTACCTAAAAAAAAGCCTACACAACCCCCATACGGAATTTTCATTTAGGTGGAATGATCCATCTTTTTTTTTTTTGATAAGTGGGTGGAATGATCCATCTTGCATAGTAAATGTAATCAATATTAGTCCAAACAGATGCATTCAACATAATATTGCTTAAAACCTCTTGCTTTTACAAATGGGGAAAAAGTGCTTGTTTAAAGTTTCTTGCTTTTCCTAATTCTGTTAACGAAACTAAAACTAGAAAAAAAAAAAAAGGTCAAAATTAGAGTTGTGAAGTTTGAGAGTGAGTAAATTGTCACTTCTCTCAGAAAAATTCTACTTATCATCCCCTACACCACACACCACCATGTGTTTTGTCATTTTTGTCTTTCTATGTAAAACATATATTGATAGTGAGATCCATTTGTTTGGTGTGGGGATGAGAGATAACTTCTTTTTTTTATAAGTAAATGATTATAATATATATAGAATAGGCATAGCCCAGGTACACCCAAAGTATACAAGAGATTACACCTAGTTAGCTAGGAGAAATAGAGAAGAGAAAGTCATGAAAATCAAGGCCATTAAAGTCTACAGATATGGCCCAAGAAAATAAAGTGTTAACAACAAGCAATCTAATCCCCTCCAAGAAGCGTTCCCGATCTTCAAAAATCCGGTCATTTCATTCCTGTCAAATGCACCAAAGAATACATATAGGAATCATTTTCCATACAGCTGAGATTTGTGGAAGACCACCAAGGTTTGACCAGCATGCCAAAAGTTCCACTACTGTTGCAGGCATAACCCATGCCAGTTTAACCGCCTGAAAATGCCTACCCATAACGCTCTAGCAATCTCGCAGTGTAGTAAAAGATGATCCACAATCTCACTACTTTGTTTGCACATACAACACCATTCTACCACTATCATCCCTCGTTTCCACAGATTATCCATCGTTAAAATCTTCCCCAAAGACGCAGTCCATGCAAAAAATGCCGCCCGAGGAGGAGCCTTATTTCTCCATATTTTTTTCCATGGGAAATGAATATTCTGTGGTAATGTGAGGGCTTTATAGAAAGAACAAATAGAAAATATACATTTTTTGACAGGTGTCCACCATAAGGAATCAACTCCTTGGTTACTCGATTTCATGGAATGTAAAAGTTCGAAGAATTCAACAAAAGTATTGATTTCCCAATCATGGGCCTCCCTAATGAAGTTTACATTCCACTGTATTGAATCCCCATCTATCGCCATAATGTCTGCCAAAGATGCTTCCTTTTCACAGGCAAGTAAAAACAATGTGGGAAATGAATCTTTGAGAGCCCTATCTCCACACCAAATATCATACCAAAATTGGGTTCTAGACCCATCTCCAAACACTATTCTAGTATGACGAGCAAACACTTCCCACCCTCATCTAATGTGCTTCCATAATCCCACTCCATATGCCCTACGTACCTCCTGAGAACACCATCCCCCCCACAAGCCTCCATATTTGTGATCAATCACCGACTTCCATAGTGCTGCATGTTCCGTATTGTATCGCCACAGCCATTTCCCAAATAAAGCCCGGTTGAACAATCTCAGATTTCTAATTCCCAAACCACCAGAAGAGATTGGAGAACAAATCTTGTCCCACTTGACCAAATGAAATTTAAATTCTTCCCCAATTCCCCTCCATAGAAAATCACAATGTAATTTTTCGATACGTGCAGCCACACTCGCAAGAATGGGAAACAAAGATAAGAAATAAGTAGGTAGATTGGAGAGGGTACTTTTGATAAGAGTAATCCTACCCCCTTTCGACAGATACAATCTCTTCCAACCTGCCAATCTTCGTTCAATCTTTTCAATAACTGTATCCCAAATGGTTTTCGCCCTATAGAGAGCCCCTAGAGGAAGACCCAGATAATTCATGGGGAGGGACGACACCTTACAACCAAGAGTGTTAGCCAACATACGGATATTCCGAACATTACCAACTGGAACCATTTCTAACTTGGATAGATTCACTTTCAACCCAGACACAGTCTCAAAACAAAGTAGAAATGCCCTTAAAGCCTAGATCTGGGTACGTTCTGCCTTACAAAAAACTAAGGTGTCATCTGCAAATAGTAAATGAGAAATGTGGAGAGTATCACGATGGTTATCACCAACTGAAAAACCAGTCAAGAACCCACTATGGACCATCGCTGAAATCATTTTACTGCATGCCTCCATGACTATAACAAAAATGAGAGACAAAGAATCCACTTGTCTAAGCCCACAAGAGCTGCTAAAAAAGCCAACAGGGCTCCCATTCACCAAAACTGAGAAGCGCGTTGTCGAAATGCACCACCTAATCCAAGAGCACCATCTCTCCCCAAAACCACACCTCCCAAGCAAGTACAACAAGAATTCTCAGTTAACATGGTCGTAGGCTTTCTCCATATCCAACTTACACAAAAGACCCAAATTGCCCGATTTTAACCTACTATCAATGCATTCATTGGCGATAAGAACAGAGTCTAATATTTGTCTTCCCCTAACAAAGGCATTTTGAGGTTTCGAGATGAGTCTCCCCAAAACTCCTCCCAAGCGATTTGAAAGTACTTTAGAAATGATTTTATATACCTCATTCACCAGACTAATAGGCCGGTAATCCTTTACCTCCGAAGCCCCAAACTTCTTGGGAATAAGTGCAATAAAAGTGGCGTTTAGGCTTTTCTCAAATTTTCCACATGAAAAAAATTCATGAAATACCTTCATTAAGTCCTCCTTGACCACATCCCAGCAAAATTGGAAGAAACCCATCAAAAAGCCATCTAGCCCCGGAGCTTTGTCTTTGACCATCTTTCTCACCACTTCATGGACCTCAACCTCCTCAAACGGCCTCTCCAACCAATCAACATCTTGTTGTTGTAAGGACTCAAAAGCTATCCCATCAATTTTCGGTCTCCAGCCCACAGACTCTGTAAACAAATGCTCAAAATAACCAGCAATATATTCTTGGATCACAGGGACCTCAGTGCAAACAACTCCAACAATAGACATCATCTCTATGGCGCATTCGTTCTCCTATGGGAATTTGCTACTCTATGAAAGAACTTCGTGCTCCGATCACCCTCTTTCAACCATAGAGCTCGGGATTTTTGCCGCCAAGATATCTCCTCCAAAAGAGTAGCTCTCTCTACTTCTGAAAGTAATTCTTTCTTCCGATCACGCTCCTCCGAAGAGAGCACTTGTCCCTCCTGAGCCCTTTCTACCATCTGAAGCTCCTCCAAAAGTAACTTCTTACGATTGCCAATATCTCCAAAAGATTGCACATTCCAAAACTTTAAATCATTTTTTAAAGCTTTCAATTTGCCTGCAAAAATAAAACTAGGTGTACCTTGGAGATGATAGGAGGACAACCATTGCCTAACTAACCCTTTCCAGAAATCCTTCAGTTTTTAACCACATGTTCTCGAATTTAAAATATCTCATTCCTCCTAGAATACCCCCACAATCCAGCAATATGGGGGAGTGGTCTGAGCAAATGCGTGGGAGGCTTTTCTGGCATAACTTCGGGTAACGAGATTCCCACTCTGGGAGAACTAGAAATCTATCCAATCTAGACCATGACTGATTATTGGACCAAGTGAATACACCACCCATGAGTGGAAGATCCACCAACCCCAACTCAGAGATAAAATATGAGAAGCTCGACACTGCTGGCCTGAATCTGCTTCCACCCGATCTTTCACTTGGAAATCTTACTACATTAAAACCTCCACCTATACACCATGGGACATCCCACAAGCTATGTAATCCGGAAAGCTCCTCCCATAATAAGTTCCTGTTACTGTCTAGTGTTGGTCCATAAATTCCTGCAAAAGCCCATCTGAAATTATCCTCCACATTATGAAAAGAACAAGCTACAGTGTGCTCCCCAATAAACTCCTCCATTTTCTCTACCACCCTTCTATCCCACATTAAAAAAACTCCTCCCGACGCCCCTACCGAGGGAAGAAAAATCCAATCAACATAAGAACAACTCCATAAACTTCTCACCAAACTCCTTGAAATGAATTCCATCTTGGTTTCCTGCATACAAACAATATCCGCCTTCCACTCACAAAGCAAAAATACTAAAATAACTAAGAACACTTAGCTTTTGTTGATCAATAAGATACTAAAATACTCATTGCACGACTCATACAGCACAAATGAAAAAGAATATAAGCTGATCCCATATTCCTATGCACATAACAATATATAAAGACTTTCTCGAAATACAAAATTATTTCAATTCTAAACAAGTATGGCAAGATGGATCTCCCGATTTGGACAAGGAAAGAAGGCCTCACTAATTCAGCCAGCAGATAGCTGCATAGCCTACCAAACAGAGCCATTATACCAGCTATGTAATTATGCATCTGCCTAATAGCAAAAGAGAGGAGCAATAAGTTCTATAAATCTGAGGTGCAATATGCATCAGGTAACCCAGAAAACTACATAGTTAACCTCTTCTAGAACAAGCGGGTCACAAATCCTGCCCACCCTATTGAGTGCCCCCCAGTCCCCAGAAAAAACAAAACAAAACAAGAAAAAAGCCAAAAAACCGAAAAGTTCATCAAGTTTTGTAACAAAGGATGATGATATATAAATTCGTACAAGAAGGTTTCTGGCAATGCAGGAATACTACTATGCTCCTGGGAATGTATCATTAATAGCATATATTTTGTAATACATAAATATAAGTTCGCATTAGTTATCATTAGTTATCAAAGTTATCAAAAAAAAAATTCCTATCAAAGTTATCATTAGTTATCATACAATGAAGAACAAATGCATAATAGTTAATTAGAGATAGTTGAAACCTGTGAGCCTCAAAAAGTTTATCATCATATCCTTCATTTATGTAATTCATTGCAAGCAATCGATTCTGCAAAAATAAAAAGGGGTCCGTCATACACAGATAAGAACACGTCGTTCAACAAATGGGGTCCAACAATTATTAGGGAAAAAAGGACAAATCTAGCAAAGAATTTATGAACAGGCATTAATTTGAAAATCTCCCAGCCACCCCTCGCCACCCCCTCCCCTCCCTAAAAACAAAGGCCAAGCCACCAAATACAAGAAGAAAATAGAAACTCAAGACTCTTAGTCAAGGCACTGCATTGTTGCAACATGGAAGATGATTCCTTCATGTTTGATGTGGTGCTTATGGTTGGAAAGGAATGGGCGGTGCTTTGAAGATTGAGAACGCTCAATGGGAGAACTTAGAGAGTTTTTCTTTAGTACTTCGTGTATTTGGGCTAAGGTTCTTGTATTGAATGGAGATAATCTTCATGATTTGCTTTTAGCCTACTCTAGTTCCTAGCTTGTATTTAGGTGTTTTCTCTTGTATACATGTGTACTTGGGCTATACCTATTTACTAGTCGATATTTCTTATTACTTATCAAAAAAATAAAAAATTCTGGGCACCCTGAAATACCACTAGAGGCCCTCACCAGCTTCCCAACCTCAAAGGTTTTCTGCAAGTACTACAAACAATTAACCACAATTGTGGTTCCACATACGACCCATCTTACATTTTCCCACAATAAACTCATTAACATTGCAAGCATTGTGCATCAAATGGATGGTAAATTTCTATGTTGCAAGAATTCTCCATCCAATATTTATGTGAAAATTTCTTCTGCACTTGAAATTGCAGTTGCTCATCCTTGCTCCAGTTGCTGCTGGCTGCCCTCTTAGCCCAATGCCTTGCTTTGCTCAATGGCTAGCGGAGACAACTAACAAAATGAGGACAGGTGAACAACTTGGCTCGAATTAACACACTCTTGGGGTATCAGATATCAACGGTAATCATCTATCTCATTATCCAAATCAAGCCCCGTTCAGTAGCGATCCATTTCACAACCATGCATCAATCCCCGGTCAATATATCACAATATTAACAAAAACATATTCAGAATCAAACCACTACCAAAAACACTCTTCATGTGCTGAAAAACTTTAAAGTCACACGATCACAATTACTGACAACACTTACAAGCAACTCGCATACCCGGGAGGTTGCAAGAGTGAACATACCTGGCCTGCATTTCGAGAGTCGGGATCTATCTTAAGGCATTGCTCATACGCGTCAATAGCAAGAGATATATTGCCAGCATCTCTATAAAGAACCCCTACACAGAACAATACAGAGGAATGAATCTACAACAGAATTACTTTAAAATGAATTTAAAACAGCAGCTTTCAAGTGATCGTAGTAAAAAGATATAACCAAAGAAAATCCCCTGAAAGAATACAAAGGAAGTGGAAAACAGGAAGTAACAAGGTGCCCTGACGGCTGAACCACAATAACGAATATCCTAGAGACTCCAAAACGCCAGGTCACCACAACAAACTTTGGCATCCAATCCTGAATTTACCATGCATAGCATCTGCCTGGCCAAACTTTATCCTTACCATCCTTAATCAGGGGAAAGGATTTTGCAAATTCACAAGGAACCTCTAAGCAGCTCTTAGGTCCATCCTCCAATAACGGAGTTATTGCCCCTCAGATTCTCCAGATTTCTGTAAGCAACCCACCTTTTCATATTTACTCCACAATCTATACATGATAGATTGAGATTTATTGCACTAATTCTACTCAATAGAAGGCTAATTCCCAGGGTTGGTCGTGCCAAAATAATAATATCATTATGAATCATGGGTTCAGATAACCAAAGCAGCATAGACTTCCTTATTTCCTAGTTGAAGATGATCCTTCTAATGCAATCAACTACACTTAAAAAAGGCTTCCAAATGCTCAAAGATAGATTTTCAAAATAACGCACCATTCAGATCATACCTAAAAATTCATTCTTCCAGCATGCAGAAGCCTAAAAAGTGGCAACACTTCCCACATGAATTAACAGACAATTACTTTCACATCATAGGAATATCAATTTTACAAAATCATGCACTGTCCAGTGAGTGATGTGTATGAGAGGGATTCAGAAACAAAAGACAGAAGATTGAGAGGGAAAGAAAGACCTAAATTATTATATGCCTCTGCATATGTGGGATTTGCAATGATGGCTTTCTCGATCAAGCTTGCAGCAATATCCATTTTACCCTGTCAATGATAAAGAAGGTTATGACTGTCTTAGACTATGTGCATTTCACACATGACTTGTCAGAAAGCATTCGAATCAAACCTGGACAGTGTAAACAACACCAAGATTGTTCAAAGATTGTGAGAAGTTTGGTTTGATCGACAAAGCCAACTGCAAATGATCATAAATAATGAGGATAATGTAGAGGATGTTGAAAATGGTAAAGTTAACTCTATACATAGAGAAGGGAAGGGAGTAAGAGGGAAAAAGAAAAAAAGTATCTTCCACACGCATTGAAAATTGCCTGATAACACTCTACAGCTTTATCGAGGTTGTCTCTATCTTTGTATATTACTCCAAGATTGTTGCATGCCTCCGCACATTGGGGATTGAAGTGGAAAGCAAGTTCATAGAATACGATAGCCTACACATATATAAATTGATTGTTTGATTATGGGATTTAACTTTCCAATGGCTGCAATCAATATAACAAAATAGAGTGGACAAACAGGCTGTGTGTATAGATTGAGATAATGTAGTTTCCCCCAGGAGTCACTTACCATATCAAATTTAAGCATTTCACCATAAGCAACCCCTAGATTATACATAGCATCAGCATAGTGCCAATTATAATACAAAGCCTTCTTGTAATATCCCACGCCTTGATTGATGTCTCCCTCCAATTTAACCTAAAAAAGCATCCCAAATCAAGTATCAGGCATGGATCAACTGAAAAGTTGCTAATAAAACAAACCAAAATCAGAGCACAGATAACCCATTAGGGTGTCTGATAACACATTCATATAAACAATCTATGAACAAATCTCAGTGGAATGATACTATGTTAGGATATCCAACTAACACATAAGGGGGAAAAGGAAAAGAGACATGGAGACTGCAACCCTAGCAAGTGCTGACCATCATGTTTACCTTTATGGTCTAGATTAAGCAAAACAGCCATTTTTCAACCGGAAAAAGACAAAGGCTAGTGATAAAAGTGCAAAAAGGCAGTGTGGAAGTTAAGAAATTTGAAATAGCCTAGTGATTGAAGGGGTTTCAGAGTCTTGCAAGATGTTGATCTATTGGCAATGCACTTAGTGAGCTTTAAAAATAGTTCTTACTAGCACATACATAATGAAAACTTCAATATGGCTACGAGAAGACGAGTCAATGAATAATAAATGGATGAGAAACCACCTTTGTTCCTAAATCTGTCAGGGCTATTGCCATATTGTTCTTTGCAATCTCAAAATTTGGCGAAACGGCTAGACACCTGAAACGGGAAAGCAAGCAAGCACACATAGCGTCAGCACAGGAATTCCGTAGAAAGAAAAATAAAGAAATCGCATGCAAGGTACAGCTCGAATCTGGAAAGATTAAAAAAAAATATAGGCCCAGCAAACAGCAAGCAGCAAACCAGACAGCTTACTCACAAATTACCTCTCATAACAAGCAATAGCTGACTCTAATTCTCCACGATTCTTGTAAATGACACCCATGTTGCAATATGCTTCAGCATACATAGGCCTCTCTAATGCAGCCTTCTCGTAGCAATTAAGGGCCAAATCGAATTGCAACATCTCAGAATAGACAACACCAAGATTATAATATGCAGGCTGCATGTATCAAAGTTTAAAGGATATATACTTGTGTTAAGTACCAAAAAGAAAGGCAGACAGCAGCAGAAAGTGTGAGTAAACAACAATATTAAGTTACAGCATAGTGCGGATCTATTTTGAGTGCTTCATGGTACTTCTGAATCCCCTCTTGAACACTTCCGGCAAGCTTTAAGCTGGTCCCAAGATCTGTTAAGACAATGGCCAGGCATTCCGCAGCTGGTTTGTATGATGGGTCTGCTCTCAGAGCCTTCTGATATGACTGCACCAAATCAAATTGATCAAGGCTAGAAACAAAAACTCAGTATAAGATTTTCAATCAATTACTCAAAACACAATGTAGATCTAGTTCAACATAAAGTACTTTGTTTTCTTCCATTGATAGGTAAAACAAGTCATGCACCCATACAGAATTGAACCCGTAACCTCAACCTCCACCCTTTAATTATGAGTTACAGGGCCATAATCTGACCAATAAAGCTTGGGACTGTTATGCACAGTAAATAAAAATTACAAGAACAGCTTATATATGGGTAAAACCCGGTCAAGCTGAGGATGGCTTTAGCTTAGCTAGAATCATCACACTCAAAACAAAACTCAGCCGTAGCCCCATTCAGCGCACAATGGTCATCCACCTCAACCATATGCTTTTTTTACAAGTAAATACACCACAATTTTTATTAAAAAGGGTGTGTAAAACAAGTAAACAGGCATCTACCTAGACTATATACAAAGACGGCAGTGCATATCAATGGGCTCTTGACATTGATCTTGACTATAAATGACACCACAGCAGATGTGGAAAGAAGATGCAGTCAAGAGAAGCCCTGGGCCCATATAAGTGGTGTAGAAGAACAAGATATTACTAACAGAGCACTAGGCGCGCACCCAAGTACATGGTAAGTATGCAAAGGAGAACACCTGGCTAAGGTGAGGGAGAAGAAAAAGAATTTAGAACACCTAGTTAAATGGTCTTACCCAGCTAATGAAAGCAATAACATGATCAGCGTCAACAACTTACAAATAACCACTATAATGGCACTCATACAAAACATAATCGGTTCTTTGTGGTAAAATACAGCAGGAAGAAGAGAAGAATACAGATCCTTGTGTATCTGTTGCGAGTAATATTTTGCATGTCACACCTATAAATGAAACTTGTTGCACACATCCTGCAACTAGCCTCCGTTATATACTCCCCCTCCCCCCACAAAATAAAAAAGGAAAACACTAACAGACTATTGCTTTATCATGAAAGAAGTGACTTAACTGTCATGAGCATACCTCAGCAGCCTCTGCTAGGCAACCCTCGTCTTTGTACACTATACCACAATAAGTTAGTGCACAGGCATTCTGTGGGTCCAATCTGATTGCCTCGGCAAAACTGTTAATTGCAAGCTTTGGGATATTCTGCATCTGCAGGCATATTCCTTTGCCAATGTGAGCTTCCACATTAACACTCTCTCTCTCCAAGACACTCTCATAGAGATCAAGAGCCTCGGCAAATTTGTTCCTCGAACGAAGAATGTTAGCATAAGAAATAGCATCTTTTCCTTCAAACCTCTTCTGCACCGGGGAGACACTCACAGGTGAGCCACTATTACTGGGAGACGGCTGTGATCCGTTTAAGAAACCATTATCTCGAACCGGGTCCCTCTCTATCCCATTACCAACAACTTTTTCCGACCAGGCCATCGGAGCACATCAACAACCTTAACTTTCCTGAACCTGAACCATCATACACAGACGTTCATTCTTCACAATTCAACTTCAACCAGCAATACAACATCCCCAGCCAGTACATTTGAAAATTTTCATCTTTTATAAAACGAACAAAGCAAAAAACCAAGGTTTAAGGCCTTGGAAGTGATAAGTTCATAAAAAATAATTCAGTTTAATCCAACTACTACATGACCATCGGTAAGAAAAATAGAACACGCAAAAGGGGTAAATTTGAAACGCTAAGCTACACAGGATCGCAGTAGTCACTCTATTTAGCTAGCTATAATCTCTAACACGAACTGATCATAAGAAATAAAAAAAATTAAAAAACAAATAACAAAATATAATGAAACAAAATAAAAAACCGCGTGGATAAATTATGGTAACAAATTGGCATTAAAAACATGATAGCACAGTAGTACAGAGGTTAAATATTAGGGATTTATAAGAAATGGATTCAATTAGAGCAAAGGGAGGGTGAGAAATTGCACGAACGATTAGGATTCGGCTCTTACACTCAAGGTCGTGAGCTTCTTCGAATACTACACGCACAAGGTAAGGTTTTCTTTCTCGGCTCAGACAGTAAGAGAGAGAGAGAGAGAGAGAGAGAGAGAGACGGTCTCACCCTCTCTCCGACACAGTGCTTCGATGTCTCCCAAAAACCCCAGAGACTCCCTGATGTTCCGTCCGTTATTTACAACGTCTGGCATATAGAAAAGTTATAACCTTTGTCCTTTAAACCTTGTTTTCTGCCGGTATTTGCTTTTGTACCACTGCTGCTGAGGCCGCTTAAAGCCTTAAAATAACCCCGGCGTTAAATTTCAGGGGTGTCATTGTATCGCAGATGGTGAAAATGATGACGTGGCTAACGGGCTCCGTCTCGACGGTATTATGATATTATCCAGGATTCCTGAGGGATCCTTCTTCTCTCTCCCCCTGAGTAAGGTGGGTTTAGAAAATTAAACAAATAATATCTACAAATATTACCCCGTCGTTGAACAGAAGTGTTTGGAAGGTAATCCAATTATTTATAAATAAATTTGTACTATTATTATTTATTATTATTCAATAATTTTCACTCATATTTATAAATTATTTAAAATCACTTCGGCATTCAAACCTAATCTTAGACTTATACCTTAAAGTCTAGATACAGAAACGATTTCATCTTATTTCATTTCATCTCATCATTATAATTTTTTAAAATTCTTACATAAAATATAATAAATAATTTAATTTTTTTAAATTTTAAAATAATATTATTATTAAAAAATAATATTCTAATAATATATTATTTAATTTTTAACTTTAATATAAAATCATATAATCTTATGTTAGTGTCTAAATGCAGCAAATAGGATACGGAACAATTTTGGTACCCAAAACTTCTGCAAACTGGCTTCTCAATCGGAGAGACCTCAAATAAAGCATCGTGATTATCGTACCCCCATTTCGATTGAACAGAAAATAGATAATTAATAAATGGTCATTCCCCTACTCGATTATTTTTGTCGTCATATGCTTCCATGTTGTCTTCACCAATATTTGATTATAAATGTTTAAACATCATCCCAAGTTTCCAACTCTCTCTCTAGCCGATACCAATTGTAGAGATTCCATCTCTCGACTTTTGAATGCTGCCGCTACTGAAAAGTATAGAGAAATTAGGTTTTTGGGACCTAAATTACTTAATTTTACTTAATGAGTTGACTTTTGGTGCCCCTAATATGATCTTAATATTTAGTTGTTGAAGTGAGTTCAGTTGAATTGAATTTTTTATTAATAGTAATGAGTTGAATAGTGGATAGAGTTATGTATGACTCATTTAAACTGAGTTTAAAGTGTATTTAGATATTAATATGAGTTTAGTTTATTTTTCTGAAAAATTGAAAAAAATTGTGAGTTTTATGTATAAAGAAGATGTTTTAAGTTGAAAAAGATTGTGAGTCTCACGTATAAGAAAGTTTTGAGTTAGAATGAGTTTAGTAATTTGAAAGTTGGATATTTAGATGTTAGGCTTAATTTAAAATTAGACTGAATTCAGCTGAGTTTGGGAACCAAACACAGTCTTAATAAGGCCTCGTTTGATTACACAAATAAGAATAGAACTAGGATTTGGTGCATAGGGTGACGATTAGTAAAATGTGTCGTATGTATGTGTGATCAGAAATTGACATTAAGGATAGCAAAGTGTGTGACCAACATTTAATATTAATCATATAAAATATCTATCTAGAGACAAACTAAATTATTAAAACTGTCAATTTGAACCTCTCACTTGAGCTCAAGTAAACAATAAAAATTAAGATAAAAATAGTTATGTTAGATTTGTTGAAACAAACAATAAAAATTAGCAATGTGATTTTATCTTTGCTTTCACTCTAATTATTAATTAAATGATAGTTTGTATGTACTTACTAACAAAACTAATCCAAATTAATAAGCTAACTAGTGGAAGACTTAAAAGGACATGAGTAAATAAATAGAAAAAATGAAGTTGTAAATTTATCAAATAGCTTAAAAGAGATTAAGATATTTTATTGCATCTTATGAGACATGAAAAAAATGAGAACAAAAATAAGTGTAAGCCGTATGAAAAAATTGATCAAAAACTAAAAGAAATCCGAACAACTAAGCACTAAGTGAGATTTTTAAAATTTTTTATTTTTTTTTTAGGAGGAAGGGGGGCCAACCATCAATATAGGTCCGTTCCTGTATACAAATGAGATGAAAGTTAAATAAAATATTATTATAACATAAATTTTTAATATAAATTTTATTTTAAGATTTAAAAAAGTTTTTTTTTTTTTAGAATTTAAAAAAATTATAATAATTAGATGAAACGAGATAAAATGATTTATAAAACAAACAAGCCTTCACAGTATAACAAAGTAAATAGGACTTAATATTATATAACAAAGTAAGAGCATCTCAATAGATTAGTCAAAGCTAAATGACACTTTTGATGAATGTGAAATAAATTTAACTTTTAACTATTTTATTCACATAAGTCCCCACATTGGAATGACTGTTTTTTCTTTATATAACAATAAAATAATATAAGATGAATTTGACTTTGTCTATTCATATCAAATCTCCACATTAAAAAAGTAATGAGTAATTAATAATTAAAAAATATATTTAATTTTTGTAATTATTAATTTATTTTATTTGATCATATTTTACCATTCTACTTATTATATCTTAATTAGTAATCATATTCTAATTAAATTATGTTAAATATTAATCATATTATAAACAAAAAATAGAAGGTCTGATACCATGCGAGGCTCTCCAGCACGTGAGTTGTGGATTAATAGTTTTTTTATGAGTAAATTGAAGCCGTACATTAATAGTTACTTATAAAATATAAACATTTACTTGAAAGTAGTTAATTTACTTGAAACCGAGCCCTACAAATATCATATGATAATATTACTTAGTTCAATTTAAAAGAAAACATGAAAGCATAGAGAGAAATAAATGATAAAATATATATTTGGTGTATTTACCAAAGTTTCAAATACCGTACCGGCCGGTACGGTCGGTATTTTCCGTATCGGCCACCGGACCGGTACAGGTACACCCTGTGTTCCGTACCGGCTGAAATACCGATCGTACCGGCCTGTGTACCGGTCTGTACCGGCCGATATTTTGGCCCTTTTTTTTTTCATATTTTCAAACTACAAGTTCATTTTGGACCCTTAATTCAGATTAGGGTATTTATAATTTAGATATCTATATATTTATATATAATTTATTTATATATAGACTATTATTTTAAAAGATAATTTATATATATAATTTATTCATATACCGAAATGTTATCCCGAAACGGTAGACGAAACGGTACCGGTACCGAAATATTTCGTTCCAATGACTCGACCGGTACGGCATCCAGTACGGTATTCAAAACATTGGTATTTACATTAACTAACAAAATTGAAAATGATTTTAGTGTTTACCTTAGTTAAAGTTTAAATACTTAGATTTTAGCTAATCTATTGTGATAATATTTTAAGTTTTAATAGTTAAATATGTGACGGATTAACTAATCCATTGAGATGCTCACATAACTCATAAGGCTAACTATCATAATTCCCAAGAGATATAATTTGTTCTGATTGAGCGACAACATGCCAGCGCGTACAACAAATCCATTAGCCCGTCCGGACGAAACTTCGACCCAGCCCAATAGGAAAGGGGTCGATAATCCAGAAAACACCCGACTATCTAGCCGTATTGCTCGGAATATCAACAATGTGCTCAACGATATCATTAAACTTTAATTAAAATATAAATAAGTAAAATTAAAATTGAATCCAGTCCGAAATGCCCATTTTTTAAGCGATATTTGAGTAAAAAATTCGGCCAGGTATATTTTGGATCGGAAATCTTTCTTACGGCCCATCGTCGAAGGTACGAGTAAAAAACTGACTAGACTCCAAATACGAAGTACAAACAAAACTACGAATTGCAATTGAAGTACGAGTCTTGAACAAAGTGGGTTAAGACATAATGAGGGACAAAACTCCAAATACAAGACAAAACCTGCAAATTGTAATCGAAGTAGGAGTCTTGATTCTTGAAAAAAGTGGGCCGAACAACCCTTATTCTTAAGCAACACCTGCGAAAACAGAGCTAAGAGAACTCAAATAATGATTAGACTGACTCGCGAATTACAGGATACAATGTAAACTGAACCCCATGCCAACCAAAGAGTCATAACTAGAGCTGCAACCCGACCCACCGCAACCAGATTTAAACCTGATCCGACCCGTTCGACTCCATTTAAGGTAACAAACCAAATCAACACGACCCGATTAAAACATACTCGGGTCGAACCCGTATGACCCGACCTTTGCCAAATCAAAAATACCCAAACTTTTTGCACATCATTTATCTCAGATCTGAGCCTCAAATGACAATATCAATCTCCATTGATCTCAGATTCTTCTCAATCTCAAGAAAAAACCCAAAAAAAAAAAAAATGGAAAGAGCAAACTTTGCAGAACTCATTTGGATGCAGTCGTTTGCAGAAGCGGTAGTAGCAAACAAGAATAGTAGATTTTTCTCTTTTCGCAGACGACAATGATGGATTCACAAAGAGCGTTGCCTTGCCTCCGACCTTGGTCCTCTCTTGAAGGAACTTCTCAAGTGAGGCAAAATCCTTGATCTTTTCGTCAACCGGCTTCGCGCAGTCAACCACGAATGGTGGCTCCCTTCTTCTTCCCCTTCGGTCCCACTGTTGCTACCCCGCGACTCATTTTCGCTGTGATTCTTCACTCCACAGATACGAGAGATAAAGAGGTAAGGGTTTTCCACTCGAGACTTGGGAGTTGGATGGCTAGGGTTTGATAAGTTTGTATTTATATTCGGATCGGTTGACACCAACATAAACACATCCCCAGCCCCACCACTCCCTCTTCGACCCACGAGCCTACCCAAGAGCATAAAACCTTAATCTTACCGTGAGAGAGAGAGAGAGAGAGAGAGAGAGTGCACCTTTGCATTGACAGAAGAAGGTGATGGCGAACGGCGAGTCTTTGCTTTCGAGTATGAGATGCTTTCGTTTTTTAGTCTTTGATAGGGTTTTTCTATCGGTTTCGACGGATTCGACGGGTTGTTAGTATAAAACCCGTAATTAACTTTTGACCCGATGAACCCGTATTTGTTCGGGTTGAAAATTGCGGGTCTTGCAGACGGATCGGTTTATGGCCTTTTATGCACAGGCCTAGTCATAACAGCCGGAAAGACAAGAAAAGAGAATAACAAATAGGAATGATAGATATATGTAATTGTCGTATAATTATTTTAAAAAAATAAATAAATACGGGACTTGTATGAAAATAAATTAATTTTTTAATAAGGAACTCTACTTTTTTTTAAATTACTGCATAATACTTGTGCATTAGACGATTGTATATAACAACATTATTATAAAAAATTAATATAAACTAGTTCATATTTGCTTGTGTTGCATGTGTCAGCTTTAATACAGGGAGGAATGTACAACAGCATAGGGACAAAGTCAAGATAAAGATTATTTTTCATATTTTTCATTATCTCATAATTTCATATCAAATTATTAAAATTTGATGAGATATTTAATAATAATTCACTTCTTTGGAATTTGATGGCGAGGCTTATTCTTACTATAAGTGTTATTTATAATTTATTTATATGACATGGATGGACTTATATTGTTAAAAAATGACAAAATCTATTTTTTGATAGTCCACAATTAGTTGCCTCTATTTTAATTTCTGGTGCAGTTGTTTAACTTGAAGTTGATTTGTACTTCGTACAGATGAGATAAGATAAGATAAGATCATATGAAATGAAAGTCAAATAAAATATTATTAGAATATAATTTTTATTTTATGATTTGAAAATATTAAATTATTTTTTATATTTTATTTGAGAGTTTGAGAAAAGAGTCCTACTACTCAGAGTCCAGCTACACAACACACCAAGAGGTGGTAGCCAGCGTGTAATTTTTTTATTTTTATTTTAAAAGTTATACAAGATTTCGTGTTCATTTTTTAAAAGCTAAATAGGATTTAGCTTGCAGGTCTATGCCGCCAGCTATTTTTTCTTCAAATATTTTTCTAACCTAAACACAATGTTTCTAACTTTCGTCAAGCCCCAAATTCATTTTGATTGCTGTTCTTTACCTTCGTTTCGCCAAGCTCAACACGCTGTTAATTTTTTTCTAACCTAAACACGCTGTTGTTGAACTTCGTCAAGCTCAAAAGTCATTTTGATCATTGTTGTTCACCTTCGTCTCACCAAGCTCAACACGTTGTTGTTCATCTTCTGTGAATGACTTGTTAGAACAGGAGATTTCTGTTGTTTATCCCTCAAGGTGGAACCATTTCGATGAATTGTTGAAGCCAGAAGTTTTTTTTTAATCACCGAAATCATATGTTTTTAATGGAAACTTTGAAGACAATGGAATTTCATCTTCTGAATCTTCAGAATATGTTTAAACGTACAATAATCTTTGAGAGAGATAAGTGAGAAGCAATACATATTCTATGGATTGTAAAGTATAAGTAGACATAAAGAAAATCAGTTTACTTTTTCTCTCAAATGTAGAGCTTGGAATGCAGAACAGTAGGGAACTGTTACATGGCTTCGGACCGGGTCTGCTATGTAACAGGGTGTGTGGTGTGCGTTAATGAACCGGCTTTCAAATAGCTTTTCTCTTGAAGAAATTGTAATGATTAGATAAGATTGGATGGTTTGTGAAAACAAATAAATAGTCAGGATTCTTTTGCAGCTTTACCACTTTTATATAATCCACTGTAGCAAACAGTGCCCATGAACCAATCATTTTGTCCTAAACGTTTTTCATTTTTTTTTTATTAGAAATATGAAGTGACACCGTATGGCTAGTTTGGGAATACAAGTATCTTAAGTTATTTTTAGATATTTTAAGATATCTTTTTTCCAAATATCACTAGATCATAAAACATTTTTCAGTTTCAAAATTTCAACATTTTAATCTAATTATTACAATTTTTTCGAACTCTCAAATAAAAAATATTATTTATTTTCAAATTTTAAAATAAAAATCATATTAAAATTTGATATTAAAATATTTTTTACTTTTATAATAATTTTATTTTTCTCTCTCATATTTCAAAATTTAATAAAATGTGTGGGGTATGTAGTAGTGAATAATAGCTGATAAGAACAATTTTTCAATATACTGAGTCAAACTAATTTAACTCCCCTTTACAAATAATTCTATTACTATTTATATATATAGCGTACAAGGGTGGCTCTGCAATCACAACTAGGAGCTCCTGCTAGTTCATTTACTTTTTTTCACATGTACTTGTTAACATTTTAAAATATTTTTTAAAATAAGAATTCATAACATTATTAAAAAATACTAATTTAATTATTAAGTAAAAAATAAAAATAAAAAACTTAGCGGTAACCCCCAGCGGGAGCTACTAGCTGGAAGTAGGAGTGTAACCGGTTCGATTTTAAACAAATTTTGTGACCAAACCAGTATACACCAGTTTTGTATTTTTAAAAACCGATATCGTACCGATTACTCTCCTAAACTAGTACTTTCGGTTTTACCGGTTCGGTTCGATTTTCTGATTTTTAATATATATTAAAGCTCTAATCTCTTATACTTATATATATACATATTAATATATATAAATATCAATAATGCACTAATACTATTAGCATACAGTAATACTATTGCTATAGTACTATTACTGTATGTTAGTGATAATATAATAATTAATATATTAATGTATATTAGTATTACTAATATATTTATCAAAATGAATATGCTGAGAATTTATTAAGTCATAAAATGTAATTAATATATATTTTATATTTAAAATATATGATCAAACCGGTCCAGTCCAGTCATAGAAACCATAAAACTAAGACTTAGGATGCGTTTGGATCTCCAACTCATCCAAACTCATTTCAACTCATCATTACACTTTTTTTAAATTTCAATAGAAAATATAATAAATAATTCAACTTTTTCAAATTCCAAAACAACTTTAATATTAAAAAATAATATTCTAACAATATTTTATCATCTCAACTCAACTCAACTCAACTCACTTTAACATCTAAACCTACCCTTAATCAATTATGACCGGTTTTTAAAATTGAGGAGCCGATTTAATCCTATTTTTTCGATTTATTTTTATAGCCTAGCTGTAAGAGGAGGCTGAGGAGCGTACAAAAGCCGGAAACATCGCGACAAGCTTTTATTTGCAAGTTTAAAACAAAACTGGCACTTGTATAGTACTCACAAACCCGATAGGATGATGTTACGTCCACCGCTCCCATCGCTACCGTTAGGTATAATTGTTCTTATTTTTTTGTTATCTGTTTTTACATGTATTTTTTATATTTTTAAATATATTTTAAAAAATATTTACAATATTATTAAACAATATTTTCTTGATCACTAAGTAAAAATAATAATTAAAAAATAAAATAAAAAATTTCAACAGTAACATTGAGCTGTAAGAATCAGCGTTGAGAGTATCATTTCTTGGTTCTCGCTAGTTATTTTCATGTTTTTTTTTTTTTTTGCTTTTTTTACATGTATTTTTGTAATACTTTTAAATATATATTAAAAAAAATCACAATATCATTAAAAAATATTTTTTAATCACAAGTATAAACAAAAATAAAATAAAAAAACCAAAAAAAATGCCAGAGCGGGACGCTTTGCATTTTCCAATCCGATCAAGAATCCAAGTAGGTTGACGAAATTTGTGGAGTGAAATTAGGAGTCGCTCGTTATATTTCTTTTTTTGTTCAAATCAAATAATCAAGGTCAGGTCTCAATATAATATTTTAAATTATATCCTAATATAAATAGTGAGATTTTATTTAAAATTTTGTTCTTAATGTTCAAATATAAACTTAGTGATCAAGTTTTTTATGTTCAAAATTTTCCAATATATCATTTTCAATCGATTAGATTGTGGCGGATTGATCGTGATAAGATTTTACTAATATTTCATACCCATATTCAAACTTTTGGCTAGAAACAATTCATGTACAAATGCACTAAAGTTAAATATAAGTTTCTGAGAAATAAAAGCTGAAGGTTTAATGACCAGCAATCTTAACTTAGAACCATGATCAATTAAAATCAATTAATTAGTTGATAATAAGTACGATTAATTCAAAACACTAACGTCTGGTTTGGATACTATAAAATAATTTCAACTCATTTTATCTTATCTAATTATTATAATTTTTTTAAATTTTTAAACAGAATATTATAAACAATTTATTTTTTAAAAATTTTAAAATAAAAATAATATTCTAATAAAATTTTATTCAATTTTTATTTCATCTCAACTCACTATTTAATTCAAATGAATTCGACCCTAACTAAATGTATTAAATTATTTTAAAAAAGTTCGGCTTGTATGGATTATAGAATCGGCATCAAAAACAATAAATTAGGCAACTTTGTCTATGGCCCTAAGATTGATGTTTTGTCTCTGTAGAGGGAAAAAAAACATGGAAAAAGAAACATAGGACTAATGATTTAGGCATGAAAGTTGGCAAAAAAACAAAAGTGTCGTGAAACGAAAGTACGTAACATCTGCTTGAAAATGTCAGACACACATATGTAGGGTGGAGCCTAAAAATCTGGGTGGAGCCTGAAAATCTGGTTTGGAGAGTTAAGTTAAAAATAAAAAAGAATTAGAAGAGTCAAATTCTAATTTTTATATAATCTATTTTATAGAAATATATTTTAAAACTTAATTTTTATCAAATTTTAAAAATTTTGGAGGGCCAAAGCCCCCCAAGCTGGTAGTTCCGCCCTGGCACATGAATGCTAATTGAAATAGGGACAAGAGTGAAAATAACAAAACTTGTGCTCAATGTTTCCACTCTCAGGACTAGGTAATCGCAATAAAATCTTAAGCATGGCTTTGGCTAGGTACTGGTCAAATTTTGGCTAAGTAATTTAAAAGTGATCAATATTAGAGTAGTCAAAATTTGAAAGTTCTATTTTGAGCTATACTAAATTTATCAATTTCTTTAAATTTGGTCTGCTATTATTCATCTTTAAAATAATATTTTATCTTAAAAATATTCTCAATGACTACTATTGGATAATTAAGTTGAAGAAAAAAATAGTTAAAAAATAATAATTTTAAATAAAAATTAAATTATTAATTAATATAAAGAATGTATTGACAAAATATAAAATTATTATTAAAATATTTAATATTATATAATTATTTTAACTTTTTTATTGATAGTCAAGTTTTGGACTTGACAATGACTAGATTATTGCGCTCTAATACATCTACTTAATACCGAATATTATTGATTTTATTATTTGGGAGTTGTTCAAAGCTCAGTGATCACTTGCATGTGTCGATCAATTATATAGTTCTATGTTTTACCCTCTCTGTGTATTTAACTTCTACATTGACATATTAACTATAAGCACATTTATTTTATTTTTTATTTTTTGAATATAAGCAGTATAAAATTGAGTTTGGATATGACAAAGTCAAGAAAAAAAAAGAATAATGAAAAAATTAATGTGTCCGATAAAAAAAAAAAAAGGAACAGTTTGAGAAATTTATTATAAAATCATGGACAAAACATAACATGAGTGCAAATGAATATTTAGCTTAACAATTTTACATATTAGAAAAATGGTAAATTTTAATTATCTACTATTGTAAAATTCCTAAATTGAACTGGCTTAGTTCATTGTTCATCCTAGACTCTTTTTCATGTTTTTCTTTTTCGATTTTTCTCTATCACATATACTTATAAAAAAAATAATCTCTATCCTATCTATCGAAACCAATATATAAATATAAAGATCTTAGAATAGAGTTATATATATATATTGCAAAATGTTGCCTATAAGTATATACTTATTGCATACTTAAATATAACTCATATGACGTATTTAAATTAATAATGAGTAATGTCATGCACAAGCTTAAAGTTTGAAGCCTTGCACATGGTCTTTGTAAAAAAATTGAGATTATGAGAAAAAATAATTATTTTATAATTTTTTATAGTATAATCTATTTTTTTATAAAGTGACTGCGTAATATTTATATACTTAGAACTTGTTGAAATTATTACTCTAAACTAATATACTACAATGCATATTTAGATGATAGTACTACATTAAAACAATTGAGTTACAACTAGTTTACAATTCTATATAATATAATATATATTTTAATATAGAAATTATTGAATATAAATATAAATATATATAAGATCCATATGTACCAATAATGAATTTATATCATAACTATATCTTATAAGCTAATTATAATTAATTCCTTCGTTATTATCATAAATGGAATCCCCCCAACTTGTCTCTGGCGCCATGTTAGTAACTTAGTTCCAATCAGCTTGCAGCAAATGTCCCAATAAAGCAAGACAACGAGAACGCATCTTGAAATTGTAAGAAATTAACAAAAGAAAAACTTTTTTAACTTTATGGAAAAAGCTAAAGTCATCGAGGATATTTTTTTATTTAGTAATTAAAGAAATATTTTTAATGATGTTGTAATTTTTTAAAATACTTAAAAATATAAAAAAGAGAATAACAAATTTTAAAAAAATCAAATTAACTTATCGGAACCTATATTTGAGGTACAGTCTCGGTGGGTAGCATGACTCTAAAATAAAAAAAAAATGTTACTTTATTCACTTAATTTGTCTCTTTATTTTGACTTTTTATATATTTTAATTTTTTTATTTCATAATTAAAAAAATACTATTAATATACTGATTTTTTTTTATATTTTTTAATTTTTTTTAAATGATAAGACTATCATTATTCACTCCCAAAACAAATCAATCCAAATAAAGTAAGGTAGGACCCCTCACATGCAAAAAGAAGAGTACTGATTGTGTAGCAGCCCTACAAATTAAACCGCCCCCACAATTTCGACTGCAGGAAATTATTGAGAGTACGAGAGTATATGTATTATTAAAGAATAATGATACGGTTATTATTCTACTATTATTTATTTATTACTTAATTTGTATTTAATTTTTTTTAATTTTTTATTTTACTTAATGATTAAGAAAGTGAGTATTAGTAAAATTATATATTTTGTTAATTTTTTTTTAGTGATTAAGGATGTTAAAAAGATACTTAAAAGAAAATGATAAAAAAATAAAAAATAAAAACTTGAAATGAACTTGGGTAGTAGATAGATAGTAATAGGGTAGTAAGCCTATCATTACCCATTGTCAAATCGCGCATATTTTACCCGTGATTCTTTATAAAATATGCATAATAATGCATCAATATGTGACCTAATTTTTCTAACGTTTTATATAAAATATAAAATAAAAAAATCTTAAGTTTAATTTCACAGTAAATCATACTTATATATAAAAATTTGAAGAATGAGATAAAATAAAAATTCTGTACATAATAGTGAAATTAGTTGAATTATGTTTTTTTATGGGATTTTGATATATGTGAGAGGAAAAACCGAATAAAATATTTTAAAGTTAAAATAATATTTTAATATTTTTTTTTTGGATTTTAAAATATTGAATTGTTTTTTTTTTAAAGTTTGAGAAAATTGTAATGATTAAGTAGTGATTAGATTAAAAATTTTAAAAATTAAAATTGTAAAATATTTGTATTCGAGTAGTATTTGAGAATGAGATAAGATGAGATGAGATGAGATGAGATGAAACGAGACGAGACGAGACATCTCATATTCCAAACAACCCCTTAGATTTCTAATGACAATCTTTCATGGAATAATCTAGTTTATACATGCACGTTTGATGTAAAATCTGGATATTTTAGTATCGCATTAAATATATAATACTACAATTGAGACCTCAAATAAATTTGTTATTGCTTAATGAATTATAAATGACAAAAGTTCTCAACTATTTTTTCATGCAAGATATCAGTCTTAAATGATTATTCTAATGTTTATTTCAGCATTTGTTTCGTATTAAGAAATTTAATATTATATAATCAAGAATTTTAGGATCCATATTAATAAGTTTATTATTTTAATAAATTTAGTTTTAGTTTTAAGCTTTTTAGAATCTACCCATCAAATTGAAAGAATTGTTGGGGGCCAAAGGAATTAGTTTTGAAGGTTCCACATCATAATAAATATATGATATGTGTAAAAATTAAATAAAATAAAATTTTGAGTAGTATAGGAAAAAAGAATTTGGGGATTACATAAGAGTTCTAATTTTTTTTTTGGGGGGGTCAATTTCTATATCCATAAACTTTTGACTTAAAAAATAGGGAGAAATTTTGAATTATAGAATTTTTTGAGTGCCATGGCCACTAGCTATAACTATAAGGTTTGTTCCACCGCTTCTTAATTTCATGGAGTCCGTCCGGTCCAGGCTATCGGATTTGGTACGCTCGTGGCCTCGAAACAGGTATACTGCATTTTCTTCTCTAGCAAAAAAACTGTATTTAATTAATTTATTTATTTTAAACATATCTAAGCATAATGCGATGGGAAGGATTCTTCCTTTTTATAATTATGATTAACTGACTGGAGTAAACTGTTAACGTAATTCTTATTGTTACGATTTAACTGATTCATTCCCGGGATTGTCTCGTGGACGTGTTCTTCTACTCAATTCTTACAATTCTAAATAATATTAAAATGGGTGGCATTTGATTTTATAATGATTAATAATTAGCGATTCACGCGTAGCTCATACCTTTATCTGCTGTACTCTTCCGTTTCTCATAAATATCTGTGTCTTAGTTGTACGTTGGAATTATCAAGTTGTAGGCTGGCAATTATATAACAAATGTACAACATGACTTCAAGCAGTACCAAGGTGCCGTACTGAGATGCAACGTGGCATCGAAAACATTGGAGGAATGAAATTCAACGTTATGACTACCCTCTAACCAACTTCCCCAACCCCCCCCCCCCCCCAAATAAAAAAGAAAGAAAGAAAAAGTAAAAGAGAAGAGAGAGAAAGAAATCAGACCTTCCGATACGGGCTCGTGCTGCCGTGCTCCTTGACTATTAGCTTTACCTTCCATTCCTTAATTTTGAAACGTGTTCTTCCCATTTAATGCCTTAATCTCCCAGTTTGCCTTTGCCGATACCAGTCTCTGCCTCATTCCGATAATATGCAAGAGTCGGTATGCTGCAGGAGCGAGCCCATAACTAAAACTGCTTTTGACCAATGTAAGTCTATCTTTCTCCTTAAGCTATTTTAAGCTACTAAACATATAACAACAGCTGCACCGCCCATGGTTTTTGTCTCAGAACCCTCTCTCTCTCTCTCTCTCTCTGCCCATGTATGGTAGAAACTGAGTTGAAGATGTTCCATTCTTAGGCTTTTCAAGCTCTCTTCCTGATGCTTAAACATGTACAGTATCCGCATGATATGTTGTTTTTCCTCTCTCTTTGTATATACCTCAATTTTTCATTGCATGTTTTCGCCAATTTCTCTCCTTATTCATGTATAATTATTAAGTTCTTAAATTTCCTGTGTCTAACTGTATAGTATATAAAAATAGAATATACCAAAGGAAAAGTCAATAAAACAAAGGAAACAGCTAGCACCGACATGATATCTATAATTCCTTTTCAATTTTCTCAGTTAATTAATTAGTTTTCGATCTTCTCGTGTTCTTTACTAACCCAGATAATTAATATTCGGACCAATTAATTACTAGATTACAATATTATCATAGGGACAATATATAACAATTTTTTTCCCTGGTAAAAGAAAATGAGGTTATAATATTATCATATCTTTCAAGGGTTCCTCAACTAGTTTTTGGTATATATGGTGGCGAGGAAGTATCGCCCTGCATGCATTTATGGTTTATGGCCTTATGGTTGATATACATGTGATCATGTACAGTCTTGTCTATTTAGTGATCGAGCACCAGTAGTACTGCAGTACCGTTCTACATATTATATAAAATGATATTTTGCAGGTTTTTTTAAGAATAATTTATTACTCACTACACAGCTAGCTCCTACAATTAAAAATCCTCGATCGGAGTAACACTGCTAATTGATCAGCACTTTCTGGCATGCATGTTACATGAAATTCGATCGAGCATAATTCTCAAGTTTATAGCAACCATGCATGGTGATGCCGAGATGGTACTTTATGCTTAACTTATTTTGCCAGCTGCTATATATATATATATATATATATATATATATATATTATAATTTTGATATTATAGATCAATAATTAATGTTTTAAAGAAAGAAACATCTCGATCTGCCTAACTTTTGTTGTGCCTACAGTACTGCGTATTATTTTCTAAGTTCCAGCATTAGATGGCATTTGTCAGTACTGATGGGACGGCGTTGGGTCCCAAAGGCATGAGTTCAGACAATTGACCTTGATTATTAACGTCTATACTTGCTACATTATATATATATCATTAATTACTCCAATATACCTAGTACTATTATATATAGCTATATATACTATTCATGCCGATCGACAATAACAGTACTATTGCATGCAATAGTATATATTGCTATAATAAGTACTGGGTAGATATATTGGAGGAATGATATATATATGTACAACTTCTGCAAATTAAATAATTAGATTTAGAGTTTATTATGTATCAGTTATTATTCACTCTCACGTCTTATATTTATAATTTTTTTTATAAAGTATGATGTGAAGGTGTTTTTATTTATTTATTTATTTATAGTGCACATGTGGGGGTGGTGAATAAATTTTTCTTAGATTTATAACATGCAGTACTGGCAACTGGATTCAGAACTTTTATGACTGAAATACGAATTTTATTAATCTGTTGAATCATATTTGTATAAAAGAAAGTGTCCTTTTAAACAGCAATATTATATATATATATATTTATTTATTTGAACATAATATATATTAAACTCATAAATAATTAATTAACGTGCCATATATCTATCCTGATATGCAGAAATTCCGGACCATAAATCCATTGATATTCAGTAATCCCATTACTTCGTTAGCTCAGCATGCAAAGCCCACTAGAGAGAAAACCAGGGGTTTACACCTACGTCGCTCAATGGCCAATCTGCACACTAGCTTGGTCGGTCCGCCATGACAAGAACTCTCGCCTCGCCATAGGAAGCTACCTCGAAGACTACAGCAACAAGGTGGAACTGATTCAGTTCAACCATGCCACCTCTGATTTCACCACCGACAGCCGCCTTGTCTTCGACCACCCATATGCAGCCACAAACCTCATGTTCTTCCCCTCCGAGGACACCATGAATCCCGACATCATAGCCACGTCCGGGGACTATCTGCGGCTGTGGCAAATCCACGACGACCGCATCGAGCTCAAGGCCCTCCTCAACAGCAACAAGAGCAGTGAATTCAATTCTGCCATTACTTCTTTCGACTGGATCGAATGCGATACGCGTCGTGTGGCTACGTCTAGTGTGGATACGACCTGCATAATTTGGGACATAGAGAAGGAAGTTGTGGACACCCAGTTAGTAGCACACGACAAAGAAGTGTACGATATTTCATGGGGTGGCTTCAATGTCTTTGCTTCTGTCTCTGGAGATGGTTCAGTCAGAGTATTCGATTTAAGAGACAAAGAAAGATCAACCATAATTTTTGAAAATCCTATGAGGGACAGTCCATTATTGAGGTTAGAGTGGAACAAGGCTGACCCAAGATTCATGGCCACGGTTGGGATGGACAGCAACAAGGTTGTAATATTGGACATTAGATTTCCGACAACTCCATTGACGGAGCTGAGCAAGCACAGGGGTAGCGTAAATGCTATAGCATGGGCCCCACGAAGCGGACGGCAACTATGCTCTGCTGGGGACGATTCGAGGGCTTTGATATGGGAAGTGGTGGGGACGGATTTTCGATCAGAAGCGAACGGTGATGTGGAGCCAGCAGTGTGGTATGGTTCAACGGCCGAGATCAATCAAGTACGTTGGTCGCCTATGGAGTTGGATTGGATTGCTATTGCGTTCTCAAAGAAGCTGCAGGTCTTGAAGGTTTAGATATCTATTTATAAACAAGTTGAAGAGAATTATTCCATGTTGGTGAATAAAATTAGCTAGTGGAGTAAATTTAGGGTGGGGACGTACGGGGGTTGACGTAATTAGTACATATTTGGGTAAAACAAAAAGGGCTTGATGGTTGAGATTCCTGTCCGATATTCCAATTTCATCATGTTAACAAAAACCTGCTTGATAACGTCGGAGATTATATTCTTGTACGTACGTACTATCCAATTTCATGTTATTTGTCTGAACGTCTAGATCGATGCTCACATTAATGATTCTGGATTCGACTTTCAAATATATGACACGTGTATGGCTTTCCAATGTCATGGCATTATTGTTATCGAGTAGTGATGCATTGATTTGGCTCCATTTACGGTACTGTAACTATTACATATATATACGATCAATGCTGCATGTATTCTTTTTTTTTTTTTTTTTAAGAATAATAAAACTATTTCATTTCATAAATTAATGAACTCTCCACGAGTTCCTTTTAAAAACCTTCTGTGGTATCATCCATTAATGTTTGCCCATGCCATGTTCCCGTTAATGGCTTTCATGACTGCTTGCTTGCGCATCTACTTCGAATACCACACTTGTAAATCCTAGTTAATCTAGAGCAAAATTCCATAGCCCTCCACAGTGTAAGAACTTCAGCTACAGTAAGTTGCAGTACATTCCTTTTATTTGCACATAAAAGATTCCAAAATCTCTCCAGCTAGTCTCTGATCATGATGAGTTTCTTCCACAACTCCCAAAAATCTTCGTCCAAGCTCGACCATTTCTGTACAAGAGGAGGGCTAGTAGATTTTGACCATACATGATACATCACTTGCTGCTGAACTGTTTCCTCGTCTCATTCACAAATTATAGTTAGACATATGGGATTATCAATTATTTTCCGTTTGAAGAGATTTTTTCTTGTTGGTAGGTTGTCATTTCTAACTTTCCATAAAAAAACCCGTGACATTCGATCCCCATATCTCTTTCCAATTACTTGTTACTGTTGAAGTTTGCATTGAAGATTCTATTTCTGATCCCCTCATATTTTTTTCTTCTAGTGTGTTCCGGCGCGTGGAAATTTATTTGACTCTAGATTATCTATCTAGGATCTTTACTGGAGACTGAATATTAATCTAGTCTGTATTCATTATAAAGACGTGTTTTTTGTATTGCCTATCTTTTTCATATATCCCCTTTATAGTTTTAATGGAATATTATTTATTGAAAAAAAGGTGATCCATTGATCATTTCGGCTTTCTGGTTGAGAGCCCTTATTTTTCAAGAAGAAAGATCATCCTCCTATTAATATCATATATATTATCTAAAAGAGAATCATCTGTATAATTTTAAGATATGCAAGTTTTATAATCTATATTTAAATAAAAAAGACAAATATAGAATTCACATAAAAAAAAAATCTGCTACTTTTACTAGCAGGTCTCACTATTTTTTAAAAATAGTGTACAAAATTTATTCATTTTAAGATTATATCTAACATTACTTTATGAAAAATTGGATCTATAGTATCATTAATAATATATATATATATATATATATATATATATATGTATATATATGGTAACTACAGAAAACAGGCATGTTGAAAAATATTAGTACATATTAGCAAGGAATCGCTCAACCCAACCCAAAATCTAAATACAAGTCTTGTCTACTAAATATAATTGCATATTAAGTATTATATATATATAAATATCTGGAATGCATTTTATTTATTTTATTTAATATAAGATGGTTTAGCGGACCACCTTGATTTGCTACTCTAGTTTTTCCTCAATTTTGAACTTCCCAAACATATAATTGACGTTTTTATTTTGGACCGTACAGTTATCCATAATTTCTGGCATTAATCTATAATTTTTCTTATTTAGTTTTTAGTAATTTTCTGTTGTATTTATTCAACTGTTTTTTAATAATATTGCCTCTATGAAGTTATGAACATGATTTTGGAATTTTTATTGTAACTCTCTGTCATCTTTGTACAAGATAATCCTCCTTCGTAAGTGAGTTTTTATTAAGGGTGATGCTAGCAAGCTCTTCAGCGTTTACTGTTGGGAATATCGCTAGTATAAATTTATAGTTTTTTTTATCATTTTTTTAAAAGTATTTGTTAACATCTTTAATTATTAAGAAAAATTTTAAAAATAGAAAATTTTAATAATAATCATTTTCTTAATTATTAAATTAAGAAATTAAAATACTTAAACAATAACTTTGAATTGTAACTTTAAAGGAGTTACGGAGCATTTTTTCTTTTATTAATAAAATTATAATTCGATTCCGTTAGAAAAGAAAAATATTATTTACCGGCCCTTTTTTTTTTACCTGCAGGACTACCCACTGATCGCTGTATTTTAGTAAAAAAAAATCTCCATAACCTCTTATTATTTACATAATTTTTATATACTATATATATATATTTTTATTTTATTAAATATTTATTATATAAATAATAAATAAAATAATTTTAAAAAAATAAACTTAACAAAAATTAAAAAATATTAAAAAAATTAAATATTTAAAAAAATATAAAATATGAAGTATGATAGAAATTATGTAACAAAACTTTTTTAATAATGGACGCTTTTACTACCACTGCTCTGACCTACTGTTAATTATTTTGGTGTGGTTTTTATTTAATTTATATATATATTTGATATTTTTAATTATTTTTTAAAAATATTTTTTTAATTACGAAATAAAAATAATAAAAAAATAAATATCAGCGGCAGCTCCCGCTTTCTGGGAGTGGTAGAACTAACATTATTCTTTCGTAAATCGTAATACTCTGCTATTATATATTATTTTATTATTATTATATATTATTTTTCATTATTATTCACTGTGACATTATCTCATTACCAAAAAGCCGTAATCAATAGTCATCCGACAAAGTGGGTCTGACTAGAGATGTAAAAAATTGACATTTTTAATTATTTTTTAAAAAATATTTTTTTAATTACGAAATAAAAATAATAAAGAAATAAATATCAGCGGCAGCTCCCGCTTTCTGGGAGTGGTAAAATTAACATTATTCTTTCGTAATACTCTGCTATTATATATTATTTTATTATTATTATTCACTGTGACATTATCTCATTACCAAAAAGCGGTAATCAATGGTCATCCGACAAAGTGGGTCTGACTAGAGATGTAAAAAAAAATCCGGTAGACCAATAAACCGGATCAAATCGGTAGGTATGATTCGATTCCGAGTTGGGTACATTTGGATGTTAAGATGAGTTGGATTGAGTTGAGTTGAGATAATAAAATATTATTATAATATTATTTTTAAATATTAAAATTATTTTGAGATTTGAAAAAGTTAAATTATTTATTATATTTTATATTGAAATTTGAAAAAGTTGTAATGATGAGTTGAGATGAGTTAAGATAAGTTGAAATGAGTTTGACATCCAAACGAAGCCTAAATCGTTCCAGTATGGATTTTATTTGTTTTAAAATCGTTTAAAATGGGTCCAATTTCAATTTTTATTTTTTTTAAACCGGATCAAACTCAACCTGACCAGTTTATATATATTATAATTTTTTATATTGTATATAATTTTTTATATATAATATATAATTATATTTAAAATATTTTTGTATTATATGATAAATTACTAATTAATATAATTTAAAATTTTAAAATCTTATATCACTATAGTCTATTATATTAATAGTTATAGTACTAATACTATATAGTGTGTATCAATAGTTATACTAATACTATATCACTATAGTTTATAATATAATTATAATTGTAAGAAAGTACAATGAAAAAATACATCAAGCTCAGCTTATAAAATTGCTTATCAAGTTTTTCCAGATTGACAAATCTCAAGTGTTTCCTCTTAGTAGCAAAGTACACTACGTAGTATAAAACTAAAATAACACTTAACAAACCTACATCCTAAATATCTTATCAAGAAAGAATAAAAAGAGAGAAAGCTTTTGTATATTTCAGATGGTACCAAAACTAAATTGAGGGAGACTATATATAGTCCACCCACACACAACTGACATTGAAGGCCAACCATTACACTGCAATTAAATTACAAATGTTGCAAGCTGCAACGGCATGCAACGTATGGCATTAAGCCATCCATTACAAGTCAAGTAACGTATGGCTTAATGCTATACGTTACTTCAAGGTTGAAGGGAGGGGGTCAATCCACGTGGGCCTCCTACCCTCCGGCTAACAATAATATAATATAATATATTATTACTAAAATATTATAGATTTATTATAATATATAATATAGTATATTAAAATCGGACCGAAACCAATAATATTAGAAGTATCGAATTATGAGATAACAAGTACAAAATCAATTTTTTAAAATATGAAATCGAAGTATATCGATTCGGTTTTAAATAAAACCGGGTCAAATCAAACCGGTTATGCCCTACGTCTGACCGTCGGAGCCCTGAGAAGTTGAGAACTCGGTACGCTGTCGCATTCCTCTCCCTTTCTCTCTCGGTAAATACGAGAGCTACCCCCTTCCAACTATGGCGATATCCATTGAAGGTACGATTCCTACTTCGACTATCTCTTTTTCCTCGTATTTCGATTCTTTTTACTACTTTTTTTATTGTTTCAATTTGTAAAATTGTACAACTTTTGGTTATGCAGCAAATTATCGCCCCGAAAGAATATGATCAGGGTTTCAAGCACTAATCCTTTCTAATATTTTATATATGGGATCTGGACAGTGAAAGTATGAGAGGCTAATGTAGATTGAGACAGCTAACCAATTTGATTTTGCCGCTACTAATTATTTTTTGGTATGCATCCATTGTTATGGCTCTAATAATTTCTTGTTGCGGTGCATGGATATGCTGGGATTGCCAAATATTTATGTTCTATACAGTGTGAGTTGGAAATTTTAACTCTTGTGATCTCTGCTCCGTCTGCAGCTTTAGTTAAATAAACTTACTGTTTTCCTCCCCTACCCCCCATGCAGGCTTGCTGGGCTTGCTTTTATGTTTTCAGCTAGCATCTTGCTACAGATCCTGGTATGTTTTCATAATAGACTGGTTCTAAGGTTACGGTGGTCATGCGCTTTATTGTTTGTTTTTTTTCCCCGGGATAAATAGTCCTAGGTTGTTTCTTATCATATCATAATTCTTTATAATCCTGTATTTATTGACTTGCAGACCATGTTACCTCTTTATTGTGTTTCTCCCCCTTTTTCGTTGCTGCAAAAACCATTTGGAATTATGAGGTTTGGTACCTTCAAAATTTAACTGAATAAGAGAATCAAAGGATCAAATATCTACATTATAGGAGGGTTGTGACAAGAGTGAAAATTTGTTAGACAAGGGCTCTAATGTGTACTTCATTTCCAACAATATTTTCATGTGTGATGCTCATCAGTCACACAGAGGATTTATATGGCGTGCTGTTGGTTTGTATCTCCCAGTACCTGAAAACATACTGTGATGGTCACGCCTTAATTTTACACCAAGTTATTGCTAACGCTCTGGAAATAACTTTTGTATTTAAAAACTTCAAGGTGTTCTTTTGGCGACCAGTTTCAAATTGGACTGCCATTAGCTGTACAAGTTACGATGACCATTATTCAAATATGCGTTTCCCCTCAGAAGGTGTATTTTTTTAATTATTTTGTTAGGACAACTGCCTTGGGGAAAATCCTCACTTAGGAAGATTTACGGCCGAGGCATGTTTTGGTAGTTGATTGGTGTTATATGTCTCAAAGTAGTGGTGAATCTATGGTATTAACCATCTTTTGCTTCACCATGATGAGGCAAATGCTTTAAGGAATCGTAAATTTGGCCTCGTTTATTTTCACAACACATTTCATCTCATCTAATCATTACAACTTTTCCAAATTCTCACTCAAAATAAAATAAACAATTCAACTTTTTCAAATTCCAGAATAATAATAATATTAAAAAATAATTCTAACAATATTTTATTCAATTTTCAACTTTTATCTTAACTCATCTCATCTCATATGCGAAAACAAATGAGGCCTTAGTCTATTTGGAGTGGTTTTAGCAATACCTAGAAGTGCGGAGAATCTCCTTGCATGTTGGAAAGAACATTCATGAGCTGCCACCATGGTGAACTTCTGTGGAAAGTGACTCCATCATGCCTAGTGTGGTGTTTATGGTGAGAGAGAAACTATCGGCGTTTGGAAGATTGTGCGAAATCAGCGGACAGGCTTAAAGTAAAACCCTTTTACCTTTGGGTGGCCACCCATATTTATAATAATGATCATAGCTTTCAGGATTTTCTTCTTCTTTTCTCTTTTAATGCTTAGTTGCATCTCTTGGACCACTACTTGTGTACTCGAATTCACCATTTCTTGAGTTTGAATGAAGGAAAATGCTAGCCCCCCCTCCCCCCCCCAAAACACACACACAAAAGAAAATGCCCCCCCAATTGTTTTTTGTAAGTGTTTTTTTTCTTAATCTTTAAAAAAGAAAATTGCACTAGGGGGCTGGGGGGCAGGCAGAGTGGCATTGTCCTTGAATGAAATTCATGTACTTATTAAAAAGATTGAGGTTGCATATCATCTTGTATATGGGGAGGGTTTTCAACCTTTTTCAACTCAGCATTCTATCAGCAACTATGTAAGTGGTGCATCACCATATTGGAGAGGGGCATGTTAAAATGAGAGAATCCTAGAGCCTTTTATGCCAGATGAATTTGAAGTCTTCTTGTATATTTGGTTACTCACTGCTCGTCTTTTCTTCTCTGTTGCTAGGCTTGTGCAATATACAACAATTGGTGGCCCATGCTATCAGGTTAATAAGGGTATTTCAAGTTAGTTGTCTTGTATATTTTAGATTGCATTGTAAATATTGGTGATGTGAGCTTATTTTACCTGCAGCTCTAATGTACGTGCTGGTACCTATGCCTTGCTTATTTTTCGGAGGTGGTTCAACTCAGTTTCTGACTAGTCAGGACAGTGGGGGGTTAGTATTGCTCAATCAAATCCCAATATTAACCTACACAATCGTTTTCTCTTCATTTAAATGATAGATATATATGTGTGTGTGTGTGTGTGTGTATTGATCTGAGATTTGTGGCTGTATCTTTAGGATATGTTGGCCCTATAAATACTCTATTTTTTTAATTTTATTTTTTCTGTTTGTCAATTTTGTAATGCAGTTGGATAAACGCTGCAAAATTTTTTACAGGAGCTTCAGCTGTGGGGAGCATGGCCATTCCTATAATCCTTAGGCATGCTGAAATGATCCAGACAGGAGCTATGCTTATCGAGTTCACATCCTTCTTCATATTTGTTTGCACTGTCCTGTGTTTCCACCGTGCTAGCCTAGAAGACGATTGGTGATAACCGTTAAACTGGCTGTGTTTCCACCATGCATACACTGGCAAACATACAAAATTTCCTGCTATGTAAAACCCGGTTAATGTATATCTTTTATCGGGCTGTTCGATGAACTCGTAGTTTGCTTTATTCCCTCACAATTTCGGGTTCTTATGTAAGTCTAGATATTTGGAAGATGACGACAGAAATATTTGTAAGCCAGAGCCAAGAAAAAAAGGCAGATTGTTATGAGCAATTGATTGTACTTCGGGTTATTCGGATTCGGGCATGATTTGTGCCAACGTGGCTGCAAGGATGAAGCAGAACACGGCGTTCGCTGCTTTTTTCGATTTTGCAAGTTCTGTGTTTCGTTTTTATAAAAATTATCTTCCGTTTAATAATTTTTAAGTTAACTAATTAAGGGTAGGCCTATCCTATATTATAAACGCGTCGTCAGCTATATGTAACCTTTTTTTAATATTTTACTTCGATAAAAAAAACAACTTTCACTTGAACCAAAAATGAAGTTGCAAGCGACGTGGCCCTGACCAACACCACTTGACTGAAGAAAGAAAGACAATCATCCCTTTCCGTATTGGCCCACATGTTCACACGTGTTGTTCAGCACGCGGTCCATAGTAAGGCCAGAAAATGCGTCCCGAATCGGCGAATCCCGACTCCAGTGTGAAAAGGGGGAGAATTTCTTCGAGTGAAAATGTCAAAATGAGGGGGTCGACGATAATGCCACGGAAGTTTCATGCAAACGTCGCACCTCTAATGAAATTATGAATAATGACCTGGTCAGGCAGTCTGGCTAGCTAGCCTAATTCGCACTGCATATTTATTCTTTCCTCGACAAGAGCTTGTCGAATTTCCTCCAGATACCTTTTTTTTTTTTTCTCGTCTCTTGCAAAAAGTACGCCTAAAATTATTCAAACTGATTCATTCATGTACGCTTAAATAATAAAAACAATTACTATTTAAAACCTTCGATTAAGATCCAATATTTGAGATTGCATTCCATTTTTTAGTTCTTCATTCATCTTAATAGTCTTAATTAAACGAGTTTACAAAATGTAAGTATTTTACCTTCGACTTCGACTTCGACTCGACTCACGATCGTTAAAATCAACTTTGATTCACTCTACATGCATGCATGGCTCGGTGTTGTAATTAAAAACCATGATTATAGATTAGGTTAAATCAATGGGAGTTTAATTTCCAATTTGGAGAAAGATTGGGGCTGCAAAAACCATGTTTTGTCAAGTGAATTAAACACTTAAATCAAATGCTTGTAGAGTGAAAAAACCTTTTATATGATAATTTTTAAAGGATAGGTGGGGAATTCAGTTGGGACTTGGGTAGGATAATTAGTAGAGTAAAGTAGTAGTGATTAATATCCTAATTCCATATATAAATTAATATGCTGGAAAATGGAAAACTGATCTTGACGAAAGATCGATCGACTAGCGATGGAGTTCACAGATTGGTAAGAATAAAGTAATTTGGAATATATATATATCAGAAACAGTAGGTCTGGTTGACTCAAAAAGTTTATCAGAAAAAAGAGGTAGAAACAATGTCCCAATTTCGTGGGAATTAATTAGATACTTATGATAAAGTATTTTACACAGAGTATGTCTAGTTTATGTCGGGGTCAATCCAGCTAGCGTGGTCGGCCCTCACACGGATTCTGCCCGTTCTTGTCCAATTGCGCGTGAAGTCCTGCGCGACTAATTGTATCAGGATGTAGCTGGGATCGATGACGACGTGATCGATCAAGTGTTAATTGACTTTATATCTTGACTCTATTTTTTATTATTTACCATTAATTTGTACGTGCATGATCATCATTATCGTGAGTATATACTCGCCTGTTCTACCCCTCTACGTACGTGGTCCATCTTGACTAGCTATTAGCAAGGGCCATGGGGGATTAATGAACGTGCAATTCCTAACCTATAGTGAAGCGTTCATTGCATTGTGCACCAAAAACAGAGAGTCTGTTTTTTTTCTTTTTGGGAAAATCAATTCGAATAGTCCGACCTCTCATGCATCTTCAACTAAAACCCATAAAATCTATGATGATCCAAGTCTAGAGATTCTAGAGTTTTTGTAAACCCTGAACCTTCAGTTTCCCGAAAGCTTAATTTACGAGCTAGCTAGCTAGGATATTGCCGAGTTATCACTCTAGAGGTAGATCAAGAGTTGTTCTTTTATTTTTTTATTTTTACCTTGACTCCCTTTAAATAATTAACATTCAAACTGAAAATAACTTTTTTTTTAAAAAAATTATTCAAAACAAAACAAGAGGAAATAAAATAAAAATTATTTAAAAACAATACTACGTACCAATTAAGGGTTGGTCGAACCATCCTTGAAACTTGAAAGGGTTGTTAACTATCCCAAGACTAGATTGCATGGGTCTCGGACCATGCACCCCTTCGAAAGAATAGTCAGTCATAAAATGAGTGGATCGATCGAGCGCGCAGCTCCCTAATTGATCATGACCACTCTTAGGCACCATCCTCATTCTTGGCTGGGTAGTTTGGTCATGGTCTTTATTGTTTTTTCTTGAAGAAACATTTTCTTTTTATTTTAAATAACTTTTTGGTAATAATATCTTACGATGGAAGGTAGTTAGTCATGAATTGAGGAGGAAATTAATTAAGGTCAATATTATATATAGTTGGCCGAAAATTGTAGTACGTATGCCTTTGTCAACTTTAAAAGATCATGTTGATCCGCATTATATCTCTATCTGGTGAAGAAATTATATATAACTCGATTCCTTACGTACGAAGAAAAGTCCTATTCATTTTCCACACCGTTATACATGATAGTAATTTGACTTAAATGCGTTCGGGACGAAGTTTTCATGTATTCATACACATATATAGCTAGCTCGACTTTTTCCAAGAAAAGGAAACTGGTAGTTCTCATATTGTGTGTGCGCGCCACAATTAATTAGTCAACAATTAATTACATCAATATCGGCGACAAAATTGATACACGAATTTGACAAATTACCGATTATTAGTTTTTCTATACGTCTAGGTTTGATAGAAAGATTTGAAATATTTTGAACAGTGATAATTGGCTAAACTTGAAGAAGAAAAATATTGGAAGTTGCATATTACCCCATGCAATAAGAAAAAGACAGCTAGAGCGCAGCCATGGTTTCGACGTATTAACTCGATCAACATTGAACCTTCCATGTTGGCATCCAAGTCACAAGATAAATATCAAGACAATGACACCTCGGTTGAAGTTTCTGGAATAGGCTAGAAATTGAAGTTTCAGAACTTCAAAATCTTAATCTCTCAACCGAATCTTACCATGGACCTGAGTAGATAATAGTTGGAGATGGTAACACTCTGCCAATATCTCATATTGGTGACTCACGAATCTCCTTCTCTTCCTCTAACTTTCTTCTTCATAATTTGCTGCGTGTTCCTAACATTACAAAGAACTTAATTTCTATCTATCAATTCTGTTGTGACAATAATGCTTACTTTGAATTTCATGATTCCCATTTCTGTGTGAAGGACAAGCAAATAGGAACTCTTCTCATCTAGGGACCAACACATAATGGTCTTTACCTCTTTCCAACTCCATACTTCATCTCCTCTTACAACTCATGTTGGTTAAAGAACTTTCATAGCTCAATGGCATCACAGACTCGGTCATCCATCCCTTTGACTTGTTTCCCAGATTATTCGCACCAAATGTCTACCTTTTGTTCCTACTGAATCTTCTTTTTATTGTTCTATTTGTCCTTTGGCCAAATGTAGACAGCTTCCCTTTAATATTAATACAACTCGTTTTTTTACTCCATTGCACTTAATCTTTGTTGAAATTTAGGGTCCCTCTCCCTATATTTTCCACGATGGTTTTCGGTATTACATTTCATTTGTTGATGATTATAGTCGATATAGTTGGTTCTACCCGATTACCTCTAAGAGTGATGCCACATCCACCTTCTTGCTTTTTCAAAAAACTGTTGAACGATTATTTGATGCCAAAATTAAAATTGTGCAAAGTGATTATGGTGGTGAGTTTTGGCCACTCACCAATATTCTCAAAAATCAAGGCATAATACATCGGTTGACATGTCCTCATACACACCAACAAAATGGTGTTGTGGAGAGAAAGTATCGCCACATAGTCGAGACGGGTCTTGCCCTCTTAGCCACGGCCTCTCTTCCTTATCATTTTTGGTCTGATGCTTTTCACACAGCAACTTATCTTATCAACTTACTCCCGTCCCCATCTCTTCATAACAAATCACCCCACAATTTTCTTTTTAAAACTAAACCTGATTATAAATTTCTCAAGATTTTTGGGTCTGAATGTTGGCCCAATCTCAGGCCCTACAACAATCACAAAATTCATCTTCGTTCTCTTTCTTGTCTTTTCCTTGGCTACAGCCCAATACATAAAGGTTACAAGTGTCTTCATCTCCCTACCAATCGTCTGTACATATCCCGTGATGTCTTCTTTAACGAAAAATCTTTTCCCTACTCATCTTTCATTTCAGGCCTCAACAAAACCACATTTGTTTTGGGCCTCAATCCCCCTCAGCCAACCTACACGTCTCTCCCAATTCTTGTACAGCCTCTCTAGGGCCCAACACTGCCATCCAGCCCAAGCCCATTAACTCCCTCCTCTGACCCGTCATCCTCATCCCCCGACTCCTTGCCCTCTTCACACAACTCATCTCCTTCATTTTCATCTACCCCGATTTCTTCAAATCCTAACTCTTCAAATCCGTCGGCCATACTACCATCACCATCACCGCCACCACCACCTTCTCCCCCTCGATCTCTGATAATAACCCGTTCCAAAACAAACAACTCACGGCCTAAACAAGTCACCCATGGTCTCATCCCATATCCACCTCCTAAACATTGCCTTTCTCTGTCTATCACCACACCAGAAGAACCATCATCATATACTATTGCCTCTCAATTTTCTGAGTGGCGTGAGGCCATGAGTAGAGAATTTCAAGCTCTTCTTCAGAGCAAAACATGGTCCATTGTTCCCCCTCCCCCTTCCTCTAACATTGTTGGTTGCAGGTGGGTGTTTCGCACCAAGCACAAGTCCGACGGCTCCATTGAACGACGCAAGGCCAAGCTAGTTGCCAAAGGGTTCCACCAGCAAGAAGGAGTTGACTATGCCGAGACCTTCAGCTCGGTTGTAAAACCAACAATGATCCGTCTTGTTCTTTCACTCGTTGTCTTAAGGGGATGGCCTCTTCAGCAGATCGACATCCAAAACGCCTTCCTCCATGGCAATCTTATCGAGACTGTCTACATGGCTCAACCCATCGGTTTGGTCCACCCTGGGCATCGCGAATACTAGTGTTGCTTGCATAAGGCCATCTACGGCCTTAAACAAGCACCTCGTGCTTGGTTTGCCCAGCTTTTCTCCTCCCTTTGTGAGTATGGTTTCGTTCCTTCTCAAGTTGATCCATCACTTTTTGTTTATTCCTTGAATTCCATACTTATTTATGTTCTCATTTACGTTGATGATATCATCGTAACCAGCTTTCATTCCTCTCATATAGAGCATCTTATCTCTTTTCTAAATTCTATTTTCTCTGTCAAAGATTTAGGCCAACTTTCTTTCTTTCTTGGCATCGAGATTAATCATCTGCACAATGGTATTTTACTGTCACAAAGAAAATACATCTGTGATTTACTTTCTCGGGTCAATATGCTTGCTGCCAATGGAGTTAACTCTCCAATGGCAGCCTCTAGTCGTCTTTCAATTTCTGATACTTCTAATTTTTCTGATTTCACCATGTATCGCAGCATTGTTGGGAGTTTATAATACCTTTCTCTTACTCGACCTGACATTGCATTCACTGTAAATAAAATCTGTCAATTCATGCATCAACTGAAACTTCCTCATTGGCTTGCTGTTAAAAGGCTACTCAGATACTTAAAACAAACGATTAATTTTGGTTTATTCATTCATCAATCATCTAGCCTTCAACTCCAAGCCTTTTCCGACGCAGATTAGGCTGGCTGCCCAGATGATTGCCGCTCTATGAGTGGCTTCTATATTTTCTTGGGTAAAAATCTCATTTCATGGTCCTCCCGCAAGCAATGCACCGTTGCTCGCTCAAGTACCGAGGCTGAATATAAAGCCCTTGCTAATACCACATCTAAGTTACTATGGATTCAAAACCTCTTGAAAGAGTTTCATATTTTCATCTCTAAACCTCTTCTTCTTTGGTGTGATAATCTCGGTGCAACGTATCTCTCCGTTAATCCTATTCTTCACTCTCGCATCAAACATATGGAAATTGATTTCCATTTCGTTCGTGATAGAGTAGCTGTCAAAACTCTTTAAGTTGCCTTTTTACCATCCAAGGATCAGCTCGTTGATATACTCACAAAGCCCCTAGCAGCACCACGTTTCCAACATCTCCGAACGAGCCTTACTGTTGTTGATACCCCGTTAGGCTCAAGGGGGCATACCTTCCATGTTGGCATCCAAGTCACAAGAGAAATATCAAGGCAATGACACCTCAGTTGCAGCTTCTAGAATAGACTAGAAATTGTTTGTGTGTGTCTTCTGTACACGCTTGTAATTGTATTGGCAGAATCTCTAACAAACTCTACCTTTTATTCTGTGATTTCTGTTATGCACAGCATGTATTTGTAAAAAGGTCCATTCGAATATTCTTCTTGTAAATCTCTATAAAAAGCACACTGTATAGCCATATTCGATGTTAATGAGAATCAGAATATTTTCATCACTCTGCTACTTCTATCAATCAGAAGTTGCGAGCAAACTCTAGCTACTTATGCATGTCTAAACATTTTTCTTTCGTGGTTTTCATTTATATATACCAATTGATCATGATGTATTAATGCATGCATGC
This sequence comes from Cyclocarya paliurus, assembly GCA_029856935.1. NCBI lineage: Eukaryota > Viridiplantae > Streptophyta > Magnoliopsida > Fagales > Juglandaceae > Cyclocarya > Cyclocarya paliurus. The sequence continues at coordinate 35,362,526 of CM056951.1, forward strand.
CCCAATTCTCATATAATTTACATATACAATTAATTAGTATATCAGAGATCAATTGATTTTCTCTGTTTTTATGATCGATGTGTGTTATACACAAACATGCACATACGTACACACTATTGATCATCATGTGCTTTATATAATATTGATTTTTTTCTTTTCTTTTTCTACCAATACTGATCATGCCAGAAATTATCTGTGAGTGGCCTGAAAGAAAATATCGCAATATTTACTTGTTTTTTGACGCACGACTACCAAGAATAATATTGGAAACTATATCTATCTGGGTTTTGCTACCTAACTTCCTATTATTCATCTACACTCCACACTCCACATTTTTTAATATTTTTTAATATTTTTTTAAAATTTTTTTTGAATTTATTTTTTTTAAAATATTTCAAATTTTTTATTTACTATTCATATAAAAATTATTTAATAAAAAAAATTAAAAAATTTTTTTAGAAAAAGATGGAGTGTGGAGTGTTGGGAGGTTGGGAAGATTTATTGTATCTATATATATAGGAAATTATCGCAAAATTATATCCATGTAGCTAGAGCTAGCTAGCTAGGGTCGTAATACCCTCTCCAGTTTCCATCGTGACAAAGTGTAAATTAATTGGGTGCAGAATGCCAGAAAGTCGTGGAAATTCAAAAGATCAAGTCAGTTTGGACATACTCCTGAAAGTACTCTAGGAAATTTAAAGGAAGCCATGCGCACATGGCACCGCACGCAACCACTCAACCTAGAAAAAATCTATTCTTACACACCACAAATCATAATTTTTTTTACTTTTTATTTATTTCTCTTATTAAATGTGTATTATATAGATGGTGAATAAAAAAAATTAAATGTTTTAAGAAGAATAAAATTAAAAAAAATTAAAAAAAAATGAAAAAAAAAATAAAAAGTTTGGTATGTGGTGTGTAGGACTGTGAATAACAATGCTCCTCAACCTAACTCAAGTACGTACTTATCTACTAAATTAGGAGCTCTTTAGATTAAAAGATAAGATTAGATGAGATAATTTTAAATTAGTTAAATAAAATATTATTAAAATATTATTTTTTAATATTATTATTATTTTAAAATTTAAAAAAATTAAATTATTTATTATATTTTATATAAAAATTTAAAAAATTTATAATGAAGGGATAAAATGAATTGAAATCACTTTTTCATCAAAACGGCACCTAAAAGTTATAACGATTCTCAAAATTCAATGACCCATAAATAAGAAGTACCATATCCAGGTAAACCGAATCCCATGCATGCATATCCCGTCTAGTATTAATTTCCTCGAACTCCTAATTGATTTTTTACGTCAATAGTAATATTCATCGACTTTTACCTGGAATTATTATGACTTTGTAATGTAAACCTGCCGGCTTCTGAAGCAATATTATGAAAAAATTTCCTAAGTTGACATAGAATTTTGATAATCAAAGCATTTAGAGTCTTTAATTTGAACCACTATCATGATTTTGAAAGTCAGTTTTACTTTGTTGGATCAACATGCAGGACTACAAATCCAAGAATTTTCGAATTCTTTACTTAAAGGCTACGTTTGAATAGTGAAGTGATTTTAAATTATTTGTGAATAGTAATAAAAAAAATAAAAAAAATTAAATAATAATAAAAAAATAGATAAAAAGTAATAAAAAAATATTGAATAGTAGTGATCAGATCATTCCACTACCTAAACACAACCTTAAGTTAACAAGAAGGCCGCAAACCTAGTATAAATTTCCATCGGATTAAACAAATTTCCATCAGCTTGTAATTTTGAAGTCATGGAACTCTTTGATCATACATCTTGTTGTTTGCTGTACAACCACATGATTTTCTGTAGCGCTAGTTGGAGCTAGCTAGGTTATATTCTCCTTATCTTAGGATTTGTTTGGAAATATAATTGTTTTTAGATTTTTAAGACTATTTCATTACTAATATTTATAAATAGTTCACTAATATTTCTAAACTATTAATTATTATTCATAGATCATTTGAGATAATCTTAGCATCCAAAGAGTCTCAAATTTTTTATATGTTTCAGGCATTTTAAGATTTTTATTTTGGAAGAGATAAATACTTGAATATTAATATTTGACCATTATTTATATATATATATATATAAAATATTTCTCAATTCAATCTTAGAGTTCAGGCAATATTTTTAAGAAGTATTTTTTTTTATCGGTATTAATTATATGATAAAAGACGTACGAGAACATGCAATATATTGGAAATATGTTTTGTGGCTAATGATGTAACTGATCTGGTTTTCAATATTTTTTAAAACAGAATTGGTATATACTGGTTTTAAAAATTTAAGAATCGATATCGGAACAATTCACCATCAAAACCGAAACTTCTAATTTTTCGATTTAAATTTGGTTTTTTTATTTATTTTACAGATAAAAAAAATCATACTCGAGTAAAACTAGTTTAGCAAGTGATTGGCCCATATCCCTCATTTTATGTTTACTAATGTTATATTAATTTTATGTTATAAAATTATAATTTATATGTTATATCAAAATTCAAATGTTATATTAAGAGTTATAAGATTAAATTTATGTTATATCAAATGTTATATTAATTTTATGTTATAAGATTAATAGATATGAATAATAAAATTTTAAAATTTCATTTTATATTAATTAGCAATTTAAAATATAATATAATATAATATAAAAAATCATATAAAAATATTTTTTATATAATTCAAAAAATTAAAAATAATATATATATGTACATGAGGTCAATTTGATCGATTTGAATAGGTGTTCTAAAAACCAAAATTGAAACGGGATTGATTTTCAACCGATATTTTTACTAAATAACAACCGATATCGAATCGCACCAATTCAAAACCGGATGGAACCCACGTGTTCATCAGTTTCCCATTTTTGTTTGCAGCCCTATTCGTGGTTGTAAATGGCTTTTAATTTCTTAGGAAGCCGTGCATATATATATATATATATATATATATATATATATATATATTTTTTTTTTTTTTTTTCTCTAATCAATTATGTTTTCATAAATAAGAGGAAATTACAAGCTAGTAGGGAGATCCTTTCCATGCACTATCAATATGCAAAATACAAGTATATACAAGTAGGAAGTTTTTTTTAACGGGTACGCTATCAAAGTACACTAGGTTGGTTGTGGCCTGTAGCGTAACCGAGTGTGTACATCAATTTTAGAATCGATCTATTTTTCTAATGCTTCAATCGTTATGATTTTTCAACACTTGAGCAATATTAATGGAGTTAATTTGCCAATCAGTAGATTCGTCTGGATTGCTGAAATTACGAGCTGTGCATTTCTTTCTAGGATTGTTGAAACCTTTTTCAAATGTTCTGTCCTTTTTATTGCAAGCTTTGCAGCCTAGACTTATGCAGCTATGACTGGGTTTGTGGTGGTATTTTTTCCGTGCATCTGTATATAGCAACGTGCTATAATCCGGATTCGTCCTCGGCAGTTCAACGAAAATTCTCGACATTTAAAACGCGTATTCCGAATTATTTAAAACCAAATCATACTTAATTGGTCATATAAACGTGACCAATTTCATGATTATCATCTTGCCCAATTTTTTCTGGGTCTTCGACCCCAACTTGGAAGGCTTAATTAAATATATAAAGGTCATAATTAAATATCAGTGACTGTATATATATGTCCCTTTATCGACGACAACACGTTATAATCTGTAAGAAAGCTAAATATCATGTATACATTTATGCTATTGGGGCCTGGTGCAGAAAGCCAAGGTGGGGCTAAGAGCTCTAAATCCGGATGAGCAAACTTTTATTTAAATTCTAGCTAAAAATTATCATTTTTTAAAAATCTCCCACATCCCACTTCTTATTATTTCTCTATTTTATTAAAATAATTATTATTATTTTTTTTCTCACATCTTTTTTCTTTTTCTTTTTTTCTATTTTATTAAAATATAATTAAGTTTGAAATAAATAAATAAATCCAAAGAATGATTTAGGATGAGAGCAACTGTACATATCCTAAAATTAAAAGTTAGGAACAGGATGTAATTTTCATATTTGTTTTCTATAATTTAACTACGGAACAATTAATTACGTGGAACCGGATGCTAGTGCTATAAGACACAGGGAAATACTATGTTTGACCGATTCAACAAGTTCTTCACCTCTTGGTACGGACATAAGCAGGAGAAACAATGCCTTCGACACAAGCGCGTGGAAGTTTCCAAGCAACCCCAAAGTATCTCTGCTCTCTCTCCCTCTCCTGACTTTCTTATTTTTCACGGTAAAAGCTCTCTCTCTCCTTTTTTGCATTCTTGCCTAACTTTCATCAAAAAAGCCTCACCAACGTCGAAGATGAGATGATGTCGAAACCACAATATATGAGGAACTAGATTATCCTTTGGCATCTCCTAACACTAACGCAGTTGTCCCTGCGTGTGCGTGTGCGCGCGCGTGAGAGATAGAGAACAAAGAGAGAGACCAGGAGTAATGGACGATTTGCCACCTGGGTTTCGGTTCTACCCAACGGAGGAAGAACTGGTTTCATTCTATTTGCACAACAAGCTAGAAGGAAGCAGGGAGGATTTGAACCGAGTTATGGACAGGGTAATACCAGTTTTGGATATATACGAGTACAACCCATGGGATCTCCCACGTAAATATCTTCTAATTCTTTGATTATAAATAATTGTGTCTCGTTCTTGGCTGTTCATTTTATTTCTTCTTCTTCTTCCTTTTAATTTCCTAATCAAATTGCTATGTGTTGTACAAATAGTCGGAGTTAGTTCTTGCCAGTTTGAGGCCACTTTCAATTCAATGCTTTGATCGGTCGGCCTCTATTACGTACACAGTACACACTAGGGAAGTTTCCAGCAGTATTTGTTTTTAACTTTTATAAGCATTATGCTAGCTTTCAATATCTGAAATTCAGTACACCGTTAAGATCTCCTTTTCTGTTGACCTGGCCGGATACATCATACATGTAATATAGATTATCTCTATGCAGGTTTGAAAGTCTCTGGATGATTATAGATTAAGATCAGAATATATAAAAATGCAGAAAACTTTAGAATCTTAGATGGAATAAACATTCTTAGCTAGCCCTAAATGTACATAGCGATCAGATTCTTATTCCTTCTAAATTTCTCCACCACGAGTAGGAATTCTTTCTTTCTCATAACCCCGTACGTATCCTGGAGCTTAATTAACCTTTTTGTTTGAATTGTTTTGTAATGTTTTTATCTTGGATGATCAATACTATAGGCTTTTGCTTCCACGATTTTTTCTAATCTCTCTTTTTGGGGATAATCAGAGTTTTCGGGAGACCTGTGCTATGGAGACCCTGAGCAGTGGTTTTTCTTCATTCCCAGACAAGAGAGTGAAGCCCGCGGAGGAAGACCAAGGCGACTCACTACAATAGGGTACTGGAAAGCTACGGGGTCTCCTAATTATGTCTACTCTTCCAAAAATCGCATTATTGGAGTAAAAAGGACTATGGTTTTCTACCATGGAAGAGCTCCAAATGGAAGAAAAACCGAGTGGAAGATGAACGAATATAAAGCCATCGAAGGAGAAGCGTCCGCATCTACTGGTGCAGTTCCTACGGTGCGTATAAACTGAATTTCTGTCAATACATATTCACAAAAGTCTTTGCTTAATTTTTTTTGTAGGGCTAGTTATAAATTAATTAGAATAATTTTTTGCATCCTGATCTGTACTTTACAGTTTAATTAGTTTGGTTTGGATCGGCCTGTTATGAAACCCTAGCATTTATAACTAATGATCTGGAAATTAAACAAGCCTTATAAATCTCTTATATATGCAATATATATAAGATGAGCATGCTAGCTAGCTTTGAATATCAAGAGTACTAGTCCTGATCGATTATGATCATATGATTGGTTGGATATGATCTTTATGGTTTTTTTTTTCAACAATTATTATTATTGTGTATACGTTTCCACAGTTACGACAAGAATTTAGTTTGTGTCGAGTCTACAAGAAAACAAAATGCTTGAGGGCATTTGATAGACGGCCATCCGGATCAGTAGTAATAGGCAGCGGTGAGCCAGCAGCACAGCAAATTCATCGTGGCGATGATCAGGCAGTACCAAGATCTGGTCTGAACCTTCCATTTACTGATCAGAGAACAACCTCACCGGAGAGTTCATCCTCAGGATACCATGGCCAACTTGGCCGGGAAGGTAAGAACAAGGGAATGGCTGTTGATGATGCAGATCAGAGCTTGTGGGATTGGGATCAGCAATTGAACTGGCCGTTCCCTGATGGGATGGAATAGATCATCATGATCGCGAGTAAATGGAGAGGATTTTCTGATGAATATTTATGCATGGCGTACCGTCCAAACGTAGCTATATATGACTTTACTAATGTTCGTAGAATACCATTACTATTAATAATTATGTTAGTAGAACACCATCAAAGTCATGCTTAACCCACGCAAGGAAAGTATGGTACTAATTTTAATTAGTACTGTATTTTTGGAGAAGGCTAACATATATATTTTTGGTTTCCTGTATTAATGTAATTCTCGTTACTTTATTGCCAATATATAAACTTCAGTTATCAATTTAGGGATTAATGTACAAATATTTTAGCAAATACACGATGCTAATTATTAATTGTTGTTCACTTCTCCGCTTGATTATCTAAAAACTATATAGTACATGCAGGAGATCATATCATGTGTATATATATGTACGTTCAAGTCATGCATGCTTTCGATTTTACGATCAATAACGTTTCAACAATATCAGTATATATATAACTTGAAAAAGCCTTTTATCAAAGGTTTTTATCTGATTTTTATAAAAAAAAAAAAAAAAAAAAAAAGGAGTTTCTGTAATATTTGCCGATCAGATATTACTTGGATATGTGTGATATATTGGATATTAATATATATATATTTATATGAACAATAGCATGCAATAGAACAATGGAAGAAGAAGAAGAAGTAGTAATATAATGTATAGCATAATATGGAGGAAACAAAAGACATGAGTAAAAATCAGATATATGGATGGTCGACGACTTGACTTATATTATATAATATATATTATGGCAGGGGTACAAAAGAGTCGTGCTACAAAAGTAAATTGATAATAATTATAACAATATGAGCCCTATCAAGTGAGTTTTTCACACTTTTTTATGATAGGATAGATTATTCTATAAAAAATTTATATAAGGTTTGTATATTTAGAATTTATATATATCATTTCTTTAATTATAAACAAATTTTTACGTACGTGCAAGTCGTTTTCTTCACATAACATAGGTTTTTAATACTAGATATAATTGAGGATGTTCTTTTTTTTTTTTTAAGTAGAGTTTATTATTAAAAAAAAAAAATTTTTAAAAAAAATTTCATACTTCTTCATTTTTTTTTTCAAAAAAATTCGCGAGATTTATGAGTAGTCTCCCTCCAACAAATCCATCACAGTCACAGCAGTTAATGGTTTTAGGTAAGTAATTTCCTTCCAACTCTACTAAAGTGGAAAGCAATTAATGAAGCATAATTTTTTTTTTTCTTTGGACATGACATATATATATATATATATATATATAATTATAGTATTTCTATTAATTATAAAGATAGATGCTATTATCCGTCCCACTTATACTGTTTATTTTACCTTATGATGATGATGTATCATTATAATGTAATATGACTTATTAAAAAAATTTAAAAATTTAAAAAATTCAGATTTTTTTTTATCTTTTTATATTTGTAGACATTATTTAATTTTAAATATATATATTTTTAATTTTCTTAATAAAGTACGTGGACGAAGGAAGAGGCTAGGCAGTCTCTCTCCAACAAATCCATCAGTCACAGCTGCTAACTAGCTCCCCCAGTACTACCAATGGTTTTAGCCTTTTAGGTAAGTACTTTCCTTCCAACTCTACTAAAGTGGAAAGCAATTAATATGGCATAATTTTGTTTCTTTTCATTGTACATGACATATAATATATATATATATATATATATATATATATATATTATGTATATGAGCGGTCGCCTGAGTTGCACCGCTCCTAACGAACGCTTGTTACTTCTTCTTCTTTCTTTCTCTCTTCTTCTTCTTCTTCTTTTCTTTTCTTTTTTTTTTAAATATTTTAATATTTTTAAAAAATACTTCTTCTTCTTCTGTTCTCTCTTCTTCTTCTTTTTTAATATTTTTAAAAAATAAAAAAATATATCAATACACTTAAAATTACTTCTTTAATTACTAAATAAAAATAAATAAATAAATTTTATCAAACTGTATATTTAAACAGTATAACTTGAGAGACAAGATAGCTTTTTCCATATATATATATATAAAGATAAATGCTATTATGTCATTTTTTTATATATATATAACGTTTATTATGCTGATCTATTGATGTAGTATGCATTAGTATGGTCTCGCGTAACATATTAAAAAAATAAAAAATACATACATAAAAATGATAGAGAACCTAAAATTTTAATTTTATTAATTTTATATTTTTTGACGCTATTTTATTTTGAATATATTATATTAATTCTCTTTGTAAGCCATGTGGCTCCAAATGGTGGTGCCATATCAATGAGACCTGCAAAGTGAGCAATATAAATGGACTACATCGTTGCATTTCTCATTTATAAATTAATAGGAAGAACACACTCTTTTTAGTATTGTTAACATGATATTATTTAATTTGTAAGAAATTTAAATTTTAAATTGTTTTTACAAATCAAGTTTGCCATATCAACAAAATAGAGGGTGTTACACACGACTTACCAATATAATTTTCCACATATATATATATATATATATATATATGTTGAATAATATATATCGATAAGTTAATTTAGCTAGCTAGTAATTCGGCATATCTTTGTGCATGTATATTTCTTAATGAATGTGTGTTTATTGTTATTTTCCACGATCGATAAGCATACTATACGTAATCAATAATCATGCATGCATGATAACAAATTAATTAAGCCGATCAATGACTAGTCATCCACGCTGATCTCTTTAAATTTTGATTAAATGTAGCGAGTCTGATCAAATAAGTACTACTGGTAATTGGTAGATTGGGATTTGACTCTTCATAATTATATAATTACAAAAAAAAATAAAAAATTGTCAAGCTCGTTTCCACTGAGTACTGTTTAGGATATGATTTTCAATTAATTGCAATCGCATTATTTGCAAAGACTTTGAAAGACAAAGAGACAACAAAATTTATGCCGCTTTGAATTTCACAGGATATGATTTTCAATCTGCATGCTTTGAATTCACAACTATATATAATATATCAACAACATTGACAGATCACGCGATCGATCGAAGAACAACCTTACATTTTTCTTTAAGATACTTTGAAAAATTAAAGAGAACCTCACCCATGCATGCATTTCAAAGAAGTTGTTGTCCACATGATGACTCATGCATGAGACAATAATACTCTTGGCGTGCGCGCTGCATGTCGTCAAAGATGTACGTTGGCTGGTCACCTCGTGGTTGAAATCTGAATAGCTTCCATGAGCCATGTGGTACGTACGTAGGGCCGATTCAAAAGAGGTTTTAAATGTTGGCCATGCATGCACATGACTCATGCAACAAGGCGGCTCGATATAAATTAACGTCTAAAGTGAAATTTAAATGAGTTATTCATAATTATAAAAAAATAAAATATAAATTATTATATGAAATAATTTTTAAATTTTTTAATAAAATAATATTTTATATAAAATCTTTAAATAAAGTTTTTTTTTAATTTATATTTAATATAACAATGTAAAATGAGGCCTCAATTCAAGTTTTGTACCTCAATTTAGTAAAATCTTACAAAATTATTTAAAATATAAATAATTAATTATATTAAATATTAGATTTAGTATTATGAGGCCTTGCATATATTAAAAATTATATAAATTATTTAAAATCTTATTTAATGAAATATTTTTTATTTTATTTTTATTTTTGAGGCCTTATATAGAGTGGGCCTTAGGCAATGTCCTAAATGACCTTCCACTGGGCCGGCCTGGCATGTAAGGGACATTTTTTCATGTTGGTCCTGCAAAAATGCAATCACCACGTTCAATTGCGTGCTGACTCTTTATTATCGTTGATTAGTTTTCATCGTTGTTTTCTTATTTTAACTTCTCATGCTTAACTCTAAATACAATATATAGCATCCTTTATCCGTTTGATATATAATTTGTAAACGCACGTACGTAATATTTATATATATATTAAATACATTTGCTTTCGGAGTTTATTAAACCTGCGACCATGATTTTTATCGGCCATTAAATAAATATCACAACGAGTTATTCTATTATCAATATTGACGAAATCACATTTAGCCAATAGGGACAATGCATGGTTCCCCCTAGCCTCCCAAAAAATAATTAATAACTATTATTCAAATTCAAATATAATTTGATAAAAAATAATATTCTTGATCCCAAAAAACTTGGAAACTTCTTGAAATCTTTCAAACATATGAAAAGTTCTTCTAACCCCATCTACAATTTTTAAGTAATTCATAAATTTTACTTCCAAATACAAAAACGAGTAAATTTACCTAAAAAATAATATATATATATATATATATATATATATATATATATTTATCTCCACAAATTTTAAAACTTGAAGATATAAGTTTTAAAAAATCCAAAATTCGGTTGCTAAATTATGACTTTATATATATCGATATGCGTTCATATATATAAATATAAATATATATATATTATAAAATCCAAAAGTCATTCATTTTTAACAAAAATCAAAGTTTCTTTTTTAAACAAACGTTTGCATATTCTCTCCTAAGTTTCTTCAATCAATAAATCAATCTTTCATCTAATGAGAAATACATGAACACAAATATACATCGGAATATCTTATTCTATTTGAATTAAAGATTTTAATATGATCAATTATCACGTTTGATAAAAAGGTTTGTTATAAATGGAAGGAATATGAAATCAAATTGCATCTATAATGTATTTTTTTTTTATAATTATAAGCAACAGAGTGTATAACATAAACATATGCATGCAAATATGCATGTATGCAAGTATAGTCTTGATCTTCGTATAGATCTATATAGCCCCCAAAGTCAAATTTTTGGTTTTGCGAATAATTCTCAAGCCAGTCAGCATATAATATAAATTATTTAAATGATAAGATTTGATTTATAATATTTAAATTTTTTTAAAATTTATTTTATAAAAATCATGATATATAAATACTTTATTAAATATGCTCTGTATACGGACTTTGAAAATAAAATTTTTATATCACAAATCGTGGACGGACTTGTCGGTATATTTTGAGTCGAAGTCGATTACAAGGCTTGTTATCCGTTAAGTTCCATATTATCTTCGCATGAGGCCTCATTTCGCAACAGTTCCGGTGGGAACTAGGCCCATTAAAACCGGGCCACAACTCACTGGGCCTAGCTCACTTAGAGAATCGGTGAAATTAAATTAGAAAATATTTGAACTTCATCAAGGAAAAAGCAAAATGAAAGGATGTACCACCGCTATGCATTTCGCCGCTAAATCATTTCCTTTCCCTGTTGCTTAGGGTTTCTGCCTGAGGTTTTTCTGTCTTTCTCCTATGCTTCGAAACTATCTCTAAGCGCGGCCCTTAAGATCGCCTTCCACACTAAACAATGGAAGCGTTTCGAGTCATAGCTGCGCAAAATCAATTCATACGGTTCTCTCTAGGGTTTCCTTTTGAGTCCTCTTCTCCCACCTGGAATGGGTTGTCCGTGAGGCATTTCTCTTTGCCATTGGATCTGTCACTTCCTCATTTTTCTTTGGATCCTTGCGGTGGATAGCCTCCGTGCTGTTTCATTCGCTGGGGTTTCAGATTATTTATTGGGATTTCAGCTCCTTTGGCACGTTTCTAGTGTCTCACCAAAAGGCGGGGAACAGCTTTTATTTCTTTCAATATTCTTATTAACTGTTACTAATCCCTTTGATTTAAGAAAACAGAGATAGGATGGGTTTTCAAGAATGATGATTCAATTAGATGTGTGAAAGGAGAATTCCTTGATGAACTCAATTTTTGAGGCATATTTAATTGTCTGACTTGTTGTCAGTCTGATCCTTAAAACTTAGCTCCTCGTTATGTTTTATGTTGTTTATCGGCGGTTATTTTTTCTTGTTTTGATATGTTTGGGTTTTGTATTCGATCTAAATTAGCAAATTGAGGTTCGAAATTTGAATGCTTTCGTTTTGAGATTTGAGTCAGAGTATGCATGATTGAGTCATAGTATAAAGTTTTGTGGGTTTTGCGGTTTAGTCGTCCCTGTGATCTTTTTGAAGTATCTACAATTCAGTGAATTTGTCCATTTGAATGAACCCGATAGAGAAAGATTTCTTCGATTACTTTTTATTACAAAGAACACAGATGATGTGTGTTTGTTCTTGGTAGTGTGAGACAACCTTGGTAGTTGGTGGATAATTTTTTAGAAAATGGTCTTGATAGCTGTGTGTTCAGTTTGTCTGTCTTCTACGAAAATTAGCGTAATTTTAGAGTTAAAAAAACTCCTGTATTACGTACAGTGAGTATATGGGACATTTCGTGTATCTATAATTTTTCAATAAAAAGAAAACCATGTCAATTTGCAGGACTTTTATACTTTTGAATGTTATTTTTTGACTGTTTCTGCCAAATAATTGTTTTTCTTGATTTCTCTTGCCGAGTTAGTATTGCTTTTGACCCTTTTTGTTCTACTATTATTCATGTTGGCTTTTAATTTGCGTGCTCATTATTTCCAGAGCAGTTTTTTTTTTTTTCCCGGCACTTTCTATACTGTTGTTTTTGTTGTTTTTGGACAGATTATTGTTTCGACTTTAATTTTAAATTGTTGGGACTATCCTCTGCTTGTTTTGGCACGACCCACAATAACCTTGTTTCAGTCCGGAAGAATTGAAATGCAGAAGAGGAGATAGGCTGGAGCCTGCAGAATGAACTGGTCCCAAACGATCTTAATTTCTTAAAAGATACAAATTCATGCCTTTGTAAAAATGATACCCCAATTTCATTTAGCACATCCATGTATGAGACCAAAATATGCACCAATTTACACGCACCGGAAGCGACCGAATGCCGCAGAGTGCAAACATCTTTTATCAGAAGAACCCAAGGCAAAAGTCTGAAAATATCAAGCGGCCAAGTGACTTGGAGAATGTTGACTACCCATTCCCCTAGTATCAAAAACTCAAAAGCCAAACAACAAGAAATGGAAGCAGGATATCTTAAAAATATAAGCGGATGCCGAATTTCATCTACGTTCTTGTCTTCTTGGTCCAAAATCTGCAGATAACATTAGAAAATATCTATATATACACAATATTAATACGATAATTTTTTGAAACCTAGGACCCCGTCCACCTAAAATTCTGAGATCAAAGTGCTCGTTAGAACAAGAACACCTCTTCTTTTCCACCAAAAGCAAAAACTCTGGCGATAACACCTTCGCTATACCGAAAGCTAAAGAATCAATCCAGAAAACCAGTTTTTCGCCAGATGGCATTTCTGACCTGTCGCAGATCCCTTCCCTTTAGAGTCCTACCAACCCCTTCGAGAACCGAAAACGTCGTCTGCGGGGACACACCTGAGCCCCTGGCGACGATCTCGTGAGGCGGCAACATCTCGGTCTCGTCTCCGTCACCGATGTCCACGTCTTCAAGCTGTTCCTTCCTCCTCTTCGCCATGGCCTGAGACAGCACTGGTACCTTCATCGGTGCCGACTGGTGGTTGTTTCGGAGGTAGTGGAAGTTCCTACCCTGTATCGGCTCACAGTACTCCCTCTCCGGCGGTCTCGGGATCAACGGAATCGCTTTCGAAGACGAAGATGACGCGGTCGATATCGAGGGCTTGCGGCACAGTACCGGTCCGTCGTGGAGGGTCCGGAAGCTCAGATGATCGGCTTCGGGTAGCACGGAGAGGATTCCGGATCCCGTCTGTTGATGAAAACTCAACCGTCGATGGTGATTGTGGTTGCTATTGGAGTGAATCGGTTCTACGAAATCAGCGGTCCAGAAGATCTCGGCTTCATTGAGCTCGTCTTCGCCACCGCCGGAGGATGCTGCACTTGAGGATGGTGTCGAGGAGAAAAGGCCGAGGAATCGGTCGGAGGACGTTGATCGGATGTGACGGTAACCCGTGGACTCCATTTGATTGCGCCTCACAGAGTCACCGAATAACAGAAATAAAACAGTGGGATAAGGAGTGGGGAACTGAGGTGGTGGAGAGTCGAATTGTGGTAGTGGGTGGAATGGAGGAAAAAAACAAAAAAACAAAATCCAAGGTTAGAAAATGAGCAGAAAATTTTTATATATTATATATTTATTTATATTAAATATTATTCAATATGTGATATATAAATGATGAGAAGAAGAATTTAATTAATTTTAAAAAATAAAATAAATATGAGATAAGTAGTAAAGTTCAACCAGAAAATACTGGACGTGCGACCCATGTGTCGTATTCGTATCTGAGGTGGCCATGCAATGCTGCTCAATGGGTCCCAGATGCAAATAAAGAAGTGGGGGTAAGGGTCACGTCAAATACTTATCTGCTTGATGGGCAGATTTATCATTTTTCTCGCTGCAATAATTTCGGCTTCATATCCTTATGCGATGAAAATTGATGGACCCATTCTTTTATATGCGCGTGTGGATGTGCTGGTATATGTGTGTTTCGAGATCATCGTCAGCCGAATACGATGTTATAAGAAAACTAAGCGACTAAATAACATTTTATTGAAGAAGGTGGTACTTTACATCAAAATATTTATGATCAGAGACTAAAAATTGAATTTTTAAAAACAACCGAAAAAAATTCTTTTAAATCTAAATTTATTGGTCCCGTGTCTTCTTATTATCCCAAACTCAAAGTGATTATTCTAAGGTATGGCTGAAGATTCTGAAGCCTAGGGAAGTTATTCGGGAAAGGATAGTGTGTTGTTGTTATCGGAGTTGTATCGTCCTTTTATTTGATCATTGACATTAATTTGGTCTCCTCTTGGATGCTAAAATGTCGTGATCATTTATCAACAGTTCTAGCTCCCAAATCGAATTCTATGACAGAGGTATTCATGAAGATAACCACTCAAATAACGCCTAAGCTGCCGCTGCGAGGTGCTGGAACAGTGGTGTGTGCGCCGTATGAGATCAGTTGTTGCTGCATGTTGATTTTGTCGGAAGGTGCTAGTTGGATCTGTTGCCTGGTGGCTGGTGCTAATTGTTGACAGACTCTGCTCAGTGCTCAGTGTCGCTGCCTTGCTGCAATGTGTTGTCAATTGGTGATGCTGCTTCTGGCTGTTTCTTAATTTGCCTTTGCTATTTTCACGAGACTCCCCGTGGTCGTTGGTTCTTACTGCTTGATGCAATTTATTGCTGCCAAAGTTTTTATTTATTCTGCCTGTTGGCATCTTAGATGGGTATTGGTCTTATAGATGGAAAGACAAGCATGTCGTATGTGTGTTGATCTCTGAGGGTGCCAGTTAGGGTCATTGGGAGACGTTCCTTTCCGGGTTGCACTTCTATATATAATGCATTCTGTTGCAACTTGCCTAGCCGGCAATCAATGGATTCTGTCATATGAATTATGGCGCTAGTTTTGAGTTCTCTATATCTCTTTAATTTTAATTTTTTTTTAAGCAAGCTGTAGCTATATATTGATAAAAAGGAGAAGGAAAATTCTTATTGCAATCCCCCGAATGAGGACTGCGTTGCAAGCATTGTGAAACGCAGTGTTTTATTACTAAATGAAATGGCGCGTTTCATTATAGGGAACCAAAACCAAGTTACGCCATAAAATCTCCCCCTCGGTCCAGATGAAATCGCCCCCCTTCCTTCCTCGGATGCAGTGTAATGGCTTTTTGTAAAAAAGGTTTGTGTGGATTCGTATTGGGTGATTTTGTGAAAGAAGCAGGAAGTGTGATTTTGTTGGATTTGGTGTTAGATGTCATACCTCTCATGGCTTCCATGATTGGTGAGGAGGCACAACCGATTGAAAAACTTGGGCAAGAAATATGAAGTGGTCAAGTATTTGCGTGAAGTACTTTGTTTCGTAAAGCTAGTTTTTGGTTGCAAGCTGCGAGAGCTACTTCGGCCGAAAGAGTGAAGAAGGAAAGGAAGGAGAATGGGGGGAGGAAGGCCTCAAAAGTCTACAAAAACATCCGTAGGAAGAGTCGTGGAGGAGGAAAGAGTTTGGAGTTTTTTTTTTAAGTAAAAATTGATTTCATAGTTGAGAAGATTAAAGAAAGAACCCAAAAGTTAACAAAAGCATAAAACTCCAGCTAGTTGTGAATCAGAACTCCATAAACATAAAAGTTGATTGAAAGCATGCCAATGGAACCACATGTAGGAGTTCATGGGTGCCTTTTAAATGCTAGTCGGATTCACAAAAGAGTCAAACTTGGGGAGCTAGCTGAAAAGAAGCTCTTTGAGCTTGAACCATAAAGATCAAGGTGTATTAAGTTTTTCCTTTATGCTTGGCCCATTTTTATGTTATTAGCCATTCCGTTGATTCCTCTCAAAGAAAGAACCATCAAATTTAGGAAAAATTAATTAACCGTTCATGGCAGTGGGAGTCGTGCGGGACTGCTCTCTTTTGAGGAGCAAGAACAGGGGCCTAACCGAGTGGTTTATGGTGGTCTATAGGCGGTGCTTGCAGAGGAGGGAGGTGCAAAGGAGTGGGTCTTCACATCCTTGGGAAGCAGTTGGTGTGACGGTTAAGCTGGGATTCTTTTTTCTTGCAAAGTTGAGGGAGGGAATGGAGTCGAACTCATGGGGCTCGGGATGGTGAACTGGATGGATCATGAGGATGTGCTTAAAAAAAAACTAAATGAATTGTTTAACGGGAAGAGGAGGAGACAAGTCGATGGGCTCAAACATTTTGGCTTTAGGTTGAAGAAAGGGATAATGTAGTAAATTCAAAACTAAAAATAAGGACAATTTGGTATTTCACTCACTGGGACTGCAATACAGTCCTCTTAAGAGGATTGTATATAGCAGTGCTCAAAGGAGAAATAAACTCATACTCTTTATTTACAGCAAACTTCTACTCTAAGGTGGGTCTTTTCCACTATGAAAGTCTAACATAGAAGGAGGAATTAAAAAAAGAGAGAGATTTCCATAGGTGAAGCTGCCCATTGCTCTAGATTATGCATGCATCGATTTTTATCTCGATGTATTTTTTAAACTTTCCAAATTTCGAAGTTGCCAAGAAGATGTTTGATATCTCTGGCGATGTTTTGCATAGTCCAATTTGAGACTTGTTTTTTATTGTTAATTGCTTGAACCACTAGATTTGAGTCTCCTTGGACTATGATGTTCTTGAATTGTGATTTGGCTGCTTCTTGTATGATCATTAAAGCTACTGCCGCCTCCTCTATATTGGGATTGGTGCTTTGAATGAAATCTGTTTTGACCATCACTACTTTTCCCAAATCAGATCTACAAATTGCAGCAAGAGTAGTGCTTTCTTTTCTTACCGCAACATCAAATGACAATAGATGAAAACCTCTGGGTGGAGTGTTGTTGGACTTTTCTTGGGTTGTTGAGGTTTCAACCCATGCTCTAGTATGTTCAAGGTAGGACTCTCTGAGTTTAGCAACAAAGATTTGTGGAGGGATGATTTTTTGATCATGCACTGCCCTGTTTCTAATATACCATAAAAATTCCATAGCAAGTGTAGCAAAAATCTGGAAACAATGGTGCTCTTCTTTGGAAATTTTTAAGTGATGAGAAGGATTTATGATATTCCCAATCCAATTTGAGATTGAATGGGTTGCTAAACAAGCTATATCTAGGGGCCATTGTGAGTTTCTCCATAGGATCCTAGTGTACATACAATTTAGGAACATGTGCTCAATGCTTTCAGCTTCTTCCTTACAAAGAGGGCAAAAAATTTGATCACTCTCTAACTTGATGAATTTTTCTAACTTTTTCCTTGTAAGAAGAATATTGTGACTAACCCTCCAAAGAAAAAATTTTAGTCTGTCCTGAAGTTTGTTAGTCCATAATTTTTTCCAGTCCACTCCATTTTGAGGGGAAATTTGAAGTTTCACAAGTGTAGAATAAGATGACTTTATAGAAAACTTCCCAGGAGAATGGTGTATCCATTTGATTTTGTCCTCAAGATTTTGAAAGTTACAATTGGATAAAGGAATTTTTGGATTTCTTCAACAGAACTAGTGTCAAAAAGAGCATTAAGAAGCAGATCGTTCTATCTTCTAGGCTGTTCAAGAGTAAGTTCAAACAGTTAAATTTTGATCCATTTGTGAGCAGTTTTGGTTTGGTGTTGGTTTAAAAGAAGGTAAGGTTGGAATCCAAGGATCATTCCAAACTCTTGCTTTTATGCCATTATTAATCTGAAAACATAAATTTGTTTGAAGAAATTGTCTTTATTTCAAAATTCCTTTCCAGATCCAAGAGTCAGAATTTTTCTGATTTACATCAAGAAAATGTGTGTTTTTGAGATATTTTTTAGTGAAGATCTGTTTCCAAAGACTTTTTTTTTTCCAGTTAAGAAAAACCAAGCCAATTTTGTGATTAATGCCGAGTTAAAACAAGTGAGATTTTTTAAGCCTAAACCACCCATTGATTTTGGTGTGCAAATTTTATCCTAAGCTTTTGGTATGTATTTTTTATTGTCTTGAGAATTAGTTCCCCACCAGAATCTTTGAAGGGTTGAGTCTAAAGATCTTGTGATAGAGAAGGGAATAAGGATGGTGGACATGACATAAGTAGGAATTGAGTTTGCAACTACTCTTATGAGAGTTGTTTTCCCAGCTTGTGAAAAGATTTTAGATTTCCAATTTTGTAATTTATTCTGAACTTTCTCAATTACCTCAGTAAAAAATATTTTTTATTTCTCCCATTATGTAAAGGTAAACTCAGGTGCTTGAGATTGCAAGTGTTAGATTAATATGAAGTTTTCAACTTTCCCGTCGGGTTGAGTTTATTTGAATTAAAAAAAAAACAAGTTTGTATCTTGAATTCATCATAGTTAATTCTATTAACGTATGTGATGCCTTTTTTAAACTGATATAATTAAGGATGAAAAAAATAAAGTATGAAGACAATTTTTATTTTTATTTTATAGTTTTAGCACAAAAAGAAAATATGTTTCTTAAATAAAAGACACGTAATTTCATACTTATCAATTGAGTGCACGCCGAGCAACGCAGTCGTATTGGCAAAGACACCAGGTGTCCCCCTAGACAAGCATTCGTTTCCCTCGTGTCAACTTTGCGGGCCATTTATCTGATCTGGCGAGCTGCGCACCGGCGCATCATAGCCCAAAAAAAAGAGAGGTAGAATTCCAGAGTCCTCGCGAAGGTCGCATCAGGCCTAGCCCTTTTGACCCTTCCGGTTGAAAGTTCGGTGGCTGTGGTTCGTATACCTCATTTCTTCTTCATCAATTCTCACTTCTCGAGTAGGCCATGATTGCTACGGTAAATTACGAATCTGCCACCTCCTTCACTCTCCTCTATCGAATTTATCTACCTCCGTTTTCACAGTTTCCTATATTCGTTTGTTTGTCTTGAAAAATAATTTTTTGGAAAATTAATGGAACAGCAGAGGAGTGTATCGGGGTCTTCTCAGAGCCCTAGATCTCCGTCTTCGCAACCGTATCTTTCAGTCTCAGTGACTGATCCTGTGAAATTGGGCAATGGCGTCCAAGCCTATATCTCCTACCGAGTTATCACTAAGGTAATTTCTCAAATTTGAGCTATTTTTTTTCCCCGTAGAAAGAACTATTCCAATTAGGTTAGGGTTCACTTAATGATAGTTAATTTGTGTGTATAAGGCTTACTAGTTTCGAGAGCTATCTGTGCTTTCTTGTTTATCGGTATTAGCTGATCGGTATTTTCTTGGTTTATCATATCATTGCGTGGAAGATGATATCTTGTGTTTGTAAAAAAAGGGAAATAAAATACGTAGACTATGACAAAGTTGCCATATGCTGGATTTTATTTATGTAAGAACGATAACGTTCAATTGCCGAAGAACAGTAATCAATTGATGCACACTTTTGGAGGTTGACATTGGGCATACGAAGTGCCATATTGGATGAAGGTTTCTGATTAGGGATTTACTTGTCCAGACTTGGGACTTCATTTAATGGGGCCAGCTCCGTTACACTGATGCAAGGGGAATTGCTTTAACTAAATCCTTCTGAGTTTAACATGTGGCTTTGAACATTGTGATGATGTAAAGTGAATAAGTTATGCCATGTTACAATTTGAATGTTGGAATATTTATTTTTTTCGCAGACAAATTTACCTGAATACCAGGGCCCAGAGAAGATTGTTATTCGACGTTACAGTGATTTTGTTTGGTTACATGATCGTCTTTTTGAGAAGTACAAAGGCATTTTTATCCCTCCTCTTCCGGAGAAAAGTGCTGTAGGTAACAAGCTAATCATCATGTTTTTCCTCTTAACACTTCATCAACCTTTAAGGGTAGGAAAATGCCATGATGATAATTACTTTTCAGGGTGTAAAAGATTTTTTCATATCCCTCGAGTTACCCTGTTGTAGATACTTTGGCTTCGGGTTACCATTACCAGTCAAGAATTGAGGCAAAGCCTTGGCAGTTAGACCTCCACATTGCAATTTCTGCTTTTGTTTTTTTTTGTTGTTTGGTGGGGCAATTTAACTAAGAGAAAAAACAGTCAAGATAAAATAAATGAAAATTCTTGTCCTTACCATTGTCTTCCCAACATGACGGGTGCTATACTGACTAAAATATTTGCTTTCTGTGTGTATTGCTCCCTGTTATGAGCAGTAGACTTTGTTTTTCTTCTTTTCCCAAAGAAAGCAAGGAGAGGTCAAAAGGAAATTTTACCAACCCTCGTCATTACTTAACTAAAGGGAAAAT
Source organism: Cyclocarya paliurus (assembly GCA_029856935.1). Lineage (NCBI taxonomy): Eukaryota > Viridiplantae > Streptophyta > Magnoliopsida > Fagales > Juglandaceae > Cyclocarya > Cyclocarya paliurus. The sequence continues at coordinate 35,383,446 of CM056951.1, forward strand.
CATTAGATACACATGAATAATGTGCGCTTCCATTCTATCATAAAGTGTCGTGTCATTAAAATTGATTATATAAGCACTATTTTAATGACATGATATCATGTGATACAATGGGAGTACCATGTGTCCAAACTTTGGGTCCTTGGGACTAGTTAATGATTACTTGTAATTAAACGGCTATACCACTACCTATAGGTTTTTTTGTTTTTTTAAATTTTTTTAAATAGATAAAAAGTTCTTTTTGGGAGCTGGCATGGATGGTAAAATACATATGAATGCTATGCATCCCATTTGAGGTTGAGAATTGACCCTGCAATTTGTTGGTGGAAGAGTACTATTCTGATTCTTGCATTTTAGGCTTATGTTTTGCTCACCAGGTGGTTTGAGATCTGTTATGGCATGTGAATGGCTAAACTGTATCTTGCATTCAACTAATGTTTAAGAAAGCATGCTTCTTAGTTAGCATTCAAATTATCTTATGCTATGAAATTGTTGTTTGAACTTAAATTATGTTTAGATCAGTATTCTTTGCTAATGAGCTTCATGTGCCAATGGGCTCCCTTAACATGTGTAGCATGCCTAAAGGCAGCTTTAGCTTATATGTCTGTTGAAAGTGCAGTAACCTGCATTGATGCTATTTGTGCTCAAATAGGTTTCTTCTTCTTCTTCTTCTTCTTCTTCTTCTTTTTTATTTTATTTTTATTTTTTAAATCATCATAAATACCCTTGACTTGAGGTAAAAGATGTTTCATTCTGATTGTTTGTGAAGCATTGTGAAGTTTAATTGCGACTAACATCAGTTTTCTTATGGCAGAGAAGTTTCGTTTCAGTGCTGAGTTCATTGAGATGAGGCGTCAAGCTTTGGATATATTTGTTAATCGTATAGCTTCGCATCATGAGCTTCAGCAAAGTGAGGATCTGAGAACCTTCTTGCAGGCAGATGAAGAGGTGATGTTTCTGAGTCTGATGCTTTGAGTTTTAGGGCATGTTTGGATGCTTGGAGTATCTCAGAATTTTGTGAATAGTAGTAAAATGGTTCGAGTGAAGATGTATTATTAGGTTTTTTGAAAGGAGAGAGAAAAAGTTGATAAAAGTATTATAAAATTACAAATTTGTTTGAATTTAAATTTTAAATATTATTTTTGTTCTGAAGTTTGTAAAATTCATATTGATTTTTGTGTTTTGTTTTGAAGTTTGTAAAAGTTGTATTGATTTTTGTGTTTGATTAATGATTAAGTAATGATTAGATGAAAAGGTTGAAAATTTGTAATTGGAAAGTGTTTTACGTTTGAGTGATGGTTGGGTATGAAATTATGAGAAGTTTTGAGAATTCTTATGTTTGCCAAACATCCGCTTACAGTTCCATCCTTCACTATCCTATGAATTATAACACACTTTATAAAGAGATATTAATAATTACTTTTATTAGCATGGCTGCACAACCTTTTTTTGAAGGAATCCAAGAACATCTATACTTGTTGGTACTTTTGTGTTGACATCATGTTTTATCAGCATGTGCCTTTTCTGGAAATCTTTTTTTAGGAAGATTTTGCATACTCAGTGAGGATTGTAGCCTAATTATTTATTGAGTTTTGCTACTCATTATCCCCACACATCACACACCACACTTTTTTTTTAAATTTTTTTTTGGTTTTATTATTCTTAAACTAATTGAGTTTTTCTACTAATCATCCATACACCACACATTTGATAAGAAAAAATAAATAAAAAAATAAAAAATTATGTGTGGTGTGAGAATGATAGTAGAATTTTTCTTATTTATTGGAAGCTTTTGATGCTTGCACAGTTGCACTGTTCCTCAACATTGCTCATAATTCCTACTCATGTTTCTTTATTTGCTGCTAATATTTTTTATTTGTTTGTTTTGCCTCTTGTTCAGACAATGGAGAGGTTAAGGTCACAAGAGACTGGTATTTTTAAGAAAAAGCCAGCTGATTTGATGCAAATCTTCAAGGTTGGATAGATTCTCCTTGATATGAAGATGATTTGTAGAATTCAGCACTAACACACATGTTTTCTCAATGTATGACGCATTTGCAAACACTTTGACTAACATTTCTTCTTGATTTTTAAGGCTAAACCTTCTAATGCCAGTAGTGGAAAGCTGCGGAAATTGTCATGAACTATGTCTGAGGCATAATGCGTGACATGAAAAATTTCCATTTCTATTTTTCTTTTATCTGGAGAAAGTTATCTGATCTGGTTTTTCAAACTTTTGGATTTTGAATACATGATATAAAAATCATTGAATTCCTGGAAAATAGGTCTGTGCTTTGAACCCAATATTGCATCCACCCTCTTCATAGTTCTTTAGGTGTGTGGTTGCTTACGAGTTTTATTGACAGAGTAATGGTCAGTTGAAAGTCCATTCCTTCGGTCTTGGTACTATCTGCATAAATTTTATATGATAGTTATAAAAAAAGAAAAAAAGAAAAAAAAAAGATAGTTGAAATCATGAAATGCAAGCACAAGAGGTGGCCTTTTCTTCCTCTGTATAAATGTTTATCTTCAGTGCCTCCAGTATTAAATCAGCTACCTGAAAGTGTGTGATACATTTGAAAGATGATCGGATCTAGCAATAACTTGTCTGGCTGACTATCTGACAGGATGTACAATCTAAAGTGAGCGATGTTGTTCTTGGGAAGGAAAAGCCAGTGGAAGAGTCAAATCCTGAATATGAGAAGCTGAAGCACTACATTTTTGAGCTTGAGAACCACTTAGCTGAAGCTCAGAAGCATGCATATCGTCTTGTAAAGAGGCACAGAGGTAACAAGGATTTTAAAGGCTTTTTATGATTTTTTATATGCTTTACCTGTTGATATTATTCTTTCTTTCAGGTTTCTCACTTCCTTCAGTCTCATTTTAGAATGACTTACAAAAATGACATTTATTGTTTACATTTGTTTCTTCAGAGCTGGGGCAATCTTTGTCAGACTTTGGAAAGGCAGTGAAACTCCTTGGTGCTTGTGAAGGAAATTCTCTAGGGAAGGCATTTTCCGAGCTTGGGACAAAATCAGAGACATTATCAGTTAAGCTGCAAAAGGAGGTAGGTTTCAATTGAAAACTTGTCATTCTTCCTTTAGTGTAGTGTCTGTCTGTAGTTTGAGGGTTGAAAAGCTCACAACGTAATAAAGCATATTTCCTTTTATTAATTTGCAGGTGCACCAGCTCTTGATGAACTTTGAAGAACCCTTGAAAGATTACGTTCGCGCTGTGCAATCTATCAAGGTAGATTTAGCATGTCATTACGGATATTTTGAGGACTGTATAATCTATTTAGATTGGTTGAAACACTGATAGCAAGTGATTATGTGGGAAAAATTAATATCATGAGGGGATCACTTGAAGATTGTTAGTTCCTTTTCATCTTTCTATCCCATTGGTTATCCGTCCATCTATCTACTTTGTTCTGTTTTGAAACAGGCAACTATAGCAGAGAGGGCCAATGCCTTTAGGCGACAATGTGAACTGGCTGAAACAACAAAGTTGAAAGAGATAAATCTGTATGGTTTTGTCAATAATTTTATTTTATTTTTTGTTTGGGAGACGCTTGGGACTGGTCGGGTGTAATATTCATTTTTACACCAACGAATGAGCACCTGCCACATATAGATTTTAGCAACATAAAGAATAAACCCACATGCAGCAGATCACATTTTTCTTTTTTCCCTGTGTGCTCGATCTCTCTCTCTCCTCCTCCCCCGTCTCTATTCCTTCAGTTCCGGATTCCCAGTGAGAAAAAAACCAAAAACTCAGATTGCAAGTTGAGGAAAATGCTCTCTCTCTCTCTATAATTCTAGAGTAATTGAAATTACTTTTGACTTCATTATGAGAGGCTCTTAAAGAGATCCAGAACAATCTCATCTCCATCTGCAGATCTTCCCTTGCAACATCCACATTCCAACTCCATTTGTTCCCTTGCCATGTAGCAAATATTTCGTTTGTGCTTATTTTAAATAATATAGTTGAGTATCCTTCATCTGTTCGACATACATGTACTGCGTGCTGCGGTTTTTATTCTGGATTTTGGTGGTTTTGGGGAAGAACAATTAAGCACTTTGTTGTGTGTAGAGTTTTATTCTAAAGTTCAGATTTTTCTCAGAAAACCTACAGTGTGGATGTGAGATTTTGATTCTTTATTGGCATAAACTTTTACTGAGTAGCAGGGAGGGGTTTGAGCTTCAGAGGGAGGGGTTCAAGTTTCTAGGGTCTGGTGTAGAGCTAATTGGAGGGGAGAGGACAGGGAAAGTAGTAGAGCTAATTCAATAAGGTAGGATTCACTATAAGACAAATAAATTTCAGATGTGTTGAGTTCCTATTGGCTGGTGTAAAAATGCTAATAACACCCGACCGGTTCTGAGTATTTCTCTTTTTGTTTATGTAACTCTATATGAGGGGGCTTTTGATAAGTTGCATTTTTATCTACAGTAACAAACTCACACTAATGCGTTCTGATAAGGTGAGGGAGGCAGAGATCGAGTATCAGGAGGCAAGTCAGCTTACATGATTATTCTTTCTTTTAGGTCTTTTGCAGGATTTCTTGTATTTGATTCAACTTGTTTGGTAATGCAGTTGAAGGTAGAAAGCGAGGAAGCAACGAAAATGTTTGAGATGATTGTACGACTGATGAACGAAGAGATTGTGCGCTTTCAGGAACAAAAAACTTTAGATATGGGGATTGCTTTTCACGAATTTGCAAAAGGACAGGCACGTCTGGCAAATGGTATTGCAAATGCTTGGCGAAGTCTGATTCCTAAGCTTGAAGCCTGTTCCTCCTCTTGATAAAAGAATTCCAAAAGTAGAGCATAGTCAATATCCAAGGTGATGATTGCTAGGAAACAGACCAAGCTACTCGTTCACTTGGGTTGTTTCTCACGGATGAGAGGACCAGCTCTTACTGTGGAAAAACTTCACCTTTCGGCTGATTCCGCTCTTCCGGTGTTGCACGAGATTGTGCTGGTTCTTTTTTCTTTTCTTTTCTTTTCTTTTTCTTTTTCTTTTTTTTCCATTAGAAAGAAATACCTGTACAAATTCAAATCTAAGTAGGAAAGCAGGTCAATCTTCTGAACGTCGATTGCATGGAAAAACTTTCCAATTTTTTAGTGTTTCTTTCACTTCAGAGCAATTTTTGCGTTTAGAGATATGCCCATATGTGGAAGAACTTTTTCGGTAAATTTTGGAGCTGGTTCTTAAAAAATGATAGAAGAAAGAGAATAAAGATGATTTGGGAGGGAGGCGGGGTGTTTCATTTTACTTGCAGGTCAGGGAGACGTATTCTCTGCATCGTTGATTTACAATGTAGCCCCATGTAAAACATTAGTAGCCCGAGGATCTCCCGAGAAGGCAAAAAAAGCTTTTCCATTTTTTCTGATTTATTTTTATTCATATTTTTAGTATACTTAAATATTAAAAAAATATATATTATTAAAAAATACTTTCTTAATCACTAAACAAAAATTAAATTAAATTAAAAAAATACCGTCGGGAGAGAATGCTCGGGATCCATTATCGGATCCCAAGCATTTCATGTTCTATGCTGTGCAATGTTCGAGGGAATTGGGTGCAGTCACGAAAAGGTTTCCCGTGGCGAACTTTTGAAGTATAGCGTCGAAGTCTTTCGTCGGAATAATAAGCCTTCGTGAGATATTACTGAGGTGGCATGAAGTTTATTTGAATCGAATAATAATTTAACCAGATAATAATATAGAAAGCTGTTCCCCACCTCAAAACGCTTCGCTCAGCTTCTTATCCAATCCAGCGTCCAAATGCCCCATGTTATCCCACGCCCCCCTCCTCCTTCCCCAACCCCTTTCTTTTCCGCCATTTTACTCAATTTCACTACTTCTCTACACACTTGCTCTGTAATTTCTCTTCCCCTCTCTCTCTCTCTCTCTCTCTCTCCCTCTCTGAGAAGCCATGCCCTACGCTGCGAGGCTACTGCCCCATCCCTCAAGTGTCAATTGGCACGTGCAGCTCTCCTCTCCTTCCCCTATTGCGGTTTCCCGTTCACCGTTACTCGCTGCCGGTTGGATCAAAGACCACAACCACCGTTTTCCCTATAAGCTCTGCCAACTCTCCTACCGACGGAGTCTTACGTCAGTGCCCAAGTCTTCCCCGGGAAGTGACGGCATTGTGCCTGCCGACGATGCCGAAGACGGTGTCTCCTTGGGTACTTTGAAACTGCCTTCTAATACTGATCTTCAGCGATTCGAGACCTTGCTCTTCCAGGTATCACTGACTCAGTTTTTTTCCTCTACGATTTTGCCTTTAGACATCGACCTCTTAATTTGTTTACTTTAAATGAATATATTAAGGATTTGTATTCATATTTATTTATTAAATTTTCCTCCATACAGTGGGCCAACAGTCTTTGCCAAGGAGCTAATCTGCCACTTCCCGTACCTTTGAAGGTAGGTTGCATGTACATGACTTTTCATTTCATCGCGCACACGCGCAAACAACACACATTAATTAGGTCGGCCTACATGCTTCAGCATCAAGCAATAGACCCTTGGCCAATGCACATGTTGTGCGTCTGAGAATCTGCATCAACAAAATTGCTGGTATTTTACGTTGGAGCAGTGTGGAAGGTGGGGTTGGTGTATTAATTAAGTGGTGAATTGTGGATACGAAGAGCAGGTGAAACCCAATCAAAATTCTTCTGATCATAAAGTCTTAAACTTCATGATCAGTTCATTAGAAAAAACATTATCATGTTTGATCTGTTTGATATCCGATCCTTTCATCATAAAAGCCAAAAGAAAAATCATCTCATTATAAAGTCTGGTAATCAACTTAATTTGGAGCAACCCAAGTTGGACCGAGACGACATGCATGTAATCATGTATTACCAATAAAGACTTAGACTTCTAAAATATCACGTTTTTCTAACTGTTCTTGATCCCAAGGTTGTTCACACTTGAATGACCTATTTAAGAAGTCTAGCCGTATATGCAAGTTTGTGCTGGTTGAATTACTCTCGAATCTGGAATGAACGGAATAATCTGCATCCCAATATTGCAGGTAGACAAAGTACCTGGTGGAACCAGACTGGGTTTTATTTCAATCGGTGATGGAAAGACCGAGGTGCTTGTGTACATAGATTGCTTGGTTTATCCGGCAACTGCTAATGATACAGGTCCAATTTTCCGAGCAATAAGAAATGGACCCTTAAAGGATCAGTCACCCCCTGGGGAGCCCAGAATCATGAGAAGTCTTCTACAAGCCCTACAAAAGTCAGTTGAGATCGCCAGAGTGTGAATGAAGTTCCAGATTTAACCAAAAATCGTATAGATGCTGTTCAATTATTTGAATGCGTCCATGCATACTTTGTACTCTGGGATATCTTGGTCCTCTGTCTCATGTCTGTACTTGCTGACCAATGGATCAACCTGGGTTTAGATATATATAGTCTAAACTTGATACTTTAGTCTATGTTTGTTCGTTCGCAAGTTTCGTGTATAAAACTATGAAGAAAGATTGGCTACGAGCCTGAGATTTTATCCATATTTGATCCATCTTGAGATTTTAATGGCGAGTCTTCTAGTGACTCCAAAGACTTCTTTTCTCGCTGACAGGCATGCATGAAGTTAAGCAAGCCTGCTTTTAAATATTAGAGTTGTTGTGGAGGATTTAGGGAATATTCGGACGAGCTGATTGGAGAAGAGTCGTATAGCAAGTATTTTTTCCCCTACATTCTATCTCATATCACGTCAGCTCAGTTGCAGCCTGCCGGACGAGGCAACATGCAACCAAGTGATAAGGAAGGAAGCACACTGATTAAAAAGGCACTGCAGTGGGGTAAATATTGATCCATACGAAGAATATGGAGGATTTGGCAGTTTTTTTTTTTTTTAATACTACTTTGGATGCGAATTCAAGCAAACTACTTATTAAAAAATGAGTTTAAAGAAAAAAAATCTAGAGAGACGGGCGGAATTAGGATTTGGTGCTTGGGGGCGATTAGCAAAGTGTGACGTATGTATGGGTGAACAGTAATCGACATTTAAGATAGCAAAATATGTCACCGATATTTAATATTAACCATATAAGGTTGTTATCTAAAGACAAACTAAATTATTAAATCCACCCATCTAAACCTCTTACTTGAGTTTTATCGGACTCAAGTGAACGATAAAAATTAAGATAAAAATAGTTATATAAGATTTTTTGAAGCAAATGATAAAAATTAAATAAACAAAGATAAATTTTTTTGTTGAATATAAGATTGAATATTGTAAAGTCTCTATATTATATATAGAAATATCTATGTAAGATTTTTTGCATTCACTCATACTCGTTAACTCGATGGTAGTATATATGTACTTACTAACAAAACTAATCAAAACAAGTTAGCTAGTGGAAGACTTGAAAGGAAAAGTGTAAATAAATAGGAAAAATAAGGTTGTAAATTTACCAAATAACTTATAAAAAGAGACCAAGATATTTTATTGCCTCTTATGAGTTGTAAAATAAAAAATAAAAAATGAGAATGTGTGATTTTATTAATGACAAAATAAGTATGAAAAAAGTATTAAAAAACTAAAAGAAATCTAGACAACTAAGTACTAAATAAGACTTTTGAAAAAAATTTGGGGGGGGGGGAATTATGTTTATATTAGGATATCTTTTAAAAAAACCATATACACTATATATTAAAATATATTTTTGAAAATTTATCGCCCCTCAACCATCAACGTAGGTCCACCTCTGTAGAGAGACTTGGTTGTTCAAATGATATATAAATAGTAAGGTTTTATGAGTTTCATTAATATGTGTTTGAATATAAATAAGTTGAGATATGTGTTTGAATGTACGAAGTATGTTGAGATGAAGTAGTGAGTCCCATTAATGACTAGTTTGAGATGGATTGAGGTGATCTTAACATCCAATTATAACTTTAAGGTTGTTTGAAAACTAGAGTATCTCAAAATTTTATGAACAATAGTTAAATAGTTTGAGTTAAGATACTTTATTGGATTTTAAAAAATAAGAGAGAAAAATTTGAATAAAAATATTATAAAGTTAAAAAATTGTTTGAATATAAATTTTGTTTTGAAGTTTAAAAATGTTATATTGATTTTTATGTTTAATTTTGAAATTAATAAAATTTGTGATGATTAAAAAATATTTATTGAAGGATCTATATTGGTAAAAAGTATTTATTAGAGGACTTATATCGGTAAAAAATCCATTCTAAATAAGAAAAGCCAAAAAATGAAGGAAGTCTAATGTAAAAGGCTCTTAGTTGAACAAAACAAGCGAAAAGGTCCAGGACCCAACAGAGTCGTACATCCGCATACCACATCTTGCGGGAAGGGAGGGATCTCATAAAGATATGTGATCAGTTTAGTTATAAAAAGCACCAAAAGCTCGGCATCACGTACCGAAAAATTCTACGTCAGATAAACATCACATCGGAGCCTATATATATCAGGTAAACCTCAATAACAATGGCATCTTTTTTATGATTTCTCTGATTGCTAAATAATCTTGAAACTCTTACTAACTTAAGTATCGGAGTTTTTCTTGAGAGATCACGCTGACCATATTTTGATCCTTATGCAGATTAATGGTTATAGTCAGAAAATGTGACACGTCATTTACATTTATATTTTAGAGATATTTAAAAAAAAACTACGAAAATTATTAAAAATTAATATCTCATCGTCTCCTTACCTAAACGTTTCTACTTTATACTATTGCTTTAATTATTGAATTACATGTACAATCCATAACAAAAAAAAAAAAAATCGTTATTTTAACTATCATTTATATATTATTTTTTAATTTAATATCAAATAATTGAAAAGTTATTTTTCATCTTTTATATTTTTCTAATCAAATAGATTCAACCGAAGATTATGGAAGATGACGATAAATGATATTGTTTTAAATTTTATTTTAGATGACAGGTATTCCGCAGTGCCTAGACTAGAATCTAGATGCTGTGTCATTATTATTTCTAGATTCCAACTTAAACCTCGTCAGTTCAAACAAAACACTCCATCTCTCTCTGCACTAGTCATATGAGCGAAGGATAGCTACAATGTCTACTTTCTCTCTCCGCTCTCATCTTCTATATCCGCCCTCTCCTCCGAAGCTGGGTTCTTCCAAATCCCTATTTTTCTCTTCCTCTTGCGGTGGAAATGCGAAAGTACCTTTCGTTTTATCCAAAGGCACCTCCTCCCGGACTCGCATCGCCTCTTCTTCTTCTGCAAAGGACGCCTCCAGCGATACCAGTCCTAGGTTTTTTCGTTTAAATTTTCGGTTTTTTTAATACTTTTGTTCGCTTTACATCTTATTAAGTTTTTGGGTTTTTTTTTGTTATATTGGTTGCCTAGAAAAAAATGTGGGAAAGAGATATCAGTATTTGGGAATGAATTCGCGAGGGCTTCTATAAGTTAGGTTCAGTTGCATGCATCAGTTTTCCCATTGAATTGTGTGAAAGAAGAAAGAAAAAATATTCCGCCTATATAAGTACTTTTCATTATGGATTTTGCTTTAGATTTGTAACAATTCTGTCTGAGAATAAGTTATTATCTTTGCATGAAATTTGATACGAAACTTATCTTTAAAAAATTTTTGTTTTTGGTTTCATTAGCAATTTCTGCATCATAGAAGGTCCGGAAACCTTTCAGGATTTCGTTCAGATGCAACTGCAGGAAATTCAAAATAACATAAGCAGTAGACGCAATAAGATCTTTCTCCTCATGGAAGAGGTGAAGTTTGTTAATATTCTTTGCCTCGGTCTAAACTGTAAATAATGTTGCATAGCCACCCGGACCAAGCCATCTGCTAGAGCCTAATAATTCCTTCATTCTGCACATTGCGCGGTCTGTGGTTAATTTGTGCTTTTTAAATTGATTTAAATAATTTTTTTTAAATGGAGCTTGTATAGGTAAGGAGATTACGGGTACAAGAACGCATCAAGGCTGTGAAAGTGATCAATGAGAGCGACGAGGAAGAAGCAGATGAGATGCCTGACATTCCATCTTCTATTCCTTTCCTTTCTCATGTGGTGAGTTTCGAAATAAGCATGTGCACGTAGGGGAATCACCATAGATTAGGGCTTTGCAATTCATCATGGACAATACAGTGAGGAAATTGCTAATGAAGAAGATGATGTTCAATATGTTTTACCTAAGGCATTTCTAAGTCTATAATATTGTGGGAACAGCTAGCATGCCTTCACGCTCTGCTCTCTTTTGTCTGAAGTCTTTTTGAATTTTTATTCTCGTCTGTTTTGTTGGGGCATTTATTTATATTTAATATTAGGCTAACTTTGTTCATTTTCCATTCGAACTAGACGCCGAAGACGTTGAAGCAGCTGTATTTGACTAGCTTATCATTTATATCTGGGATAATCCTATTCGGTGGCCTTATTGCACCAACAGTAAGTCTATCATTTCTTATTCATTTTGTCTAGTACTGTCGACTTTTGTTGTCCAAAGAGAACTGTTTTTTTTTTCCTTTTTCTTTTGTGTGGGTACTGTTTGTTTTATTATGAGTGTTTATCTTCTTAACCATGATCCGCATGAAATGTTTAAAGCTGTTTTCGTTGCAGTTGGAGTTAAAATTAGGTTTGGGCGGCACCTCGTATGAAGATTTCATACGAAATATGCATTTGCCTTTGCAATTAAGGTATTCACAGGAATTGCATTTATCCGAATTCATGGATCTGAATTACGAGCAACCAAGGAACGCATCTGTTTGATTAGTGTACTGAACCACACATTTTTAATTTCTTAAACCAGCATGGTTGATCCCATTGTGGCATCTTTTTCGGGTGGGGCTGTGGGTGTCATTTCAGCTTTGATGTTAATTGAAGCCAACAATGTAGAGCAGCAAGAGAAGAAAAGATGCAAATATTGCCATGGAACTGGTATGAATAGTTTTAATCAACCGACTGTCTTTTAATTTGTCTAGTGATGGGATTTCAATTTGTCTGTTTATGTTCATAGGCTTGGGCCGTGGTTCTTTTTTTTTTTTGCAGTGTCTTATCATTTATGTTTATTCAAAATTTTGGTTCTTTTATTAGAGGGTACAAATGAAAAGGTTCATTGTTTTTGTTTATTTCTTTTTTTTTTCCTCTAATATTTATTTGCTTCAACAGCGTACCATATTTTCTGTCGTCCTGTGTTCAGGTTATTTGGCCTGTGCTCGATGTTCTGCAAGCGGTGTATGCTTGAGCATCAATCCTCTCTCACTATCCTCTGCTTCCGGTCGCCCTTTGCAAGTGCCAACAGCTGAGAGGTGTCCAAATTGCTCCAGTTCAGGGAAGGTATATAATATGTTCGAAGAGAGCTTTTCATCATGGAAAAAATAATTTGGAATTTCAACTTAACTTGGTGCTTGATCCACTGAGTCCTAGGTGTTGTGGCTAGTTTTGGTCTGTGTCAACATGTCTACATATTGTGGTACAATTATTAATCTGTGTATGTGTTCTACGTAGGTAATGTGCCCGACTTGCCTGTGCACTGGGATGTTGATGGCCAGTGAACATGACCCACGAATAGATCCATTTGATTGAAGATGATTGGATTTCTTTCCTTTCCTTCTCTTTTAATTTATAATGTAGCTCGGGAAAAGAGAAACAAAGTAAACAGGTTGTTAAAAAGACAAAAAGGCAACCTATTTTCCCACTAAAATCTTCTGTTATAGCTGTCTCTGTATAATTGATGCGAATTTGTCCTTTAGCTGTGCAGCATTTTGCACCAAATCATTCGTAAGGTAGCTTTGCCACCTTCCGTTCGAGATGTGGATGATAAAAATAGACTGAAGTAATATTCTGTTAAATATAATGTTTGATGATTAAAGGAGCACGAAGACAGTTTGGCCGAGTGGTCTAAGGCGCCAGATTTAGGCTCTGGTCCGAAAGGGCGTGGGTTCAAATCCCACAGCTGTCAGATTGCATTTATATTTTTGTTAAATTGGCAATCTCTACCAAAGCGAGAATACGCCGTCGTCTGACCAAACCCTCGCTCCGTATCCCTCTTATTTTTTTCACTTGCACGCATCGAACGGTAATTGCGAGTGAAATGGCGAGAACTCTGAGAAACAAACAGGGTTTCCACCTCCTGAATCGGGCCCTGAACTCACCCAGTCCAACTCATCGTCTTGGAACCACAACTCCTCTACAAACCCTAGCGTACGAAGAAGTCCGAGCTTCGACGGAGACAAAGTGTAACTTAACGGCGTTTGTTCTTCATGGCCTCTTGGGATCTGGCAGAAATTGGAAATCTTTCTCTCGAAACCTCGTTTCCACTCTCTCCAACTCCTCTCCTTCATCTGGTAAACTCTCTCTCTCTCTCTCTCTCTCTCTCTCTCTCTCAGAGGCACGCGCGCACGTGCACTGCCGTTAATTATTGGGAAGATCGAGGTGAAGAAAATTGAATCCAAAGGGTGATACAACTGTGTAGTCTTATTTCTGAAACCGAAGCAATTTGGAATCTTGGATTCTGCCATAACTATGGTTATCAATAAAATTTTTGGCACCGTAGTCTTCCTTAAGAATATGGATTCTCAAGGAATCTTGGATCATAAAATTGAAAATTTTTAGTTGTTCCCATACAGTCTTTTGTTTTATGTTTTTCTCTCGGGAACCAAACGGATGGAGAGTTTTTGTTTTTCGCGGTCACCTAATTTGCCTTTTATTTTTTCCGGTATGTATAGAATGGAGAATGGTACTCGTGGATTTAAGAAACCATGGGAGATCAGCTGGGATAGAAGGCCTAGAACCACCTCATGACTTGGTCAATGCGGCCAATGATTTGGCTAATTTAATAAAGGCTCGAGGATGGGCTTGGCCTGATGTTGTTATAGGCCACTCCATGGGTGGTAAGGTTGCGCTTCAGTTTTCAGAGAGTTGTGCTCGTGGCGACTATGGTGAATCTGTTGCTTTGCCCAAACAGGTTTTTCTTTAGCAAAGTTTCACTAGTTATCCACTTTTCTTTGTGCGGCGATTTATATTAAACACATACAGTTTTGTGGCAATCTATTATATGCTCAAATTTATAGTCAATTCTTTAATTTATGTTGTAGAGTGGAATGCACTTGTTCCAATCTTTGTTTATATGCCGACTTATATTTTGATTAATTTTTGTGATTGTCTCATTAAGCTTTAAATGTATCATTTTGCTTCTTTTAACATATTATTTCTGCTGAGAAAAAGCAATAATATTATTTCCAAAATTTGATTATTTCTTCTTTTGCTTCATAGACTGTCTCTGGAAATCCAATAATCATTTTGGCTTAAAGTTTACACTGTAAACATTTTCATGTAAGTTCTATTCCATAATGATGTAAATTGCTTCCTATACTGAAACTGGAAGCTTATTAATATGTATGTTGCAGTTTTTTTGTGTTATTTGACTGCTGTTGTTACAAGTTTGGGTTAGTAATGTTCAGTTACTTGCACACGCAAAACGTTTTGGGCCAATTTTAATTTCCCTGATGCAGAACAGCTGTGGGTACTGGATTCCGTGCCTGGTGAGGTGAACCCTGAAAACAGTGACGGGGAAGTTGAGAAGGTGTTGCTGACGTTACAGGGCTTGCCTTCATCAATCCCTTCACGAAAGTAAAACCCTTTTGTCCCTCTTGTAATGTATTATTAGTTGTGGCAAACCTTAGGTCAGGATCCTTAGTCCAAGTTCTTTGAGTAAAAAAGGTCCCCATATTGATTGTAAATGTTTGGTTCAACACGCATGCACAAAAATTAGAAATAATATTAGTTCATCCGTTAGGCTGAGTTTATTTTGTGACACCTCTTGTTCCTGGCTTCAGGTGGCTTGTGAGTCATATGATTGAACTTGGGTTCTCAAAGTCATTATCAGAATGGATAGGCAGTAGCCTCCATAAATCTGGAGAGCATGAGACATGGGCATTTAATCTAGAAGGCGCTGTGCAAATGTTCAATTCGTACAGGTAAACATGCGACTTTTTTCATAGAGATAAATTTGAAATCACTTTTTTATGGGGGAAAATCCTCTATGGGAAATGAGACAAGACAACTTTTAAATAACTTTTGAAATTTTAAACCCATCGAAATCAAACAAAATTCAAATATAAAAATCGTTACTTTATTAAATAGTTGTGCAAAAGTTGTCTTTATCACTTTTGTTTTTCTATTAATTTTTATTCTGGATATTACTATCAAAAGACATAAAGATAAAAATGAATGTAAAAATCCCGTAGGGAGAAGTCTTATTGGTCTCTTTTGGAGCATCCACGAAAAGGCATGGAGATTTCAATTGTGCGAGCAGAGAACAGTGACCGGTGGGACTTAGATGTGATCCAGCGGCTTGAAAGCCTTGCCAATCAGGGAGGAGATGGATCTAAAGGGAAGGTTTCTGTCCACGTTCTGCCCAATTCAGGCCACTGGGTTCACGCGGACAATCCAAAGGGACTTCTAGAGATTATTGCTCCAAAGCTTGCATCTCTCACATCTAATATCGGTTGATTTCTTGGATATCGGAAATTGAAAAACTGCTATATTTATTGAATTCAGTATCAAAGTCTTAGTTTACTCATAAACTAATGTACTTTCTGTGCTGAAGTTTTATTGGTTATCCAATAATGGCATTCTTAGGAAAGAACCAAAATTGTGGATGTTGGGATGAGGCAGTGCTAATGGTTCTGAATGTATTTTATTTATTTTCCTCCTGTTTCTGTATTGCTTGGAATTTCTGGTCTAATCTCAGGACTAGTATGTTTGAAAATGCCAAAACATATACTATCTCACTGTACAGATGTGGCACTAGACCATCGAATTATTATTACATTTCAACAAGAGGTGAGCCAGTGGCGGTAATGCCATGTCAACAAAGTGAAAGTGAAATGAAAATAAGATAAGATATATATATATATATATTTATACGCTTTACATGTTACAAAGACCCGAGTTTGGTTTGGTTGAATTCCGATCATGTAGTTGTTCTGAACACGTTTTTTTGTTAGGTTACTTCTAATGTTGTTGGTGTGATGTTCTGAAGGAATTGGATATAGAAGCAAGACTTTTTATTGTCTTAGGTCTCGTTTGGATTGAAAAATCATCTCATCTTATCTTATCAATACAACTATATCAAATTCGCATGCAAAATACAATAAATAATTCACATTTTTCAAATTTCAACTCAACCTTTTCAAATATTAAAATAATTAAAAAATTATATTTTAACAATATTTTAACAATATTTTATTTAATTTTTAATTTTAAGAAACCATCTCAACTCATCTCATCTTATCATTACAACTATTTCAAATTTTCATACAATAAATAATTCACATTTTTCAAATCTCAAAATAATTAAAAAAATATATTTTAACAATATTTTTAATATTTAATTTAACTTTTAATTTTTATCTAAAATCATTTTGTCTTATCTCACCATCTAAACCGGGGCTTAATGCATCTACTTATGCATTCATGCAAATTTAATTTCAACTTTTGGAAAATTTTTGTAAGGATATATATATTTATTTATTTATATATATTTGTGTTTTTTTACCATGATGAAGTGGAGTTTCCATAGTCAATATTTTAAAGAAGAGCCGTGCTATGCATCAGCCCATGTTCACGGGCTGATGCATAGCACACCTGATGTGTCTCTCATGTGAGTGGTTTGGATGATGTGAATGGTTTAGATGATGACACATAGGGTGTGTTGTGACTGCTCCTCAACAGTAGGCTGATGTAAAGAATTTTCCTTTAAAGAATAATGCTTACACGTCCCGTTGGGCTCTACATATATTTTTTTGTGTTTTTTTTTTAGTTCTTTTTTTTTATATAGATCTTTTTAACAATTTTAAATAAATAAAAAAATTCATAATATCATTAAAAAATACTTCTTAATAACGAAGTAAAATAAAAAAAAGGCTCTACATATATTTTTTTGTGTTTTTTTTAGTTCTTTTTTTTATATAGATTTTTTTAACAATTTTAAATATTTTAAATAAATAAAAAAATTCACAATATCATTAAAAAATACTTCTTTAATTATGAAGAAAAAAGAAGAAGTAATTTTTAATAATTTTTTTTACTTTATGATTAAGGAATTGTTTTTTAATAATGTTATAAATTTATTTTATTTTTTTAAAATATTTAAAAAATTAAAAAAATCTATGTAAAAAATAACTAGAAAAAAACACATATAGAGCTAGCGATAGCTCCCAGCAGTGACTCTAGTAGAACTCTATTTTAAATTCAAAAAATCTTCACAACTTCTTATTATTCACTCATATTCTACACATTATATTTTTTTTAATTTTTAATTTTATCAAATATTTATTATATGAATAGTGAATAGAAAATTTGAAATAGTTTAAAAAGAATAAACTCAAAATAAAAAATTTAAATATTAAAAAATTTAAAAAAATATAAAATATAGAGTGTGATAGAAGTTGTACAGTAAGATACTTTTAAATTAGAGAAATTACACCTAGCCAGGAAGGGGGAGCGTGTGGGTGATGTTGGGTCCTTTATAAATAATGATGTCTCTAGCCCATACCAATAAATTATTCTTGCTGCGGCCCAATTTATCTGATGTAAACCCATAAAACAGGGCCAGGTTCGGGTCGGTTCAACTACTGAGGAAATCAATTTCGAATTCCTAGACTAGACGTCGTGGCGTCGCCTCTCGAGACGCGAAGAAACCGAAGTGAAACCCTAGATCAAACTATATATAAAAGCGTTTCTGTCATTTGCTACTTCCTCGGCAATCCCTTTCGCCTGGAAGGAAATAGGCAGGAAGGAAGAGAAAGATGCAGATATTCGTGAAAACCCTAACGGGGAAGACCATAACTCTCGAGGTCGAGAGCAGCGACACGATCGATAATGTCAAGGCTAAGATCCAAGACAAGGAAGGTCCTTTTGCGTTCAGATCCTAACCCCTTTCTTTCTTTCTTGATTTAAGTGGGAAAGAAAATCTGAGCTTACGAGATGTCACGGTGTGCTTGACTTCCCAGGAATTCCACCGGACCAGCAGCGCTTGATATTCGCGGGAAAGCAGCTCGAAGATGGCCGAACCCTAGCCGACTATAACATTCAGAAAGGTCTACCTTTCCCACTTTCTGTGTTGAAAATTTGTAGCCTTTTTATGAGTATCGGGACTTTGGAAAACTTTTTGAGTTTCCTTATTTGTGTTTTTAGAATCGACACTGCATCTTGTACTGAGGCTTCGTGGTGGTATCATAGAGCCTTCTTTGATGGCATTGGCCCGCAAATACAATCAAGAGAAAATGATTTGCCGCAAGTAAAAATGCTTTGTTTTTCAAATCCGTTCTTCACATTTAGCATTTCCCTCACTATGTGTGGTTTATATAATTTTCTGCTTCGTTGGGTTTGTCTGAATTGGTTATTCTTAATGCTTGTAAATTTGTCATTTCCCTTGCTGATATTCTTTCACTCTTTGGTCGTTTGCTTGATGTCGAAATGTAGGACACGAATAGCGAGCCATGTAGTTGCATTTTTCTTGCATGTATCGTGCCAAGTCCTTGGTCATGTAACATTTATGTACTTTACCCACCTGTATTTTAGCGAATCGTATAGTCAACAGAACTTGTATTCATGTACCTTTCCTACCTGTATTGATCATGTATCGTTGATTGAGTGGCGGGTTCTATTTCGTGGTGTTCAAAGAGTTGGAATTAATCTTTTGCTTTCTTCTGTGAAAATGGGTTGCTACGGGAAAAATATATATAGCCTCTTCTGCTGACGCAATGCATGATAGGTTATGGTTGTTCCCGATATTAATTTCCATTCATCAACTTTGTCAGCTGGACTTGCGTACTTGCAGTTGATTTTCTAGGGTGGGACATCATAATAAATTCATTTGATGATATAAGAGAGGGGTGACGCATTGTTCTTGTTTGGTCTTGGAATAGATGGGTGAGATTCAATTTGAGAAGGTGTCTGTGGGTGTGCTCGGGGGCTGTGTTTTGGGATCTTTTTAAGTAACTCGCTTGTGTTTTGCGATTTGGGACATGATACATTTGTTTTTATACTGGCGGGACAATAACTTAGCCTCTTCTGCTGTTTCAGTGCAAAAGTGGTTATTCTTGCTCCCAATATTGATTTCCATTCTTCTACTTTGTCAGCTGAACTCATATAACTGCAGTTGATTTTCATGGGTGGTACATAAGATTTTTGTCAGCTAGACTCCTGTCTGTTTGTGTGAAAGCACCAATTGTAAAAAGTTTTCTTGATGAAATCCTTCCATGCGCATGCACAGCTTTGACTAGTGTTTACATGATGTGCTGTGTTTTGCATCAGTGGTTAAGTTTGTATACTCCTTTAGTTATTTATCTTTATTTTTACTATATTTGTGTTGCTATATCTATTTTGTTAACCAAGATTGATCTTTTCTATTTTCGCTCTGGATGTTATGCTCGTCTTCACCCAAGGGCTGTAAACTGCCGGAAGAAGAAGTGTGGTCATAGCAATCAGGTATTTATGTATAATTAAAGGTTCTAATAGCAGTCATGCTAAGTATTGACGGAGCTTAGTCTCTGTGCTTTTGAAACTTATAACCCCATTTTTATATCATGCAGTTGAGGCCGAAGAAGAAGATTAAGTAAACTCTGGACCACTGTTGTGTTTTGCGTCTCTGTGTAATTGAAATTCGATATTAGAGAACCAAGATAACCAGTATATTGTTTACATCGTAATTAATTTTTTTTCAATGAATCAAAACGAGCTGATGTGTTCTAATTTTGATACTGAAATATCGCAATGCTTCTTATTAGCTATCATTCTCCCAATTTTTTCCTCTATCCCGGTAAACATATCATTACGATGTACAAAAAGATTGTGCGAAATATTGCAACTACCATGGCATGGTGACATTGGTGAGCCCTCCAAAATTTGGAATGTCAATGCTCCAGGAAGGGGCTTGACATTAACCCACTGGGCCACTTCCAGTTTCTGCTACCAAGCCCTCGAGGTCGGCTTAGATGTGGCCATGAACGTCTAATGAGTCGTGGAAGAATGTCAATTGTTTTGGAGAGATAAGCAGCTAAAAAGGATCTTTTGTAAGTTAAATTTTCGGGGCAATGCCTAATACAAAATTTAAATTGTAGAAGCTTGGACTATTTCATTGTATTCGTTACATGAGTGGTGCTATTCTGCTCCCTACAAGTGACCGTGCTATGTGCTGGCTAGTGTAAATTGTATTTTTTTTTTTCTAATATTTTTTAAATATGTTTAAACATTTTTTTAATAGAAATATGTCAATAGTGAAGAAAAAAAAATTTAAAAATAAATGTATGAGCGCATTATTCTTCGTTATATATATATTGCATGGATCGAGTTATACTTCAAAATATTGCATTGCATGGTTTCTTGGTGATGCTGGGCTATGTTTGCCAAAAAAGCAACCATAAAAATTGTACAGAGATCAGGTTGTTGAATCACAGAAAGGGACCTATATTGGAGGAAACAACAAATGAAATCCTTATGTTTGCGGGAGGTAATTGTGCAATTGCACACCAGATGCTTTGGACAACATGATAATTCTTAATCCATAGGATTCAACTCGTTAGTACT
This sequence comes from Cyclocarya paliurus, assembly GCA_029856935.1. NCBI lineage: Eukaryota > Viridiplantae > Streptophyta > Magnoliopsida > Fagales > Juglandaceae > Cyclocarya > Cyclocarya paliurus. Next base: position 35,404,006 of record CM056951.1, read on the forward strand.
AGACTTTCGCGCTTCAATGCTTATCTGCTTCGGCTTAGTTTAGCGCTATCCATGCTCCATGCATTTAGAGTCTCAACGATAATATTCTCTGTCCCGTTGTTAAATGCGAACAAGTAAGCGTAATGGAAGACTGTAAGTGTGGGATAAACCCTAGATGTGATACACGTTTCGGCCTCCAGCCCCAAAACTTTCCACAGCAGAATGATCGATCTGCAATAGAACATTAACCAGAGAGGACTAAACAAGACAGGCGTATATTCTTCTAGATTTTCTGAAGCTAATGTCAATATAATGTTTGCATCATAGTATTGGCATCTTTTTCATCATGCAAATAAGTAGGCATAATGTCTAATATAGAAGCACAACAGAAATATACTGTATGAAGCAAACTTGGGCAGCAGTTATTCCTTTAATCAGAGATGATCTCTCTTTTTGACCTGTTTATCGAATATTTGAAATTTCTCCCCACTAAGAATATTTATTCTCCAATAGGCCATTGTAACAATTGCTTCCCACTAGTACCAAGCCACACCATTCTCGGAACAGCCTGATACAATTCTAATGAAAATCAAGTAATTGATCAGCAATTGAAATCTAAGCATTGTTGTCCGGAACCTCAAAATTATTTATTAGTTACCTGAATTCCAGCCTATCTTTTACTAGTATCATCTTGATGTGTATCAGCCTTTTAGCCCAAACCCACAAAATCCTTCGGTTCTTCCCAGCATCAAAGAATGTCTTCGAGGCATAAATGCAGCCATAGTCATATCTCATCTCACTCCAACCATCAACAGATGTGGTATCAGGTACATATCTTTCTTAGGATAATATGTTCCAATTGTATAGTACTCATCCAGTAAGGTTAAGACTCACCTGTAATACGTGCTTTACATTGCGCCCAAGCATTACATACGAGCATAGATAACATAAGTTCGATCACCTGCCTATTTAGAATCACGTTACTGAATTGAGTCTTCCACATCAAGCATTAAGACTGGATGTCAAATGTATGGTAGCAGCAGTCAGCCAACTACCAGATGTGTGGGGCTAAGACCATCATAAGGATAGGTTCTCGTATTACTTCTTTCATGTGCAAGATACAACTATTACCTGTATAAGTTATGATGTAAGACTGTCCAAAGCATCAACCAAAAAGTCTCGCAGTCCCATATGGCCTCTATAGTAACAAATGTGTTTCGAAGATATATGACGGACATTCTTCTTCGATAAATTTGAGTTTAAACAAACTGCCCAAATATACCATTCATGCTTTGGCTGCGCTCAAGTAAGCAGGTTACCAATAATCATCGCACGAGCAAGTGCCCATCTTAAAGTGGTGAAATCGACTGGCATCTCGAACAATGATCTCCCTGTATGTAATGGCTGACACCATCTTACTGAATGTGTGACAGTCACCACAAACCCTAAGATTTTTTGTAATCCTGATAGAAGTTCCCTCAGGCGTTTTAAAAAGGCCGAATGCTATTGCCAACTTCTCACTATGCGTGTACAAAATTCCTAGCTTAACTTCCTCTTCAACATCATGCAACACAAAATTTGTGTCAGGGACATAACCAGCCAACTCCAACCTCTTGCTCAAACTTTTCAGCATGCCATAGATCTCCTCTGACTGAGGATGGGTTTTGTCGCCAACACTAAATTGATAAATTATTTTATCCACCTCAATCCAAGTCCAACCAGGAACCTTTTTTAATCTCCTTCGCATCATCATATTCCTGATCTTTGCCACATCTTTCCACCTTCCTGCTTTGGCATAAATATTTGAAAGCAATACATAACGCCCTGGGTTCCGAGGCTGGAGCTTAAGAAGGGATTCTGCGGCCTTTTCAACCAGGTCCATATGGCCATAGATTCTGCATGCCCCGAGCAAAGCACCCCAAAGCCCCTCATCTTTCTCAACTGTCATATTCTCAATCAGTTTCAATGCCTCGTCAAGTCTCCCTGCACGGCCCAAGAGATCAACCATACAAGTATAGTGTTTCACATCTGGTCTCACCCCATGATCATCCCACATCGAGGAGAATAATTGAAGGCCCTCTTCAACCAAACCTGCATGACTACACGCATATAAGAGTGAAATAAAAGTGATCCTATTCGGTGATATCCCACTTCTCAACATCATAGGGAATAGAGCAAGAGCTTTCCTTCCTTGTCCATGATACCCATAAGCTGCAATCATAGCACTCCATGAGACAACATTCTTTTCTTGCATTCCATCAAATATTTCCTTCGCAGAATCAACATTCCCACACTTAGCATACATATCAATCATGGCAGTTCCCAAGGTGATATCCAAGGAAAACTTATTCCTACAAATATAATCATGAATAAATATCGCCTTATGCATAGCCCCCAGTTTTGCACATGCATAAACCACCGTCAGCATAGCAACCTTATCGGGGACAATCCCTTGATCTCTCATCCTATCAAACAAAACCAACGACTCATTAGCATTCCCATACTCAGCATACGCACCAATCATCATTGTCCATGTCACAAGGTTCCTATTTTGCATTTTATCAAACAATAGTCGAGCATCCTCCATTGCCCTACATTTCGCATACATGTCCACGAGCGCAGCACAGACAAAATGATCCGGCTCCAACCCGCATTTCAAACCAATTTCGTGAATCACTCTACCCATTTGGAGGTCCACTATATCCCTGCAGGCCCTTATCATGAAAGGCAATGTATAATTATCTGGCCGCACCCCACATCGAATAACCTCCCTAAATATCCCAAAACAATTCATATAATCACCAGCTTTAGCAAACCCACTAATCATTACATTCCAAGTAACGGAGTCTTTCTCTCTCATCCCACCAAATAAGACGTAAGCATCACCCATAGCCTTATGCTGTGCATATGTGTATAAGAGCTTGTTAGCCACAATGAGGTGTCGGAGCATCCCAATCACAGCCACCTGGGTATGAACTTGTCTAATCTGAAATACGTTTCTACAGTTCAGCAGCAGAGATATGTAAACCATGGGGTCCAGAGTCTGGGAAAAATGAGATTCTAGTGGTGGTTGAATCTGGGTAGAAGGAACTAGTTGGTGAAAATGGTTTCTCGTAGAAGCTGAGAGTAGGCGAAGCGTATCATTGTTTGTGAGTAACAGGATCTGGGTTTTAAGTTTGAACATTAGAACATTGGAATATTGCCGATAACGTCTAACTACCTTCGCAACCGGCAAGAATTATTCAAAGAAAGTCATGGAAATTCAAGCATTCAACCACAGCAGCTGTTGGATACGATTTTATAGTTTCCTTCCCCTCGCCAATGGCTACAGGCAGGTGAAGGCGAAACGTCCGGGCCAATTCTCCAAACTTACCAACTTGGCCCATTAGAAACTATATCCTAAGTTTTAAGAAAAGATATTTTCATTTTAATTAAAATATACAGTATCTATTTAATTAAAATAAATGTTTAATCACATCTAAAAAACAAATTCATAAACTAATATAGTTTGATTTAAAATGTTAGATTGTAAAGATATTTTTATTATAAAATAAATATAACATATCATATAAACTTACGTGAGTTTGTAAATTTATTTTCATAAACTCTTTATTGCCGCCACATTTCTCATTAATTTAAAGTAGAGATTGCAAAGGAAGTTATGGAACAAATAGCATTACTTTAAAATTACCGTGTCAAATGACATCACGTGTTATTCAAAGAGCATTCCAAAATTAAATTTCAATCGTGAACCAAGCTTTGCGTCAATATACAACATCCCTTTTATCAAGCTACAAGTTGCTAAATCCCAAGACAGGATTTACTCATACCCTGTCCGGGATATGACACTACACCCTCTGCAGCACCAGCATTCTAAGAATTCTCGTACAGCAACGGTAAGTGTACAAGAATAATACAAATACATATATCTCATTCCATTATGCAATTTGCAAACGAGGCAAAGACCTCAGCATTTTTAGTTCAGTTGGATAAGCGGTGAGCGTGGTATGAGCGAAGGTTTCAGTTCCTTCACTTCCAATGATTCATATGAATGGTTTTCCCGGAATTCCTCAATAAGGGCTTCCATTGGCATTGCTCGAAGTGACTCGATGGTCCCCCTACTTGGAACTTCTGGCTCACATCTTGTTGGTGTTGTGCCACTGGCCTCATAATCCTGCACATTATTGCTTAATGTAACTATATCTTGCAGAGGCCAGTAACAGATTTGCGAGCATACTAGGCAAATAGATGAAATTACTAGTTTGGCCGTAATTGTGCCAAAAAAAGTAAGGTGAATCCTCAGGTTGACATAAACACAGCAGAAAATACGAATCAACATTCTCAGCATAATACCAAGTGTTAGATCAACATATACCATATATTGCTGCTGAAAGGTTTCCCGTGCCTTCTCCTCTATGCATGCCGCTTGGCCAGAGTGATCTTCCCTTAGAATTTTGAGGCTATTTGCATGGGCTTTCACTACCTCCAAAATTCCAGATATAGATGCTCGCTCCTGCTCAGATACACCTGCAGCAATCGATGTCCACAAGGAAAACATCACATTCCTAATCATATGATGCAAAACAACATCAATGGTAATGATATATCATCAAACGTCAATCATCCATCTTTATTCATAGAAATTTGCATGCAAATAACCAAACCTAATTCAAATATAACATAAATCAAAGATATCACGTACTTGTAAAAACAATGATATTGAAGCTTCACTATATTCAAGGCCAGAACTAGGTTTAAAAATTCCCTCAAAGTTCAAGTCCTGCAAACTTCAATCCTAGCATCATCACATGATTTCCACACATTAACCAATTGCCTAGTGGTTGGATATACTTTCCTATTTTGTACAAAGATCACAAAAGCCTCCCCTGGTTTTAAGTAAAATGAAATCGACACGTTTTTTAGATTCTCCCACGTAAAGGGCGTGTGTTAATGAACTATAAATTCTAACCATTAGCTAGCCCCCTACACCACTAAAAATTCAGTGATGTGGTTACTAGTTAACCCTAAGCATAGAGTGGTCATTCACAATTTGCTCTTATATTTTAAGATCAAAATTAGACGGATCTGCATCAGAAATGAAAAGCAAGCCAATTGGAGAATCATAATAACAAGAATATGCATAGAAGTACATCATCCATTAACTTCTTTTTTTTTATCGGTAAATCATAGAAGTACATCATCCATTAATAACGGAGTATAATATTACCTCAGTAGCATCTTAGGACACATCAAGAACAGTGCAACTTAAATTTCTATTTATTGGCTTTCTCTATAAGACTCAAGCTAGTTAATGGAGTGTGAACAGTTTTCCTCAAAAAATGACTTTCATATCTACTTGATTTAATGGAAATTCCTAGGTTAATTGCAAGTTTGATATAAAGCAAGATTATATTCAAACAAGTCTCAACGCATAACACTCACTATCAACATGCTGTAGAACATCCTCGCTATTCTTTGAAACATCTTGCTCAGCTGCAACCCGAGTAGAACTAATCTCAACATCATGCTGATCACTGCTATCAGAAGCATTCCTGCATCAGACATTTGAAATTAAACTAGTAAAGTAGAAAATCAGATTAATGAGGAGCATAAAATCAAGAGAACAAATGAAGATCCAGGCATCCTTTTTTTTTTTGCCACAATAATGATGCGTCCATAAGATCAAGTTAGAAAGAGTTGTCGAAGTAAACATTGGGCAGAGGCACCCACAAAATGTAATAAATCAAGAGGAATTCAATAGGACGCATCGACCACTCACCTGATAAGTGACACCATAGCGGAAACATGTTTACTGCCCATCTCATTCACACACTCGTGTGTCCTTTTCAAGTGTTTGAAAGCCGATTCAGCAGTATTTACACTAAACCAGTTGGATAAAACGAATGTTAAAGAATAGATGAAAATATATGATTCAGAGTCAAAGGAAGCATTGAATCAAACTTACCATTGCTGCAGGAGTACCTCCATGCGACAATGTTTTGCAGCAGAGTATTCAGCACCATCATTGGCATCATTCTCTGCTTGCGTAGAAAATGCCTGCCACTTTCTTTTTGCATCTGTTGTGATACCCTCCATCGATGAAACATGTCTATCCAAGAATGCCTTGTTTGCAATAGCACTTTCTCTAATATCAACAAGCCTTGTGTCGACCTGTCAACTCCACTCTTAAACAATTCTTGACAAAAACATAGAAAAGAAAAAATGGAAGATATATGAAGAAATACACACACAACAGACCAGCTCTTTTTGACGCTGAATGTGATCGGAGACCAAACTGGTTACATCAGCAATAAGCTTGTCTACTTCAAATTTTGATTGCTCCTGCAAAGAATAAACTCGACAAGTTATTTCCACAGAAAAAGATATATCTGCAGTAAAGCTTATATCTTCCATACCTCGTAGGCCTTTTGAAACTCAGCAATGCTCCTCACTTGAGTTTCATCAGCATGCACTGCATAATTTTCGAGCCTCTTTGATTCTTCCAGAAGCTTTTGAAGAAATCCGTGAGTGTAATCAGAAATGTCCCGCGTTTGCTCAATACTAACGTTAAATCTCTTTTCAATACAAAGTGAACAAAAGAAAATATTAGATCATATTAGTAAAATAGTTTAAAACCAAAACGGGAGAACAATGGCAAGACCAAAAAAAAAGACAACTTCCAATTCTTTCATTTATCAAACCTTCCACTTGTAGATCAATTACGAAAATTTCACTAAAAATTTTTATCAAAAGAACACCAAATTTCCATGACAAGGTTCCTGGCATTAGACGTGCCAATCCATAAATTCTCGCTAAATTGTGAAGAAAACACTAGCAAACATTCCTTCGTTTGTTCATTGTCCTTTCATTTTGGTCCGTCAAAAATTGGATGTCCATCTTGAAAACTCAAATCACCAGTCAGTCAACTAAAAACCTATTGTTAACAAATTTTCAGAAAACAACCATGGGGAAAAGAAATAATGAATTTACAGCAAGACATTCTAAATATCAAGACACCAACCTGTCGCAATTCCCTCGCAAAAACAGCCAATTCTCCCTGGTGAGTGGATAGAGTACTCTGAAGATCATTGAATATTGAAGAGGCTTCACAGGCCTCTGATGCTAAAAACTAATTCACGAACAACACAAAATTACAACAAAACCAATGCACACCAGAAAAAGGAATTATAACCACAAAATAATAAGAACCATCCATGAGCTATAGTAGGAGATAAAACAAGAGGAAACTTGATCCGTGTACCTACTTCTTCAATAGAGTGTGCATTAAAAGCAGCCAAAGAAGAAATCTCCTCTAGCCCAGCGTTAGAGGTCGCCTTGTGCAAGCGCACAACATTTTGCACTGCCTCTGTATGAGACATATATAAAGCCCTCAAAGCTGTAATTTTCTTCTTGACATCCACAACAGCCTAAAGGCAGGAAAAAGTTGACTAGATCAAATATGAATGAAACGCAATAGTGTGCTGTGCCAACACTACAATTCCAAAATATATATATATATATATATATATATATCATAAAAGAAAATAGTTCAGGCGAAAACAAATAGTTAATGAGAATGAAGAAGCAAGCATCATTTAATACCTTATCATGTATGCCTGTAAAAGAATGACATAGCTTCTCAACACTCTGAAGCTGTTCTTTCTGTTCAGACATTGAAGTTGCCACCAATTTGCAAAGAGAATCAACTTGGTGGGAAAGCTCTAATTCAAAATTGTTCACCACCAATCTGTTATCAGCATTAAGTTTGTCTTCTCTTCCTACAGCATATCACATAAGAAAGCAGAACGATTTTCAGTGACTAGTCAATACAATTTGAAGCCTAGAGATAAACTGTGGACTGCATACCAATTTTTGAAAACAATAATGCATTATCTTGAAGAGCTTTTTCCAAGTCAGATTGTAAAACACAAGCTTGATGAGCCAGTGCATTTTCTGTTCCACAAATAGAGCAACAATATGAATACGCGAGATAATATCAAAACATGAAAAAGAGTGATTCATGCATACCTGCTTTTCTCTGTTCAGAGATGATAAAATTCTTTTCCGTCAAAGCATACCGACATTTATGGAGTTCCTCCTCAGTGTTGGCAAGTATTTTGTTGGTTTGATTCAGGTTTTTCTGGGTGGTATCTTCCACATCAGGATCAAAACCCACCCAAAAATTCTAAAACACATACAAAAACATATAACAACTGACCTCAGTAGCATCAAGTTTATGGCTCAAATCAGAGCATTGCCTGATTTGGACATTATATTTATCTTGCAATTCCTCAACTTGCTGTTTGAAACATGATAAAAATATAATAGGTTAAAATTTAACAACTATATGTAACAAGAAAACAATGTTTAAAAAACTAAGGCCGCACACAAACCTTCTGATGTGTGTCTAGCATAATCCCCATTTGCTCAATCTGATCTGCCATAGCCTAAGCTCGAGGAAAGAACACATTCCATATAAAGGAAAAAATAGAAGCATCAGAATTGAATAAGTAATGAAAAAAGAACACAGAAGGTGAGCATCTACAACATTCAATATGCATCTGGTGCTTATTCCAAGTCAAATAAGGACATCCCCCCCCCCCCCCAAAAGACCCTTCTTAACAATACTGTATCCACAACCACATTGAATAAATATCACAATCACAGTGCAATAAGAATGAAACAATTTATGACAATGGCGATCAAAAGATACAAATGAAAGCAAAAGCATTAAGGAAAAGAAGAAAATGGAGCGGGGAGGAAGGGAGAATGCAAGACCTTTTTTTCACTCTCCTCCTGATAGTATCGCTCCTTCGGAATATAGACACCATTTTTTTCACGTGCAGCATAAACCTCTATATAAAAGGACAATGGTGAAAAAACAAGAAGTATAAGAAGCCCACACAAATTTCACACAGCACCACTAATTGCACGCAAATATACTGTTTTACCAACAACGAACACCTATCTCACCTGCCTTCAGGCGATCAATTTCACCATAAAGATCCTTGATAAGAGTTGACTTCATCATTTTTTGGTTAACCTAAAAGTAACCAAAACAAAGAAAGAAACTCGCTATATTCATAAATATTAAGTTTGAAATGCTTAAAACTTTGTTAAATTACTGAAAGTAACAACACAATATGTGCACAAAACCCATCCCGAACAAACCTACAAAGACATCGAATTTGTGAATATCAGAAAACAAGAATTTGCATGGAACGCAAACGGTCCCCCAAAGATCTCTCCACTCAATGTTCAAGGTCAACTACAATAACTTCAAAGCATAACCTTTCTGGCATTACTCCTAAAAATCCCAAAAGCAAGCAGAGAAAAATGGTGACACTAGGTTGTGTACTATTTACTCAGACTACAAAGGTATGAGCATATACCAAGATCCAGTCAACAGAACCCAACATGGAAACAGAAGTACAAAACAAAAAGTCATGATTGAAGGAAACTAATAAGAGTTAACTAAAGAAAAGGAAGCCAGAAAGGCATATGTGTCGCAGGGTATATCATTCAGTTGTTCATAGTATATAATGGGCAAAAATGCATGGAAATGCTAGCAGAAACGTTTACTCTTTAAATCACACCAGTAACTAAAAAACATAGCACATAAAAATGCATCCATGCATAGACAGCAGGCTTATTCTTAATGTTTTGAACATATTATTATCTCAAAAAAATCATGAAATAACTAACCTCGGGCTTATTTTTTATGTTCTTGGCCCTATGCGCGTAATCCAGCGTACTTAAAGTTTCCTCCAAACAGTGTACAGCAGGTGAAACCGTGGCTATAATGCATGTCTTCGTTCTTCCTCCCAGCGAGTCACGAAGTAAACGGGTAAGCTTGCTATCCCTAAATTACAGTTAAAAATTTAACCATTGTTGGGAAAAAGATAACGGAGATATAACCTGAATAACTTTAAAAAAGAAGTGCCAACCTGTACGGGATATGCCCAAGATGCTCAACGAGGGCATTAATCACTCTCCCTAAAGTCAGTAAACTTTTGTTGATTTCTCCAGCTTCTCTTGCACGGCCCTTATGAATCACGATTAAAAAAATAACCATAACTTTCAGCTTGAGGTGTAGCGCAATATCAGAGGTAAATACAAAACAGAAATAGAATCATGCATCAAACAAAGTATGGTTACCTCCCGAGCACCAGAACGAGAAATGTTTTCCGAGCCAGCTAAATCAACTAGATTCAGCTTGCCACATTTAATTAGTTCTTCACCTTCTGGTGTTGCTTCCTTGATGTGTATTGTAATGGAAAACAAAGAATGTGATCGACTGCAATGAAAAACATTTTGTTAATTACAAAAGGAAGCATGAATTTCACTCTAAGCATAAAAACTACTTTAGAAACAAAAAGTACCTTGACTGCTTGTTTAGTAAAGTTTCTGCAGTGCGACGTTTTGCAGATCCTCTTTCAATAAGAGTAAAAATCTCACTTGCACTTGTCACAATTTCCTCCTCCAGACCTCTAACAAGAACTCCACCTTTCCCATCCTCCATTAGAGGCAACTGCTTTTTCGTCTTATCCTCCGAAGCAACTCTCGAAATTTCCTCAGGCGCAAGCAAATCAGTGATCTCCTCATTGTACAGTTCCAAGAAAGTTACCTTTACACTATATTCTGCATTCTGGCTCTCAAGAGTATCAAATATCTGCTGAACAGCCCTAGGTATAACTCCAGCTTCTGGAGGCAATTCTCCGTTTGGCCCACTCTATCACAACATCACGGGACACCAACAAGCTCTCATATTATGATTCACGCAGGAAAATGCACGAACTTTAACATGAACCTAATGTTTAGATACGAAGATATTATACCTTTGACCTCTTGCATTCACCTTCCATTGTGTAAGTCTTTCCCGTACCAGTTTGACCATATGCGAATATGGTACAGTTAAAGCCCTCTAGAACTTCATTCACTATCGGGATCACTGCTTGTTCATAGAGATCTTTCTGTTGGGCTGAAGGGCCAAAAACCTTCATATATCCACACAACAAACTCTTAGCATCTACCACCAAACATCAAAATCGAGTTCAAAAAACATTGTTGAATGCTTCTGGCATTTATGTGCGAATTCTTTACATTTACAGCACTCCCTCGAAGAAAACAGGGTTTACCAAAATTCAAGAATATATCGCAATCATTTTACCCTATCTTCTGGAAGTGAAGTGCATACAAACACATGTGAACCTACTCTAGTGCTTACCCTAGACCAAATTATATAGAAAAGAATCCGCTGAAGCCAACTAATCCCCAGCACCAAATAAAAACCTAAATTTCAGCAGCAGTTCTAGTAGGAGATTTAAAACACAAAAAGCGCATCAAAATAATCCCTCTAATTAAGAAAAGAGACTTCTTAAAATTTGAGGCAGATTAAGAAAAGGATTCTAAGAACCCAGTTACCCAGTTGTGAAATTAAAGCTGTCCCACTAACCCGATAATTTCATGAATTTGTTAATTGTCCCACAAAACGGGGCACCGATAAAGAGGTCCATAGCATTTTCTACAATCTCAAAAACCCACCTCGACATTTATGTCAGCAAATTAACCAGGCTTAATTTTCATACCTTATCGAAAGTGAAAACCCTGTCGATATGCTTCCCGGCAATGTTTTGGGACACGGCCACTTCTCTATTGTACTCGTTGCAAGTAACAACCTGCGGTGCATTGCTCCGCAACTCTTCCTCACTAAAAGGCCTGAGAAAAAAAAATTAGAACAGAAGGACGTATATTAGGGAAAAAACCACGAATCAGTTACATGTTGCAAAGCGTACTTTCCAATCCGAAAAAATAAAAATAAAAGTACCCGAAGATGAGTAATTTTAGTAGTGTATGAAAGAGGACTGAGTACCTGCACCGAAGAAGGACCTGAACGTTGACGCCCTTCTCTTTCTCGTGGCGGCCGGACATTTTGGATCGGCGGCAAGAGAGAGAGCGGATCCACTACTGAAAACGCTAATCTCGCTGCTACGAATGCGAAAGGGTTCGCTATCGCAGTCCACTGTCCACCGGCTTTGTGCTCTCTCTCTCTCTCTATGAAGTTGGGAAGGGAGCGGGTGGGGTAGAAATTTGAATTTTTCTCGAAGCCGCTCCCCCCCCCCCCCTCTTTCGGAATGTATCGACGGCCCAGTATGAAGGAACAGTGATCCGACGATCAATATTCACAATTCTTTTTGTTGACTGGAGTACCCCTATTCTACTTCATAATGACGGATTAACCCTATCGTTTGGATTCATGGGGTTCGCAAACTGGGTTGGGTTGAAAAGTTCTCTAAGGCCTGAGTCCGTATATTACGGCCCGTTTGATTTTAGAGATATCTCAATTCATTTCAATATCTAAATATTATTTAAACATAAATATTTTTTAAGTTTTTCATCCAATTATTATCTAATCATTATAATTTTTTCAAATTTTTAAACAAAACATAAAAAAAATTCAATTTTTTCAAATCTTAAAACAAAAATAATATTAACAAATTATATTCTAACAATATTTTAACTTTATAATATTTATATTCAACTTTTTCTCTCTCATTTTTCAAAATTTCATAAAGTATTTTAATTCAAACTATTTCACTACTAATCATAAACTATCTTGCTCTTATTCACATAGTTATCACCTTATTTGCGTAACTAAATGAGGCCTAATAGCATTTACATTGAAATATCCAAATGCAAATGCAAAAGCTTAAATGGCTAATAAAACATAAACAGGGTTGCATTGGATTATCCAAGTGTAAAACCAAATGACTTTTAGCTACAATGATTCGACCCCTTCGGTCATATTTGACTTAATACTAGTTCAACTAAATATTTGTTTATTATTTTCTTTCTCTCTCTCTTCCCTCGATTTTTCCAATGTGAAATAGTTGCTTTTCTAATCCAACATCTGTATAGAGTGCATCAAGCCCATAAAAGGAACAAGCATTAACATAGAACAACAAAATTAATATTGTAAAATATTAATATTTCCGTGTAATTCTTAATTTAGAAAAAAAAAATTAATAGAACAAAAAAATTGAAAAAAAAGAAGATATTATTAAATTTATAATATTTTATTATTATTTTAACTAATAGATAGATAATCTAATGTGAGAATAAGTTTTGAGTGGAATAGCTAAATGTAAAATCATGTCATATTATGCAAATTTTACATTTGCATATGCATAATTCAATGCTAATGTTCTAAGAGAGAAAACATACTAATTGCTTAGAACCAGATTATAGATCCTTTTTTTCTCTTCAAATTACCTTGGAAATGTTTGGATAGTGAATTAAGATAAGATGAAAGTTGAATAAAAAAGTTAAATTATTTATTTTATTTTGTATAAAAGTTTGTAAAGTAATAATAATTTAAATTGAATAAGATGAGATAAGATGAGTTTTGAACTCAAACCTGTTATTTGCAATTTTCACCCAAACTAGCAATACTCATGTAATCTAATTTCCATACATCTCGACGGAATTGAGTCATGCAGTATCAGCTTTTTATGGTTTAAAAACGCAATATGGAAAATCATCGATAATTTTAGAGTGTATTTCAAAAATACTAGCTCAACATTTTTTAAAATACTTAATTAACGTTAAAAAAATGCTCTCTTAGCATGCGATACCATTAATTTTTTAGAACAATGGAAAATAACAAAAATCAAAAACAGAACTTGCCAATGGAATATCGCTAAGTTAAGTGTCACCCATAAAAGACCTCCACAGGCCACCGTGGATGTAGGCCCCTTGGCGAGGTTTCCACCCACAAAGGTGGCCAATAGGCCCTCTTTGGTTGCCCCAACAGTGGGCTCGTTATGAAGGCAGTCGAGTTGATTTGAATTCAGGTATGAGATGAGATGGTTTTAGATAAAAAATGAAAGTTTAAAAAAATATTATTAGAATATTTTTTTTTAATATTATTATTGTTTTAGAATTTGAAAAATTAAATTATTTATTATATTTTATGTGTAAATTTGAAAAAATTGTAATGGTGAAATAAGATGAGATAAAATACTTTTTAAATTCAAACGAGGCCTTATCAAGGGCCACCAAAAAGAAAGTGAAGTTAATTGATTTTTCATTTTATTTTAAAGTATATATTCAATTTTTAGTTAGTTTTTCTATATTTAGTTACTTAGTTTATATTTAATATTAATTATATATGTTAAGTCCTAGTGATGTGGCATGCTAACTGAATATCTTTTTTATTTTTAAAATAATGAATGTGTATCCTCATGTGATTGATTTTTATATGGCAAAGGAGTGTCATGCTAATATTTTTTATCACAAAATTAAGTGAAGTGGGATCAAAGGACCAATTTGAAATTTGCTATATGCCATAGTGATCCTAATTTTTTATTCCAGAAAATCTACACTAAAAGTTGTTTTGGGAGAATTCTAATGATCAAAGAATGAGTTTGCCCTTTTTCGGGTTAGTTGGATCATGTCTAATTTATGACCAATTATTATGGCATTACATTTAGTTTTAATCCAAGACTTCGCATGTTACCTTGCATACCAATCTATACGTTTATAGTCAATCGTTTAACTGCATCATTTAAATTCATTTGGATACAAGAAATTATCTCACCTTATTATTATAATTTTTTCAAATTTTTACTTAAAATATAATAAACAATTCAACTTTTTTAAATTTTAAAATAATAATAATTTTAAAAAATAATATTTTAATAATATTATATTTAACTCATCTGAAATAATCTTATCTCACTATTTAAACGAATCCTTAATTACCCCACGGCTAACCATGTCAAATACTTAATAAAAGTCGCAAATCCATTTTGCATATTTATCTTATTTATATTGGAATATAATTAACGTTTTAATAAAAGATTCTTGAAAAATCTTATACATGAATAAATGCAAATTAATACATCTTATTAAACTTTTATTTGGATTTGAAAACCTTCTCAGCTCATATTTGAATACAAACAGAGTTTACAGTTTTGACAGAAACTTAGAGAGATAAATAAAAATTATTTTTATTGTAAAATAGATCTAACGTAATATATGAAATTACAAACTGTCATTTTATTTTATGAATTTATTTTTATGAAATTTGTTGTGATTGTTGTACTTTTCTAAAAATTATTCCAACCACCACACGTGCTTCTCTTCTTACAGAAACTCTTGGGAATTTCATCCATGAATGGATGCAGATAATCGTGAAGGTGAGGGGAATTTTGTTCACGTGAAATGTTCCTTACCTTATGAACAGTTCAGGAAATATCAGGCAGTGACGTACGATATTTCGGGTTATTAATTGTTGACTTCATCCCAAAACCAGCATACAGTGTTTACTCAAATTTGGTTGGTACGGGCTTATATTATTAACAATTTCACCAAATTGGAAGTTAAAATTATTGCTTTCCCTTACTAATAATAATAATAATGATCTCTTAAAAGATTTTGATTTAAGGTGCAGTTTAGATAGTAAGATGAGATGATTTTAAATAAAAATTAAAAGTTAAATAAAATATTATTAGAATATTATTTTTAAATATTATTTATTTTGAAATTTAAAAAAATTAAATTACTTATTATATTTTATGTAGAAATTTAAAAAAATTAAATTACTTATTATATTTTATGTAGAAATTTAAAAAAATTATAACGATAAAATGAAATGAAATTATCCCGTTTAGATTTAGAAATAAATTGAGATTGTTTGTGAATAGTATAATAAATTATTGTTATAATATTATTTATTATTATTATTATTATTATTATTATTGTTTTGAAATTTTAAAAAATTATTTATTATATTTTATGTGAAAATTTAAAAAAATTATAATAATGAGATAAATTAAAATAAGTTGAAATGAGTTTATAATTCAGAACAAGACATCCAAACACAACTTAAGGTTATGCTTGAGGCAAAGATGAGATTTCTCATCTCCATCTCTATCTCATTTCATCATTATAATTTTTTAAAATTTTTTTACAAAATATAATAAATAATTTAACTTTTTCAAATCTCAATACAATTTTTTCAAATTTTAATATTTTAAATTTTTATCTTAATATTATTTACAAAATTTTTAAAAATTTTTATCTTATCCTACCTACCGAGTAAGAATTGGTTTTTTTTTTTGAAAGAGGAGTTGGTTGGGAGTCGGGACATATGGGTAGGGTGACTTGGTTGGGAGTTGGGACATATGGATGTGGGAGGCGTATCAGTTTTAGCACATCGATGTAAAATGTATGAGGTGGCCGGTGGAGAATGAACATTGCGTTAGGAGGTAAAACCGTATATACAAATATATTTATAGTTTTAAAATAAAAAAATGGTAAGTTTTATATATTATTTTTAAAAAATATATAGATAAATCTAAAATTCATGTAAAAAATTGAAATTTTTAATAATATATTTCATAATTATCAAGTATGCGATTTTTTTTTTTTATAACCAAAATTTTCATTAATAATCACCAAAATCATTACAAACTTGGTTTATCAACGCAAACAACAGAACTGAGCAAACTCCCAGACATTCATATCTTCGATATGCCAAGCATACTTGCCCTGTGTTCCTTCGTTGCCCAAGCGTCCCACATGTTGTATATTGCACTGGTTGAACACTCCCATCAGCTATTTAGGTTATGTTTGGGATAAAGATGAGATAAGATATTTTATCTTTATCTCATCTCATCTCATTATTACATTTTTTTCAAATCTTCATACAAAATATAATAAACAATTCAACTTTTTCAAATTCTAATTTAATTTTTTCAAATTTCAAAACAATAATAATATTAAAAAATAATATTTTAAATTTTCATCTTAACACTATTCACAAAATTTTTAGAAATTCTCATCTTATCTCATCTACCAAACATAACTAGTCTCCTTGAGTACATTACCAAGCACAAACATAGAGAAAGAATCATCAATTGCCTTTGAATGTTAAAGTGAGTTGAGTTGATATGATAAAATATTGTTAGAATATTATTTTTTAATATTATTATTTTAGAATTTGAAAAAGTTGAATTGTTTATTATAATTTGTGTTGAAATTTAAAAATATTGTAATGATAAGATGAGTTGAGATGAGTTTGGTAACCAAACGAAGCTTAATCATTGTTTTAAATATCGTTTCATACCAGCCGGTACGGTCGAAATATATCGTACTGCGGGTAGCCAGTACAGACAAGTATATTGTTTCTTACCGATCAAAATTTCAACTACATCGATCGGTATTGGCCGGTACCGTCCGATATATTGAATTTCGGCCTATATATATATTTAAGTCTTTACTCTCTTTTTTTATTTATTTAAACTGTAAGTTTATTTTTAGACCTTTAATTTAGACCAGATTATTTATAATTTATATATAATTTATTGATATATAAATTATTATTTTAAAATATAATTTATTTATATATAGATTATTCTGAAATGGTATTTGAAACGATATCAATATCAAAATATCTCATTTTAATATCTCAATTAAAACGGTATATAAAATATTGGTCTTAATAGCCTCAACCAACACAAGTGAATCAGATTCTATAATTAGATTTGGAATGCCCTATGTAAGCAGAGTTGTAGCCTTAGTAAAATAGCTAGCAATTCAACTTCTAGAGGATTATTCACTGCATATTCTTTCTTGCTAGTAGTCAACTGTACATAACGTTGCTCAAGTGTCAAATGTTGGTTTCAATTAGACATATTTTAAGAGATAATTTTAGATAAAAATTAAAAATTAAATAAAAATAATAAAAATATTAATTTTTAATAATATTATTATTTTAACATTTTAAAAAATTAAATTATTTATTATATTTTGTGTGAGAATTTAAAAAAATTATTATGACGAGATAAAAAGTTAGGCTTTGAATAGTGAGATGATTTTAGATTATGAAAATTGAATAAAATATTATTAAAATATTATTTTTTAATATAATTATTATTTTAAAATTAAAAAAATAAATTATTTATTATATTTTACCTTAAAATTTTAAAAATTTATAATAATATGATAAGATAAATAAAAACGTTTCGGTATCCGATGCCAATTCAACGCCCATGAATCGTGATCTTTCTATTCTTGTGCAAGAATATAAAAAGAAGTAGTGTAGTGAAACCCGACATTAAAGAAAGAAAGAGAGAAAGTGAAGCGTCAGAGACATTAAAGACTCCCAAGAAATATTACGGGAAGAGGACAACTGGACAAGAAAGCAAGAGAAGATCAAATTTATTGCCACAAGGCCATAGCTGTGAAGGTTGTGTGAATTCTATTCTGAAAGACGATCGAACACCAAAATCACTTCACTGCTGTTGCATCATGTCTTCCCAGATCAGGCTCAAACCACAACCTTTCGTCGAGCCCAAGGGCCGACCCGTTGGTGGCACCGAGTATAGTTGGTGCCGAGCGGTGCCTGGTGGCACTGGCATAGCCGTCCTCGCTATCCTCCTCTCCAAATCCCCAGATATTGCACGTCTCCAAAATGCCATCTACGAGCTTCAGAATTCCCACCCAATTCTCAAGTCCAGAATACATTCCAACACCAGCACAAACACAATCTCCTTCATCACATCTCCTTGTAGTACTGGTACTCCTTCCGTTCAAATAAAATCATTCACTTTGTCAGCAACCTCTAGTATTCTAAACAGCCTTTCTTGTCCTGCTAATACTATCTCACCCTTCCATGCAATCCTCGAACACGAGCTGAACCAAAATGCTTGGTATAATATTCCGAATCCTTCGTCATGCACCACTGTCGACACGTTCTTTGCAAGCATATACGCTCTTCCCGACACAAAGTATGCTGTGGTGTTCCGGGTTCACGTCTCGGCATGTGACCGCACCACGGCGGTGTCTATACTGAGAGAGTTGCTGGTGTTGATGGGTGGGTCAGGAGAGGGATCAGAAGAGGAGGCCGGAGAGAAAGAAATATTGGGGAATGATGAGGGGAAGATTTCGTTGGGAATTGAGGATCTTATTCCTAGCGGTAAGGCTAAGAAGACTCTTTGGGCACGTGGAATGGACATGCTTGGTTACTCTGTCGATTCTCTACGGCTCACAAATCTCAAGTTCAAAGATACGAGGTCGCCTAGATCGTCTCAGGTAGTAAGGCTCCAAATGAACCAAAACGATACGCAGAGAATCATCGCTGTAAGTTGATTTATATGCATGAAAAAAAACTTATTTTTTAAGCCATTTTTTTGGGCCGTTGATGGCTCGACTCATTCTTGCAGGGATGCAAATCAAGAGGGATCAAATTATGTGGGGCATTGGTAGCAGCTGGATTGATAGCCGCATATAGCTCTAAACGCCGAGCCAAAGATCAACGAAACAAATATGGAGTAGTGACTCTCAGTGACTGTCGTTCCATTCTTGACCCTGCTCTTTCCACTCATCATTTTGGTAAGCACCAGCCACCAACTCAATCAGTATCTATTAGCAGTTTAATTAGCGCACACGATCATTCTACATTCTTTTCCCTTCGCTCGTTCAAACTCCTTGAATTCTGGTGGTTTGGATAGCACAAACCAAAGTCTTTGATCAACCCCCCCCCCCCCCCCCCCAAAAAAAAAAAAAAAAGATCGAGTTCTTGCCATAACATGATCATAATTTATGATCTGCACTTAAAACTTCATCATCCAATTTGTGAAAATTTCTGCTTACTACATTTTTATTTCACTTTTTATTAATTATATTGTTGAGGTGACTTCTAATTTTTCTTTAAAAACAAAATCCAAGATGGATGAAAACTGAAATAAGAGTATGGATTATAGAATTATTTTAAATTTTAAAAAATAGTATGTTATTAAAAAAAAATGTAAAAGTTGTACGTGCGTATAATAGAGATTTAACCGTCCGTTTCCACGTACTTGAAAACTTGGCACGTTACTTTTAACCAACTGTTGGATAACTTGGATTGGAGGCAAGCCTAAACGTAGACCTTCTTCCCCTTTTTTTTTTTTTTGAGAACCAGCTTAAACGTAGACCTGGCCCAGCAACACTGTTAGACAGCCAAATACAAACACGTTAATGTCGCTTCCCATTATCTCCTTGTACATTTACATTATGGGAGATGAAACGTGCCCACTTGAATGAATCGTCTAGCAACCGAGTATTTTTGCCCTTTGTAAGATTTGAAATTCTTGAACGAACTAGTGATATTTGCTAGGGGTGTAAATTTACTAATTAAGGTGTAAAATTTAATTAGAAAATCGGCCTGGTGGAATCGGTCCGGTCTGTGACCAGTCCTTTAGTTTCAAAACTGGCCGGTACTGATCTGGTTCTGATTCTATACTTTTTAGGACCGGACCGGTTCACTATATTATAAATTATAAATTTTCTTTTTAATATTATATATAATATTTTTTATATTATATATATTTGTTATATATAATAGTATAAATTACAATTATATATAAGATAATATTATTATAATTTCTAACATAAAATTTTTATCTTAAACATGAAAATTTATTTGATCGTATGCTTTAAACATAATATATATATATATTAATAACATTTTATGGCCTAATAAATTCTCAATTTATATTCATTTTGATAAATACATAATACATTAGTAATACTAATATACATTAGTATATTAATTATATGTCACTTTAATTAATTGGTATACATTAGTATACTAATCTATATTAGTATATTAATCACATTTTATGCTCTAATACTAATATTATTAAAATCAAAAAATCGGATCGAATCGAATCGAAACCGGTAAAATCGGAGGGTAACCGATGCGTAATCGATTTTCAAAAATGTAAAACCGGTGCATATCGGTTTGGTCCTAAATCTTGTTCAAAACTGAACCAGACCGGTTACACCCCTACTATTTACCTTACTTATTTTCACGATCATTCTCATCTCATCTAACCATTAAAAATTTTCATAGAAAATAAA
The DNA here is from genome assembly GCA_029856935.1 of Cyclocarya paliurus. Taxonomy (NCBI): domain Eukaryota; kingdom Viridiplantae; phylum Streptophyta; class Magnoliopsida; order Fagales; family Juglandaceae; genus Cyclocarya; species Cyclocarya paliurus. Next base: position 35,424,895 of record CM056951.1, read on the forward strand.
ATAAACAATTTAATTTTTTTCAAATCTCCAAACAAAAATAATATTAAAAAAATATATTCTAACAATATTTTATTCAATTTTCATCTCATTTCATCTCATCACATCTATGAAAATAAACGATGACATTAAGCAAGATTTGTGATCCTCTCCTGAAGATAGCTAGATGGCTAGCTTGTCAGGGAGGATCGATCTATTTATAAGCCACTTAGATATTAACTTGGAGGTTCCTTTTATTAATACTTAATTGCATGTTAGTTATATGCAAATGCAAAAGGGAGTCTCCTCTCTGTTTTCTCCTGCGAAAATATGGGTGGTGAGTAAGATTCTTGAACCTTCGTAAGGGACAAGCTGGTGAGCCCCGTGGATGGCAAGGACGAAGGAGAGGGAAATGGAAGGGCTAGAAGAACTTTACGGGAACCATCGGTTATCGAAGGATGAGAAGATTGGTATAGAACTCGCTAAGAGGTCTGTGGAAGTGGCCAGGGAAAAGGGGGATAGAAGTCTAATTGGGAAAGTCTGTATGGAGAGGGTGATTGGCAAAGAAATTATAGCCTTGACAATGGCTAAGATCTGGAGAGCGAGTAGCCCAGCTCAATTCCAGGGGGCAAGAAATAATATGTTCATAGTGACATTCAGAACCCATGGTGACAAAATGAGGGTGATGGATGGTCGTCCATGGCTATTTGACAGCCATCTATTCATCCTACATGTGTTCAACGGATTTACACAACCAAATCAATGGAGATTCCTAAGTGAAGTCTTATGGATTCAAATCAATAACCTACTGATGGCATATAGGATGAGGGATTGTGGGATTCAAATTGGTAGATCTTTGGGGAAGGTAATGGAGGTGGAAGTACCAGATGATGGAGTGGAATGTGGTTAGTACTTAAGGGTGAAAGTGGAGATTCAATTGCATAAAGTGATTGCACAGGGACGTGCTCTCATGATGAATGGGAACAAATTCTGGGTAAATTTGAAGTGCGAAAAGTTGCCATGAATGTGTTTTCAATGTGGATGGATATTGCATGGTTATGTTGGATGTGAGGCGAGAACTGGACAAAAGGAGTTGAAGGGGGAATCAATTCCTCAATTCGGGGCCTGGTTACAAGGTGATGCGTCTCAAATAAGAAAATCTTACCAATATGGGTCCAGTTTAGCAAGAGATGAAGAAGGAAAGAACTGGACAACAAGTGGGAGGGATGGAAACAACACTGGTGGTGGGAAGGAAAAGGAGATGGAGGGGAGTGATAATGCATAGAAGAATGTAAAAGACTGGCTACAAATGCACAATGGGGAGCTACTGAGAATCCCAAAGAGTTGGTGAAGGAGAAAAGGATGAATGCTTTGTGTGAGCAGGGGTTGGACTCGAGGATGAGTAACAACCAGCTGCAATTGGCTAACCCAATCAGGAATAAGGAAGTGTTAACAGAGGAAGGTAGAGATGAGGATATTTTTAAAACATAAGATACCAAGAAAATTGGTAGATGGAAGTGCAGGGCCAAAGAAAAAGGTATGCCATCTGATTCCTTGAATCTATTGAGTTTAAAGAAAATGGGTGGTATGAAAAAGAGGTTGCAGTAGTGGGATTAAAGAAATCCAAATTGGTGGGTGGAGATTTAAATGATGTGCCTATTATTAGAATGGTAAAGGCTATTGAGCAGGCTTGCCAGGAGCCATGAAAATCCTCAGCTATAACTGTCAGAAGTTTGGAAACCCTTAGACAGTTTAGTCCCTTTGTTATTAGTAAAGGATAAGAAACTCAATATTGTCTTCTTAATGGAGACGAGAATGGAAATGAAAGGATGTGTTGTGGTGGAGCCTAGGGGAATGAGTGGAAGTCTGCTGGTAATCTGAAAATATGAGGGAGAAATGGAGTTGCTAAATTACTCACAGTGACACACTAATGTGTGGATTAAAGGCAAAAGGGAGGGGGAAGATTGGTTGCTGACTGGGTTCTATGGCAACCCAGAAGTAAGTAAGAAAGACATTTCATGGGAGTTACTAAAATCTCTAAAACCTCTACCTGGTAAGGGGTGGTGCGTGATGAGGGAGTTCAATGAGATAGTAACTTAGGATGAAAAGGAAGGTGAGAGGGAAAGAAATGAGAGGCAGATGGAACATTTCATAAGGGCTTTAGAGGTGGCAGGCATGTCTAATCTTGGATGGTCTAATAAAAAATTTACTTGGAGCAATGGTCATGAGGATGAAACTTTTATAAAACAAAGGCTAGATCGTGTGGTAACAAACCGTGATTGGGTGAGGAAGATTTGAGATGGAAACAAAGAGTAAAAATGCATTGGTTAGCATATGGTGACAAGAACAAAAAATTCTTTCATGCATGTGCAAATCAAAGAAGAAAGAAGAAAACTATCAAATCAATAATGGATTCGAGAGGAAGGCTAGTAAATGAAGAGATGGAGATTGAGGGAGCTTTCTGGAGTTACTTTAATGAGATCTTCACATCCTCGAACCCCACCATTGAAGACTTGGATATATGTGTGTTGAACACTGAACCTAGAATCAATGAGAGGATTATAAGGGGACTGGAGAGAGAGTTCACAGCAGATGAAGTGGTGGTGGCCCTCAAGCAGATGTCAGCTCTCAAGCACTTGACCCTTATGGTTTTGGGGTAGGATTCTACCAAAACCATTGGGATATTATAAGTGAAGAAACTTATAGAGCAGTGTTAGAAGTGTTGAATGGTGGAGAAATGGGTCTGGGACTAAACCATTCATTGATTGTTCTCATTCCAAATGTTAAGTCTCCATCATCAGTGAAGGAGTTTAGGCCAATAAACCTATGCAATGTAAGCTTATCTCAAAGGTGTTGGCCATCAGGATTAAGAAGGTGCTACCTGAAATTATATTATCCAACCAAAGTACCTTCATCCCTAGAAGGCTAATAATAGACAACACAATGGTTACCTATGAAATGTTGCATTTGATGAAGACCAAGTAAAAGGGCAGTGAGGGGAGCATGTCAATTAAAATGGATATGTCCAAAGTTTATGACAGGGTGGAGTGGCCTTTCTTAAGTGTAATGCTGAAAAGACTGGAGGTTGGTGAAAAAATAATTAGACTGATCATGAAATGTGTGGAATTAGTAAGCTATTCTATCCTAGTAAATGGGAAAGCTGGAAATACATTAATACCTTCAAGAGGTATTAGGCAAGGGGACCCTTTATCCTCTTACCTGTTTATCATATGTGTTGAGGGACTCAATCAGCTGTTACAAAAAGCAAAATTGCAGGGTAAAATAAGGGGGAATGTTGTTAGTAGAGGAGCCTTGTGTGATACCCCAAATGATAAAAATAAGGGTAGGTGATGTATGAGATCCCACATTGTTTGGGAGGGACAAGTTCTTGCTCTTTATAAGGTTCTAATGGGGCTCCAATTGCATCATTGACTAGTCTGTCTAGAATATAGGACATGTGGTTTAGACCTTTCATTGTGGTGTTACAGCTTGAGAGTGAACCACCTGCTTTATGCTAACGACTGTGTGCCGTTTTGCAGAACCAAGAATGAAAAATGGAGAAAAATCTATGCAATCCTACAAGTTTATGAGAATGCATCAGGGCAGACCTTGAATAAATAGAAGACTTCAATCTTTTTCAGCTCCAACACGAAAAGTGAAGTGTAGAGGATGAGATTTTTTGATGCTGGGGGAGTGGTATGTGATAGCTATGAGAAATATTTGGGCTTATCAGTTGTGGTGGGCAAGTCTAAATATAATGCTTGTCGAAGTATTAAGGAAAGGGTGTGGATGAAGATACAAAATTGGAAGAATTGTTTTCTATCAAAAGCTGGAAATGAGGTGATGATAAAAGTTGTCCTTACTTACACAACGAGTGTGTTCCAACTGCCAAAGAAGTTGTGTAGTGAAATTGCAAGCCTATTTTTCAGGTTTTGGTGGAGTCAATGGCAGAAAGAAGATGAAATTCATTGGAAGAAATGGAGTTGCTTGGGTATGGAAAAAACAAAAGGGGGTATGGGTTTTATAGACTTGACATGCTTTAATAGGGCTATGCTTACTAAATAATGGTGGAGACTACTAAAGGAACCCCAGTCTTTAGTAGCAAAAGTTTTAAAGGATTTGAAGAAGTATATGATCTGCTATGGGTGTGGTGAGGGATGGGTTACCTCCAGAATGACAAGTTGATAGACATATGGGGTCAAAAATGGCTACCTACACCTAGTACCCATTGTGTCCAGTGACCCATAAAAATACTACATGCTGAGTCTAAAGTGAGTGAGTTAATCGATGCAGAGAAAGGAAGCTGAAAATAAGAACTTGTATCAGCAATGTTCACTGAGGATAAGGCTGAGCTGATAAGAACCATTCCTATTAGTCAAGTGGGGGTTGCAGATAAGCAAATATGGGGGCCATAAAAAAATGGGAAGTACTCAATCAGGAGTGCCTACCATATGGTGCAAAAGAGAAAGGTGACTGGTGAGTGTGGCACTTCATATATAGGGGAAGATGAGAATATGTGGAAAAAGATATGGAATCTTAATGTGCCTGGTGCATCAAAGTCATTTTTTGTGGAAAGCTATAAGTAATACTCAGCCTACAAGAATGACTTCATGGAAAATGAAGATTGTTGATGATCCAAAGTGCCCTATATGTCGAAATGAAGAGGAAACTGTTATACATGTATTGTGGAATTGCCCAGCAGCTACTAATATGTGGGGAGAAAAACACAGCCCTCTAAATAAGTGGCCAACTGGTGGTAGGGATTTTGTGGAGTTGTGGATAAACATGTACAATAGAATATATAAGGAAAAATTAGAAGAGGTGGCAGTTATAATGAAAAGTATATAGTATAGAAGAAATAAGTATGTTTTTTAAAACATCTCACAGGTCCATGCAGGATTGTACAGATAGCTACTGTAGGGCTTGAGAATTTCCACAATGGTAATCAACAAAAGGGGTAAAAGTAAAAGGTGATGTAGGAGAAGTCACTGGAAGTGTCCAGAGGGTCAGAGTTATAAAGTTAACTTTGATGGTGCACTTGATATGGGAAATCTGAAGATGAGGATGAGAATTGTGATAAGAGATTGCAAAGGCAATGTGATAGCATCAATGTTTGCTGCAAGAAGAGTTGTAAACTCCCCTTATATGGCAAAAGGCATTGCTTTATGGAGGGCCATGGTGTTATGCTCTGAACTAGGAATCCATGAAGTGATATTTGAAGGGGATGCTATGGAAGTCATTGATGCTATTATGTCTGAGTAGGATGATGATTCATGGAGGGGACAGATTGTTGAGGATATCAAGCATTTGTGGAGAAATAGCAGAGACTGGACAGTGGTCTTCAACCATAGGGAAAGCAACAAGGTGGCTCATCATCTGGCAAAGATGGCACTGCAGAGGGAAGGAGAGCAGTGCTGGATTGAAGAGGTTCCAGAGAGTATACTTCATCTAATTGTAAAGGACAAAAGTTGTAATGTGATTCATTGAATCAAATATGATTCAGGATTAAAAATAAAAAATAAAAGAGTGCATGTTAGTTGCTGGCCGTATCTATTGAGCCACCTAGAACAGCTAGTACCACATAGCCAAGAGAGACTCAAATATTCAAGATTAACATATATATGTACTGGCCTGTGCCACAGTAACTAGTTGACTGACCTTACAGTGAAGAATTTTTGGGTTATTTTTCAGAACAATTCTAGGAACCTCTTAATTTTCTGTGCATGATAAAGACTTCTTGGACCCTTTGGTATTGTCGCTATTTGAGTGTATAAAATTGAACAATATTGGCATTTCATGTTTTTTATTAATAATTTTTGTCCACAGGTAATATTATATGGTACCGATCAATAACACTGTCAACATCTATAATATTCACATAACATCCTTGATCTGATAAATATGTATAAATTATTAAAAAAAGAAAGTCAACTTTCAATACATGTATGTCACATTAATTATATTACACGAATGTAATCATATACTATAATGTTGTAAAGAATACTGCTAATTCCTTCAAACTTGGTTTTTTCCTAAAACAATACTGGGTAGACCGATGAATTGACCGATAAAAAAAACCCATAAAAGTGCATATCGGACCATCGGTGCACTTCATGAATCTGTGCACGTAGTACCAACCTTTTTCGTAATATCCAATAAAACTACGTATTAAACTAATTGATCTTTTTAAATTTTTCAGGATTCTACCACTCTGCCATCCTCAACACCCACGTCATCAGGGGTGGAGAAAAGCTATGGGAGCTGGCCCAGAAAAGCTATATGGCATTTGCGAACTCTAAGAATTGCAACAAGCATTTCTCAGACATGGCTGACCTAAACTTCCTCATGTGCAGGGCCATTGAGAACCCTGGCTTGACTTCGTCGTCTTCCTTGAGAACATCCTTCATGTCAGTCTTCGAGGATCCCGTGATTGATCAATCCAGCGAGTTGCGGCGAGATGTAATTGGAGTGGAGGACTTTATGGGGTGTGCCTCGGTTCATGGTATCGGCCCATCCATCGCAATCTTTGACAAGATAACAGATGGAGGCTTGGATTGTGTATGTGTGTACCCGGCGCCACTGCATTCAAGAGAACAAATGCAAGAGCTGGTTGATACTATGAAGAGTATTCTTGTTGAAGGTGGTAATTACTATGTGGAGTGAGCGAGAGCCTAGGTGCATGCATCATGACTCGTGGGTTGGATTAATGGGTTACTAAATTCTCTATATTGGGATATTATTTTAGCATTAATGTGAGGGTACTTGCATATATTATGTATGTGTACTGCTTCTGCATGAATTGTTTATTTCACATTAATATTTAGTGCTCACTTAAAATAATGGGTTAAATATTAAAATAATCATTGTTGTTTGCATATAAAATAAATTAGTTCCTCATGTGGTTTATTTTTAAACTTTTTATTCCTATGCTATCAACTTTGGTCAAATTATTCTTTGCCACTATGTCGTTAGTAACTATTAAAAGCAAATAAATATATGATACGTATGTATTATATTTTAAAAATTAGGAAAGCATATAAATAATATAAAAACAAAAAATATTTAAAAATTAGAAATAAAACTTCTAAAAAACACATTTGCATCCTACGAACAATTTTAGTATTTAATCTTGATCACTTTTTTTTATTTTCATAAAAAAATAATGCTATGCATCCCGATGAATGCTACATACAGTGGATCTCGATTCAATTTTTTTACTTAGCGATTAAGGAAATGTGTCTTTAATAATATTGTAAATTCAATATAAGAAAATTACTTATTTATGACCAACTACTTATTTATAACTAATTATTTATTGTCAAAAATAGTATATTTTTGTCGTAAATATTTATTATCATTATAAATAATCTGTCATAAATATTTATTTTTTTTATTATAATTTTTTATTTAAAAATATTAAAAAACATATATTAAAAAAATATCAAATAGTCTTATCGAAAGAATCTCTCAGACTACACTCTCAATAGGTGTAGTACGATCCTTCGTCAAGACATATCAGAGTTATAGACACGTTTTATCTTAGAATCTCAAAACCCCACACACACAATGATACGTCACAAGGATAAAGCGAGAGTCATTGAGAATTGGGTCTCGAGAAATTCTCCTGATAGTTTTTTTATTGTAAATTTTTAAAAAAAATTTAAAGATATAAAAAAATGAATAAAAAAACATTTAGACTTTATTTAAACGTCGAGTTAACTTAAATTTTTTATGAATAATATTGAGTTGAAATTATAGATTAATTTTTTTAGAGGTCATTTAAAATAATTTTATAAATATTTAAATATTAAAATATTAAGATGAGTTTAAATATATTTATAAGGAGTTAAAAAAAATTAAGAGTCCTGTGTGTAAAGAAAGATTGAGTTAATAAAAATTATAAATTTTAAAATTTTAAGTTGAGATGAATTTTATAATTTAAAAATTAAATATTTTTAAAATTAAACTCAATTCAATCGAACGCAATTCTATCGAACTTAGAGCATTGGCATTGGCTTCACCAAAAGCCTAGCCAAATGTAAAATATGATGAATCTCATAAAAAAAAAACTGCATTAGATTAGCCAAAGATATAAATGTGAAGCTTTTAGCTATAGTAAATCTATGAGTTTCTTCAAATTTGAAGAGTTACTATTCATTCATCAAATCTATTTTTTATTCACTTTTAATTTCCAAAAGTCTTTTTTATTCACATTTAATCTCCAACCATCTTGTAATAATAATGTAATAATCAAATTAAATTATTAATTAACATATGATTAGTATGATTATAAAATATGAAAAAAAATAAAAATATTATTATTAAAAAAATAATATTATATTATTATTTTGATGAATCTAATGATTAATTCAATGTGAGATTATGGATAGAAAGATTTTAGATATATAAAAAATATTTATTTTTTATCAAAATTTAAAAATAAATTTGATAAATCCAATACTAGTGCTCTACGGAACGTTAACCTTATCGAGACCGATCCGTCGGTAAGTGTAGCACGACTCGTATCAATGTAGCGTTGAATTCAATTAAGAATTTTCTCTCTCTCAGCCGTCTGAGCAACATTTTCTTGTGGAATATTCCACTGGAGATGTCGAATAAACACGTGGAAAAATAGTGTTTTTTTTATTATTATTTTGTTAAGAACGGGGAGAGTAGACTTCTTTCTATGCCTTCTATTTTATTTCGTCGATCTCTCGGTTGTTTTTCACTCTCTTGCTCCCCTAATTTCTTGCTTTCTAACATGTCTGACGAGAGCCCCAACCCAGAAGTAGCCGAGCCAAAGACTCGAACCGTGGGTGGCACCGAGTACAGCTGGTGCAAAGCCGTTCCCACCGGCACCGGCATCACCGTCATAGCCCTCCTCCTCTCTACACCCCCAGATATCTCGACCACCCAAACTGCCCTCCAAAATCTCCAAAATGCCCACCCTATCATCCGCTCCAAGCTCCACTTCCATACCACCACTAAGAATTTCTCCTTCCTCATTCCTCCCACCACTCACCTCCAAATCAGACCGTTCGATCTCTCATCAACGTCCCAAATCCTCCAAAGCCTCCGAAACCCAAACGACCACCTCTCCTCCATCACTCCCTTCCATCTAATCCTCGAACACGAACTGAACCAAAACAAGTGGTTTGATTCCGACCACCCATCGTACACAGACGAAGACGTGCTCTTCGCGAGCGTGTACACGCTGAGCGAAGCCCAGTGGGCACTGATGCTCAGGCTACATACGTCAGCATCCGACCGCACTGGGGCCATGTCCCTACTGAGAGAGCTGGTGGGGTCTGGAAAAGAAGGGGAAGGAATGGAGATGGAATTTGGGGACAAAGGGGAGGTTAATTTGGGAATTGAGGAGCTTATCCCGGCGGGCAAAGCAAACAAGCCGTTCTGGGCGCGTGGAATGGACATGCTTGGTTACTCTTTAAATGCATTGAGGTTAACAAATTTGGATTTTAGGGACGCGAATTCGACTAGATTTTCTCAGCTGGTGAGGCTACAGCTGACTGCATCTGATACTGAGAAGCTTCTCGCAGTAAGTCGTGTTGGGCAATATTTTCATCACTTTTGCTACTTTTTTATAGTCTTTACCGCTTTACAATTACTAGTATCTGCTAAATCTCCTACTTTTTAACGTCAACTGTTTATTTGGCACCCAAACTCGCATTTTTAGAAATGTAATAGCAATTCTCTTTATCTTAAAATTTGATATTCTTCATATTATATATATATATATATATATATATATTTTTTAAGTAGTATAGTATATTTATTACGATATTGGTTGGGACTATAATTGTGCATTTATTTCGTTGGCATGATGTGTGGTTATCCTTGAGCAAGTGGAAAAGATCCAAGTACGGCCTGGGCCAGGTCCTTTTCCTTGAGCAACGTACACGGACCCTTTTCTCTTTGCTCAAAGGAAAAGTCTCTTGCAAAGAGTTGGCGTGTTAAATTGTGTATAGATATTGGCATATAAAATATTTATTTAATAAAATGGTGTGAATTAAAGATAAAAATAATTTTTGAGATAGAAGATCTTTTTCTTTTTTTAAAATTATTATTATTATTATTATTATTTTTAATAAAAAAATTATTTGTACGTGATTTGGTGCGACAAATCGCTTGTATTTAGCAAAACTCTTGTTCAAATGACTTGCACTTTTCTATCAAAGCCCTAGCACCTGGCATTTGGATTATGCTATTCCATATATATCTAAATTTGTATAATATGATCTTAAATTGGATTACATTAGATTAGATATATTCAAAATTTTGCCTAGTTATAAACAGTGTTTTTATAAATTTAAAGATGCACTGTTCATTTATCAAATTTTATTTTACTATTTTTTCTCTCTCCCCTCTCTCTCTCGACACCAATAAAAAGAAATCCGAAAGAAAAAAATAATTTAAAAAAAAAAATAATAATATTTTTTTATTATTTAGCTCAAATATACAAATCCAATGTGATAGTTTTTTTTTAAATACAAAATCACATGCTACTTGATTTTGTATATACATATAAACAAACTCATGCTAGTGCTCTCACCAGCAGCGGGGGGGTTGTGTGGGCCTATGGGCTACTACACCTGTGCAACCCGTGCCGTTCTCTAGTAGACTTGATATATTGGGTTTGAAAAATTCTCTTCATCATCTCAACATATCATACATCACATTTTTTTTTCTTTCTCTTAATAAATGTATGGTATATGGATGATAAGTAAAAGAATTCAATAAATTTAAGAAGAATAAAATAAATAAATAAATAAAGTAGTGTGTGGTATGTGGGGATGATGAGTAACAAAACTTATTGGATTTTTATGATTTTTTTTTCAGTGAACCTTATCCCGTTTCCCGACATAAAACATAAGTTGTTATTTACCCAATTGTAAAGAGGTGACTTGTAAAATGGATGAAAAATAAGTGATGTGACACGATCTCAACAATTTTATGTTAAACGAGGATGAGTAGATTGTTAGAAGAGTGGTAGTTCAAGGGTAAATTGATAACTTTAGTTATCTGTTGGTCATCTTTAGGTAGGAAGGGACAAGTATAATTTTCCCCAACTTTCAAATCTATGTTTTTGTAATGCTGTCAAAGGCTGGCTAGAATACTTTTTTGGTGTTCTTGAAAGGCTCAAAGACTGACTTATAACCTTACTTCCATATGGTATGAAGCACTAACCCTCAATGATTCATATGATAAGATCTGTCATAGGTGCATAGGGGTCACTCATATGTGATTCTAATTTTCAACTACCTAGATGCTTAGTATAAACTCTTCAATTCATGAAAACATGAGCGAAAATGTTTTGGTCCATAATCTAGGTGAATTTGTCATACAACGGCATAGTCTTTATAGCTATCTTAATTAAGTTGGTGATATCTTAGAGTTCCAAGTCTGATCATTTGCATCTTCCGTTTGTCTTTTCTTGATTCGTGACCTCGCCACTTGTGTTTTGGCAAAAATTCTGTAGAAATGCAAGTCAAGGGGGGTTAAACTTTGCGGAGCCTTGACAGCGGCTGGATTGATTGCAGCTTATACCTCTAAACAACACCTTCCTGATCAGCAAACGGAGAAGTATGCTGTGGTGACCCTCATAGACTGCCGTTCAATTCTTGATCCTGCCCTTTGCAGTCACCATTTAGGTAAACCTCGTTCCTAAGAATCTTATGCATGCTAAATATATAAGGGGTTATGGAGTTGTTTTGCATGCCCAAGTCTTCTTTGCTCAACTTGAATTAGCTCTATACAGAAGTTGGTAAGATGACAAAGGTATTTGTAACATGCAGGATTCTACCATTCTGGCATTCTGAATACACACGACATGTCGGGGGAAGAAAATGTATGGGATCTGGCGAATAGATGCTACACATCCTTTGCAGATGCTAAGAAAAACAATAAGCATTTCTCAGATATGTCTGACCTGAACTTCCTCATGTGTAAGGCCATTGAGAATCCTAGTTTGACCCCATCATCGTCCTTGAGAACCGCCTTAATCTCGGTGTTTGAGGATCCCATTATTGATGATTCTAATGAAATGCATCAATTGATTGGGTTGGAGGATTATGTCGTATGCGCTTCAGTCCATGGTGTGGGTCCCTCCATTGCCATATTCGACACAATACGAAATGGTCGTTTGGACTGTGCATTTGTGTATCCAGTGCCCCTTCATTCAAAGGAGCAGATGCAAGAACTAATTGATCATATGAGGAGGATTCTTGTGGAAGGTTGTAATGAATTGGAGAGTGAGAGCTAGACGCCTGCTTTCTTCTTGGAGCTATATCTTTTCTTACGAGCTTGTGATTGTAAAATGCCCTCTTTCTTTTGTTTGGGACGATGAACATACAATCGTTGCATTTGATCTTGATGCACATCTCATTCATTTCCCTTTCCTTAAAATGTTGGAATTTGATCATATGTGGTCTTCAAACTTTTAACGGATCAAAATGATCCATTACCCAACTAGCTGCACCAAACCGGGTCTCAAAACCTGCAGTACTCCAACCGCACCAAAGATACACCTGGTTGAGCAGGTGAGAACACAGTATCCTGCATGCATATAATTGCATCAATCATGAATGGAAGCCGGAGTTCCAATGATCCATCGCTTGGGCTAGAGAACTTATCGCTTAACTTCGCGCAAATATCAGAGGTTTGATTTGATCGTTGATTCCAATGAGCACGAGAGCAGCAATATCGGTTTTTGTGAACTATATATATGAAAAAAAATTCTTATCAACCACTAGTCATCACTCCACACCTTATACCCTATGAAAAATACCTTTATATCCTATGAAAAATACATTCACACACTATGAAAAAACTATAGGTATATGGTGTGAGAGTAAATAGTGGTTGATGCATAGTAAATCCCCTATATATATATATTCAGTGACTCACTTAGCAGTTCTTTGGATATCTTTTTGAATCGACATGTAGATTGCAGAGGACAGGTAGTCCAGCTGCAAGTATTAATACCCAGCAAAACAATCCCAGCTCTTTTAAGGTCTATTCTTTTATTTTACCGTGTGGATTATATGGATGAGTAGAACGACCGTGGAAATCTACTATCTCTAAAAGGGGGGAGGGAATCAACGTGTAACCCTTCCATTTCGTTCGAGAAATTGGAATTTAGTTCATAACACATATGATCAAAATTACCTCGGCCATTTTGAAGAACTGACTTGTATTTCTATAATACATGTCAAATATCTACATCCACTGAATCGTAAGAACCTATTAGAGATCATTATAAGGCCCAAGCACTTACATTGGTATAAAAGTACGTACTGGTTTATCTATATGCTATCTATCTTCTACAATCTAGACAAATTCCTCAACTAGTTTCCCGAAGTCAAACTTCCCGTTACTGCATTCTACAGCGTTTAAAACCTCTTGAAAAGTAGAGACACTGCATGGAACCACCAAACCAGTGCTTTGCTCGAACCCAAACTCGTTGCATGACTTCTCCAACAGCATCTTGAAAAGTGGGTGCGAGAGAAAGCCGGTTGGAACCACGAACCTTCGGCGCTCATCCCCTACATACACAGCGAAGAAGCCTGTTGGCGTTGTGGAAGAAGGGGAACCTTCCTCAAATTCCTGGAGCAAGCATTCATGATGTGATGGCTCCTGATCAACTCTACCCATAGCCTTTACCTTCTTGGTTAGCTTCTTGAAAGATACCATTTTCTTCCCCAGCATTTTTTTTTCTTTTCCTACAGTATTTCAAAGAGGGGAGAAGGGAGATCAGGGGGTGGTCTAGCAAGAGGATGATGAAGATTTTGAGGTCAAACAGAGAGCTAAAGGAGAAGTGTTCTCATGACTTGGAAATGGATGGGTGGAGAGGGTTTTATTTGCAAAGTAGTATGGGTGGAATGTCGCGTAAACTGTTGTATGTTTGACTCTATAGAAAAATGTGGAATCTATGATTACAGGGATTTAATTATTGATTCATTTATATTAGGAAACTATTTGCAGTTAATTAATAAAAGTTTTAAGAGCAAACAAGCATCTCTGCTTAACGATTTAAAGAATGAAAATCCATGATGGGATGGCACCACATTATCCCCCACATTTGTTGGTGATACATTGTTGGGTGGCCTGAGAATCCTAGTCAACTGTTTTTATTTGGAGGCTAGTAAGAATCCCCATAAAAGTGATACTCGATCTCACATGACAAGCATGTAAATCTGTCAGGTCCATTAAGGGGCCGGGGGAAAATGATAAAGGTCACCATTTGCTGAAGAATCTATTGAGCTTGAATAAATTAGAAAACTGACGACCACTGATTGTTACTTACTTTAGTGAATTTTTAAATCTAAACCACCATCTCAGTTCAATCAGTAATCAAAATAAATAAATAACTTCACCTTTTAAACCAAACTCCATATTTTATGCCAAAAATAAGAAGAGGAAGGTTAATGGGCTGCTCAAAGGAGGGAGCCTAAACATCTGTAAATTCTCTTCTCTTTGCTAAGGGGATTTTGATAGAAAAATCACATGGCGATGTAGAAAAATGTTTTTCCAACCATTAAAAAATAAATATATTCTTTTCTGGAATTTAAGGGCAGAGAGAGAGAGAGTTTTGGTGGGTGGCATGATATATACTTGGAGCTCCATTATTGGCATTAATTAATCAATAAAGTATGTTGATCTTAAATATTATCAGTACTTATTAAAATGGTCAAAAGACCACTCAAACGTGCGAGGTTGGGAAGTCCTCTCACCTACAACACAAAAAAAAAGAGCCGGAGAAATTATAATTAAGGGAATAGTTGACATGGGAGGTGCCTCCACGCACAAGAGCCAAAGAACACGAACTAGGCTTCGAGTGGGGTTGAAAATCCATTAATAATACGACAAGTTGACTCGCTAAGTCGTATGCCGGCGTGAGTCTTCCGTATGTCCCCCATCGTCCAATTTGTACTTTGAAAGTAGAATGCATGTACCGATTTCACTTCGACTTTTGAATGCCTACTTCCACTTGTTTGCCTAAGAAGAAAGTCAGAGAAAAAAAGAGAGATACAGATACGCTCATACTACTACAAACGAGTTGGACTTCTGCATTAATCAACAATCTCATTGGTGATAATCACTTTCTCTATGCAATTGTGTAATTGCAACGATATTACTTCATTCATTGGGAAGAAATATATGGTCTAACTCATCTTATAGAATCGGTTTTATGAAATAAGTTAAACCTATTAATTTTTTTATAGTATCAGAACCTGTCACAGAACAAAAAAAAATCTTGTCTATAAGTAATATGAGATTATTTCTCAACACATCAATTACTGAAAAAATTGTGTGGATAAAGCTCATTACCAACGAAAAATCTTGTCATTTTTTTTTTGAAACAATACTACCTCATCTCATTTATAAAGTCGAAAAACTACAACTTTTGTCATATACAATTTACTGTGTAACTTCCTGTGGAACTTCTTCTATCCAACAAATTTCATCCTCTGTAAGTAAAGACCTCTTTGCTAGACTATGTGCAACACTATTCCTTCCCTATGTATAAAACCCAAAGTCCAATGAAGACCTTGAGCAAACAATCTCTTTGTATCCTCGATCAACTGTCCATACTCAGACTCATCTTTCTCCTCAGCTAGCACTGCCTCTACCACCCCTTTTGCATCCCCTTCCATCATAACAGACTAAAACCCCAGCTCCATACATAGTTATATAGATATCTTTAAAGCCAAACACTCAGCAATAAAGGGAGAAAACACGTGATCTTTCCTGGAGCAGACAGCAGCCAACTCCTCACCGTTGCAGTCCCTTACTACAATTTCTATGTCTATCCTCCTGTTCTTCAAATCAACCGCAGCGTCAAAATTGAGCTTGCATTTATCTTGCAGAGGTCTCTTCCATCTTCTATCTTCCCTACTCACCTCACTTCTAGCCTGCCTTCCCTTTATTCTGAGAGTTGCTTCCTGGTACTCCTCTAGAAACACCAAAGCAGAACTCACTACTTTACCCGGGCTACCAAACTTATTTTCAAAAATAAAAGCATTCCTCCTTCCCCAAATACCCCTTATAATAGCAACAATCCTTTCCAATCCTCCTTTAGATAATCTTTTAGTCAACTCCATGCATGTGGCGCCCCCGACTTCCATGTACGGACCAGCACGGAAATCGAGACACCTGGGATGATGACAACCGGTCACGCATCCCAACGACAAGTGTCAAGTGTGTGCAACAAATAAACAGTGCACAATTAAAAACACAGCGGAAGGTAATAAAGTCTACTAGTACCAGAATTTTAATTAATACAGAAATCCAAAATACAAATACCTTAAAAACAAAGCCAAAGTCCCAAAATAAATACAAGTCTGAAGAAAAGAACTACAACACGAGTGATCCCAGATCACTCCTCCGGCGGAGCCAGATCCTCAGGCTCGGCATCTGCATCATCAACAAAGTCTGCAGTACCATGAATTGGTACCGCAGGTAAGTTATAACCTAACCAAGTCTAGAGATAAAACCATACTCTAACAATTAACCATACATACCCAATGATGCAATATGAAAAAAAAGTGCAACACACGCCAAAAATCTCATTGGCTCAAAATCATTCCCAGTAAAATCCATTTCCACCATTTTCCCAGAAAATGGTACACAAAAAAATTTTCATCATTTTCCCAGAAAATGATACACAAAATCAACTCACGCTATTTTCCCAGAAAACAGCTCTTTTCCAGTTAATCTAATTAACCAATTAACCATATGCACCATGGCCTCCCCTATGGACCATCCGCACGTCCTGGCTACTTTACGAGCGATGCCCAGTTCCGCACCCGGTGCGTTCGTGGCCAGGTCATCCTCTAGCCCCCGCCAGCAGAAGGGCCACGGAGTCGGCACGTCCAACGTCCGATCCCGTTGTCGCCCGGCGACAACCCAGGGGACGTCACTCAGTATATTGCGCTCCCGAGTGACCAGAGGAGCTCCACCGAGATAATACCCCATCTCGGCTTGGGGTCGTGATACACACGCACCCACAAATCCAGTCAACACATGAAAACCCAGTTTTCATAAAAAACCACATGAACATGAATGCAATACACGAAAACCCAGTTTTCAATTTACAAACATGATCATGCGTGCATATGCCATGAACCAACAATAACCTCAATAATCACAACCAACCCAGATCAAAACACAGTTCCCAACAATTAACCAAACCACAGCCAGAATATCCAATAACCAACTCCAATACACAAAATCATCAAATCCAACTATAACCCAAACTCCAATAATCAAGCAGATCACAATAATCACACACAACAAATACTCCGATCAATCCAACCACCCATGAACTCCTCGGACTCAGTCCGGAAACCAACCAGGATACATAATATAAAATATAGCAGTTAATTGCAAAAATATAATTAAATCTCAAAAGAGTTGTTTAGGAAATACTTACAGTGCTTTAAAATAATTTTACGAAGGTTCCGAGGCACTGAAAAACAGCAAAGCAGCAAATGTCACAGTGTAAAAACACTGTGGCCGAAACACAGTGAAATGAAAATTTTTCACGGTTTCAAACGGAGACTTGAAATTGGTAGGGTAGGGCCTTTGGAAGGTGGTGAATCTAATGGTGGTGGTGGTTGGCCGTGAATAGTGGTGGAAAAGGACGATTTTAAGGCCGAAATGTCAAATCGGAAGTGATGCTCGTATGACCGGCTCCGGCGACGGATCGGGGCCGGGTTTGGGTCGGTTAGGACGGAAATGGGCCGGTGGTGATGTGGTAGAGAGATGGTGGCCGGAGGTGGCCGGACGGCGGCGGGACGGTGCAAAAACCACCGCGGCTTCGCACGGCTACTGGTGGCTAACGGCGGCGTTAGCCGGCCTGAAAATCTACAGGTGAGGTCGCCGGTCGACGAGGAGCCGAACGGCACTAGCGGTGTCGACCACCGCCGGCCGGTGGCGGTGCTGGGAGGAGAAAACCGAGGCAGCCGTGGGTGAGGAGAGAGAGAGAGAGGGGGGTCTGGGTTGCGTGGGTCCGAAGGAGAAGAAGGAAATAGAAGAAAAAGAAAAAGAAAAGAGAAAAAGAAAGAGAGAAGGAAGAAAAAGGAGATCCCGCCTTTTTCAACTTGGGTTTCGAAAGTGATCCAACGAAAACGATTTTAAAACTACTAAATAAATAAAATAATTCAAACTCCATGAAATACTTAATTAAAACAGTAAAAATATTAAAATCCAAAAACAAGTCCATTTAAATAAAACAAAACTATTTTTAACATAGTTAAAATAAATAAACCAATTTAACTCAAAATTAGCTAAAATGAAATATTAAATTCTGACAAAAACATCCTTTAAAATAAAAAGAAATTAAATTGCAGATCACTAATTTAAATTAATCAAACACAGTGAAATACTTTAATAAAACAATAGAAATTTTAAAACCCACAAACAAACCAATTTAAATTAAAAGAATCAATTTAAATCCAAAACAATAATTAACAATAAGAAAACCTAATAAAATAATTTTCACAACTTAAAAAAAATATTATAAAATAATATTTAAAAACTCCCAAAATTTTAAAACAAGATAATTAATCATAAAATAAATGAAATAAATCCTTCATTAAAATACACTAAAATCCAGGATGTTACAATGCATAAACTAGTGAAATCCTGCACCTGATTTCTCCACTTGCTCACTGGACTTTCAGCTTCAGCCCACACATCAGCAGCTACGGGACAGCACCACAAGACATGCTTCACATCTTCCTCTTCTCTTCTGCACACGGGGCACAGGGAATCCTCAGTCACCTTCCTTTTGAACAAGTTCTTCCTAGTGGGGAGAACATTATTCAAAGCATTCCAAACAAAATGCTTATAACCCCCAGGCACTTCCATAGACCACACTTTCTTCCACTGATCCGCTTCCCTACTACCCTAAGAAGTAGTCCCTTTCCTGTCAGCCTTCATTTGCACATCCGCATGGTAAACACTTCTTACTGTGAACTTACCATTCTTTGAGAAGCCCCAAAACATCCTATCAGCTGCCCCGAGACAGCTAATAGGTATAGCACAAATCATATCAGCTTCTTCTTTGTTAAACACCCTGGCAATCAGATCCGTTTTCCATTCCTTCCTCACCTCATTAATTAAGTCAGACACCTTTGCATTTTTGGCTAGAACTTGGACAGGAGATTGAACACAGTAAGACATAGGAGAAGGAAGCCACTTCTGGCCCCATATCGAGATATTCCTACCATTTCCCACCCTCCACCTCAATCCCCTCTCAACCACATCCTTCACCTCCCATAGACTTGGCCAAATCAATGAAGGAGATCTCCCTAACTTTGTTACTGTATAATTCTGACCTTTCAAGTATTTTTCATTAAAAATTCAGGCCACCAAAGAATCTTGCCTCTGGACCAGTCTCCATCCTTGTTTAGCCAGCATGGCTCTATTAAAACACTCTATACTCCTAAAACCAAGACCTCCCTCGGCTTTGGAAACCCCCAACCTTTCCCATTTCTGCCAATGTATACCAGCCTCTGTCCTGTTGTTTTTCCACCAGAACCTTGAGATCATAGCCTCTAAGTCACTACACAATTTCTTTGGCAGCTTGAACACATTCATAGAATAAGTAGGAATGACTTGCAAAGCAGCTTTCACCATCACTTCCTTACCAGCCCTAGACAAGAAATTGGTCTTCCAGTTCTGAATTTTCTACCACACCCTATCTTTAATACTTCGAAAAGTATTATATTTTGCCCTCCCAACCATTGCAGGAAGACCCATGTATCTCTCAAAGTTATCATATAAAACAGCACCCGCCTCTCTTTTGATCCCCTTTCTTGTCAAAAACCTGGTATTGGAACTGAACATTATAGCGGTTTTTTGCTTATTCAAGGTCTGCCCAGACGCTTCTTCATAACAATTCAACATGGCTTGAATTTTTCTCCATTCCTCAACCTTTGCCCTACTGAAAATTATGCAGTCATCAGCAAACATGAGGTAATTTACCCTTATACCCCCTCTGGCTATTGCCATACCCCGTATATCACCCCTCCATTCTGCCTTCCTCAATAGCTGGCTCAAACCCTTTGCACATATGATGAACAAGTAAGGGGACAAAGGGTCCCCTTGCCTCAACCCCCTAGATGGCCGAATGACATTCCCTGACTTACCATTTAGTAACACTGAGTATGACACAGAACACACACAATCCATGATCAACCTTGTTATCTTCTCCCCAAATCCCATCCGTATTAGCATGGCCTTCAAAAAAGACCATTCCACCTTATCATAGGCTTTGGCCATATCTAGCTTAATGGTCATGCTTCCCACCTTCCCTTTCTGTTTTGCTTTCATAGAATGTAATAGCTCATACGCAATCATAATGTTGTCAGTAATGAGCCTCTCCGGGATGAAAGCACTCTGATTCTCAGAAATAACATGCTGCAAAGCTCCCATGATCCTGTTTGCTATCACCTTCGAAATCAACTTATAGAGCACGTTACAAAGGCTAATAGGCCTATAATCTTTTGATGTGAGGGGAGTTTTTACCTTAGGAATTAAAACCAAGTAAGTATAGTTAAGATTCCTATCCATGAGGCCCCCATTCAGCACTTCAAGAACAGCTTCCTTCACTTTTGCCCCAATCACACCCCAATGATTCTTATAAAACCCAGCTCCAAAACCATTAGGCCCAGGGGATTTTAAAGGAGACATCTCTTTTAAAGCCTTCTCCACTTCCTCCTCGGTAAAAACTCTCTCCATTCTCAACTTCATTCCCTCAGAAACACTAGCTTCCATACTTCTTAAGCAGTTATCAATTTTCTCATTTGTAGGACAAGAGGAAAAATAAATCCCCTCATAGTAAGCTTTTAGAGTTTCGGCAACAACCTTAGGTTCTGTCACAACCACACCTTGCTCATCTTTTATTTTACTAATGAAATTTCTCTTCCTCCTCTGATTTGCACATGCATGAAAGAACTTTGTGTTTCTATCTCCCTTCTGCAGCCAATGCCTTTTTGCCCTTTGTTTCCATGCTACATTTTCCTGATCAAGCAGCTTTTCCACTTCTTTTCTTCCCCGTTTAATTTCCTCCAGCCTATCTTGGCCCCCACCTCCTGTAACACCCTTAGTTGCTCAGTTTTCAAAGTAATATCTCTTCCTCTTTCCTTCTACAAATTTCGACTCCCTTTCTTAAGGGCCCCTCTACAGCCCGCTAATAGGTGCAACACCCCTGACATACTCCCTATATGGTCCCTGTTCCTCCGCCACTCGTGCTCGATAACCCTTGAATACCCCTCCTCTAAATCCCAACACAGCTCATATTTAAAGTTGTACCACCTTCTGTTCATTCCCCCTTTAACCCCACTGCTTGAGCTCATCATTAGAGGACTATGGTCAGAACACACAATGGCCAACACCTCCACCTTTACATCAGGATTCGATTCCAGCCATTGGTAGTTAGCTACCCCCCGATCTAACCTCTCCATAACAAAAGTATCATCCACATGCCCATTCCACCAGGTAAACCTATGACCCATCCAACCCAAGTCAGACAAATTACCTTTCTCTAATACCTGTCTGAACAGGTCCATTTGATCCTCACTTCTTAATCTCCCCCCTTGCTTTTCTTCCTGACACCCTATCTCATTGAAGTCCCCCACCACACACCATTCAATCCCATCCCTTGGTTCAAGAGAATTCAACAAGTTCCAACATTCTCTTCTTTTTTGAGCTATAGGATCCCCATAAAAACCTGTCAGGACCCATCTCTTCCTCCCTCCCCCTCATCCACCCATACATTTATATGTCTCTGAGAGAAATTAATTAATTCAACCAGCTCCTCCCTTTTCCAAAATAAAATCAGACCCCCACTCAAACCAATAGGCTCCACTACAAAGCAACCCTCAAACCCCAACTTCCTCTGAATACCAATCACTTTACACTGTTTCAACTGTGACTCCATAATGAACACAACATCTGGCCTCTTCTCCTTTACCACCTGGCAAAGGAAATGAACTGTTCGGGGGTTGCCAAGCCCCCGACAGTTCCAACTAAGTGTTTTCATCGCTCCCGGCGGGGCTGCTGAACAGCCTGCGCCAAACAAATTCCCAATCCACTTCCACAACCCTCCCCCTTTCCCTCACCCTTTTTTTTAATTTTCTTTGTTACTCCCATTTCCCCCACCTCTTCTTCCCCTTCTCTGCCTACTCTTTTCTTCCCAAGATCTCGGCCATCATGTACTTGTAACCCACTCTTAGCCCTAGACCTACGCTTCCATCGACCCTTACAAATGGAGAGCTGGTTTCCCCCCTCATCCCTAACTCACCTCAGCAACTCCTAAAACCCTTGCCTCTATTATCACTCCCAGTTCCGCAAGACTGCCCTGCCCCTCATTTGCCCCACTGACCACCTCCATTAATTCCCTCCCCATTAAACCATCCTCATCCCTCTTCGATCGAGCAAACCCCAAATCCTTCTCCACCACCTCACCCTCCCATTTCTTTGCTTCAGTATTATCTTCTTGACTCACTTCTCTCCCTCCCAAACCCTCATTCTCTCCCTCTTCTCTTCCCTTACCCCATTTCTGGATCCCAGGCTCGTGATCTAAAGCAGAGCTATACTCCCATCTAGGTTTCTGTTGCCATCCACCTACTCTGACATTCTTCTCTGCTCTAAGCCATACCCCAAATTGAGGTGCCTTACCCTCCACACTCCCTCCTCCCAAATAGCCCTCTCCCCCGTGAACCACCCATCCACACGTAAAACACATTCTCGGTAGCTTCTCATACTTGAAACTCACCCACACCTTCTTCCCATTTACAGTAATCAAACGCCCCCTATCAATAGGTTTTTTCAGAGGCATCACCACTCTCACCCTCAAGAATCTCCCCCACCCAACCCCATCCTCCGGCACATCAACCACCAACACTCTCCCCACAGAACCTCCTATCTGAGATCCCCTCGATTCATCCATACACCCCATAGGAAGATTATGTATCTGCAACCAGAACTATTCTTCCTCAAACTTCATAGAATCTGGTTGGGCACCAGCATCAAACATTCGGAGTGCAAGGAGATGGTTATCAAATAACCAAGGGCGTCCTTCCCAAACTTTTTCCAAATCAGCATGAGTAGAGAAAGTAATAACAAAAATGTTATTACCTACCTCCTGGAACACTGCCACCTTACTAATCTTCCAGATTTTGGCCATCATAGAAGATAGGATCTCCTTCCTGATCACTCTATCAAGACAAATCCTCCCAACGAGGCTTCGGTCTCCTTTATCCTTCATCGCACCTTCCACTTCATTCAATTATAGATTCAAACTTTCCTCCTCTGACAGCCGAAAGTTCTCCCACAGCACCTCTAACCTATCCACACCACCCCTCGCCATCGCCGTCCTCGACGGAGAAAACAATTATTTTCTCTCGAAAGAAAACCTAACTGACTACCTCACTTCACCTCTGCTTCCGTAACGGTCTCAGAGAGGATACTCTAGTGCCAAGTCAAGGTAAGTGGCCTGTTTATACACATCTCTCCACGGGAAAAAAAAATAAAAATAAATCTTGTCATTAGATCTTAATGATGATATTCTGAACGAAATTTAATAATCTATTGTAATGTCAGACTAATCTCTCGATTTCAAATGTCTTCTAGTTTGAGAAATATCATTGGGTCACTATAAATTAAAAGTTTCGTACATTGTAGACTTTCGTTGGTGTATGATTCAAAAGTTCAAGTCTATCGATTGGTCACTTTTCTCATTTGGCATTGTAATCTCAATATCAAACTTCGCATTGAGTGTAACATGGAATTACTCCACTTGCAAGGTCCTATCTTGTTTTCGTGATCATACCAGTACCTTATTTTTTTTTATCTTAATTTCATTATTTTTACTAAATTCAATTTTGAAGCATTATGAACTATGAATACATTCTAGAAAAATGATCAAGTATTAATTTGAACCATAATTTTCAATCGAGCAATACTAAATATAGTCGTGAAGTGCGTAAATATTGTGTAATTTTTAAAAAAAATAGGAGTTCACTATCATAAAATTAAGTTTTTTTTTATGTAAGTCTCATATTTACTTACTTTTTTTAAAGAGATTGTGCGGCGCTTTCATACTTCATGATTGTAAATATCATTTATCTTTTTAATTTATTATTATTATTGTTGTTGTTATTACTATTACTATTCTGTCTCTTGATTTCATTTTGATAGTTTTTTTTTTACTGTTCAGATTCATGTTTTACGGTATAAAAGTAATGTTAATCAAATTCCCAAGCAATTGCCAATTGGGCGTTGGTCAAGATCCAGAAATAGTAATTGGGGACTTTTCAATTTTTAAATTTTAATGCGTTAAAATGAAAAGAGTGGGTGTTTGGTCTAGTGGTATGATTCTCGCTTCGGGTGCGAGAGGTCGCGAGTTCGATTCTCGCAACACCCCAGCACTTTTTATTTTATTTTAAATTTCAAGTGGGCCGATTTCGTCTCATAAAGGCCCATTATTACATCTCCAGCCCAATAGATAGCCATTGTAATCCAGTCCAGCTGCCAGCAGAATATTTTATTTAGGGTTTTGCGGAATCCCACCCGTCCTCCTCCCCCTCTCTCTCGCGCGCGCTCTGACCCGCTCGTAGGCCCTTCAACATGAGCAGATCAGGCCAGCCACCGGATCTCAAGAAGTAAGTATGTCACTCTTTCTCTCCAGAGCAGTTGGTAACTTGGTTCTGGGATTGTAAATTTAGTTTCTAACTCTACATTTTCCTTGTTATGTAACAGATACATGGACAAGAAGCTTCAGAGTAATAATTTTTCTGCCTTCATTTCTTTTCCATTTTTTTTTTAGGTTTTGTTCTATTATGCATTTTCTCCTTTCTTTGGTCCCTGAGAAAATCCAGGACTCGATGACCAAGCTGAAGCTTAGTTGTAGCCATTTTTTCATTTTTTTCACAGAAAGCAAAACTGCTTAGAAGTTAGTACTTGACATTTAGCTTCGCATTTTGTTCCTCGCCGTCTATTAAATTCTTTAGCTGTAGCAGTTGCATTCTCGGAAAGTGTCTATTATTTTGTTGTTGGGCTTGTGAAATATTGTGTTGTATTGTACTTTTTGTTTGTGGTCCTTATAAGATAACCCTGCCCGGGGTGCTATTGGTATTGCGGTCGTTTGGTGAATGTTGTGTACCGAAACTGTTTTTTTGGAATTGACTCTTTGTTGATGGAAGTGTGAAGGTAATTGTAACTTGCACTGGCCTGCTCTTGTCCTAATCACTAGTCACGGGTTTTACATTGTGGTTAATTCGTCTCGGGGATGTCTTTTCAAGTTTCTTTGGTTGTCTTCTTTCGTGTTTGTATTCAACTATGGGGTATACTATAGGTCTCAATAAGATTATAAGAAGTAGAGAGTCGTAGAGACATCCTCCATGTGCCCAAGGATGCACATAATGGAAGTCCTTGGAAAAGTAGTTTAAAGTTTAGAAGTGCTTGTTTGCAGAGGTTCTTTTGCAATTATTTGGTAGGGTTTGTGGTTTATGTTCTCTACAAAGTCTTGTTTTCATGAAACTCACTTGATATCTCGAGACAGTGATGTGCATCTCATCCCCTGGGTTCATTTTGAATAACACAACAGGCTGACATCTCAAGTCTTTTAAGTTTCATCCCTGAATTCTTTATCAGCCCATGGATGGATTTTGCTGAGGACTTTTAATTAGATTTCTGTTTGCGGTGCCTAGTAATATTGTATACATTTATGAGCAAACGAAGATGTAACTGATGCATGTGCGCATGTGTATGTGTGCCCGTGTGGCAGGTATGTAGCTTAGGTAATTAATTGTGTTTTCTTTGGATTCTGAGCTTCTAAGGCTCAAATACTCTATATTTACAAAATTATTATGAGCACTCTTCTTGTGCCAAGGAAGGAATGATTGACGTATATAGTTTAATATATTTGTAATGGTGCCAAATAGTTTTATTTTTGAAGCAATTGGTGTTTTATATTGCAGTCAAGTTGAATGCAAATCGGATGGTTGTTGGAACGCTTCGTGGTTTTGATCAGTTCATGAATCTAGTGATTGACAACACCGTGGAAGTGAATGGAAATGAGAAAAATGATATTGGAATGGTGGTGGGTACTGTTTTTTTTTTTGGTTTCCTAGCTAGCTGATTAAATCGCCATTAGAATAATGATAAGCTAATTACCGCTTACTTTTTAGCTCATATTACTTTTACTGCTGCAGGTGATCAGAGGAAATAGCGTGGTCACCGTTGAGGCTCTTGAACCAGTAAACAGAACTTAGTAGTTTCATAATGCTGCGGATTCTCTGTGTGATCTAGTGTTTGCTTTGGATAGTATGGCTATTATTGTGGGAAGGATTAGGTGCTGATTTTGTGGAGCAGTTTTAGAACTTATTTCTGCATTCCAATTTTCAAGCAGATTTAATAGTATTGTTTATTTGTACGGATGCTGTTGGAATAGCCATGACTTTGGTCAATATAGTTATGATACTTTATAACGATTGGCTTATATGCTTTGCTTCGCCAGCTGTGTCATTGCAACTGATTTATATATTTTTTGACTGTGACACGTCCGTTCGGTATCAAGGTTTTGGCGGATTATATGTCCTATCAAATCAGCCTGAATATTTATATTTGGCTGTGGTTGAGCCCAAATGTCAAGCTATTACCATATTTGTTTAAGGGCAACGCTAGGCGTGCCGCCCAGGGCCTTTTTTTTCCCCCTTTTTTCACATTTTTTTAATATAGTTAAATATTTTCAAAAAATAAAAAAAATATTCTAATACACTTAAGATTATTTTTTTAATTACTAAATAAAAAATAAATAAATAAAATTTGACCAGCGGTCAATTTGAGCTGTCAAATGAGAAGGGCATACAAGCTTTTTCCTTTGTTTAAGGGCAACGCTTCTATGCCGCCCAGCGTTTAAAAATTATTCTTAGCATTTGCAGGTTGCATTTTATCCAACAGAGAGGCCCCTCTTGCCGCCTCCATAGACCTATCCCCCTTCATCTCAAATGCACTGGGCAATTAGAATAAGAAAGGCTTTCTTTCAAATTTTCCATTGAACGTTGTATTCCGTTTATTAGGATGCAATATGAACGGAGGTTCATATGGTTAAATTTCCTAGGACTACTGGACTAGCCCTTCGGTTTTAGGGCACACAAAAAGATGAACAGCTGCCCGCCCCTAGCAGTTTGAATTTTGAATAGTGAGTAACCTTGTGAGTTACAACGGTTGTCTTCTACTGAAGTTCGCTTTTGCAATCCAATAAAACAGGTCTATTTTGCTTTTCCTTTTTCTTTGTACGCTCTCTGATAACTGAAGAACTGTCTCAGAAGGCATCAAGCACCTTTTGGTAAGCAAGCTTAAAATTGAAACCGGCATCGAGGTCTAAAAATCAAAGTAAAAAACAACCAGCTATATATGCTGGGAGATGCTTCACTCGAAGTAACAAAGATCTATGCATTATGTTATAATAGAGTCGTAGACAACTCAGACCCACCAACCACTGGAGAATCTCTCTGTTCTACATCATTACCACTTGCTAAAAATTGGTGTGCGTTAAAAAGTTGGAACGTGTGTTTGCTGGCAACAATACTAGATTAAGGTCATGATGGCAGTGTGTTTTTACAGCTGCACTTCCATTGCTTATACAATACTTTATATCGCACAAGTTCTTCTTAACCTTTTTTTTTTTTATCAGAGTCGGAAGTTTTTATTTGTCTTCTGGATCTTGGAAGAGGGTAGGTTGTTGTTATTGTTGTGGTCCAGAGGCTTGTTTAATCATTTGAGAAGAAGAATGAAAATAAATTGTGGTTGTCACTGTCTTTGGTTGGTTCCATGCATTAGTTAATAATGGGGTTTCGGATAAACATGCTTATGTGGATAGCTCCTAGTCCAAACAACAAAGTTTTCTCGTTGGGTCTCAATCCAAAATGATCATTATTAGGTCCAGGAAATCCGTTATTGTAAGGGATTCAATCATCTTAAGAACTCTTTAAGCTTTGATAAGGAACCAAGGAGCACAGTACAGACAATATTTTCGAGTTCCGAACTAGAAGATGAAGAACCAGCAAACGTGTTTTCAGGAAACTGGTGGACCCAGTTTCAGACATTACTGCTACATTTTTAATGTCTCTTATCGAAACTTAATACTAGGTCTAGAACTAGGTGGCCTTAACTCTTCGACATTACTCAAAGAAACCCCCCAAAAAAACAAACGATAATAAACGAAAAAGATTAGTCTTTGATGGTCTAGTTGGTCTTCGATTCTATCTTTTACCTGTCAGAATCATGCGGATGCTTAGAAGACCCTTTGTTCTTCTAGACGTATATTACGGTCTGCATCCTAAGAAATGTAAGCATATCTAGTGAGAATTATGGCTATAAAAAAATTAATAATATGAAAAAATCTTGATATCACAATACTTGACAGAGTTTCATTATTATCCGTATTATGATCATTTTTTCCCTCCTAGAAATTCTAAAAGTCATCACAAAACTTTGCCAGTTGGAGATAATGATGGATAAACACAAATATGGAAGTGAGCAAAATGATTGCAATCAAAATGGTATATTCAATTTCCATTTTGTAATTTATATTTCTATAATAATTGTATTAGACAGAAATTTAAAATTATATAAGAATCTCTCATATTACAGTTGACTTTTTAAGTTAGTTTTATATTATAGTTGATTTTTAAAATTCATATGAGATGAGATAAAATATTTTATTAAAAATTAAATAAAATATTTTTATAATACTATTTTTATTTAAAATTTTAAAAAAAAATTATTTATTATATTTTATATAAAAATATTAAATAATTATAATAATTATAAGAGATAAAAAAATTTTATAATCAAATCAAACCAACCTAAAAGAATAAAACCCATATCATCATCCATTGACCATCGTTGTTAGTATAATTATTAATTTTGTTTCCTTAGGGTACAATAAGGGCACAAAGCCCAACAATCCTAAGGTGATTAGACGGCTTGCTTGTAAAATGTGAAAGCGCAAACAACTACCCACCTCCATTTTCTTCCCTCGGACTAGATTACAAAAGCAAATTAATACTTCGTGATCTACATTTCCATCCTATCCCCCGCCCCCGGCTCCCCTCTCTCTCTCTCTCTCCCCGCAAAATCCATACCCGTTCTTCTTCTCTCTGTCTCTCGCTTGCTTCAAACCTCTGCGCAAGAAAAGCCAGCAAGGATAGAGGAAATAAAAGAGACAAAAAAGTTGATGATAGGCACGTCTTACCCTCCAAAGACCTTCCTTGAATCCAACTCTACTCCACATTCATTCCCAAATCCTGGTCTTGCCATAGACCCCTCCGAAAAAAATCCAATAAAAATTAGCCAAATAAATCTCGACGAAGAAAAAAAAGTGGAAAAAGACTTGTCTTGCCCACCAAATAATTCCCCAAAATATGACTGATGTACTCCAATCTCCATCTCACTTCCCTTCGCCTTCAAGCTCCTCCACACCGAATGATGGGTCACACCCTCGTGCCCTTATTAACAGTCCTACAATAGAGGACCATTCGGATATAGAGGAGGGAGAGGAAGGTGTTGGAGGAGGAGACAGGAAAAGGAAGGAAAGGGACAGAGAGGGAGATCAGCTGTCTCTTTTAGCACTTTTGGTGGCTGCTTTTAGGAAGTCTTTGATTGGGTGTAGCACTGCTGGGTCAGGGAAGCTCTCTTCCATGGAGATTGGGTGGCCTTCCGAAGTCAGGCATGTTGCCCATGTCACGTTTGATCGCTTCCATGGTTTTCTTGGTTTGCCTGTTGAGTTTGAACCTGAGGTCCCCAGAAGGGTCCCTAGTGCCAGGTCTGTATCTAAATTTCGTGTTTTCTTTCATATTGTCTTTTCTCCCTCAGCGTGTATGTTATGTTTTCACTTAGAAGTAGTTTTTGGTCTTTATGAAAAATTTTACTCTGGGTTTTCATAATCTGGTCTAACACATTCTTGAAATTCCGTTCTGAATTTGGGATTTGTTTGTAATTCTAATTATTTCTGTTTTCCTGTCAATTCCTTCAAGTAAGTCACGTTCTTTGCTTATACAAATGGGTAGCTTTGGATTGAAGTAAAGAATCTGGTTTTGGGTTTTATTTCTTGAATTACAGAGGCTTATGCCCCCTCGTAAGGCATCGTATGATGATATTCTTCGTAATCTTGTGTATGAATTATGTGACATTATTATGTTCGATTAGCATAGTACCATGTCTTTAGGAGTTGTAAGATTTGTGCGGGTTGAATAAACTAGAACTGGGGCTGGATTGGAGTCACTAAGAATCATCTTCACCGTCTGTTTATTTTGGTTGTGTTTCTGATTCGGAGATTTTCTCTATCCTTTTTGAGTTTATTTACTTGACTCTAATTTCGTTTTGATAACATGGCATTATGTTTTGCTTTGGTCTTTGGTATTAGACTTACTGGCGTACCTCATGTTGGGCTCGGTAATTCAATTTCACCAATCATCTTGCCTTTTCCTTTTTAAATGTGACCTACTTTTGAAGGGTGTGTTTTCAAGCAACCAACTGGACCTTTAATCTCTATTTTCTGGTTTTTCATTGTGATCCAAAGGCAATTGGAATAACCACTCTAACTCCTCTTTCTCGAACAATATATTGACAGTTCCATTAAAGAAGGAAATAATGTGGTTTTATGTGAGGGTAAAAACAAATATCTACTTGATGCTGTATACCTGGGCGGTCCTTCGCATTCTCCTCCCCCCCCCCCCCCCCCCCACTCCCTCCCCTCCCCTCCCCCTCGCACACTTATGCAAGAGTTTTCTTTATTACCACCAGAAATCACACCAGTCTGCTTCTTAAATTCTCATATACAGGATAACTCTTGGGCGATCTCATTCTCTTTCATTTTTTTATATATTCATATGACATGCTTCTGTTGCCAGTACCTTGCATTTGCTACTATTTTTTTTTTTTCCAAAGGTTCATGTTACATAGTCTACTTACTATCTGTGACATTTATATACATGTTTGGTTGTCATTCTGCAATGATCTGTGTGTATCTTCACAAGTCATATGGCATATTCTACTTTCTCATTTTCAATGATGACTGTTTCCAAGCTATTTATACTAATGACAGAGATACTTTTCATCTGCAGTGCAAATGTTTTTGGGGTTTCAACTGAATCTATGCAGCTTTCATTTGATGCAAGAGGAAATAGTGTGCCAACAATATTGCTGATGATGCAAAGGCGATTGTATGCACAAGGCGGCTTGCAGGTACTTGATTATTAGTCCTTTGTTGTCCCTTTATTCTTCAATTTTAAGTGGATGTGACAGTTTATTACATCGAGGTTCAACTATTAAATCATCAATAATGCTAAAGTCACCGAAACTTGGGTCCCAGTGGTGTCTTCCGACACTTTTTAAAAATGTTTAAGAATTTTAAAAAAATGTATGAAAAAAATTAAAATAAAATAAAAAAGGCATTATGCCTTGTCGGTAGAATTTGTCGTGCTACACCCTCGGTGGGTGTAGCAGGACTCTTTAATCATACAGGGTCAATAGCTTCCATCACGACTGCTCTTGAATGGGATTTTATAATGTGGCATTGGAGCTTTTAGAAATCTTCATACTGTTCCACTCCAGTAAACATTAAATGACTGTGAACTCAAACATGCAGGCAGAAGGAATCTTCAGAATTAATGCTGAGAACAGTCAGGAGGAGTATGTTAGGGACCAATTAAATCGAGGTGTGATACCAGTTAACATTGATGTACACTGCCTGGCCGGTCTTATAAAGGTACGACATTGCTGACTGATCTTCTCCTAATCTGTTCATCTGTTCACAACTAATGCTTCGTAATAAAGAAGTCGTGCTTTTGATATTGTTTACAACACACCAACTGCGTTGTTTTTTTCCCTTTTGCGGTACTGATTTTCTAATGTTAACCGTAAACTGTCAACGGTGCTGGTTCATCATTCATAGGCTGCTGATACCCCCCCCCCCCCCTCCAAAAAAAAACAACCTCCCAATTCCTTCATGCTGGTGGATTCAATGTTGTCAACTTCAACTTCACATTTCATGTTAATCTGACCTTTTTTGTGCTCCAATAGGCTTGGTTTAGAGAGCTCCCATCTGGTGTTTTGGACTCCCTCTCACCAGAACAGGTGATGCAATCCCAGTCAGAAGAGGAGTGTGCTCACCTTGTGCGACTACTTCCACAAACAGAAGCTGCTCTGCTGGATTGGGCGATAAACCTAATGGCAGATGTCGCACAACTGGAACACTTGAACAAGATGAATGCTCGCAATATTGCCATGGTTTTTGCACCCAACATGACTCAGGTGAATGAAAGTTATTTTCTTTCTTACATTTGACTCACATATATAAGCCAAATCCATCTGCGTGGAGTGGAGTCGAGCTGAGGTTTGATTGTATCCATGTTCATATGTTCCTCAGTGGTGTTCATAGTTGTGCCTTAAGCTTGTGAAAATAACAGAGTTTGTTGACACGACAGGGAATTAACTAGGAGCATGCCAAAATCTTCCTAAAATCAGATAATTGTCCGGATGTTTTACTAACATGAAAATTGTGTCACGATGTTTTACTAATAATCTTGTTCTGCCGTCTGTCTTACTAAGAACCTTATCTTTCATTGACCCTAGTTCTCAGGTTATTATACCAAAATATGGTTTTGATCATGCAATCTGGTTAATTTGAAGTGCAATAACGGCCTTCCTAAATTTGATGCAAATGCAGATGGCAGACCCTTTGACTGCATTGATGTATGCAGTCCAGGTGATGAACTTTCTCAAAACTCTTATTGTTAAGACGTTAAGAGAAAGAGAAGAATCTGTGGTAGAGTCAACTCCTAATTCACACCTGGAGCCTTCTGATGAGGATGGATATCAAAGCTCTTCAGAACTATGTATTCAGGGACCCAAAGAGGAGGAAAACAGTGTTGAAGAGAAATCCTTTGCTGCTGAAGACCCGGCATTAGAGAGCCCTGCTCACTCAATTCAAGGTGACACTACAATTGAACGTGGAGCAAGAAATTTCCTCCATTCTAGTGAAATTGTCACTCCTGGGGGGAATCAGTCTCTGGTTGATAACTCTCCCTGTGAGGTTGTTTCTCAAGTGAATTCATCCTTTGTAAGCGGACTGGAAGAGGGTGGTTCAACAAAGCCGAGTGGAGGGGTTCCAAAAAATATTTCCAAGAGCAAAACTGGCCAATCAAGTATTTCAGGTATCAAGAAGGGATCCAAAAAAGTCAACGAAGGCGTCATGTCTCGTGCACCAAGACCTGCAGAGAAAACCAAGGGGCAAGGAATTGTTGGGCGTATAAACTCAAGGACGGAGCTGTTTGAAGCCTGGCGTTGAAGGGGCTTTTGATTGCTGTTTCTGGTGGGATGGGGGGGTTGGGATGGCCAGCGGGTAAAACCAGTTGGGGATGTTGCATTTTCCACCTCTGGAAAAAATGTGTATGATTTTCATGTGTGCTTTTTACAATGTGCTTCTGAGTGGGGGGGGGGGGGGGGGGGGGGGGGGGGTGGGGGGTGGGTGTCTTTGAACTTTTCTTGCTTCTTTAACTTGTCCTTAACCAGTTCTAACATCTTTGTGTTTCCACTTCCATAGTACAAAACAGCCTTTGTTCAATTGAAATTCCTTTGACCACTGAGCCCTCGTCAATTCTTCTTCTTATGATAAATATATATATTTTTTAATATGGTGATCTATTATAGCAGGAAAAAAAAAAGAAGAGAAATATCTATGGAAGAAAACAAATTTTCAATTATCATAATTCCTTATAAAAAGATGATTTGAGGAGAAGATCGTCAAATCATATTCAAGCAACAGAGTGGGCCCATAAGATTGAATTGGTACTGGCCCAGCCCAAAGGAAACGGATAAGTTCTGAGACCATCCAAAAAGCCCGACCCAGTCAAATAAAAAGGACAAAAATAAAAATAAAAGAGTAGTTCTACAGTCATCGAATCAATGTCCCAAATCCCAATACCAATCCGACTGAGGTGGCATGCCACGTTTTTTTATTTATTTATTTAAAAAATAAAAAACAGAGCACAACATCTAGATGGAAGTGAAGCTCTGAACTATTTCCCAACCAAACACCCAACCATGCCAACATCTAGATGGATGAGCTCCTTCGTCAAACTTTTGTCCAGCACGAGCATCCAGTCCGTGCGGCAAAAGAGATCCATTTCCAGCTCCCTTCCATCCGTCCTCCAATCTAAGCGATAGATTTCTTTTCCTTTTATTCAAATAGGTTTTGATCTACAAATTTTGGACTGGTACTCGAGAATCCAAGCGCACTTTGATCACTACTAAGTGGTCTAGAACCCGTGGTAGTTAAAAATAAATAAACAAAATTTAAGAAAAGGTAAAAGAATCTAAGTTACATTTGGGTGAGTTTGGATGTTGAAGTGAGTTGAGTTGAGTTGAGTTTAGATGATAAAATATTGTTAGAATATTATTTTTTAATATGAAAGTTGTTTTGAGATTTGAAAAAGTTGAATTATTTATTATATTTTGTATTGGGATTTGAAAAAAATGTAATGATGAGTTGAGATGAGTTGGGGATCCAAACGCACCAGAGTGTCATGATTAAGATCTAGTCTTAAAAATCTATTTCTTCATCGTCATCATTGTTTTCTGCCTATCTACAACTAGGGGTATAAAAAAAATGGAAAATTAGTCAGGACCGGCCCAAACTAGTCAAATTGGTCCAATCTTGGATTAGTCTGGTCCAAAACCAATTTTCGTGATGGCTAAATAGGGCGGAATTGACCTGGTTCCGGTTTTAGGTTTTTAGGACCAGACCAAACCGGTTATATATAATATATTTTTAAAATTATTTTTTAATATTATATATAATAATTTTTATATTATATATCATTTTTATATATAATAATATAAATTAATTTAAAAATAAACTAAAATTGATAAATCACGTCAATATTTTTTTATCACTTAAAATCAGTTTAAAATTGAAAAAAAATCCTAAATATCAAAATATTTGAATTTATAAACCAAAGTTGTAAATAAGATCACTAAAATATTATTTAGCAAAAAATAAAGAAAACCACTCAAATATTATTACCAAAATTTTATGACCTAATAAATTCTCAATATTTTCTTTTTTATAAGTACATAATACATTAGTAAATTAGTAATATTAATATATATTAGTATATAATGTATATTAATTATAATTTACATTTTCTAGCCTAATACTAATGGTCTAATACTATATTACAACTAGTAATATACTTTAAGTTTATATATAGATTAGTATATAAATCATTATACGAAATAATTACATATGAAATAATGATATAGTAATACTATTACTATCACTATAGTCTATCAATAATATATTTATAATAAATTTAACTCACTATAACAAACACTAATATATAGTTATTCTAATCGCTATAACTAATATTAATGAGCCTATAATCCACGTAATGCGCAGATCGTTATTTATGCTAAATTTTATAACTCTAAATAGTTTATTATACATAATCACTTTCACAACTTTTAAAAAAATATATCAAATATATATAAAATAGAACATGAATATATAAAAGAGTTCACTTTACCAATAAATATTTCATAATCAATTTATAATATTAAAATGTAATATATATTAAAAAATGTAAAATAGATTATATTAGTATGACACAAAAAACATATGCTCCATCTTGCTAATTCCACGACACTTTTTAGTTTTTAAAGAAAAGTTGGAAGGAAGTCTAAAAAAAAATTCCTATGCAACTTGAAATTTAAAAATCCAATTTCTGGAAATGAAACTCTGAATAGGATAACAAATATTTACCGGATGATTTTCTGAGGAGTAAAATTAGACTCCCATGAATGATTCATAATTTCTCCTTTCCATGTCACTTTGAACGGGATAAGCGACTTAGAGGCATCTGACTCCAATGAAAATCCAGCAGGTCCAACTAAAATCAAGTGTTGAACATGACCGGGATGTTATAGATTTAAAAAAAAAAAAAACAATATCAGAATTCAGAAATGATAATTTATATTAATTCTAGAACTCAAACAATGATGGGAGGAAGCTATTATAGGGCATATTTAGCTGCAACATACCCTCCAAATGAATGTCCAAGCAATATAAAGTTGCTAAGGTTTTTGGCTTTTCGTCATTCCTCAAAGGAATCAATGAACCATGCCTCAGTTCCTGCATTGCCAATTGCAACAACAAACTCAACCTATATTCTATTCATGTGTTGTAGTATCTCATCCCATCCTTACAAACATGCAGTATATAGTGACTTCTGTGACTCAATGACTGCGCAAAAATGGTATTGTGTTGAGCACCTTGTACTTTGATTGAATGAGATCGATGTCGTCTCTCTTAGACACTTAAGTCACTTTCAATTCCACGAACTACTTCACTTCCACACTCGATTCACTTCCACACACTTCGGCACTCTTCCACAGACCCCTTGACACGGCTTCTTCCCCATCTGTTAGGGCTTCTCGACACCGGCATTGTGACGTATTGCCTCTCGCAGTAGAAAACAATGAGTACTCCCACGCCGACTTCTTCTCATGGTCATAACACAACATCTTTCTTTGAATGAAATAAGAAAAAGGTAAAATATATGATTTTAACTTTATCTTTAACTAAACCAATAAATGGTCTTATAATACATAATTTGTTTCAAACAAAAATATAATAAACGAATCTCAACCTCGCGTAGGATTATTGACTTGAACAATCAGGATCACGTCCCAGGCACAATGATGCTTTTGTTGTCTTTTTGAAGTCTAAAGTCAATGTATTATAAACGTACCAGACTTTGTTTATTTATGCTCCTCACTCTCTATGAGATTAAATTATTCGTAGTATTTTCGCTGAGACAAAATCAGGATAGATGTTCAACACCGGCAAATCTTTCCCGACTCCAGTGAGATATATTGGCAAGCTGGGGTTTGATCCTGCTCAAGTTTGTCTAGGAAGCTTGGACCCCTAAGTGCTGCTCTTGAATCTCTCCACAGTCCGAAACAAAATGGATAACCTCAGCGCTTCCTATCGGACTCGGTTAACCGCAACCAGCTCATCGGCCAAGATCAGATGGACTTGGTTTCCTCCGAGATTGTCTCTGCTATACACTAAGTCATCATCAACGGCGCCGCCCTCCTCGCCTACACTTAAACCCAGAGCCCAATCAAGTCGGCTCCCAACCCCACGATGCCTCCAAACTTCCCAAGAGAATCTTCAGTTTCCAATCAACGGAGTAAACTCGACGTCCTCGAGTGGTAGAATGGGTGGGAGGTTGTTTTTGTCGCAGTCCTCATCGCCTTTTTCTTCGAGGAGTTACTCAATGCCAAGGACGTCGAGCCCGGGGTGCTCTGTTTTACACAACAAAAAATAGAAAAATTTTCTCCCCAACGTGAGCCACATTGCCAGCCCCACCTTGATGTCACTACTTGCACAGCACCACCAAGCACCCCATGTGTTGCTTCTCTCTCTCTCTCTCTCTCTCTCTCTCTCTCTCTCTCTCTCCATCATGAATGACAGTTCGCTCTCCCTTCTTTTCTCCTCGTGCCCTGCCACCACTCCCAGCCGTGCTACCATCAATAGTCACCCAGGCTGTCGCCACACGTAACGATCTCTTGGTAAGGAATTATCTTCTCTATGGCATGGGTTTAGGTCTAGAAGTGTGCTTGGGAGTGGTTTCTCTAATTCTTGTTTCTCTGCATGAGAGTGCTTGGTCATTTGTTTTTAACTATCTCGATGAACTTTGCAAATAAACTATAGAGAATATTGACAACTGCACCGCTTGACCCTTTGTAAATATGCTGAATCATTGCACCTCCTCTCAACTCTTTGCAAATAAACCGAATTATGCCGAACTGTAGTCCTGAAAATCATATTCGTCTAAGCGGTGCTCTTTTTTTTTTTTTTTTTACATCGATTGACATCTAAGCCATGCTTTAAATCTTTTCCACCAATTGACGTTTGGTTTTTCAAAGTCTGGCACCGTGGGGTGGCTTGGTTGTGGGGGAAAGGTTACTATGTTTCGATGGTTCAAAACAGAGTGCTTGGCCATTTTTTTTTAACTACCTCGATAAACTTTGCAAATAAACTATAGAGCACGTTGACAATTGCACCGCTTGACCTTTTGTAAATATGTTGAATCATTGCACGTTTTGACTCTTTGCAAATAAACGGTTTGCAACTTTGCTAGTTCATTGCACTGCTTAAACCTTTACAAATAAACAATTTGCTGGTTTGTAAGATGTGCTTATAATTTATGGATTGTTAAGTCGATTTATGCGGACGGAATGCCAATTCAGCAAGTTAAAACTTGACTTTTATATAATTAAATAGTTATATATATATACTAATACTAATATAATTATACTAAATAAGTATAACTAATACTAATATATAGCTATACTAATAGTCTAATATTAATACTATTATATAGTCTAATATATTATACAACTATAACTAATACTAATATATAGCTGTACTAATAGTCTAATATTAATATTATCATATAGTCTGATATATTATATAGCTATAAATAGTTATACTTATATAGATAATAGACTATATTTATACTAAATCACTATAACAATTTTTCTTAATAGGTTAAATCACTGTAACAAAATTATAATTATATATAGTTATAATAAATTAAACTCACTATAACTAATACTAATATATATACTACTACCAGTAGTCTAATATAGATTATAGTTATAGTTATATTAAATCACTATAATTAATACTAATATATAACTATACTACTAGCCTAATATTAATATTATTACATAGTCTAATATATTATATAGCTATGACTAATACTAATATATATACCAATACTAATAGTCTAATATAGACTATAGTTATGCTTATATTAATATAGTTATATTAAATCACTATAACTAATACTAATAAATAGCTATACTAATAGTCTAATATTAATACTATTATATAGTCTAATATAGACTATAATTTATTTTTTTAGAGAAATATACACCATAGTTATACTTATACTAAATTACCAATATAGTTATAGACTTATAGTATAAGAGTTTAGTCTAATTAGACTATTAATAATAATTTTGATATTATTACTAAATGGCGTTGTTGCACCTCCAGTCTCTTAAATTTGAGTTTAGATTGCGTTTAGATAGTGAGGTATTTTTAGATATTTTATAGATAGTAATAAAAATAATAATAAAAAAATAATGAAAAAAATATTAAATAATAATAAATAATGGAAAGCTCACGACCTCACTACCCAAACTAAATATAAAGAAAAATGCTATTCTCAGTCGACTCATACAGTCGCTGCGCAGACGTGATGATGTGGCAAATAATTAAAACGCACCGTTTGGTGCTGACCAGACCCAAACCTCTGAAAAAGAAACGCACCGTTTCGATTTCGGAGAGGTAATACCTAACTCGTTCGATCATTTCTTTCTCCCAAGCCTTGTGCTCTCGAAGTCCCTCCCTCTCAGCTCGAAGACAGACCTCCTCCCTCGCACCTCGAAGACAGACCTCCAAGCCCCCTCTCTATGCACAACCTCGAAGATGACCCCTCTCTGTGTTCTCCCTCATTCGGTAATACCTTCCATTTCCCTCCCTCTCTGCGTTTCCCTTCAACCCTTCAACCCTAACCCTAACCCTAACCGGAAGAAAGCCCCTTTCCCTACATCCCAAAAACCTAACCCGACCCGAAAGAAAAGCCCATTTTCTCAAGATTCCTAACCCTAACCCCAACCGAAAAGAAAGCCCCTTTCCTCAAGATCCCTAACCCTAACCCCAACCGAAAGAAAGCCCCTTTCCCTACATCCCTAACCCTAACCCGAAAGAAAGCCCCTTTCCCTTTTCCCTTCATCCCAAAACCCTAATCCTAGATGACAATTATCAAGGAAGCAGCCAATCAGTCGCCCTTGTTTTGTCCTAGAAGACGGTAATCTCGTATTGTTCGGTTTATTTTGTGGATAGATTATTTTGAGTACAAAATGATGCAAATAGAATATTTTGTGGGTTGATGCAAATAGATTATTTTTTGGGTTGATGCAAATAAATATTGGTTGATGCAAATAGATTATTTTCATTACTCAGCCTGTTTGAAGCTTGATTGGCTTTCTTTGTAGAATAGACCTGTATTTGTGGAAAAAAAATGGATTGTTTGATGCCGTAGGGTTATTGTGGGAAAAACAGGGTTATGTTGCATGCTAGGGTTATTTTTCTTCAAGAATTGATAACCGTAACCCAACCCATGTAACATTGACAACCATACTTGCATTTTCGAAATATGTAGTGACATAATTTGAGCATTTCAATCCTGTGATAAAGTATGCAATGTTCCTGTTTATGCATTGTAAATTATGCAATATTTCTGTTTATGCATTGATAAACAGTGTAACAGTTCAAGGATAACTCAGCTTGTTTAATTTTTGTAGTGCAGCTTACTCATTGATTATTTGTTCTCCATTGCTTCAGTCTTAAAAGCAGTGTACCCCTCTTAGTTTTGTCACTCTCAAATGAATAATTTTATGCTTTTGATATGTGTGCCTTTACACTGTGATTCTGGTTCATGTTAGAATATCGTCCTCATCACCGTCTTCTTCATCCTTTGCGAAACGTACTTTGGGTCAACCATTGTGCTTTTGTGGGGTTGAAGCTACATTGAGATATTCAAATACTAAAAGAAATCCAGGACGCCCCTTCTTTGGGTGTTCAAAGTTTAACACAGTGAGTAAATACATGACTTGTAATGTAATAATATTTTGATCGGTGCCGTTCATCTAACATTTTTGTTATGTGTGCGCAAAATATGAGGGATTACCAAACTGCAAGTATTTCAACTGGGCTATTATCCCAAATCAATACATAGAGCCGGATGTGTAAGAAAGACAAAATGAACTCTTAAGAAAGGAGAAAGAGCTTGCGAAGAGACTCGGCGATTGCGAGAAGATGGAGATTCAGCTTCGTAAGAGAGCGGATGAGATTGACAAGAGAGAGTTGGTGCTTCTTGAGAGAGAAGCTGTCCTAAGGCGTTCATGCACTCTATTCAGGGTCTTTTGGGGTTTTGTAGTTCTCATTTGTTGTTATTTAGTTAAATGGTAGTGATTTCCATTCCCTGCCTTCTGGATTTGTAGTTTTAAATGTTATAAGTTATTTAGTTATTAAATTTGTATAATTTAAGTGTGAATTTGTAGATTTAAGTGTTATAAGTTATTTAGTTATTATTTTAGTGATATTTTGTTTAATTTAAATGTATGTAGAACCTTTGGTCTGATTTGTAGTTTAAGTTAAGTTATTATTTATGTAACCTTTGGTCTAATTTGTAGTTTAAGCTCTTGGTAGATTCAGTTTTATTTTTTTTAGACGTATTTTGTTTAATTTAAATGTATGTAGAACCAACTTCAATTTGTGTAACCTTTGGTCTGATTTGTCCACTTGACCACTAAAAGAATCATGTTACTTTTTGGGCTCTGTCACCGGTACCTACCCGCTGGTTCATTACACATGGAAATCAAATTGTTGCATGTGGCATTAGCGTAACATGATGGAGTTTCAGATCAATGGATCTGGCATGTGGCATTACCTACCCGCTGGATGTGGCATGAACCCATGGAACGAAATAACTGGTGGAGTTTCAGATCAATTTAATAGAGCTACTCAATACTCAAACCAAAAATTAACTCAATACTCCTGCATAATGTGCAATGCACATCCACCTCCTATTTTAACTACTCTTTTAACTACTCAAACAGGCCATACAAAATCTTCCTTCTTCCAAAATTATACATGCACCTGTGTAAATCTAAAATGAAATATAATCAGGCCATACAACATTAACCCACTAGGAAAATAATATAGTCATACAAAATATTATAAAACATGTTCTTATAAATACTTTCACCACCTGTATTTCTTCTTCTAATAAAAATATCCAAGCAAACTATATCCTCCAAACTTTCTTCCCACAAAAATAATTACAAAACCTTAAAACTTGTCAAGCTTGCTTCCCACAAAAATAATTACAAACCCAACCTTCCTTGCTTGCTGCCAACCCTTAAAACCCAACCCAACCCAACCTTCCTTCTTACAAAAATAATTACAAAACCTTATAACTTGCCAAACTTTGCTTCCCACAAAAATAATTACAAAACCTTACAACTTGCCAAACTTTGCTTCCCACAAAAATAATTACAAAACCGTCAAACCCAACCCAACCTTTCTTCTTACAAAATAATTACAAAACATTGAAACTTGCCAATCCTTTTCCAAAGCACCAGTTGTGATCCATCATAACCCAAGATGATCCGGTTGTATGCCATCCAATCCAAAAAAATCTGCAAAATGAAATATTTTGATATTAATCCATGTAAATATTACAATTATTAATCAATGTAAACAACATCAATTAAACAATGCAAAGTTTAGAAATGACTACCAATCAATGGTTCTTGGTGATGGGTTCCACTACTGTCAAAGTCTAAGACGTCTATATCAAGATTTGACATCTCTACTTCCGATGGCCCAAATAAATTCTTGCGTAGGCCCATGGCTTGTGTATCTCCTTCATCTCGCTAAGACATTATATAATAAAATAACAAGTAAAAATACTCAGTGCCCTACGTTTACATTATTAAAATAATTACACATGAACATGTTTATTTTTAATTCACCAAAATACCGTTAAAACATGCACCTGTGTAACTTTCCCTCTGGCCTGTGCTTTCTTCTTGACCACTTTAACCTTCCGCAACTTTGTCTCTATCCTAGATGCTCTCCTCAGAGATGGGGGTCTTCCTTTCCCTCTGACAACAAGTGGACTCTTGACTTGTTGTGAACTGCCATATTGTGAGCTGCCATCTGCAGTTGTGTCCAGTATACTCA
This sequence comes from Cyclocarya paliurus, assembly GCA_029856935.1. Classification (NCBI taxonomy): domain Eukaryota; kingdom Viridiplantae; phylum Streptophyta; class Magnoliopsida; order Fagales; family Juglandaceae; genus Cyclocarya; species Cyclocarya paliurus. Next base: position 35,467,799 of record CM056951.1, read on the forward strand.
AACCAACATTTGAACCTGGGGCAAATAACTGGTAAATAAGACATCATATAGCCTTAGGAATTATATAAGTATTAAATAAGTAACCATTTTAATAGATAATAAAATGCGTCCATGTAAGAACCTGTTTGGGTCAAAGATAAGTTACGTGTCCGGTAGCGATAACATTCAGTCATCTCATGTATCATCTTCTTTGCATCTTCAAATTGCTCATTAGAATCCGCCGCATAAGTTATCATCCCATAACACATATTCAATAGAATTGAATATCTATTACCATTTGGCATTTGATCCCTTGCGTCATAGCTACTGCGGATTAACGCATATCTCCTCTTGATGTCTTTCCTCCATTGGTCTACAATGTATTGCTCTGGCAATGATTTTATACCGTTACATTTAAATACAGCCAAAATATGCCTACACAAAATCCTCCTCATCTGAAATAACCCACAAGAACACTTAGCATTGCAGTCTTCCTCATTAAAGTCTACCGAATATTTAACCATTTTACTGAACTCCTCAATACGAACTTCATCTTCTACCAAATAACTCTTCAGTACACCATCTGATGTAAGTAGAGATGGATCTAAAACGAGCACACCTATTACTTGTTGCTGAACTTCCCTAAACTTAGCGTTAGTGTACATCTCTTGGAATTTCTTTTCAATTGGGGATCTAGATACGCAGGGAATGGTTTGGCTAAATGACTGGAATTCAGCATGATTTTCATTCTCAATTTTCTTCCTCAGCGCATTGTCAAACTGGTCGACAAACTCTTTCAAATTTGTCTTTGAATGAACATAACCGTCAAAAAAAGCATTCATGCTCTCGCTGCGCTGAGTTGTACTCATTCCAACCCAAAAGTGCTCTCGAAGGAATACCGGTACCCAATGCTCACGCTCTGCATACAAACTCTTCAACCACGCATTGTCATGTAAGTCATATGTCTTAATAAACCCGGCCCAACATTCCTCAAACTCCTCAATTGTTTGTGTGTCGTACACACATTTCATCAGTTGAGTTTTCAGCCCACTTCTATAGGTAGCATATGACCCAAGTTTCTCAGACACTTTCTTCAATATATGCCACAAACATAATCTATGTCGAGTTTCAGGAAAGACAATAGCAATTGCATTTTTCATTGCTCTGTCTTGATCAGTAATAATAGTCTTAGGAGCTATATCGTCCATACACTGTAACCAGGTTTGAAATAGCCACGTAAAGGTCTCCGTGTCCTCACTGGAAATTAACCCAGCTCCCAAAAGAATCGACTGCCCATGGTGATTTACACCAACAAATGGTGCAAAGGGCATCCCATACCTATTCGTCAGGTATGTGGTGTCGAATGTGACCACGTCACCAAAATCCTGGTAGGCTGCCTGACTACGTGGATCTGCCCAAAAAACATTCTTCAACCTCCCATCATCGTCTAAATCCATCAACGCAAAAAATCCGTTATTATTATATTGCATCCTCATAAAATAATCTCGAAGTGCTCCAGCACCACCCGCACCAAGCCGTAGATGTCGTGCTTTGTCGATATAATTGCGACAATCTTTTTCCAAAAATGGGAGATTCTTGAAGCCACCTGCGCCAATGGCAAGAGATCCATAACTCTTATTCAATCGGATGCCAGCTAAGTCGTTTGTGTCTAGGACTCTTTTAACGGTCTCACTCACTTCTCTGTTACATCGAAAGAAGCGAGATTTTTGTGGGTTGAGGCTGTGATTATGTGTATTATAGACTGTTGTGATCCGCATCTTCCCCTCGACTCTTAAGGCATTAATTCGTGCCTTACAGTCCATCTTTCCCGTCGACCGTGGGTTGGCGACATTGGGACTCCTATTCCTGGCCTTCCCTCCCCTTGCACAACCAAGGGTGACATATCTGACACTTTGATCCTCTGACCTCTCACTTCTTTGTGTCATCACCCCAAACTCGTCTTTTTTAGCATATTGCTTATAATAACTCAATAAATCTTCAAATGAATTGAATTCCATTCCTAACTTTGGCTCCTCAATTATATCATCTCCATCCGACGATGGCACTACTTGTGGTGTACCGGTAGTTCCATCATCAGTTTCCCCTTCATCTGGTCTATCCAACAGAATGTCTTCATCAACTTTACTAGATGTAGATGGTGTTTCAGTTTCCAGACAATTGGGTGAACTTTCTTGAAAAACTCTTGTGCTCGTTGCATGGCTTGTACCGATAAATGGCCTCGGAGGTCCCATCCTATATTGAAATGGGTAACCAACGTTTTGCTTCAAACAAAAAAAAGAAAACATTTAAACAACATCAAAAATAATTAACTAATAATTAAAAGACAAGAACGAAGTTGAAAAACAACCTGAATGTTGTTTGGATTTTTGTTGCCATCTTGATATGGCAGAAAAGCTAGTGACCATGCAGGCACTGGTCCAAAGTAATCGTGCACGTAATTTGGATAGTTTGGTAAACCAGTTTGAGCGATGTCCTAACATAAAAAAAAAAAAATAGAATGCTAAACATTGAGTTGCAATAAATTTTTTTATTATGAAATAACATACTGAGTTTTGGGGATTTGAGCTAGATGGTGTTAGCGGAGATGGGTGTTCTTTCTCTTTTCCCATGCCCTGTACAAGTTGTTTAATATCCAAGGTCAGTCTTTGATAAGTTTTCAGGAAAATTAATTCAATTGACTAATAGTGAAGACTAATATTGTAGATGGTGCTTCCAAGAAAAAAAAACATATCAAAATTTGATTCAAATAAGATTTTTATACATGCCAAACATGTACCAAACCCATCAATAGCGATGACTAAACCAACTCTCCACATGCAATCCTCTGTTCATGCACCTAGAAACATATGTTTACAACTAAACCATAATAATTAAACCACAATATTTAACCAGAAAAAAATATTTTCAGCCAACAAATTTCTACATATCTAAACTATGTGCAATGTATTCTAACTCTATGCAATGTATATTCAGCCAAGAAATTTCTACATATCTAACTCTATGCAATGTATTTTCAGCCAAGAAATTTTTAGTCTGAGTCTATGCAATGCAAAAAGCTTATTAACAATAACTAAATCAACCAGACCCACGAAGGAAATAAAGACTAAATCACGATGGATTATCAATGCAAGTTTGCAGATTGAAGCAAAGTGGACACAAAAATAAAATTACTTGAACCCACGAAGCTGACCCACTCGAACCAGACCCACAAAGCTCGTCGATGACCCGAGATGCTAGCCGCCCACGAAGCTGACCCAGGAAAACCAGACCCACTGAGCTCGTCGCTGACCTGAGGTGCTGGCCGCCCACGAACCTGACCCGAGGTGCTGGCCCACGAACCTGACCCGAGTTCCTGGCCCACGAACCTGACCCAAACCAAGCCCACCCAAACGCTCGTGCTTGACCCACACCAACGCGACCCACCCAACAAATATGCCCACCCAACAAAGATGCCCACCCAATCTGGGTTTCACACGATGAAGGAGGTAGTTGGTTGGACCGGTCCGACCCTCTCTCGCGCACCCTCACCTGGTTTCCTCTCACACGCAAAGCAGCAGAAGCAAGCGGGAAGTTTGATTTTGTTTTGATTTTCATCTCAGTTTTGTTTTTCTTTTGTTTTTGTTTCCTTTTTTTTTTTAAATTAAATCAGCTGACGTGGCATAACACCACGTCAGCCGACTGCACAGCGTCTGCATAAGACGACTGTGCCTAGCAGTATTGAAATCAAAAAATCTATTCAACCTCCTACTATTCACACAACCTCCACACACCATATTTTTTTATTTTTTATTTTTTATTAAATATTTAATATATGAATAATAAATAAAAAAATTAAATTAGTTTAAAAAGAATAAATTAAAAAAAATGTAAAAAAAATATTAAAATTTAAAAATATGTGGTGTGTGGAGGTTGGAGAGGTTGTGTAGAATTACTCTATAAAACGGTAAGACCCGCCCCTCTCGTCATCACTCTCTCACTCTGCCTCGCAGCCTCTCTACATCTCTGCCCTCTCACGCGGCCTCGGCCCACGCCGTTGCACCTTGCACATCTCGCCGTCGCTCCCTCAGCCTGAGTCCCCTCCCTCTCGACGTCACCCCCTCAGAAGCACAGACCCGCTCTCTCGCCCTTGCACCTCCCCTCACTACCTCACCTCTCGAGCCGTTCCCGTCGCACACACAGCCCCTCGGCCCCTATCTCAACGCTGCGCTGCCCTCTCTGTCTCTCACCGTCTCACTCTCACCGTCTTACGCAGCCCTCCCATCCCTCACGCAGCCGGCCGCCCCTCTCTCACGTCTCTCTGTCTTCGACGGTAATTCTTCTTGGAACAATCTCGGATGTGTATATCATTTTTAATCTCCGTTGGTTTAATTGTTATGGGAACTTTTTTGTTTCAAAGGTTGATTGGTTAAATGGGAACTTTAGACATCTTTGAGAATTTTCGTCTAGGTGTTGCTCGTTGGACTTAATTCCTATACAATTTTGTGCATCTTTCTTTGAGGTTAGGATTTAGACATATGCTCCCAGTTGTTAAAAGAAAGCAGAACAGAGAAACTATTTTACTTTGGGTTATCGATTTCAAACACAACAAAGAAAGTCTAATACTTCCAATTTGTGTGAGACTCTTACGTCTGCAATGATATGGTTGGGTTGCGGACTTCCTGGGTTTTTTTTTTTCTAAGGACCCCGTTAGCCTAAAGCTCTGTTTGTTTTGTTTGATTAAGCATTTGAGTTGAATGAAAGCTTTCAAGTGGCTCTGCTCCACTGCCTTCAGTCCCATATCTCTTGTATGACTTCCAGAGATGAAATCTCCCATTACTACTAAGTAAAAAATGATAAATAAAACATCTACTGAATTGTAAAAAAAACCTACCTACCAGTTGGATGCCCTTTTGAAAGATTTATTTGCTCTCATACATAGATGGAGTCAAGATATTAAAAGTAAAACAAAAAGCAGTTAAAATCATCTTTGAGGATCTTTATTTGTCTAACGTCAATAGTGAAGATCATTATTTTTAATAAGCTTACTAAACATATTATATTCTTTTCTAGGAATTTGTATTATAAATTTTTGTAAATTTTTGTGTTTCTTAAATTTACTATTATTATTCCTTTCTTAAATAATTTTTGATAAATTTACTAAACATATCATTTTTTTCAAAAGGTTTATGCAAATGTGGGGGCAAAGAGCAGCCTTTTACCTCTTAAGATAGGATACATTCCCAAGCATTGTATTGGGCTTTCATCCATAAACAGCACTGTTCCCCAAGAGCACCTGCTTTCGTATATAGTGATGAATCTGATCTGTAATAATATTCTAGCTAGGTATCCTTTTGATGCAGTTTCAGATTCCATGCATTTGTCTTCGGCTATTGGTCTCTCTCTCACACACATATTTTTTCCAATTTCTAGATTGCTAGCTACTTGAAATGCTTCTCTCTCTCACACACAAATCTCATGTATTCACTAAATTAAAACAGGAAAACCGGACCGAACTAGAACCGGTAAAACCGGATGTACTGGTTTAGGGGGTTAACCGGTGTGTAATCGGTTTTTGAAAATAAAAAACCGGTACATACTGGTTCGATCCTAAATTTAGTCCAAAACCGGACCGGACCAAACCGGTTACACCCCTATCTCCAACCGTCCTCAACATTTTCACGGTCCTCCTCTATTTCTTTACTATCTTCTTCCTTGTAACCTTCTTCTTTGACCGGCCATCTCTTTTTCATTACATTCACAAGTATAGCAAATGGAGGCGGCAACCTCAAGTTTGGTTTGGGCCTGCTTTGTTTCTGACTTTTGCCATTTACATGCTTTCCACTATAGGCATCTTGGTCACTGGCTTCATCCTTCTCATTCAGCGTTAGCTAGGGCATTATCGGTTTGGGAGAGGGTCTCTTTGTTTTTTTTTTTAACATAAATTTCCTTTTAAAATAAAAAATAAAAAATTGGGCAGATCTATTTTTTAATATTAAAACATGCCACATAGCCCATGCCACGTCGGTCAGGATGGAGTCTCGGGACTTTTTATAGGTGGACGTAGCTTTTTCCAAAATAAAGTCAACAATTTGAATTTCCTTCGCAATTATTGAAACGAACCTGTTTATGGCGCCTTCCCATTAGATGCCTCTCTTTCTCTGTGAACTTTGTAACTTGATACCCCAAGAAATCAACGATCTCAGGGATTCAATTTCCCCCGAGGGCAAATTGGAAGCTTTGTGAAATTCTTCATTTATATATTTTGTGTAGTGCAGCAGGCTTCTTTATGGTTTACCAGTCAAGGAAGGCTTATGTATTGGATATAACCAAACCGTCTCAAGTAGTGGATGTTGCTCAGGCATACAAGGAATTGCTTCATGAATATACATTACTTTCAAAGGAACTTATCTGCTGCTTCATCCCCGCTGGTCCCAGTACCACTTCCATCTCGAATGTATGACGCTTTATGCCATTTATTTTGTATAGTATCTAGCACATATGTATTGCCGATACAGATTAGGATTGTTCTACGGTCGATTTCTTAAAAAAAATCGCATTATTTTCAATTCAATGGTCTGTATTTCATTTTCTCAGCGCTTACTACCTTTGGAAATCCTTAATTTTTCTTTATTTATTTTCATTTTTTTGGGATTGTAGGGAAACCCATTTGTGGTATATATTACCTAATGAGGTTAAGAGTGAAACCCTTCTTAATCAATATTTGGAACTTTTGTCACCGTGCGAGAAAGAAAATGTTTGCCGCATGCATGGATATCAGCTCCAAAAGAGAGCCCTGCTAGCTCGTGCACTGGTTCGCACTACCATTGCAAGATGTAGGTCCTCCTTCACTTAATGCTTTCTCGTTCGTTCTGCTTTCTATTTTCATTTGCTTATATCTTACTTTTAGTTTGCAAGATTAAGGTAAAGTATGGTCAGTTGGTGAAGTGCTTTTTCTTACTTATATGTACATTGGGAAATTCTGCAGTTTTGTTGTGTTAGGAAATGGATTATTTATTTACCGTTGTGTAGATTACTAAATTATTAATATTAAAAAGCATTTTTAAGCCTGATTTAAGAGCATGGTGTATGTTAATGTAGATTTTCTTTTCCTTTTTTAATGTTAAGGGTAAACTTCCTGAATTAATCTTTCAGTATAGCATATATGTAGAAAATGATTTTAATTATCTCAAAACTTTATAAGAAAAGGAGATTCTTTTTAATATTTTTAATTATCGAAAAGAAATTAATTTTAATTATTAAAATAGCATCCGCATCCTTTTGTTTCATTACTTGTATATTTACGTTCTCTGTTCAATGCTGTACCCAACTTTGTACAAAGAGATCAGATGTGTTTCTAACCATTATTCTTTATTACTAGATCAGACAAAGTGTCCAGTTCATCCAAGATCCTTGAAATTTAAGAAGAATATCTATGGAAAGCCTGAGGTGAGTTTGTTTCCTGACTGTTGATGGATTGTGAAAATTGTTGGCTACATTTTCATAGACTTTGCTCGCGTTTCCTTATCATATGTGCGTGCGTGCGTGTGTTTCTAAGTTCATTTTGTTTTCTCATATGTATACATATTATACAATATAACTGATAGCGTACATGAATAGGTAGAATGGGAAGATGTTGATGACCAGCAGCTTCCACCATTGCATTTCAACATTTCACATACCTCTTCCTTAATAGCTTGTGGAGTGACTGTGAATTCACCAGTAAGTTTTCTGAATATTGACGGACCACTTATATCTCCTGCATATGCAATAATCATATTATCCTTTGATTTTGTTTGTTTATCTTGTAATTTATTGTTGTTTGGGTTGAAGAAACACCGACTTTAAGCCGTCGTGACTCACTTTTATAATTGTAGATTGGTATTGATGTGGAGGAGAAGCAACGGAAGTTAAAGAACAATGTTTTAGCGTTTGCTCGAAGGTACTTTTCTCCTTATGAAGTGGAACTTTTAACTGCTATTTCGGACCCTGAAATTCAGCATCAGGAGTTCATAAAATTATGGACTCTCAAGGTGAGTTTCGTTGTAGGAATTCGATATGCATCAAGTGCTTTCAGTTCATTGTTATGTATGATTGAACATGATGCTAAAAGATGCTATACTCACTTAATCTACAAGCAGTGATTGTAGTAGAAAAATGGAAGTGCATTTTTAACTTGGTTAAACGGTTCTACAAAATTATACAGTTCAATGTTGGATGCTCAGCAGAAGTTTCACCTTTGAGAAACTAGGAATTGCTACATATTCTTTATAAAAGCTACAAAAGAATAACTAGACTTTGAGATGTTATTGTTATGCTTCTTGTCCTTTAGCCATGTATTAAGATTATGGGTCACACTTTCAGGAGGCATATGTGAAAGCGTTGGGGAGGGGTTTCTCGGCTGTACCTTTTAAGACCTTTACAATTTGGTTTAGGACTATGGAAGGGGAAATTCGTCCTCCTGGGCATGGCGATTCTGAGGTATTTGACTGAACTTAGAATGGATGCATAATTGCAAAATCTGGTCTACTTGCGTGACTATGCGATCATTAGGTGTCTGTTGGGGACATTATTATAGGATAGAAATTCCCCTTCATCCAGGTCCATGGGTGCTACATATGATAATAAAATTTCTCCCATCCTCTCTTTCTAAGCACAACATTCTACTATTTTTTCTTGTAAATTTTCATGAAATGTTGATCATGAAACACATATGCTGTCAGGCATTTGATATAGTCGTCGATTCTTTTAATGACCATGAGAAGCTTACAAACAATTGGCAATTTGTGCTCTTGGATTTGGCGGGTTCTCATTATGCTGCCATATGTATTGAAAAGGATAGAACAACCGGAGGTGAGAATTTGATTTTTCTATGATGAAATAGACTAATTAGAAAGTTGTGTCTACATTTTTATATCATGGTATTTGCAGGTGAAGGGACCCTTCCAATGAAATTTACAGTACGTAGAACCATTCCTTATGTTGAAGATGAATGTGTTTCTGGTGTGGTAGCAATAGGGGGCTTGACTTGAAGCAATTGTGAATGGTTCGTATCTGTAGTGAACCAAACTCTCTGAGCTTGTGTTCTTAATTATGTGTCGTAGCAATGCGCCTCTACATTGCCCGTAGAATGGATACTGCATTTTGTGAGAGATTTATAATGTACATTTATTTCATTTTTAAAGATAAATTCCTTGCATCCTTGTGATGAGTTGAAGCCCCATCGTTTGTATTGTTAAAATTTTCGCAGTTAATAAAAGTACAAGTTTAGCATGCCAGTCTTTTTTATTAGCCTTCGCCTTAGACTAACTGATTACTTTGAAAACAAGGTTTCGATGTCTATTAACTATGATATTCGAAAAAATAAAAGCGTTATTCATCGTTCTTCTAAACATCGTCTTTTCATGGTCACCAATAATAAGATAGTTAAAAGAACGATGATCAGCAAAAATAGAAAGAATACGGAACAACTTTTTTTGTTGATCATTCTTGTAAAACCAAGTTGGGCAATTATGCTTACATGTTGCTCTTGTTTATGTTCTGTATACTTGAGTTATGCCTATTTCTCATTGATAACATCTTTATGTGCGCGAGAGATCAGCTACTGTCGGACTCTTCATATCCGGAGTTCCCTGTCTATACGTGACCTTTAATACACCGTGGATTTGGAGTGGGTGGACATTGGACTTAGTGACCGTGCGGTCGTTTATGTATGATATCAGCAAAAGACGGGACGTTTATCACAATGGTAGGACTTTGATTTAAATGGATTATATGAGTCAAATTATGTTAGATGTCTTTCTTCATTAAGTAAAATCTGTAAGAATTAGAAAAAATATATATATTTGGGTAAATTTTCCAAATTATCACAGTATGTCCTTACAAAATTTTATACAACTTCCCAATTAAATGATCTGGACTTCCTTGGCTTTAATATATAAAAGATGTATTCTACTCATCATTATTACACCATACCTGTTAAAAAAAAGATAAAAAATAAAAATAAATGTATGGTATAAGGATGATGAGTATACTTTTTCTATATAAAAATAAATCAATAAACAAATTTTGAGACAACCACGAGATTGATTTCAATGACTCTTGATGTTGAAAAAATAAAATAAAAGGCTAGTACGTGTAACGCTGAGCTTTTTCAATTTTAAATAAACTTAAAACTAGGGCTATACAGAAGCTGATAGAACTGGCCATTGCCGATGTGACCTGGTTGAAACTGGCAAGGAACGGGTCGGCTGATGGTATGAAATTGATGAAACCGACATTGGCCGGTTAGGTTCCAGTTTGAACTTGGTTCAAACTGCCGAACCGGCCGCAGATTTTACCTCATATATATATTTTAAGTGAAACAATGTCGTTTTATACATGACTTTTAAAAAGAAAATAAAATGAAATGATGTCGTTTGTTTTAATACATCAAACAACGTTGTTTGGATATAGGGTTTAATATCCCCTCCCTTCATCTTCTCTTGATTCTCATTTCTCTCTGACTCTCTCTACTTCTCACGCAATGTGTTGTCGTTTGCCACACGTCTCTCTCTTTCTTCGCGACGCGCCACCACTCTCTCTCTCACTCATCATGACGACGTGACCTCTATTCTCTTGGTACTATCTCTCATTGCGCCACTGATTGGACACAAACGAATTGACTAGAATTACATCGAAATTGAGCATGCCAATTTTCTCTTCCTTAACCGACCGGTTTTAATTATGTATGAAACTAGTATGTTCGGATGTAGGTTTTCACCTCTACTTAAAACTCTTTTATAATTCATTTTAAATCAATCAATATAATTTTAATACTTTATTAAAAGTAATTTTAATTATAAATCATCATTCATTTTAAATAGAGTGATAACATAGGCTAATTATAAATTTAAAGAAATGATATTTGTAGTCATGGAGTATGCAAACGTTAGTCAATCTTTATGAAAAAAATGAGTAAATATGACTTATATATATAAAAAAAATTAATAGTAGATATCTCTCTTTTAAAAAAATGCAACACTTGCTCAATTCATAAATGCATTCCCCATAAATCTATCATTTTCAATTTCTAAAGTTTGAAGTCAACTATGTTAGAATGTTGAGTTAAGTTGTAAATAATAATATTTTGTAGATCTCATTGAGATAGATTTAACTTTTTTAGATTGAGATGAGTTTAAGGCTTTGTTTGGTTCCTTAACTGAGTTGAGTACAGTTCATTTTTAAGCATTTTTTCCATCCAAACATCAACTTGAGTTGCATTGTAAGTAAGTTTAGTGAGTTTGTGCTGTACATTGATGTAATTGGTTTGATTTGTGGCAGACATTCTGCAGTGGCATCATAATGCCTGCAAATCGAAGGTTGGAAAAAAAAGAGTCATGTTTTGTCCATTTGCCATTACTTGATTTGAGATGGATGGCTGCAAGTGCAGCTTGGAGAAATCTTTTTGCCCTGGATTTGACGCTGGCAGTTTATTTTTTGTATGTCAGGTGAACAGATTGAATTTAATAGTGGGATCCATTTATTTTATAATTTCTTATAAATATATCTAAATTCATTTTAATATCTAAACATATCTAAACTTAAGGGTGGCAATATATGACACGACCCGTTAACCCAACACGAACACTACACGATAAAAGCGGGTTAGGGTTTAACCTTAACGGGTTCGGGTCAAAACGGGTTGACCCGTTAAGACACGATTGCTTAACGGGTTGATAACGGGTCAACCCGTTTTGACACGTTATAACCCGTTAAGAAAATTGAAGTTACAATTATACCCTTATACCTAAAAATAAAATTGTTAGGATTTTAATTTTGATATTTTTTTTGTTTAGAATTATAATTTTAGACTTATAGTTAGTTTTATATTTTTTATAGATATTGTGATTTTAATATTTATATAAAATTATGCTAAATTTAATTAGATCAAACGGATTAATTTCGAGTTTGTTCAAACCATTTACATAAACAGGTCAAAACGGGTTGACACGACACGATCCGTTATGTTAATGGGTTGGGTTAGGGTTTGAGATTTTGACACGATAAGTTTAACGGGTCGGGTTAGGGTTGACCTATATAGTATAATATACATGTCTTGACACGACACAAACACGACCCGTTAACACGATTTGACACTCCTATCTAAACTCATCTTAAGTAGATCCTACAAAACTCACTCAACCATATCAACTAATTACTATTCATAAAAAATTCAACTCAATTAAGCTCAACATCCAAATATAACCTAAATTTTTAGGTTAAAATGTATGAAATATGTTGATATGAGTTTAAATTTTTTATAGGAAGTTGAGAAAGTAGTGGATCTCATCAATCATGTTTGAGATATGTTGAGTAACAACCAAACATAGCCTGATATAGATTTAAATTTTTACGTTAAAATGTATGAAGTAAGTTGAGATGAATTTAATTTTTTATAAAAATTTGAAAAAATAATGGGTCTTATCAATAATTGATTTGAAATGAATTGAGAGTCAAGTTTGGCTGAATGTCCAAACGCAACCTAACATTGATAAGATAGAACCGGCCGATATTTCCGAACGTTTTCAGTGGATAAACTCACCGTACACGCAGGGAGAAAAGGGGCTTGAAATCCTCCACGGTTCTGGGCGATGGAGGCCGTGCAATTCTCGACTGTAGCTTCCCGCCAGTTCTCTGCAGCTTCTCACTCCTTCTCGACCAACACAAAAAGCTGGAGCCGCGGCGTTTCGACCGACGCGAGGAAACGGAGTCGACTTCGCTCGTCTTGGACCGGTTCTAACGGTCCCGTCTCACTCTCTTCCAGGAACTTGTTTGCTGTAAGCCACAATGAGTCATTGATAAGTTCGCAATGCTGTTCAAATTAGAATCTCGAGTACTTTTATTTTTGCTATATCGGGTCTTTCTGTATTGTAAATTAGCGTTCCTATTTTTCCACAGAGAGAGGTATGGGGCTGGGTGAACTCCAAGAGTGTTACTCTGGGAAGAGGTATGCGCGGTGTTGTTGTGAGAGCTGAGATGTTTGGGCAACTCACGAGCGGTCTTGAGGCGGCCTGGAATAAACTGAAAGGAGAAGGTTCGCTTTGCCGTTTCTTTTTATCAACCATCGAAGTTTATTTGTTTCCACTCGCTGTAGGTTTAGTCACTCTAACACATAAGTTGATCAATTATTCCCTTGCGTGCTTGAAAAGAAAGGACCGACCTTTTGATATAAAGAGGTGTATATACACAGGCACATTGCTATAATAGGATTTCTTTTGTTTAGCTGTTTTCCTCATTATGATTAGTTCCTTGTCTTAATGTGTGATTTCTCTTCGCTTCAGAGGTTTTGACCAAGGAAAATATTGTGGAGCCCATGCGAGATATTAGAAGAGCTCTTTTGGAAGCAGATGTAAGTGAGTCTCTGTCTGCGTGTTGTTTTGCTTGAGTTTCAATGTATACATAATAAATGCAATCGTTATGAAATTTCTGTTAACAGGTAAGCCTTCCCGTTGTAAGACGGTTTGTTCAAACTGTCAGTGAGCAGGTTGTTGGTGTTGGGCTGATTCGAGGTGTGAAACCAGATCAGCAGCTGGTTAAGGTATAGTTGCCTATTAGCTAAACACTTTGTTGCAACTAATACTTGTATTGATTTTATCATGTCCTTAATTTATGCTCAACTGAAAAATCATATACAAATTGCATTAAATTGTTGTTTATTCTGCTTTAAGATAGTTTGGGTTCCCAGACTATGCTGTTCAGCTTGTACTCTGAGAGTCTTATTGAATGTATTCTGCTTTGAGTAATGCTACTCATCATCCCAACTTCCATTATCCTCCCATCATCCCATGACGTGGCATTAGATGATTGGGGATTATTTATTATATTTCACTTGTAAATCTATCATCTAATGCCACATCATGGGATGATGGGAGGATGATGGAAGTTAGGATGATGAATAGATTTTTTCTTCTGCGTTTATTAACTTTCATAAATCTATATGCACTTTTGGTGATTGCATATCTCGAGATTTTGGTTGTGGTAGATTCCCATGACCATTATCACTTGTTGACATAGTACGTTGTTCTTTGATTTCATATTTTCCCTTTTCGGTTCTATTCATTAATAAAGTCACGGGTTTAATGCGAAAGTAAGAAAAGGCTAGGTAATCTCTATTATTATTGTTGTTGTTATTATTATTATTATTTTATCTCTATTGAACTTTTACCAGTGCTATAATAAGGAATGTGTGCTTTCTGTTTCTTGCAGATTGTACATGATGAGCTTGTGAAGTTGATGGGTGGGGAGGTATCTGAACTAGTTTTTGCAAAATCTGGTCCCACTGTAATTTTATTAGCTGGTCTACAGGGGGTTGGAAAAACAACAGTGTGTGCAAAATTGGCTTATTATCTCAAGAAACAGGTTTGTTTCCAAAACCCTCTTTTCTATGGAGGGTTGGTGTATGTATAATGGTTGTTAATACATTACTTTACTTTATAGCTAAACTTTACTGACACCAGTGACATAACATTGACCACAGGGGAAGAGTTGCATACTGGTTGCTGGGGATGTGTACAGACCAGCTGCTATTGACCAACTTGTTATTTTGGGTGAACAGGTATTGGTACTCTTTAATTGTTAATGAGGTTTTGGAGCTTCAAATTCAAGGAGAAATATACCATTTCAATAATCTATTATGTTTTCATTCCATGCGCTCTTCACATGAATAATAAATCTTTTCCGACACATAAACTTTCTGGAGTCAACTCGATGCAAACTACTGTTCCAAATTGAAGCAGAAAACAACTTTGCACAAGACTAGAATAAAGTATGAGAAGAAATGTAGAATGATTAACATTTTGATGGCTTTTGTGCTGTTGATTGTTGTACCTAAAAGACTATACAAGTAACTTACAAGTGATTTTATAGAATATTTCCTTCTATAAAGTGATAATTTGTTTAATACGCTTAAATCAATCGAGAGTTTTTTTCCAATCTGGACACTTCATATAAGTACCGTTCATCTGAATTTGCTCACAGTTAATTTCATTAGCTCTTGACCAATAGAAGAAACAAGAGTATAACAAAGTTGATTGGGTAGTTATGCATCTAAATTTGCGATTTTGAGAAAATTTCAATTTGTTTTCTGGTCAACTTTCTGATCTGATGATTTTCTCCAAATTAAATTGCTGATTGGTTGTATTATTTAACTCATTCTCACATCTCTTTATAGCTTGTGACAGGTGGAGGTGCCTGTTTATGCAGCAGGGACTGATGTTAAACCTTCAGTAATAGCCAAGCAAGGTTTAGAAGAGGCCAAAAAGAAAAACATAGATGTGGTCATAATGGATACTGCTGGGAGGCTTCAGGTTGTACTTCCTATATGTTGTTTATGAACCCCAAGGGGTTGGCCCAAGTGGTGAAGGCTTTGGTCTTGGGGTATCACTCCCTTCAAGGTCCAAGGTTCGACCCCTTATGGGTGCAAACAATCATTTGGGGCCACACCTCCTATTGAAAAGCTAGTGATTTAATTAGTTCCGTGTAGGGAAACTTCCGAGGGTGCGGTGCACGGGACCGGGGTTTACTTTGCAGGGGTGGGTCCGATGGGTCCCTGCCTTGGAGAGGTTCCCCGACATAAAATAAAAAAAAAATGTTGTTTATGATGATTTTATAGATAGTTTTAAATTGCTGATTATAACAGCAGCTGGTTTGCCCTTCAATTATCAACCTATGCTGATATATGTTCTATTTGTTATCATTTTGAGCAGATAGACAAAGCGATGATGGATGAGTTGAAAGAAGTGAAGAGGGCATTGAATCCCACAGAAGTTTTGCTTGTTGTTGATGCAATGACGGGACAAGAAGCTGCAGGTAATTAAAACTTCTTTTTGCTCATTGAGAATGAAACAATTCCGGGATTTATATTTTAGAACTTTGCTACTCATCATCCCCACACAGCACACTTCTTTTTTATTTTAATTTTTTTTTTTTGGTTTTATTCTTCTTAAACTTGTTGAATTTTTCTACTCATCATCTATATACAACACATTTGATAAGAGTAAAAAATAAAAAAGTATGGTGTGTGGTGTGTGGGGATGATGAATAGAATTTTTCTATATTTTATTATCAAACTTTTTTTACTTGTCTACTCATGTCAAGGAAATTATGAAAGCAATCCTATGCAACGATCTAAATTCATACATGTGTGACATATAAGTTTTAAGTTCAGAGTTATTGAATTGGATCGGATCACCTTTTTCTTGTTTCATTCCATCATTGATTTCTGCGTTTAGAGCATGAATACTCTCAAACTTGAATCTCACCCTCTTTTATGTGAACTTACAGCCTTGGTGACCTCATTTAATCTAGAGATTGGGATAACAGGAGCCATTTTGACAAAGCTGGATGGGGATTCTAGAGGTGGAGCAGCTTTGAGTGTTAAAGAGGTTTGCCTAATGATCCTCCCCTGAACAGAACTGATATGATTTTTAAGTTGCTTCTTTGAATACTTCGAGTAGTGAAGATTATTTCCTCCTTGGAAGTCATTGTTTCAGTTTTTAAAATATCTATGTACTTGTACTTAAAAAAAAATCTAACTACTTGTTAAATGGTTTTCACTAATGAGAATTTTGTATTTTGTTTCTGTAACTACTAATGGTTACAGGTATCAGGAAAGCCAGTCAAGCTTGTAGGGCGGGGAGAACGTATGGAGGACCTTGAACCTTTCTACCCTGACCGTATGGCAGGACGTATCTTAGGAATGGGAGATGTCCTCTCCTTTGTTGAAAAGGCACAAGAAGTTGTAAGTTTTGTAAATTCTATATTATATTTTATAGAAAAAGAGAAATATTTTGATAGGTTTAACATTGTCTGCCTAGATGCGACAAGAAGATGCTGAAGACCTGCAAAAGAAGATAATGAGTGCAAAGTTTGATTTCAACGATTTCCTAAAGCAAACTCGAGCTGTTGCACGTATGGGCTCTGTGACTCGTGTTATAGGAATGATCCCTGGTATGGGGAAGGTATGAAAACCTGGTTTCCATGATACTCCTATTTTAATTTTACTGGTAGGTGTGATGGTTAAAATGATGATATGAAATCTGGTTCCAGTTTTGCTTTTTCGAAAAAGAAAAGAAAAAAGAATCCTGCACCAGTTTCTCTTTCTGTAGTTGTTTTCCTGGTTTACATTTGTGGTGCTCCAAGTTTTGTACTTTTTTATGAATATCTTGAGAAAGCCTTATGAGGCTGCTGTTCTTATGGCCATTTCCCAGTTATACCAATAAAGTGGAAGTTTGATATTGATGGTATCAAGTTGACTCTTAAGTGTTATTATTTGTGTTCAACTCTGTAGAATTAACTTCCCTACATGTGTGCACTCAGGTTACTCCTGCACAAATTCGTGAAGCAGAGAAGAATTTAAAGATAATGGAAGCAATGATTGAAGCAATGACCCCTGGTCTCTTCATCTCTCTACTTTATATTGGAAGTATATTTGATAAATGATAGTGGATATAGTGTCTCTTGTTAGCCCATGGTATCAGTCCCCAATGAATGAAACAATGTTCCTTCTTCTGTGTAGAGTAGAGTCTTCAGTTTAGGTTTTTTCTCTGGTTCTTATTGCCTTCTTTGCTTGCAGAGGAAAGAGAGAAGCCAGAATTATTGGCAGAATCTCCAGCCCGGAGGAAAAGAATTGCTCGAGATTCTGGGAAAACAGAGCAGCAGGTTTGTATTGCTGCTATTTGATGCAAGATTGGCAAACTGGCTTCATCTTAACTCTCCTTGACGGGATGTTTTGTGTGACATAAATAATAGGTGAGCCAAGTTGTCGCTCAACTTTTCCAAATGCGCGTTCGAATGAAGAATTTGATGGGTGTAATGGAAGGTGGATCCATTCCTACACTGAGCAATCTTGAGGAGGCGCTCAAAACTGAACAAAAGGTGGCTTGACCAATTTCAAGCTTTATGCATTTCTCGTATGATTTATTGAGGCACGCTGGTGTTACCAGATGTGCAATTAGTTTTAACTAGGACAGACTAAGCATGCTGGTTATACCCTGGGCATATTAATAAAATTTGGGATACTGTCCTTTTAAAAAATAAACTGCTGGTTGTACCCTTTTTGCAAGTTCATAAACTTGATTGTTAAGCATGCTCAATGCAAACAAAGACTTGTCTCGTTTGGTTACACAGATGAGATGAGATGAGATGAGATAAAAGTTGAAAGTTGAAAAAAATATGATTAGAATATAATTTTTTAATATACTTTTTGTTTTAACATTTGAAAATTTTGAATTATTTATTATATTTTGTGTGAAAATTTGAAAAAATTGGAATGAACATCATATAAAATGTTTGATTCT
Organism: Cyclocarya paliurus; assembly: GCA_029856935.1. Taxonomy (NCBI): domain Eukaryota; kingdom Viridiplantae; phylum Streptophyta; class Magnoliopsida; order Fagales; family Juglandaceae; genus Cyclocarya; species Cyclocarya paliurus. The sequence goes on from CM056951.1 coordinate 35,486,113, forward strand.
TCCACGAGTGCTCTCTCATCCTTGATAAGTTTCATGGAAAAACAGTCAATTTATTTGCAACTTTGGAGAACTGATGGGCCTTTCGCAAACTTCATTACTGTTGAGTGTCGTTGGTATGATTTTAATAACGAACTTAATTGCTTGGGTTTTATAACTGTGTCAGGGTCCTGCTGGTACTGCAAGGAGAAAGAAGAGAATGGAATCAAGGAGGCAGTTCATAGACTCGGCATCAACAAGGCCAAGTCCTCGTGGTTTTGGGGCAGGGAACTAATCGCAAAGAGTTTTGCTTTAGCAGACACTCGAGATCGATTGACTTAACAGGATCTGAATTTGCTGCTGTGGCGAGATGTCAATATTATTAACCTCCAAGGTTCTTTAAGCTGCGCAAAGCCGTTGCTTTTTCATCACGTTCACGGTACTTTGGCAAATGATGTTCCTGCAACGGTCGATGTAACCGAAACACCATGCACATCAACATTTCTTGTTTACAAGTTGGGTTGTGTATTTGTAATGCATCATTGCTTGAGATGGGGTAATGTTACAATGTCCAAACTAACTTTTAAACTGTTGGAAAGTTCTTAATTAATTGTCTCAAATCAAATGGTACACGTCTTCATAAAGGAATATTTATTAATTATGCAAATAGATAAAAAAAGAAGTTAGATCCAATAATCACTAAGGTGTCGATAATAAGTTGAGATGAAAATTGAATAAAATATTATTAGAATATTATTTTTTAATATTATTATTATTTTAAAATTTGAAAGAATTGAATTATTTATTATATTTTATTTAAAAATTTAAAAAAATTATAATGATAAGATGAGATAAGATGAAATTAAATGTTTTTATTATCCAAACGGACTTTTAAGTAAAAAGCCCCAAAGAGGAGCCACCGGGCTGTTTGTTGTGGTGGGGACCAATATTTTGAATACCATACCGGATGTCGTACCGGTCAAGGTATTGGAACGAAATATTTTGATACCGATACCGTTTCGGGATAGTCGATATATGAATAAATTATATATATAAATTATATTTCAAAATAATAGTCTATATATGAATAATTTATGTATGAATACGTAGATATATAAATTATAAATAGTCTAGTTTGAATTGAGAGTCAAAAAATAAGTTTGTAGTTTGAAAAAAAAAAAAAAAAAACTAAAGACCGAAATATCGACCGGTACCAGACTGTACGATCGATATTTCGGCCGGTACGAAACTCATAATCTCATAGCATACCTGTATCAGACCAGTGTACAGTTTCAAAAAATACCGGCCGGTACGATTCACTATTTAAAACTATGGTGGGGACTTGTCTAGATGTTGTCATTGGGCTTAATTAAGAGAGCAATTACAATTAACAACTCCAAATCAGTATCTATCTGTTATGAGCAGGCCCCAAAGTCCAAACGCGAACTAAAGTGGAAATTGCAGAACCGAGGGTAATCCCGTCATTTGAAAACATCCAGATAAGTTAATTCCGACAGTTTTTCCGGGCAGTTAAGAAGAAGGAAAGGAAGAATGCTATAAACATCTGGGTGCCGACACGTGTGCTGAGACGTGTCAGTGACTCGAGTTTCATAAAATATGACAAACCCAACCTGATAATCTCTCTTTTTTCTCTCTTCATCTCGGAAAGAATACCAACCTAGGAGCTAAAACTTTCGTCTCGAGGAAATGGCAAGCCCGGAGGCAATTGATGGAGTTACAGAAGCAAACTCTGAGGAAATATATGGAGCTACAGAGGCCTCTGATTCGACATTTCCGGCGGTCGATATTGACAAAGAATTGAATCCCGGGACGGACAAGAATTTCGAAGTTGATCCAACATCGCATGACGTGGCTACCTCGTTGGAGACGAAGGTATATTTGGTACTTTTTTTTATATTTTATTTTGTAGAATGATCGTGCAAGTAATTCTAAGATATCTATCTTGTTAGCCCCGATTCTCCAGAAAAATTTTGATTGTTTTGAGATGATGGGATCTTGAAACTGTACATGATAGACAGACCTAATTATGCGAACGGGAAGAAATTGAATGAAAATGTAATCATGCATATAATCATTAATCTTAAAAGGAATCAGAGAATTAAGCTCCAGTTTTGGTTGGGAAAAGCTACATGAATTCAATATATAAATACGGAAATAACACCAAAGGCCTTTTAATTTGACGTCGGTTTTCACAGGTCTCTTAGATTATGGAGATTCACTCCAATACTAACAGATATCTCCAATTGTTTTGCACTTATATCTTGCTAATTGTGCCATATTTCTTTATGCTAAAGCGACAAGTTGAAGAAAAGAAAAAGGAAGCGAAGAAGAAGAACAAGGATGGGTTGCAAACCCTCAAAACAACCATTCTAGTGTCGGTGGTGGTCGTGGCTGTGGCAGGGATGGTCTTTGCTGTAACCAAGAAATTGAGAGAGAAATGAACTTGTTAGCCGGATGATAGTAACTCTGGCTGCTTCTTTTTTTAATGTTGTTTTATTTTTATTGTTTTATTTTTTAAAATTCGGGTGCTTTTCCTTCTTCGATGTTTAATGTCGTATTCACACGGTAGTACCCTGTTTTGATCTGATAAATGTATTAATATTTAATAATGGAGTGAAACAATCAATTGTGGGTACACTGAGCAGGTCAGTCAGGTGTGTCTCCAACAAAAACAATCGAGCTTCTCAAATTTGTCGTGGGAAAGAAAAAGGAAGAACAATTGATTAGATAAACAATCTATCCCTGCAAGTGCAAATTACAGCTGCTTTTCTATCTGTTGAATAATCTTTTGATACAATCTTATGTCTAACTTTCCGCACGAGAAACTGTAACAATTGTGGATTGGTGGCAAGTACATAGAAATAATGGATACAGTTTGAAGAACGACACTGAAATATGATGTTTCTAAAATGTAGTGTGTATTGTAAGGGTTTTGGCTCAAAGGTACTTTAATGTGGTTTGGTAAATGGGGATAATGATTCGAGTCTTGATGGTTACAAGGATGGTCTGGAGACTTGGAATTATATATTGTCAAGCCAAGGAGAGATCAACACGATATAAATTGCTGGATAATGGTTCGAGGAAACATGAAGCTGCTGAGATCAGTTTGGCTTGCATGCTTTTGTTATGATTAGTTCAGCTGACGCCTATTTACTCTCAGCATTAATTAAGTTGAAGATGCATTGCACAATTTGTGTGTTTGACCATCTATGGTTTACGTGTCGTTCAGGTGTTAACTACTTCAAGATAAGGAGAATTGCAAAATTAAGAAATTTGTCTACCTTTGCTTTTTATTTTTGTTTACAGAAAACTATCGCCTTTTAAATGCGAAATAAATGGATATAGCGAGTTCTACAATATTAATTTAGAGACGTTTGGATTAAAAAATAATCTCATCTTATCATTATAACTTTTTTAAATTTTTACATAAAATATAATAAATAATTCAATTTTTTCAAATATCAAAACAATAATAATATTAAAAAATAATATTCTAACAACATTTCGTTCACCTTTAATCTAAAACCATCTCATTTCATCTCATTATCCAAACCACACCTACTCTCGTGGGGATGGTTTTAATGTTTAATAAACACTGTAAAAATTACTTTATATGTTTATAATTTTCCTACTTAATATCTTTGAACTCCGGATAAAAACAAAATCACCTCGATCCCTCAACAATATCAATGGGCGATGGACGGTTGGAGCATTGAAATTTATGGTGTCATGGGAATGACTGTGGGCCGTAAGTAAATTAGTTCCATGGGCTGTGATACACTCAGGCGTATCATAAAGCGGGTCAATTTTGGTATGCAAGGCCCAAGTTACCAATGTAACATGTTTTCGGCCCAATCACACCGTAAACTACCCATCATAAGAAGCCCCACGCTGCTCAAATTTCTGGAGAGACCCTACATATATCAGCCCTCATATTCATTTTACCGCGCTCTCTCTCTCTCTCTCTCTGTGCCGCTCGACCCCTGATGTTGTGCGTTTCGAGAGCTCCTCTCCCTCGGCGATCTGTTCTCTGAATCAGGTAAAGAGTTCAAACTCTCCTAGATTTCTTAGTGCACTGGCCTCGATTTCTCCGAAATTGTTGCAAAAACTAGGAATATTTGAAGTTTTCCTCACTTTCACAGCAACAAAACGCGGCAATTAATAGTCATATTTACGGGATTTCAGAACTAAAAGAATTTTCGACGACATTGTCTGATGAAAAAAATTATTCTGATTTTGGAGGCTCTTCATTCAGATCTATAATTGCATGCACACCAGAGTGTTGTGGCTTGTTCCTAAGGATCTATAATTGCAACCCCCCATATAAGGATCTGTTTTTTTCAACGGAGATCAGTTTAGGAAATTCCTGTAATATAATTTATCTAGATAGTGTTCATTTACCACTGGCCGGTTATTTTTTGGAGCTCTGGACTAACGTGTTTCCTTATGTGGTTTGCAGGAGATGGATACCTCAAACCCTGCAGTTTTTGTTAACGCAGAGCTGCTGCGATTGTATGTTGGTCGTAGGGTGCGGGCAGTGATACAGGTTTTGCGATCTGATGGTGGAGTTGTTATGGGAAAATCTACCGATGAGAATCAGATAGTTGTCAAAGGCTCTCCGCCTGCTCCCTTCTCAAAATTTGTTGAGGTTGTTGGTATCGCTGACAGTGAAAAATCCATCATTGCGGAAGTATGGAGCAACTTTGGTGACTCATTTGGTAAGGGTTTTTTTCCTCTTATCATAATTCTTCTGATAATGAGCTGTGCTAATATTATGGGCTGCCTTTTTGTTGCTTGTACCTGAAAGATTGCTCGGAAGTTAGACTGCATCCATAAGCACCTGGGTGTTAATAGGAGCTAGTTTATATATTTGTAAACACTCGGGGCTGATGGATGGTTTAGAACTTTTAAATTTTCTAAATACATTTACACTCTACTTTATCAGAATTAAATATGGATGCTGAGCTTGCACTGTATCATGAATGGACCAGTAATTATCTGGTTATATGTTTAAAGTGCAGCTTGATAGCCAGCAGGTGTGTACTTTATCCACAAATAAACATTCTTATTGGGAGCACAAAAGTAACTTAGGCTTGCCTTATTAATTAGTGTGAAGACTTGTGGCTAATTTGTTATCAATTTATGGTTTTCATTAAGAAAAAGAAAATAACCTAGGTCTGAAGTCATGCCTAACTCGACATAAAAAAAAACAAAAAACAAAAAAAAAAAGTCATGCCTAACTCTTAACCAAACCATGGTTTTTTTTCCTAGTCTGTTGAAAAAAAAAAAAAAAAGATCTGAAATTGGCTGTCTGATCGCAGCTGCTAGATACAGTTTTCTGTCTCTTTAAAGCTGATAGAAGTTTGCTGGTGGGAATTACGCAAAGACGAAGTCAGTTAAGAGTGCTAATGGGTTATCCGTAATGGGGCATGGTTGACTTGTGGGGCTTTTCTCCTCACATATTTATCTTATAGTTGCCTACTCCTCTAGCTATGTCTGCAATGTCTTTTTCGTTTATATTATCCTTTTATGGTCTCTAAAGACGATCGTTTGCTTTTTGGCAGACACGTATACATACAATCAGGTGTGTCAGTTTGCAAATGGGGAATTTAAACACTTGTTCCTCTGAGGTACGAGGAGCTTACTTTTTTATGCAACTAGAAAGTGCTTCCCACCCGATGGCAGTTTAAAGTAAAGAGGCGATAATGATGTATGGTATGGTAGCCAGGAATCAGTTTTTGCAGTTGGACAGTCATAATGATCTATCTTTCGGATGAACCTCCTGTTTATATTTAAATTTTCCTTACCCTTCGCGTAATTGAAGTTAAATGTGCTCTGTTGAAATTTTGAAACATGCTTCAAACATTCAACACTTATACTACTATAGACTATACTATGATTTGCATCCTCCATTTTTTGTCCTGATTTTATCAGGATTATGGCTTCTTCCGCCTATACCATCTTTCGATTAGGAGGACTAGTACTGTTTCTCATCAATCCAGAAAGGTCATTCACAAAAAGTGTAGCACCATCAAGGGTTTTCACCTCTTCCCAGGCCAGGCCATGCCATGTTTGTTCGATCCAGCTTAAACATAATGGGGTCTTCCCTAGAACAAGTGTGAATAACTAACATTTCTCCTCCATAATCAGCCAGAAATTTGCCATTCTACCAATTTTTGGCATAAAAATTCTTAGGGCATATGGGTGGAAGGAGGCACAGCAAAAACACTCAACTCCAAAGTACGTTCCTGTGCGTCAAAAGACCCCTAGCGAATTGGTGAGGCTCAGACAATAAAACAGTTTGTAGCAGAACACAAACTTATTCCAAATGCTACCTACGAAGGGCATGCGATTTTGGTTAAGCGACAGTAATCCACTCCGTTGCCCCAAGATGGCAAGTACTAACAGCATTGCTGCTACAATCGCGGAACTTAACTTTGGTTAACTACTAGAACTCGCCGTTCATCTATAATTACCCTTCAATTCAAGCAGAGTTAGAACTAGCCCTTCATCTTCTCCCTTCGTTTCTTATCCAAAAGAAACCACTTGAGATTAGATTATTACCCAAAAATATCAGATCTTGTTAATTAGCTACAGATTAAACCCATGAGAAATGCCTATCAAGTTTTCCGATCTTCAAAAGTTAACATTACTCGTGAGAATATTAAGACACATTTGTATTATTCCATCATTAACCCTGAATTGATCTAAGCTGTTAAAATATAGAATTTCATAGGCATATCATAACTTAATACGTTACAAATTAAGTTATGAGTTTCGATTATTACCTTAGGGTCAAAATTGTAACCATATCAATTATCATAAATTTGAAATTTCTGGCAGGAAAATGATGATGGATTTGGCAGTAGGTTAAAAAATAAATTTAAATATTTGAACTTATATATAACACTTGCAACAAAGACGCAGACTACATATTAATCATGATAAAGAGAAGTGCTAGATATATACCTATATGGTATTTCTGCCTCGAATGGTTTATCAAAGAATTTGGAATATATCATATTCTAGCAGAGATCTTTTTTTCGCTAAAAAGAGAAAAAAACTTAAGAATAAGAAAGATAAAAATAAATTAAATTAAAAACGGAGATAATTTGAGAGGTATGTAATTTCAAAAAAATATATATATATTTGCGCAAAATCCTTAAAATTCTATTTTCTGCCTAAAATTCAAATTTCAGCTCAATGGGACAATAAAGCTTATAAAATTAGCGCTACCTGATAATCATAAAGCATAAAGATAATGAGAGGAAGAAGTTCTACTTTCACTCAACTAATTAGGTATGTAATTAAATCCTATAAGAATACTTGAGATTCTTAGGAGGGTTATATTGTGGCTTTTGAGTACTATTGCTCTTTTGATCATCGCTTTGGGAAGTAAAAAATGGAGAGCTTTCTCCTTTTTCTTTCCTTCCTCAATGTAGCAATATTAACCTTTCATGGATCTTTTAATGCTACTCAAAAGGTACGTTTTGATCTCTAATAGAGGATTATTTGCATGCTTGATTCATCTAAAACGAATTGTGACACCAACTTGGATGTGGTTATATATATATATATATATATATATATATATATATATACATTCTAGCATTACATTGTGTATATGGGAAAGCATTCATATACAGATAGTGTAAGCGTGGTCAACTCCAACCATGAAGTACTTTCTTCAGCTGTTGGCAAGTAATTTCTGAACCAAACCACTGTATATTTGTTTGTTCATATTAATAATATACATTAATATTATTAATGTGTCCTTTTCAGTGTCGACGAGGCGAAAAAGGCAGCAGTCCATCATTACTCGGACTGCAGCATATAAATAACTGAACAAATAAATATACAGTGGTTTAGTCCACAAGGTCAAGGGATTTCATGGAAGATGGTAGATTGAGTAATTTTGCTGGCCGACATAACAAATTCAGAACACATGCAGAGCACGATGGTGTCGTAATAATTTGTCATTTTGATAGTGGTAATTACTATGCCAGAGATTATAGGCGCGCGTGTACATATATGGCTTATGCAGCCAGTAAAGTGTTAAGCAGCACAGAAAACTATTCTCTGTTTTTTTTTTTGGTAATCTACAGGTGTTTGGCCCGAGTCAATGTGCTTCAACCCAGTTAATTTAGGTCCCGTGCCAAATTACTTTAGAGGAGAATGTGTTACAGGATTTGGGTTGTCAAGTTTTTTTTTGTAATGGGTAAGTAGAAACAGAGTTCGTTAATTTAGCCACTTTTTAACAAAACATCTCAAATGATATTTTGCTATTTACTATGTAATTAGCATTACTATCAATATAATTTCCTGAGGTTATTTGGAAGAAAAAATTAAGATCGTAATTAATTTTTTTAACTTTGATTTTAATTAATAATATGAGTGCAATACAAGAATATATAATAGCTAGTAAGCTAGCTAGTAACCCATTAAAAATGGATCGAAAATGATTATGCAGGAAAATAATTGGTGGTCGTTACTACATCAAAGGGTATCTCGCAGATCATGGCTATCCTAAACCACCAGCAACAATCTATCTATCCCCTCGAGATGATTTTGGGCATGGCACTCATACAGCTTCGAAAATTGGCCAATGTAAGAGAATGGGAGAGCGACATCGTAAAAGGTGGAGAGCCTTCTGCTCGTATAGCTGTGTACAAGGTTTGCTGGCTAAATATGTGCAGCTGTGCTGATGTTCTCAAAGCCTTTGACGACGCAATCCACAATGGTGTTGATATCATTACCATGTCCCTTGCCGAAAAGAAACTTCCTTTCCCACCTTACTTAAACGACTGCTTTTCCGTTGGAGCTCCTGAGTCTTTTAGAAATGGAATTCTCGTTTCGTCTAGTGCTGGCAATCTTGGGGATCATGGGACTGTTGCGAATTCAGCTCCTTGGTTTCTCACTGTTGCGGCCAGTTCAACTGATAAGAGAGAGCTTTTGCCAATTGAGTCTTGGACACGCAAGCTTCTTTCTAAAGGAATGTGTATATATATACATGTGTTGTAAATCTAGGGTTTCGGCAAGAACACCAAATAATACAACAAATACCAAGATTTATTCAAGAAATCATAAACAGAAAAAACAACCAGATAGCAAACAAGAAAATAGAACGAAAATACCAAAAATATGAGGATTTAACGTGGTTTGATCCTTTCGGATCTACGTCCACAGGAGGAACTGGCCATATATCATCTTATTCATGTTTTGAATCACAACAGAGGTACCAGTTAAAAGATTCAGACCACCAGAAATGACCTTAACTCTCTCAATCTCTCAAATGAACAAGTTTCTCTTTCAAAACCTAACTCAGGCCTCGTTTGTTTTCATAAAATATCTCGTCTCATCTCATCTCATCTTATCTCAATTTCATCATTATAACTTTTTCAAATTTCAATACAAAATAAAATAAACAATTCAACTTTTTCAAATTCATCTCATCTTATCTCATTTAATTATTACAATTTTTCCAAATTTCAATATAAAATAAAATAAACAATTCTAACTTTTTCAAATTTTAAAATAAAAATAATATTAAAAAATATATTCTAACAATACTTTATTTAACTTTTTAATTTTAATCTCAATTCATCTAAACTTATCTCATCTCCGAAAACAAACAAGTCCAATCTCTCGAAGCATCTTTCTCAAAATGTATCAGATATTGCTCTTCCTTCTATAGTAGCCATCGCATGGCCTTTTATATGATCGGCTCATTTCATTAACCCTAATTCACCTGATTCAAACACGTGGCCATATAATAACCTTCGGATTATAATTTATGATTAGAATTAACAGACAAAAGGAAGGACACGTGGTCACTTCTTTGACCATTGGATACAAGATATAGAAAAATTACAACTTTATCCTTCTAAATACAAATTGTTGACATATTAGTCATCAATATATATATATATATATATAAACACATATATATGGAATTATAAGCATGCAATGAGAGGCATTAATATCTGATCTGCAGCAGAGCATTGTATATTCCATGTAACGGGTTGGGTGAACTTTTTACAGGGTCATGGGTATAACTAGTACAACCTCGATGGTGAATATGAACTGGTATCGGCATATTTTGCAGGGCTGCCTGGTGTTTTCAATGACCAAGCAGGGTACGTATAATATAGATGAGATCATCAGTATTGTTATAGTCGGGTCATGGGTATAATAACTTGTACGCATATCTTGAACCACAGATCTCTAGCTTGATCTAAAGGACCATTAATTAATTAATAGCTCTTATATATTTTTCCTTGTTTTTGTAGGTATTGTTAAAGAGATGCGCTCGATCCTTCTCTCGCTAAAGGAAAGATTGTGGTATGTACAATGAATGGAAACGATGATACAACGAGTAAATCAAGAGTAGTAAGAGATCTGGGAGGTGTGGGTGTGGTCCTCTTGGCTGTGGGTGTAACAGATGGTTTGATTTACAAGTTTGAGATCCCTACCTCCGTAATAACTGCTCGACAAAAACTCACCACACTCGACTCCTACATGCGTAGCACAACGTACGCACGCTATAACAAGCCAGCCCACATAATTTATGTCTTTTCTGATCTTTCTTTCTTTTGTTTCTGCTGCATTATTCTATAGTACTGATCAAAAGAACGCGCAAGTAACTGAACATGAAGAGTTGTGGTTCTTATTACAGGTCTCCAGTTGCAAGCATTTTACCAAATAGCGATGAGATTCAAAAGATGCGTAGTCCCCAGATGGCTAGCTGGCTTTTCTTTTATTTTTTTCGTTTTTACATGACAAAGAAAATCAAATTATCATTTCTTAGCTCATTGTGAACCAGGATCTGTGTTATCTCGTTTGTATCCGTAATATCTATTTACGCTTTATTATTATTATTATTATATATTTATTTGATTTGCAGCCTGACATTACAGCTCCAAGAGTAAATATTTTGGCAGCTTTGCCTCCATCAAGTGATGAATTTCGTTTTTCGGCAATCTATGGAATGGATTCGGGTACATCTATGGCTTGTCCCCATTAACAGAAATTGGAGCCCTGCTGCAATAAAATCAGCATTGATGACAACAGGTTTCGTACAAGAAATATTCTTTTATACAATATTCTCCTCGTTCCATGTCTCTTACCCAATCTTATAATTTTGGAACAGCTTTCATTAAAGATAATACGGAGGTCGGATTCAATCAATGGGAAGTGATGCAACATCTTTCGACTTTGGATCTGGACATTTAAATCCTGACTCGGTTGTTGATCCAGGATTGGAGTATGATTATGGCATGGATGACGTGGTTGATTTTCTGTGTTCCCATAATGTAAATGTGTTTCAACTGCAGAGCTTCCTGGGGGAGCAAGTAACATGCAAGAATCCCCCAATTCCTGGTTTTAATCTCAACTACCTGTCCATTGGGATTGGTGCCATGAACTCGACGATGTCTTTTTATCGCACTCTCACCTTTGTAGGGAGCCAAAACGATCGTAAAATTTACAAGGTTTCCATAGAATCTCCTTCTGGGATCAATGTTAAGAGTCGTGCCCGATCGATACTCTTGATTTCTCCAAGTCTCGGAAGGTGGGATTTAGAGTCGACTAGAGCGACGACCATGGTCATGCTATTAGAGTCCAATTTCGATTAATATTTCAGTATAGGAGGGTTTTTTTCCTTTTTTTTAATCTTTGATCTTCTTTTTCTTTTCCTGCGGGACAATGAATTTTGAATAATTGTTTGCTTGAGCATTAGCATTGGTCTATGCATATCTATATGCAAAACCATATTTATGCAAATCTCCTCTCTCTATCGACCAACGACCCCCCCCGAACGGTCTATTTTCTTTTTTCCTCCCCATGCGTTTCTGGTTCTCTGGTTCCTTTGGTTCTCCGTCCCTCTCTCAACTCGAAAACCCCAACGGAGATTAAACCCGTGCACCTCTCTCTCACGATGGTTGTCGACGGAGCTTGCGACGGCTCTGGGCTCGTCACGGTTGGGTTTTCTATTTGGCTCTCCACATTTCAGGTATGAAATCGCTAGGTTGAAAAGCACAAAAATTTCTCCATCTATTTCTTCACGGTTTCGATGTGCTGCTATCCCTTAATGGACCATTGTACTTTCGGTTGCATGAAACCTTAACTAGCCAACACATTGGTAGGGTTTCGATGATGCTGGTTTTAGATTAGGGTTTCTACATTTTAGACCTCATGGACTAGATTTTCTATTCTTGCTTTTAGATTTTGTTCTTGCTTTTAGACTCTTGCTTTTACATGTAAGTTTTAGCCATTGAACTCATGTTTTGTCCAACTGATTGTCCCACTGATTTGTCCCACTAAAGATTAAATATTGGGTTATGTAGAACTTCTTAAGCTTGAGCTATGTACACTTATTTAAACTTGATAAAAAGACCCCAAACTTGTTCTGGTTTAGCCCCTGTTTTTAGCCTTGTTCTGGTTTAACCCCTGTTTTTAGCTTGATCTATGTACACTTATGCTTTATTTTAACCCCTTTTCTGATTTATAAAACTCATATTTTAACCCCTGTTTTGGTTTATAGAACTCATGTTTTAACCTCTGTTTGTATAGAACTCATGTTTTATAGAACTCATATGTTAGAACTCATGTTTTACCTATAAAAAAAATGTTTTAACCCCTGTTTTTAGCTTTATTTTACAATTTGTGCAATATGTGCACCATATTTTGCTGGTTCTCTTTGGCTTGTGGTTTGTTATTGAAGCTCTACAATATGTGCACCCTGTTTTGCTTAATATGTGCAAAAAAATGTATGAATGCTTTAATTGATGAGGATCCCTTCATCACCACACTATTGAAAAATGGTGAGGGTGGTAGTAACAACCCTTCTATGGATGCTGCTTTCATTGATACCCAAGGGACACAACCCCAACAGGAAAAAAGGGCACATAAACAAAAATCCCAGCGGGATGTGTCATTTACTGTTGAGGAAGATACTCTCCTCATTTAAGCTTGGCTTAACGTTAGTATAGATTCCATTCGGGGGACTGACCAAACCTCCACACAACTGTGGAGTAGAATTTATGATTACTACTCTACTTATAAAAAACTTAACGGTCAAGAACGTTCCATGAATTCTTTGACCAATCGGTGGTCAACCATTCAAAAATGTGTCAATAAATTTTGTGGTTTCATGGCTCAAGTTGAAGGAATGCATCCAAGCGGTGCAACCGAGCAAGACAAGGTATAATCGTTTAAAAAATTGTTGCTTTTTTTGTTGTTGTTATTGTTCTAATTATTAATAATTTGTCCCACTGAATGTTAAACAAAATTGTAGATTGACAAGGCAAAAATTTTATACCGAGAGACCCAAAAAACCAACTTCACCATGGATCATTGTTGGAATCTTTTGAAGTACCAACCGAAATGACAAACACACGTGGAGAGCATAAGAAGAAGAGACAATGTCTCACGTTTAGGTAGTATTCCAAACTCAGTATAATTAGGGGAAGAGATGGAAAATGTGCCTGTGGAGTGTGAGAGACCTCCGGGCAAAAAAACTGAAAAAGAAAGGGAGAAAAAAAGAAAAGCTAGGGAAAGAGAAGATACTGAATTTAGTGACGCTTTAAGAGAAATGACACATGATAGGAAGACTCATATGTTGGAGAGAAAAGAATCAAATTTGAGGTTAGACAATGAACGGTCTAAGTTATTGGCTATTAAGAAGAGAAGGGTTGAAATTAAAATTAAGGCTCAAGAAGAAAGATCTATAATACTAGCTGAAAAGAAGAGGAAAAATGATATGAAAATTATGAAATTGGATATTGGTTCGATGAATTCTGTACAACAAGAGTATTTCCATAATCTTCAAATGGAAATAATCGAGGAGCAAAGGAAAAAGGCAATATCTTGTATATAGTTGCATTTACTGTTTTGTGCAATTTTTGATAAATTTTTTTGATAATTTGCACTGCTGGAACTGTATATGGAATTGTATAATGTTTTTTGTACCTCTATATGGAATTGTATTTTGGTTGGTTGTTGGTGGGGTTTGGTTTTGCTTGAGATTGGTGGGGTTTGGATTTGTTGGAGATGTGCTTATTTTGGTTGGTGGGGTTTGGTTTTGCTGGAGATTTGTGCTGTTGGATGTGGTTGCTGCTGCTGGATGTTGTTGGTGCTGTGGTTTCCCTGGTGATTAATCTGTGGTTGTAGCTGCTGCTGGACCCTATTTTGTTGGACTTGTTTGTGTTGTAATGATCTTGAATCAAATTTATATTGTAATGAATTTGTATAATCATCAACTTTTTGAAACTTGTATCAAGTTGATTTTGATACAAAAAAATCATATGTAAGCTGAATAGTACGTTGATTTAGCATATATGGAATTGCTAAATTTGGATGCATGCATATATGGAATTGTTAACCGCGTTCAGGTAGTGTCAAGTTCATTTTTGGTGTATATAAATTTGATGTATTTATTATATATGGAATTGCTAAATTTGGATGCATGAAATTGTATTAATATATGTAATTAGATGCTATGAAATTGAATTTAGGCAAAAATAATAATAATAATAAAATAATAATATTTTATTATTATTTTATCTCAAATATGCGTAAGCCAATGTGAGAGTTTTGTTTGAATGACAAATTGGTTATGCAAAAAAGATGATTTTACATATGCATATGCATAGACCAATACTAGTGCTCTTAGAGCTAACCCCTACCATTTGGGTGGAGAAATGGTTGTAATCTTCAACTTACAATGATGCTTGTGTTTCAGATTTTGAGTTTGTTTTGGCATTCCTTTTACAGTAATGTTTTTCTTTATCCCAAATCTCATCTACTCCAAGTATGTCACATTTTCAAAAAAGAAAGAATCATTGGTTAATGGTCATAAAAATTATTGTAAAAATTATAAGAAAGAGCCGACTAAAACACATTTTAAATATACAGTTTGAAATCTGACTTTGGATATCTGCAATTGATAGATAAATTCAAAATATCATTAAGCCTTCTATAATCATATTGATAAGAATTTGAGATCAAGAAATGTGTTAATTGGTCGTTGGCAAATCAGAGATATATGGTGAGGAAAAATAACACTTCCCCATAATAGAGCAAGCAAATCAAAACATACAGCATCCAGGAGGGTCTAAAACCCACTTTAGAACCCCAATTCCCATATAACCCAAAAGAGAGAGAGAGAGAGAGAGAGAGAGATTAAACCAAAGGCTAGCAGCAGCTAAACCCAAATCAAAATACAAGGGAAAAGGATATGATTAATCGTTGTATTAAAATTAACAGCAAATAGGGCAATGAATCAGCCCATTCTCATTGCACTCACCACACCTCACCATCTTCATTTGCTCCCCATCCAAAACCTTGCAACTCCCACTGCAGCCCATGCACATCACAAACCTTACTCCGGCACACGCTTTGCACCCTCCTAAAGCCCTTGGAATCCCATCCAACAGACTGCTCAGTTTCCCCTCTTCTTCCAACTTCACCACCTCGTCTACTCCCCCAATCAACCTCCCCTTCACGAACAGGAGTGGAACTTTCACCTGCTTTGTCTCCATTAGTCCCCTCAGTTCTTCCTTGAATCCTGAATCCATGGATACATCGCGCTCCATCACCTGAATACAATGCGATTCAATGATCGACCGGACATTGTTGCAGTCCTCGAAAGTCTTCCTGATTCCTCGTAACGTGGTGGTGTAGATAACAACCGCATTTTCTCCATTCGGCGGGCACTTCATCTCAAACAAATGAAGAATAGACTCCAACTCTCTGGAGTTTCTCGTTTTACGGAATTTCGCTGTCGGTGACACCATCATCTTGATCTGTTCTTCCTCTTCAGACAATTCTTTCTCGTAAGAAGCAAGAAGCTCTGGATCAAATAGGGGACTAAAGCTCTTTCGTCTCGAGGAAAGCCCCGAATCACTGCCAGGACTGTCTCTTTTCTGCGCCCCGATTAGAGACCCTTTCACCGGATAACTTAAATTCAACGCTGCGTTACAAGAATCTTCGGTATGATTCTTAGTTTTCAGAATCCCTTTCGGGCTATAGTCAGAACGTCCGAACAAATTAACCCGTCCCTTATTCTCTTTCCCAGCAAATCTCTTCGCCTTCTTCGGAGAACCAATCTGATTCGAGAACTTTAGTGGACTCTTAGCATCGAAACCCACGAAACCACGGAGAAAAGCTCTTGGTTTCGGGCTTTTCTTGGCTTGAGTATTAGAAATGGGCATTCCTTCTTCAAGATCCTGCATGAGTTCCCAAGCATTAATGACTTCTGCCTCCTCGGGCGGAGGAGATCTCTGTAACATCCTACTCTCTGCGACACAGTGCTCTTCGATGGGTTTCTCATTGTCCAAGTTGAGAAGACCGTAGGTGCTTGAAGTGAGAGAGACCAAATGGTTCACGCACTCGCCGCCATTGTTGAAATGGACTTCTCGCTTGAGATCTTGTCTGAAGTGTTTTGACGAAACGCAGCCCATTGATCAGTCGGGTTGGCTCTGGCTTTTTCTTTGTTTTATTTTGGGGTTGGGATCTCCGGAAAGAAAAGAAGTGGCCAACGGTATGGAAGTTTTTGTTATTTTGGGGGTGGGGGGGATATTTTGAATCGAAAACCGTTACCTTGTCTGTGTCGGACGCCAACGGTCGAAAAAAATTTGAATGGACATGGCATACCCAAGACATCTCTTGCTATTGGTTTATCGCTCTCCCACTTTCTGTCTCTGCCACGGTCTCTTTTGGCTCTCGTGTTTCCTCTCCATCACATTCAGACATCTCGCTCACCGTCGTTCAACAGCTATTTCGAAAACATCACTCCCGCACCTATGTACCCGATCAGAATTGGTCCCTTATTATTCCAAGGTAAAGCCTCTGCTTTCCATGATTAGCTTAGAAAAAAAAAGGTTATCCATTTGAAAGATATTGGCATTGTGGGAACATTCCTTCGGTGAGGGAAGAATCATTTACAGATTTTTTGCTTTGATTTTGGAGTCGGTCGAGTTGACTTTGTTGATGGATATGAGTTAGGAGGAATTATGAGGAATACTCGGCATAATTAATTTCTTAGTTATTCCACTGAGCGTTATATAAAGTCCATAGACACATGAATTTCAGCCGAAAAGTGGCAGCAAAGTTTTCGTCTTGGTCTGTTTCAAAACTGCACAATAATTAGCAAAAATATCACAATTAAAGTCCAAAAGTTGTATGCCTGGTTATAGGGTTCACGAGGTTTAGGGTGCGTTTGGTTGTTGAAATGAGTTGAGTTGAGTTGAGTTTAGATGATAAAATATTGTTAGAATATTATTTTTTAATATTATTATTGTTTTGGGATTTGAAAAAGTTGAATTATTTATTATATTTTGTGTTGGGATTTGAAAAAGTTGTAATGATGAGTGAGATGAGTTGAGTTTGGTTTGGTAAGCAAACGAACCTAATGTTGGATAAAGTTGTTTTATGGTTACGAGGAAAAATGTTCATGTTGTGCGTAAACAGAAGAAAGCAAAAAGGTCTACTGGACTGAACCTGGGTAGTGGGCCCAAGATGGGAAAGCGGCACTGCCGTAATTGTATGTATGCAGGTATATGGGTTGCACTTTTGAATACATCCTATACTCTCTTAGGCATATTAGTTTTTCGGGGGATCGTGGCGTGCCTTGCTGATTGGGCCTAAAAAGAAATGAGGCCTATGTGTTAGGGTCTTTCCTCGCTTTAGTTCATGTAAAAAGAAGATTTTTTTTAATAATTAACCAATATTTTCCTTTACATGGGAGTCAATATCATCGTCAAGCGGGATTTAACACGTATAACATTCAACTAGAATGTGGCAATTCTTATATCATATTGTTTTATTAATTTTCTAAAATCTTTAAATTGTTGAAAAAATGTAGGTTTCATATTACTAAATCTTTTAAGTATTGCTGTTGAATATTCAATGGGAAAACATCCTCCACGAGGGTTTTATTTGACTTTCAAAAGAATATATTCAAAATTGTTGATGGGTTGATCGTCACTCACGAGTTCCATTCCTCCTTTGGACCGGTTCCATGATAGTCAAAATAGCATGTTATCAAATAGTCAAATTAATGGTAAAATCAATCACCAATTGATTTGTAGTTTAATTCTTATGTTCTTCCTTTATAGTAATAAAACGGAGACTCTTCTCTTTACCAAAATAAAAAATAGTGGTATAAATCTTGAAAAATAAGATGAATATATAATTTTTAATACATTATCGAAAAATTGTAAGCTGCTCGACACTTGAGGCAATATATCATCATCGTCGAACCAAAATAAATGCTACCCAATTAACAATTTTCTTCTATTTTTCACTAGTATCTAAGCTTGTCGTCTTCAATAATATTGATTGATGCTCTATATTTTTAGTGACCTTTTATATTAATCACTTAAATAAACATTCACTTTAAATATACCATAAGAGAGAAACTGATTATGAATGACAAATTAAAAATGAGAAAGTTTATGCGTTCTGATCTTTACCTCCCAATGATCACTAGCTATATATCATTTCACTATATATCATTACTGTCTGGCTACAAACGAATCGAGTCGAGTCGAATTCGAACAAAGGTACTCGAGCTCGATTAACATAGTTGCTCGTTCGAACTCGGCTTGAACTTGAATATCTTTGTTTGAACTCAATTCGTTAATCATTAATGTTCGAATTCAACTCGAGCTCGATTAAAAATAAACAAACAACTCGAGCTTGAGTAGCTCGAGCTCAAACTCGATTTTTTATTTTGAAATTTATGAATATTATCTTTTGATTAATAACAAAATTTTAAATTTTACAAAAAATAACTCAACCATTTAACTATTCAACCAAATAATTTTGATTCAAAATTCTTATAATATAACTTTTTTTATAAAAATAACTTATAGTTATGAATTAAAAGAATAACACAAGATAAATATAATAAACTAAACTATTTAATACATATAGATAATATAATAAATCAATAGTTGTAATTGTATGATATATTGGGATGACAATATGTGACACGACTCGTGAACCCAATACGAAATTAATAAGTTTGTGTTTGATGTTGATGGGTTCGGGTTCGGGTTAAAACATGACTTATAAACGGGTCAATAACGATGCAATCTGCTTAATACGAAATCAACATATTTTGACCCGTTTATAATTTATTTCAAAATTAATATTTTATTATTGTTAAGTTATAATATTAGTATTTCTCAATATACTTATTTTTTTTTATTGGGATTGTAATTTTAGACCTATACTCATATTTGTTATTGTATGGTTTGTAATATTAGTTTTATTATATGTTAAAATTTGAAAAATATTGATATATATTTTTAAGATATTGTGGTTATTAATAAATATAGATTTTAACTTTTGTGTGAAATTATGTTAATAAGGTCAAATGAGTTATGTGTTTTAGTTGAATTGATTTACATATAACAAACAAGTTTAAATGAGTTGTGTCAGGTTAACATATTTCTAATTAATTATTTAACGGGTTAAAACGGATGACATGACACGACTCGTTATATAAATGGGTTGAGTTGGGTTAGGATTTAGAATTTGACACGTTTAACTTAACATATTGGGTTTGGGTTGATCTATATAATCAAATGTTCATGACTTTAAATGACACAAACACAATCTGAAAACACGATTTGTCACCCCTTAAATTATTATACAAATTATCCTATACACATTTTGGGAACATAACATATATATACTAAATGAAAAATAATAAACACACATCACTTTTCATAACATATTACACAACTATGTTTTAAAATGAATGGTAGTTTAGTAAAATACTTTATAAAAGTAATATCATTTTATAAAAATATACTCACTTTAAAACATGTGTTGTGAAATATGTGTGAAATGTATTGTGTAGGTATCATTGCTCATATAACTAATACATGTATAAAACATATTATGAGCTTCAAAATGAGCTCAAACGAGTCAAGTCAAGTTTATATGAGTTTCGTTCACAAATCTAAACCGAGTCGAGCCGAGTTCATACGAGTTTTGCTCATTTAATATTTGAACCTATATTAGTGATTATGAACATCTCATTTATTAAATAAACTGAGTTTGAAATGAGTAAACACGAGCCGAGCCGAGCTGTTTGGATTCAAAATTGATTTCAACTCATTTTATCTTATATCATATAATCATTACAACTTTTTCAAATTCTCATATAACATATAATAAACAATTTAAATTTTTAAAATTTTAAAATAATAATAATATTAAAAAAATAATATTCTAATAATATTTTATTGAACTTTTATCTTAACTTATCTTATCTCAACTCACAGGTTTTGCTACACAACCTCCTACTATTCACCCACACTCCACACTTCACATTTTTAAATATTTTTTAATATTTTTTTAAAATTTCTTTTTGAATTTATTTTTTTAAAATTATTTCAAATTTTTTATTCACTATTCATATAAAAATTATTTAATAAAAAAAATTAAAAAAAAAGATGGAGTGTAGAGTGTGGATGAATAGTGGGAGGTTCAGAAGATTTTTTGTTTGTTTTTTGGTTTTGAATCGAAAGCTTTTGTCTTGTATACATGACTTGTCTTCATGTAACTATATTGAAGAATTAATATTGACATGGTTTACTTCGTGGACTCCAACAGATCCCGATACTAAGAAATTTTTTATCATTTTGTACGTCACACACATTAATATATAATAATTATTATTTTTTATTTAAATACACATATATTGATATGATAAAAATATATGTATTTAAATAAAATAATAAAAATGATAAATTACATATTAGTGTGTAGTATAGAAGATCTCTCTAATATTAATAATTTGCGTACCATCTTGAATTTTTTTCTTCAAATTTTAATTTCGTTTTCCCTTTTTCAATCTTTATTTATTACACAGTTCCAATATCGTCTGATTCGTCTTGGCTTGGCGAGACTCGGAATAGTTTGTCATTTTGTAGGACCAAAAAGGAGGGAAGATGGAATTGTCAACACCTAATTTATTGGATTCGAGTTTAGTTGAAGTCTTTGAACTTAATTATTGAAAATTTGGAATAAAGATATCAATACAGATCAACTTGAACATGTCATTTAATTAGTTTTTTTTTTTCAACTTTTTATATAACTATATTTTAAAAGATGAACATTTTTATAAAGTAACTAATAAAAATAACATCACTTGACATAAATACCTTCATTTTAAAATATAATTATATAAAGAGTTGTAAAAAGGGTTGTCCTTGTAACATTATTTTTGGTTTAATATCTACACTTAGGTGCCATGTTGTCATTGTTCTATTGGCCTTGGATATATTCCTAAGAATTAGTCTTAGCCTCTTTTATGGTGATCATGTTTATAATAGCAACGAGGAGTAAAGAAACCAAGATTTGCAATTGGTACAAATTAATGTGTCAATTTTCTTCATAAAGTATTCGTCGAGAGTGGTCCTAGTCTAACTAATAACACATTACAGCTAAAAAAGACCCTAGACTTTTTTTTACAACTAAATAAGTGATAGTGTAATTATTGTACCCGAAACCCTTTTTCTAAACTTATTTAAAAAATCGTAAAAAGATAGAGAATATTGTAAATTCTTTATTAATTTTAGAGAATTGTTACATATACAAAAAAAATTAAAAAAAAAGTAAATTCACAAATTGATATTATTTTATATAATATGTTAAATTTATTTTATAGAATTGATTAAAACATTTATCGTAATTTTATTTTCATTTACTTTCTTTTACACTCAAATTCCAAACGCACTAGCTAGCTTCCTTTATCTTAAAACTAGTTATGATTTTAGGTGGGCAGTGTGAAGAAATCCATAGTTGTTAGGCAGCTTTGTAATAATGAATTTGTGACAGACCAAAGGTAATGATCGTGTTTTGGAGTCGTTCTGCAATTAATTACTCATGGAAGGAGAAAAGCTGAAGAGAAACGGAGAAAGTGGCAGCGACATGAATGTTTTGTCATATGTGTCATAATGATGTCATAAATTTCATGCTGTTATCACACGCCATTATTGCCGACTTTGCGGGATATCCTACCTTAAATTTGTCTATCTACTTTATCATAGAACATAGACATTGATTTTAGACGTGGGATGGAACAGATCCCCCACTTCCGCTGGCTGTTGCAACTTGCAATTTTCTGCCCCAAGTTTCATGGTTTTTTTTGTGGTTGAGTAATGCTAATTGTAAGTTTTAAATAGATAAATTTTATATAAATTTTTTTTAAAAAAAAATGAATCTCACTAATAAAGAATATGTTTTTCTATATTCTTTTAAAGTAATATTTATTTTTTTACAAAGACTTTTTTTTTAAGTCTTTTTACAAAGACTTAATTTGTATATTTATGATCGGTAAAAATCATTTCTTTTTTGGGTTTGATAAAGGGACGTCAGTTGATTTGTTGTGTTTTGATTTTGATTATATTCCTCTAGATGCTGAGATTAGGAAAGACCAGACAGAATCTAGTACTATAAAAGACAGCACTGACGTTAACGGATGTCCCAAATTCCATGGCTGTTTTGGTAAACGTTGATACCCTTTCCTCTCTCCTAGTTTTTGTAGTATGCCTCTTTTTCTTTATAGTTTTTTTTATTGTTTATGTGACGTAATAATAATAATAATAATTGATTTCCATCTTGTGTTTTGTATAATTCTTCTACCAAGAAAACAAGTCTTTCCAAGCAGAGATTCTTGATCTGTAGGAGCATTTTCTCTTGACTTGTGTTATGTATTAGTGATATAGCATGCTTCAGTCACTAAATGATTAGACATAAAATTATTGTTTATGACCAATGGGACACCCATTAGACCAGTGAGGATCGTACTCCCTTCCCTCTCCCAACTTTCTAACTATTTATTTTAATTTTTTTATATGAATTTGACAATAATCTGACGTCGACGATCGATGGAATAATTTAAGAAATTTTTCTTTAAAACTCTACGTGAATGGGTTAACGCCATTGTAATGAACGGTGATGAATTGTTGGAATTTTTCTAGTTTTTTCTTTCATTTTTGTCGCTATATACTCTTTGCGTATTTGGACTTTACCTATTAATAAATCTTTTATTAATTATTAAAAAAATAATCTGACGTTAATATCTACAACTTTAAAGCAAGACCCATAAATTTTATGTGGAATCACGTCTCCAGTATTATCTCTGTAAAGTAGTATGGCAGTCAAATTTTGTTGTGATGGCATGGTCGTGGAAGACTTTTCTTCCCCGTGTATTTGTTGTAGGTTGTACCTAATCGGCCTTTATTAAGAAATGTTCCTCCTACCACAACCATTATCCACTCAATCTACCTACTTTACTCATCAAATTTAAAAGGGATAAAAAAGGAGACCAGTACTTCAATTGTAGAGGCGTGTGGCGTTATCTCTTCGACCTCGCGTGTTATCGAGTATTAAAAAGTATATATAAATTAACGATATCAATATTATCTTTAATTTTTATTTTAACATGAGTCTCAAATAAATAAATAAGTGAAATATATAGAAAATAAGTCCTATAATATTAAGGGTCGTAAGGCCAACTTCATTTACAATGACATGGTCGACTTATTATTTTTTTAAATTCTAACTAAATGATTTTTTTCAATTGACGTATTCTAACTCAAACTTTTTCTTAATCTTTTTTTTTTTTTTTTGGGTATAATTTTTTGCGTGTACGATACGTTGAAGTGGAAGTAAGTATTATGTCCATATTAATTAATCTCCGACAGGTTTTTCTTTTTGGGTTTACAAGTTACATAATTAAGACGACAAATCTTGCTGATGTATCTTCTAATCCTTGTTGTACATGTTGGAAGAATCGTATATTGTCCAGCTGATTTTTTGACTAAATAAATAATCTTATATATATATATATATATTATATACAATTCACGATCCTTAGTCATTAAATAACATATTATTAGTAGTCAAGTTAGAGTATAAATTAAATGACTAAATCAACGGCTGTGTTCCATTTGTTAAGATTTGTGAAGAAGATAGTTAATAATTTAATACGGTATTCACAAAATACACCGAGTTATTGACAATGTTATTTCAAATGGAAGGGTGGCAGTGGGTGCTATGTTTGTTTGAATTTTAAGATATGGAAATAATTAAATCGACAAGTCACCTATTGAAAGCGAAAGTTGCCGAACTTGAGTTCCGTCAGGAGCCATTGCTTTAAAGCCTTTTGAACTTTAGAGCCGAATGGGTTGAAACTTGAATCTTAAAAGCAAACCGGCGTTTTCATATTTGTTTTTGACTAATAAAAAGATAGGTGTAAAGTGATTCCTTAAAAGTATGGCGAGTTTGTATAATAAGTTCTTGTTTGTTTTCAATACCAAAACTTGAAATTTTGAAAATTTTGAAAACTTTCCATCCCATCAGTATAACTTTCTCAAATTTCTATATAAAATAAAATAAATAATTTAATTTTTTCAAATTTCAAAACAAATATAATATTAAAAAATATATTCTAACAATATTTTATTCAACTTTTCAATTTTAATCTTATCTTATTTCATCTCATCTCTGAAAACAAACGAGGCCGATGAGATGAAATGATATGAAAGTTAAAAATTGAATAAAATATTGTTAGAATATAATTTTTTAATATTATTATTATTATTTAAGATTTGAAAAAGTTGAATTATTTATTATATTTTATATGTAAATTTGAAAAAAATGTAATGATTAGATGAAATGATTTGAGATCAATTCTGAATCCAAACAGAGCTAATGAATTTATAAGTTAATATGGTTTCATGTTAAATTTATTTTATAATAAAAATAATTTTACAATTTAACGTACTACACTAAACTACTTAATTTATAAGTTTATTTTTACGAGATACTAAATATTTTATTGGAATATATTTTACAAGAAAAATTCTACTCAAAATCTTCAAACCACACACTCCACATAATTTTTAAATTTTAAATTTTTGTTCTCTAATATGTTGTGTATGAATAACGAGTAGAAAAACTTAATTAGTTCAGGAAGAGGAGTAATCTTACTCATCATCTCAATTTTTATTATCATCTAATGATGTGACATTAGATGATAGTTTAACAATATGAAAAAATAGATGATGAATAGATTTCTTTTAAGAAAAATAAATACAAAATTAATTTTTAAAAAATTAAAAAAAAATAAACATGGTGTGTGACTGAGGATGATGAATAGCAAAATTAATTTTACAAATTCTATGTTTTTCACTTTTTCTCTCTTAAGTACTGTTTGGATAGTGAGATGAGATAAAATGATTTTATATGAAAGTTGAATAAAATAATAATTTTTAAAATTTTAAAATATTTAATTATTTATTATATTTTATAAAAAAATTTAAAAAATTATAATAATAAAATAAAATGAGATAAAATATTTTTTAATAATTAAAAAATAATTTACTCCCAAAAAAGGTGTGTCCACCGAACCTGAGGAGCACGAGTCAACAAGTTGAAACTCTCCCTCCAAAAATTTACTATCATTCTCTCTCTTCAATTTTCCACACCATTATATTTCTTTCTTTGCATGACCACTTTTATAAAACTTCATAGTTCCTTCAATTTCTTTCTCTTCCTCAACATTCACTCACTCTCTCCCCGGGTTCTTTCTCTGATTTGAGTTTTTTCTTTTTTAGAGCGTGTACGATGCCACAAGTTGATCTGGTTTCGGCCTGCGCCGGCGGCTCAGATCGGAAAATCGCCTGCGAAACCCTCGCCGACGTAGATCACCAGCCGGAGCATTCAGATCAACTGGAGGTCCCTCCGGATGTCCCGCCTGAATCGTTCTGGCTCTCCAAAGACGCCGAGCTCGATTGGTTTAACCAGCACGCCTTTTACGAGAGGAAAGATTCGAGCAAAGGAAACTCCAACTCGACGAACTTAAATCCAAATTTGAATCCGAGCTCCAACTCCAGTTCCCAGCGGTATTCTTTGAACTTGAAATCTAAAGCATCTAAAGCATCGATTATCGGCTTACCGAAGACTCAGAAGTCTTGTTACGTCGACCCGAAAAACCGTCGGATCTGCAAAACTGGGAACACGCGGTTGTTTCCAAAGAGGTCCGGATCGGTCGGAAAATCGGAGGCTCCACTGGTTGAACCATCGTCTCCAAAGGTCTCATGTATGGGCAGGGTGAGATCGAAGAGAGACCGTAATCGCAGATTGAGGAATCGGCAGCAGTCCTCTGAACCGGTCGTGGAAAAAGAAAAACCGTCTGTGAAACGGAAGACCGGGTTGTTAGCCAGTTTTCGGGCTATTTTTCGGTCCGGTTACCGAGAAAAGACAGCTCATACAATCGCCGCGCCACGGGATGAATCGCCGCCGAGAAAGAGCGCGATAATTGGAGGGCGTCACAGTACCGCGTCCGATATCGACGTGTCCTATGCAGAGTCGCTTCCGAGAAAAAGCGTCTCGGAGATTGAACCGCCAGGTTTGGGTGGAATGAAGCGGTTCGCATCTGGAAGGAAGTCCGATGGGTGGGCCGGAGATGTGGCTTGATCCGATTCTTTGAATCTCGCTATCGTGCGGCGACTGCGAGTATTGTAGGCCCACGCATTCAAGTTGGCGGTCGCGATTGGCAGTCTCAGGTGGGCCCTCTTCTATTCTATGTGGTCGTTGAAATGACGTGGCACGTTAAATAACGGGTTCCCTTCCCTTGCGTGAAAGGTAAATGGTTATAGATTTTCGTACACGTTTATTTTCTTCTCTCTCTCCTTTTTTTTCGCCAATGTGTTTTGTAAATATACATGAGTGTTCTGGGACGAGGATATGGTAATTTTCCGTTTTGATAGTCTTGTAAAATTTGCATATTAAGGGTATTTAAAAGAAATAGTTGTTTTCTCTTGAATTTTATTATTCTTATAATCATTGTAATTAACTTAATTTAAATGACTTTTAATTTAAATAATCAACGTATTAAGTTACTACTAATATTTAAAATTTTTAAAAAAGAAATTGATACGCATATAGCTCTTTCATAGCCCGGTTTTAATTTTTATAAAATAAATTATAAACGTAACATTATTTTACAAAAATACCTTCAAATTAAAATATTGTTGTATAAAAATTATAGTAAATATATCATTACTTTTTAAGAAAGGGTGCATTTGCATTAATGTATATTCCCTTTGCTTCTTAAACTTGTTATCGCTTAAATGAGAGTAAAATACATGTATAATAAATTAGTTAAGTTTGAAATAAATAACCTCATTTGTTTTTAGAGATGAGATGAGATGAGATGAAAACTTTTGAGATGAGATGAATTGTTTATTTTATTTTGTATTGAAATTTAAAAAAGTTGTAATGATTAGGTGAGAGAAGTTGAGATGAATTTGAAAAAGTTGAATTGTTTATTTTATTTTGTATTGGAATTGGAAAAAGTGTAATGATAAAATTGATGAGATGAGAGTTTTCTGAAAACAAACCAGACCTAAGAGTAATACTATATATATTTATGGATTGTACAAGTGCCGCACATTTCTTATGAAAAATAATAGGTTCTACCATTAAAAAAAATAGATTTTTTCATGTGGATTCGATATTTATTCATTTTTTAAAAACGAGTATACAACGCTTGCACACTCTATGACTATAAATATCATTTATTTTTATTTATGAAAGAAAAATTATATTCTTAAGTCGATGTGTAGTACATATAGTAAAGTATTTATCTAATATAATTTGATTTAAAAGATAAATTATAAATTTATAAATTTATAAATTAAATGTTACTATTTAAGTGATATAGATGACTTAACAATTGCAATAACTCTTTGAAAATGAAAACTGTCTACAGCATTGTACAACATTTCTCATGCTAACTCGGACATTACCTTCTTTATTTCTTAATTTTGGCGTAGTGCGGTAATTCTAATTTGGGTTTTGCTATATAATTTTCACCACACTCTACACTTCATATTTTTTTATTTTTTTAATATTAAATATTTTTTTTTTGAGTTTATTTTTTTTAATAATTTCAAATTTTCTATTCACTATTCATATAATAAATATTTGATAAAATAAAAAAATATGGTGTCAGGGTATGGGTGAATAGTAGAAAGTTGTGAAGATTTTTTATTCTAATTTATAACCTGTTAGAGTGGGGCGGCAGAGTATTACCGCTAGGTGTACGTCTCGTTATTTTTTTTCTTTTCATATTTTTTAATATATTTATAGATTTTTAAAAAATAAAAAAAATACATTAATACATTTAAAATCACTTTCTTAATCACTAAGTAAAAAAAAAAATTTTGACCAACGGTCAACTTGGACGGTAAGAGTGAGGCGGCAGAATAGTGTTTCTGAACCTGTTATTCATTCGTTTGGGCCATATTTGGATTATGTTTGCCAATAAAATACTTCCGTTCAGTTTTTAACAAGGAGATGTTTTAATCCTAGAATTATTTTCATCTTTTGTAAAAGAATTTCATCCAATTACTTCACTGCTTTCATAAAAATTCAAAAGAATAAAATTACTTTTACAAAATCAAAATAACTGGTGCGACGAAAATACAAAGACATAATTGAAATTTTTTATTTTTGTTATGCAATTATGCTCTTCAATTTCAAGGAAAAAAATGCGGATTTTTTTTTCTCAATTTAGGAAGAAGGAAATAATGTCGTCAGTCTGTGCGTCATCCAATCCGTTTTGAAATAGGGGTCACTGCCCCTCAATTTTGTACGCCATTGATGTTTCATTTTCAAGTGCACAGTTAGCCCCACTTTGGAAGTTGAACCAACTAATTAATTATAATTTTAAGTTAGATACTAACATTTAAATATTTAATTCTTAAGTTTTAAATTATTAAATTCATTTTAATTCAAAATTTTTCTACACATAATACCCATAACTTTTTTTTTAATTCAATATTTCTTTACATGCGAGATTCACAATATTTTTTAACTTCTCATAAATATATATAATTCATCTTAATAGTCAAACACATTTTATCTCAAGTGGACTCTATAAAATTTACTATTATTAATAAATAATTCAATTCATCTCAACTCAATTTAACATCTAAATTACCTTAATAGTTGATCAGATGCTTGGTGAATGGTGTCTTCACCAGTGTTGTGAATTTTGTACCGTACCGGCCGGTATTTTCCATACCGGCCACCGGACCGGTACAAAAATGCTTATGTTCCGTACCGGCCGAAATATCGGCCGTATCGGTCGGTACCGGCCAATATTTCAGCCTGTACTGGTCTGTGTACCGGTCCGTACCGGCCGATATTTCGGCCTTATTTTTTTATTTTTTATTTTTTTTATATTTTCAAACTACAAATTCATTTTTTAACTCCTAATTCAGACTAGACTATTTATAATTTATATATCTATGTATTTATATATACTTTATTTATATATAAACTATTATTTTGAAATATAATTTATATATATAATTTATTCATATACCGAAATGTTATCCCGAAACGGTACACGAAACGGTACCGGTATCGAAATATTTCATTCCAATAGTTCGACCGGTACGGCATCCGGTACGGTATTCAAAACATTGGTCTTCACTGCTCTATCACAGACTCACATGTCACTGTTATGGGCAAGTTGCCCATGTATCCCATCTATAAACTATTTTATTCATAAAAAATCTATTTATAAGCTTATACACTACACACCATAATTTTTTTATTTTTTTTATTTTTTTCTTTTATTAAATATGTGTTATATTGATGATGAATAAAATAACTCAATTATTTTAAAAATAATAAAATAAAATAAAATAATAATTTAGTGTGTGGTGTATAGACTTATAAATAGCAATACTCTTTTATTCAACTCCACCACCTCACCTACCATCTGAATAAGGCTTTTGCCTTAAATTAGTCGCCCAAAAAAATTACTTGAAGTTGCACCTAAGGGTTAATTTGAAAAAATATTTTATTCCAAAATTTTCATCTAATTTTATTTTTAAATATAATTTAAATACAAATATTTTTAAACTAATCATTACAATTTTCTTAAATTTTTTAACAAAAAATAAATAAACAAATTCAATTTTTTTAAATATTTAAATAAAAATTATATTAAAAAAATTATATTCTTATAATATTTTAATTTTATAATATTTTTTATTTAATTTTTTCATTCTTATTTTTTAAAATATCATAAAATACTACTATTTACAAATTATTTTATTAATATTTACAAAATTCTCATTTTATCTTATTCCAGGCTCGTCTAAATCTTGTCGAAAACTATCGCGGGAAAATTCCACTGCGCGAGAAAAAAAAAATATTTGGCTGATTGGTGGTTGGGGTTTTCTGAATGATGTAAAATAAAAGATAATATCGTCTGCAAAAGGCTAAAGAGAAGTCGCATGAATTGGTTAAGAAATGCATTGAAACAAGCAGAGCATAATTTAGTTTTAGGTCATAAAATGTTCATACATGAGCCGTAAACATAAAAGCAGCTCTTATAATTCAGCGGTGAAGAGAAAGTTAAAACTAATCAGTTGCCGCGAAGCTCATCATGATATTCCTCAATATGACGCCCATTCAGTGGCTGTACAGGCCTGGAGTTGTTCTTGCAACTTGACACCAATGGTGCTTTGAGAGCCTTTACTTGATCCTTGGAGACTGATTTCACCTGCACATAAATTAATTAATGTCAAGTCATCGGTGGGTGGGAGATAAATACTTGGGAAGGGAGCGTTTCGAATGATGCTTTAATTTGACATCAAAGGATCCTATTTTTAACTTGTGTACCTTGCCGAGAATGTTCCACATGATCTTCTCGGTGCACGGTGGAGTGGTGAGGGAACCAAAGTATCTGTAATACTTGCGGGTCTTTTGACTCAAGTACTTGGTCTTCATGACTCCAAGCGGGATTTGTGCCTCTTCATGCCCCTCACGCTCTTCCTTGGCTAGTTCATCCATCTTGCTCTTTATCTGCAACCATGAACATCAGTATTTCCGTTTCGTTTGTTTGGTTTTGGAATTATTGGTATGTTTTCTTTCCTCTGACCTGAATGTTGATTAATTTTGACGTTTGCTATTTAACTAAAAATTAAAAAGAAAGAGAAAAAGAAAAAGCACACATATACCTTAGAAATAAAAGGATCGGGATCACCATAATGGTAGAGTGCTGACACAACTGCGAAGCTGCCGTCATCTGCCTGGTGGACCAAGTGCCTCTCCACTGGAAATCTGTAGTTATCCAATGTCTGTTAATTTTGCAAGTAGTTAACAGTAAATGATAGGAAAAAAGAAAGTTTTATCATTTTCCTTTGATAAGTCATGCTACTCTGTCTCTGTGCGCTGTAAATCAAAAGTCGTCTCTTTTTGGGTTTGGGCTCAAAGTTGTTCTTCCAAACCCACATGGACTTTGAAACAGAGCCTTTTCGGCACTGGACTGGCTCAGCCCATTTTACAGAAAACAGAGTTTTATATTAATCAAGAGTCTTCTAGATCGAATCAAGATCATCTTAGATTGTGTTTTGTGGTTAAACCAAATTCAATTTATCGCCAACTAATTATTGATAGAATTCATTATTATTTAATTTTTTATAAAAAATTTAAATTCATTTCAACTTACGTTATATATTTTAACTTAAAAGATTAAACTCATATTTATTTAAATGCGTTTAGATGTTGAACTGATTTGAGTTGAGTTGAAATGATAAAATATTGTTAAAATATTATTTTATAATATTATAAATATTATAAAATATTTTTATTTTATGAAATACTATTATTATTATTTAAAAATTTTATTTTATAATATTATTATGATTTTAAAATTTGAAAAAATTAAATTATTTATTATATTGTGTATTGGGATTTAAAAAAATTATAATGATGAGTTGAGATGAATTTGAGATCCAAACGTATCCTAAACTCATCTTAATAGGACATACAAAATACAACTATTCACAACTCAACTCAACTCATTTTAACATCCAAATATATCCTAAGATACCCGGATCGAATTGCAGGCACTGTCAGGCCATCCGGATCCTTGTGGATCAGACCCGCACATCCATTCAGTTTTACTCATAATTAAGAGTTCTTGTCTAGAGAGAGAGCTAACCTTTTTCCATCAATCTGATGCTCAGAAGGAGAATGCCAGTGCATTTGCTTGAAGGTGAAGTTCTTCCCGTCTGCAACCAGCACTCCCACGTGTCCCTCAAATCTTATCTGCAGAGGCAAAGGGCGTACGCATTTAATCAAGCTGCTCTCGATAAAACATAGGCGCATTGTGTTTTTGTTTTCTTAAAGTTTCTAAAAACGCTATTTGTTTTGGATTTCTAGATTGTTTCTCTCATATCTTAATTAAGCAACAAAAATTTAAGAAAATGGGATTTTGGTTTCTAGTCAAGTTTGCTTCCAAATTCGACCGAATAGTGTAAGCTTTTGGGTTGGACGTTCAACGAAAATATCTTTGGCATCAAGAAGTTTTACGTGTAGCCCAGGGTACTAGGCTTATTGTACCAAAATGCATGCATCCTTATATAATAGAAAATTAAGATGATGGAAAGAGAAGAGAAGAGAAGAAAATCAATTATTTGCAAGTGGTTTAATAATTAAGAACAAACCGCAATGTTAAAGCCATTGTCGACCAGCGTGGCATTGGCAGCAGCATAATCTCTGGTCAAGGGTTCTAATTTTTTGTTACGGACAACCTTGTCCCTCACAATGTTCACTGGAGATTGCCATTTCCCGTGTGAGCAGGTCGTGTAGTTTGGGTTCAAGTTTCCCCAGTGTCCTGGGCCAATCGTGCCGACGTAACCGAACGAAATTGAATTTATCTCTGGTTTTGGAATTTTCATACATGACATAAATTAGTAAACTTGACACAAATTCCCCAAAACATTTAAAGAAAATAAACGAAGAAAATCATTGAAAATGTAGAGGAAACAAAAAAAAAGAGCATCATTTTATATGAGAAAACAGGAATATTTTCAACAGAATAGAATGAAAAAAAATCAAACGTTGTGGAGAGAGAGAGAGAGAGAGAGATCATACGCTCTTGCTTAGCAAAAGCCGAAGTTCCGACAAGAAGCAATGCCATGGCAAAGACCGAGAAGGAAAGTCTAGGGGCCATTGCTACTGCGGGCGAACTATCTCGATCTGCAACAAAATACTGAAACAACGGGTGATCACGAACGGTTGTTTTCTGCTGCTACAGTTTTTGGCAATTCTTCTTCAGTACTTTGGCCACCACCGGTAGTACTAGTACTAGTTGTGCTATATGAGAGAGAGAGAGAGAGAGAGAGAGAGATGATATCTCTGCTAAAAATATGAGTTTTGGGGGATGGATGGATGGTTATTTTCCGTTATACTTGGTGGATATGGTAGCTTATTCACTTGCTGAGCAGTAGCACCAGTTGTGGTAAACTAGAGAGTTGAGAGAGGTAGTTAATATGTGAGCTAGATATGGAGATGTTTCCTCGAAAGTCGAGGAGCAGAGCAGCTATGTCTCTATGTATTTATACAGCTTGTGCTGTTTCTTATTCTCTATCCCTGACTTTGGTTTTGTTCCCTTGCAAAACACACCTCATTTAACCATTTTTTTCTCTTTGGTATAAATGGTACCGTTTACCACGATTTTCCGACTTAACCATCGATTTGATTAAGTCGGAAAACAAATTTTTCTCAAAATTTTCATCTTTATCTCATCTCATTTCTACACTTTTTTAAATTTTCATACAAAATATAATAAATAATTCAACTTTTTCAAATCCCAATATAATTTTTTCAAATTCCAATTTAACTTTTTCAAATCTCAAAACTAAAAAATAATATTTTAAACAACATTGATATGCTTGGGGATGAGATGAGAATTTTGTATTTTGTTTTAAAGTTTAAAATATTATTTTTTAGTTTTGAGATTTGAAAAAGTTAAATTAGAATTTGAAAAAGTTATATTGGGATTTGAAAAAGTTGAATTATTTATTATATTTTATATGGGGATTTGAAAAAATGTAGAGATGAGATGAGATGAAGATGAAAATTTTGAGTAAAACATGTTGTCCAAACCTATCCTAAAACAAAACATAAAATTCTCATCTCATCCCCCAAACATAATCTAAGTACTAGTTTGGTTTTCATCTCATTTTATTTAATTATTATAAATTTTTATATAAAATACAACAAACAATTCAATATTTTCAAATCTCAAAATAAAAAGAAATTTTTTATTTAATTTTCATCTTATCTCATCTTATTTTATTTATATAACTAAATGAGTATCAAAATTATAAAAATAAATAAATACTTTACTCACCCAAAAAAATCACTCGAAAGCGTTGTAGTTACAAGAAAGGCTCTAATGGGCAGAATCCTTGGCCCTTTGGGCTAAACCGGAATAAAGATATTTTAAGTCAAGTTTGTACGTCGAGTTGAGTTGAGTTATAAATTATAGTATTTTATGAATCTTTATTTTTTATAAGTTGAGATGAGTTTAATTTTTTATAAAAAATTAAAAAAATAGTAAATCTCATCAATAATTAGTTTGAAATGAGTTTAATTTTATTCAACAATCAAACACAACTTAAAATGGCAGTGCCTTAAAGGAAATGTTTGGCTAATATTAGAATTCTCAAAAAAAAATATATAGTATGTCTTATTAATAATTAGTTTGAGATAAATTGAAATTAGTTGAGTTTGGTTATAGTTTGAGATGAGTTGAAATTAGTTGAGGTTGATTCAACAATCAAACACATCCATAATAGTGCCTTGAGGACATGTTTGGCTAATATTAGAATTCTCAAAAAAATTTCTAACTTAATTCTCAAACATCACTCAAGCAAAAAATAATTCTCTATTCAGGATTTTAAAATTTTCATCTAATTATTACTCAAACATAAAAATCGATTTCAACTTTAACTAACTTTAAAATTAAATACATATTAAAAAATTATATTCGAATAACTTAATTTTATTTATTCAACTTTTTTCTTTTTACTTTTTCAAAATACCACAATATATCTTAACTCAAGTCTTATTCCAAAATTTTAAAATACTCTAAACCTCTAAACGAATTTATTACCCTCGTTTTTATACTCATTCAAACTCAATAATATATATATATATATATATATATATATATATATGAAATCTAAATAGTGAGTGTAGTTATTTTCAGTCTTCTACTGTTTGTGACATTCGAACCTAATTTGTTAGGTTCGGTTTGGATATTAAGAATATTTTAGATACTTTGTGAATAATAGTGAGATTAATAGTTTATAAATAATGATAAAATAATATAAAAATATTTAAAAACAATTATGTTCTCAAGAAGACTCTTAAGTATTCGTTAAAGAACATTAAATTGTTTTTTTTTAAAGGTTCCTCTCTATAATTTTATTAAGGAATATAAGCTAAATGAGATTTGGATATGAATTAAGATGAGATGAGTTGAATAAAATATTATTATTATTTAAAAAAATTTAAAAAATTTAAAAAAATTAAATTATTTATTATAATTTATATAATAAATTAAAAAAATTATAATAATTAAAGGAGATAAATTGAGATAGCTAAGAATATTATATTCAGACGGGCCTGAGGCTTTGTCCAGATGAATGAAGCACCAGATGAACCTATAGGATGACAGGAGTGGTTCATGTTTCACCTTCCATTTTGAGGATTGACGTGTGAGTCGTGATCAGTAAAGCAGTGATGGAGATACAGAATCCACTAAGCACGTTGAGATTGTAGACGTACTTTATCAGCCGGATATCCAATCAATTATCTCCTAAGTGGATCCAATATAAATATGAATATTCAATATTTATATGACGCATCCTCGTCATTGGTTTCACCCCTACCATTCTCATTCATTAACGAGTTTACTGGCTACACTTACCAGCACCATATTCTATCGTTTACGTGCTACACGTTCGGTATTAATTGTTTGGTACCCTCCGAGCCTTTCCAACAATAAATTGCAGCTTAAGAGAACATGTAATAATGTAAGATTTACAAATCATTACCGAAAGTGTGCCCTTAAAAACATTTTATTTTCACCATGCTCACTGCCGAAAGAAGAAATTAAAACTCACTGAACATATCTTAATCGGAAAATGTTATTTATCATCACACGTCACATACCAACATGTAATTTATCATTTTTATCATTCTATTTAAATACATGCATATTGATGTGTAACACCCCACATGGGAGATGATAGAAGAACTTTTCTATTCAAACGCACATACAACCTCCCCCTGTTCGTGTAACACGGCTGTCTTCTTGGTCAGGGGTCATTGCCATTGGATTCTCATTCCCATGTGTCCCAAAACATTATGCCCCAGCTTCTTGTCCCTTCATTTTGGAATTTGGAGTGTCCCGATGTGCTGCGCTGTCCCAGAAATCATCAAAACAAGACAACACATGTTCCCCTAAAAAAACTTAATTCAAGCACACCTTTGACAATTTTATTTTATAAAATAACAGTATTTTAATTATATGAGCATTAGAGCACACTTGATGACATTTTGTATAGTGTGGGCACGGATCTTTCATTTGCATCAAGTTTTATAGTATTGATGCAACATTTTCTCCTAGATGCCAACCTGCCTGCATGTGCTTCACTCATATGCCAACCTACCCAGCCTGGTGACGACTGTAACTAAAGACAACAATGAAAGTTGGGGATTTATGATTTTTTCTTATGATTGAAGGCAGAAAACATTAAAAAGTTCTCTGAATCAACCTTGGTAGAATTAACTCGAATATGTGAATAACAAATAATTGCAAGGCACGGCATGGCTTCGGTCCAACATTGATATGGGAATCTGCATTGATTATACTCTGACAGACTAAAGTAGAAGTGAGAAGAGGAAAGGATAGAATTGCATTTGCATGCTTGTTTGTTTTGCTATAATGATGTAGGCAAAGACCGGGAATCAGATACCTTATCCCAAATTCACAATGCAGTTGATGCAAGTGCTTCTTTATAAAAGGTGAGAGAGGCTGACAAGATGCCCAGTAGTGAACATGTAATACTCCAATTGCCACAGAAAGTGGACAAAGTAAGAGGCACCTGTTGACAACTCTTTTCTTCTGAGCTTCATAAACAGAGATAGAGATTCTCCACTACAGTCGTAAAAAGGTCAACTTGGATATACTGAGGTCCCTTCATTGTGAGGACCATAGACGGTGCCCTGCAAAATCTATTAGCACATTCTTCTTTAGATGTAACAACACTAACAAGTAAAAGTGCCTCATTTCTTCCTTTTGGTGTTTTGACATTATACCCCCCACCTCTGAAAGAAATTTCCTCCAGAAGGGAACATTTAACTGGTAATTCTAATATATTTGGACATTTGCATCTTAATCACAGTTGTCTTCCTGTTCATATGCCTCGCATGGTTTTATTGCAGAATGCTTTCCTTTATGAAGCATGTTTGTTATTATCTCTAGCTCAAAATGCATGGGGAAATGCAAGCCTCTCCTAGAACTCTGAAAGCAAATATCTGCTTAAACTATCATGCGCTAATGTAAGACAAATTTTCTCCATCAACTTAAACAAAGGGAATTATAGTGTTAATTTGGTGACTAAAAACATTTTAGATTAGGACTAAAAATGCTATTAAAACTTTAAATTTGCCATGTTTACTCGAGCCAATGGCTAGCCTGCATTTCACAAATTTTGCTCGAGTCTGTCTCACAAACTTCAATTTTGTCAATTTTTGCACTTTCCCAAATCAATTGTGAATCGGACTTAGTCCTGATTCAATTACAATGTATAATAACTCAAATAACCTATATTTGATACTAGGAATTTGAAAGCACAGATATTTTACAACAACATCAAGGAACAATGTAACAGTTCAGTAGTGCCAAATTCAAACACGTTAACCATCACTGAAATCCAGCATCTAAGGAACTCTTAAATTACCTATCTCATGTTAAAACTTGGAATACTGAGAGGGATATGTCAATAGATATACAAATCAGAAGTATCAATTCAACCATGTATGATGTTACATTATGGGACCTGAATGCGTTGCATGCTGATTTTGTTTACTTTACATAAAGGGTGTAAATTCAGTATACATCAAGATTCTACAATTGATCTATTGCTAATTTTCTTTCCTTTCTACTTCCAGTGCAATCTCGTTGCGGCGTAGAAATGGAAGCGTGAATGGTGGATTATACTGCAAGAATGATAAGTACAAAAAGTCACTGACGTGTGAAAGAGGCTCTCATACTACAAAGTACGAAGGAATTGATTATAGGGATCTCACCTGTGCAATTTCCACTGAAGCACCCTCTTTTATTTGAAACTGTCTATCACTTTTCAGAGCTTCTCTTAACTTTGACTCCCTCCGTTTAACTTCTTCATCGGTCACAAAGCCTAATTGAAATGAAAAAAGAAAGGGTATTATAAGCATTGCCATATCCACAGTTGAAGACCAAGACACTTGACTGGATAACGTGATACTCTCTGTTCCTGAATGGTAGGGTTACTGTGGCAGAAGTCTGTATCATTACCAA
Organism: Cyclocarya paliurus; assembly: GCA_029856935.1. Taxonomy (NCBI): domain Eukaryota; kingdom Viridiplantae; phylum Streptophyta; class Magnoliopsida; order Fagales; family Juglandaceae; genus Cyclocarya; species Cyclocarya paliurus. The sequence continues at coordinate 35,524,580 of CM056951.1, forward strand.
TTAACATTATATTAGCACAAGAACTACTTTAATTATGATCATATGACAAATACATACCTCCAAATGCACAGAACTCATACATACAATCACATGTTTGTAACAACATACTCCAAGCCCGATTCCATGTTCTTAACACTTGGGACAGCCTTAGTGCCAAATACCATTTGTTCAACAACTAAGAATGAATTTGAAATTACAAGATTCATAACCCATATGCCAGTTTCTGCATCCAAAGAGCTCAGGGCTGTCAGATTAAGGGAAGGACAAACCTGAAAAGGCAAGAACTGCAATAATTTTCCTTGGAACTTCTTCGATCCTCACAGATGGATCTTTAGGCACTGGCAAGTTGGCACCATACTTTGAGGGCATGACAAAAGACATCTGCCACTTATCTTGATCTTCCAGCTAATACATTAGCAAGAGTATCAGATCATGATAAAAAGGAAAAGAAAAAGAAAACATACCAGATGCAACAATTAAAAAAAAGTCTTCTAACAATTGAGCTTTTGTACTGTACAACTGCTCTTAGACAAATCAAAGAGACCTTCATGGCTAAAAAAGACCAAACAATATAATTTCTCAGTAATATGTGGAACTGGGAAATTCCTATAATTATAATCAACCGAAAGAAGTAAATAGATTGTAAGCACTCAAGAACAATGTTAGAAATATGAAAGTAGTGATGTCATAAGCAACAAAAGAAAACAAATTTATGCCAATAGACTACAATATTCAGCGGGTCTGCAATAATGCCAAACTGAAATATAAACATCTTAGACAGCTCAAGCCCTAGGAGCATGTGATAACGTTGACTTTGTTCAGAAAGGCACAATAGACACCACAAATGAATTTAGAACACACAAGAACAAGTAAAAATTCCATAACCTGCGAACTAAATAACTATTGACATATAAAGCATCATACCCTCTTTGGGAAATTCCATAATCCATATAAAACATCATACCCTCTTTGTTATCACTGGAGTTGTCATCTCCATTTTCTCCCCAACAGATTGGGCCTTACGCGTTAAAACAGGTGTAGTCATCTCCATTTTCTCCTTGGTCGTATTCTAAAAACAGCATAAAAATTTGGATAAGCAGAAAATAATAAAGATATCATTACAAATAGGTATCACAGTGAGATATTATAACAATTTATTACAGAACCTCAGAGTACCTTACCAAACAGGTACTCGGCCAATACGTTGAATGATTGAGACGCTCCATTGAAGTCAAATCCAGTCTTCCCAGGCATTGTTGTCTCCGCTATAAAATAAGGCTGTTTGCGCAATCACAGCTCTATGAGTTTTGTTTAGATATAAATACAAGCATGAAGAGATTTTTCGGCATGCATGACTTTTTAACATTTTTCATATTTTTACAACCTATAACAAAGTATATACATATGGAATCACATTCCCAAATGCTGAATCACAATAGTCATAGGACTAAAAAGCAGAGTAAAGAAAAACGTTAAAGTGACTGCATACCTCAACTTCCCTTATCTCGTACTGGTCTGTCCTGCTCAAAACAGTGAAGTTCACCGTCTCTAGGTCCGGGACTAACACAATCCCAAAATAATAAAACACAAAACCAAGAACGCCCAATTCAATAAAGACCGATCGAGAAAAATAAAAAAAATAGACACAAATTTCACGTTCAAAAATAAAAACAAACGAAAAGGACAACCTGCCATTAGAGCCTCCTCGAGATTCCGACTCTCGAACCTTTTCGGGAACACGTATTTCACAGCTTCGGTCGCCGTATCGACTAAGACTGCACGAAAACTCCAAAAATTATTGAAACAAACAGGGCAGAGATTGCTTTCAACAACTTAAGAAGCAAGGCTCTTAAAAATGGTGATTGATAGTGAACATGTACGTCTCTGGGAGAGAGCGGAGGCTTGGGAAGCGAGAGCGAGGACCAGAGAGACTCGGGCTTCGAAGGCGGACATAGGTCTCCGACGCGGTGGAGCCGGGGCCCTGTCGGTGGCCGTGGAGTTGATTATGATAGAGCGAGATCTTTTGGAATTCCTTGGAGTGGAAATTGAGGTTCCGTGTATAGTAAACACTGAAGAAGGGTAGCAGAGGAGCATTTTTTTTCCCTTGTTCTTGGCCTTTTCGTTTGAATTTCTGTTACAGAGGTGAGTTTGAGGGTCAGTGCTGATTAGCGTTCGTGGTTAAGATTATCTCGGCAATTCCAGAAGAAAATAAATGGGAAATGCTTTGTCTCCGGAGAAAGTCTCCCACACATTATTATTATTATTTTTTTATTTAATAATTAAGAAAATATTTTTTTAATAATGTTATGATTTTTTTAAAATGTTTAAGGTTATTAAAAAAATACAAGAAAGACTAATCGGTACCCAAAATGGGGGCTGTAGTGCCACCCTTCAGTCAGATCTTCGTTTTCCTTTTTTTTTTTTTTTTCAAACATTAATTTTTTTTAACGTTTCAAAAATTATTTTTACTTGGTGGAAAATGAGCGTGAGCACACTGTCTTTAAAAACGCAATACCCTTTCCTTGGTGGGTTGATTGAATTTTATAGACTAGTACGATGCATTCTTTTAATCATAATCTTTTCAATATTTGTTCATGTAATATCTAATAACAGAAAAGAAAAACGCTACATAAAATTATGTGGCGTGATACATTAAATCTATCTTATAATAAAAATACATTTATAATCAAAACATACCACATCAAGCTATCTTCATCTGTAAATTTACTTTTATATAAAAAGATTTCATTGATAGATAACACTAGTTACTTGTCAGGGAGTGTGTGAGTAAACATATAAATATATAAATATATATACACACACATATATATACACACACATATATATACACATACATATCCCCACACACACACATATAATGAGGGAAAATGATATAATTATTATCCTTCTACTGTTCATTTACTACTCTTTTTTTATTTGATTTTTTTTATTAATTTTTTATTTTACTTAATGGTTAAGAAAGTGACTATTAGTAAAATTATATATATTTTTAATTTTTTCTTAATAATTAAGGATGTTAAAAAAATATTTTTAAAAAAATGATAAAAAAATAAAAAATATAGTATAAGTAGTAAAGGAGTAGTGAACGGTTGCAAGGGTATCATTACCTATATATGAGATATTCCCAACAGTTATTCTCTCTTCTATTTGTTTTTATTTTTTATTTTATTTTTAAATCTCGCTACACTAATCTCTTTCAACTTAATAATTTTTGATAGATTAGGAACAGAGAGGAGTGAGTGGGGAGGGGATGATCTCTCTCGTCAGTTACAGCTGAATTCTCTTGGCATACAAAGCTTATGAAACCGTAGAAGCTAAACACGGAAGTGAAGAATACGCAAACGAAACAATTGAAGGAACTAAACTGTAAAAGCCTCCTGCTGGGAATGCCAAGCGACAACGTCTTTGTAAGCCAAGTTGCCCCCAAATATATCCAAAGCGCTGCCCACGGTAACATCCACACGTCCCATCCCTGCCTCATTAATCCTTTCGAGATCAGCCATTCCGGTCACACCACCAGCATAAGTCACTGGAATCTGGCACCACCAAACCATATGCTGTATTAACAAGTTGTCTAAGATAGCATGCATAAAGGGCAAAATATAGAAGCTCATTGACATCAAATGTAACTGATGCGCTTACAAGAAAGGCTGTCGCAGACTAATGGCTCGGAGTGAAAGCATCAGGGTCACACCGTGTAATATTCACAGCTTATGAGAATGGTTCGAATGAAGGTAATCTGGCACGAGGAATCTTTCTATGCCCATTTGGGTATTGCCTAGGTATTTATATTCTTTTAACCGAATAAGTTATTACCTTTATATAATTTCATCTGCCATCATCTATATAAAGACCTCTTATCAGCACTTTTGACCGATATGACGGTCATCGCCTAGATGGAGAGAGTCTTTTGGCAAAATCCATGCCCCGGGCTCTATCAATTTACGAATTTCAAACCAAGAAATGAGAAGGTAGCAAGACAATCTGAAAGATAAATCACAAAAATAATAATGAACGCAGCTACCCACCGGTGAATGCTTCCCAAGCAATGCCACAAGTTCATCATCAATTCCCAGCCTGCAAAAAATTGTCTCGAGTAAATTGTCTGGACAGCAGGGATACTTGTACTATCTATATTCTCAATTCAAAAGTCTCTTTTTTCCCTCTCTTTGTCTATCTGACCATGGGCAAAACAAAACCCAAGAAGTCAAGATATCTTACAAATAATATATAATCTGAAAGCTGACTATATGCTTCTAAAAACCTAAGGGAGCTAGAAAGTCTCAAGGCATGGGGCAAAACCTGTGATTAAATTAAAGATGGCAATTAAGACTTACTTTTTCCCTTCAACATCAACACCATGGACCAGAAATTCGTCTGCATAGCTGGCTAGAAACTCCAGTATTTTGCCATCAAGATATACATCAGTAAACTTCTGCCATCTATCAGTCACAATTGCATATTTGCCTTCCTGCAAATCGAAGTCAGCACATAAAAGAGGATAGTTGAAACTGAATACTAAAACGAAAGGGGGGCTCATAAAAAAGGATCTAATATATTATTTCTGATTCCGATTCTAATCCATGACCCTTTTTTTTTATTTCTAATCCATGACCCTTTCTTAAAAAATTGTTGTCCTCTTTTATCCTTCCTTGCACTAGAGCATCCAACCCTGGAGCACTCATGTCTGAACGACCACTACAACCCTGAATACATGAAACAAGTACAAAACCTGGATCAAACACAAGCTTGTAAGATGTCACCAATTCCTGCCTGGGGACATTTTCCGATGAAACCTCAAGCTCGAATCCAGTTACACAACACATAAAGGAGAAACATCTAGAAATTGTTTTTACACCTTCCCTCTGCAGCTAAGGTCCAAGACAAGCCTCTGCTTTCCAACAACACGAACAAGGTCTTTAAGCCTTTCAAGATCCATTTGTCCATTGCTGAATACATACTGTGAATGAAATCAAGATAAAAAATAAAAAAATTGAAACCAAAAGGTAAATAATAGAGATCAATTTAAACATTTAATTGAGAGAAATTGTCTATGCATATTAGCCCAAATTCTTTGAATCAACTGCCATGTAAAACTATTTTTGTTAGGTGGTTATACGAATATCTCTGTCCCATAAACATTATGCTCTAACCACCATTATTTGTGATCCAGTTTCATTATTTGAGCACTAACCTAAAATAGATAAAGGTATATTCATTTACCTTGATCAAGAGAGTTCTGGAAGTAAAACTTATATTCAACCCTACCATCCCTTCAATGGTCATTTAGAAATATTCCTTCTATCATGTTCAACACCAACAATCCATTACATCTGACACTTAGGTGGCTTCTAGAATCAAGTTGGCAAAAAGAGTCCTATAATCTTTGGGTAGCTTTGACATAATACACAGAGAACTCGTACAAGGTAATAGACATATATCCTGCAATGACAATAATTGGGTTTATGATCAGCCACTTTCATTTCAAGACGATCATTTATTTTTTGCTTGGAGAGAGGGGGAATAGATATAGGTTCTTCATGGTAGCAGTCAGCTTTTCATCTCTAGGACAGGTAGCAATACTTAAATCAGTACAAGAAGTGCTACTGGCTCCAATGGGTCAGCCCATGAGGCTATCCCCCCCCATTTCAAGTTAACATCATACAAATCTCACATACCCGAATCTACAATAAAGGAAAATGAAGATTGGCTCATTATCTGGAAATTCATACACATTTTGGTAATCGAGAAAGATTGTAAACACTTATCAAAAAAGAGAAAGATTAGAAATTGTATTATATCACCAAAGTAGTATTTCATGTTTCTGTATAAATGTTAAGAAAAAATTAAGAGAAAAGGTTATCACATACTGATGTGACAATGACATGGCAAGCTCCTTCCTCTATGTAACTCAGAGAATTTTCAGAATTGATCCCGCCTCCAACTTGCAAACCGCCTATTACCAGTCCTCGCAGTAAGTTCAGCAGAGGAAAAGTCTGTAAGTTTTAAACTTAAAATCAATTATACAGCTTAAAGGTAACGCAACCTAATCTCAGGTGCTCAATTTCGTGGGCTGAATGTCTCAACATGAGGAATTAGAGTGGTGCAAATGCCAAACCACATTCCAAAAATGCAAATTGAAGTTTTGAGAACAAAACTGATCAGCTAGGACGATGATTCTTCTAATTATTTCAGATAAATAGATTTCTTATAAGGTGAAATACGGTAGATCCACTTATCAAACAAAAAGAAGAAGAAGAAGAAAGAAACACAGTACATCCATAATTATAATTTCCAAAAATTCAAGTTAAAAGAGATAAATCGTAATTAAAGAAACAAGTAAAAGAAAGTAATCACAAACACAACATATCAGAAAAGAGCAAACAAATTCACCAGGATAAGCACGCAATGCTTCAATGGCTGCACTTTTACTCAAAGGATCAGCTCCAAGCATGATGACATGACCACCTGCAAGTCCATCTTCTTTGTATAAATTCGCAAACTCAGCGGCTGACTTATCTGATTCAAAATTGGTCACGAGAATTGACCCATCCTCCTTAGAATCCCGAAGGGTTGACCCAACAATCTGTTTCACTTTCCCCTGATAAGAAACCACATTAGAAACATGATATTAGTAGAAAATTACTCAAGTCCGCCCTAAAAAAAGTACCGCACAACTGCATGGAATAACAAAATGTACCACTCATGCAGCATTTGTTTCCCCTTTATAGCCTTTATACTACCCAATAACATATACGGATCAACCTGAAACTTCAATAGAATCATATTTTACATATTCTAGACAAACAAAAAAGCACTGAAGAAATCATTTTTGAGACAAAAATTCTGTAGTAGACAACCTTGACCATAAACCAAAAGTTGAGCTAACAAAACGTCAATGTCGCAAAAACGAATCTTCACGACCTTTTGTCAAACACATTAAATTGAAGAAGGAGATCGACAGGCAAAGACCGTAACCATAGATAGATTTTTTAGTTTTGGGTACCTTGTGTATATCAATGCAAGGCCTGAAACGAACAGCACACCTAGTGGACAACCGTGAAAAACCTGCATCAAAAGAAAAAAGTTAATAATAACAATAATAGTGACAAGCAATGAAAATAAAATTTTACAAGTAAGAAAGACTTCAGGAAAAAAGGTGAAGCAATGTTACTGGAAAATGGAGAAGGAATAGCATTGATGATTCTTCGTCTGTTCTGGCAATAGAAAGAGGCCAAACGTTGGAGCGAGCTCAAGTCGCGTGTTGAGACTGTATGGAGGCTTTGAGCCATCGTGATGAGCCGAATTGCTACAGGTACCAAGAAGAGAGGCCGTGGTTATATAGGTTGAGACCGAGGCGCAAGAGTGCACTTGAAATGTTTTAGGGATGTTTGGCAAGAAATCTTGTCTAAACTCTAGTACATTTTTAGTAAAGATGTTTTCATTTCTAAATGTACAATTATGCAATATAAAACATTTTCAAGACTTTTAAACACTGAAAACATTTAAATCAGTTTTTAAATATTTTTTAGAAAAATTAACAATTTCTGAAAATTAACAATTAAGCGAAAAACAACAACCACCGTTTTTGAAATCATTTGCAATGGTCGGAGTTTTTCGACTTCCAAAGGCGGCCTAGATTGAGATTGGGCTACTTTGACACTCAAATAATAGTTATCCCGTGTTGACAGCAATATAAGTGAGTTATTTTATTTTCAAGTCGTTGGCTAGAACACAATATCCACATTACTTAAATAGTAATATTTAATTTATAATATTTATATTTTATATTTTATATTTCAAATCAAACTATACCATTTAAGTACTTTATTATAATTTTTCTGTACATTGATTTGAGAATGTAATTTTTCAACACAAATAAGTTCTTTTACTTTTTTAATTGAATTTTAAGAATTATTTATTATATTTTCTAAAAACTTAACTCAAGAATTTTTGCATCCAAACTTATTTTAATAGGTGTAAGGGGATTTCCCCCACACTTTACAAGTCTACTGGGTTTCAACCTGATTCTCATCCCAAAGGCCAAACTTGCCTATGAAGTAAGTCACCTATAAGGAGAAGTAAACGATGATGGCTGATAGGATCGACAGGGCAAAACGGAAAAGATTGAGAACCTTTGATCTTCTGACATCGGTACATTGACAGACCATTGAAGGTAAAGCAAATCGGGAAACCATGCCACATTAATAGTATAATTACCCGAGCTACACGCCACATTAATGACGTTATTGCATAAACACACGACTTTAAAGGACTGATAAAAGGAACAATATAAAGGACATGGATTCTACGGGGGCAGACATGATCTGTCCACCTCAGACTCTCGGTATAAATAACAACTTCCAAGTATGGGAAACTCTCTCTATGATCCACATACTCTTTCATTATTTACAAGCTTATAAGTGACGATACTAACTTTGACATCGGAGACTCATTGACCCTAAGGTCACCCTCTCACAGTTGTCTTATTCTCTATTTTCGCAAGCTCAATTTTGAAGACTTGAGTTACTGGAACCTAACCCAAATGCGTACAAAATACGATGTTAATAATGGGTTTCACCACTTTTACAAAACCCAATCAAAACTTTGTTACCATTATTAATGAAAATCTCTCCAATCCATATTCCTTCGCCACTTGTTTGAAAAATTAAACCTACAACTATAAATATAAATCTCTCAAGTCATCTCATTTCATTTCATTTAATAATTATAAATTTCATAAATGTCCACATAAAATACAATGGACATTATTTGGATAGTAAAAGTGTTTCATCTCATCTCATTATTACAATTTTTTCAAATTTACAAACAAAATATAATAAATAATTTAACTTTTTCAAATTTCAAAATAATTATAATATTAAAAATAGTATTATAACAATATTTTATTCAATTTTTAACTTTCATCTAAAACTATTTCTTCTCATCTCACTATCCAAACCACACCTAAATAATTCAACTTTTTCAAATAAAAAAATAACAATAATATTAAAAAATAATATTTTAACAATATTTTTTTCAATTTTCAATTTTCAATTTTCGTCTTATCTCACTAACCTCTCCAAATGAATGCACCATACTTTACTTGGGAGAAAACCTGGGGAGCAATCCGGCTGCTCCCTTTCATTAAGCAACCCTTCAATGGTTGTGTGCCACCATAAGTAGTTTATAATATTTAGTCTACACTTGCATACGCTTGATCAGAAACCCATGCAACCCCTCTCTCACTCATTCGTTTTCCATGCCATTCCAACCCAAACGAAATCCCACCCCACACTCATCCCCGACGGCGCTCGACCCAGACGGTGGCAAGGATGAAGCTCAACCTAGTTCCACCACCACCATTCTTTTGCCCACCATCTCCGCCATGTTTTCTTTGATTTGTCATCAAATGTTGGGGGGGGGGGGACCCAAGCAGTGCTCATTGATATCCATACTCATGGAGGACGACGAGTTTGGCTTTCGTAAAGAGCATGAGGGTTTTCTGGGCATGGCCGTGTTGGCAAGGGGGGCATTGCTATGAACCTTCAAGTTTTTCCTCTCTTTTTAAATTATTAAATGCTCGCCAAACTAATTCATTTTGGAAGCATGGCACAAAATGATTTCAAAGCAAAAAAATCATACTCAATTTTGCAAGCTGATCATAAATGTTTCTTTTTTAGTTCATAAGTTGTCGATCGTATATTTTAGTCTTCTAGTTTTTTTCTTCATGCATGGATCATTGGATCCTTGTCTGGCCACATATTTTCACCTTCTTCATTCTTTCTTTAGAATATTTTATTTTTATTTTTATTTTTACCAAAAACACATGATGCATTTCTTTCTTACTTGAAAATTTTCATCATCACCAGTCACTAGACCATATATATTACATGAGAGTCTGACAAATATGAGCCAGTGGCCAACCATTTGGAAGCACGCTCTTGTAGTTTTGGCTAGATGGTGGAAAGGCTTCTGATAGTCAGTTCACTCCATGGCTGTGAAGGTCTCACCAGATTATTTAGTCTGGAAGATATTTCTTTCCGTGTGAGGGGGTCGAATCGATTTGGGTTTCGTAAATGGAGAGGGGGGCGATGTCGTGGGTTGTGGTCTATTATTTGTGGGTTTCTGTCGAGACAAGGGGAGGGTCAACCCTAGTGTAAGGGTTTTGAGGATCGGACCTACCCATCTGGTATAACTTGATTGAAGTTTTCCGCATCCGGTCTTGGGTGGAGGGCTTGGTGGCTATGCGAAGAGACCCAGCCGGCACTGCCCAAATAACAATTTATGCCTCTTTTGCATTTGGTGATTATGTGTATTAAGGTCTAACTAGTCTATTGTATTTTTTCCTACATGTCACTGTCTTAATAAAGGGCTGCTCTTCAATCTACAACAGCCTGACTGTCCTGCATCGCTTCTCTTTACGTTTCAATCTACAAATCAAATTTAAAAAGAAAAAAATTGTGGCACATCACAAGTTGATCTTAGTGATATGTGAACAAAATGATTTGAGAAGTTTTTCATTTTAGTTCTATTTTTGTTAAGTGGATCACTTGGACAGCTCATGATGCGGATTGATTCAAGTTTCAACACGACCTTGTTAATAATAGGATCAAACTCAAATTAATCTGATTGATTTGAATTTGAATTATATTTTATCAAAAAAGATTATATTTTATCCTAATTATATATATATTTTTTTTGTGTCAAATGCACAAATCGAGTAAAAAATTGTTAGCCTATCATCAATAGTCGCGAAAACAAAAGACGAAGAAAAATAGAATTTCTGTGGAATTTGACACGAGAGAGAGAGAGAGAGAGAGAGGCAGACGAGAACGGCATCTTTCTTCTTCTGCTCCAAATATATCGGCTCGGGGAAGAATGGGTTTCAAGAAGCTTCTGAAGCGCAATCCCAAAGCTCTCCTATCTTCCAACACACCACAACCACCACTCTCTCCGATCCCAGACCCCTCTCTCCCACTACCACCACCATCGGACTCTCTCACCCCTCTCCCTATTCTCACTCTTTCGCACCACACCCATAAACCCAACCACCATGACCACCTCCTCCGCTTCCTCATGGCCCATCTTAAACCGCCCTTCAATACCACCCACCTTCTCCAATTCCTCAAGTCCAGGCTCCACCGCCACCCTGCTTTCACTCACTACGACTTCCACGTCTTCAACTGGGCCTCCACCGTCGACTCGTTCCGTCACGACCACTCTACGTTCGAATGGATGGCCCGCACTCTCGCTATCACCGACCGCTTCGACGAACTTGGATCCCTACTCCGGTTCATGGCTTCTAACCCCTGCCCCTGCTCCGACGGTATCTTCTCCTGCCCTCGAATCGAACCCATCTTTAGATTTTCGATCAATGCTTATTCTAGAGTTGGAAAATTAAATGATGCTGCGGTTGCCTTTGAATGTATGAGAAAAATGATCGACGGGAGGCCTAATGTGGCGCTTTATAACATATTGATGCATGGATATGTGAAATGTGGGGAGCATCATAATGGCTTAAAGCTTTATGATAAAATGCTCAAGGATCGGGTTAAGCCGGACGTGTATACGTTTAACATTTTAATTAGTAGTTATTGTCGTAATTCACAGTTCGGGCTAGCTCTGGAGTTGTTTAAGGAGATGAGAGAAAAGGGGTGCTGTCCAAATGTGGTTAGTTTTAATACCTTGATTAGAGGGTTCTTTAGGGAGAGGAAGTTTGATGAAGGGGTTGCAATGGCTTACGAGATGATTGAATTGGGATGCGAGTTTTCAAGAGTGACCTGTGAGATACTTGTTGATGGGCTATGTAGAGGAGGTCGGCTTCTGGAGGCATGTGAGCTATTGAGTGATTTATCAAGGAAAGGAGTTTTGCCTCATGGGTATGATTACTTTGGTCTGATGGAGGAGCTCTGTGAGAAAGGAAACACTGGTAAAGCGTTGGTGGTTGTGGATGAGTTATGGAGGAAAGGTGACGCCCCAAGCTTGATTTCTTGTACCACCTTGATCGAAGGTTTGAGGAGGTCCGGGAAAATTGATGAGGGATTTATGCTGATGGAGAGGATGCTTAGGGAGAGCATGGTTCCAGATAGTGTAACATTTAATTGTCTCCTTCAAGGACTTTGTGACATGGGTAGAACTGTGGATGCAAATAGATTGAGGTTGCTGGCTTCAAGCAAGGGTTTTGAACCAGATGAAACAACCTACAGTATTTTGGTATCCGGTTATACGAGAGAGGGTAAAAGGAAGGAGGGGGCAGTGATGGTGGATGAGATGTTGGATTTAGGGTTTTTACCTGATCTTGCTGCATATAATAGGTTGATGGATGGCCTTGCAAATTCAAGAAGTCGGGTGCCGCGCCAAGCGAATGTTATTGGTAATTGAACATATCAACATTTTTTCAGATTGGATTTTTTTTTCATTGTCTGCTTCATATGCAGAACCAATGGTGGTGCTATTGGTAACGTACTAACGAGGAAAAGATCCTCCATTGAGAAAGTTGATATGCCAGGGATATTTCTGATGTTGACATCATGCATGTTTTTTTTAGGGAAAGAAACATGTACATGTGACTGAAGAGATATAGTGGGTCCTGACAACATGAAAACGTGGATTATAAATTGGAAGGTATATAATCTCTGCCAATTCTAGTTCAATAGTCCAATAATTAGTTCAACTTATAGTATGTACAAGTTTTAGATGTGGGCATCAGAAGCATTTGTGTCGAATGGGAACACATTATAACTTCGTTCTATTGATCTGCAAGACAAGGAAGCAATATGTGGGATTCTCTGTGGGATTATCTGTGGTCTTTTCAATTCAGGGTGAGAGAGGTTTGCCATGAGGCTTGCCACAATCAAGAGCAATGGTCCTGTGTTTCTTCACTTCTGACTTGAGAGCTGTGTTGGTATTGAGATACTCTGAGAATTTGTTGGTGGACACAAAAATATGATCTCTAGGAATTTTTGATACGGGGCTTGAATGTATGCCTCTTGTATGGTGTTATCCAAAAAGTTTCTCATTCTATTTGTTCACTTTCACAAAGTCTAATATAAAAGAGGTCTTATATTTTCTTTTTTCCAAGAACATTAAAAAGGAGTTGCAAAGATTTTTTATGTTGTCGTGCGTAGCATATGGAGGAGTGCCGACGACATTTTCGTGACAAAAGTAAAAATACTCCCCGAGGACGAAGCTAAATTCGTCTTCCAGCCCCATTTACCATTAGATTATGCTTGGATGTTTCATTTTATTCAAAATTTTTATCTCATCTCATCTCATCATTACAACCTTTTCAAATTCCTATATAAAATATAATAAACAATTCAACTTTTTCAAATTCCAATACAACTTTTTCAAATTTCAATTTAACTTTTTCAAATCTTCAAACTAAAAAATAATATTTTAAACTTTAAAACAAAACACAAAATTCTCATCTCACCTTCCAAACATATCCTTAGTCTTAAAGGATTCAAATCCAATGAAATAAAAATCTTCACTTTTCAAGGAGAAAAATTTCATTGTTAGGTTGATATTCTCTTTATTTATAATATAGTTTGTTCATTTCACGTTTTCCCTCAACGAAATAAAAATTCTCCCATTTATTTTACCGGTACCGACCAATATGAAAAAGACGAAAAAAATATCAAAAGCGAAATTGGTGAGTCTTTCAACAAAGAGAAATGACGTATATTATTTATAATCGTTGTATAAGTAAGTATTAGTGCAATTTATTTGAAAAGTGAATAAATACAGAATTTATATAAAAAAAAAATTAGTTTTTTAATAATACATTTTACTTCTTTTTAAAAAAATTATACGAATATTTATACACTTTACTACTATATATAAAAGAGTAGACTCCACTTCAAGCGTGATTGCGAAAGCTCTGTCCAATCCAAATTTGAGAGCCAATTTTCGGTTCAAGGACCCAAAAAAGATAAAAGGAGTAATAATAATAATAATAATATATAATCTAGAACTCTGATTCTGAGCCACTCGCCAAGAGATACCGTTAACATCCCTGTACCACAGAGTCTTACGTTACTACCGCTGCAAATTGCAAAACCCTCCTCTCTTTCATGGCTAAAACTTGAAAACACTCGGGCGTTTTTTCCCCAACTTTCAATGGCCTCTATTTCCATGTGCTTCAACATCTCACCAACTTCTTGCCACCTATACCCTAAACCCTCCCCCCCTTTTCCTAAACATTCCTTCACCTTTCCTCCCATCCAAACACCGATTTTTTCCCCTGGAATCCCTGTGAAAGTTCGTGAACCTAGGGTTTTGGTAGGGGCCGTGAGAGCGAGTATCGATGTACCTTCCGCGATTAGGCCTGGAGGTTCAGTGGAGAGCGATAGCTTACCCGCTGATGTGAGGAAGCGGACGATGGAGGCCGTGGACGCCTTAGGAGGGAGGGTCACCATTGGTGACGTGGCGAGCAAAGCCGGGCTTAAGTTGAATGAAGCTCAGAAGGCCTTGCAAGCTCTTGCTGCTGACACCAATGGCTTCTTGGAGGTATAAAGATACTTACATACGTACATGCGCTCCTAAAAACTAGATGTATATGTGTGTCTGTGGATGTTCAAGTGAATTTAAGCGTGCTAGTTTTTTTTTTTTTTTCCTTTATGTTTAAAAGCTAGTGCATATGATTCGATGTGAGAGGGAATTGTACACTTGGATTGGCTAGTTATAGTTTTGGATGCTGTTGGTCCTTGAAGTTCATGATTTGGTGAAGTCAATTGTTTTCAAGATGATCTCTTACAGGTTTCGGACGAGGGTGATGTTCTCTATGTTTTTCCCAAAGATTATCGAGCAAAGCTTGCGGCCAAGTCATTTAGATTCAAAGTTGAGCCTGTTATTGAGAAGGCAAAGGTATGTATTCTCGTTACTTTTGATGTTCAGATTCGCCATCCTAGGAAATAATGGTTTATCGTCTGTAAAATTGACTTGACAGGCTACGGCTGGGTATTTAGTAAGGATTTCCTTTGGTACTGCACTGATTGCTTCAGTTATAATTGTTTATACCACAATTATTGCTGCTCTTTCGTCTGGTAGTAGTAGAAGGTAATCTCAGGCCTTCAATCGTTCAAACACTTGCACATCTTTTGACCTTTATGCATTTCCCTTTATTAAACAAATCCTTTGTAATATGCTGACATGGATGAAGGCATTTCTGGTGACAGTGACGAGGACAGTCGTGGAAGACGTGGAGGTAGAGCATATGATTCGGGATTTAACTTTTACTTCAATCCAGCAGACTTGTTCTGGTAATATTCTATGTAGTGTCAGGATTGTGAGAAGTATTACTCACAGCACATGTTTTATAGGACCTAAGTGTGATTTTCATTGGTTGACTGACATGCCATGTAGATTCAAACTGTCTAGTTGATCGTTGGAATTGTAACTGAGGGGATCAAAGTATGAAAACTTAAGGTTACTAGTAAAATTTTGTAAGATTGTCATTTTGTACAAGGGTATTCTATGATTGACTAAAGTATCATGTAAGTGTTTGATATTCTATACATATGTGAGTTTGGTTTTTTATAGTGGTGGACTGTTGATAAATTGTTCTTATAAGACTTTTCAGTGGTCTCTGGCTAATTTTCTTGTGGATAACGATATGTATGATGCTTCTGTCTGATAATGATGAGCATTGCCTTTTTGAAAACATCCATCCTATCATATTATTCAAGGTCAACTAGGCAGATTAAGATTCGTGCAATTGTATACTTGAGAGTTGCAAGAATGTGTTTCTGGTTTCATTTTATTTAGGTACTGGGATCCATATTACTATAGGAGACGACAACGACAAACAGACGATCAGGAGATGAACTTCATTGAATCTGTAGGTGATAGAAGTGATTGTGATTTTTTTGTTTTATTGGCCATCTCAAAATACATTCATTTTATATATCGTTGTATTTTAGATATTTTCATTCGTGTTTGGGGATGGCGATCCAAATCAAGGAATCGAAGAAGAGAGATGGAAGTTGGTAATATTTTAGCACTCAATTCAGTTGTCCATTGCTTTCAAGATTTTATATAAACTCCTTTAGTTTTTGTATTTTGTGTTTAATTTTGTTATTCTCTTGCCTTTGTGTTTTTTTATCTTGTTTTAGATTTTGTTTTGCTAGTAAACTCTTCTCCTCTCTGAAACCGTTTGTAGTACCTCCTTTACTTCTTTATGTGTCTTCCTAGAAAGAGTGGTTTAGAAGAGATAGTTCTTATCTAAGTGTGATTACTAGTAACTCGGTGTTCTTAGCTGTATACTTCTTGTGTACTTGGGCTATACAAGTGTACTTTCTCCTTATCTCTCTCTCTACTGATAATATTATAAGAAAGAAAAGATGTAATTAATAATAAGTCCTTTTGGTGGTTGAGGTCACAAGTTTAAGTCCTTTTGGGAATATGAGTTATAAGAAAGAAAAAAGATAACAAAGGAAAGAGGTAATTAAATCCTTGTTTGGGAACACAAGTATTCTCAAATATTTCCTTCCCAAACATCACTCGAACACAAAACACTTTTCAATTTCAAGTTTTCAACTTTTTCATCTAATCATTACAATTTTCCCGAACTCTCAGACAAAACACAAAAAGCAATACAACTTTTTCAAATTTAAAAACAAAAATTATAATAAAAAATTATATTCAAACAATTTTTTAACTTTATAATATTTTTTTTCAACCTTTTCTCCCTCATTTCCCAAAACTCAATAAAACATCTTAATTCAAACCATTTCACTACTATTCACAAATTATTTCACTACTATTTATAGATATTCGAAGTGTCCAAATGAGCCCTAAATCAACATGGGCATATGGTACTGTTAAAAAAAAGGAAGAAGAATGCAATAACTTAATCATTTTCCTGAAAATTATGTGCAGATTGGGCAATACATAACTTCTCATGGTGGTGTTGTCACAGCTGAAGAACTTGCTCCATATCTCGATGTTGAAACTACAGAAGGGACCACAGTAAGTTCATGTTTGATGTAGTCTAGTTTTTATCATGCATTGCAAGTTTGTTGTTTAACTATTGAATTGGGAGTACCGTAGCTTGCATCACATATCATTGTGATTATATTTCATGGAGTATTGCTTTGCTCTCCCTCTTTTTCTCTACCAATAATTCAAGAAGTTGTGATTTTGCCTGTTTTAAACCATGCTTTATTTAAATCGATTGTGTTTTACTATCATCTGTTGATTATTGGTCCAAGTTCTTTCTCTCAACATTTCTCATTAAATAATGTTCCTTCCCTCAACATTTGAGATCATCTCCATGATTATTTTTGGAGTATTCAAATGCTGGTGCTTGTTGGATCTTAAAGTTTTGAACTTGATACTTTTACATTGCAGTCTTTCGTTTCACCCCTTTTCAAGAGCATAATTGCAGTTTCTCAAACTGTATTCAGATTTACTTGCCTACAAATTAATATTTTTGCCTTTTTTATCTGCAAAGACTGCAATCATAATTCTAAGACATAATTTATTTGATTTTTTTCTTTGTTAGTGGAATTTTCAATCAATCATTTGGTTCTTACACTGAAGATGTGCTGTTTGTTTCATTTCACCTTGTTTTCAATTTTTTTTTTTGTTGATTCCAGAATGATGAATCATACATCTTACCTGTTCTTTTGCGGTTTGATGGTCAGCCTGAAATAGATGAAGAGGTATGTCAGAACAATTTATTGGAAGAATGTCAGTTATTGAGACCTTGAACTGATTCATCAGATCAAATTTAGGAAGCTATGATACCGTGTATTATCAATAATTTTTTATCTATCTTATACCATTGATATGCCCTGCGCTCAGATCTTAATGCCAAAAATGCTACCTGTGAAACTTACGTACATCAAAGCATCTGGTACAAAAGTGTTCCTTTTGCATTTACTTGCCAGTTGCTTATGATGCAGGGAACTATCCTTTATCGTTTTCCATCTCTACAGCGTACTGCCTCTCGAAGGAGTGGAAAAAAGGAATATGTGGGAAGAAGGTGGACTGATTGGGTTGGAGGGGTTGAGAAGTTTTTCAAGGAGAGAAAATGGGAATTCAGGTTATATATTCCCCCATGCCAAAAGTTATGTGGCAAAACTTCATCTGTGATTCTTTCTTGACATGTTTATTTCTTTTCATTTTCCTTTTTTCACCCCTCTTTGCAGTAAAACTAGCACTTCACAGAAAGCTATGGTTATTGGGCTGGGTGGGCTTAACCTACTTGGTGTCATTATTCTCGGAAGCATGTTAAAGTATGGTTCTCTTATTGTTAATTGATGCTGGGTGGCTTCCCTTGATGTTGCCCTAATGTTCCCATTTTTTTCTTTTTTTTGAAGGGAAATTGCAGTTAAACCTAGTGGGTTAATTAGATTTGTTTCTGATATATTTCCTCTCCTTCAGGTATGATTTGATGTATTAGATTCCATATGAACAGTCTGCTTTATATGGTTCAAGTTTTGAGTTCTCGATGACTAGTTCTGTGGTTTTCACTTTATGAGCAGAACCATAAATTAAGTAAATATCAGAGAAAAGGTCAAAGCATGTCTTGAATACTTTTTTTATCAACAGAAATGTTCTTGATATATCATCTTCTCTGAAAATACACACAAACACACATGTATGTGTGTATGTATATAGAATACATTTTTCATTTATCCCCTTCACTCGATATCAAGTATTTTTTCTAGTCGTTTTATGATACCATTCCACTTTAAGTTTGATGGTAGCAGCTTTTGTGATTCGTCAACTTTTTAACAAATATCATTGTGGCTTTGTCAAACACTTTCATTATTTCATATCTTACTTGGTCATCTAAAATTTCTTTTAATTATAGTTACCAACAAAGTAAACTTCATTGATGTCCTAGTGGTGCAGGGGGTTGAATTTTTTGCATTTTGTATGTCATTTGTTGCAGTTTAACATACAATAGAACTGGTTCCCCTCGTCCACTTTTTGGTTGATCTGAACTACTCAGAATTTAAACTTGCTGACATGGGATAAAACTCATTATCTATGGGAAAAAAATTGGAGTATTTTTGTTTTCTTGTGGAACTGATATCCAAGTACTTTCTCAAATTGAAGTTTTTTCTTATAACAACTGTTACTTTTTTCTTTTGCTGTGTTTGCATGATTTTCACTTTCAACAAATATAAGATTGCAGTCTTGGGCAATGTTGTCTAATGTTGGTTTATCTTTGGTTGCATCTATTTATTGAAAAATTACTTTGCAGATCTATGCTGGTTCTTTCTTTGCAATTCCTTTGATCCGGTGGTTCTTCATCCGCAATAGTAATGCTAAAATAGAAAAGAGAAACCGAGCTCGGCAACAGCGTGCTCAGGCACTTGAATTGCCTGATATTTCACTAAGACGGAAGGTAACTATATTAGTGCTTATCTAGAAAAAGGTTGAGAATTGCTTTATGTTCCCGATGCGCCATGGGGATGACGTTTATTTGTTCAAAAATAATTTTCTTGTCCAAAAAAAGAAGAAGTGTCATGTGGACTTCTATGCCATTAGTAGCATATTGTTAGGGTTGAATTTGCTTCTGCATGTTGAAAATTTCTTCAGCATAGATAACCTTTGCATGAATAATTAACTTGATGTCTGTCCCCATATCCAGCTCCTCAGTGCTCAGGACATGGCTCAGAGAACAGTCATAGGACAGGATCGAATTGTCTACAGCACTGACCGGGACTTAATTGAACAAGACTACGAGGCCAAGGAATGGGATTTGAGATTCCGAGAGAGAGAGAAATCAGATTGAGTTGATACAACTGTAAGTCTGTTACTCTTTAAAGTTGACATTTCTGGCCTTTAATCAAAACATAACAACATATGAAATGATTTGATATATGTTAATATAATATTTGAAACATTTTCTTGAAGCTACAATTTGTAACAAGTTAATAGTGGTAGAATGATCAATTAGTTTAATAACTAAGCAACCTACTAAAGAGTCCAGGAACCAAAAGATTAATCTGCTAATAATAATAATTTAAAAAAGAAAAAACAAAAAAAAACTCTTTAGTTGGTTGCATGCTATTTTTATCGATTGAAAAACGAAGGATACTTGAATCGAAAAATGCTAAAAATTTCTCATGGCAGTGAGCCCCTTGGATGTTAGTTTGATCGTTGATTGCTATATCTTGCAGGGATACAAGTCCCGACTCCCTTGGAAGCTCTTATTATAATGGTGCTTTCATACCTGACAATCACTCCATTGTTGCATTTGTTGTTTTGGAGAGCTGAGTTCGTGGCATTTTTTCTTTGAGAACATCATGGTATATCTCGGTCTGCTACCTCCCTCCAAGCCAAGCTTTTCACCGAGCAAGCTGGGGAAAATGAGTAAGGATGGATTCTGCAGTCTCCCGAGATACCGAAGGAAGCAGATTGGACCGCACAGCCTTGTGATACAATTCAATTGGACATTATCCGCAAATTGCCAGATACAGATGAAGAATAGAACATTACTGTAGCTACTTATACATCAATGTAGAGTTCAAAGTATCATATGCTTCATATTTATTACTTGATGATTTCCTAACATCTGCAGACTGCAGTCTTCTGAGATTCCTTAGGAATGTAATTATCTCTTTTGTGGTGTCATCATTCCAGTAAATCGGGGAAAATATCGGCCAGGGCCGATTCCAATTCTCTCGTGTACATTTTTCTTTTCTCAATAGTGACCACATTCAAATTGTCAACTTTCATTACTTATATACAATGATGACCTCCACAAGCCTTAGCGGGGAAGGGGTGAAGCTGTTACAGTCACGTCTTCGAGTCTACCCAGCTGATGTAAATGTGCCACAACGCAAGTTCCTTTCAACAAATATGCCACGTCAAATCATATTAAACTTCTACTTATTTTGCATAATTTTTTTAGATAGTGCTTACGAAGGGTAGTATAGACGATCAATATGAATGGATCTTCAAAGGTTTACCGTGAAAAATGAACATAAGCAGGGGTAAATCAGGGCCTGCAATTATACATCAAAATGCCGTATTAAGCCCACCACGAAATACGTTCTGCTAGAAGAAATGACTGGGGGATATGCATACACAAGCTACTATGCAGTGTAAAGACCACCATCAACAGCCATTTTCAAAACCAATATATTTCTTTTACTTAATTGGTGCCATATAAATCCGTCCAACACTCAAAAGATGGACTCCCAGCAGAAATGATGGGGATCACAAGATCAAGGAATGGTATAAATTGATGCCCGTTGGTACAGAAGTTTCCACGAGCACAGACAGCTCTGTGCAACCTGGCTAGATATGATGTGTCAGGAAACGGGTGAATTAGCAGCTTGGCAACAGTTGTTCTCACCATCGCTACAATTCTTCAAGGACATGATCGCAGAATATACCCGATAATGTTGAGCTAAGCTATTTGGTAGACCAAAACACCTGCAAAAAAGAAAAAGAAAAAACATTTGTTTTGGCTTTGGAGAACTTACATATATTTAACCAGATTGATAGCTTATACTAGAAAAAACTAGATCTGTAAAATGAAGAAAATGATGTTTAAAGGCTGCGTACCTAAAATTACTACAGTAAACAGTATTATCAATACCATTCGAATGAGATGTTGATTAACTCGAACAGAGACTGGAGATTTTTGATATCTTGCCCAACAGGAACCTATGCGCATTCTCATCTGCATTCCCATCTGCTGACCCTATCAAAGAGATGCGCACACATAAGCACCTACATTATCCCTTCTCCCCTTTAACATAGCCACACTCTAAAGACACACAAATCACAAAAATATGCATACACAATTGCACATACTTCCTAAAACATCTGATAACAGTCTGCCAGATGATATATCATTACAAAGAAGGATAATGTTCACGCTAGTATACTTATTTTTTTCCCAATAAAATCTTTGATTACTTACTAAAAGAGGATAATGTTCAAGGAAACGCATTGCAGATACATACTCCTTAAAATGTAATAATGTGCCAATGATGATGACAGATCATTGTGAATGGATATGTTGTTCTGACTCAGAATTCATGGGCTTACGTTTCCTTTCATTTTCTTCTACATATCTCTAGTATGGCTCCGTGTACTAGGGCTACACATATTTCATTAGCCACAAAATCCAAGCAACATCATATGCATCCTTCAGCAACATTGTTAAATGAAATGCAAAGTAATGACTATTTTATAGTGAATAAAAAAAATACATTTGCAAGTGCCAATTGGGGCCCGTATAGTGCAGAAACAGGTAGAACACACCGACAAACTCAATAGAAACTGATTTCCAACAAAAGTTTCTAAGGCGTTGTAGCCATATGATAACTCCATCAACAATCTTCCTTGGGACAACTCTATTGAAAGATTCCATATCATGATGGGTTGTATGGTTTCTCTCCTTACTGATGAATTGCTGGACAGCTAAAAAAATGCTTTAACAATATAAAAGGGTATTCTAACCACTTTGCAATCCCAATTTGTCCATTTTCAACAATATTTATGAAGATTTACTGCTGCGCATATTTGGAACACATATGGTCAAGTTACCTGTGCACCATGAGAAACATCAGCGTATGATGGGGAATGCCTTTGTTCTTCTCCATCCTTTAACCTCTTTGTATAATTCCTACCGACAGTGCTCCTACAGGCAGTCCGTAAATTATTCAAGAAACCAAACGAATTCAATCTGCCCCACAATGCCTGCGACTTGTTCTCATGGAAGAAGATTTTAGGTTTGTGTTCATCAGCTTCCAGATCCCAACTCCCATCCTCACCATGTATGTTACACGAGGTCTCTTGAAGAAAATCCGGAGCTTCACAACCCAACCTTGGAGTAAAATAAGAACCCACCTTCCTTAGGTAATTCTCCTTCCTGATATCAGAGTTGTAGTCAATATGTGAAACCCCATTAATATTCAGGTTTTCAATTTCTCTGTTGCTGTGCTCAGCAAGCCCAGCAGCAGTATCTTTTGAACTAGATGTTGTGTTTGGATCAAGAAATCTTCTCAATATGCTACTGTCTTCTAAATCATAAAGATTGAGGCTTTCTGTGGGCCTTCCCCCGGAAAGAAACAATGCCAACCTATCTCTATCCTGTTCATCTAAGTTAACCCACTCAGTATTTGTCACAGTATCTTGCAATGAAGCATCTTCGAGGCTTTTCTGCACATGAATTATTTGTTCCCTGATGGCTCTGACAAACTGCTTGTGTCTTGAAACTACATCTTCCTGCCTTTGAGACTTGTCTATCACAGATGACAAGTTGACTGCTCTTTCAAAATCTTCCAACTGATTAGAGATAATAAAAAGTATAAGATTAAAAAAAAAAAAAAAGACTAACAAAATAGATAAATAGCTGAGGTCGAGGTCGACATTAATACCTGCCATTTTGCTGTTTCAAGGGTTGTTGCAAGATCACGCCTATGATAATTAATTGACAGAAGTAGCTTTGGGTCTGGGTGCTCAACTTGAAGACTTTGCTCGTGCAACAAAAGACGGAATATTGATTCCATCCTAAATTCCAAACCAAAACATAGAATTGGATCATCGCAAGTAAAGATTCCAAGGGAAAAAGTTCAACTGTATAATATATATCAAAACAAAATCCTAATTTGAGATTCTAGGAGAATGAACCTACCGTACGCATCTACAAGTTAAGGAACCTCTAAAGGTTTTCAAGTTTTAGGTTAATTATAAAGAAAATTAACTTGTGGACAGGTTGTAACTATTGGGGAAGCAACTTCTCATACCTCCAATGCAAATCTTGAAAGTCCTGCCACCAAGGAATTCAACATTTGACGTATAGAGAAACTTTTGAACCATAAAAGTACCATTGTCTCGTGATTAAACTCCATTAGATGACATGACACCATTAGCACCTCTACTACAGATGCCGAAAGGCAAATTTTCTCGAGCTTTATGGCTTCGTGTCCAATATTTATAAATGACGCCTCAGAGGAAGCTTATATTTCCATAAACCATTAAGACTGTTTTGAAAACCATTAAGACCGTTTACGATAAGATTGAGCTCAAGAGTGCAACCACCCAGGGGCGGAACTACGTTGGTCCTTGTTAAAGATATGTTTTAGTATGTGACCTATCAAAAAAAAAGATATGTTTTAGTATGTGTTTTTTTCAAAGATATCCTAATATAAAGATAATTTGCCCCCCCAAACATTGTCAAAAATCTCATTTAGTACTTAATTGTCTAGATTTCTTTTAGTTTTTTAATAATTTTTTCATAATTACACCTATTTTTTTGTCATTAATAAAATTTCACATTCTTTTTTTTTTTTTTACATCTCATAAGAGGTAATAAAATATCTTAATCTCTTTTTATAAGCTATTTAGTAAATTTGTAATCTCATTTTTCCTATTTATTTACACTTTTCTTTTTTAATCTTCCACTAGCTAGCTTGTTTTGATTAGTTTTGTTAGTAAGTACATATATACTACCATCGAGTTAACAATTAGGAGTGAATGCAACAAATCTCGCATAGCTATTTCTATCTATATTATAGAGACTTTACAATATTTGATCTTATATTCGACAAAAAAGTTTATATTTATTTACTTAATTTTTATCATTTGCTTCAAAAAATTTTACATGACTATTTCTATCTTAATTTTATCTTTCACTTGAGTCCGATGGAGTTCAAGTGAGAGGTTTAGATGGGTGACTTTAATAATTTAGTTTGTCCCTAGATAACAATCTTATATGGTTAATATTAAATATCGGTGACTCACTTTCCTATCTTAAATGTTGGTTACTGTTCATCCCTACATACATAATCGCCCCCCAATGACCAAATCCTAGTTCCGCCCCTGCAACCACCCAAATGCTTAACATAAACCCTTTTGCTGCGTTAACTAAAAAAAAAAAAAAAAACCTTTTGCTGCGTAAACCCAAAAAAGATAAACCAGTTCCCACACCGCGTTTCAAAAAGCAAACATTTATTTTCAGAAGAAAGAAAAAAAACTTCCGAAATAGCAAAAAGAAAACCAAATATAAACTGACCTGTCGACGGAGTCTTGAACGACCTCGGCTGCCGAAAACAGAGGGTCCGATTCCCACCGGAGCAAACTCGACCCCATTTTTTTTTATTTACAAAAATTCAATTAAAATGTGAGAATCGAAGACATTTTAATAATTGTATTTTCTAAAAAATAACGCCATTATAAAGAAAAAGCTCAAAATTAAAATGTTCAATAAGAATCATTCAGGGAACAGGTTCAATAAGAAAAACGAATTTATGAAAAAAAAAAAAAATTGATGGGTATGAAGGAATTGAAGGTGAAATGTAGCGCAAAGTCTAATCTTAAAGATAGTAATGAAGAATGGTCGAGATTTTAGGGTTACGGACGAAAAGAGGGGGATCTTTTAGGTTTACAGGCGAGAAAATAAAGTAAACAGGCACAAAAGCAGATGCGTACGGACGGAGAGTAGGCATCGTGTGTCAACGTGACCTTCTCATCTCAAGGTGTTACACACTAATCAGCCTTCGCCACGTTCAAAGAATGTAGATATATATATTTCTCTAGGAAACAAAAAAAAATATTAGAACACGGGATGGGAACCAATCCAAAAAATCATTTCAGATCGAACCAATTAACATCTTTAGCTAAAAAATAGCTAAAAATCGTATATATTTGTAAGAAAAATTGTCTATATTCATAAAAACAAATTTTTAGACTGTTGAGTTTAGTTATCTTGTTTTTTATCTTTTATTTTATCTAAATGAGACATCAAGGATAGTGAAAGTGAACATTTTCAACAAATTCACCAAGTATTCTAACTCAAAAAATCTCCACAATCTCTTACTATTCACATTATATTCTACACTTTATATATTTTTTTAATTTTTTTATCAAATATTTATTATATAAATAATGAATAAAAAATTTGAAATAGTTTTAAAAGAATAAACTAAAAAAAAATTTTAAAAATTTTAAAAAATTTTAAAAATGTGAAATATAAAATATAATGGAGGTGGTGAAGCAAACCTCATTCTAACTACAACCGTTTGGTCCTCCAGTAGTTCTGCTCCTCCCAATAAATGTCGACAACATATAAGGGCTGATTAGATGTTAAGAATATTTTAAAATATTTATAAATAATAATATAATAATTTATAAATAATAATAAAACAATTTAAAAATATATGAGAATAGTTGGAGCAAGATGATATAAAAGGTTACCACTGTCGTGGAATTTCCACGTCCATTTGGAGAGCTGACTTTTCACCTTCAAGGGGTGGTGTATTTAAGGTTGAGACGAGACAATATCCGCAACCGAAAAATGTTGTTACTGGAACTCATAGCTGTCATGTTTTTCCCTTATTCTTATCACGCAGCGGGTCTTATGCCTCAGAATTTGGCTACATAAGACCCGCACAAATCATGTCCATAGGGTATGTCGACTATACTTTTATCGGAATATGCTTGACGCCTTGTGGGATGATTTTATTTTGCAATCGATAAAGAAATTAAAACTAATCTCTCCAAAGTTGATGTTTTCTATGCTGACTGGAACCAATGTTCATTGATGAGCTATATATATATATATATATATAAATACTTTATATGCAAAAAAATCCATAAAAGTAAATTCAAACTGATATGGTTTAATGTGATATGTTAGATTGTATAGCTAAAGTATATCAACTTATCATATGAAGCCATCTACATAGACAACAGAGTTTGTTGACTAAACCAACTCTAACAAGATTCTAACTAAGATAATAGAATTTTTTTTTTTGATCAGTAATAAGTTCATTCATTAATAAAAGATAGGCATAGCCAAGTACACTAGAAGTATACAAAGGCATACTCCTATTTAGGAACTAGAAACAATTACAAGGAAATCATGGAAGCTGTGACCATTGAAATCTATAGCAATGGCCCACAAAAACAAAGTCTTCCAAAAGAAACTACGAAACTCCTCCGAGGAACGTTCATGATCCTCAAAGAATCTCTCATTTCGTTCGTTCCAAATACACCAAAAGATACAAATAGGGGCCATCTTCCACACCGCTGCAATCTGTGAAGACCCAGTGATCCCTTTCCAACTTGCTAGTAGTTCAACCACCCTTCCTGGCATTACCCATGCAAATCCTAGTTTGCTGAAAAAATAATTCCAGATATCTCTAGGAAACTCACAATGTAGAAGTAGGTGGTCCACCGTTTCATTGATATTTCTACACAAACAGCACCAATTCGTGATGATTAAATCACGTCTTTTCAGATTATCAATGGTCAAAATCTTCCCTAAAGCTGCTGTCCAGGCGAAAAATGCAGCCTTGGTGGGTGCTTTACTCCTCCATATATTCCTCCAAGGAAAATTGTGTCTTTGTTGCATGGTAATAGAGTCATAAAAAGAACTTACCGTGAATTTCCCTCTCCTAGAGAGTCTCCATACCATCATATCTTCTGTTGTGACCACAATAGCCGTAGTATACAGCAAGTTGAAGAATTCCACCAAGCTGTTCACTTCCCAATCGTGAGCCTCCCGAGTAAGATTAACATTCCACTCTTGTGTACCTTGATGAAGTACCCTCAAGTCAGCCACCATAGCTTCCTTATCCCGTGCAATGCTAAAAATTGTTGGATAGGCATCTTTCAAGGCCATGTCTCCCACCCACTTATGCTTCCAAAAACTGATCCTACTACCATCCCCCAAGCACAACCGCGTGTTACTATCAAAAGAGCACCATCCTTGCCGAATGTACTTCCATAGGCCCACTCCATATGTCCCCCTACCCTCTTTAGAGCACCAACCCCCACGTTCACTCCCATACTTCATGTCAATCAACCCTTTCCATAAAACTCCCCTCTCATAGTTATAGCGCCACAACCATTTACCTAATAATGCCTTGTTGAAAGCCCTCACATTACGAACCCCCAACCCACCGTCCCTCAAAGAGGAGCAAACCTTGTCCCATCCTACTAAGTGAAATTTAAATTCATCTCCCAAACCACTCCATAAAAAGTCACGTTGAAGCTTCTCTATTCTAGTTGCAATACTAGCGGGGAGGGGAAATAGGGATAAATAGTATGTAGGAAGATTTGATAAAGTACTTTTAATAAGAGTAATCCGCCCCCCTTTTGATAAATACAGCTTTTTCCATCCGGCCAACCTACGCTCAAATTTTTCCAGCACCCCATCCCAAATAGACTTAGCTTTGAAAGCAGCCCCCAACGGAAGCCCAAGGTATTTCAGTGGCAGTGAAGAAACTGCACAACCCAAGATGCTCGCCAACCCCCTTATATTGCTTACGTCCCCTACCGCTACCATCTCCGTCTTGGCAAGATTAATTTTCAACCCAGATACAGCTTCAAAACAGAGTAAGATGGCCTTCAACGATTGGATATGTCCTGCATTAGCATCAAAAAATAGCAAGGTATCATCTGCAAACAGAAGGTGAGAAATAATAGTCGTGCCATGTGAAGCTCCCACTGGAAATCCTGAGAAATATCCTCCCCCTACTACTGCCGATACCATCCTACTTAATGCCTCCATTACTATCACAAATAAGAGAGGTGATAATGGATCACCTTGTCGTAGTCCCCGCGAACTATTAAAGAAGCCCACAGGATCACCATTTACCAAGACCGAGAAGCGCGCCGTAGACACACAATGCCTTATCCACATCTTCCATCTTTCCCCAAACCCGCATCTACTCAACATATATATCAAGAAATCCCAATTAATGTGATCATATGCCTTCTCCATATCTAATTTGCATAGAAGACCTGGAACTCCTGATCTGATTCTGCTATCCAGGCATTCGTTAGCAATAAGAACCGAATCTAAGATTTGTCTCCCCTTCACAAAGGCATTTTGGGATTTAGAAATAATCTTTTCCATGACCGAGCTCATCCTATTAGTAAGGACCTTTGACACTATCTTATTAATTGGTCTAAAATCATGTACCTCTATTGCACCAATCTTTTTTGGAACGAGAGCGATAAAGGTAGCATTTAAGCTTTTTTCGAATTTGCCATGAGTGAAAAATTCCTGAAAAACCAGCATCACATCCTCTCTCACTACCTCCCAACAAGTCTGAAAAAAAGCCAAAGTGAAACCGTCCGGCCCTGAAGCTTTGTCTTTGTTCATTTTCTAGATTACTAGAATTACCTCCTCTTCTTCAAATGGTCTCTCCAACCACCCCATGCTATTTTGATCAATGCCCGCAAAGTCCAGGCCATCTAACGTAGGCCTCCATGTGTGGGGTTCTGACAACAAGTTTTCAAAATGCCCTGCCACATAATCCATTATCTCAACCTGATCAGAGGATGTAACTCCCTCAATATTCAAGGACTCAATGGAATTAAACCTTCTATGTGCATTAGCCACTCGGTGAAAAAACTTAGTGCATTTATCCCCCTCCCTAAGCCATAGAGCCCTTGACTTCTGCCTCCATGAAATCTCCTCCATTAGAGTCAATCTTTCAAGTTCTGAAACTACATACTCTTTACGATTGTTCTCGAGTCCTACACCCTCCAAGCTTTGTAGCTCTTGGATCAAGCTCTTTTTCTGCAAAGTTACATCACCGAACACCTGCTCATTCCATATTTTTAAGTCCATCTTCAAAGCTTTCAACTTCCTAGCCAACACAT
Source organism: Cyclocarya paliurus (assembly GCA_029856935.1). Taxonomy (NCBI): domain Eukaryota; kingdom Viridiplantae; phylum Streptophyta; class Magnoliopsida; order Fagales; family Juglandaceae; genus Cyclocarya; species Cyclocarya paliurus. Next base: position 35,554,199 of record CM056951.1, read on the forward strand.
TGCTCGGATTGCCCTCAAACAAGTAGGAACTCCACCATTGTCTAACCAACTCCACAAATCCCTCCTTTTTTAATCACATATTTTCAAACTTGAACGGCCTTCTACCCCCTGGAATACCACCACTATCGAGCATTACAGGAAAATGATCAGAACATATCATTGGCAGTTTTTTCTGGCATACATTTGGATATTGTATTTCTCAAGAAGGGGAAATAAGAAACCTATCCAGTCTTGACCAAGAATAATGATTAGACCAAGTATACTCACCTCCCACCATGGAAATGTCCATGAGACCGGACTCAAAAATGAAATCTGAGAAATCCACCATAGCTTGATTTGGACGTCCCTCTCCAGATCTTTCACTAGCAAATCTTGTCACATTAAAATCCCCTCCAATACACCATGGAGCCTCCCACCAAGAACATAACCCTGCAAGCTCATCCCAAAGCATCCGCCTTTCACTATCCAAATTAGGACCATATACCCCAGCAAAGGCCCAAAGAAATCCATCATCAACATTCTTAAAAAAGCACCCCACCGAGAATTCCCCCACAAACTCCTCAAAACTCTCTACCACCATTTTGTCCCACATAACCAAGATACCACCCGAGGCCCCATTAGAAGGTAAATAGGACCAGCCTGCATATGGACAGCTCCAAATACTCCGAATAATATTTCGATTGATAAGTTTCAACTTTGTTTCCTGCAAACAAATAATGTCTACCTTCCATTGCCTTAATAGAGCTCTTATTCGAAGGCGTTTATTAATCTCATTTAGCCCCCTAACATTCCAGCTCAGTATTTTGGGCTTCATTTAACAACTGTATTGACCCTCCCCTTATTTCTTCCACGACTCACACTCCCTTCCTTTCCATCATAATTTATGGAAGACATCAACCTCCTCAGTTCCCTCTCTCTTCTTGACCCAGCCCCATGTTGTCCTGCCTCAACAGCTATAATCAAAGCTTTAAACTGTTCTTCATAGCCCACACACGAGATCCCCATACAGCTCTGAAGTTCCTCAATTTTTTTCAGTACCCAGTCCGAGGAGATACTAGGAGGAACCATACTTAATGGGGTAAGATCAACTCCTACTGCCTCCTCCTCCTCCTCCTCTGTTGCGAATTTGCAGGGGTCAAAAACTGTCATCATACCTTCCTCCTCGTTTCCGTGAGCCAAACCTTCACTGCTTTCCTCTGTTTCACTGGATTCCTCAGAGCCGATAGCCATTTCTTCTCCCCATAATTTTAATTGCAATTGGTCCACATGTAATGGAGACCCAGGGCTTGCCGAAGCTGTCTGTGACACCCCACGAAGAGGCGACCCTCCCAGATCTCCTCCAGCACACTCGACAGCATGGACGTGATCATCGGTAACTCCCACCACTGCTACCGGCGGTCGAGAGGCCACTGCCGGACCACCTCCTGAGTCGCCGCACTCCATCGGCTCAGTCTGTGCCGGAAGTGACCCGAGACCCGAGTCCGATGTGGATGATTCGGGCATCTCTGAGATACCCGAAATCCTGGGTTTCGGGCCCTTCTCCTGCCAAACCCGACGTGGGCTTCTTCCCAGGCCCAGCCCAGTTACCACACTCTTCCCCTTCAGATTAGCCTCTCCTCCCTGGCCCATACTCGCACCCTGAGGCCCATTAGACTGAGTCTGAGTTGGACCCAGCTTCCTTTCCCCACTAACCAGAGGCTGCACCTGAGGCCCATTATCTCCAATACCCGTGACCCTGCCTAAACCCACTCCCTGCCCTTTAGACCCCTCAACGCACCGTATCATCCAATCTATATTAACTTGTAGCAAATCCACTTGCTTCTTCATTTCATGTAAGGCATGATTCACACTTTCCCCATACAGGCCGACAGCTTCATTGCCTTCACCCATCCCCTTCTGCGCATCACCAGAAATGGAAACATTCCTTTGCAGGCCTACCCCCCATGCGCCTGCCAAAGTGCCAGAGTGAAACCTTCCACTATCTCCACTATCTCTGTGCTGCAGTACCTCCCTGTAAGACCGAGAAGGAGGTTGTTTTGGAGGCATGGGACCTGCACAACCAGCCACCTTCAGTGCCTCCACCATCTTCCTCCACCCCCTTCCTTCCCTATCCTCTGGTATGAACAAGAAGTTTCTGTACCCTCCCCCTCCAAACTCCATCAACGCCATGAAGCAGCCTCTAGAATTAAGTCTCCGCTGAGCAACAAAGCCCTTGCCACCATCTCTATAAGCAGAATAGAACCCCTGCCTCCCAGCCTTCAAACTATCCTCCAAGGCTTTTAAGAACCACCTCGCCGTACCTATCCCCAGACTAATCTCCTTCACCACCTTCCAACCTTTCTCTGTTATGTGAACAAGCCGTTTATCCCTCACTATCTCAAAAGCCTTGGATTCAATCAGCACTAGTTGTGAAGAACCCATGACTCACTACTAACAAACACTTCTAGAGAGAAGGGAGAGCTTCTCTCTCTAAAAAGCATAAGAAACTTTCGTTTAAGATAATAGAATTACAAAGCTACAAACAGTCCCTATTACAATTCACCACTCCCAGACTTGCAAAACAATGGACACCAGCTAATTTATTGATGGGATTTATTCATGCCTTACAAATCTGGATAATAATAAACTGGCAAATCTGGACTCATGATGAAATGATGGAGGTTAAAAAGGTGATGATTATTAGCATTTCTCAACTCTATATTTATCGATGAATTTTGCTAATATCCTAGAAATTAGAGAGCATCTTGATTCTATGAATTTTTCAGTATGATCACAAGTTATTTTGGTTTTCCTAGTTCTAATAGAAACCAGACACCAATGGCTACCAAAATTGCAGTAAGAAAATCACACAAAATACTTGACCATCTGAATTTCCTTTTGCTTGAAACCGCATTTCTCATAAAATGCCCTATTCTCCAAACTGCAGTCAAGAATCACCTTATAGCAACCCATAGAACGAGCATGATCCGTGAGGAATGCAATGACTTTCTTGCCTAATTGCATCCCCCGAGCATTGGAGTCGACCACAACATCTTCAATGTGCCCAACTTTGCCGCAATTCCTCAGAAACTTGTTCTCAATGAACACACTCCCAGTTGCAATGATCTTCCCAGACGATTCATCTTCTATGACACAAATAACGTGGTAATCTCCAAGGGAGCTGATCTCATGAAATCGATCTTCAAAGTCATTGTCAGAAACAGAGTCACAAACGGTTAGTTGCCGCAGCAGCTCTATAAAACCCTTGCTTTTGTCTGAGATCTGTAATCTTCGTACCAGAAACTTCTGATCTTCGCTAGACGAATTACTGGCCTGCATCTTTTTCTTTTACCCGATAAGATCTGGATACATTCGTTCAAATATATAGAAAAAGGACGAAGCATTAGATCTGCATAGATTTGAAGCACAAAACAGGACTTGGTAGGATTCAGGACTTGGCTAGATTGTCCTAGGTAGAATTCAGGAATTTATCCTTTATCTTCGCTACCGGGCAGAATGGAGTCCATCACCGCGAGGAAGGCCAGGTGTTCGATAAAATGGATGCGAGAGGAGCCTGTGAGATTAGTTGAGACTGACTTTGCCTCTGACTCGGAGTACCGTACAAGTTACAACTACAACTACAACTACAGCCATCGTGAGATTGCTGAAGCGGAGCAAAGAGAAAGTTACAAATAAAGGAAATAAAGATACAAAGAGGAACGACATGTAGTTTAGTCGATATGGTGATTATGGGCCTGAGTTAGTGAGCCCAATTATTTCAGAGTCCGAGTGAATCCCAATTAGTTCAGAGTTCGAGTGGGCCCAATATTTTGGAGTCCGAGTGAGAAATCGTCAAGGAAGGATCCAGAAACCCGAAGCTAAAGAATATGGCTATGGCGTTCTGAGAAAATTCTTGGTCAGAAAGATATGCCGAGATCGCTGATTCAGCGCCTGGCGCCATACCTGGCTGGTCGAATCCGACAGAACCAAAGGCTTCTAAGCTCTGTTTCTTCGTCTTCTGCTCTTCACGAAGCCTCTCCATCGCCTTCTTCTCCATCTCCTTCTCCCGATGGCGTCCACTTGACCGACAATTGGGTCCGAGTACGCTATATCTCACAGATTTTTATTTTATTTATTTATTTATTTTTAGAATAGGAATTAAGTTATTTTTTCATATTGGATTTTCCCCCATATTCTGAAAGAAATTGAACTGAAAAAATGTATTTTTTGGAAGAACAGAATATCGCTTTTATTATGTGTTTAGAAAATTGCAAGATTAATGGAACCAGAAGATTTATTCTGTAAATCGTTGAAAGTGAAATTTCCATTTGGTCTTAACGGATGTTGATCATTATCTGGTTCCATAATATTTGACGTCCCAGAGTTTATGCCTTTACATATTATTAAGTTGTGGGTAACTGTCGCAGAGAATGAAAGAGCTGCAAGCTACCGAAGCACCGGGTGGTGAAAAGATGCTTAGGCTGAGTGTGGAAACTGGGGGATGTTCTGGGTTCCAATATGTCTTCGATCTGGATGACAAAACCAGCTCAGATGATAGGTATATGCGTTTGCATGTGATTGCTTACCCGTTTCTGTTCTAATTGGATAGTGTTCATCAGAAGCTGTACTCAATTTTGCTAAAAATCTTTCACTTTCTGTAGAATCGTTGAGAGGGAAGGAGTTAAGTTGGTGATCGATAATATTTCATATGATTTTGTAAAAGGGGCAACCGTTGATTACGTTGAGGAGCTGATCCGTTCAGCATTTGTGGTAAGTGGATATGGATGTACACACTGCTTATAACTTGTCATCCTTTTCTGATAGGTACTTTTTGTTTTATAGGTATAACTTGTCATCCTGAGATGGAAACTCCTTTTTTGGGAAAGTTTGAATTGATTAATTAGGATAATTAGTCTGAAGTACCTTTTTTTCCTTTAGAAATGTCCTCTAGTAAGTGGTTCCTGTCATATTATCTATGCAGGATTTTATTAGGACAATGAGATTTGAGTGAGAGTCTGTAGCTTAAATGAGATAAACTTCCGCTATGATAGCCTGTGTTAGGCCCTAGGAGGGGTACTAGTAGCCAAAACACAAATAAGAAATGCAGATGAAGCCCACGAGGCTGAGGTTTATGTAGATCCTTACAAGAACAATGAGACTTGAGGCAAAATTGCAAACTTTATACGAGTTAAACTAGATCTATGATAGTATGTGTTAGGCCCTAGGCGGGCAGCAGCAGCCAAAAAAAAACTAAGAAATGTGGATGAAGTCCACAGGGCAGAGGTTGATGCGAGTCTCTAGCTGTTAGATGTCTGGTTCATGTTCGTTGGTTGGGGTGTCACAAAATTGAATATTGCGCTAAGCTCTATTTACATCTTTTTAGTGTGAAGCGATGCTGCAAAGGTCCTATTGAAAGAAAATGGCCCCAATCTAGAGTAATACTAGATACAAGCTTAAAGTACACAAAGCCTTGCACTGGCCCTTTGTAAAAAAGTAAGTCATTAAAAAAAGTGGTTTTTTTTTTTTTTTAATAATTTTTCATGGTGGGGTCCTCTTTTTTACAGAGGGACTGCATGAGGTTTGTATATTAGGGGCTTGTACAAATCCTTACTCTTTTCCATATAATGTTTTTTTTTATATATATAAGTAAGAAAGTTCCATATAATGTTACTGCACGCATCCTTCTCTGTTAATGGAATGATGCAATAATTTGAGCAACCTGCAAAATGGTGCCAGTTTAAGAGACCATAATTAGATTTGGCTGTTTGGGTTGAAACGCAACGGTGCCCAAGGTTCACAGATTATTTTTTTTTAATATTTAGATATGCTTGACTGTACTTTTGCCGGTTAGAACATGGCAGATGCCTTCTGGAGATTTTTTAGTATAAAATTGGGAAATAATATTTCACTGACAAACTATAATCTATGTGTGAAAAGTGCAATTTCCCTTAGAAAGTTTTGGTAGTGTAGGTTCCAATTTGAACAATATAGTTAGTGTTGGGTAGAAAGTTTGTATGTTACTTACTGCTGATTTTGTGTGGTGATATAGTGCCATCAAAATTTCATATTTGTAATACGTGATGCTGCTTCGGCTAAATTCCAGTGTAATGTGCAGGTGACTGAAAATCCAAGCGCAGTGGGTGGGTGCAGTTGTAAAAGTTCTTTCATGGTGAAACAGTAGTTTGGTTGCAAGTACATTACCCATATATCACCACTGGTTATTATTTCCCATTTTTTGTTTTCCAATAACAACCATTTCAATTGAAAGAAATTGCTTCTGTATGACGCTCCTATACATGTAAGAAAGCAAGGTGTAAAACAGTCATCTATCATCGAGCTCTTGTATTTTTTATCGTTTCAGGGTTCGTATTTGAATGTAGGTAATTCAGTAATTGCACTATGTTTGCCATGTCCGACATGGCATTTGTAAGGCCATGCATCTTACATATTGTTGATTGCTGCCATGTTGGTTTGTAGGATTGTTGCAATCTTTTAATAGTACATGTCATAGATGCTGAAGATGGAAAAAACAAATGTTTTGGATGACATCTCATGTTTCCTCGTTATAAATCAGATTAACTTCCGCTTGCTTGGAAGGATTTCAAAAGGAATATGAGATATCAATATGATTTAAGTCAAAGTTTTAAAAGATTTCATTGTTCGAGATGTTACAACGTATCGAGCTCTTGTAAAGGATTATTACCTTGAAATGTTTTTGTAAAGCTACTACCAAAAAGAGAATGGGTATGTCTAAACCCGTTTATTTTTATAATCATTTTTATCTTATTTAATTATTATAATTTTTTTTTAAATTTTTATACAAAATAAAATAAAAAATTTAATTTTTTCACAATTTAAAATAAAAATAATATTAAAAATATATATTTTAATAATATTTGATTCAATTTTTTATTTTTATTTCGATTCAATTCATCTCACAAATTAGTGCCTAACTAATGGAAAAACTGTTTTGAGTACTGCTTGGAAAATCGCCGAGCTACAAACGAACACAACACAATGGAATCAGCTATGAATTTTGGAATTTTCAAGCCGCCAAGACAAGAGTTCAAACCCATCACCCCGGCCCCACCTGAGTGGCGCGGTCAACCCTGCCTGCATCATGCAGGGACACCCCCACCCCACCGGCAAGCCACACACACTGGGGCATTGGAACTGAATCCTTTAAAGATGTTCAAGCATGATGTACCCATGCGTATGGGCCACATTCACATTATGTAACCCAGATGACACCCCTCGAGCAGATACCATTTAAGACTTGGTTTAGATACTTATAACTCATTCCATCTCATATCAATATCTAAACACTACAAACACAACACTTTTCAATTTCAAATTTTTAAAGACTAATTTGATTATACAAAATCAAATTATCTCATCTCATATAATCATTACAACTTTATCAAATTTTCATACAAAATATAATAAACAATTTAAATTTTCAAATATCAAAACAAAAATTATATTTAAAAATTATATTCTAATAAATTTTTATTCAACTTTCAATAAAACATCTTATCTCATCTGAACTGTATAACCAAATAAGACATAACTTTTTTATCTAGTTATTAACTCATTACAACTTTTCCAAACTTCCAAACAAAACACAAAAAATAATTTAACATTTTTCAAATTTCAAAACAAAAATAGTATTAAAAAATTATATTTTAATAATATTTTTATTTTATAATATTTTTATTCAATTTTTTTTTTCTCTCCTTTCCTAAAACTCTATAAACATCTTAACTAAAACTATTTCACTACTATTAATAGATTATCTCATCTCATCTTATTATTCAAATTAGGCCTAAATCGTCCAATCATGCATCAAAACCATGCCAAACGCACAAGGACACAAAACATTTCCTTTACTCAACCCCCAATAACATCAAACCAAAACAAAATTAACGGCCATTGGTAAACTTTGAGGAAGCTTAAGAATCTAAAAGGAAACAAAAAGGTCCTCAGCAGCATATCTCAAGAAATGTCTCGCTCACACAGTGTTCATAAGACGTTTTTTGCTTATGCTATCTCCTGAAATAAATCTCACAAACAGCAAAATGAACTTAGTAGAGGCGGATTGCAGGCCCCATGGTACTCTTCAGATGCAAGCACCTCACCTATTTAAGCAGACCAAATGCACAAAATTAATAACCACCGAGCAGTGAGAGGATAAATCACGAATACACTCATTTAATGAACTTACATTCTGCCAATTTTTCTTCAATAATGAAACAAGGAAGTTGACACTCATTTGCACATTCTGGAACAGCTGCTTCTCCTCCATACTGCAATTCCCCACAGCAACACCCATACAAAGAACTTTCTTAAGTTGAAACTTTACCATTGCCTTTGTTTCATTAAGCTTCGATTCCAGGGTTTCCTGATGAGTCACAAGGGTCGGAAACTTGCCTGCATTCACATCCTTTATGTTATTAACAATGGTCTAGCCAATTGTATGTAGCAATTACATTGATATGATGGTGACAACAAGAAGCAGGTTTCTATGTTGGGGATCACAAAGAAAGCCTGCTAATCAGCAAATCAAAGTTCCCTAAACATCTTAATACTCCAGATTTTCGGAATATAAATTGGGGATCTAATAAAGGAAAAGGCAGAGCCCTATTCAGAGCATGTTCAAAAGCTTTTTGGAAAACTACTAACAAAATGGCTAGTTTGAAAACTAAACAGGCAACTCCACAGCCCCATGTCTTATTAATGCTTGCAAATAACAGATCAAGTGCCAATTTGTGCCAGAAACAGACATAAAATCACAAATCAATTAATTTAAGAACATAATAAGCCACCAAACATCTTCTTTTTTTTAATACCACCAAGCATCTTAATCATCAATATAAATTTATTTGAATCACGAAGCAATTGAGCACCAAGAACTCTTGGTGGAATTTGCCTTAATGTTTCTACTGGGAAATGTCCAGCCAGGAGAGGCATCCTCATTCACAAAGTGCTTACAAACCCAAAACAAGAAATAAGTGTTGGAATTTAAAGAGTTGAATAAGACCAACTCTAACTCTGCCAATACCACATTGGAAATCATTACACTGCAACAAAGACGAGAAAAGGCAGCTAAAAGAAATGAGCTACTTGCCTGCCTTATTAAGACCGGGGCCCAAAAGACGAGGTATTTGCTTAATTACGGACTCAGATGCTAAAAAGGCATGGTACTTCTTCGCAAGCTTCTTGACCAATTTCTTGTTCTTGTTGAGCTTCTTCAACCCTTCAACATCCATATACTCCAATCCTATCTTCTCAGCCTACAGTAATAAATAACAGAATCAATACGTGAAATGTTTAGCTTTGCGATATAAGCAACCCCAGACGCATTATATAGGCCCTTAAATTGTAAAACTGCAATTAAATTTGCTACTTCTAAGTTATGGCCAAACTTCACACGCAAAAATAACAAAAATGTCCAGTGTAATGATTCTTATAGCGCAACCAGCTCAAATACTCGTTGGGGGTGGGTCACGTCAGGGCAGTGCAGGGCGTATAAGACACATACATAAATTGAAATATAGCATACAACTAAATACGAAAGGACAATAGGGAATGAATAAAATCGGGTAACGGATCAGTTGGAGTACCTCTTCGACGTGCTGAGCATCACCCAGCATGCAAACCTTCATCTTGGGGCGAGGGATGTGGGGGAGCTTCACGGAACCACTGAAGCGCTTGTCTTTCTGGGGATCATAGTTCTTCAAACCGATTTGCAGCTCAACAGTCTCCGTGAAGTTACGCTTCTTCTCCTTCGCGTTGTTGAATACCTGGGAGATTACCTCCCTAAGAGTATCGCTCTGAAGCTTACTGTTTATAATAACATAAAAAATAGAAAGAAACAAGAAAAGAGATATATTTTATATGAGTAAAACATAATGTAACACAAAAACACAGGAAAATGCGAGGAAGAAGAGCGATTGCCTCATAGGTGGAGCTTTCTCTTTACAGCTGCTTCTCCAATGGTACCCTGCAATACATATAATCAAACAAAACTATGTAATTGATTAATTTTGGATATCTGAGACATATAACCCTGGAATTAGGGATGAATCAGAAACCCTAACATGTAAGATGGGAGAGAGAGCGAAGGAGCGAACCTAAGCGGAGGCTGCAGTGAGCGAGTGCGACGGCAGGAGGAAAGCAAGCATCTTTGCTCTTCGGAGTTTGGAGCATATGAATAAAAGCCCTAGACACGTGCCAAGGGTTAAAGACACGTGCTTTCCCAGTCCTGTAATTTTTAGTCCGTTAATTGGTAAATTGTTGACGTAACTATTATCCTAACAAATACTAAACTAACAAATACATTAAAAAAATAAAACCACTAATGTGGTTTTTACACGAAAATATTATATCAAATAATATTGTTCCTAGAAATAAAATAAAATAAAATAACTAATTGATTTTCCTTTTAGTTTTTAGCGTTACATCTCTTGTTAGGCGTTAAATTAGTAAGTAAAGAAAGGGTTGTTTACTTTTCTAAACAGGAAAAGAGGTATACGGAAGAAAAAGACCTTTAACAGAAAGGTTTAAAAAGAGTAATTTCAGATTAAGTTAGGTAAGCGTCATGCATTTTTTTTTTAATGAATAAAATTTATTATTATTTTTAAATGAATATCATATTTATTAACTTTTTTAAAAAAATACACGACACTTACACATGAATGCAAATATAATTTATCTAGTTTAAAATTCACTCCCCAATTTGGGAGTCGTCTTAGGAACCAAGCGAGTACCAATAAGGACTTATTTCTTACCTTATTATACTCATGAACCTTCTAAAGGTCACAGCTGTTATTAACTCTCTGTATAATTAGTACACTCTACGAATGATTATTCTTGATTTAAGCAACATATTCATTTAAGCAGATGGACCTCGAGACATCCGGAACAAATTTCGGGGTACTCTTACCACACGAATATATGTGTAGCTTCCAGTCCCATACAAACCAATAAACCAACATTCAGAAGACGGGGGGTATGGAGACTCGAGATAACATAATTAGAAATGCTGAAAGTGAAATGAAGATACAATGTTCCCGGATGAGACGAATCCTTGTACATAACTTGTACCAATTTAACACTTCCGCACAGCTAAGATGAATCAAACCATGCTTGGAAAATGTCTGATGCACACAAGCATATAATACTTATTGAAAACATGCACAAAGATATCAATTACATAAATGCCTCAAAACTCCAAAAGTATCGACTTAAAAAGTCACCATGGGGAGGAATTAAAACAGTCATTCTTCTGATTGCCTTTGCCCCAAGCCTGGAATGTCTTCATAACGTTTCTGCAGCGTAACACGAAAATTAAAATTCAGTAAAAACAAGAAAATAGACTCAGTCTCACTATCAAAGGTCATAAGAGGTTACATGTGGGCCAAAAGTAGAGGTTATATGCTAGCACATATGTGATTGAATATGAATTGGACAAAAGACTAGACACCCCCCCTCCTTCCGGGTAAAAAGGATAAATTTTCTGCTCGTTCCCACTATAAGATCCTTACAAACCAGCAGAATGATCACTTTCCTTGTAAAAGCATTTGGGGAAATAAGGTGCCTCTAAATGAAGTATTTTTTGCTTGGATAGCTTCTTTGGGGAAGATCTTGACTATGGATTACTTACGGAAACGTCAAGTGATTGTTGTGGACTGGTGCTGCAAGTGTAGAAAGAATGGTGAGACAGTGAATCATCTGCTACTACATTGTGAGGTTGCTACGGCATTATGGTATAATGTCTTTAGAAGATTGGAGCTAGCCTAGGTTACTCCTGCTACTGTGGTCGAGCTTCTGACCAGCTAGACGAATATGGGCGGTATTCCACAAATCACGGCTATGTGAAAGATAGTTCCTATTTGTATTTTATGGTGCATATGGAAGGAACGAAATTATCAGACTTTTGAAGATAGGAAGCGCTCACGGGAGGAGACTAAATTGTTCTTTGTTAATACTTTATTCCTATGGGCTAAAGCCGTTGATTTCAATGGCCTAGATCTTCATGAATTCCTTGTTTCTCTTTCTTCCTCCCAGTGTTACCTCTTGTATACTCTCTGTGTACTTGGGTTATGCCTATTTTTATTAATAGAATCCTTTACTTATAAAAAAAACAGTTAACTGCCCACTCCCAATTAAAGCATTCTGACCCTACACCAAATGAATCATCAATATAAAATTTTCAATTCTTCTACATCTATGCACAAGGGATTCAGCCCATTAGATAACTAATAGCAGGCATTGTTACAATCTGAGTCCTGTGACCAGTGCAGTAAATTGAGCATCGTTGAATACTGTAGAGAATAGACATTGGTCCAATCTGAGTCCTGCAACCAATGCAGTAAATTGAGCATCGATGAACGCTGTAGAGAATATGTTATAACTACCTCACAAGTGCCTTGACCTTCAAAGAAATCAGGAGATATATGTCATCTAAAACCATGTGCTAGGTTTTTTAATACTCCCAAGCTAGGGGTTGTCAAGGAAATGCTTATTATTTAAGATGGCTAAGAAGAAAGTTGGCACCGATAATATCCCAACAAAGCTTCATACTGTTTCATATCTTTGGAAAGTTTGATGTTATTACCAAAATCTGCAACTCCTTTCAGATCCACAGTATCCAGACAGCTATTAAAACTGACCGATCTCATAGAAAATACAAAATAAAAAATAAAAGAAAAAGAAAAAAGAAAAGAGATTTTATACAACCTGTATCAAATCCGTGTAAAAGGACAGATTGTTTTCTTCCTTTTCTTTATGAGATTCTATTGATTGTAAATCGTAAATCTCAATAATCCATTACCAATAGAATGAGGGAAGAAAGCAATTAGAATGACTAGACCAATCTCGTTGAGATGGAGAGGGTGCTTAAAACACGCCAATACAACCCAATTCTGACAGATTCAGAAAAATCAGAATGAAGTCTTATAAATTCATAGGAATCTGACCATACTACCATGTAAATTTCAACAACATGATCCAAACTTGAATCACATTAAAATCAAAATTCAGCTTGGCTTGAGTAAAGTCTTCTTCTAACCATCCTAATGTACAGCAAAGGGCCTGGTAATCCATCCAGACATGAATAAGAACACAAAACTAATAAAGGTACTAAGAACCTCTAGCAATATGTTGAATATCTATTGACAGGAAAGGCATGATGTGGGTGATACCAATGCAATCATGAAACAAAAAGTTTTTCTTTTGTGTAATGTTTTATATCTAGGAGAAACTAAATTAAAACTGGTCAGCTGATGGGCAAGATTAATAACCATTAATCATTCCCTGTTCTGGATCTCAACAGTTGTAGGTATAGAAGCAGCATAATTTCTTAAACCCGCATATTTTTATGTAGCACCCAAGTGCAATACTTATCTAAAATCAGCTGTTCGAAGCATGAAATCCACAGAAGAACTAATTGAAGTGAGTGAGAATAAGAATACTAGAAAATAAATTTAAAGAATTGTGATACTAGATGCATACCCCAATATTATTGTATTCCCACAGCTTATGAACTCCATAATCAACAACCTGCACCCATTTGAACTAATCTTATAAGAAGCCTCGCCTTTTAGCGGTAACGTGTATTCAGAACATTCTAATTACCCACAAATTTATGTATTCAAATTATTGTAGTCCAAAAATCTTAATGCTACTATAGCGATCAGTATTAATAATGAAAAACAGTTTAGTAATTCCAGGTCCTCTATTTGGTTGCTTGCGATATGTACATTGTAATATATTGCGATTTTAAATCTGAGGAACCGTAATCTGTGATCACATCGACTAAAAATGTCCCACTCTATTTGAATATTCCATTACGCTACGGAAAATACTGCAAATACTATCAAACAGAATGTTAAACGTGTCTCGTGAAATTTTATAATTCAAAAGTCTTGCGTCAATCAGAAATAACATAACCATATTTTGGAGCTGAGCTCGCAGTCGGACTTCAAAAATTAACTTTCTCAGCAATCAAATAGGATACTATGAGAGATCCGATGCGAAATCAAAGGTTAGAATAAATCTCGAAGCCTCACCCGTTCTCCAACAAAAGCACCGGCGATGACGAAGGTGGCATAAACGGAGGTTCGGCGCATGATTACCTTGTAAAGACCTTCGAGAAGGCCTCCACCGCTCCTTCGAGCAGTTGAATCCATTGAGATTTAGACTGCTGCGTCGCTTCTTCGCTCCCAAATTTGTGATTTCGCTAGGGTTTGCAGAGCGTTCTCTATGCCCGGAATGGAGAATGGGACTGGAACGTAATTGTGAAGGCTTATGAGGACGGTTTGGCTATGAGCGGACCGAAATTAAGTTGGACCGCTAAATGTGCGAATCTTTTGGGCCGGGCTAATTGGCTCGGTAGTCAGCGATTGACCAACGATACGCGTACGCCGGAAGAGTAATATTTATTTAGTAGAAGAAACTTAATTTAATTTTCCTTATTTTTTCTTCATATTTCTTTTTTCATCACACTTATTTATAAAGTATGCAAGTCCTGTATATTCTTTTTAAAAAAATAGATAAATTTGATATCTATGTGCAAATTATTTTTTAATATTAGACTTTATTTGTTTTTAAAATGAATACCCAAAACTTTCACATTTTAAAATTATATTTAATATTACTCATTTATATAATACATTTTTAAATAATTTTATATGCTAATTACTTAAAAAAAATATTTTAAACCATTTTATACAATAGGGGCATGTTTGAGATTGCAGTAGGAGTTTTAAAAAGTATTTAACTAGGTTTAAAAGTTCTTTATTAGAAAAATTAAATTGTTTGGATGTTACATATTAAAACACTTTTAATCTCAAATAATCTAAAAGGTATATTTGAGAACAAGCAAAATGTAATTCAAATTTTAAAAAAACTGTTAATAGACGAAAATATCTATACAATTTACAGATAATTACAACTTTTAAACTTTTAAGGATATGATCAAAATTTTTTAAAATTCAAATAATCGTCATTTCTACCTCATAAAATATTTGTTTACTTTATTTATAAATAAATGTAACATAATTGAGATTGCTTTAAACATATATTTTTAAATTTAAGTTATAAACTACGAGCCCTAAACTTATAAATTATATTTCTTATTACAATCTCAAACATGCACTAATTTAGCGATGATGTTAATAATATGAAAAGAATATTTTTTTTATTGTTATAAAACAATTCTAGATAATTTTTATTAAAGTAATTGTATGTTAAGTTCGATATTCGAACTCAACTTATGTTTTTACATAGTAGAAGACATGCGTGCAATTTGAAAAAAAAAATTAAAAGGAAAAAATCAAACGTTATTTTTTATTATTTTTATTACATAGTGTACTTATATTTGAAAGTTTTATTTTATTATAGGAGATGATTTAAAATTGATAAAACGTATTTTATTCAGCCATTGAGATAAAAATAAGACAGAAGCGTAGAATAGTCCACCGGCAGTCAAACCCTCGAATTATAGATTGTGCCCGCGCGTGCTCAATCCGCCACCAATTAGTGGACTGAGCTCAGATGAACATCCAGTTTAGTCGACTTTAGCGCCGCACGAAAAAACTAGTCCTAATTCTCAATTTCCTCCGCTCAAGTCCGATCGTCTCTCATTGCCTTCCTACAATTCGTGCCATGGAGTTGTTCGAGGGAGGGTGCGACCTGAAGCTGCTCGAAACGCTCGAGGGCCACGGCGACAGGGTATGGAGCCTGGCGTGGAATCCAGCCACTGGCGCCTCTGGGACTCCTCTCGTCTTTGCCTCCTGTAGCGGCGACAAGACCGTCCGAATCTGGGAGCACACTCCCTCTCCCTCTGCTACTTGGACCTGCAAGGCTAGCTCCATTTGCTTTCTATTTTCTACTTTTTGTGGGTAATTTTGGAGCGTAATTTTCATCTTAAGCGTGATTATGCAGGAAATTCTGGAAGACACGCATACTAGGACCGTCCGATCTTGTGCTTGGTCGCCGTCGGGGAAGCTATTGGCCACAGCGAGCTTCGATGCCACCACTGCCATTTGGGAAAACGTTGGTGGTGATTACGAATGTGTCACCACTTTAGAGGTATCTTCTCCTTCTTATAGATGTATTTTGTTATATATTATCTGTTGTTATCATCATTATTGTAAATCTTCTTCTTGATCATTTGAAGTTTTTTATTTTTTTAACATAGCTTTATTTGGCATTTAATTTCAACACAGGGTCATGAGAATGAAGTGAAAAGCGTTTCATGGAATGCATCGGGGACGTTGCTTGCAACGTGTGGCCGAGATAAATCGGTTTGGATTTGGGAAATGCAGCCTGGCAACGAGTTCGAGTGTGTTTCGGTGTTGCAGGGACATACTCAAGATGTTAAGATGGTTCAGTGGCATCCGACTACGGATGTTTTGTTCTCTTGTAGCTACGATAACACCATTAAGGTACTGCATTATTACCTATAAAAAAAGGATACTGCATTATGTCCAAGTGGCTTTTGTGATTTTCTTTTTAGCTATGAACACCCTAAATAATGTTCGATATAATGGTGCTTGCTTTGTATCTAAGGCTATCAAGACTGGATAGTAAGATTTATGATGCCATGCAATGTTACTTGCAGGTTTGGGCGGATGATGATGATGATTGGCAATGTGTTCAGACTTTAGGTGAACCTAACAAGTACTCTACCTTAAATCCTTGATCTCTCTGTAATATACACTTGGGTTTGATATATGTTGTGCTCGCCAATCTGTAGACTGTCAACCATTTTGTTAACAATATGCTCATTTAGTCTAATTCATCTAGGCTGATTTTCTTGCCAGTGGTCACTCTTCTACCGTTTGGGCACTCTCTTTCAATGCTAGCGGAGACAAAATGGTCACATGTAGGTGGGTGAAAGTATTTTCTCATTTCCAGGCTCAGTAATGGGACATTCTTTTTCATGTCCAACTCTGTAAACGACATTGATACTGGATTGATTTTTCAGTGATGATCTTACCCTAAAGATATGGGAAACAGACAACGTACAGATGCACTCTGGTGATGGTTATGCTCCTTGGTGAGGAATATGGCATCTTATGTGTATTTGCTTTCTTTCTTTCTTTTGATTATGTTTATGTGTTGAGGACTTTAGCTCCAAAAACTAGGAGCATGTTGATGGAAGTGCTGTTAGAACGTATCAATGAGGTAGAGACTAGGGAGCATGTGCTTAACTCATTTTCTTTTGGAACATGGTATATATGAGTTTGAATCTCTATATCTTTCTCCCCTTCTCTCTTGTTGTTTCCTTCATATTCTTTCTAATGCCTTCTTATTAATCCTTTTCTGCTGCTCCTGATAAGGCTGTGATAGGAATACTATTATTTTGAAGCTTGGTTGTTCGAACTCCACACACAAAATGTGATTATGCATTCCCCCCATCCCCAAATTCACGATTGAGACTTGTGGTGATGCGTTGTTTGCTGAATATATTGCTTTCTATTTTCAATAATGCATTTTCATGAGTGAGAAGAGCAATGCTAAAAGAACTGAACAAAAATTATGCAATGCGGCTTTCATAACACCTGCTTCATTAAGTATGGCATGCATTCGATAGGAATGGAAACTAATTTGCCCGGTATGGAAGTACTTGTTAGAGTGGTAACAGTTCGATTTCTGATTTCTTATATGCACACCTTTAACAGGGTCCCCCTCTCTTTGGTTTTTCAGGAGACATCTCTGCACTCTCACTGGTTATCATGATCGAACAATTTTCTCAGTTCATTGGTCGAGGTAGTGGAAGTCAAATTAATTAAGACAAATATTTGCTCATCTGCTGGTCGAGATGGACTTAAATTTCTGTGATTATCAGATTTAAACCCCATTCCCCACCCTTTTGAATGTTCAATTAGAATTACTACAGGTTAACAGAAAAAGTTGTTATACCATCAATTTTGTCTTTTGCTACTCCGCCGCCAAAAAAATGAGAAAAAAAAAGAATAAAGAAAAATATAGGCTAGATTTTGCCTTTTCACTTGCATCATTATCACACAAGTGTTAGTCATATGCTTGGTCTGAAAGCTTATTCTTGTGCGAAAGGGTATCTTGAAATGAGAAAATACCATAGACATCGTCATTATGTGCACCACATTACATTTGTTTGGCATCAGGTTAAACATCACATATGAGATTAGATACTATGTGGTACTCTAGCTAATTTTAGCTGTTTTTATTTCATGCCGAGTATACGTTAGAGACTAGCCCTCAATTTGGTTAATGTACTCTATTCGATCAAAGTATGTCATAAACATAAAGTATATATGTAAGTATATATAAATGACAATTCAAGCTGTCAACTTGAGTTTTGATTGAGTGAAATTGATACGAGTTTTTTTCCCTCTTCATGGGTGAGCTATGTTCTTCCCATTGTGAAAACCTAGCTGTTCCATTCTGTTTTCTGTCCCCCCCCCCCCCCCCAATCATGAATTAAATACATTCTATATGTGAATATGACAGTGAGGGTATTATTGCAAGTGGAGCAGCTGATGATGCCATACGATTTTTTGTGGGGAACAAAGACGGTTTGGTATTCATAATATCTAATCACCTTTTCATTCATTGCTATGATTTATTGACAACTCCCAGTGATGCAGCGATATTGCCCCACTGTCATCAATTTTTCTGAAAGTGATATGGATTATGGACACTGATCTCCACTGTCCCCAATACATCTTAGCCTCCATGTGTACTGAGGACGATATGTTTATAGAGGGCCAATCTCGTTTAGATAATGTGATATGAATCTTGATTTCCTGCACGTAATTGTTTTGGGGGTGTTTATATTAGTATCCCTAGCAACTCTTTACGATTCCATGGATGCTCCATCCATCTACAAAATGCCCTGGGGATGTATCTGGAACACATACATATGGTGTCATTTTTTTTTTCAAGCAATTGTAGAAATTATAGTGAGAAATGATCGGAACATGATATCTACCAGCACGGAAGCTTATTTGGATTAATTTACTGGGTTGAAATTAGAAGTCCTCACTGATGGGCAATGGGGCTCTTGGTTTTTCATTTTATAAAAGTGAATTGCGCGTTGACCTTTGTGAAGTTGATAACCCAAGTCGCTTCTAAAAAAAAAGTTGATATTCCATGTCTCTGAGAAAGTCCTTTCAGCAATCATATATATTGCAATTGTGAAGAGTCATTTAGAATCTTTCCAAATTCTAGATTCCTGGATTTTCTTTTTATACAGTTCAGAAACAACCAAATAGGTTGATCAACTCCATTGTGTGTTTATATGATAGGTTGATGGACCTTCATATAAATTGCTGCTAAAGAAGGAGAAAGCCCATGACATGGATATAAATTCAGTGCAATGGAGCCCTGGGGTAAGATTTGTTACTCGAGACTGATAAAAGTCTGCCGTGTAATCCCACTTCATACATGATAGAATTCAGTGGGAGGAAATAGTTTAATTTTTTGCGAAGTCAGATGTTTACTTGATATTTGATATTAACAGGTCACCTTTTATTGGAACTTAAAAGTCATTCTACTTGTCTACTTACTGTTGCCATGTCTGAAGTCTCATTTATTTATTTATTTTCTGTGGTGGTTTCCTTTATTATGTTGTTAATTATCAGGAGAAACGAATATTAGCTTCCGCGAGTGATGATGGTGTGATAAAGATATGGGAGCTGGTTTCATTAATTACAGGTAAACAAACGTATATGATCGAGCTTTAAAATGAATGAAAATGTTTCAAGCCTCATCTATCTATCTGTAGTAACATCTTTCTTGCTGTTTCAATTGTCAGGAAACGGCTACTAGCTTCTGCTAGTGATGGTGATGCATTAGATATATGGAGATAGCTTCAGGTAGAAATGGCTACTGCTAATTCAGTGTGTGGAAAATCAAGATGGTTTTTGTGGCCCAAATGGGTTTAAATTTTAATCCCTCAGTATGTGGATAACGCCCAGTTTCAAGCTCCGTTCATTTGGGTAGGGAGGGAGTTTATCCATGGGGCCGGACAAAACATGGGGATTAATTTGTGCTTAATAGAGGAAAATTTTAGCTATAATTAGTAAATTACTCGAGCAGAAGTCATGTTGATCGTCTGAACGATATTGTGGATTGTAGAGTTACTTTTGGTTCTGAATTTTTATTCTCCTCTGTATCCTCTTCGACCATATATGTGTTTGAACTAAATAAATATTATATATATATATATATATCCAAGTACTGGTTAATTGGTTCCAATTAGTATAATTTTTCTTTTTCTTTCTTTAAGAAAACTTAATCATAGTTCGAGCACGCAGAAGTCGATGGTCCAATATCTCTATTCATTTAATTCTTATTCAAGCATAAATTGAGTTCGATCTTATCATTGAATTATATTTTGTGTGTATAAACAACTCAATTATTTATCAAAAAGCTTTGCCACTCATATTCCCAAACAACATACTTATTTTTATTTTTTATTTTTTTAAAAAAATTGGATTTTATTCTTCATAAACTAATGATTTCTTCGATTCATCATTCATATACCATACATGTGGTAAGAGAACAAAAATGAAAAACTAAAAAAATTATGTGTGATATGTGGTGTAAGACTGATGATCAGTATAATTTTTCTATGATTTTATCTATAAATGATCTTGACAAGCAAATTCTATGTTCTCCGATCCTAATTATATATCTTTAACTATATATATATATATATATATATATATATATATATAGTTTAATTTTGTAAGTGAACGATTTGCAGAATTGTCTTGTTTTTTACATCGTATAATCATTCAAACCAAGTTCAACCAATCCCATTAATTATGACCGGTACGTACCCATGGATCAAGTTGAATTCTTTGACGGCCTGCATATATATACAAACCCTGGCATGGTATTATATATGACGATATATGGCCGGTTTTTGTCCATTAATACTCGAGACTAGTTGAGATCAGAGCTAGGATTGCCGTAACCTAAAGTAGAATTATTTTGTGCATTTTCTCTCTACTCATGATTATGGTTCCATACGTTCGATCTGATCTATAGCTTCGTCCCTAGCTTTTTGTGACTGGCTTAGGCCTATCTATTTCTATCTCTGAGCAAATCTGATCAGATCAAACATTTCTTGATGTAAGAAGATCATATAATAATCACAATATATCCTAAATATCATAAAATTAAAAGGACTAATCGAGGATCAATATTATTAATTTAGCATGTTTAAAGACTAGAGAAATTGAGAACAACAAAGAAAATCATGATACCCAGAAAAAGAAACCGTTCACATATATTTCTTTTTTGTTATCAACTAGGGTTTTAAATATACTAAGTGCATTGTCAATAAGCTTAAAACAATGGAAAATATCTTAGAAGAAAAAGAACAAAAATTCAACACCTGTTTACTATTCTTAATCCGCTAGAATTTGCTCTTCTTCCTTCTTCAACCAAGGCCGCACGAGCCGACTTGATTCCTTTGGGGACTAACGAAGCATCAAATGCAGAACAATCTATCCAGTCATTCAAAAGCTCTTCCTGGCCCCATATATCAGGAATCCAAACCCGACCCGCCACCTCAACCCTATGCCTCTTCAGCCTCTCACGTCCGCTATCTTCAGGCATGGCCTCGGACGACAGTACTACTACTGGTTTTTCTTCTCCATCATCATCACCATCTTGATCTGGACGCGAACTCATGCCTGCAAATAATGCAACTTCCTCTCTGTCAAACTGACGGATTCTTGAAGATGAGCTGATCTTTGTTTTCTTTTCATTATTACCAGAACCGCGGCTGTCTTTTTCACTCCCATTCTCGGACTGATGATAGTTTTTCTTGGACTCTAACGGTTGTGATGGAGCAAAGCGATCGAAAACAGGTGAGTCTTGGCGATCCATTCCGGTGGGTTTTTTTCACATGCAATGAACTACAACGATCTTTCTTTCTTTCTCTCTCTGTTGCTAGGTTTTTCGGTCGAGAGAAGACTACATTAATATGGGATTTATGTGTGGGAATAAAAAAGCAAAGAGAGTGGGTGGGGGGTTAGGTTACACGTCATTCACAAGTGGACTATTTTTTTATGGTAAGTGACAAGCGTACGTGTCTTGTTAGAGAATGGATTGCAATATGTGTGGCTTTGGTTTTGAGTTTGGTATTACGAAAACGGAAATAAAGGCTCTAAGCTGATCTATGGAAGTGAACGATTCCTTGGATGGATATTTGGAGGATTCTGAGGTTGATGTTGATTTTGGGCACACTGCATAGGGATATTTGGGTCTCAGCCAATCATCTTGCACGATTCGATTTGGGGACGGCTAGTTATATTTTATTATTTATTTAACAATAAATTATAAAGAAAATAATAATAGTAATTAATTAGCTCTTTTAATGATATTTAATGAGATGAAGACTAGTTGTGTGGGAGAATATTGGAGGAGATATTTTCATTTCCTGATGTACGCCTTAACTACGGCCCCCATCTTTATTTATTTTGGTGAACACTTTATTTGAAAAGAAAATGCTATTTTTCTTTGGCTTTGATTCTCTACCTGTATGAATTAAACATGTATATATATATATATATATATATATATATAAAGTACTTGAATTTGGACAAGTAGATCAAATTTTGTTAATTTTTTTAATTCTATTAATATGAGTCAAGTTCGAGTTTAAATTACATTTAATTAGTATTTAGAAACAATTCATTTATTCATCAAATAATTTCATATTTGTTTACAAGCTTTCATTTAAAATAATAGATTATTTACAATATTATATCTTTGTGTTTTTTTTTTTTTTATCAAAATAACTTTGAATATATCATTTTCCGTTTTTTTGCATGCATGGCTCATAACTTTTGTGCCAATTGATTACATACGTTGTCAAAGTGCGTTATCATTTTATTTATTTCAAATCGTAAGGCTCTTGATCACATGGACATGATGTTTTTCATTGAGGGCCTACGGATGTAATGTCTCATGGCTAGTTTTCACTGCTAATTTTCCTCCCCCGCCCTTTTGCTCCATTTTCATTGCATCTTGAACTGTACGTTCTCATGTACAACTAGCTAGCTAGCATTGGGTTGTGGTGGTAAGAGACAATTTGAGAGCATGGAGTACTACTCCTTATGAGAACGAATCTTATTCGGCCCCCACACACAAAAATTTGGACAAAACTTGATAGAGACTAGTTGGTAGATGTATTAATTAGATTTTTCCTAAAAACCAGTGCTCAATGCTATAAACAAAATGATCGCGAGCTTGGAATATTCATTTAATTTCTTGGTTTTCTAGTCACAATTTATAAGTTGATATTATATATGTGGGTCAGAAATGTTTTTTAAATCATGGATTTAGATGAGCCAATTATATTCACTCTCATGCGAAAAAGGGTTATTGTCAAATTGTCAGGCTGTATTCGGTAAACATCGCGTAAAAGGATATGGATGTGCCGTTGTTAAGAAAAGAAAAAGAAAAAGAAAAATGGTGAAATTTTTTGCAGTTTTTTTTTTTTTGAAGAAATGGAAAAAATTAAGACGAAAAAATTATTTTTTTAATAACGAATTTCACTTTTCTTAAAAAAATTTTGCAAAACTTGTACACCTTAAGGATATATCTAACATATTACTCTTAAGTCCGATTTAGATACAAAAATCTTCTCAATTCATCTCATTTAATTATTATAATTTTTTTAAATTTTCATACAAAATATAATAAATAATAATATTAAAAAATAATATTTTATTCAACTTTCATCTCATCTCAACTCACTATCCAAACTTCACCTTAAGAAAATAAAGGCCAAACTACAAATAGCAATTCATGTTAAGCAAACATATGAACCATAGCCAAGGGCAGACCACGCAAATTAAGGCTAGTAAGAAAATAATGACCAACTTAATCCCGGCCTATTGACTACAATTGAGTTTAGTGATTCATTATCAACTTCGTGGATTCAAGAAAATAGACAGATTACATTATTTTCTTCCTGTTGCTTCCCCTAGTCATGCCAGAGTATTCATCCACATGAAAATAAACAGGAATTTCCGCATGGCCTTCAAATCTAGTATTCCTTTATAAATAATTGCTTTTGACAGGAAAAAGAAGAGTTCTTCAGGAAAATATCTGGCTTGGCTTTGGAACGTTCAAATCTGACAAGGTTTTAGAACAATCCAAGAACAGTATATAACACCAAAAACAGTCATTCAACAATTATTGCTTGCATACCGCTTTAAACTTGTTTCAAGCCGGTAACTCTGTACAACCCATTTTTTTTAATCTGAAATTTATCAACTCACTTAAGCAAAAAACAAACCCAGAACTTACTCTTAGCTATGTATTAATCAGACAAGCTAATCTCTCGAAGCTTCCTCATGGGAAATCCTATTAATCACTATCAAAGAGCACGGAGTGTACATAGAACCTATAAAGGTGTACTTTGAATACCTAAGAAGGGATGGGTGAGGAAGGGAAGAAAATGAAGAAATGGGAGTATTTTATGGGAAATCCTAAACTCTGGGAAAGCGTGAGCGTCCTTTCTTCTTTAAGAAGTCTGGAATTTCCACGGAACTGCCATCAGTGAAAGAGGGAGGTCGCCGATTAATTCCAAGGTTGCTGTCTCCTTGTGCTAACTGACTAGCCTGCGTATTGACCAGAAAAGAGTCAGAATTAGGAAAGGAAGAGGGAGAGGGAGAGAGGGGAATACCTGGAGGTGCCTCCCTTCACTTTCTTCTTGGCGTTTGAATCCAGTAGCAATTAAAGTTATACTGACCTGAACGAAGAACCAAAAAATTAGATTCCATTATGGAAACCACCTTGTGTACCAAAGCTTATATATTTATATTCAGGTCAAAGCACTACAAAAGTATAACGTGCATTCAAACTGAAACGTTAGCCCATGCAAGTATGACCCCAGGGATTGTTATGATACTTAATTTCTACAGCATGATTTAGTTAACATGCCAAATCAACAGGTGTAGAAAAATTCCTTGGCACATAGACATGCAATTTGTACACTCCCTACATGAGAAAGCAAACATTTTTCCTCGGAAAAACAAATAGCAAAAAACAGTCACATCGCAAAGGCATATTATCAGATTCACAAAATGACCTTGATGGCAAATATTTCCACCATATACAGTCTTACCTATTCATCACTCTTTTTTCTCAATAAAGCAAAATTTTGAATGTTATATGAATGGCAGTCCTATGATGAGCCCACGTTGTTGCACTGTTGCAGGTACGTCCATGACATAATGTATGAAGGTGAATAGAAATTTACACTGCTTATGTTAGGCTAAGCAATAACTTACTTGACCACTGATCGATGGATCTATCACTGCTCCAAAGATTAAATTGGCAGTTGGGTCCACAAGGTCGTATATGACCTCTGCAGCAGCATTTACCTGCAAACATACCCACATAGTAATTGAAGGGAGAAGAAAGATATTATCATTCTGTAATAGAGCTTGACCATAATCTGAGAGTAAGAGTGGAATTTCAAAATTAATAGGCATTTTAAGACAATTAAATCTCAACCAAGTAAATTATCTAGAGAAGAACAACACAACTAATTTGATTTGAAGGCCAAGGAAAAGTGATATAATCACCATCAACAATATAATTTTTCAGAAAAATACACTCTGCACCCTCTAACTACTAGGTGTTCTATAATTTACACCCAAACTACCAAAGCCAACACATTGCACTATTTAACTACAAAAAAACTGACAAATAAACACTATTTTTCAATTCGGGCTATGTAGATGGACTGGGCAAGATATAAACAATGAGGTTGCAACATCTCTTCATTAGGTTGAGTTGAAAACTAACATTTAAATTTCAATGGGTCAAGTATATTTCACAACAGCCTTTGCTTAATCTATAAATTATATCACGACATTTAACAATGGAAAAAGAAAACAAAAAATCATAGAAGCAGCACCAAGATGTTTCAAGAACTATAAAACGCGGATAGTATGTAAATGCAACTTGACAATTAAATGATACATCCCATTTTTCATGTAAATATGAAATAATTGCTTAAAAGCACGCTGAGGTTGTGACACCCCATCAATCACTTTCTTTCTAAGAATTGAGCAAAACTTCAGGCTGCAATACATTCGGTGTTACTGTAACCAACATGGCTTTGACACATGGATGTGGGTTATTTTTGGAAAATGACAAAGAAAGATTCAGGCAGAAATAAAGATACGATACAGGTCAAGTCCTCTGAGAGAGCTACCTCAAATAAGGTCAAATCATTTCCACCAGTTATATTCCACACAATTCCAGTGGCTCTCTCTATACCAATATCGAGTAAAGGTGATTGTATGGCATTTAATGCAGCATCTCTTGCCCTGGTCTTCCCTACACAAAAACAAGCACCACAAAAACGTTTTGAGTGTTGTATGTACACACTTGATGAGAATAGACAAAAAGTAGCTCAAGCAAAAGGCTTTCTGGGGAAAATAAATTGCTGATAGTGATAGCATGAAAAGCGAAGCATCGTGAAAAATACAACAAATGATTGGATGTAAATGATCTTTTTCCTTCCAGTTCTAATTGAACACAGTATTTTCAATGCCAAACCATAAAAGTAGCAAAAACTATTTCTAGAAACTTTTGTGTGTAGATGTAAGTGTTCTTGAAGATCAAACTACAGGTAGTGCAAGGACTAATGTTTGGCTGCCACACTAACTTTGTGAAGATCATAAGCATAAGACCTTAATGAACTAGTGACTGTTTGCTAAGCCCACTGTTGCATTATGCACTCCTTTTCCTACTTGACAACTGCATGAGCTGAATTTGATAACCACCTCTTGCATGCAGCACCCTCTTTCCCTTTTCAGCAATAAAAAGGTGCACCATATACAGGCTGCTGTGCCATAATTCACCTAGCTGACATGTTTTCAGCTAAGCTCCCTTCTAGATTAAGTTCACATTTTCAGTGAAAATCCAACCTCAATGTGAATTGGCCAGTGAGTGATTATCCAAATGCATAAACATTAATTGTCCTGAGGTTCAGCCATTTATCTTAGATCTTACAATTCCAGGAAGCATTTTTCTTTTTAATTTTTCTGATGGTTAGGCAAGAATCAGACCTAATACAGGCCCCAATCTATCATGACCAGCAATACATATAATGGATTTGGAAATCTAGACACCCTTGTAGGAATTAGCTAGAAATTACCAGTTGCAGTTCCTATTCCCATCAATGAAGAACCTGCATTTGCCATTATAGCTCGCACATCGGCAAAATCCACATTTACTAGTCCCGGCACCTGCAATTAAGATGTCTCTCAGAAACCATAAAATATTTATAAAGCTTTAGTCATCAACTCCGTTTACCTAAAAAATTAATTATGTATCAGAGTTATCCCTGATTAACACGTCGCTCTGAAAATATTACTCAGACGCAACCTGCATATATGTCCACATATTTATAGCAACATGTGCATAACAAGAAATTTCAACATCCAAAAAGTTAGAGGTTCTATGATAAACATAGTGTATTTCAGTAACATGAAACTGCAATTTCCCTACCTATTGCAAACATGCCTTTCCTACATTCTTTCCACCATCTTTTTATAGGTAACCATTCCCCATGAATATGAATTAAATCATTAAAAATAAAAAATCACTATTGTAGTCTATGAGAAGACAAAGGAAGGAAATAACATGTATCCTTCTCCTTTTGTTCTTTTCTCTCTTGTTCCTTTGTTCATTGATTAATCCATCATTCAAATTGTTACAAATACTATTATTATGGTTATTATTATTATTATTATGTTAAACACAGAAAGGAAAGAATATAAAGTTCTAATAAAAGGTTCTATGCACATCTCGTACCGTAATTATGTCAGAGATACCACGAACACCTTGACGAAGAATATCATCAGCAAGGTTAAATGCTTCTGTTACTGGGGTAGATGGGGAAACTGCAGTCAATAACTTGTCATTTGGAATGACTATCAGCGTGTCAACATTGTCTCTTAAAGCTGCAATTCCTTCCTGTGCTTGAACTGCCCTCCTTCGTCCCTCAAAAGAGAAAGGGGTTGTGACAATGCCAACAGTCAATATACCCATTGACTTTGCAACCCCGGCAATTACAGGAGCCCCACCAGTGCCAGTTCCTCCGCCCATTCCAGCCTGAAAATATAGAAGTTTAAAGTCCTAGATAAGAAAAGAGTTTTTTTATTGGTAAAGTAAGATTTTATTAATAGAAGAGAGTACACGTGGCCCAAGTACACCTAGATCAGAAAATAATACATCTATGTATGTGTTTTCATGAATTTATCAAACCGAGAGTTCTGTGAATCGGGATCCTAATGGAGAAAATATATATTATAATGTTTGAGCGTTCATTTGCATGTAGAACTAAACATGAACGTGGACAAAGTCTTACATGCTTGTTTCCAATACTTTCCTTTTTGACAATCTTTCAGAAAATATACAAATAAGACGAAAATTGTAAACAATCAATAAACACACTGTGGTCTTATATCCTTACAACAGCAGCAATAATAGTTGTACAACAATATAGAAAAGTTTCTAAAGTCATAATGGCTAAAGAGAAGTTGGACATACCGTAACAAAGACCATGTCTGCTCCATAAAGGGCCTCTTCTATTGATTCTTTGCTTTCTTTTGCAGCATTCATGCCAATCTCTGGGTTCCCACCAGCACCAAGACCCCTAGTAAGCTCCTGACCAATTTGCAAACGGTTCTCAGGAAATACAGGCGACATTTTCATGGCTTGAATATCCGTGTTGACAATCCAGAACTCCACACCCTTCATGGCACTCTCTATCATGCGGTTAACTGCATTTGATCCACCACCTCCAACACCAATAACTTTGATCTTAGCTTCATTGTAATTATTCGAACTAGACGTGTCCTCTAAACTCTCTTTGACAGTTCCACCTGAACTATCCTTTCTTGGATTGTTCACAGAAGTGTTCCCGTCCCCTCTAAGCAATGAAACTTCAGGGTGTAGATTCAGAAAAGGGTCCCTATTGTGATATGGACTAACACTCTGGGAGTTGGTGGAACACTTGAACCGAGGGAAAGTCAACTTTTGACGACCACCCAAAAGCCAATTCTTCTCCTCAGACATTTTCAGACAGCAAGCCCTGCCAAATTGATTCTCCATTAATACTCTCCCTCCCAGCACAGTTAATACCCCAGTTGGGTTTCGAGCACTAGAAGGCATCAAACTCGTCGGCATACAAGTCGTCATGACTAAATGGCAAAACTCGAATCTCGGAAATTAGAGCGCTAATGTGTGTCGCGGAATCTTAAGGCCTCAAACGGCTTAAATTCCCAATATTACAACCAATCTCTCTTCCAAGACCTGCTAATAAAAACCAGACGATCAAAACAGTACCGAACAATAGTTAGAAATTTGCATTTAGGAAACTACAGACTGCGCATCGGTTTGTGAGTGGCCCAATCTAAGAGTTGCAACAGAAAAAAGTCTTAGGAAATGTATGGTATACTGCAGACTGCCACGAAAATACAAGACCTGCTTGCAGTTCAGAAAAAGACAGAAAGAAAACGCCTAGAAACAATAGAGCATTGCTCCAGACTGGTTTCTCACAGTAGATGTGGAAAACATAGGACCAAATTCTTTCTAAGCATAAAGCCTAGAGCAAACAGAGAATCAAAATTTGTAAAATGAGACGCCATTGGACCAGATATTGAGAAGAGAACTAACTCAAACATGAAGGAAAATGCAACAAATTGAAGCAAGAGAGAGAAAACGGCACCTGGGTTTAGGAGGAAGAGAGGGTCTGAGAACGCAGAGGAGTCCAATGTAGCAGAGAGAACAAATCTCCTCGAAGCTTTTGGGTACTGCTGACCTGAGAAGGGGGTCCCGATTGTCTAGTATTAAGCTACTTAGCTTAGTAACGAAAATCTCGAGCGGAAGGGGTAAAGTTACAAACAAATAATTTGCTTTTTAAGAATTGCTTATTAAATCAATTAATTAATTAATAAAAATTGCTCATAGGGCTTACCTATGAAAATCCAAAAAAAATTAAAAATTAAAAATAAAATACTTTCTATGGGCTTGGCCCAACTCAAGAGTCCAAAGCCCATGAAAAAAATCCTATATTCTTCTCTCTTTGGGGCTAGATCACAATGGCATTGGCCCTGGGGTTCAGACTTCAGACAAATCGGGAAATCGATCTTGATGGCTTCTCGGATTCTGGCGGCGGCGTCGAAGATGGGATCCGCAGTGGCGAAGCGCCAAGCGCTGAACTTAACGGATGCCGCCGCCGCTAGAATAAGCCACCTGCTACAACAGCGGCAGCGGCCCTTCCTCAGGTTGGGAGTCAAGGCTCGTGGCTGTAATGGCTTGTCGTACACCCTCAACTACGCAGGTCGGTCTCTCTCATCCGCTTCCATCTCCATGCACTCGCAGTTTGATATCACTGAATGAATATTCTATTATACGAATCCTTGTGTCCCTGAGTAGCTTCTTGCGCAGATGGCTGTCCCTGTTTTTTCCTTTTCTGGGTTCGATTTCTCTTTACCTTTCAACGTTGTACTTCCTTCCCTTTCAAAATCAGTGCCTCTTTGACTTAATTAAAAAAACCAGTGCCTCTTTGAGTAGTCATATGGGTTATTATGTACCATATCGGCTTAGTTAGGAGGCAAAGATTAATGGATCTTTTCCTGGTCTTCTCGGGCCTTTTGAGGGGACTCTTGCTTCTTTGGATCGATTGTCCTCCAAGCAGCCTTAAGACATAATCACTCATAAAAAAAAAATATAAAAATAGCCTTAAGACAATCTACGGCTTAGATTTTTCCTTGGATCGGCATATTGCCTGTTGAATAAATGTAAAGCGATAGTACAGCCCTTCAGTTCAGACAGAGGTAAAAAGTTAGATGGTGTATGGTTTACAGCTTCACCATCTCGACCCATATCGAGGATAGGGAGCAGTTCCCTCCATTGTTACTTTCCTGGATGCTTTCTAGCTTTCCTTATCGTTTCTTATTTTAAGATTTTCTTTGAAGAACGAGAACCCAGAGGGACACGTCCGAAGAAATCATATACAATTTATGAGTCACCATTTATTTAAGGTCAAATTGTATCTCTATCTTCAAGTGTATGCTGTTATAAGTGAAATAAGATGCATAATTAAGAATTATGTTGCCAAATCTTTTACTCTAATATATAGACAGTTTGACGTTCCTTTGGGAGTTGTTCTCCTAGTGTTGATATAATAAGCTCAAAAACATGATGAAAACTTCCTAGCCACGTGGACATATTATTCTTATTCTTATTCTTATACTAAACACGCCTCTTTAATTGTTCTGTAAAAATATGTTATATGAGTTGTTAAATTATTCCTTCTTTACTCATCCAAACAAAAAATAATAAAGATTCAAGAAGGAGGCGATTCTTTCTTTTTTTTAGCACTATTTTGTTATACTGATTCTCAATTCCATATGGTTTATCAAAATATGATAGAAGAAAAGGGGAAGTTTGACGAATTGGTCGAGGACAAGGGTGTAAAGATATTAATTGATCCAAAGGCCCTTATACATGTTATCGGGACCAAGATGGATTTTGTAGATGACAAACTCAGGTACACTTTTCTTCTTCTTCTTGGGGGTTTATAGGCATTATACATATTCAATATGTGAGAGAAATACATTACGTCTTCGGTCCCTATTCTTTAGATGTTTGCAGTGACAGAGGTTGTACCATTCTGGCAACGGAATTGGCCCCATTGAATTCATCCAGGTTTTTGTTGTTGCATTGGTCTGGCCATGGCACATAGATAACTGATGTCAGAATGGAAATGGGCACTTGGGGTAACTAATATGAAGAAAATATGCCACCAAGTTCCTTGTAATTTTCGGGCCGGGAGAGGCAAATTCTTCACTTTGAGAGAAACTGAAATGTTAGGAGTTATGTTGTAGGGCCACTAATTGCTGTATGTTGTGGGCATTTGTATCACTGTCAATTGGCCATTTTATTATTCTCTCTCAAGTACCCTATGCTTTGACTTCGATTAATGTTTCCATAGCTGAGTTGATTAAATTCTTTAGCGGAGATGTCTTACGTACTAATGGTGATATGACATATCCATTATGCTTGATTTTGTGTTGGCTTTATTTGCGTTTTTCCTCTTATTGTTACATTTCTGAGTTTATGCCTATTTTAAGTTTTGCTTCACTGTTTTTTTTTTTCAAAATTCCTGGTCAGGTCCGAGTTCATATTTATCAATCCGAACTCTAAAGGGCAGTGTGGTTGCGGTGAATCTTTCATGACAACAACCAATACTGGAGCTGCTTAGCAGGGTGATGGTTAAATGTTCAGTTGAACTTGTGATGAATCGAGACTCTATGAAACACTTCGTTTTATACTTGCACTATTCCCCAGCCAAGCTTAGCAGCAATGGTTCTTGACGAAAATTTCACCAGCGAGAATGGCGTAGAATGAAAGAAGCAGGTTTGGCATGCATGTCTCATTTGTCTGGTGGACTATCGCAGCAGCAGCAGCTGTACATTGGTTTTGTCGTCCTCGCCATTCACCATTTTTTTTTCACAATAACCCTTGCGATCGTACGATACTCTTTAGTCTTTGCTAATGTGATTCGTATATATAGCTGGCGAATGAACTGAAACATGATAATGTAGCTGCATGTCTGTCATGTAAAAACTACTGAAATGAAAATTATTCTTCAGAATAAGCACACCTCTGGGGATGTTGCTGCCCAACTAGTGGGAAAACCTTGCGAACGATCCCCACTCCTTCTGCATGACGTAACTTCCAGATTACCGCCATCGCACAAGGTGCGGTGAATCTTCCCTTTTCAAAACCACAAGCAACCCACCCCCCTGCGATTTCAAGTCAAGAAACTGGCCTGAAATAAAATCTGTGTTTAAAAAAATAAATATAAAATAGAAACATTTATGAAATATACAATGAAACAAGATCTTATGATCACCTGTAGACAAATGAGATAGGTAGGTAATTAAAAGTATGAAATTTATAACTTATATATATATAAAATATAAAAATATAAAAAAAGTGAAAAATATAAAGGGAGGACCAACAGGTATGCGTGCGGGGGGCAATACAATGGAGATCTGCTTGAAGTCTCGGAATAGAGGCGGCACGGTACCATAAGGAGCGCAGTGAAGACACCTGGCCGATACGTGGCGAGAGGGCCGAGCATGGGACTGCATGCCCCCTCAGAATTTCTATTGAGTAGTGTGGCTATATTGGATTGACTATAAAACCTGTTGCGTGGGTCCCCACACTTGCCGGGAATACAGAGGAAGAGAGAAAGAGAGAGCAGGGTGGAGTTGGTCAGATCACTCAGAGAAGAAGCAGACACCGTATAGAAATTGTCGCTGCAAAGTGCAAACACTCCTAAACCCAACAAACCTTCATTTTTCTGATCTTAAAACTCATTGTCTCTGCGAAAGATTTGGTTGCCTTTCATATATATATATAAGCTAAGAAAGAACATGATGTACTCATGAGTCATGTGTAGCCGTTTTGTGAGGGCGGCTTTGCTGGATAGCTCGAAGCTCCGAGATCTCATGTCCAATACGATTAAAACTTAAAAGGAGGAGCAAAGAGCATAATTAATCAGGTATGTTCTGTACATCATGTTATATCTGCCTAGCTCGATCGTGATTGTGGTGTATTCTGAACGACTCTTTAATTTTCTGTTCTTTTCTTTCTGGGCTAGCTCCAAGCTGGTATCCATGGATACCAGATCTGAGCCCGAAGACATGCAGTTCTTAGGGTTTATGGGTTCATGCAGCCGCTTTTCAGTTTTCAATATTGGTGTTTTTTGTTTTCGGTAGTTTTTCAATGTTAGTGCATGCATTCACGATAGTTTTTAGGTGGGATTTGGTAGTCATGAGTACGTAGTTAATTACAAGCTAATATTATTGTTTAGGAGATCAAAACGATAGGAACAGACAGAAAGTAAATAGAAGTTAAAAAGACCGTGTTTGATTTAGGCGCACAAATAGAGAAATTCACGTGCATGCATGCCCATTGAGAGATGGATGTCCAAAGAAAGGATTAATATTATTGTCCCTTACTGGTTTGGAAAGGGAAAGAGAAAACTACATGAAATTCCTTGCTGACCTACTTGCTGCTTAATCACATATAATCAACTAAAAGAAAGGATCAGAAGAAAGCTTGCATGAGAGGAAAAATTAGAATATTTCCTCTTTTAGAAGCTAGCCACTAAAAGATCATCATGTAAATTACCAAGTTGAAACTATATTATATATAATAGTCCTGATGAATTATTATTCCCGTACTCGTTTTAACCCATGGAATAATTAAAACTATTACGTACATACTATATTAATCTCACTATATATTATAGTGAGATTAATTTCCTTATATATATATATATATATATCAACTCTTGAGTGTTTGAAAAACGGAATTTATGACTAAACGTACTCTCAACTTATACAAAACACATGCTCTCATGTGTAGTATTGTTTATGTCAGGAAAGATATTAGAACGACGGCGATGTGTGTGTGTGTGTGTTGCATTCAACACGAAAGGTGTCGTTTAGCTCTGTTGAATCGTGTACAATCCAATTACCTTCCTATAATCCTATGATTCCTATCCCGGGTGCCCCTAAAGATCAAAGGCCTTGGTGTAACATATAATATAAGCTCATACATTCACATGCAGTTCTCTCTCTCTGATCTCTCCCCTATAATTTTTATGGCTTTCTGTAGGTCTTTAGATTTAATAAAATTATTTCCCTCCTGGATGGTGTTTATTTTAGAAAACTTTGGTTAGACACTCCCTAGCTAGCTGTGGGTACTTACATTAATTAAGACGGCCTGGTGTAATTTTATTTTATTTTTTTTGAAAAATAATACATGTGATATATATGATTTAATTAGAAAGAGACTATTCAAACAAAACTGTCTACTAATTAAATAATCGGGGTTTACTCTTTGAAACAATTATTTTATTTTTGGTGGAGACTGGTTTATAACATACATAGGTACATATAATCTATCTGTGTATATAAGCATTTAGCTCAAAAATGCAAATCCATGCATTAATTAGAAAAAAACCCTTAAAAACCCTTGTACATGCAGTCCAGTATTTTCCTAGTTACTCGATCCTAAAAACTATTTTCAATAAATAAATGCTGTGTGTGTGTTTATATATATGTTTGCTTGAAAGTGAGTGCAATCAAGATCTTACAGACCATGTGCCATTTTTTGAGCGCACCCTTGTCCTTTAAGCGGCAATGCTAATTGTTCTTAATCGATGCACGTGGATATTCTTCTTTTAACTTTAATTTCGTGTCAGAAACCTAGTGTCGGTAGTGATGTGGAAGAAAATGCCCATGCTGTTGTTGTAAGTTGTAACTAAATGCATTTGCTTTTTTTTTAAAACAATTCTTTACTTTTCTTTTTTTAAAGTTATTGGTGTTATTATTATTTTCAATTTGATCAGAAACATATTATGTTTTAAATAGTAAAAAAATATAATTATAAAATAAATTCATAAATTAATATATTTTAATGTAATATATTTTATAGTAAAATGAATTTTATAAATTAAATGAATCGTATATAAATGAATCGTATCTGTTAAAAAATTAACCAAATCAGCCAAATTCTTAGGCATGGAAAAGAAATATGACTGCTGCTGACTGCAATATTTAATTTTTAAAGAATCAAAGTCCCAAAGACGTTCAATCGGCTAAGGTGACGTCATTAATTTCTTCTCGTGTATTCCGCAAAACTGCGTCTCTTTGCTCGCAAACGCCGGGCTACTGCTTGTATGGCCATTAACATGACCTTCCTTAAGCTTAAGCTAAAGCTAAACCCTATCTTGTACGCTCCAAAGCGCAGGTGCATTTAATTGCCATCATCATCACCTAGCTACTAGCTGCAATCTGATCTGCATGACAAAGATGGTGGCCACCGAGTCCGAGATGATCTCCGAAGGCCAGGTCGAGTCGTCACTATTAGCAGATCAACAGCCCAAGATCAATCCTTTCTCGTCGCTCGGAAGACAATCCTCAATATACTCCCTCACTCTCGACGAGTTCCAGCACACGCTCTGCGAGAGCGGCAAGAATTTCGGGTCCATGAACATGGATGAGTTCCTCACCAGTATTTGGACTGCCGAAGAAAACCAAGCTGTCAACACCACCGCCGCCACCAATGTTATCGCCGCTAATAATATGAGCAGTCACACCCAGCTGTCTCTAAGCGAAGCGCATACTGAGAGGGGAATAGCAAAGCAGCCAAGCTTGCCACGACAAGGTTCGCTCACTCTTCCGGCACCTCTCTGTAGGAAAACGGTGGACGAAGTTTGGTCTGAAATCCGCAAAGGACAGCATCAGAGTAATAGTACTAGCCATAAAAATGGTGATAACATCCAGAATCCCGAGTGTGGCGCTCGCCAGCCGACTTTCGGAGAGATGACCTTGGAGGATTTTTTGATAAAAGCAGGGGTGGTGAGGGAACCGTGTGCAATGCCAGCATCTCAACCCCAACCTCAGCAGCAGTACGGGGTATACCAGAATAAAAATTCCACAGCGGGTCCTAGTTTCGCAACTAGGCCTACAACAGGATTTGGTGGCGCTGGTGGTGCGAGTACCGTTCCAACTCACCAAACAATGCCACAGGGCGGTGGTGGGGCTATTGGAGAGTCGTCAGGGTATGCTGGAAATGGCAAGAGGAGTGGGGGATACTCACCCGGGCCGCCGGTGCCTGTTTGTTATGGTGGAAGGGTAGTGAATGGTGCAGGTGGATATGGGGCAGCGCCAGCAATGGGAGTGGTGGCACCGGTTAGTCCTGTTTCTTCTGATGGGTTGTGCACAAGTCAGGTTGATAACTCGGGCAATCAATTTGGACTGGACATGGGGGGACTAAGGGGAAGGAAGAGGATCATAGATGGTCCCGTGGAGAAGGTGGTGGAGAGGAGACAAAGGAGGATGATCAAGAACAGAGAGTCCGCGGCCAGATCTAGAGCCAGGAAACAGGTAATAAATCCACTGTTTGTTCGAGTACATATTGTTCAAATTTGCCAGCTTCCCTAAATCCTAATTTTCACATAGTTGTGATATCGGTTATTAAGAGAAATAATATTTACAATTTTAGAATATATAAGTCTCGGATATTTCTTTTAAAAAAAGTTAAATATTATAAAATTCACAATAAAAAAGATAATTTTTTATTGATAAATGTCGTTCTTTTTCAAAATGAATGAGTAAAACTTGGACACCCTAATATTATATCTCGCATTACTCACTAATTAACTTGGATAGTTTTCATCAAGTAATACCTACACTTGGCAGGAAGCCTCCAGTTTTAAACCGATAAGTGTAATTTAAATGTAATTAAAACTCGTCTAATCAGAGGAATTTAGACTAGATTCGATCATCAATTAGTACTAGCTAGTACTGTCCGTAAATCATAACCTTGTACATCGATCTTATTGGTTCTAGTCATATTTAGTTTGATCGATTGCTCATCAAGGAACGCATGCAAGGAGAGGCCAGGCATAGTGTTGAAGTTTTAAAGACGTAAGTATCAATGCGAGGCTTAAATTGCAAAGAGAAATATCCCACCTTTCCACATGTAGCAGCCAAATATTGCCCAAATGTTAGACTTACAAGGGAATTACGAAAAATTATTTTATAAATTACTTGCATTGCTTGACAAAGTAGCTCTGCTCGTTTTTTTCGTTTTGGTAATTCTCATGCAATCTGATCTCCAAAGTCACTGCAAGCGAATGGAATAAAAGTGCAACGAAGGAAAAACATGCTCCTGTAAATTAGAGTGTTTTTTTT
The DNA here is from genome assembly GCA_029856935.1 of Cyclocarya paliurus. Lineage (NCBI taxonomy): Eukaryota > Viridiplantae > Streptophyta > Magnoliopsida > Fagales > Juglandaceae > Cyclocarya > Cyclocarya paliurus. Next base: position 35,592,001 of record CM056951.1, read on the forward strand.
TTTTTTTTTTTGGGAGCAGTGTGATTATCTAATCACTGAAAGCTTAGTTATTTAAACCTATAAATATATTAATAGATTTAAGGAACACACTTCTTTGGAATTCTCTGATCAGAACTAACCATTGAGAAGTCCCCTTGAGTCTACATGATCTTTACACAGTGCTGCTATCCTACAAATGATGCCATGATATATATATGTAGATATATGTATATATTCTTTTGCAATTTTAATTTAATTTACTTTTACAGGCATACACAGTTGAACTAGAAGCAGAACTGAACCAATTAAGAGAAGAGAACACAAACCTTAAACAGGCTCTGGTAATGGCATATCGAATGTTTGATTTTTTAAAAGGTTCACATTCATATGGAAACTACTCTTACAAGTCTTGCTTTGTTTCTCTTCTTCGAACAGGCAGAAATTGAGAGGAAAAGAAACCAACAGGTAACTGTCGTAATTTCTTTTAGTATCAATATGCATATGGGATCATACGCTTTTACATTTACCCATGGATCTACGTCTAGTACGGAACCAATCTCGCCTGTGTTGGATAGATCTATCATGTGTTATTGCCAAAGAACTGCCTATTCGATCAATTAATTGATGGCCATATGCTTGAGGTATGCAAATTTTTGAAGATTTGCAACCTGATAAGGCCGTAACTCCCATGTGGAGTTGCGGTTTTGATGCGAATTTCTTTCAAACAGCTCTTCTAGATTTATGCTTATTCCTCTTTTGCTGTCAAAATCGTTCTACAAAACCTAGAGATTGTTTGTATCCAATCTCTAGGGACTATTGGACTGAGAGATTTTTCCTTTAAATTACTAGATGTGCACTTGCGGAAAACTCCTTACCAAGGACCTGTGCACCTTCGGGATTAGTTGGGACACTATTCCTTGACACCCGGTGCCAATAAAAAAAAATGTGCATTTCTTTTCCATGATATGTCTTTTATAATTATATGTTCTTTTTTAAAATCCTTCTCCATCGCTAGCAGTATTCTGAAGCGATGAAAACGAAAGTTCAAACCAAGGCTCAAAAAGCTAAAGAGAAACTGAGGGTGTTGAAAAGGAACCAAAGTTGCCCATTGTGATGTAAGGATCAGTACTTGATCAATGGTAATTGCGACATCATATTTTGAGTTTTGAGTTGCAGCATTGAAGAATCTCACTTGTTCTGAATGCGGCAGTATATGCATATGCCTGAAGAATTACCTTTTATGCAGTGTATTGAGGAATGAAACCTGAAAAGGTCAAACCAAAGCAAGATCAAAAGCTAAATGGATGAAGGTGATCATGAGAAGAAATTCGATTTTTCCATTGTGAAGCAACTAAATCATAGTTGTACGTATGATGCGTGCGATGCATTACATAGGATTAGCTTATTGAGACTGATATATTAATCACTACCTAATCGATGTATCAAAAGCTAGCTGCACTTGGTGCTGTAAGTGGCCTTTACATGTTTATATATACATATACTCCTTTCTCCATAGCTTGCCAGACAGCGCCTGGCTCTTATGGTTCTTGCAGACAGCGCCCGGTTCTTGCACTTGTGCTCTTGTTTTTCAGTCCGAGTCTCCCAGGATGATACAGAGCTGTAAGCATTGAGTCGCTTCAGTATTGCTTGATATTCTTGCCCGCGGCCGGTATCCCTTGCCAAACGCATTGCTTAATTTCTATATACGTGTGTCCGTGTTTTAGAAGAGAGAAGGTAATCCCAATTTTATTGATTACCATCTCTTATTGTGGAGGATTATTTTATACAAACTAGGTAAGAGCTTTGGAGTTATATAAATTCCGAAACCAAAGCCTCATATATTCAAACTAGTATGTACAATAATTGTTTCAAGTTGTCTAGCATAATAGAAGAATATAAAGCTAGTGTCTAAAAAATGCTATTTTCATCTAAAGTTAGACAAACCAGATTTATCAATAACAAAAAGTCCATACAATTGCCGAGGTAATTGTGAAGTAGAAGAAAAAGACAAAGTAATACCTGTTGCTCTAAGGTTAGCTAAACCATATGCCGCACCATTACCTTCTCTATATATATGCTACACATCAAAACTTAATTTATTAAAGTTAAGTATATCTTACCAAAGGTCCACATACCTACAAGGAGAGCTTTTTTTATTTTTATACCAGTTAACTCCCACCAAAGCATCTAATTCAACAATGACGTTATAAAAACCCAGCCGGTAACACAAAGAGATCAGACCAACTTTAACTGCAAAAATTTCTACAAAAACATTTGTACCAACTCCCAAATGAATGAAGAAGCCATGTATGAACTGCCCATAATGATCTCGAACAATCCCACAACATTGCTATGTAGACGGTAATCACACCTGATTGGGCAGCCTTTTGATCCAATGCTGCATCCACGTGAAGGAAAAAGGACAAGGGGCTGAATGTTATTGCTTCAAGTTTAAGCATTCAGAAGTATCAAAAACATGTCACCGAACCGAAAACGGCACAGTTCATGACTTTCTCCTTCTCCTTCTTCTACTTTCCTTTTGTTGAGTCGCAATTCTGAGAAACCCATGATTCATTGTCCTCTTATCCCTTCACTCCCAAGCAAAGGGTAACGCCAAACATACCATAGTATGAGTATCCATGGTCCTATTCGTTTGTACCTGGTTATACATTAGACTTTCAAGGAATTATTTTTATCATATGTCATGTAAATTAATACATGAATACGGTCACCTTTAGTCACGTGATAAAAAGACATCGAGAACCTATTATGGTTGTCAACAACGTGTCTGACATGGCGTGAAAATCCCACCTATTATTTCAAATGATGATCAATAAGCTAGTGGTTCGTATAGGCAGATCATTAATGGTGGGACACAGATTAGATTATTGTATTGTATCAGCTTCTTATACATATTCCTTGAATCTCGCAAATGAAATTCTCAAATTCTATGTTCTTGTAATCTAACCCATTAAGGTTAAAAAGTAAGGGCATTCTAGTACTTTACAAATTTTATCTGCCTCTATAAATTTAAATCTCATCTAAACCTGAACTCATAATCCGATTGATCAAAAGAAGTTGGCATAGAAAAATGTCCCCACCTTTATCAGTCTTGTTTGTTATATTAGCATTCTCCCTCCATTGTGTTATAATTTCGGCCTCAGACCCCGACCCAGTTCAGGATTTTTGCATACCAAACCCAAGATACGGTTCAATAAGAATTGCCCACCTTGCTATTCTACCATGCAAGAATTCATCCGAGGCCACCGTCGATGATTTTGTGTTTTCAGGCATGCAGAGCGCCGGCAACTTCTCAGACACAGGCCTGGCAGCCATACCAGTGAACCCAACAATCTTTCCTGGCATTAACACTCTAGGCATGTCATTTATACGAGCTGACCTTAAAGTTGGTGGGATTAATCCACCACATTTCCACCCAAGAGCCACTGAAATTTCTTATGTGGTGCGAGGAAGTGTGTATTCAGGCTTTGTGGATTCGGGCAACCGGGTGTTTGCTAGAACAATCGAGGAAGGAGAGGTCATGGTGTTCCCCAGAGGTCTAGTGCACTTCCAAATGAATGTGGGTGATAAGCCGGCGACCATATTTGGTAGTTTCAATAGCCAAAATCCCGGGTCACAAAAAATCCCAGCTGCCATTTTTGGATCTGGAATCAATGAGGAGCTCTTAGAGAAAACTTTTGGATTGAGTCCTAAGCAAATTGGGAGGATGAGGAGAAAATTTGATCCCAGGGGTTGAGGTAGACGGTGAAAAGAATGCATTGAATTTTTCACGTGCTATTTTTGCTTTAGTTGGTATTGGTTGTTGACTGTTGAAGGGTTATATGGTCTTTTAAATGGATTGTACGTCTTCATCTCTTTCTCAAGCTCCTCTGTTTCTCCGTCTCTCTTTCCAGTCCTCTATTACTCCTGGTTTTTAGCCTTAATAAGCCATTTTTAAATCTCATACTTGTCCCTAAGACATGGGTTTCCGAGTGGAAAAACCAAATGGGACTCCATGCCTACCCGCCTGGCAGTTGGGTGGGAGCAGCGGAACACAGATGCACGCAGGGATGCGGGTGGGGTGGGAGTAAACTGTAAAAGAGCCCCCTTTTGGGCAGGGTCTGGGCTGGGATCAATGCTATCTAGCCCGTACAAGGCGGATGACCGCCCTAGTTGTGATCGCAAGCATAACCATACACAAAAGGAAAGGAAAAGTCAAAACAATTACCAAATCATTAATGAAGAAAAAGTCACCCACTAATTTCGCCTGTCTCATGAAAGATGGTGTAAATAAATACGCTCGTAACATGCATGTGTAAACTCCAAACTTTTTAACGTTTTCATTACAAACTCCGTCATTAGCTGTGTTTTCCTTCTGACAACAACCAGCTCCTGATCTTCCACTCAACACGAACCCCATGCATTGACCAGGCATTCCTAACTCGAGTCTGGCCTTTACTTGGATATATGAAACTTTTCCACTCAACAAAAGCAAGATTAATTATTCAGGCTACATTGTTTCGTAGCAACTGCATTCTAATACAACGGTCCATGAAAATGCTAATGCCCGGTACAGGATTTATCAAACAGATCAAAATGGTCAAAAGAAATTCTAGATCACCACATCAGGGAGAAAATAATGCACAGCGCACACCGGGGGTAGCCCATTACATATGTGGAAGCCTACTTCTCCCCTACCAATATTGCCTTAACGATACTATCACACATTCCATCAGCATGGGGAAACAGGTGCCCAGCACCCGCTAACTCGTGATAGTGAATCCATGGTAGCTGTTGCACAATGTAACGTTGCAGTGTAACGGGCACAATCATATCTTCATCTCCCTGCCACAGGTGGACTGAACCTTCGTTGTTGGGAAATGGGTTTTCCAGATCCATGGGACTGAACTCCCAGGTCCCAAATCCAACATTCACATCACGATGGAGGGACTCGTATTCTCCTTGTTGTCTTACCTGTGCCTGAGGAAGCCAAATTCAGTAAATAATTACATTTTGTTTTAAATAATGTTAATCATAATAGCAAGAAATTCTGGTCTTAAATCCGCATCGATCACCCAAATAAAATGAGAGAGAGAGAGAGAGAGAGTAGAACATTCTACTTTATTGGTGATGCTACATAAATTTATCTACTCGGAAAAAGCTGAAAAGAATCCCTTCATTTTTACACAAAAATTCTATTTAAACTTATGTCCATCAGACGGTTTAACTAATTAGTCAAGCATTAAATTTGGATGAGAAAATGAGCTGAAAGCTTAATCTTGTCTCAAAAGTCTGACTCTGTTATTAGTGCACCAAAACTTGTGACTTTGATACAAGAGGACACCCATTCATTTTTAAAATCAAGGGCTGATAGTCCAATACTCTGCAACTATGGTAGAATAGGGACTTTATTGAGAATAAAAATAGGCATATCCAAGTACATGGGAGGCATCCCTATGGATTAGTTGGTCTATTTCAAGTGTCCTAGCTTTAGAAAGCAAGTAAATGAATTTAGTTGCAAAAAAGTACGGTAGCATTTCTGTCCCTTAATGTCCTAATACTTTCACAATTCATATCGTTCCAGAGGATCTTTTAGAGGTCCTCAAAACCATTAATGTTATTTTCAAACAATGAGGCTACAAAAAAATATATTACCGATAAAATTTTTTGCAACCCTGCCTCTATGTTCTTTTCATGTAGAATTTTTGAAAGAAAAAAAAAAGAGAAGAGAAAGCTGTGCATAGAAGGCCAAAACCAATGCCCAGAGAACAATTAGGGCAGAGCTTTTGATCCTCTCGTTGTTATTTTATAAAGCTAATCCTCTAAATCCCTGTTAGAAGCTTAATCTTTGCTTCTCAATGTTGGTAGAGTGCCAATAAAAAGCTATCAACAATTAAGCACATACCACTACTCTCTATATCAGTATCATAACAAAGATCTCCAGGACAGCAAGCAAGCTACAATCTCAGAAGAACTTTTTTTCTTGGTCACAAATAACAATCATCAATAGACATATACTGTCAGACCATGAGGCAGTGAGATAGCAAGTTAATAATTGATGTGACTGGGAATCTTCTTCACTCCACAGCAATTTTCATTAGATTGACAGAAAGGTAAGGTGAAGTAATTTCCATTTAAATAAAGAAAAAAATCACAGAAATTTTGAGATGTTAAAATTTCAAGAAAAGCTAGATACTAACCACATAGTTTTCCCCATCGGAGCGCTTAGACATGAGTTCTCTATCCTGGTGAGAAAGGATATCAGGACTACGAGCTGCAACGCTAAGAGTAGGGAACCATTTTTGTGTCTCCCACCAGTAGGTGAGCCAGGGAGCATGGTGAGCAACACGAAGTGCCCATTGATCTCGCTGTAACTGTTGGTTGTAGGCTTCACTAGATAAATTTGCAGGAAAACCAGGCCACCAGTAGTTAATCACGGGAGTTAATAGTCCCACTCCTGCTAGCCTGTTAGTGTTACAAGACACAAGTATCCCTCACATAAGAGAAAGGCATAAACAGTAGGTAGAAAACTCTTTCTTTTCTCTACACAAACAAATGCAGTCATTCTTTATTTCCCCTCTCTTCTCTTGCGTATATTTATACAGCTAAGACAACTCATACCTGTGAGGTATGTACTTGAGGCAACTCCAAACAATCTGCCCACCCATGGAGAAACCAATTACATAGAATTTGGATCCGAGTCCCAATTGATCAGCAAGCTCTTCTATATCCAAAGCCATGCTCTTCACTGTTCTCTTTGGGTTAGGATCACTCTCCCCATAACCAGGTCTGTCAAAAGAAACAATGTAGATCCCTAACTCTTCAACTATATCCTGGAAGAACCCACCATCGATTCAAACAATAACAAATCTAAGAATATCATATCTAAACTTAGATAGGCATAAAAATATAGAACTACAATAAACCAATGAAAATGTACCGGGGATAGAGTTTTGGCGACAACAGCATCATGTCTGCAAGAATCATAACCATGGACGAAGACAATTTTATGGGTCGCCATTTCTTTAGGCACACCATGCTCTTTGTAGGCCAAATGCCTTCCATCACTAAGTTGGATCCTTGGTGCTGTAACAGGGGGACCATCAGCGGAACCACATATCTTCGGTGGAGGAGGTTGGACTGCCTTATAAGCCCATGCTAGAAACCCCACCAAAAACAAAACTGTTGTTTTCTTTAAGAGCCCTGCAAATTTTGAGCTTTAAGGAAAAAACAGCACAAGGATTGGATAAAACATTGAACAACTCTACTAAATTATGGAGAGAACAAAACTAATCAACCTGTTAAATCCATAGGCTGAGAATATAAACTATACTAACGACATGATTATTCTGTGTTGCATTTATTTAGAAGGAATGACTTTTTATAAACTATAAAGTATGACGGTCTTAAAAAGCCATTGTCAGGTTGTGCCGTTGAGGCCATAGTTTTCTGAAGCACAAATTCAAATAACGCCTGCGGCCTGTGCAACTTGCAAAAAGAAAATTCCGTTCCAGCAGCATAAGTTTGTGATTAACAGGTTCAAAAATTAGAGGTGATAAATATCAAATATGGATCGCTAAGATGCACGCCCAGTGGAGTTTAAACTCGTGACCTGACTCCCCATTGTTCTTTAAGGTAGAATTCAAAGTCATGAAGTGATATATTATGGTGAGATGCACACGAAGTGGGATATTAAACCCGCTACAGGTTTTGGGAAATACACATACTGGGTATAGTGCTTCTCCAGGTAAATAGTCTGTTTCTTGAACACAATAACCTAGTTATACCATAACCCAGTTAGTTGTGCAATACTGTCCACTATAGAACAAATGTCTGTACTAGTTATTTAAACTTTACCATGGATTACTATTCCCAAGCAAACAAATGCCAAGAGGGGGGGCGTGAGGGGTTGGGGGGATACATACTTGTTAAATCGTGAAAATGTGAATCGCTTTCAAATATTTTGAATTGTGTATCACAAAGCATTTTGGAACATTAAAAAATAGATAAAATATGATGATTTTTACGTATATTTGTTTCATGAAGAGGAATTCTGCAGAATGCACAAACACATGTCTTTTATCTGGTTAAACCCCAAACCCATGTAATGCATCCTCATCACACGGATCAAGTAAATCATCGGCTTTTCACCGATGGGATGTGGGCCCCTACAAATTGTTTGCACCCCAAGGGTTTGAATCTTAGACATAGATGGAGCATACCACTGAGCCAACTGTAAATGATATCTATATATGGCAGTAAATCTATATGTCTCCTCCTCCTGGTATGTTCAGTTCATCCTCCACTGAGGTTTGTCGGTTGAAGCGGTCTTTGTATGGCTTAAAGCAGGCACCGCGTGCATGGTTTGAGAAGTTTCGCACCACTCTTCTTCATTTTCATTTTACTTAGAGTCGGATTGATTCTTCTCCTTTATTCAGAGAACTGTCATTGGACTTATTGTTCTTTTAGTATATGTCGATGATATAGTTATCAAACGTTCTGATTCTCACCTGATTGAGCGACTACAGCAACATCTCAAAACTACCTTTCATATGAAAGACCTTGGCCCACATCAGTATTTTCTTGGTCTCGAGATACATTCTTGTCCCAATGGTTTGCTTTTGCATCAGCACAAGTATACCCAAGAGATTCTCACCTTAGCTAGGCTTCAATCTGGAAACTTAGTACTTACACCTCTGGAGGTCAATTTAAAGCTTTGTCGGGATGAGGGCAACCTATTATCTGATCCATCTCTGTATCGGCAGTTAGTAGGGAGTTTCAATTACTTGACCATTACCCCACCTGATAATTCCTTTGCTGTCCAGCAAGTCAGTCAGTTTATGCAGGCTCCTCGTCAATCTCATCTAACAGCAGTACGACGGATCATTCATTATCTCAAAGGTAAATCTGGTAGAGGGTTATACTTTTCTACTGAGAATTCCTTACAAATTGCTAACTTGGTGGTCGGTTTCCATGGGACAAATCAGATTCATATAATTGCTCAATTAGTTCCCTGCTTAATACTTTGGGAATTGTGGCTAGCAAGAAACTTAGCCAAATAAGAAGGGTATAGTCAAGCATGCTTTTTGCATTATTTGGAAAATTGTGAAATGGTTGCATGGATTAAATCTGATGACTAAACCATCAAGGGGCATAAAAAGGTTGGATAATGTTTCTATTTTAAGTTTCTTGAGAATTCCATTGTTGAAGACTAAACTGAAAAAGTTTAGTTTAATTCTCTGGTTGAATCCCCCTACTGGTAGAATAAAACTTAATATCGATGGGGCCTCAAAAGTTAATCCTGGGCTTGCTAGCTGTGGTGGTATTATTCGAGATCACTGTGGGCAGTTTATACATGGATTCTCCATTCATTTGTGGGGGTTAGCACAAACGTTTTGCAGAGATTTTCACTGTTAAAGCTGGTCTTTCTTTGTGTTACCAGCTTGGTTTTTATGATGTCATTGTTGAGTCTGATGCATTGCTGGTAGTTAATTGGTACAGAAATAGGAAAAAGCCTCCCTGCATGTAAGCGAATATTTGGGAGGATATACTTGACTTTAACAAGTTTATAAGTTTTGATGTGCAGCATATATACAGAGAAGGTAATGGTGTGGCAGACGGATTAGCTAATCTTGGAGCTTCAATTATTACTTTGTCTTTCTCTTCTATTTTACAATTACCTAGAAATGTGTATGAAATTTTTGTTATTGATAAATCTGGTTTACCAAATTTTAGATGGAAATAGTTTCTTTTGGACATTTGCTTTATTTCTGTTTAGATACTTTGGAACAATTAATGTAAGTAGAAGTTTTTTTCCTTAGAATGAAAGGTTTTTACAAGAGTTTTCATTCTTTTTTCTCAAGTACGAGGAAACCTTAAAAAAAATCTTAAAAACTTTTTGTTCTCATTTGATTTTCTTTTTGTTAAGTTATTCAATCTCTATTTATAATGACACATGTACCTCAACATTACGTGAGATCTCTTATTTACTACTTCTCAGCCATTTTCAATTGAATAACTAAATAAATATTTCTTTCGAAATTCCCAATTGCAACAGTTTTAACTTTAAAAAAAACTATGAAAATATAAAACAAAAAAACGATGCGAATGTTTACTATGAGAAACCAACAACCATGCACAGGTACCCATTTGTTCCAAATTTCAAAGTTTCAAGTAAAAAACTTTCTTCCGCACCATCACATAGAAAAAGGTTTACATGAGCAACAACTGAATTTCCAACTAGAAGACGCAATTCTAACTATTTACATAAAAACCATCTTAAAATGTAATTGCATGTGAATTCCATTTTATGCATTCTATTGATCTAATTCGTAATAATCAACTGATCAATTAGATAGAAAAATTATAGATATCTTAAAAAAAGTCTAATTTCTGTGGCATTCTTTTCTTTCGCAATAATAAAATATTAAATAGCGACCAAGATAGAAACGATGAAATGGTTCCGATGTATATACGATAAGAACGAGGAACAATGAAAGATTCAATCATATAACAGCAATGGATCAAGTGAAAACGAAAAGAAAGACAACCTACCTGAGGGAAGCTGAAAGGAACTTTTTTGCTTAGCTCTTCTGGTGTGAGCTCTGGCAGACGCCGCCGATATCTTCCTGTTCACGCCCCCCGCCATTTCCACCCCAAATTACCCACCAAAACCCAGCAACAAAATCACCCCAAAAGTCAAAGACCCAGAGAGAGAGAGAGAGATCTGAGAGTGTTGTGTACTCGGTTTTGAGTTTTTGATGTTGGGGCTTGCTGATTGTCTCGCCACTGATATCTTTGTCTTTACAACTTTGCATGACTAAAAAGGCCTCGTTTATTCTACTAATTTTCCGTAAGTTGAACACCTTACAGAGGGGTGTAAATGCAAAAGTTTTGTCGGTAATTTTGACTTTTCATTCGATGAGTAACAGTATTCTATATATCTCCGATTATTTAATTATAAATAATAATTTTTATTTTTTTGTTAACTTTTCTTATTTTTTTATTAAGTCCGTTAAGCTTTATTTTATCAAAAGGTCTTTGAAATCCTAGACTATTTGACGTGTAGCTCACTTGTTAAATTTAATAAATAATTATGTTTTATTAAAAGGCCTTTAATATTAAATTAATAATATTTTATTATTATATAAAGAATAAATAAATAATCTAATATGGATGCAAACCTATGTTCATGCTTTGTTGAAGTTTTATTTTTTTAATCTTTATTTTTTATCTTTTTTTAACCTTGTATTTTCTTTTTCCAAATAAATAAATTACTGATTTTTTTATTTTTTTAATTTAAATTAATATATCATGTGCATCCCGAGATTGTTCCCTAGTATAATAGTTAAGCATCACTAATTTGTCAAATTGATTTCTGCAATTAGAAAGAAAAAGAGATGTTAATAATTGTCCGGTGAGAGATTTTTTGTAAGGGTTTAGAGAGAGAGAGAGAGAGAGGAGACGCACAAATACAGCTAATGGAAATAACAAATTCAATTAGACATTTAACGTTACGTTACACTTCAAAGTAGAATCAAACAAAAACAATAAGAAAATTCTAATACGAGAGGGTCGTTCATTTGTCTATTCAATTCTAATCTTGTTTTTTCTTTTAAATGATAATAATAACTTGAGAAATTATAAATACATATATGAATTTGGCAGATGACCATTTGATTCCCACCTCTTAGAATTATAGTCCATTCATGTACCATTCTTAGAATTCTCATTTATGTACCAACTCTTAAAATTCATAAATTCATCAATATATTTCATTAATTCACGTATCATCTATTCATATTATTTACCCTCATAAAACTTGAGAATCATTTGTAGAACGCAAGAAATTTAAAGAGAATGATATTGAACTTTTGAAGAGTCGAGTTTACATTATTATTTTTAAATTCTTTTGTTATTTCTCTTTAATTTTATAAGATGAGGGATAAAATCATAAAACAAAATTTTTTGTTAAAAAATTTGAAAAGATCCGATCCCGGGCCTCCAGAATTGCAGCCACCCAATCATCATCCCATTAATCCATGTTGGATATTGGTCATCGGCCCAGCTGTGGAGTAAAAAGCTTCTCCGGAACCGTCCGGAAGCCCAAGCCAATCGTTATTGTTTAATCAAGATTAAAGCCTGGTTGCCGCATACCCAAAAGAGTGATCTACGTCAGCATAATGCATATCTTCCTAATAAATACTGTTTTCATTTGCATTTCAACCCGGGAAACAAAATTTATGACCTCCTCAGGTAATAATGTCCGTTATTTTTTAAACAAAGATGAACATATATGATATGCTTCTTAACTATATAAGAAAAAAAAGTAGAATACATTAAGGTTCTTTTGTGAGTTAAATTTTTTTTTAGGAAAATAATACACATCCAATGTTTTTTATAATCATGTTTTAAATAAGTAATATTTTTATAAAATAACTTATAAAAGTAAGTACTCCCAATTTAAAATATATCCTAAAAATATTATACCTATATCATTTGATAGAATACATTGGATTTTGGGCCATCTCTTTCTCAAAGATATCAGGAAGTTTTAGGTGATTTTAGATTATCTGTAATAATAATAAAAAAAGTAATAAATAGTATTAAATAATAATTGAAGCATCACAATCGATGCTAAACTTTGTTCTTAAAATATTGGGAAAAAACGAGACAAACGCGGGGGATCAAGGAAGGTGCAGGGAAACAAAGAAAAAGCGAAATAAAGAATTAATTATGGGGGAATAAAATTAGATGGTGCGTGCATGCATATTATATGGTGCATTATTAATTGAGAATTATTACATGAGGATGAGGTAGTACAGCATGGGATCATATACATAAAAAGTACTTGGGCTTCTAGTTATGGAAAATCCACCTTCTTCAACCTTTCCCATTTTGGAACTGAATCTCTTTTACTTTGAGATGACTTCTAAGCACTCACGCAGCTCACTGCCCTCGCCATTTTTTGGTGGAGTTCCTTTATGCCCTAAAGCTCTGAAAGAATCTCTAGAACTGGTAAATTTCCTTTGTGCACGAGTGTTTTAGGAAAGTTCTAAGAGTTCAATTCAACGATTTCTCTCCTCTTGTATAACCTTAAATGCAAAAGATGACTTACTTCAAGACTAGTTAGCCTTGATCAACGTTCAAGAAGAATCCATAGAAGTTTATTGTTTTTCCTTAATTTATATTTTCCTCTTTTGAAGAGAGAGAGAGATCAGGAAGAAAAGCAAGGACATGACATTTTGCTGCACGAATCTACGCCTCTCTAAGCTATAGAATTAATTAAGTTAGAATTGCTAGACAAATTTTATCACACTTTACATTTCATATTTTTTTAAATTTTTTTTTAAATTTTTTTATGTTTATTCTTTTTAAATTATTTCAAATTTTCTATTCATTATTTATATAATAAAAATTTGATAAAAAATAATAAAAATTAAAAAAATATAATGTATAAAAATTATATAAATAATAAGAAGTTGCGAAATTTTTTTGATTTGGATTTACTCAATTTTTCCAAACTTATTAAAGCCATCTTCCTCTCATTATTGCGCTAGCTAGCTACCGGCCTACATCAAAATTTAGCCTGCCCTCATTCCTTTCAGTTTCTTGTAGAGTGAAGATGATAATTTGAAATTGAAACTGTTCTATACGTAGGAAATTAGCTAGGAATAGCTTGTGCCACATGCAGTAGTACCCTTCATTAAGATGTCTCTTACGCCTGGGTCGGTTTGGATGTCCAGATGTTTTACATCTGGTCTTTATAGATGAAAGGATTTTGAACATCTAAACGGTTAGTATTTTATTTTTATTTTATTTTTAAAATTTTAAATTCATTTCAAACATTTCTAATATAAATAATAAAAAGTATATTAAATTTTAAAAAATCAAAACTATCTTATTTGATCTCATTTTACTATCTAAATATATATTACTATTTAAAATATTTTATTTCATCTCATTTAAGCTGTCTATCTAAATCGGCCTCGAGTCTTATTTTTTCCTTCTATCCAATAATTTTTTTTAAAAAAAAAATTTTTTCATCAATTATTATTCACTATCGTATATCTCACATTTTATATTTTATAAAAAATATTTTTATATTTTATAAAAAATAAATAATTATAAATATATAGTATAAAAATAAATAATGACCGATGCATTCATCGTTATCTCAGTTTCTCTGACACCCGAAGCTAATTGGAATTCGTTCTCCTTCGATATGATGAGGCTTAATTTCGTAAGGAAAAAAAAAATGGTGTCTTTTGATCATCTGGATCCCTCCCTTAGCTATATAGTACTGACAATAGTTTCAAGATATTTTCATTGGTTAGGAATACAGCCAATCAAATAGAACCAATTCCCTGCAGGGACCCATGCAGTACTATGAGATCAGGCAGGGGGGCTTCACATACTGTTAAAAGAGTTTATAGAATGCAAGGCACTTAGCTCTTGATGTGCCCCACATTAGATAGAGAGCTACAGAGAGAGTACGTGCCTAGCGACATGATTTTTTTAGATGTTCCCTTATTCTATTCTTTTAATACTCAATCTGGAGCCACAATATTTGTTCTGAAGTGACTTGCAGGTACTTCAAAAGTAGTATAAATAAGGTGCTTCGGTTCCATGCCAACTACAAGCTCGCAACTTATCTTATTACCTGCCTTATTTCCTTGATCACTTCTCTCCCTTTTCTGCCTTACTCTTTCAATGGCAAAAATGTCAGAACCTCTCATTGTTGGGAGAGTCATTGGAGATGTTCTCGATTCTTTCACGAGAAGCATAAACATGACTGTCACTTACAATACCAAGCAGGTCTACAATGGGCATGAATTCTATCCTTCCACAGTCACCACCAAACCTAAGGTTGAAATTCAAGGGGGCGATATGAGATCTTGTTTTACACTGGTAAATTGGAATAACTCCTTCCGTTAATTTATCTCCTCTTTTATCTGCATATACATATACATATGCATTAATATTTACTTCTATATATATATATATATATATATATATATATATATATATCTCCAGTACTGCTGAAGTCCCCTTAATTTTATGTGCACCTTTTTTGTGTTCCTTTTATGTGCAGGTCATGACAGATCCAGATGTTCCTGGCCCTAGTGATCCTTATTTAAGGGAGCACCTGCACTGGTAACCCATAACCTCTGGCTCTGTCCAACAAAAAACAAACTTAATTACAAACAGCCAATTTGACACGAATTCTCGGCTGTAGTACTGGTCATACTACCACATGATGATCTCATGTCATGCGCTTAATTAAGCATGAAAATATAACTTGCATATATATTTATATATATGCTTTCTAATATGCAGGACTAAAGATTAACCAAACTTTGTCACAGCCAGAACATATATATTTGTTTATCTCTGTGCTCTTATACCAATGTTTCAGCGTGACCATTAATGTAATCTAATTATATGCTGCTGAATAATTAAGAACAGTACTAGTACCAGTTTTAAAATTCAAACTTCGATCTAAAAAGAAAACCAACATGAGGAGATCAAAAGGATGGAAATATACTTTTGGAAGTATGAATTAATATATTAAGTTAAAATAGAACTGGCAGAACTAATACTGTAAATTACATCTGCAGGTTGGTCACAGACATTCCCGGCACAACCGATGCTACATTTGGTATGTTTATTGATCATCTCTTCCAAATCAATAAAAAAGAGAGTTACAGAGTTAGCTAGGGTGTTGATCTATTGTAAGTAACTGATCTCTTGGTGGGTTTTTGTACATTACAGGAAGGGAGGTAGTGAGCTATGAGATTCCAAAGCCTAATATAGGAATCCACAGGTTTGTGTTTGTTCTGTTCAAGCAGAGACGCAGGCAGTCAGTAACGCCACCTTCTTCAAGGGATAACTTCAACACCCGAAGTTTTGCTGCAGAAAACGATCTCGGCCTCCCAGTTGCTGCCGTCTACTTCAATGCGCAGAGAGAAACAGCAGCAAGAAGACGCTAGATAGCTAATTAAGTACTGAAGCAAAAAAAAAAAAAACTCCATGTTACTGCAGAAACGTCCTAGCTATTAGAATAAAGTGCAGTACTTATCTAGCTACTAAAGGCTTTTGATCAAGTGTTAGATCTCTATCCTAGATCGATCCATTACCGTGTATGTGATAATGTGATTAAATAAAGCATGCAGATAAAAAGAATCACTCCCTGATCTGTATTTGTGACGTACGCACGCTATCATTTTATGCTTTCCGGCCAGTGAAATCTCATGTCTTTGTGATCTATTTCTCTGTCTAAACTATTTTAGCTAGTGTCGTATATGTCTCCTTATAATCTACATGTGGAAAATGAAGCCTATTATTTTCAATGGCAGAATCATATTAAGGACATGCATCTGGCACTAGCCTGCATTTGGTTTTCAAGTTCACTTGATTTCATTCTAATTTTAAGTTAAATTTTATATTTAAATACTCAATTCTCAAATTACTAAACTCATCCCAACTCAAAATCTATTTATACGTAAAATTCACAACATTTTTTAACTTAAAATATCTTTATACATAGACCCACAATTTCTTTTAATTTTTTATAAAAAATAATAAACTCATCTTAACATTTAAACACGTTTTAAATTCAGTTTAAACAAATCTTATATAACTCTCCCAACTACTTGACTTACTACTATTTATAAAAATCTAAACATACCAACGCAGCGTAACCCAACGTGCAGTTCTGTCCAACTTTTTTACTGTTTCCAGCTAAGGGTATTGGCTTCATCAATGTTACACTGGTTCCACTTCTTCTGAATTACATGTCGTATACTGCGAAGTGCAAAGTCGATGTGTGGTTCCAAGCTTGAAGAAAAGTGAGGACCGTACATCGGTATCACATCCGCCATCGTATCTCACCTCCCTTCTTCTGAATTACATGCCGTATACTGCGAAGTGCAAAGTCGATGTGTGGTTCCAAGCTTGAAGAAAAGTGAGGACCGTACATCGGTATCACATCGGCCATCGTTTCTCACCTCCCTTCTTCTGAATTACATGTCGTATACTGCGAAGTGCAAAGTCGATGTGGGCCGGACCTTTTTTGACAGTGTCGTCGACCTTCACAGTGTACACCCATGGCATAAGGTAATAATATCCTTCCGACTCACTACTACTCTTTTACTATCCAAGTGCCCACGTGACTTTATTTATTTATTTTTCTCTCCCTCTACCTTCTGCCTTCCCTCTGCCTACTGCATTTTCTCTACCCGAGATCCAAAAACTACAAGAAGCTTGGGAGAAGTCTCCCAATAGCTCGCCCAAAATCCATGTCTCCCTCTCAGCTCGACCAAACCGCCCTCTCCTCCGACAAAATCCCTCCCCTCAGACCAAAAGCCACCCAAACGGTGCCGGAAAGGGTACCGATCTGGCCAGATTTCTGAAGATGGAAATGAGTTTAGGATTCTCCATGAGAACAAAGTGATGGACACTTATGAGCTGTTGCAGATCATGAAGTTAAAGAAACTCAGGGTGATGAAGCCGTTCCATTTTCAACAGCCAACGAGAACTCTGACCAGGTTAGGAGAGAGAGAGAGAGTGTAGGTACCTTCTCTGTTTTAGGCGAGTGATTGGACCAGAAGACTTCTACCATAAGTTTATGACAGTTTTCGAATTTCGGGCAGCGGAAATGCATAGGAAAGGAGGAGAAAAAAATAAATAAAGTCACGTGTGCGCATAGGTAGTAAATGGTAGTAGTCGGTAGTAAGGTATCATCACCCTTAATGGTCCCTTACCATAAATGGGAACACCGTTTCCATTTATAGGAAATATAAATTTTGCTGTAATTGTACATGATAAACGTACCTATTAATGGCTGCAAACGTTTTATCCTTGAATAACAAATTAAGCCCATCACCAGCCAATTCAAGTACTACTGTAGGGTTTGATTGATTAGCCATCCGCTGGCCGGTAATTATAATGTCTACGACATTTTTTTTTGAAAAAATCTACTCAACCTCCTACTATTCACACCACACTCCACACTCCATCTTTTTTTTAATTTTTTTTTTAATTTTTTTTATCAAATATATTTTTATATGAATAGTGAATAAAAAATTATAAATAGTTTTAAAAAAATAAATTCAAAATTTTTTTTTTAAAAATATTAAAAAATATTAAAAAGTGTGGAGTGTGGAGTGTGAGGAGGTTGTGTAACAAAACTTTTTTTTTTTAGCAAAATTGTCAAACACCCTTTTACTGTCTAGCTATCTTTTTTTTTTAATAATACTGTCTAGCTATCAAAAGAATAAAGACGCGTGTAATCAATTTATTAATAATAAAAATTATATTGTGTGGTGTTTTGCCAGGGCCGTTAAAGTTAGGGTGTAAATGGATCGGTTTGGTTTGATTCGGTCATGAACCAAATTTTTTGATTTATTATATTTTTTGAATCGAACTAAACCGAACACTTATAAAAACCGGATTAATAGTTATCGGTCTAGTTCGGTCTAGTCAATTCGGTTCGACTTTTTTTTTTTTAAATCAATTAATTAAAAAATTTTATTTAAAATATTAAATTAAACTAAGTGACTTATTAATGTGAATTATGTAACAAATTCAATAAAAAATTATTTTATATGATCAATGAAAATTACATTATTAATTTATATAATTACTATATAATTAACTAATTGATATTATATATTAGTTAATCAATAGAATATTAACAAGTGTTAATAACATATTTAAAATTTTATATTGTTAATAGTGATAGGTTAGATGAAGATATATATAAAATATTGTTAATTTATAAAATATTAACAAGTATTAATAACATATTTATTAATTACATAATTTATTATACAATTATTATATAAAATAATATATTTATAAAAATAAAAATAAAATTTTTTGGGTTCGGTCTGTTCGATCTAGGAAATCCTCACCCCGGGACCAGACCGAAGACTGAAATACCCCTATTCATTGGATCGAAACCGACCATAGGGACTTTCAGTCCAGTCCAATCCATTCGGTCCGGACTGACCGTTTTACAGCCCTAGTTAAAGTGATAAATAAGTTTAATAGAAATAAATTTATATATTTTTATATGATACGTTAAATTTATTGTATAATAAAATTAATTTTATAATTTAATGTATCGTAACTAACTACCTCATAAATTTATGTGTTTATTTTTATAAAATCCATCTAGGCTAAAACATTCCTATTACTTCTCAATGCTTAGCCTATAGCATATTTAGAAAGTTGAGTTCAAATGATATTTTAAAATTAAATAAAATATTCTTATAATATAGTTTTTTAAGATTATTTTTGTTTTGAAATTTGAAAAAAATGAAATTATTTATTATATTTTATTTGAAAGTTTTGAAAAATTGTAATGATTAAACGAGATAAAATGAGTTAAGATTTGAAATCACCTATGTCTATGTAACGTAACATAAAGAGATACTAATTCACTCAACAAATTGATTAGTATTGATAATAAACATCAATAATAAAGCAATAACATAAAGTAAATAAATTGCATAACATCAATATTGATAACGAATTGAAACTCTTTAAAAAACTCTTCAAAGGTAAAACCTTATAGGACAACCAGATCTAGAAAAGTTAATTTTATTATTTGAAAATCAATTACAAACAAATTTCAATTATAAAATTTTTATTAATTGACACTCTTACTTGATCAGACAAACGATCTGAATGACTCTACCGCAGTAGCAGTTATAACCTCTAACAATCTTCAAACATTGACTTTTCTCCTGGAACTCCAGTGGTTGAATCACAATCACGCTAACTTAATCTTAGATGAAAAATCACATTCTTTATTAGAAATAATATGACAATTTTTCAAATAATTTTCTCACCAAAATATGTATTGAAAAGTGCTATAAAAATATTTAGAACTGAATTTCTACAGATTTTAACCAATAGGATCCCTTAAATAAAAAAGCTAAAAGTAATTTGAATTGGCAATAGAATTCTACTAACGGAGTGACTCTGTAGCGAGAGACTTTTCTGATAGGATGCTGACACATATCACTTAATATTCTCAACAATAGCAATTTCTAATTTAAACTCTTTTCTGGATAATTATAAAATCTTTGGAACTTGATTTTTACACTCTTAACTTATCTAAAATACTTCTTAATAACTTATAGATAAACTCAAAATAGTTATAGATAAAGTCAAAGTATTTTATATTCATTCAAATTACAAAACCAAAAAATTAGATGAAGTCTATCATCTGAATCACCTAGTTCTATCAAAATTTAGTCACCTAGCTAGTCCTAGGCAAACTCTTGCCTCTACAAGATGAGATGAGAATTTTGTGTTTTGTTTTAAAGTTTAAAATATTATTTTTTAGTTTTGAGATTTGAAAAAGTTAAATTGAAATTTGAAAAAGTTGTATTGGGATTTGAAAAAGTTGAATTATTTATTATATTTTATATAGGAATTTGAAAAGGTTGTAATGATGAGATGAGATGAGATGAGATGAGATGAGAATTTTATTGAAGATGAAACTTCCAAACATAATCTAAGAATCCAAATAATCCCTTACTGGTTATATATAGTTCAGAAATCTGAATAATTTTCAACGCAGGATATGATTAAAGAAGGTAATTGAGAAATGGATTCGATTCTATACCGTCCGTGACTCCGTCTAGGTGTTGCTGAAACTGATAGTTTCTAGATTTTTTTAATTATTTTTTATGTATAGTACATGACGCGCGGAGGATAAAAGTTCATGTAAAGCTTCAAAGCTAGCTGTAATAGGGTTAAAAGTCCGTTATTTGAAAAGAACCCAAAATTCCTAATTCTGATTATTTTTCTTTTATATTAGTGGAGGTGTTAAATAAATAAAATTCTCATGTTTGAAAAATTGAAAGACCCCAAACCCCATGTCCAACAGACTCGTTATAATTTTTCCAAAAAAGAAAAAAAAAGACTTGTTATAAAATATTCATTAAACCAACGTATATATAATGCTACCTTGGCTCTTTAAATATAGCCAGCATACCATACGTTGCAGTACTCTCAAACCTTTCTTTATTCATTTTACTTAATTTCTCTTTCTCCTTTTTCTCCTAGTAGTATTTATTATTCTAAGGATGAGAAATAACATTTTAAGATAATAGAGAAGAAATAGAGTTTTTTGAAGTCTGTAATGAGAAAATAGGTGGGTAAAATGGAGAATATAGCTTTTCGGGTCATGAGAACACAGATTGTTAATGCTGGAAATGCTCTATCAATTAATTAATTAATAGAAAAAATAATATTTATAGTGTATATAACTATTTATTATTCCTAACATACCACACTAATGCGAATTATTTATTTTTAAAATGAGTAAACATGAAATCTGTATAAAAAAATTTAATTTTTTAATTATGAAATCTATTTTTTTTTTAAGTAGTGTGCAATACTTATATTATTTTATAACTGTATATAACGTTATTTTAATTTATAAAGACATTCATGCGTCAGAACTAAACGAATAGTATATAGATTCTGCACGTAAAAAAAATAAAAAATAAAAAGAATAACCCGAGAAAACTTCCTGATATAATGATGGTGGGGATGAGAAATTCGAGCATGGCCCTTCATTTCCTTGACAACGACAAAAAGGGTTCCGAGTCTCCGACGAATCGGATCTTTTTCGTGGGCCGGGGGACTGTTTGTAGGCTTGTAGCGACCCAGACTATACACATGGTTGATCTACCTCTGTTGTATGACCCCAGAGGGGGGGTGGGGGGAGTGTTTGTTGCGTCCTAGACTACACGTGGTTGATCTACCTCCTTTGCACGATAAATAGTCCTCCTACTGTATTCAGACGAGGCTAGCTACGTACCATCTATTTTCTCTCCTCTCTCCTCTCTCCTCTCTTTTCTCTTTTTGTTTCTTTCCTTCTGCTTTCGTATTCGTTCTCGATTCTAATCATGAACAAGTGATCGAAGTCATTAGCCTGCTTGCTCATTCCAAGGATGGAGGAGTATCACGAGAAATTTAGGCCGGATTCAAGAATCCTGCCTACCCATTCCAAGGAGAGAGGAGTATCCAGGAGAAATTTAGGTCAGTTTAGATTTAAAAATTATTTCAACTTATCACATCCCATCTCACTATTATAATTTTTTAAAATTTTTAAATAAATATAATAAATATTTTAATTTTTTTAATTTTAAAATAATATTAATATAAAAAATAATATTTTATTTAATTTTTATTTAAAATTATTTCATATATGATGTCGCTAAAAAAAAAAAAAACTAAAATATAGAAGATCCTAAAAAGAATTGAAGTACTCTGCCCTCGAGGAGGAGGCATAATAATATGTACCTTATATCTGAGTATATATGATACTATTTCGCTTTATTTATACCACGGCTAATAGGTAAGGACCTACACTCTATAAGACCTATATAGACTTGGTGTGCCCGTGCAAATTTCACTTTTTTTTTTCTTTTTTTTTTCAAACATTTTTTAAATATATTTGAATATTTAAAAAATAATAAATACATTAATAACTATTTCCTTAATCAAGTTAAAAAAATTTTAAAAATAAAATAAAATACATTAACGGTAAAATTAAGAAGACAAACTCTAGAGCATAATATCATTTTACTATATATATTAGGAAGCCTACCTAGCTACCCTAAATTTGGGTCCTTTCCAACCAACATTCTAATGGGTAATTAATATCGAACACCTATGCCTTGGCCCACAAACCCTGATCCAACCCCAATTCAAGAACTTTTGGTGCCAAGCGCAAGCCCAGTCCAAACTCAAGTCCAACTTGTTCAAAGTTGTCTGCCCCATTCCCAGCCCCTTCGCTATTAAAATCCGGGAAAATAATTTAGGACAAGGCAAGGAAAAAAAGAAAAGAAAAAAGAATCAATTTAAAGGTAAAACAAGCTATAACATTCGACACTAAAATTGAGTTCGTGGAACCTTTGAATTTCGTATACAACAACATGATTGTTACAGAAAAAGAGGCTAATCTTCCTTCCTGTTAATGGCTCACTAGACCTCACACAAAAAAGAAAAAGAGCCCACCACATTGATTGATTTAGCATTTGCACTAAGCTTTCATTTGACTCCGAGGTACCCCAAAAGCCCCCAAGAAAGGCAACCTGAGAAGTTCACCAAGGGGCATCGGCTCCGCAATCGTAACAAACTTGTCCGACTTTGCCAACAACGAGTCGCATGATTTTGATACGGTCGGAAAAGCGCTGGAAACATCTTTGGGCAGAATCGGAACGGCCCCGGAGACGTCGGATATGGGGAGAAGACAATTGGCAAGAAGTGCATTTCCGGTCGCCGTGAAATAGCTGTCCCAGTAATGTGGAGGAGGGATGCTGTTAACGGCCTCGAGATTGATCTCGAAAAGGTCTTCGTCCTCCATGTCTTCTAAACCTTTGAGAGAGAGATCATCATGTTCTGAAGGATCTTCCACAAGGAACGCCATGATGGTGCTAGCTAGCTATGTTTGTGGGGTTGCATTAAAAGTTCTGTGGTCTTGTATATATGTCCCATTGGTGGTTGGGTAGTGGGAAGGTGGTAAGTTAAACGCCCTTCAACAAATCTATAACCGTAAAGAGGATTTGGAGGTTGGTCCCAAGATGGCATCTTTAGCAGCTCCTCTTACTTCCATCTAACGTGTTGCTGACATAATGCCCGTCATTGTCTTCTTTCGTTTTCAACTGTTCTTCTAAAACTCTTCGTTAAAAAGAAAAACTTCTGTATTTTGCGGTAAATAACTTCTCTCCAGGAGGGAAAAAAACAAAAAGGTAAGGCACACTTATAATCAAGGAAAAGACCATTGAAAGAGTAGGTTGAAGAAAAATCTACAAGCACTACAACGCGCACTTATGCTGTCTGTGTTGAGGGGAGTGGAGAAGGATCTCCTTTTTTTCTCAAGGACAAAAGGAGAGGCTTTCCTTTTCACAATTCCAATCCTCTCTAGTTTATTCCTCCCCTCTCCTTTTCTTCCTCGTGAGTCATAATATTTCTCCTTTTTTCTTCATGCTATTGGAGTATAAACCCAACGTATTGAAACACCAGCTTTATACTTGCCCCATCATTGAAAGCGTCGCAGCTTAATCGCCACCCTATTAACAGCCGCCTCAATCAGCCCATGTGTGGCTACCACGCATATTTAGCTTAGTGCACTTAACACCAACAATTTCACAAATCCTCATTTACAGTCTTGAAGTGGATAAACGTCACTCAATCCTTTTAAAAAAGAGTGTAATTTATTATTAAAAAATTTATTTCCTATCATATAAGTCTTATATTTATTCAATTTTTTTTAAAAATATTCTACGATTGCAAACATCATTTCACTTCAATTATAATGATTTAATTTAATTTCTCGATTTGATTTTGTTATCTATAATATT
Organism: Cyclocarya paliurus; assembly: GCA_029856935.1. Classification (NCBI taxonomy): domain Eukaryota; kingdom Viridiplantae; phylum Streptophyta; class Magnoliopsida; order Fagales; family Juglandaceae; genus Cyclocarya; species Cyclocarya paliurus. Next base: position 35,616,372 of record CM056951.1, read on the forward strand.
TATTACTTTATTGAGAACTCTCCACCTACTCTGTTGTACTTTCATTTTTATGGTCCTCCAAATAAATAAATAAACAACAAATGCATTAAGGTCGTTTTGATTCTTTTGAATTTTCTAGATAACTATAATTCGTGTTTTTTCCTCCTTTATTGACCAGCTAACACCCCAACTTCAAAACCTACCATCTGATGAATCTTTGATTGCTGATATACAATCTGGTGAATCTATGTGGTATATTAAAGGGTATTCAAATGCTGTTCTCGGAATCATAACTCATTGCCTTGAAATCTGACGATGTACAGACCTGAAGTTAATATTTTAGCAAATTTCAGGTATTAAGTCTCATGGAGTAATCATTTTCCCATTACCACCCGATCCTTGCTGCGGCAGAATTTCTATGAATCACTTGGTAACGCTTACCAAGTGACCAATAAAGAGAATATACAGCATTCACCTGAGGCTACAAAATTAGAAAAACTTCAAGCCAAGGGTTATTTCCTGTTATTAGTTGATAGTTATCTACCATCTACAGTACAATTCCAATTGGTCGATAACAATAGAGCAGTGGGAGCCCTTTCAAAGTATAGAAGAAGAAGCACATAATGAGAGACAAAGGCTGTTGATTAACTTGATTCACATCCACCAAAACCATCAAACAAAGTCAAAAGAAGTAGACCCAACTACCTCAACAAAAACTCAGGATTTTGCACATATTCCCGACCAAATAAATAATCGAGCAATAGTAGTTTGAGTCCCTGACCAACAATTCCAAAAGCAGGGCGACTCCTCCAAGCAGATAGTTAGATAGCACAATATAACTTAAATCAATATCATCCTGATTCTGGGGGTTAAAAGTCAACCTTGAACACAATTTCAAACAGACATCAAGGTTAAGGTATTAACGGACATACACCCTCACCTAAGATTTGTTCAAAAAAGGACTCAATATTCAAAGCGTATCATCTCTAACCTTCTTATCATATATCAAATATGTTACTTCATTTTAAAAACCACCAATGGAAATGATATTCCAGAATAAATTTTGAACACAAATCTCACAAAACAAAACAAAAAATCTTTACCGCACATTAAAGCTAACGAGAAATCTGCACCTAGGAGATGACGTTTCTCCTACACCTTAAAACTAGGAAAAGCAGAACACTGCAAAATCCATGGCTTGTTAAGAGATCCTTTGTCACAGACAACAATGCGTCCAAACATACGAGAGGAAAAGCCCTTAGTGCCTCTACTTAAGTAGTAATAAAACACAATTGCGGACAATTCTATAGGCGAGCTTTAAAATTCTAGACTGAGATCTCCTTGCCCTTGAAAATAACTTAAGCACAATCTACCAGATATACACCAGAAAAACTACCACGGCATCATTGCAAGCATACAGTAACAATTGATTGAACCATAGGCATTCTTGTCTACCAGGACCATAATATCCATAATCACTCATGAGTTACTGATAGAGTTTAAAAGAAACACCACGTACAGATTCAAATAAGGATGCTAAAACGATTTTCATGTCCCTTAAAAAATTGTACAACACATTGAAAACACCATTATACGGATACATGATTTGACTTGTGATTAAACCTCATTGCACTCGGCAAACCCAGTCTGTATAACATATAAATTGTCATTTTGAATCCCAGGAGAAACACAAAAAACAAAGCACATAAACCGCACTGCTCTAATCAGAAGGAGGCTTTCCTCCAAGTTCTAGGCTTAAAAGCTAGAACTGAGAGCTGGCTAATTGGAACTGATTGCATTCCCCAACCATCAAGGTGGGGGGCTGGCATAATAAACAACTTCTTCAAAAAACAATTGCCTGGTTTTGCTTTATTCTATCTCATTCTTACTTATGAAAAACAAAAAACTTATACCATCTTTATTGAACAAGAGATTCAAAAACACATTAAAATGAATACTCTTTTCCAAGTTAAACTGACAGGTCCTCACACAAGAAATTTTTCAAGAAAGACTACCAAGAACAGGCTGATGTGCAAAGGGAAGGCAGGCGCATCTTCCTCTCATTTGCAATATTTATCGACCATGGGATGCAAAAAGACTAATCAAAATGAAAAGTCCTTTTTCCAAGTTAAGCTGACAACTTTCCTAAAATGATTAACATGGACAGGTCAATTTGTGATGGGAAGGTCGAGGCATCTACCTCTCCCCAGATAGTCAGATTTCAATTAGACGCACACTCAAGAAGGATGTTCTTTTGGATAAGTACTCAATCACGATATTTGCGAAGTCATTTTACTATTTTTAGTATGAACAAGGGCAAGCCCATTCCAAACCACTTAATGGGCCAAAGGAATCATTTGATTGATGTTCAACTCACACCATTAATCCAAGGATATAATGCACAACAAAGGTACAGAGTAAATTACACAAGTACACCCCAAACAACCCCTAGTGATTTGTTTCAATTAACCCATGCGCTGAAAGCAAACATGTAGTTGCAGAAAGGTAGTCAAATGCAAACACTTTGTTACCAATTAAACTGAGTTTAGCGGTCATAATCCTCACTAAATGTGAATTTTCAAATGTAACTCTCACCATTTTTGTAGTTTTTACGTGTTCGTTTAGCTTTCAGCATTCACAAAATAAGATCATGAGATGTCACAGGTTCGACTTCCCTTGGTATCAAACTGCATGAACCCAAGTGGTAAGGATGAACTTGTGTGCATGAGCCCCATGTCACAGGTTTGATTCCCCCTGGGAATCAAACTGTGATTTAAGTGGGATGCCATGGCAGTGGGTTGCTGTGTTAGTCTCCCCTTTAGGTTCCATGTGTGAGTCCTAAGGGCTCTGCCCTGGGGTGGCTCCCCCGTCATAAAAAGAAGAAGAAGAAGATCATGAAATGTAAGCTAAAAGCTTAATGAATAGCCACATTTGTTCACTACCATTGAAATTCTTTCAGTAAAGCTGATGTTTCTGCCAGAGAACACACCAGCCACAGAATTTTAAAGAACCAAAAGGATAATCAGATAAAGGGCCAAAAACCTAATCAAGCAAACAGACCCAAATGAAAGGTGTTCATAACCTTGAAAGATCCTTAAAAATGCAACATTATACCAGACAATGAACCGATGTGAAAGAAGCCCCAGAGAGTATAACGAAGCCCACAAACACGTATTTGCTTCACAAATTCGACAATAACACACCAGAAATTTATACCTAAAAACCTCAGACAAATTCATTTACAAGTACCATCTCCATTTGCTACGACATAAAATGCATTCTAATTATAGCATTTAGATTCATGTGGATGATAGGCAAAAAAATTACATCTAAAAAGAACACGTGTTCTATTAAACCAAAATTTCCAATTTCCAATCACCGGACACCATTTCTCACTAGAATATAACAAGCAGCGAGAACAGAGTGTAAATCAATAAACACGCATACGCTATCAGTCCTCGGTGTTCGTCGCCGCCATCGGCGAGCGCGACCATGAGGCCCGTGCAGACCCTCGTTGCCCAGAACACGAAGACCGCGGCGATGACGAACCGGACCGCGCCAACTTGCGGCACGAACAGCGACACCGCAGAGAAGATCACCAAGGGAAGCATGCAGTAGCCGACCACGCCCGTACAAGTGTGCAGATCGAGATTACCGTTCCTTCCGGCCAGCATGTTGAACACCACGTAGAGGAAGATGGAGGAGACGACGATCCAGCCTAGTATGACGCCAAACTGGATCTTCCCGGCGAGTAGCTGGAAGAGGCAGAGGAACATGTAGAGAAGAATCGGTCCGGACAGGTCCGAGTCCTTGTGAAGGGCCGGGTTAACCCGAAACGGGTTGAGGATCGCCTTAGTTTTCTTCCAGATTTGGTCCGGGTGGATCCCGAGCTCGTCCAGCAACGGCTCCTCGTCCTCAAAGCCCGAGCCTCCGGGTGCGCCGCCTCCGCCGCCAATAGGCCCACCGTAGGTCGAGGCAGAGGAGGTGGAGGCCGTTTCGGACCCAATGTCGAAAGACATGAAGGGGATGCTGGATCCCGAAGGTCGTTGAGGCTGAAATGGCGCCGTCGCAACTCGCCGTTGCTGGACACCACTTCCGGCCGCGGGGTTTCCGCCGGAAGGGAACACCACCGGCGGCACCGCGAATTCCTTCATTATTCAGAATTGGATAGGCTTTTAAAAGAGCTTTAGAAAAAAACAGTTTTTTTGGACTGGGAATAAAAGATGACGATAATAGTGAATGATTCGCAGAGGTCCGATTCCCGAAGATATATTACGAGCAATAGGAGGAGGAGGAGGCAGCGATGCGACTGTTGCGTGTCGTTCTGCACAGGGAAGAAGCGATCGAGGGCACTTTCGACATCCTTGCCGAAATGAGGCTTGAGTCCTGCGAGACTGGGAGTGCAAGAGCGCGTAGGAATGGGGTGGTGACGTTTCCTACGTCGCGATACGACGTTTCGCCCTCGAAAGGAAATGAGAATCACCCAACTTTTTAGGCTAGGTTTAGATAGTAAAAATATTTGTAAATATTTATAAATAATAATAAAAAATAAATAAATATTAATAATAAAATATTAAATAATAATAAGTAATAAATAATAAATAATAATAAAAATAAGTAAAAAGTAATAATAAAGTAGATAATAGTAATAAGAGTGTTTAAAAGTATCTCAGAGTACTTTGATACCCAAACAAGACCGAACAGGAGGAACGCGTCTCTTGGCTCGCGTAAGAAAAATCGCCCGCCTTTTTTTGAAGGTTTTGTGGTGAATAATAAAAAAATTTCTTTCTTCCTTTAAATAATTTTTTGGCTTAATAGGCTATTAAGTAAAAAAAATATATATATATATAAAATGTCAAAATGAAAAAATAAATTAAGCGAACAAAGTAGCATTTTTTTTAATATTTGGATAGAAAATAATAAAATTTTCATGACATTTTTTCTAGACTAGTGTACCAACAACCGGTATGAAAGTAAGGCTCGGTTTGGTACATAAATCAAACCATTTCATCTTATCTCATTTTATATAATTATTACAAATTTTGTAAACTTCCACGTAAAAAATAATAAATAATTCAATTTTTTTAAATATCAAAATAAGAATAATATTAAAAACTTATATTCTAATAATATTTTATTCAACTTTTAACTTTTATCTCATCTCATTTGTGTAATCAAACAAGACTTAAGAAAGACTATGATCGTATTTGCTTTTGAGTTTTGTTATTTATCATCCACACACACCACACATTATATTTATTTATTTAGTTTTATTATTTTTAAACTAATTAAGTTATTCTACTTATCATCCATGCATCACCTATTCAGTATGAAAAGAAATAAAAAATAAAAAAATTATATGTGGTGTGTAATATGAGGATAATGAATATAATTTTTCTCTATTTTTAAAGTGAGGTCTTCCCTACTATGAATAATTAATAAATATGGAAGATGCTCTCAAGTGGAGTTTAGAGGTTGCTTGTTTTACATTTATCAATTGAGTACGTACATTATAGAGGACGTATCCAACCACTGGTCGTGATTGCTCATCTGCAAATTGTTGAGTGAGCGACATAGTGTATCTGCGATCTCTCTAATACTAAAGTTAGCAGTAAGAAGTAATAATTCGAGAATGTATGAATCAGAAAGGACGAATGTTACATGTTGCTAATATATATATGCGTGGAGAATATAAGATGAGCACTATAAACTGATTAACTTTGTACTATGCTCAGCCATTATATGAATTATCCATAATATATTGAAACCATCTTAATCACACATGGTCTATGTTCATAACGTGAGATTTATCCCTTCCTAATAGGTTGGCGGTTAGGTATTCATCCAGTCATGCAACTGCCTTGAACCATTTATAGGTGATGGGCCTTGTGCCCATGGTTTGTGCCAGACCAATATTAACTCTTCTACATGTAGGCTTAATTCTTAGAGCATTCTCATCCAATTCTCTATACTCTCAAAATCTCTAAATTTTAGAGAATCAACTTAACTTTTTGACAAAATAAGCACTCAATCCAATTCCTTATTTTAAGGTACAAGTTTAGGATGTGAACAGTGACTCCTTATATTCATCCCCTAAATTAGTTTTTATATCTTTTTTTATAGGAAATAGTTAAAGATGTAAAAATAAAGTAGTAGAAATAATAATAAAAAAGGAATAGAAAAAGATTATTTTAATAAAATAGATAAAAGATAGGGAATGAGATGTAAGAAATTGTTTAAAGATGAATAAAATTTAAGAAAAAATTATAGAAACTGTGATTTCTAACTAAAATTTTTAAAAAATGATAAGAAACCGGACGTGAATGCTATTATAAATCTTTATAGTTCTTACAAGTTTTTAAGAAAAAAGTTACACAACCTCCACACACCACACTTTTTTAATTTTTATTATTTTTTCTTTTATCAAATATTTATTAACTTGAATAATGAATAGAAAATTTGAAATAGTTTAAAAAGAATAAATTTAAATTTTTTTTAAAAATATTAAAAAATTAAAAAAATATATAATGTATGAAGATTGAGAAAATTGTGTAGCAAAACTCAATTTTAAACCGATGCAAAAGTTCTAAACTAATAATTAATTAATATTCTCGTATATTTCATGATGCGGTGAAAATGAATGAAGACGTATTGTTTTTTGCAATTGTTTTAAATTGATGGGTTTTCTATCAACAGTACTAAAAAATGAGTTATTCTCATCACTTACATTATACATCTGTTGAGAAAAAAAAGAAGAAGATAAAAATAAAAATAAAAATAAAAATAAAAATAAGGTATAGGAGTGTAGAATAATGTTTTAATAAATAATAATAATAATAATAGATAAAAGTATATTTCATTTACAATAAAATTGTTAAAAAAAATTATAAAAAAGTCGTCCCCTCGTTACTACCTGGGAATGAGAAAAAGAGGAATGCCAGTAGACCGATGGTCTACCGAATTGCATTTTTATTTTTTATTTTTTTTCCTTAAATGTTGAGAAATGTATTGAATTGATTTTTAATTGTTTTTTTCTTAAACAGAAAATATTGATTAATGTTTAAGAAAAAAATAAAATACAGTCTCCTTAGAACGACCCTAAGAAAAATTGGGAAAAAATAAAAAAAGACAGTTGTTTATCTGGTTATAAACTTACAAGAGTCATTCCGAGATTCCAAGCAGTCATCCATGGGCAACCAAAGCCTGTAATCGAACAGCCGTAAAGGAAAAAAGTCCAGCTCCTCCAGGTATTCAAGCAATCTCCGCTTTTTTCCTCTCTCTCTCTCTCTCTAGGTTTTGGAGAAGCTTAAGCCTAAAGGAATGGAGGAGGAGGTCGTTTCGAAGGGGACGGCAGTGGTGGCCTGTACCGCCATGACCTTGTCCTACGTTGCGATTCTCTACGCTCCTACTTTGATCCTCCGCCTCCCACCTCCTCCCTCATTCAACAGCTTCATGATCCGACGCTTCGTATGTGCCGCTATCTCCTCCATTGTTTCACTCCTCATCTGCGCCTTCATTCTCCCCGTAAGCCCCAACCACCTCACCACTCTACTTTCACTTCTTTGAGAGTTCACTGAAAGTCCGTTAGTAATTGATGCCAAAGAGAAATAGCGGCTACCATATACCATGTGCCATTTAATAGGTTTTGCTTCAGAAAGACAAAAACTGCTTATAGCTTATTATTATTTTTTCTTAATGTTGAATTTTGTCAGATAAGAAGGAAGGAGGCATCGGTTCTACTCGGTGTTTACGGAATCCAAGTGGATCATATTGTCAGTATCGTATTCTAACTCGTAACTTTTGTAGATGCTTCGTTTTCCTCTTAAATGTTTGCTAAAGTTGGGAGTGATGAGCTCCTTATTCTGCTTATGTTGATTTTGGAAGAAGAATGAGTGGTTGCTTAATTTGTATTGCTGAATTGCGATTTTGTGTACGAATCAGTGGCGAGCTGTGGTGTTTCCTGTTTTCTTGACTTCTTTAATGTACGCCGGATCTTTGGTGCTCAAGTCTCTGGTATTGGTGCAATCTTGGAGGGACAATGTGAATCACAGTGAAGGTGTTTCCCTTGAGTGTATCAAAATCATCGTACAAAAGTTGATTGCGTCGATTGTTTCAGTTCCTTCCAATGTTCTGGCTTGGCGTAATTTTGTTGTGGTTAGTTTAACTCAGTTTTTTAAGTTTTTATTCAATGATCTATAGTTGTAATTGAGCTATTGAAAATGATAAATGAACATGATCTACCATAAACAACAAAAGTAATTTTGAAAGGCAAGTTCTAAACACTGTACCTTGCACGCTGATGTGACACTACTCATAAACATTTGAAAACAAAGTGGGATGGGAGTAGGATGGGGTGTAGTATATAGTTTGAAAATTGCTAGTGTCCTTCAGATAGGAACATGAGAGAGAGAGAGAGAGAGAGAGAGAGAGAGAGAGTCATACAAGTTTATCCCTTAACGAGATGCCTTCTGAATTGTGTACCTACTTTATTGCATCCCATATAACAAGTTTCTTCGACCCCCAAGGGTTGGCTCAAGTGGTAAGAGCCTTGGTCTTGGTGGAATGCTCCCTCCAGATCTAAGGCTCAAATCCTCTTGAGTGCAAATAATTTTTAGGTGCCATCGGACTGAGAGAATTTTCCTTTAAATTATCCGGAGTGCACTTGCGAGAAATTCTTTACCGAGGGCCTGTGCACCCTCGGGATTAGTCGTGACTTTATTCTTAGACACCTAATGCCAATAAAAAAAATATTCGTCATGATTACTTTGCTTGCTTACGTTATCAAATCTATCATGACTACTAGTTATTTAACAATTGTCATGTCATTATTGAATCCTTTTTGGTTATTTGTAATTCAATAAGGATTTTCAATTATCTTGATTTCTGACACTGCTTTACTGAACAGGCACCACTTACTGAGGAGCTGGTTTTTAGAGCATGCATGATACCTCTACTTCTATGTGGAGGATTTAAACCATACACTGTCATATATCTCTGCCCAATTTTCTTCAGCTTGGGTAAGTTGATGCATGTCACATATATTGGGAGGTTTGGATAGTGAGTTGAGTTGAAATGAGATGAGATGAGATAAGAGTTGAAAGTTAAATAAAATATTGTTAAAATATAATTTTTTAATATAATTTTTGTTTTGGATTTGAAAAAGTTGAATTGCTTATTATATTTTGTTTGGAAGTTTGGAAAGTTGTAATAATTAGATGATATGAGATGAGATGAGAGTGTTTCATTAGCAAACCACTCCTAAATGTTTGACTGAAATAACTATGTGGCATTTCTCATTATGTGCTTAGAGGCTAGGGCTTTGTGGCGCCCTATGTTTTTATAACAATCATTGTCGTGTCTTAGGAGTTAGAAGGACATTAGGAATAAAGTATCCATTTCTGCACTAATTGGCGATTGTTTGAAACTTACATTCACATTTGATAGAAGGAAAATTCTACAAACTACACTCTCGTCCCACTCCTATCCCACTATGATGAGGTGTCATAACCCATCAATCTTTGGAGTTTATTTTTTAAAAATTGAAGGAAAATCCAATGGTACTGATAAGCATGCCACATTTTATATAGTGGGATGAAAGTGAGATAGGAGTGTAGTGTGTAACATGACTCTTGAAACAATGTTAGTGAAAGCACTAGGCACACTTAAGTGAAAATGCTGCCTAGAGCTAGGTGCAAAGCACATCATGCACATTTGAACTAAAAAACACTTTTTATAAATATGAAATATTCATAAAATATACACAACTATGATATTTGATGGACATCATTAAAATGTAATGCATATTTGATTCAAAATATAACCAAAAGGCAATGACCAAAACAGGACAAGAATTATAGGTATTGACTTTATGCTAACATTAGCAACACAATGCAATTCTAAGTATATAATAACCTCATTATTAAGGATAGGACCATCATCATTGTCAAAAGATTTGTAACCCTCATTATCTTCCTCACTTAATTCATCTAACTTAATGGTCCAAACGAACAATAATAGTCAGGATTGATATTTTACAAATTTTTTTTTTTTTTCCATAAAGCACTTTGAGCTCACTAAAAAACGTGATTAAAAGTTCAGTTTATGCACACTTTTATAAATGCGCTTTGCTTTTGGTGAGTGAACTGCTCAGTGCTTTGCACTTAAGCGTGCTTTTACCCTCAAATTCAAGTACGAAAAAACCGGGAGTTGCTAATATGGCAAGGTAGGAGATAGATCACTTAAACTTTTGGTAAGTGAACCGCTTGGCGCTTTGCAATTAAGTGCAGTTTGAGCACTTGAGCACTTGAAGGTTGAAACATCCATTCTGATCGTTGTTCATGCTCAGACTCACTGTTTGTAAATATATTTTGCAGCACATCTAAACCATTTAATGGAGTTCTACAGCAAGCAAAACTATAGCTTGGTCAAAACTTCCATGGTTGTAGGTAGGCACAAGATTTACTCTTTCCACGGAACACATAGGTCACATAATTTAATATTCCATCCATCAGATGTCAATTTCTTCAACTGGTTATATGTGTAGTGTGTGGTTTTCAGGACTCCAGCTTGGCTACACAGTAATATTTGGGTCATATGCATCTTTCCTCTTCATTCGGACTGGTGAGTATTTGGACACATCTGCATCTTATAACTAATATGAGTGATGGGAGATTTTTTTGAACTCTGTTTGCTGCCTTCCAAGAAGTCTTAGAGAAGATTCTATGTAATTTACTATAATATGCCGAGCCATGCTGCCAGTTGGTCAATCAAATAAATTACTTTCTTGGTAATAATTTTAGTGGATGCAGACATGCATATTACATAGTGCTACACACGATTTTATTATATTGAAATCATATAGCAACCCACTATTAGTCAGTTTTTCTTATTGTAGGTAACGTGGTGGTAGATAGTTTTTTAACGTTTTAATTGTAAAACTTAAAATGAAAATGGAAGAACCTCTATCTTAAGACTCTCATCCTTCTTTGTAAGACTGCTTAACCCCCCCCCCCCCCCTCTAATTATGTAATCGTGATTACTAAATAGATTGTATCTGGTTGTTATTTAGTATTTTAGTCATGTTTCCACTGATAAAAACAAAAGTATTTTAGTCATGTTTCCACAAGTTATCTAAACTAGAGGGTGGTAGCTCAACTAGAGGGAAGTCTAAAGGGAGGGCATTGTAAAGACAGGAAAACAAGGGGTTGGGGTGGGGTTTTTGGGTAGAGTTTTAGTTCTATGGGAAGCAAGGGGTTGGTGTCGGGCTTGGTGCATTTTGGGTTGTTTTTCACGTACTTTTTGGGTTATTAGGGGTTTTCTATTATGGGCAAGGTGTTCTCTTGTATATATTCAGTGTACTTGGTTACTTATTTTAATATATATGTATATATAATATTTTTACTTATAAAAAAAAAATTTTGTCATTTACCAGAAAGCATTTAATTTAGGTTGTGTATCGGTACTATTTAATATTTTATTATTACTTTTCACTTACTTTTTACTACTATTCAATATTTTATCATCACTTTGTCACTACTATTCACAGATCATCTGAGATCACCTTACTACCCAAACGTAGCCTTAGATGCCTAACACGGATGTTATTCTTGTAAAAAAATTATTGACCTGTAAACTCCCCTGGTCCTCGCATTCAGTACTCATATCAATTCGATTAAGATGGATCTTGTTGCTTCAAAATTTGCACTTTTTTTCTTTAATATTAATTCTCTTGCGGCATGATACAACTGATCATTCTTAGGTATTGAGGGCTTAGTTGGTCTCTATATTCATTTGAATTTTCTACCTCAACACTGCATACTTTTACTCGTTTCAGGACATCTGATAGCTCCTTTAGTTGCTCATATGTTTTGCAATTTTATGGGACTGCCAGTGCTGTTTTCACGAAGGAATGGTATGCTAGTTATTTTTTCTTCGAACCGAGCATAGATGATTTGAGCATATAAAAACAACACTCAGAATATTAGTTAATGCTTTTCTTAAAAGAAAAAAATGGTATTTATCTTTCATATCAAGCAGTTATGATCTTTCTTGAATCTGGTGCGCTCTTGCTTTCTCTTTGGTTATACAATTTATACTTCATGAGGGAGGCCAGAGAAGGGTTTATCTCTTCTTACACGCACAAAAGCACTAGTTCTTTTTTAGTAAGTACAAAAGCATATGGAAAAGCATGAACTACAATTGTTAAGAAATTAGATCTTAGGTTGTGTTTGGGTGAAAATTTTGAAAATAGTTAGAATTTTCTAACTAGCTGAGTTTAAATTAACAAGAATTGCAATCCTATTACTTCAAAATGTAATTTCATGTTTTGTACATTTGAACTGAAAACTTACCTCAAAATACTGCATTCAAACTTGATATTAAGAAAAAATAAGTAACCTTCTAAAGTATGGTCAAATCTTAAAGCTATGAACGAATGATTCCTAAGAATTGCTTTTACTTTTGTATTGTCTATTGAGATTTGTTTGTCCTTGGTAAATGCAAATGAATATGAACAGATGATTCCTCTGAATACTCTGCCCAAAGTTAAGAATGAATGTGAAAACTTATAAGTTATTGAAGTTTTGGATATATTAATCATCTGCAGCCTCTTTTAAATGTTGGTCAAGATTTATGTTCTGTCTCCAACAATCATCTATTTAATTTGCTATTCGTAATAATGTATGGTTACAAATTTAAACTTGTTCATAGTCAGATCCTTGGAACTTCATTCAAAGTTCCTGATAGCACATTTTATTATCTTCAAGAAGCTTCTTTTGTGAAAGCTCACTTTTTTTTCATGGTCGGTTCAGGTATGGTAAGCATAGCATTTGTTGCAGGAATGGTTGGCTTCCTCTCACTTCTTTTTCCAATGACACGCCCAGATCTGTATAATTATAGATCTAATAATTGCAAATGTTGGCATGGATATTGTTCTTGGAGCTGATTATGTGCCATTTTTCAAAATAGCTTTTGTTCTTTCCGAAGAAAAGGAAAAGAAGAAGAAAAGCGAAAGTAATGCAATCTTTGTGGTGTGTATTGTCTTATTCATTAAAAAATCCTACCCTACTTTATAAGTGTAACACCTCCTAATACTGCTGATGTGACGGGCACCCAAGCAAATTACTATTTCCTTTGTAGCTGATGTGGAAGGCATATAAATGCTCATCACGGCAGCGGCGTTATGAGGTGTTACACTTGAGATTTTATTAGTAGTACGATTCTATTTATTATATCATGCTTCTTTTGTTCTCCTTCAGGTAATTGACCTTTACTTTGCTATGAATCGGGGAAGTTAGATCTAAAATGGCAGTTTCCAATATAGATTGCCAAGGATTCTCATTATGGCTCCTACGTAGAGGTTGGAGAGAATGCATTTCATGAGCTATTACAAAAATAGAGTTAACAAACATGTGAAAGAAAGGTTGAAAGCATTCTCATGTCTCGCAATCTGTAGAATAGTGGTTTTACTCGTGATTTTATACACTTTATTTGAGGTTGAAGAGAACTTTTTTACCTCTTTAGTCCCTTATAAATTAGAGAAGCATAGAAGATTTTAGGGAGAAGTGCAAATTTCATCTTTGAACTAATGGCTGTTTTGTGCTTTGCATCTTAAACTATGAACACCAACTATAAACTTTAAAAGAATTGTATCGTGCATCTTCTGATAAGATCCGATGGCTTAGATTATATTGCATCATTTGATCTCGCTTATTTTTCATACATTTTAACGTTTAAAATTAGATAAAAATGTTATATGTAATTTTTTACTTTTTTTATTTTTTAGTTTTAGTATAAGTTATATGTCAATTTTAGTAATTGGTATAATGTGTAAATGTTGGTAATGTGTAAATGGTCGGATGGTAAAGAGGGTTGGTGATTTAGGAAATTAGGAGTATTTAAATTTACAGGTATTCATATTTGGGTGGATTTGGGACGTGTTTTTATTCTTTATTCTCTTCCTCTCCAATATGTACTTGGTAAAAAAAAAAAACATTATTAGACTCATAATTTCTTCCAAATAGACTGACCGTAACTTATTTTGATATAATTCCTCTTGTATATTATTCCATAAGCTTCTTGTTATGTCTGTTAGGAACGCTGACTTTTGTCCAGGATGTAATACGACATAGGGATTGATCGGAATCGATAAACTTGAACAATGATAGGTTCCTACATGGAATAGCGCTAAAACTCCCAAGATGAGCCTAGACATAAACCTATATATTTTTTTATTTTTTTCCTTGGAGGTCTATTAATGAGTCTTATCTATCCAACAGTCATCAAGTGTTTATTCTGCACAAACACTGAGAACTATCTCTACCCATTTCGATTTGCTTTCTGAGTGTTCAGAAGAAAAATTTTAGCTTTTCAAAAGTCTTAAATATCGTTATGATGAGTCAGAATCTGCAGCGTACCTTAAGGAAAAACTTGGCAAATATTATATTTGGACAAGTCCTGCCCTTATAGCGGCCCTATTTTAACTATATAGTGACAAGTTGTGTCCATCTTGTCTAAGTTTTACCTATATTTGGGAACCAACCAACCAATCAAAGAGAGAGAGAAAAAGAAAATCCTAGATTGTCTAAAAACAATGGTCCTTTCCGATCTTTCAAAATCTTTTTGTTCTTGTTTTTAATATCAATGATACTTAGGCATCACATCTCATAACATATTTCATAATTAATATTTTAAAATGAAGATATTTTTATTAAATAATGTTAGTTTTACAAGTTATTTTATAAAAATATTTTTTATTTTAAAATATAATTACGTAAAGTATTATAAAAATGGATGTGTGTTTAATATATATTTTATGAGATCCAAACGTCATATAATATTATACATTCATGGCATCCCATTTTTGGTTTTCGAGGGTAACCGTAGGTCATTTCAGGAACCTCGGCCACTAATTCAGCTTCTCAACTTGACTTGGCCAATTTGTCGACACGGTTTTCTGAGGCTGGAGTTCTATAAAGCGCAGGCCATGGGGTTGAGAAGGTTATAGTTCGATGCAATCAAGTTTTGATTAGACATTCTTTGTTGTTATCGGACGGTGTTGGTTTGATGATCAACTTGGCATATGCCTGCCGTGAGGCTATGTCATGTCGATGAGTATGATATTGTGGGTTACCACTTTGTCAAAGTTAATAAACCTCGATTGACTTTGTCTTCTGAATCTTTGATGACGTTACCGTTGATTAGATCCTCCCATTTCTCAGACAGAATCTGAATGAAAAG
This sequence comes from Cyclocarya paliurus, assembly GCA_029856935.1. NCBI lineage: Eukaryota > Viridiplantae > Streptophyta > Magnoliopsida > Fagales > Juglandaceae > Cyclocarya > Cyclocarya paliurus. Next base: position 35,631,588 of record CM056951.1, read on the forward strand.
GGCCCTTTTCTGATCTTACATTATTCTCTCCGTGTTGCATTGTTTTTTTTTTCGTGTTAAGTTTCTGTTTTTCTTTTCTTTTTCTTCTTTTTTTGGGAACGTTTTCTCCTCTGAGATAAAAAAAAGATCAACTTATCCTTAGCTTCTTTTGTAGTTGGTGGTAGCAGTTAGCAATATGGACAGTTCTATTGATGGCCATTGGACATGCGCTAAACCAATGCTATTTGGCTACCTTGTCCGGCCTTACAGTGAACAATTTTAATTCGTACTTGGGTCTTTGATTATATTAAGGGCATATAGAGTTTTGAAACAGAGGTGACCCAGATTGCTTGAACCGCCGGGGATGAGATTTAGAAGCCCACATAGGAAACGTGTGCGAGTTTGGGTTCAGTTCTTTCACAGCTATTAGCTGACGGAGGGGATTAATGCTCGATTGATTAGGGATAGGCAATTATGCCCACAGGCGATTGTTGATAATTAGGCAATTACGTTTCAAGGCAGTGTTTGAAAACAAAAAGTCTATGAACAAGTATAGAGGCGAATCTTATCAGGTTTACCGTCATTTTCCTTCAAATGTTGCATCTTGGAATTTATTGCGCTATATTTTTCGAGCATGGACAGGATGATGAAAGATAGGGAGGGATGGAAGAAATGTCGTTAATCCAAAAAAACCCTCAAGCAGGGCGTCTGGACTGAGATGTCAGGAGTAAAAAGCCAGTTCAGTCCAATATAGCTAGCAACTAATGGAAACATTACATTGATCTTAAAGCCCAGTTCACTAGAGAGCGAGAGAGAGAGAGAGAGCTAAAAATATGATAATATCATATATGTCTTTCTAGAAAATAGCCTGATACATCCTTGTAGTTCAGTTCAGTAATCAATCTCTTACCACCCCAAAAAAGAAGATATGATAAAAGATGGGGAATAAAAGCAAAAGTGAGAACTTGGTAGAAAGATACTTCTACTGTCCTATATTAACTGGGACTGGACTAAGACTGCTGAGCATGGTTTTACACAAAAAGAGCAAGGAAGTCTAAGTGGAGTCAATGATATATATCCTGCGAGATCAGTTACTGGAACTGGAAGGATTCTGGCTCGAGCTGGAGCTGAGATTGAGGTCAGGAATATTGTCTGTAGCATTGGTTTTTGGATTTCCGTCGGAGAGCTTTTGTTTGAGCTCAGAGAGAAGCGCTTGATTCTCCTGGTTGAGAAGCTGTGCTTTCTTCCTTAGCCTCTCATTCTCTTTCATTATGTAACAGTTCTGCAAGTACAGCTTTGAGTTCAGCCTTTCCATTGTTACGAAAGATAAAAACTTTCTATTCTGCCTGCAATGCCCCTGAAACCAAAACGACAGAAACCATCAGAAAAGTATCTCCAAATAAGATTCTCTATAACCACAAAAATTATAAAACAGCAAAACAGATAGTACTAATATACTATACTTTATTTGAACAAAATATCCTTTTTTTTAGGGCATCTGAACAAAAATATCCACTGTCAAGTTGAATATCTATCTAGAACTAAAAAAAAAAAAAAAACATCTTAGTATTTACAGAGAAGAGAACAAGAGGAAATATTACTAAATGGAAAGGAAAGGCATCAAGAGCGCCCCCACCCCAGTTCCAATATCTAATGAACAAATGGATGGAATCAAGAGATAAGCTACCAGAGAAAGAATTCACTCCAACCACAAGTTAAAAGATTCGAAAACAACTTACAACCAATACCAATGGAAATTTCTTGCTTTATTCTACGGTTTGCTTGTTACAGCTAACGCCCTAGGAAACCAGAAGAGGTGGAGGAGGCTAAGAGCTTGATCTTTTTTGGACCACCATGACAAATAAATAGAGCGAATGGGGGTTGTCTGAAATCTAAAAGGAATTACAATGATGGAATAACAGTTGTCCATATTTGCACTCATTAGAATTCTTTCGGTTGTCCATACAAGAAAGAAAAGGATAAAGCTCATAACATATGCCAAAATGAAGATTGAAACTCGTTTGCTTTTGTATTTGCATCTATAAGTACCATTCTAAAACTTGCATACACTACGCTTACGAAGAGTGCGTCCTTTCTAAAAAATAATAAAGAAGTGGGCCGAAAGTTAAACTATACAGATTAAAATAAAAAAGAAAAAGGAGAAGACAGCCATGGAGCTGGAGAAAGACAAATAACTTGCTAAAAAGAAGCAAGGAGAAACAAAATGTTGGAGAATCCAAGATGGGGAAACATTCAAAAGACATTCTCTCCCCAAAATGAGGTGGGATAAACAGAGGAACCCAACAATGTGACCCGGCCTCTTGCAGTTCTCATATAAAATAGAGACATGGAAAAGATGGATCTTTAGACAACAAAGCGAACAAGATCAACTAGCTTAGACTTCCTACTAAAACAAGCACCCCCATCTAGAATACCATGTCTACCTTTCCTAGTGAAAGAAAGAAGATAACGAAGAAAGAAAACAAGTCAGAGAGAGAGAGAGAGAGAGAGAGAGGTGGGGGCCTCTGTCTTTGCTTCTCTCTTTATCTTTTCAAAAAAGATCACCTTTTCAAGGTGGTTGGTTAGAGGAACCTCGGTCGAGGAAGCAATATGGTTTCTAACTAGAAGCAGCAGTTAAAAAAACAAGGAAGAGTCTGTGCAAGTGGAGAAGTGAGGGACAGAGAGAACAAATAGGCCGTTAATTTATAGAGCAAAAATCAAGAGAAGAGAGTGAAGAGCAAAAATTGAGAGAGAAAAGGTTCATGGGGGTGTGGGGGGACATGCCCCTCTCTCTGACACAACAATCATGCATGTGTAAGCATGGAAGGCGGCTTAATAGGGGCTTAGGAGCCTAAAAGATTTTAATGTATTTTGGTTGTTTGATGATGGTCGTGGGAATGATGATGATTTTCTTGGGTTTTTGGCAGGAAACAACTGGGGGCATTTTGGCCAACCTATCTTCTTCACCATAATGGGTTATGAGAGGGACAATTATGTGACTTTTGCTAGGGCTTCTAAAATGATGGTGGGCTAGGGGTCCGTCCCAAGATTCGCAATGATGCTTTGGATTGGCTTCCAACTATCATCACCATCCCCCCCTCCCTTCCTTGATCCTTCCTTCGTCATCGATTACTCTTTTGTTTTATTTCTGCCCTCCTCTTCTTCTCCTGCTATTTCTCTCTAGTCTCCCTTTTTATTGCTGTTCCACTTCGTAATTTTCTGGTGTTGGCAACTGTTGGCAATAATCATCGTGTGCCATAAATGTTTTCTTTGTAGAAATTGGGTGGTTTTTTGCTCGTGAAGAAGACAAATTCGCCACTTGTTTGTGGGTTCTCACCCTCAGGCTCATATGTGTATGTCATCCTTGTCAACGACTACACCAACTAGACTCGTACCATAGATTACATCTATGTATAGGGGTCATTATATAATAATTGAATCTTGGATTGTTTCTTTTTTGTCTTCCAACCAAACATTCATGCCATTTCATGTGCGATATTTTATATATAACAGAGAGTTATATACCATTAATTTATAAGTGTAATTGGAATGATATATACATGAATATATATTTATATATATCATTTTTATCATTTTTTTTCGGGGATAAATAGTTAACCAAGACAATTGCATATCCTAAAAGTATAATATATTGATTGCATCATAGAAAATGTTGTATGCCAACCAAAAGACCATTCAGGTCATATAATTTGCACTGTTTGCAACATTGATGGTCTTTTGTTTTATGTTACAAGAATCATAATCATATATATGCCAGTATCTATCATAAGTGAAAAAAAAAAAAGGCAAAATTTTCTGCCAAATTATAGGGGGTGGGCTTGAAATAATGGAAAAGGAGGGGTTTCGGATGAGAGTTGGGGCCAGCCACCCTCAAGCCCTCCTCATGGGTTATGAGTAGCTTAACGTGAAACATCATGGTTGACAGGAGGTATTTTTTGGATGCGTCTTTCTTCAAAGGGTGAAATTGTCAACTAGTTTTGTCACCCCCTCGTGGACCTCGTTCTATATCACCCTTCATTTGGGTTCTTCAGTGTAATTATGGATCCTCAATCCATGGGCTGGCAGTGTTGGAATTACTCAATTGCCCTTAACGGTTATTCTCCGAAAAAAGAAAGTTATTCGATTCAAAAATTATTTTATTTTAAAGTAGTGTAGAACACAATATACACGTTATTTAAATAGTAAGATTTGATTTGTAAAATTTAAAATTTAAAATTTATCTTTTAAATTAAATTATATCATATAAACATTTTATTAAGTATGTTGTTATTCACATCGACTTATAAATATAAAAATTATGAGAAACTTTTCATTTGTTGTTCTTTTAAAGCATATCCTCTAAATTTATAAAAACACACTCCATTCTTGTGCTTGAAAATATATTTAGGATAAGTAAGTGAGAAACATGATCTGCGGAAGTATTTTTTCAATGTTGATACAAAGAATGGAAAAATGATTCTCCCAGTTACTCATATTGTCGGTTGACTTACCTCTCCCTGTTGTTTAAACTATAATTATTAGACAAATACAAATAAGAAAACTAGAGAAATTCCAAAAGATAACAGTTGTTTGGGAAATAATTTAAGGTCATTCCTTTGCGTTGCCGACAAACCCCAAATGACTAAAAATTAGTGAAAAAGAAAAAAAAAAAAAACCAGGAATCGTATGTTGCAATGTCAGACAATAATTTAAACAGAGAAGCCAGAAAATCTCTGTCCTAAAATCGAGAGAATCCACATCTGATTTTTCAATAATTTAAACTTACAGAAAAGTCAACAAATTAGAACAAGGAAAAAAAAAAAAAAAAAACCAATGTGAAATATTTTGTATTCTTTTAAATGAGATGAGATGAGATGATTTTAAATAAATTATATAAAATATTATTTCTTAATATTAATATTATTTTAATATTTTAAAAAAATTAAATTATTTTATATAAAAATTTAAAAAAATTATAACGATGAAATAAATTAAAAATATATTTCATCCAAACAGACTTATTATTTGGCCCTACTCTACTCTACTCTACTCTACCCTAACTCCTGCCAAATTTTACTCACTCTTCAAGTTAAAACAGCCATGACTAGTGACCACCATAGTTCTGGCTCATTGAAGCTCTCGGTTTCCAACTTTTTCCTTAGCTCGACTAAATTCAGTTCTAGCTCGCTCATATCTCAAACCAGCAACACGTGGCAGATGCAGCCTATCCGCCATTCAAACTAGGATGCAGTCAAATTAATTAATAGGGGGGCAAAAGGGCTCTGTCAAAACGTGCAAAGAGGGAAGTAAATTCGGCTCTCTCTCAAAGTGTGAACGAATATAGGGTTATAGATCCAGTCTGAAACAACCAATGATGGCAAACCCCAATAATAATGGTTTCTTCCTATGGTAATCCTTCAACTCTTCTTGAATAAAAGCATTTTTGCTTTTTGCAGTAAATTTGAGCCCAGGCTTCAATTTATTAGAGAAAAGTAAACTCTTTTTCGGGTGTTATGATTTAAAGGGTGTGAGGGTGGTTTATCTCCATAAATGTGTGTGGCAGTGCTCAAAAGATTTGTATGGCCATAGATAACATGCATTCACGAATACTTATGATCATCATCATCTTCTTCGCATTGCTTATAATTACAATTATGGTAAAGATCCTTCGCTTACCAAAACAAAATGTGGGAAGAGAGGAGAGAGAGAGAGAGGGGGAGAAGATGATTGCATCACCCGTTGGGAGCTAAGGAGTTGACCCGTGGGATTTGATTGGACAGCATTGATGCAAGACACGTGAGGTTTAAGATTTAGGGCCCCTTTGGATTTAGATTGAACTGAGATCAATTCAATTCAGTCTAATTTTAAGTTTAGTCTTGCATCTAAATATCCAATTTTCAAATTACTAAACTCATTTCAACTCAAAAGCTCTTTACATATGAGATCAATAACCTTTTTCAATTCAATATCTTTTTACATGTCAGACTTATAATCTTTTTCAATTTTTTATAAATAAATCTATACTCATCTTAACATCAAAATATATCTAAACTCATCTTAGGTGGAATCTACAAAACTTATTTCATCACCTCAACTCACTACTATTATAAAGAATTTAATTCATTTTAATTCAGCTCAACATCCAAATCGCGTTAATGATTTTGTGTATACTTTCTAAGTTGTTTTTCTTTTTTAATCTTTTTCATCAATGGGGTGAGTTGTGATCTTATTGGCAGGGATTATAGTTTACGTGACCCACAGGTAATGAGTTGTGTTGGGGGTTGTTTTGAGCAGCCCCGTGGGGCATTACCTCATCAATATTGCGAGCCTTTAAGTCTCCTTACTTTTGTGTTTTTTTTTTTTTTTGGTCTGAGGTCATTTTAATGATTTCACATAATACCAATCCCTGCATGGCTAATGATGAAATTTTACAATTATTAGGGATTAGTAAGTGCATTGAATATTTGAATCCTACACGTGAACGTAGGGGTTTGATTTTAGGGTTTCATCACTTGCCATTAGTAAGGATTGGCGATTTTAGGGGACCACAGGTTGTAAAGATCAGCACTCATGGAAGCAACATCTTCAACACGTTAAGCTCACGCGGCTAAGTTGGGAACTTGTTCCCTTCGGGGTTTGGACATAGACTTTGTAATTCTTGGAGAACTGCTTATACATAACTGCTTTGAGATCCTAGTGTTATGGCTACAACTGCTTACTAAGCTCTTGTTTGGATTCGAAATTTACTTCAACTCATCTCAACTCACCTCTAATTCCAAAGAACATGGATCGAGGATTTTTATCCTCTTTTTCTCCTTAACCTGTTATTTTGAGTTAGAACAGAAGCCCTCCCCCCCAAAGAAAAACGAAGAGTAATGCTAAACAATCCTTTATTTGACACGAAGAGCTAGCTGCGAGATGAAGGTAGGTGGTGAGTTGATACTACCACAATCATTCGATTAAATTTGTTTGTCAAATAAGAAGATGCCCTAGCATTTTTTAAACATGATATTTGGATAATTGGAAGAAGGGTCCGATCTCCATTCCATTGGTTGGTGCAGGTTTTGGAAAGCTTATGCAAGAGTTGTAAAAGTCAAGAAGTCACTTTTTTCTGGTTTTTTTTTTTTTTGTTTAATTATGAGAATAAACTATAAAGGACTTCACTATTTTGCCAGTGGATTTATCTAAATGGCATCATTACGCTAGTTAAATGCTAGAAAACCACTATAAACATAAAAGGGTACAGCAGCCTCTCAAAGCATGAACACTTTGTCTTTTCATGTTTCAAATATTCCCAACGAATTATTATCTCAACCAGAGTTGGAGCTCAAGGATGGTTCTCATGCAAGAGCCATTGCGTTGAACAGTCAATAGAAGAATAAGAGAAGATTGATATGTGCACAACAGTTGACTATTCGAAGGAAACTACTACCACTTCGTCCTTCTCTATCAAGCAACTAGAGTAGTTGTTCTGGTTAAAAAACAGATGTTGAAGTTGATTTAGCCATAGCCGCCTTCATAGAGCGTCGTGTGGCTTTACTTTGAGGGCGGGTAAGATACAGGGATCATTAAAGTCAACACAACTACTGCAATTATCCTCGAGAGCTTTAACTCAAGAAAAAATTAGCATTTTCATCATGCTCCTTGAAAACCTGTCCAACAGCAAACAACTTTTGTACCGGGTAAGCGTGCTATATCCACAGTAAAGTAGTCATTTGCACTTCAAAACTGCATCAAATTGTGCTTGTATTTCAACTTGGCTTATCCTTTTGTCTCTACGGCTACTTCCATTTCCAGGTTACATTAAGATTGGAACAGGATTGGAAAAAAAAATAAAGAAAAAAGAAAAGAAAAGAAAGATGCACGAGTCCTATTTACCCAAAGAGTAACACTTTCACTAGACTTCAATCACAATCCACTAGGGGCCACTCTACTGCTGTCTACTTTTATCCACGGCCGTGCTATAAAGAACCACAACTTATTCGCTAATTTGAGGAAACTCCAAGTTCACATCACAAACAGTTTAAAAAACAACAGCATCGCCAAATTTGACTTTTAAGAACTTCATTATGAATTTAAAAGCATGGTGCTCAGATTTTAGGAAGCATAGGAATGTGGCAAAGTCATTACATATCATCGACGGACACCATATTGATGGACAAGAACATACCTATGTTTGTCAACAAGATTTGACCTGGCAACAAAGATAATCTCATTTGGCTTGTGGATGGGGTTGCAAGGTAGTGAATGAGATAAGCTGTGGTTGAAATCTTGTTGGCTTCATTTTCCGGGATGTCAACTGCAAATTCTTCTTCTACAGCTACCATAAGTAGCACATTATCCAACATATCCAGTTGCAAGTCATCCTAAAAACTTGCTGTTAGAGTCACCTGCTGAATTAGCATAGCTTAGAGCACTAGCATTGGACTCATCAAATGAGTCTAATCTTCAAAATTTGATGATTTTAACTCTAAAATCCTAGCATTGGATTCACCATATGCCCAAATGTCAAGCTTTTAGCTACAGTACATTTTCCTTCATCTTCAAATTTGAAGACTCACTATTCACACTCTATACCTATTATTTTATTTACTTAAATTATTTTTTTCCAATTTTGAGCCACAATATATTTAAATTGAGAAATAATAATGTAAGTATCAAATTAAATTATTAATTAACATATAGTTATTGTAATTGTAAAATATGAAAAAAATAAATTAAAAATAATATTATTAAAAAAATAATATTATATTATTATTTTGATGAATCTAATGGCTAATCCAATGTGGGATTATAGATAGGAAGGTTTTGTATTTATGAAAAATATGTACTTTTCATCAAATTTTGAAGATAAGAATGATGAATCCAATGCTAATGCTCTTAGAGGCTTTCCTCAAAATAACGGCTATGGGAGCAGTGCAAATTGAAAGAGAGAATTTTATCACTTGGATTACAAGATCCAAATACCCCAACCAAAGACACAGAACAGGAGAGGGAGAGATCCTATACCTCAGAACAGAACAGAAAATGCTACAAAAAAAATTTCTTTTATAATTTTAAACTTCAAACTAACTACGGGCATTAAGGCTCAGTTTGGATACACAAACCTTCTTATCTCATCTCATCTGATCATTACAACATTTCTAAATTTCCATACAAAAATATAATAAACAATTCAACTTTTTCAAATCTCAAAATAAAAATAATACTAAAAAATATATTCTAACAATGTTTTATTCAACTACTATTCAAAACATCTCATCTGATCTGATCTGAATTGTCTATCCAAACCCAACCTAAGTCTTGGAGAATCATTGGAAGAAAAAATAGGTGTGAAAGAACAATGAGTCTTGCTTCTCTTTTTTTCTGAAGAAGGAAAAAAAAGGAGACCTGTTTACAGATTTTATATGTTTTTTATGGCATGGAATGACACTAAGGCAGGGCTCTTCAGACCAACACTGGGTATATGATCCCACCTGCCAACACCGTACTTAAGGATTTTACCTGTTAAGGTGCTAATTTACTACATATAGACTTCCATACAGAAAGCTGGATAACATACAGCGTAATTTGGCTAGAATATGTACGAAGGATCTCCCCTCATTCTGTCACAAGAGGAACAAACTGGAATATTCTCACAGAAACGTTTCCCATCGCGACCATAAACACGAAGATGGCCTTCAAATGCTTTCAGCATGGTAAAAATAAAAAGAAGCAATTTTCTACTGAATTTACTCGTGCAAGTGCAAGAAGATGCTTCCATCTCATTCATGGTGGGAAAAAATGTTTCTTTATAGCAGTTTACAAGACTTGGGCTTTTGAATTGTTGTAATCGCTAGTGTCTTTCTTTGTAAATGGTATTCATCAGCCGAAAGTTGATTAATAAACTTTGCGATATTGTAGTCCTGAGAAAAAAGAAAATGTTTCTTTAGTGACAACTGGAAAAAAAATGTACAATACCTTTTGCGAAAGTTTAATCTGTTATGATCCTAAGGGTTAAAAGTAGGGGTATAGAACCGGGCCGGATTTTTTTCCGGTCCGGTCCGAAACCCGGAAATCCGGGTCAATCCGGGCGGGTATCCGCCTGGATTGAACCCGGGCGGATATAAAAATTTTATACCGCCCGGATCCTGTTACGGATCCGGTTTTTAAACCGGATATCCGTAACCGGACGCTTTTCTTAAGCGGCTCCTACACTTGACTTGAGATGAAGATTGATACTCTCTCTCTCTCTCTCTCGAACCCGAGCCCTTAGCATCCCTTAACGAGATCTATCGCCGCCAATGAGTGTAGCAGTGACCGTGGCTCGATTCTTCGCTCTCTCACCATCGTCTCCGCCAAAGACTACAAAATAAGATCTACAAGGTTTCCCTCTCTCTCTCTCTCTCTCTCGATTTAGTTCGTTCCTGTTTGGTTACTGAGAAAGCTTGGGGCAAATGGGTTTCAAATGCCATGAAATCTGGTTACTCGCTCTCTCACAGTGCAGTTTCTCCCAGATCTGGGTTTATATTTTTGTTGAGTTCATATCCATGTGCGAAATGTTATGGATAGATTAGATCTGGGTTTTTGAAATTTCATAGTATAGATTTGGTTTGTGCGAAATGTTTCTGTCTTGGTTTTGAAGTTCTCGTAGATCTCTTGCATATCGAACTCGTTCAGATAGCCGATAGTGAATGATTTGAATTTGTTCTTGGTTGTTTGTTCTGTCCTTTCTATTTCTTGATAATCTTTTGGTTTGGATCTGTGTTGGGTTTATTTTTCTATTTGTTTATTTTTTCTGATCTCTAGATATTGAGACTGTGTTCATCAAACTTTTGTCCCTTTTTAGTTTGGATTTGGGTTTTTTTTTTCCCTAATATATAGTTTATTTTCAGTTTTTTTCTTGCAATTTCACTGGTTTTGGACTCACTTTTTTGTGACTGGTTGAAGAGGTTGAAAGCGTGGCAGAGGTAGTAGAAAAGGTTTCACAAGGTAATATTACCCATATTTGTTTGATTTTTTTTATTAATGAGAATGTGTTGAACGGCTGGCACATCTTATATAGTTGGGATCGAAAATCATGTGGATAATATTGACAGATTTTGGATAAAAACATAGGTGGATGCATTGAAAGAATACCTGGAGGCACTACTGGTTGAACCCATGAATATTGATCAGATTGCAAGTGTTTGTAAGCAGTTGTTTAGTCTGCAAAATTGGGCTCACTTTTTTCACGTTCTATTCCTTTAGAGCTCAAATTGCTGCCCTTTAAACCAAGGTTTAATCATATCTCTGCTAATTATACTATTGCACACTTCCTTCAGAATACAGACTAAAATCATCTGTGTAATGTCACACCTCTGTCATTGAAAGGTAGGAATAAGATTGATATCCTTGATCAGATTGATCTGAGTAATTCTGTTAAGCCAACTTGCATTGTTTCTTGTCTTTCACTTGCACTTCATATAGAATTTAGCTCCACAGTGAGAATAAAACTATTGTGCTACTTTGCAAGTTTCTTCAGTTAGCTTTTCTTTCATTATGTTTTAGGAAGATAAAAGAAAAAAATTCTTGGAATTGAAAGGTTTCACATTTTACTCTCTTTTTTGTTTTCTCATAAAGTAATAATAGAATTTATCTTTGGAGAATAAAAATGAAAGCCGTTCTTATTCACCCATCCTGCTCAATATGTTTCACCAAAATCATGTATTCTATATTAGTTATAGCATATTAATTATGCAGATCCAGTTCCTTTCATGTTGCATGCCCCATAAAACAGCTTAATGATTCTCTTTTTTTCTCACACTCATTTTTTCTCCAATATATATGCATAGCAGTTGGGATATAAATTTTTTACTAATTTCTTGATTTCCAGTTCTTTGTTTCCCACGGCTCACAATGAAGAGGATAGGGGGGGCTCAACTTCAAAGTTCTTCCACAGTTTACTGCTGCTGTTAAAATTTTCATTATTTGTTCCTTGTAAACAACAATGTAATGTATTGTGTATGATGTCTATTATTATTTATTTTGTTTTATAAAAATTTGAATAGGCAATAAAAAAGGTTTAAAAAAATGCCTAAAAGATATTCATTATATAAAAAAAAGCCTATAAAAAATAACAAACATAAAAGCCTATAAAAAAAAGCCTTTTGAAAAGTTTTAAAAAGTTTTTTTTTTTTTAAAAAAGTGCTTTTAGTGTTAAAAACATATTTATTTAAAAAAAATAGAAAAACATGGTCTAAAATCCGGATATTGGTCCGGATGAAAAAGCCTTTTAAAAAATGTTAAAAAGTCTTTTTGTTGAAAAAAAAAAAGCATTTTAAAAGTGGAAAAACATAGTTCTAAAAAAAAAAAAGAGTATAAAATCCGGATATCCGCCCGGATTTCAATCCAGTTTATCCGGGCGGATATCCGTCCGTTTTTTAAAATCCGGACCCGGATCCAGATCTGGCCGGATATCCGGATCCGGATGCACAGTCCTAGTTAAAAGCTTAACCAAATTAGTATCTAATAGTCCTATGATTTTTGGATCAATGGTTGGGTCTTTAACAATTGGGATCAAAGAAAGGACCAAGTTATGGGGGGAGCGACTTTTAGGCTGGATTAAAAAATCTTAGTACTATGTATGGGCATGGTGTTAAATCATTGAATACGATACTGATAGATGAGTGAAGTTGCCAAAAGGGAAAGGGCTACTACCGGATAAGTGTCAATAGAGTGAGTCGCCATAGATGTCAGATTTAGAAGCGTGGTGGAATGTTATGATCATGAGAGTGAAAAGCTTAACCAAATTAGAATTCGATAGTCCTTGGGCTTTTGGATTAATGATTGGGTCTTTAACACAATCTTGGTTTTATTTGAAATAACCCTTATGTTCTTGAGTTTACTATACATAAATTTGATCTTTTCTTGTTTTGTAGATTTTTTGGATTCTCGCTCCTCTTCCATTCAAAAATTTCTCTTTGATATCTTAACCCAACCCAAGTACACTTGAAATTGAAACCTAAGACAGCAAAGGCAAAAGTTTGTCCAAGTCATCGTTGAAAATCCCAGCGCCAAGATCACTCTTCGAGTCTAGCTCTCCTTCAAATTAAACAAATAACACAACATTACATTTTTATTTTGGCTAGATATGCACATAAATATGTTTTCGTTTTCGTAAAACTCTCAACGCAAATCGTATAAAGAACAGTAATTGGAAATGCCTCCAAAATAGAACACAATGGAACCCACTATCGTTAAAACAAAATAAAAACGAGCCAAGTTAACATAAATTTTGTTTCGCCATTTCCTAAGATCTCTATCCCGTCGACCAAATACTAAGTTAGAAAACCAATTAAAAAAATAATTAAGTTTTGTATGTGAGCCAGAGAGAGAGAGATAGAGAGATAAAGAGAGTACCTTGGCGGTGTCGATGAAAGGGGTGGTGGATCTCAGAAGATCTTGAACACGCGAAGTGACTTCCTGCTTTTAGAGGAAAGCTGAAGGTGAATAAGCCGAAGCCTCTGATTGCGAAAAAACCTAGCTCCTCCGATTATATGCGCTGCTGACGATGATCGTAGAGCTCGGATATCAGGTCGAACGGCGGCGGCCTCGATTTTCTCGCTCTTTCACCAACACAGGCGCATAGTTCTATCTACGTGTGGACTATACGGTGCGCTCCGAGTTGAAAAGTTTGCTTGGCCTGTGTGACTTGTCGTTTTGATTTGGGTGACTAATGGAATGCGAAAGATGGGAGAAAACGGTGCGTTTGTCGTCTGAAAATTTTATATGTACACCACATTATAATTATATTTTTATCTCACTATGAAAGATGTGACATATTTGTCACCAAAGATCTTGATTATCAAATGGTAATAAATGTATCATATCTAACATAGCAAGATAAAAGTAGAATGAGACTGTAATGTATAGTATTACTCTGCCTAGATATACGATCTATTATGGGCGGATGTGTTGACTTTTGTTAGAGTACTGGCATTGGATTATGTATCTGCATATATATCTACATATTTACATAATATGATCTTAAATTAGACTACATTGAATTATGCATATCTAGAAATTTGCATAGCTATGAATAATGTTTCTACAAATTTGAAGATACATTATTCACTTTTCAAATATTATTTTATTACTTTTTTCTCTCTCTTCCCCCTCTTTCTTTCTGCCAACGGATAGAATTTTAGGAAAAAAATTCTAGTGGGTGCTAAATGATAGAATTTGTAGTGGTGCTAATTGCAAAATAAAAAAATAAAAAAATGATAATATTTTATTGTTATTTAACTCAAAGATGCATAATCCAATATGAAATTTTTTTTATATGCAAAATCAATCTTCAAAATATATGATTTTGCATATGTATATAGAGAAACCAATGCTAGTGTTTTTAGTATGTTGCATGTTGCTAGAGCATTCACATTTCACATCGGCTTAGCCAAATGTAAATGTAAACTAAAATTTAGCTAACAATCCCTTCAAATAGTCTATATTAGAAGAGGCATGAGGTAAATATTTTGCTTGCTAGCTACAGTAACTCTCTATATTTGTATGGTTACTATTCACCATCCATTGAATACTTTATATTAATTTCTCTCTCATTTTGTTGCTACATAATAGTTGCACTACTAATTATTATTTATAAATATATATTGGTGCTTGAGTTCATACAATTTACAATATATTTGAATTGCAAAATATGAGAAAATAAAATTAGATAAAAAAAATTATAAGAAATATGAAATTAATAATATTTTTTATTTTATTTTAGCTAATAGATAGATAATTCAACACGGAAATATTTCTTGAATGAAATAGGTAAAAAGCAAAACACATGATTTTAGCTTTGCTTTTAGCTGAGCCAATGAGATATTCTTATGAAAAATGGATCATGCAGTTTGATTTGATCTCCAAAATGCATATTAAACTACATGAAGGATTGGCTCTTTCACTTAACCTATATCGGTCATTTATTTACACCCATATTAATACTTTGAGCAAACGGTATTCCTTTTTTAATGCATCTAAAGGATAAGGATCGAGTTGAAAGCAAGATCGATGTTCCTAGCTAGTATTTAAGGAGTGTAATTACAGTAGCATTCTTACTTGTTGGGGATTTCTTTAGGAGTTGACCTAGATGAACTTGCAATTAAACCATAAACGCACAATCGATGCAAGAAAAATTGAATCAATAGCCTTCTATCTATGAAACTAAGTACATCTTTTTAACCAACATTTGATATATATTGACGGAACAGCTAGCCATGGTCTACATATGCTGCATATTGTATTTATTTATTTTTCACAGAGAGAGAGAGAGAGAGAGACTCCAATTGGTGCAGCAGATCACCATCCTTTCAATAATAATAAAAGAAATCTCTCCGTATCACGTGGTGTTCTGAGTAAAGAACAATTGGGAAATTCGTTCTGGATAGAACAATTAGTCCGTTCATGATCATGTACTGACAGAAATTGTTTCCTAGGTACTCGTACTCTGATCCTATCGAGGATAACATTATGAAGAGAAAATTGAGCAAGATATTATTGCTCATTTTTAATTTTATTTTTAATTTTTGGAATTGTTGAAGGGAAATAATTGGCAAAACTTTTATCAAAAACTAAGTCAGCGTTGCCCTCGATATTGGCAAGCAGGATCAGAGGATAGGCTTCTCAACCAGGTTGAGTCACTAACAAATGCGCTGGAATCGTCATTTCTGTGCCATGTCCAGAGCGCATGGGTTGCATTCATCACCTCAAATTGGCCATGTCCAAAGCTCGCCTCCCTGAAAATGGATATATCAGGCGTGGGTTCTTCATACCTGTAAGCACCAGAATGAACGCACGGAGTCAAATGGATAGCCTAAAGCACATAATGCACTATGGATTTAACCAACTAGATATGTATTTGAACGATCATAAGGTTAATTAGACATCTTATCATGTATTAGAGGTACGTATAAAAGATATCTCACTTGCTGGCAAGGCCTTCTCGGTTTCCACCATCGCCAATGGTGATATGCACTGGGCCACAATTGTCAGCTTTCCCATTGTAAACGCGAGTCTGTAGATAGAGGACAAGCAGCAATGACATGGAAACAAAGTCAAGAAATCAGCAATAAATTTAGAGTTCTATATATAGACACACAGCTTATATATATATATATATATAGATAGATGGCAATAAAAATAAAACGGGGATAAAAAGAAGAAGAAAGCTTACAAAGCGCTCATATGCGTGCACATGTCCAGTGAAAACAACATCCACGCGAGCTTGATAAAGTAGCCCTTCCATGGAAGCCTTCATCTCGTCCGACTCTTTCTCCCCCTGATGAGCAGTATTCGTATTGTACCATGGCGCATGAACAAGCACTACCAACCATGGAGTTCTTTTCCGATCAATCTTCCCCATATCTGCCTCTAACCACTTATACTGTGGTGAACTAGGGTCAAAATCCGTGTACGAACTCAACATGATAATATGAACCCCAGCTACATTAAAAGAATAGTATAGGTTGGAGTCCGATCCACTCTGTTCAAATGGCATGCGCCATCTTGCATTGTAGGCTGTGAAGGGTTTGGAGTGGAAGACCGGAATCTTCTCAACTTCGTGGTCGCCTTGGGTTGCCATCCAAGGCCGCTGGCTTGCCAGTGGCTCCACAAGCCTGCCGAATGAATCCCAAAAACGCTGGTAGAAATCAGCATAAGCCAAGTCTCCTGGCAGTAGCAGCATGTCGTAATTCGATTTTGCTATATGTTGGAGGGTTGAGTCGGTCCACTCAGTCTGTCCAAGATCACCTGCGCGCATGCATTATCAATTAGTTTTTCTTATAAATTGAACATTTAGGAGGTCCTCGATCGGATGGTTTACAATTTATATGTAACCCAATTCTAATCATTTTTAGAGACTTCTTTTAGGGACCATCACGGGATTAAATTACAAACTATATACACACACACACACATAAATGTCGTATAATCAGCTAGTAATTTATTATACATACCTACAACAGCAAATTTGATTGGGAATTGAGCTGGTGGGGTTTTGAAAGTGAAGTCACGGCCTGAAGCTGGACCGCAACGATAGTAATATAATGTATTCGGCTTCAAGGGACCAATTACTACGTCATGTATTTCCCCAGACTTGTACACTATCGAGTAACGGTACGAGGATGTAGTCCCATTTGCAGAAAACTCGTATTTCATTGGGGATGTACCATATTCTACTGTTGCCGGGGTTGAGCTTTCGGTAATCCATGAAATCCTCATTTTGTCCTCGCCAACCAAAGATATGTGCACCTGCAAGCAATAACGTTAATCATGATATTGGAAGGCCGTAAAATATATATATATATATATATATATATATATATATATATATATATATCTCTGTGTGCGCGCGTGTGTTCATGTACTTGATCTGATTTCCAGCGACAGATTCAGACAAACAACCACATGATGCAGCTATAATAAACTTATGATCAAATTGAACATCATGTAAACACTACCAGGCCAAGAATATCCCGTTGATCGAAGGCTATGCACTCGGAAACGAGAAATACCTCTCATCCTTGAACAATTATTATGTCTGTCGTAAGACGAATTACCAAAAAGTTTATAGAAAAGTTGGACCAACAAAAGCCTAACCAGCGATTAATTCCCCCTTGGTTTAAAGAGTAGTGCGGATGAAGAATAAGTCAGTGGTTTTTATTTTCTTTGAATTAGTGAATGATAAATTGATCAGTAAATCTTTGTTTGCAGTATTCAATTATAATCTTTGACCTTAACATTTTGTCCTGATCTGCATATGATGTCGTTTATTTATGCAGGAATAATATTTATATTAACCGATCTTCAAATTTCATCTTTTGAACTTAGGCATGCATGCATACAACTTCCACTAATTCTGAAAAAAAATCAGAATCAAGTTAATTAATTTGCTGCTAAAAAATTTTAATTAACTCGTATGAAACAAACACTAGTTTACAATTTAGAAAAAAAAAAAAAAATCAAACACAACACAAACTAATTCTCTCATTCTAAATACTATATATGCTTTCTATTTTTAACCATGTTTTATTAGTGTTAGATTCAGTCCAATTTTCATGTATATAGTACTACTGGTATAGACAAGAAACAAGTCGATCAGGTGGTTTGAGTCCCAAACAAAAATTTACAGGCGCCTGGCCTGCGCCTAACATGGTTAAATAGATATGAAATTCATATATATGTACCTGTTGAGTGGAAGCAGGATTATGATCACCTCCATACGAGTGAGGAACAGAGAGAATCTTGCGCAGTACAGGCGGGCGGTTGTACGAATAAACGCCACCAAAGAATAAGCCGGCGAAGGCCAATGGTAGCGCAGATAATAGAAACAAACGCAAGTCTCGCACACCCATGACGCTTACACCACAAGAAGAAAAAGAAGGGGAGGAAGAAGAAGAAGAGGAGGAATACGAGTCGACGACGAGGAACGACCCTTAGATTTTAATAAGCGGAATGGCACTGAAGAACGACGTTCCTTGTCATATATTGCATGTATCAAAGTTTAAATGACTCGTCGTGTGGACACCTGTCTGCTACGTATTATATGCGTACTCGTGGCATGGCATCGTTTTGGACGATTCTCACGGCTACATTTGACAAATTTTTCAAAGCGCGCGTACACGAGTATATATAGAAAACAGTGTCCGAGAGAATATTGCTTCCATGGATAGGTGTATTCCTTTTCTGAAATTTGGTAATGCCAACCAAGAAAAATATGTGCATTCCATGTACAAATTCAGTCTAAAATTAATATCAAATCAAATTCATGATTTGATTATTATTAGAATTTAATTCTCATAATTATCAAATCAAAAAATTTAATTTTGTAATAATTAATATGATTATGTAAGTATTTTTTTTTTTTTATAAATAGAGATTTATATTTTGTAATGATCAACCAGTTTTCTATTTTCTTCGGTAAATATCATTTCATTAATTTATAATTATAATTTGGGGAGTTCAATATTTAACTTTTATTTCACAGAAGTATAATTTGCGTAGGTTAAGAATAATTTATTGACCAAGATTTTTCTGGCCACTTTTGAAATATTGTAGTGCAAGTCTCAAATTGGACGGGTACTCCATCTAGAATTATAATTGCAAAACTCCCTTGCATCATGCAGGATTTGGATCCTCTTAATCAAGTAGAATTTACATGAACACTTATATTGAACATTTATTATATATTGAAAAATTCATGTAGATAGCAATATAGTTATAGAACCCATGCACTTAATTAATTAACTGTATATCGTTAATTTTCACACTCCAAGTTACTTATGAAGTTTGAATAGAAACTTTAATTCAGGAATTATCTTGATCCATCACGTACGTACACACATGATATTGATCTATAAATATATCCAATCCGTTTATATATACAAGCTATAATATACAACACTTTTATTGATCATCACACAATCTACTGTCTGAAATTGATTTCAAAGAATAATAGTGAATATTTCCTTGGTAACAATTAGGCTCATGCCCATTTATCTATATCTGTAGAAACACGTACTATGATTCTTCTCTCGTGTATTGCAAACAATTCAGGTTTTCACTTTACAAGCAGGGTCAGATGATGGCTTCTTAAACCATACTGAATCACTGGAAACTACTGAGTCATCATCATTTCTGTGCCATGTCCAGCGCGCATGGGTTGCATTCACCACCTCAAATTGCCCGTGCCCAAAGCTCGCCTCCCTAAAAATGGATATATCGGGCTTTGGATCTATATACCTGCATGCACGCATCAAGTCAATTTAGGTCAAACAATTACCGCTTACTTCCGTATTAATATTTAATATATGCCATTCACCTAAAGAAAATACAGCTTTGATTTAAGAGACTACGCGTCTAAAAAAAAACACATGGAGAAATTCTCCTAATGTCTGCTGGAAATAATTCAATTCAGCTCTTATAATAGCTTATAAGGTTTTCGGTCAGTTTTATCAAGGTAATTCACCCCCAAGGAATACCTCAAGTGTCATACTCATTCTACAGCATCCAAATCGTATATAATAAGGTTAAAAATGGCATACATGCATATATAGAAGAAGATCTTACTTGCTGGCAAGGCCTTCGCGGTTCCCACCATCTCCAATGGTGATATGCACCGGACCACAATTATCAGTTTTCCCTTTGTAAACGCGAGTCTGATAGAGACGAACACCAATGCCAAATGGAAACATTTGATCAGTAAATCAAGCATTAAAAATTTAGATCCACATACAGAGCAGAGTAAATCCACGAGCAAAATTGAATAAAAATTTCCTCTGATCGTAGGGGTCCAACATATTATGATAAATTACTTGAAAAAAAAAATGAAGAATTCAACTATTCAATAACATTCTAATAGGGTGAGTTTATAACCTTAATAAATAAGCAGGGTAAGCAGGGAAAACGAAGCTTACAAAGCGCTCATAGGCATGTACGTGTCCGGCAAAAACAACATCCACGCGAGCTCGGTAAAGTAACCCTTCCATGGATGCCTTCATGTCAATCGACTCTTTCTCACCCTGATGGGCTGTATTAGAATTGTACCAGGGCGCATGAATAAGTACTATTGTCCACGGAGTTTTTTTCCTATCAATCTTCCGCAAGTCTGCCTCTAACCACTTGAACTGTGCTGAGTTAGGATCAAAATCTGTGTACGAACCCAACATGATGACATGAACTCCGGCGACATTGAAAGAATAGAAGAGATTTGATCCCGAGCCACTCTGTTCGAATGGCATTCGCCATCTTGCATTGTAGGCTGTGAAGGGTTCGCTGTGGATGAGTGGGATCTTCTCAATCTCATGGTTGCCTTGTGTCACCATCCAAGGCCTATGGCTAGCCAGTGGCTCGACAAGCCTTCCAAATGAGTCCCATAAAGGCTGATTGAAATCTGCATACGATAAGTCTCCTGGAAGTAGCAGCATGTCGTAGTTCGATTCTGCTATGTGTTGGAGAGTTGATTGGGTCCACCCAGTCTGTCCAAGATCGCCTGCATGGATATTATGCAGTTTTGCTCGAACATTAACATTAATATCGTACGAAACACGGAAAGACATGATATATATAGGTGCTTAAAAAACTTGTATACTCTGCTTTTGATCTATACATACCAACAACAGCGAATTTGACTGGGAACTGAGCTGGTGGGGTTTTGAAACTGAACTCGCGGGTGGAATCTATGGCGCCACAACGGTAGTAATATACAGAATTGGGCTTCAATGGACCAATTACAGTGTCATGAATCTCCCCAGAATTATAAATCAAATAACTGTACGAAGATGTACTTCCATCTGCAGAAAACTCGTACTTCCCAGGAGAGGTACCATATTGAACTGTTGCTTGGCTTGAGGTTTCAGTAATCCATGAAATCCTCATTTTGTCTTCCCCAACTACAGATATATGCACCTGTATGACTAGCCATATTATTGGAAGCTATATAATCAACGTCTAATCACTCATAACCACTCGTATCCTTTTAACTCAAAACAACACGTTTAATTAACAAAAACGAGCAATACATTCCATGCTCCAGGGATAACAGTACGTGGGCCACAATTTAAAACCAATTAAATACATGTTTTCCCTGATTACCAGAGAAGGGGAAAAAATTAAAAATACACAGAGTGAAGATAAGACTCCCTACCTACCTGCTGAGGAGAACCAGACTTTAGATTTTCCAAATGTTTCACAATGGTCGGACGGGGCGGCGGACGATTGTACGTATTGAAACTGCCCACAAACCCACTCAAGGCAAGGCCTGTTGATACGAGAAACAGCCCCAGTCCTCGCACAGCCATTGTGACAGATTGGCATATTCCCATCTCTTAGGTTTCTTACGCTCCTCATGCGTGAGAAAATATCTTCCTCCTGTGTTTCAATTCCTTGTTTACATGATGGATAACTGTCGGTCGTTTCGTATAAAGCTCGTCAAACTAGCCCAACGGCCACCCACGAGCCCAGTATGATTAATGAGAAAAACTTAAGAACGGTCGGGTGGGAATTTTGATTTTGTTTTTACACCCACCAATACAAATTTGCCACATAGGAGGTGCAGGAATGAAGTACATGCACCCGCAAGCGTAAGATTTCCTCTTCCATTCCTCTCTCCCACGAATTCTTCTTCCCCTCCTTCGGATCTTCCCCCTTCCTTCCCCCTCCCTCTCTCCCAAGAATTCTTGGGGCCACTTCATGCCAAACAAGAAACGGCCACTTGAGCCCACCATTTCTAATTTCAGCTACTCCCAAACAAGAAACGGCCACTTGAGCCCACCATTTCTAATTTCAGCTACTCTAATGGTTTTATTTTAGGGTGTTGTTTCTAGAAGACTTGTCTCTTTTTTTCTTTCTTTTCAATGACCTGTTCTCAAACACAGTTCTCATTGTTTCTAGTTTTAGTTTGAGACTTTTCTTTTTGCAAGTAAATTTCAATTAAAGCCAGTTGATCATGAGCTACTTATAGAAAATTAAGAATTAAACAACCTAAGATAAAGAATATCAGCTGGCATGGCTAACTAGCAGTCAGTCACTTTTTTCCTCTTAAAATTAGTTGCTATTAAATTTGTTCATGAAGAAGCTTATAATCTGAAAAACGAAAATGTGCTTTGTTCATGGTTTTATTCTCGTACTTTCTTGGCAACCAATCAAAATGTGGTTAAAGCTCTTGTAATTCTTTGACCAGTTGTTGATTCAAGAGAGAACGTATTGGAGAGAGAGAGAGAGGTAGGTAAGCAGGGACGTGGTTGTGGGATGGAGAGGGAGAGAAGGAGATTAGTTTCATTACATGTATGCGGGTGTAAATAGAAAATTATTATGACCCTTATGCGGCAGCTGTTGATTGGCGGTGTAAAAACAAATTTTGCACCCGACCGACTAGGAGCGCGACTCTAATTAATAGCCCCTTTGAGGAAATCTCGTGGCTTTACAACATTGGCATTAGATTAGTTAAATATCTTTTTATCTTTAAATTTAGTCAATATAATTTATATTTACTCCACATTGAATTAGCTAAATTATTTTTATCCAAACTATAAGTTACAGTAAATCTATTCTTTTTTTCAAATATGAAAAGAATTATAGAAAATTTAAAAGTACTTTTTGAGATTATTATATTATAAATATGATATTTTTATTCATATGAGATTTTATCATCTATATTCATATGAGATTATTATATTATAGATTGTTGGATTGTGAAAATGAAAATGAAAATGATTATTGGAGGTTATTGAAGATTATGAAAATAAAATAAAATAAAAATAAATTAATAAAAAATAATAATATTTTATTATTATAGAGAGTAGAATGACTAATCCAATTTAGACTTCAAGTTTTAAATGATTAGCTAAAATTGAAAAAGTTACATATTAGTCAAAATTTAAAAAATAAGATAGTCAATTCAATACTAATGCTCTTATTCCACGCTAGATCAAATATCATATGATACTCTAGGATACGCTTCTTTTTGTCCTTTTTTTTTTTTGTTTTTGTTTTTTGGAGTATGCTTGATGGGCTTTTATTAATTTTTATTTCAGTGATCTACAATCACGCGAGAAGAAAATAGTTCCAAAAAGTTTAATAACTGTGGGTAAAGAAAATATTTGAGGGATAATTATCAAAAAAGGATATTCCTAAAATACTTATATAATATATCTATTAAAATTTTAAATTTCGAAGCTAATTTCTTCTTTCTTCTTCTTCTTTTGACATCATACTTAATTAGTTTATAGTTGATCTCGTCATGTCACCTGGACAATTAGGGACCAAACTGATTCATCAGCACGATCGATCGATCTTGATCATGTATTTGAACCTATCTAGCTACATTAGTGATCAACACAACTAGTTTGGGTGAAGATCAATCGGTCAGATTTGGTGGGTCATATATCTCCTTATACTTAAAAGAGCTTATCGGTAAATGAGCATGAATAAATAGTAATTTTGTTTGACACTTTTTTCTTCTATTTATATTCTGTACAACCTCATAAAATTACCATAAATCATCACAAAATCATCACACAACAGAGTAAGGGAGAGGTAGAGGTAGAGGTAGAGGCTCGGTTGGACATGGAGGAGCAAGGGAGGTGTTGTGGAGGGCTGGTGGTGGCTTCATGGGCTGTAGGCGGCGAATCTTGGTTGTGCGACGGCAAGAACTCGTGAGATTGAGAAAGGCTTCATGAGAGAGGGAGGTAGATCAAGTAAATGCGTCGTGGGTGGCTGCTAGAGGCAACATACAGCGGTGTTAGTGGTTGATCTGGGATCCCGTGAAAAGATAGGGCATGAGAGGAGATGGGGCTTCAGTTGGAGGAAATGATGAAGGGAAGGGGTCGTCGGCGAGGGAGGAGGCTGTTGGTGGTGGTGCGATGGCGTAGGGGTGGCTAACGGCGGCGCTACAGGTAGAAGGGTTGTGTGCTTAGGGCTAGGGAGGAGCTACGGGTGGTGGGTTCCATGGAAGTGGTCCACGGCATGAGGGGAACTCAGTGGCGGTGCTTGGTGGAACTGGGATTGAGCTATGGTGGCGATAGGGTGGAGAACCCGTGTGTCGAGACCCATTTCGGGTTGCTCACGTGCGGCTAAGGGTGGAGCTGCCTAGGGGCTTCGACGGTGGGGTTTGGTCATCGGCGTGAGGGGAAGCCGGTGAGGTGATTGGTGACGCAGCAGGGTGGAGCACGGCGGTGCTGGGCTGCTTGAGGGGGGAGATAGGGTGAGAGAGAGGGAAGACGTGCGGCTACTGAACGGGAATGATAGAGAGGGAGAAAGGGAAGGTGAGGGGAAAAAGTTAAGGTTTGAGATTTTAAATCCTAACCATTCGTCTTAAGTTCCCATATTTGATCCAACAGTAGAGGTTAAATATTAATTTAAACTAACTTAAAATATATAATTAAAATATAAATACCATATCATACATTTAAAATTAACTTTAATTTATAAAATACTAATATTTCATCATTAAATAAATGATGAAGTTTTGCTAAACATTTTAAAGAGAATAAAACCATCTAATTAATTAGAGTTTTTAACATAATTTAAATCCCATAATTAATGATGAACATGAATGAACAATTGTTTTGTTTGACACTTCCTTCTTCCACTTATGTCTCTCTGTACAAATAATTAAATGATAAAGTTTTGCTAAATATTTTTAAGAAAGTAAAACCATATAAATAATTAGAGTTTTTAACATAATTTAAATCTCATAATATTTTTAATTAACTAAAATCATTTAGATGAAATGAATTTCTATAATTATAATATTTTTGGAGCTTCCAAAATATAAGAGGCTTACTTTAATGATGAAAGAACGGGAGAGTAGGAACATGAAGGGTGAATTTGCTTCATACGAGCTCACTACATCTTATGCATGGTTGAAGGTAACATGACATGCATGCATTGATCTCTACAATCAAATATGGTTAATTTGTGGAGCTGATACTTCCATGCAGAGCTTTAACACGTGATCGTGATTGATCTTTCACGTACAGATGATCAATCCAAATGAAATGTTTGGAGATACTATGATTGGAACAAACTTTTCTTATTAAAGTAGAGAAAGATAAAAATTCATAGATGATTGTTTATATTAGGTTTTATGTTCCTATGCATTAAAATATTTACTAATCAATCTTATGTACTCTTTCAATTTTGACAATTGTGAGCTAGCAACTAATTCAATTATTCAATATTTTGTGCTGAACGTAAGGAGTCACACTTTATTTGTTGTTTGGACATATTATTTTCAAGAATTTTATTTTTTCTTTCAATTAGGCAAATGTGGCAAACGTGCTTTGCATGTTAAATCACTACTAGTATATATATATGTATATATACCTTCAAATTATATTGGTTCGTTTGTACTACAACCTTTTAATTTAGAAAATTTTTATTAATCATCCCTACACACTACATATCACATTTTTTTTTCTCTTACCAAATGTGTGGTATATGGATGATGAGTAGAAAAATTTAATAAATTTAAGAAGAACAAAATTAAAAAAATAAAATAAAAATAAGATAAAATAAAATAAGATGTATATGTGTGGGTATTGATAGGGTTACTACCCTATTACTACCTATCTATTACTCAAGAATATTTCAAATTTTTTTTTATCATTTTCTTTTAAATATTTTTTTAACGTTCTTAATCACTAAGAAAAAATTAAAAAAATATATAACTTTATTAATATTCACTTTCTTAATTATTAAGTAAAATAAAAAATTAAAAAAATTAAATATAAATTAAATAATAAATAGATAGTAATAGAGTAATAATCCTATCATTATTTATATAATATATAAAAATAATGAGCAACAAAACTCTTTAATTTATGCAAAGATTGTGGCCGGTATATATCTATTTCTTTCAATAGTTATCTAAAGAATTATCGAAGGGCTAGCTAGCAGCTTCTTACTCTCGCGTACGCTGTCACATTGACATTTTTACTCCTTTGGCCTCTGTCCCATGTACATATATGTGCGACGTTTGCAAGAGAAACTTGAGGTTTTCAAGATACATTAGTGCACATTGTCGTCGGTACTCCCTTCTGTCGGTAATTTTCTTTTTCTCTTTTTAGTGTTTTTCAAGTAATTCGGCTGGGTACTAATTAATCTACATACGTACCTTTCCTAAGACCTAACTCCACACACAGCCTGTGGCCTGATGCCACAAGACCCACGTCTCAGATGAAAATCATGGGATCGACCTCTCTCCCGCAATGGAAAAAAAAAAAAAAAAAAAAAGCTACTCAGTCATCTCAGTCTTACCGCTCCTCTAACTGCTTAATGTGGTCATGACACGTGACAGGTTATGTGATTAAAAAAGGGATGCGGCTACTGTCCCGTCCAATCTTTATCGATTAATGATAGTATTATTATTTTACTATTATTTATCTACTATTTAATTTATATTTAATTTTTAATTTTACTTAATAATTAAAAAAAATAAATATTAGTAAAATTATATATATTTTTAATTTTTTTTAGTGATTAAGGATGTTAAAAAAATTTTAAAAAATGATAAAAAAAAATTTAGAATGAACTTAGGTAGTAAATGAATAGTAATAGAGTAGAGTCTATCACTATCCATCTTTATTATTGGATGGTTTTTTTCTTTTCTTATTTATTTTTATTTTTTTAATACATTTAAAAAATTTTAATAAATAAAAAAATTTTAATATACTTAAAATCACTTGCTTAATTATTAAAAAAAAAATTAACAAGATCAAATGAAACGATGCAAATAGGAAGACAAAATAGTATTTTCTTTAAAAATAAAGCGGTACTATAGCCAATGCTGGGAGCATTAGTAGTTTTGAAATTTTTTTTTTATATTTTTTTATATGTATTTTTTTAATACATTTAAATATTTTTAAAAAATAAAAAAATTCATATTATTATTTAAAAGTACTTATTTAATTATTAAGTAAATAATAATAATAATAATAATAAAAACCCAGCGGTTGAAAGTTGAAACCATTGCTCCTAAAAAATAAAGGATTTTGTTATTCATCCTCCCCACACTCCACACTCCACACTTTTTAATATTTTTTAATATTTTTTTAAATTTTTTTTTGAATTTATTTTTTTTAAACTATTTATAATTTTTTATTCACTATTCATATAAAAATATATTTGATAAAAAAATTAAAAAAAAGATGGAGTGTGAAGTGTGGTGTGAATAGTAAGAGGTTGAGTAGAATTTTTGAAAAACAAAACGTTAGAGAAAGGGAAGCCTTCGTCCCCGAGCTACCGAAACCAGACATTTCAACCAAACCCACGTGAGCAAGGCATAAACATTGAGAGAAATTCCAGAAATCACCAACACACTACCGTAACCCCCAAAGAATCAAATATGCCTCTCCAAACGAAAAGGGCAGCTGTTGGATATCCAATAAAACCCGTATCTAGATTACAAGCCACCCTTGAAAATTTCCGCAAGCATATAAACCTAACATCATGCTTCAAAGGTTGAGCCATCAAACACATTGGGACCATTAGCAAAGCTCCAATTTCAGATGTAGCAAAGTTGATGACTGACATGAGAGAGCACAATCTCTTTTTTGAGGCTGGGAGGCATTGATGTAGTAAAATGGACAACCCAAAATCAAGTATAAGATCAAGAGGCAGGAGCCTGAGAGCAAAACCCAGACAAGAAAGCCGATTGTTGGAGTGCATTGGCTGAGGAGTGTATTGATTTGGACGAAGTGTGTGGTTTCAGTAGGTAGGGGACGACGGTTCTATTTCTCTAACTTTTTGTTCTTTTCATTTTTAATCACTTTAACACGTGGCATGACTAGATGAAGCAGTGAGAACGAGCGGAAAAAATGAGGCGGGCCAATAGCAGTTCTCGAAAAAAAAAAAAAAACTCCGCTCTAGACAAACGTTGTCATTAGTTATGTACATCAAAGTCAACAAAGTTAGGTTGCTATCCCAATTAGTGTTGTATTACATCTATCCTAGAGAGCTATAATTTTAGTACACGACACTTCCTTCGACAAAAAGGTCACAACAACCATACCCGCAGCAGCGAGCGATGGTGCAACATTCAATTCCCCCCACATACATGATACATGCACATGCATGCATAAATGATTGTGATTGCTTAAAATCTGTTTCAACACTTGCGGCAACAGATTCATACAAAAAATGGAATTAAACACTAGTACTACTATATATTTATAATTGAAGTGAATACATAATTAAATAGATCAATCGTACCTGTTGCGGAGAAACAGCGTCAAGATCGTCCGCGAGATTACGAACGACGAGCGTCTTGTGCATAGGCGGCCGATTGTAGGAATCTACGCCACCAAAGAATCCGGCGAAGGCCATGGCCAGTACTACTGCTGATGTTAGAAACAGCCCCAGCCCTCCTCGCACAGCCATGGTGCCAGCAGACTGCTTCTTTTTTATTTATTGATGAAGTAAACTATTCGCACTGCCCACGAAGCGGAAAGAAGAAGAACAATGATGATCGAAGAGAATATCAAACAACCCTCACCTCGGAAGATCAGAACCCAAGCGGCCCCGAATGGAACAGCACAAATGTCTCGGCCGGCCTTCAATATTACATATTATATATGTGTTGTCTCCTCGATCGTATATTTATGTGGGTGGGGTAGCAGGTAGCTAGCTGCGAGCTGTGAGCTGTGATTACGCAAGTCATTGGCATGACATACTAATTAACAACGTTTCCGGCCAATCTAGCGGCTTCTTGACAGCTAGTCGAGGTAGCATTCACATACACAAAACACGTACGTGTTGGAGAGAATATTCCAGGAATTTAATTATAGGAAATTGGCTTTCAATTAAACCTGGAATTCTATTCATGTTTTATTATATTTAATATATTATTTGGATAAGAAAGAGGTATAGATAGGTCCAATATTTGGTTGCAAAAATGAAGACTTCGTCACGGAAAGGGTGAATGCTGCTGGCTATATA
Organism: Cyclocarya paliurus; assembly: GCA_029856935.1. NCBI lineage: Eukaryota > Viridiplantae > Streptophyta > Magnoliopsida > Fagales > Juglandaceae > Cyclocarya > Cyclocarya paliurus. The sequence continues at coordinate 35,661,027 of CM056951.1, forward strand.
GGGACGTTTTTATTTTCAGTGGCAGCTTACGAAAACGAGTATTTATACTATTAATGTTAGGTATGGTTATGGATGGTGCCTCATATATTTTTCTTGAAAGAGAGTGTGATTTATTATTAAAAAAATATTTTTTTAAATAAATTATTTTTATTTATTTTTTAAAAATAAATAAATAATCTATAACTATAAATATCATTTCTAATTACATTTTTATAATTGCTGTCCATCTCTCAGTATTATTATTTATTACACAATCTTTGGCCGCTTTTGCAATACCATTAGACGGAAGGGGTGGTTAATTCGAATGATTAGACAATTACTTGAGAGTTGAGAACACACATTTGCGTGCATGACTCAAACAACCGACAATTACTAGCTGCCGCTGCTTCTGCCGCCTCAAATTACAAGCTAATTCTTAATCGAGTATTGTGGTTATTAATAGTTTTCAATTGAATAATTACGGATTATGTGTTCATGCATCCCAAAGACGAATTGCTAACTCTCAATTTGGATACACAAATCTTTTTATCTCATCTCATTTTATCATTATAATTTTTTTAAATTTTTATACAAAAATATAATAAATAATTCAAAATTTTCAAATCTCAAAATAAAAATAATACTAAAAAATATATTTTAATAATATTTTATTCAACTACTATTCAAAACATATCATTTCATTTAATCTGAACTGTCTATCCAAACCCAACCTTAATTGTCCCATGCAAATTGAAATTGCTAGCTATACGACCTAACTAAACACCATGCAAATTGATTAATGTATATTTATGACAAAGTTAATTAAGTAGGTTAATTAGCCATACGAATCTACAAAGAACATTCAAAAGATCTCTTGATTCAAGCAATTATATAAATTGCTTTCATGTTCAATATTAATAATTAAAATAATTTTTCTCCTCAATCATTATTCGCTATCCTACATCTCACACTTTATTAAAAAAAAAAAATTTGTCAGGTGTGAGGTATGTGAGTGAATAGTAGTTGATGTATAATAAAATCCTAATAATTATACGACCATATATATATATATATATATAATAAAGAGCACATTTAATTAATAATTTTGCAGCACATAATTTCTAATTCTATAGCCTCTACCCCTAATGAAATTAAAAGAAACAAAATTACAATAATAATAATTCTCCTTAATTTGTTTTCTTCTTTCTCTGACAGGTTTCCTAAACTTCGTCTTGTATCGCCAAAGATATCTACAAGTCAGTCTCCTATCTCTAAGATATCTACACACATATATTTATCTTTTACAAATTAACTTTTCGACAGAACTTGTAATTATCTGATCAATTACTGACCTGTTATCGTTTTGATTAGTGCTGTTAAGATATAAAATAAATAATAAAATCTACATCTTCTCATCAGTTTAAACTTTTGGGACAAATGATGATTTTACTTGGTATTAGTAGACGCCTAAAACTCACGTCCCTTTCTTCATTCGATCCTCATGGCCTAGAACAAAATCCCCACTCTGAATCCCACCATCACCTCTTCTGCAGTCCACCTTATAACTATCAAGCTTACCTCCGATAACTACCTCCTTTGGAAGGCTCAAATCTTTCCTTTCCTCAAAGGCAACCAACTCTATGGTTTTGTCGATGGCACCTGTCCTAAACCTTCTCCCACCTTTGTTGAACAACCTAATTCCGAGTATGATAAGTGGGTTCTCCAATACCAACTTCTCATCTCTGTAATCAACTCCTCTTTCACCGATAATATTCTTGCCCAAGTTTTGGATTGCTCCACTTCTTATAAGGTCTGGACAACCCTTCAAGGACTCTTCTCAACTCAAACACGAGCTCACATCATGCAAACACAACACTCCCTTGCTACCCTCAAGAAAGACTCGGAGGCCATAACAAAATACTTCTATAAAGCCACAGCTCTCTCAGCTTCGCTTCACTCCGCCGGTCACCCTCTCTCCCCTTCCGAGTTCAATATCTACCTCCTCACCGGTCTTGGGTTAGGTTACGAGTCACTCGTCACTTCTATAATCACTCAGCCTGAACCCATGTCTTCCTCTCAAATATACAACTACTTACTTAACCACGAGTCCTGCCTCAGCCATCAAACCCAATCGATCCTTTCTAGCTTTTACATTTCCGCTAATGCTACTTCGATTCGTCCACCTTCTCAACCCTCCCCACCTAACCGAGGCCGTGGTCATGGCTTTCGGAGAGGTCGGGGTGGAGGACGCCCAACTCAGTCTATTCCCACTAATGTTTTTACTTCAAATTCTTTTAATCGTCCCACATGTCAGCTCTGTCTTAAAGTTGGTCACACGGCCATGGCCACCATTTTGATCATCCTACCAGAGCCCTCCCCCTTCCTCTTTTTATGCTAATTACACGGCTTTCCACAATAGTCCTATAAATTCGAATAGTTGGTTTCCTGACACAGCAACTACAAATTATTTTATTGCTAACTTTTCTAATTTGAATATGGAATCCTCTCCTTATCAAGGCACGGATCAAGTTAGCATTGGAGATGGTTCATCTATTCCCATTCAAAACTCTGGCACTAGCATCCTTCAAGCCCCTTCTGGCAAATTTCTCCTTCGCCATTTATTTCATATTCCATTAATTTCTCATAATTTACTTTATGTCTGCCAATTTTGTATAGATAATTCCGCTTTCTTTGAATTTAATTCATCTGGCTTTCTTGTGAAGGATTTGCGCACTCAGGCAGTACTTCTTCCGATAACAATTAAGGAAGTTCTATACATTCTTGCTTTATGTCCGCCAATTTCTCGTCAATGGCCACTACATCAGCTTGATGTTCAGAATGTTTTTCTTCACGGAGATATGGAGAAGGACATCTTTATGCAACAATCACTTGGGTTTGTAAATCCTAACTTTCCTCACTATGTTTGCAAACTCAGAAAATCCATTTATGGGCTTAAACAAGCCCCTCAAACTTGATTTTCTAAACTGAGCTTGAAATTGATCTGTCTTGGTTTTCATGCTTCTATTTCTGATTCATCATTATTCATTTACACTTATTGTTCTGCCTGTGTTTATGTGTTAGTGTATGTAGATGACATTATAGTTACTACCTCTTAACCAACACTAATTACAGACTTTATTTCATCTCTTCGCACTACATTTTCAGTAAAAGACCTTGTTATGCTACATTATTTTCTTGGCATTCAAGTGTCTTGGTCAACCTTTGGTCTATTTATGTCTCAGTCCCGCTATATTTCAAAACTACTATTACGGACCAATATGCATAACTCAAAGTCTGTGTCTACTCCCATGGCTACCACGACTAAGCTTACAGCTCTGGATGGGTCCTCCTTTGAGGACCCCCAGCTTTACCGTAGTGTGGTTGGCAAACTTCAATAATTAGCATTCACTAGGCATGACATCTCTTTTATTACAAATAAAGTATGTTAGTTTATGCATTATCCTCGACTCCCCCATTGGCAAGCTGTCAAGCAAATACTTCGGTATCTTCATTCAACAACTTCCTTTGGATTACGTTTTTCCTCTCTTTCTTCACCTAAACTCACTACCTTCTCTGATGCTGACTGTGTAGGATGCGATCATAGAAAGTCAACCAGTGGTTTTTATATGTTTTTTGGTTCACATTTATTTCCTGGGGCTCTAAAAAGCACTCCACCATTGCCCATTCTTCCACCGAGGCCGAATATAAATCTGTGGCCAATACGACATGTGAGCTCTTTTGGTTACAATTTGTTTTAAAAGAATCGGGCATATTCATAACTGAACCACCAAGTTTAATGTGTGACAATCTTGGGGCCACTTATCTTTTTGTGAATTCAGTTTTACACTCACGTACTAAACATGTGGATCTTGACTATCACTTTGTGAGGGATCATGTAGCTACAAAAACACTCAATGTATCCTTTGTCTCAAGTCATGATCAACTAGCAGATATTTTCACTAAGCCGCTTTCATCAACTCGGTTTGCACTCTTACGTTCAAGCCTCACTATTTTTCCTATGCCTCTTGAATTGCAGGGGGATAATAAAGCAAGCAACATTGCTGCCTCAATAGAATATTCCTTTGACAAAGGCATAACCGTACTACATAACAGAGGCAATATTTAGAGTGATCTGTAATGATTTTTTGTAATTGAATGGGTTCAAAAATGTAATTTTCCTTTATCATGTATTTGAAATGTAGGCTTGAGAAATGCCTATATAAACTATATTAGACCTTTGGTCATTTGTACGAGGAAATATGACATAAAAGAACTTTATGTGGAAACCGAATACTCACAGTGGCATTGCATCGAATACCTGTTATGCACTGTCACTTTGTTTTTCCACATAGTATCAAAGCATAGGTCCTCTATTCAAATCTTGACTCTATATTCTACCATATTTAATTAAATATTCTATGTGTTGAACCATTCATTAAAGAAGAGTCTGGCCTACACGCGAGTGAAAGTGTTAAGATATAAAATAAATAATAAAATCTGCCTCTTACCATCAATTTAAACTTTTAGAACAAATAATGATTTAAGTGCTATCTAGCATCTCTCCCTCGATCAAAACCCATGCAGCTCATCATGTACGTTCAGCACTGCCACAATTTAGTTTATTTATACAAATGATTACTTAAAACAAATTACAGAACCTTTTTAATTCATACTACATATATATAATATATGATCATCATGATGTAGAAACTCAGCAACGCCATAAGATCAGTATGAACACAGAAATTTATTTCCACATTTAGGGCTCATTTGCAGCATATATATAGCTGCAATCATATGATTGCTTTCGTAATGATATATATAACATATATATAATATATGATCATCATGATGTAGAGCAACGCCATAAGATCAGTATGAACACAGAAATTTATTTCCACATTTAGGGCTCATTTGCAGCTATATATATAGCTGCAATCATATGATTTTTTTTGTAATGATATATATAATGTGAACTCAGAAATTTGTCCTATTGTATATTTGGCGCTTGGCCTATGACTATGATCAGTCTCTGACAAGGATTATCAACTTAATTCAAATATTTTCTGGTTTTTCAGAGCATGGAAGGGTTTCAATAATGACAGTAGTCATATGGCTACCGACATAAAAACTACACTTGTTTCTCTTGGTATTTTGATATCTTTTGAAATTAATGGAGATTAATGTACGTACGTGGCAACGTAAGGCACACGCAAGGACTATATGTGCGTATAACGTGACCACTTGCCAATGACGGCAAAGAAAATGAATGGTTCAGATGTGAACCCTCTTACTGATATGGCCATTTGCTGTGGCCAAACAGAAGCATTTGCAGCAGTAGTGTTTGCAAGTAATTAAGCTCCTTTCTTCTGTCAATAATATTTCATACTAATATTAGTATGATATAGATCAATTCCCCTGACAAAAATGATACCATAAGAATCAAAACCAAATAAGTTTGAAAACTTATTGAAACCAGATGCAAAACATAGAATTCCTAGAGATGTAGGCCGAATTTCTAATTGCCAGATATCGCAGACACTCAAGACACTCATCCATGTAAAGAATTAAAACTAAAACAAATATAACTGATATATAAAAATTACAATCTTGTCTTGATTTTTGAAATAAGGCATATAAAAGAGGGAGCCAATTAAAGAAGACATATTTCCTCCAAAAAAGTAAATTCCTTAAAAAAAAATGTAATTTCTATGCAAAAAGAGCTGGAAGTCCGGAATTCTCCAATTAATTAGAACAGTTGGAGACCGGCCCCTGAATTACAGAAACTCAATCTATTATATGCGTAATGCTACAGCAAGAAGCGTAACACGCACTAAGTTGATGAGCAAATTTTTTGGAAAAAATTAAAAACAAAATAAAAGGAGAGAAAAATTATCCAGAGAGATTACCTCAAAATACTATAAATTTTTTGCAATAACTCAGTCTTTATCACAAAAAATAAAAAATAAATAAAAATAAAAACAAAATAAAAAGGAGAGAAAAACTATCCAGAGATATGACCTCAAAATACTATAAATCTTATGCAATAACTCAGTCTTTATCACATAGCTAAACCAAAACGTCAAGTGAAAATATTCATATATAATTACTGGAAAAAGCTTTTGAAAAGATCATAAGAAATAAATTTTATGTAATCTTTTATTCGGTTGTAGAATTTACTGGATATTTTCGCTTGACCTTTTGGTCGTTTAACAATTTTATCTTTTCATAAATAAGATAAAATTAAAACAAAAAAGTTGTTCAATAATCTTTCAGTATAGTCCGTAATTTAAAAACGTTTTCTCCCATAACTACGAATTCACCCCATCTTTTTTTATATAGAAATATAACAAAATTATCATTAACATTAATTTTAATTATCAAAGTTCAATAAACATATTTTATTTAAATATGTTTTTTTCATACTTTAGATATATGTAGACACAGTATGAATATATGTAGATAGAGCATGTTAACTAATTTCTATTTTGATTATATTTCACCGTTTTATATCTTGTAATGAAATTTTAATTCTATTAATATTTGCATTACTAATTTAAGCTTTCATTAAATTTTATATTTCAGTATATTTTTTTTTAATAAAAAGTTTAAATGGATTTATTTAATTTTTAATTGTTTTAGGTAGGACATACAATCAAAACATTTCTCCATAATAATTTTAATCTTATATTTGTTGTATATGCGATATCATGTTACGATTCGATCGACAATGAAAATTTTAAGAAAAGGCTTTTCTTTTGTATTCTTAAATAATGTTAATGAATGTTTCTATATATCGGATTTAAAAAAAATGAGTGTAGTGCATGATATTAATGAATTAAACAGAATTTAAAAATTAAAAAAATGAAGCTTCAAATAGCATAACATTAAGAAATTGTTAAACTATCAAAAAATACACTTAAATATCATATTCTATATAAACTCTGGCTCAGGAAGGATTTTCCCATGTGAATCGACTGGAGGAAGTGTAGAAAGGGGTTGAATCTGCAATCCAACTTTTCTCGTAAGGCAAGAGACATGAAAAGTGGGGTGGAGTTTGGCTCTTGCTGGAAAATTCAAGCGGTATGCAACATTATTGATCCTCTGTAGAATCTTGAAGGGCCCATAAAAGCGAGGGGATAACTTCAGATTACATCGAAACATCAGAGATTTCTGCCGGTATGGTTCAGATGAAGGTACACCCATTCACCAACCTGAATTAAATTCCCTTTTTTGTTTTGTTCTTGTCGGCATATGTCTTCATTCGATTATATGAAGCCTTTAGATGTTCTTTTAATAAGCTGAGTATCTGCTCTCTAGTACGTAGCAATTAATTGCTACTAAATTGTTAGCCCTTGTTGAATGGTGGTCGCTAGGATGTATTATACCATGCACCATTCAACAAGGGCTAACCATTCAAATAGCCATATACTCATGGCTCGCCATAGGTCACCTAAACTCGTTCACGCACATCACCAACAAACTTGATGATTGTTTTACTTGTGGTTTGTGATGATTTTAATAAACTATAGTAATTATAGTGTTTATTTAGTAGGTTTATTGTAGGGATTGTGCGTTTTTTCAAAATGTGAGACACTTTGTAAAATTTAGGATAGGCGATACACTATAAGTCCCTTGCTATATCTTATTCTTTGTAAAATCCTAAAAATAGATATTATCGTTAAATGATCATTAAAAATATGATTTTTGAAACAATAAAATAATTAGAATATGATTACATTGTAACATATGATTGATAGAATTACAAAATATGATAAAAAAAAAATGATATTTACACATGGGTTTTGCTACACAACTTCCTACTATTCATCCATACTCCATATTTTTTAATATTTTTTTTAAATTTTTTTTTGAATTTATTTTTTTAAACTATTTCAAATTTTTTATTCACTATTTATATAAAAATTATTTAATAAAAAAAATTAAAAAAAAATTTAAAAAAAGATGAAATATGAAGTGTTAAAAAATTAAGAAGATTTATTAATTAAGAAAATTTTGAGTAATGAAATAACCAATCCAATACTAACAGTGATATAGTTGCGAAAAGGTACCCAGGTTTCACATCATGCAGATTCATGCTATATATTCGCTCAACTTGGTGGGGGACCCACATTTGTCTTTGCCCGGAGGTTGAACCTTCACCGGACCCAAGCGGAACAAGTTATGGACAACATTTGTTCTTAGCTCTAGCCTTTAGCGCCAAAGATACTTTCATTTCAAATGGAGTCGATGAAATGCATTTATATACGAGTAACGATATCCATATAGTATATTTTATAATATATGTTGTAAAATGAAGATATTTTGATAGAATAATGATAGAGTTACTACTCTACTACTACCCATTTACTATCTAATTTATATTTATTTATTTTTTAAATTTTTTATTTTACTTAATAATTAAGGAAGTGAGTATTAGTAAAGTTATATATATTTTTAATTTTTTCTTAGTGATTAAGGATGTTAAAAAAAACTTAAAAAAATGATAAAAAAATAAAAAAATTTGAAATGAACTTGAGTAGTAGATGGGTAGTAATAGGGTAGTAAGCCTATCACTACCCATTTTGATAAAATGATGTTACTTTTACAAGTTAGTTTATCAAAATAATCTTTCTTTTCAAATTTTGTTGTGTAAAATATTGTAAAAAGTAATGTGTATTTATCAATTTTTTTTTACATACAACTAACTTATATTTTTATTAGGATCCCTTTACAAGGACCGGTCAAAACTGTTGTCCCCTTTACAGTTTCCTTCTTATTATTTTGTGGTCCAGATAATTTCTGAAGTCGTTTGTGATCGGAGGCATACGCCGTGCTCCCTACTTCTTTTCAGGATCAAGCACTTTTTACTTGTTTCTGTACGTGATTCTTGAACTTGTATCTTGTTGGTTTTGCAGCAAATATGAGCTCCGAGGCCCTTCTTCACATAGCCATGTACCCATGGCTTCACCATAGGCCACCTAAACTCGTTCATGGACACCGCCAATAAACTTGCCGAGAGAGACCACATAATCTCTTTCTTCTTGCCAACCAAAACTCAAACTAAGCTGGAGCCTCTTAATCTGTACAAAGACCTCATTTCTTTCATCCCAATTACTGTTTGACATGTAGATGGCCTCCCTTTTGGTACTGAAATAACTACAGATATTCCTCGCTCATTGTTTCCCCTCCTCACCACTGCCTTTGACCTGCCTGAACCCACAAGTGAATCCTCTCTTGATGACATCAAGCCTCATTTCGTATTCTACGATTTGGGCGCTCACTGGTTACCATCATTGGCTCGCCGCCTACGCATCAAGGCTATATGTATTGAAGTTAATGTCTATTTATGATGCAGTTTTTCAATAAATGCTATTATTAGTTTTTTTGCTATTCTAGTTAAACTCTGTTATCGTGCATCTTGGGACAGTATGATCATTAATATTCTGTAATTTTCAATACTGCATATATGTAATGTACTGCTCCATCTGAAATTAGTAGAACATCAGAATCAATCATAGAATTATTAGTTGAAGTTCTCCTCTGGTTTTCATTATTTTTCTGCAATCTATTTTCTAAAACCAACAATTGGCATCAGAGTAGCTTTCGATCTCTTTGGGATATGATGGCTATGCCTGGTTCATCTGCAACTCTTCCCATTTTTTCTAGTGAAAACTATGACTATTGGAGCATAAAAATGAAAACCCTTTTCCTATCTCTTGATCTATGGGATGTCGTTGAAGATGGAGTCTCTTCAGTTGCTGAAGGCACATCTGAAGGAACTTCTGATCTTACCCGAGTCAAGTCTGATAAGCAAAGGGATGCAAAAGCTTTGTTTATTCTACAGCAGGCTGTGAGTGAGTCCATCTTTCCAAGGTTGATGAGGGCTTCTTCTTCTCAGCAAGCTTGGGAGATCCTGCAACAAGAATTTCAAGGTAATACCACAGTTAAAATTTTCAAACTTCAATGACTAAGAAGGGAATTTGAAAATCTCAAAATGAAAGAATCTGAGAATATCAAGGAGTATTGCTCTAGAGTTATTGAAGTAGTAAATCAAATGAAGGCTTATGATGAAAATATTTTAGATGAAAGGATTGTTTAGAAAATCCTCATAAGCTTGACTGAAAAATATGACCATGTTGTGGTTGCCATTGAAGAAGCTAAAGATCTCTCTTCACTTTCTGTCACCGAGTTAATGGGCTCACTTTATGCTCATGAACAAAGGATTGGCAGAAGGAATGAGATGTCTTTGGAAAATACATTTCAATCCAAAGTTAGTCTAAAGAATCAAAACCAAAAGGACTTCAATAAAAAGTTCAAGGGCACAACAAAAGGAGGAGAAAATTCTCAAAAGAAGAAGGGAGAATTTTCACCTTGTGGTGTTTGTAAGAAGACTAATCATTTGGAGAAAGATTGTTACCATCGAGGCAAGCCACAATGCTCAAATTGCAAGAAGTTTGGATATGAGGAGAAAGACTGCCGGTTCAAGAATAAAAATCAGCAATCAAATTTCACCGAGGACATGGAAGAGCAATTATTCTATGCTTGTCATGTTGCAGCTAAGCAAAAAAGAGAGTGGTTTCTAGATAGTGGGTGCAGCAACCATATGACACCAGATGGGAGCTTATTTTCTCAAATCGATAAATCAGTATGTGTTAAAGTGAAGCTTGGAAATGGAGAATTGGTGGAGGCAAGTGGTAAAGTACGATTGCCATGGAAACCAAGAGAGGAACTAGATTCATAAAAGATGTTCTTCATGTTCCTAGCCTTGATCAAAGTTTGCTAAGTGTTGGGCAAATGATGTAAAATGGCTACTCACTTCACTTTGAGGGAGAGCTATGCGTCATTCTTGATTTAAAGAAAAACAACCAAGTTGTGGCAGAAGTTAAAATGGGAAATGGGAGAAATTTTCCCATTAGTTGGCAGTACCCAAGAGCAATGATGTTCAAATCTGATGAAACAATTCTTTGGCATCAAAGGTTTGGTCATTACAACCTAAATGCCTTAAGGATGTTAAATCAGAAGAACATGATAAGAGATATGCCTTTGTTGGACCAAAACATGCCTACTTGTGAAGGGTATATGATGGGAAAGCAACATAGGCAGCCATTTCCATCAGGAGAAGCTTGGAGAGCTAAATCAGTACTTGAGCTAGTGCATACTGATCTGTGTGGTCCCATGAGGACACTCTCTTAAAGCCAAAACAGGTACTTTATGCTCTTCATTGATGATTTTTCAAGAATGACTTGGGTCTACTATCTTAAAGAAAAATCAGAGACTTTTAGTGTTTTCAAAAACTTTAAATTGCTGGTTGAAAATCAAAGTGGTCGAAAGATGAAGATCTTGAGAAGTGATAGAGGGGATGCAACTCCAGTAAGTTTAATGAATTTTGCCAAGAAGAAGGGTTGGAACACCAACTAACAGTTGCCTACACTCCACAACAAAATGGAGTCTCGGAAAGGAAGAATAGGACTGTTATGGAGATGGCTAGGTCCATGTTAATGGCAAAGGGCATTCCAAAAAAATTCTGGGCTGAGGCTGTTAATACAGCAATATATGTGCTAAATAGATGCCCCACAAAGGCAGTGAAGGATATGACTCCAATCGAAGCAGGGAGTGGACACAAGCCAACTGTTAATCACTTCAAAGTATTTGGATGTTTGTGTTACATTCATGTACCTGAACAAAAAAGGCACAAACTCGAAGAAAAGTCAGATAAAGGGATTTTTCTTGGGTATAGCTCTCAATCCAAGGGATATCGGATCTTCAATCTCAAAACTCAGCAGCTGGTCACAAGTAGAGATGTTCAGTTTGATGAGCATTCAACCTGGAAATGGGAAGAAGAGCATGAACCAGATCTAACTCTTCATGTTCCAGTTATCGAGCAAGTTGAAGAGAGGCTAGAAACATCAGTTCCAAATGATCAACCTCCATCACCTATTTCAGTTTCAGGAAATGATAACAACTCTAGAAGTTTAGCATCTTCATCACCAGAGACTTCTCCAAGAAGATACAGGGCATTGAACGAGATCTATGAATCTTGCAACTTCACTTCCATAGAGTCTGAAAATTATGCAGAAGCTTCTAAAGAACAAGTTTGGGTGGATGCAATGAAGGAAGAGATTATAATGATTGAGAAAAATAATACATGGGAGCTGGTTGCATATCCTGACAGTAAGGATGTTATCGGAGTTAAGTGGATATACAAAACAAAACTCAACCCAGATGGTTCTTTAAACAAGTGTAAAGCAAGATTGGTTGCAAATGGCTATTCACAACAGGCTGTAATAGATTTCAATGAAACCTATGCACCCGTAGCTAGGTTGGATACCATCAAAATAGTAGTTGCACTTGTAGCTCAAAGAAGTTGGAAGATCTCACAAGTTGATGTAAAATCAGCTTTTCTTAATGGAGAACTCGAAGAGGAAGTGTATGTTCAGCAACCCGAAGGCTTTATGAAGGAAGAATGGAAAGTATTTAAGTTAAAAAAGGCTCTTTATGGGCTTAAACAAGCACCCCGAGTTTGGTACAGCAAAATAGATGGGTATTTTTGTGATCATGGCTTCAAGAGAAGTGTTAGTGAACCTACACTTTATGTCCATCTCAAAGGTGAAAGTTTGCTCATTGTCTCACTTTATGTTGATGATTTAATTATAACAGGAAATAATTCGGTTATGATTGAATCATTCAAACAAGAGATGATGAAAACATTTGAAATGAGTGACATGGGACTAATGCATTACTTCCTTGGAATGGAAGTATATCAAGAAGGAGGCATTTTCATTTCACAAAGAAAATATGCTCTTGATTTGCTTAACAAGTTCAATATGGCTGAATGCAAATCAGTAGCCACTCCTTTGATAGCAAACGAGAAATTGAAGAAGGAAGATGGTGCAAAAGAAGCCAATGCAGCAGCATATAGGAGTTTAATTGGAAGTTTACTCTACTTGGCTGCCACTAGGCCTGACATCATGTATGAACCAGCCTTCTCTCAAGATTCATGCAATGTCCAAGTCAAATCCATTTTGGAGCTGTTAAAAGAGTGCTGAGATACATTCAAGGTACAAAGGATTTCGGCATTTGGTATAAACCAAGTTCTCATTCAACTTTGACTGGTTTTACTGATAGTGATTGGGCTGGTTCTGTGGATGATATGAAAAGCACATCCGGGTATTGTTTTAATCTTGGAACTGGTGTGTTTTCATGGGGATCAAAGAAGTAAGGATCTGTAGCACAATCCACAGCTGAAGTAGAGTATGTGGCTGCTACTGGAGTTACAAATCAAGCTATTTGGCTGAGTAAGATTCTTGAAGATATGGGTGCAAAACAGCAGCTACCAATTGTGATTTATTGTGATAATAAATCAGCAATAGCTATGTCAAAGAATCCTGTCTTTCATAGTAGAACTAAACATATTGCAATCAAGTATCATTACTTGAGGGAAGTAGATGCAAAAGGAGATGTGAAACTGAAGTTTTGCAAGTCTGAAGAACAAGTTGCTGATATTTTTACAAAGGCACTTCCAAGAGACAAATTCCAGATGTTGAGGCTCAAACTTGGAGTGTCAGAAAAATGCATCAAGAAGGAGTATTGAAGCTAACGTCTATTTATGATGCAGTTTTTCAATAAATGCTATTATTAGTTTTTTTGCTATTCTAGTTAAACTCTGTTATCGTGCATCTTGGAACAGTATGATCATTAATATTCTGTAATTTTCAATGCTGCATATATGTAATGTACTGCTCCATATGAAATCAGTAGAACATCATAATCAATCATAGAATTATTGGTTGAAGTTCTCCTCTGGTTTTCATTATTTTTCTGCAATCTATTTTCTAAAACCAACAATATGTCTTTCAGTTGTTGGCCCTTCAGTCGTGGGATATTTAATTAGCCTAGAAAGGAAACTCGTTGAGAAATCCTTAACAGAGGTCGATCTTAAAGTACCTCCGCAGAGTTTCCCACCTTCTTCGATACAGCTATGTGCCCATGAATCCCGAGAACCACTAACCCTTGTAACGGTGAAGAAAGATGGCCAAGGCGGCATATCATTCGTGGAACGCCTAATGATCTCTTACATAGATTGCGATGCTCTTGTTGTCAAAGCCTGTAGGGAGATGGAAGGAATTTACTGTGACTATCTAGAAGCACAATTTAGAAAGCCTGTGATTCTTTCAAGCCCAATAGTGCCGAGGCCACCAACTCCAGCATTAGAAAAGAAATAGGCAATGTGGATGGATGGCTTCGAGGCCAAAACTGTGATATTCTGTGCATTGGGAAGCGAATGCATTTCAAAGAAGGATCAGTTTCAAGAATGCATTTTTCATTGCCCTAAAACCACCAATGGGGGTTGAAACAATTGAGTCTGCATTGCCAGGAGGGTTTGAGGAGAGGGTAATGGGAAGAGGGCTTGTTCATGGGGAGTGGGTTGATTCTGCAGCACCCTTTTGTGGGGTGCTTTAAGACACATTGCAGGTCAAACTCTTCAGCTGAAGGCCTAGTAAGTGCCAATTAGTGCTTCTGCCACACGCTGTGGAACAACATATCATTGCGAGGGAGATGGTCGGAGATCTAAAATTAGGAGTTGCAGTTGAAAAAGGTGAAGAAGACGGGCTATTTACTAGGGAGGGAGTGTTCAGGGTTGTGAGGGCAGTGATGGATGATGATAGCAAGGTTGGGCAAGAGGTGAGAGCCAACCATACTAAATGACGAGAGTTACTGCTGAGCCCAGGGCTTGAGAATTCCTACATCGACAGTTTTGTTCAAAGGCACTCTGCTGCAATCATTGTATAATCGCAATCAAGAATAATGATTTTATTTATATTTTCATAGGAAAAATTTATCTCATCAGTCACTATTCATCAGCTCACACTCTGTACCCTATGAAAAATACCCCACACAATATGAAAAAAACTATAAGTGTGGAGTGTGAGGGTGAATAGGGACTGATGCATAACATTTCTCTTTCCATAGTATGTTGTTGGTTGCTGCAAGTTTCTGCCTCTGCCTTCCAGATATGAGTGTTGTTGTTAAGTGCAATACTAGTTTATGTCAATTATGCTATTTACAGTTAGTGGGGGTATAATTTATAAACATATTATTTATTATATAACTCATGACTGCAGTTATTAAAAAATTAAAATATAAATATTTTTTTGTATTAAGTAAAATCATGTAGCTTTTTATAGTAATAATATTTTTAATATTTTAATAAACAGACTTATAAATATATTTCTTACTATGCACACTGCAACGTACTATAATGGCCGAGAGGCATGTTGAGTTGTCGCACATCCTAATTAAACGGGTTCAATCTTATTCACATTAGACATTCATATGCACATAAACGTCCAGGTCTGACGACTTGCAAAGCAAGCCCACTTAAGCTTAAGTTGGGCTTCACTTTGATTTACCGAATTCAATACGGCCCAAGTTACCGCACTGCTTCTGATGCCCCACGTAGCAAACAGAAGTTCCATGATTTAACATTTACTTTTTTATTTTTTATTTATTTTTTATGATTTAACATTTACTTAAATTACAACGAAATTAAGCAGAATAAGCTAAGTGTAATTAAAGCAGAATGCCTGTCGAGATAATTACAATTTTATTTATTTTTTATTTTTTTACAATATAGAAGTATTATAAACTAATTATTCTTTCATATATAAAATGTATTCTTTCATATGAACATGACTTCCTCGTCTATATTTTATTTTCCTAAAAGTAGATTCCTAGGATATTCCGACAAGTCATGTTACAAATTACTTGTGTTAACGATTTAGCTGACATTGAAGATTAAGGCCACGCTTGGATAGTAAAGCGATCGATGGTTTATGAATAGTAATAAAAAATAATAATAAAATATTAAATAATAGTAAAATTATATCTGATTACTCTAACTAGAAAGTTACCACCAGCTATTCCACAATGGGAAACGTTAGGTACTCTCTTTAAAATTAAAATTAACCTCCAGAAAGTCATGATCAGGAACCATACGTAGAAGACAGCTTAAAAAAAGTATGGAATGTCTCATAAATCAATAATGTTATGTTAGTCAGACCAGAAGCCACATGTTGAATACAGTAGATCTGGTCACCACCAGCTATTCCACAATGGGAAACGTTAGGTACTCTCTTTAATTATTCACATATATAAAAAAAGGAAAAAAAGACTGAATCCTTCGTATATATTTATTAATATTCCTTCTAATAGAAAACTAATTAAGAAAGTGGATTAATAGAAACTTGTAGCCTAATAGTATAGACAGCTTATATTATATATATAATAGATATCAAAAGAGGAAATTCAACTAAAAAATATATATATATGAGAAAGCGTGTAGCATGTGATGAGCAGAACCTGTGGTGCCCATTGGTGAGTCAACCCTAGTTTACATTAGAAACCCAGAACGAATAGTGGGAAGCCGTGCAAACTTAGCAAGTTCATTGCGTAAGAAAGTGGCAAGAAGTTACGGATTATTCATGATGCTTGTAAGCATAACAAAAAATATTCCCTTAAACTTGCTTCAAGCATAAACTTTCAAACCCAACGTCTTATTTCCCCAAACAGCTAGCTAAACTCTTCAAAAAGTTGGGACCGGCCCTTTAGCTTACATCAACAATAATGAAGAAGATGCGGGCACGCGGATTCCAATTCCCTCTCCTTCTGACCATTTTCATGATCTACCCTCAAGTACTCATAGTACAATCAGAGAATGATGATTTTTCTCGTCAACCTCCTCGGCCGATCATTCGAACCCAACATGATCGATCGGACTCTGACCCTCAACAGGTCTCTCTTTCTCTCTGTCTGTCTGTCTGTCTGATGATCTCTGTCTTTCTCTCTCTGATCCATCTATGCCTTCATACCCATTATTTGCCATGTTCCATGATTTCAATTTCATGCACATATATAAAATACGAGGTTAATTATGATCACACATACATGCATATTACTGTATCTTCATATATATTTTCCATGACGTACGTCAGGTGCATATATCTCTGGTAGGGAGAGATCACATGAGAGTTACATGGATTACTGATGACAAACAAGCACCTTCAATTGTGGAATATGGAACAGAGAAAGGGAAATATGATGCAAAGGCAAGGGGAGAACATACAGAATATACTTACTTCAAGTATAGCTCAGGCAAGATCCACCACACAAAGATTGGACCATTGGAGCCCAGCACCGTTTATTTCTACAGATGTGGAGGTTCAGGCCCCGAATTCTCCTTCAAGACACCCCCTTCGACATTTCCTATTGAATTTGTCGTGGTTGGTAAGTTATTGATCATCTGATTTTAGCTTAGCAGAAGCTAGCTAGCGTATCTTAATCCCACATTATAATTATAGCCCCCCACACCTTATTATCTCTAATGTGATCATGTTTATGAGAATAAACGTACGTACAGATTTACGTTTACAATTGAATATAGTTTGGAAGCATATTTTACAAGGAAAAATGTCACGGGAACTTTTAAAAACGACATATCTGCCTTTACAAAGGCATGCAAGTGGCCGGCGCCTTTATTTTTTTAAAAGAGAGAGAATTAAGGTGTGGTTTGGATAATAAGATAAGACGAGATGATTTTAGATGAAAGTTAAAAGTTGAATAAAATATTATTAGAATATTATTTTTTTAATATTATTATTATTTTAAGATTTGAAAAAATTAAATTGTTTATTATATTTTATATAAAAATTTTAAAAAATTATAATGATGAGATAGAATGAAATGAAATACTTTTACTATTCAAACGGAGCCTCGCCATGTTGATCCTAAGAGAATAATTCGCAAGAGCCGAGGGGAATGATCTTGACTCCCTGCTATGGACATGATGACCTGATCATCGTAACTTATTTTTTAGTTTTGTTAACGGGGCTACATCAGTTGCTAATTAACTGATTGGAAGATATTATAATTATATATCTCTTTTACCGTTTACAGTGGATTTTTGGTATTCATTTTAAATGGCTGAACTCTGAAGATTAGCTATTTATTAATTAGGAGTTACTCGTATAATTAAAGAGAATATAGCCAAACGTACAACAAGGGTTGAATAATTGGCCGGTCGGACAATTTATAATGAGAATGTTGATCAAACTCTTAATTAACATCAAAATTAAGAAAAACTGGAATAGATATTAGATAGGTTGATACAATATAATCGGTTTGCCTTTTTTAGCAATAAGTTCTGAAATCAAGCATGATCAAACTAATTAGTCAAAACATATATCCCTAATTAAAATCTAATAATTGATCAAATTCCATATATAGCCTTAGAGTTGTAGTATTTGTAATTTTTTACTATATATATATATCCTTTTACGTACAGGCGACCTGGGACAGACTGAATGGACTGCATCAACCCTAGCACATGTTGATAGTCAAGACTACGACGTGTTTTTGTTACCTGGTGATTTATCATACGCCAATGGCCAGCAACCTCTGTGGGACTCTTTCGGCCGCCTAGTGGAGCCCTACGCCAGCCGCCGCCCATGGATGGTGACCGAAGGGAACCACGACATCGAGATCATACCCGACCATCCCCAAGGCTTCACGGCCTACAATAGCCGGTGGCTGATGCCATACGAAGAGAGTGGATCCAAATCGAACTTATATTACTCTTTTGATGTTGCTGGGACTCACATAATAATGTTGGGTTCTTACACGAAGTTTTATGTGGAGTCGCCTCAGTACAAATGGCTCGAGTCTGATTTGGCTCAAGTCAATAGGAAGAAGACCCCCTGGGTTCTTGTTCTGTTGCATGCGCCTTGGTATAATACTAATACAGCTCATCAAGGCGAAGGAGAAAGCATGAGACAAACAATGGAGAAGCTGTTGTATAAGGCACGGGTCGATGTGGTTTTTGCTGGACATGTTCATGCATATGAACGTTTTGTAAGTCATATTTCTGCTAGCTATCTCTATAAACTATAATCGTGATGGGATAAAAGCAAAATTAAGCATGTGATATATATTAATCTGGGTCCTTTATTTTTCTTTTCGGTTCTTTAACAGATGACTATATATATATACATAAATATATATATATATATATATATATGTATCATGTGCTCTATAACCAACATGGATTCTCTTCTCGATCGATGTCTTGCAGACTAGGATTTATCGCAACAAGCATAATCCATGCGGTCCGGTGTATATCACTATTGGGGATGGAGGAAATCGCGAAGGACTTGCATTAGAGTATGTACTCTTGAACTAATTATTAGTTATTACTATGTAAACCAGCTAGCCTTTGAAGGCACAAATTTAGGCAGAGATCTAGCTAATTGGCGTCTAAAGTAAACTGAATATATATCTAGATCTAATTCTGCTTAATTTGATCACGTAAACAAAAATTGAGGTAGGTGATCGAGGCAGCTTGTGGCCGTTAGCCATGGGCGGCCATGGCTACACAACCCACAACCCATCTTGCCAGACCGACGTCCCTGGCCAATCTATGAATTCCATCTATCGAGCCTACTGCCTAAACGGCAAGGTTAATACACCAATTCTTTATTCAAATCTCATGACTAAATTAATTTCTAGCTATCTAGGGCGCCTGATCTAGACCCTCGAGACAAGCTAGCATCTTAAACTTGCAGCATGCATGACTGAATGAGTTTAACTAAGGGGGTTAATTAAACTATATCTAAACGTAACCAGCTGCATGCCTTCATCCAAGTTAATTAGGAATTAGTTCACAATTGAAGGTCTTCGAACGGAGAAGGGTCATCTGGTCGTTGGAATTAAGAAAAATAGTATTCTAGTGTTTTTTTCCCCTCTTTCCTCATGTCTCGATCATGTTAATTAAAGACGTGTGTATAATATAGAGAATTAATTATATATCGAGTTATATATCTATATGTAAATGTGTTACATATATGTAGGTATCTGGAACCTGCTTCTCCTCTTTCATTGTACCGGGAGCCAAGCTTTGGTCATGGACGCTTGAGGATATTGAACGAAACACATGCATATTGGTCATGGCACCGCAACAATGACGCAGACGCACTTGTTGCAGATTCAGTCTGGCTAGAAAGCTTAAGCACTTATAAAACGTGCCAGAATACCGTGGACGAGGAAGCGACAACATCATTTGTCAATGATGAACTCTAAAACGACACATGATACACTTACAAATGAATATAATTGCTTATCATGTTGGAGGCCATATCTGTTGTGTATTATTTTCACTGATGATTGATCATATCTAGTCTAACTTTATCTTAATATCAAATTGGTACGGATTCCTTCTTTAGTTTTCACTAGCATTTCTTGTAACAAGGACGAATATATATTATATATACGATCTTTAGTATCAAGACAAATGGAAATGCAAAATAACTAGTACCACAAGTTTAGGATTGAGGGCACTAAAAACCAAACGGGACGCATTCATGAAGTGATCTCTAGAAACGACCAGTCAATTACGTTCAGCCCTAGAAAGTTAGAAACAACCTACCTTTATGGTTTATGTAAGAATTAGGCCCGGTTAATTTAGGGAATAAGAAAAATCTAATCTTAGTGAAATTGTTTAAATTGAAATGTTTTATTAAGTTTTGGGAAGTATGAGAGAAAAAGAATATATTATTAGAATATAATTTTTTTAATATAACTTTTATTTTGTAATTTGAAAAGATTGAATTATTTTTTATGTTTTGATGTTTGAAAGTTTGAAAATATTGTAACGATTAATTAGGTATTGAGTAGATAAAAATGTTAAAAATTTGAAACTGAAAAAATGTTTGTATTTGAAAAAGAAATTATAAAAAATCTTGAAATGAGATAGATGATTTATATTCCCAAAAGACGAGGCCTTAATATTAAAGTTCGCCGCTATTGTTGTAAACATCCCAAAATTTTGCGCCTTGCCTTTAACCGGCAATATTACCAGCTAGCACCATGATTCGAGATGAGCAGATGATTAATATATAATTGAGTTTTAGTTTATTTAGATTATTAGTATTTTTTTTACGTAATTAAGAGTTTTTGTTTCATAATTCAATGAATGAGTGATCGAGACTAAATTATTTTGCAGCCTAATCATGATATATTTACAATTTTTTATAATTTTTTTATAACTTATTTTAAATCAATCAATATAATTGTATTATTTTACTAAAAATAATTTTAATTTTAATAAGTATCTTTTATTTTTGAAAAAAAGTGTAACACATCCCAAGTTGATCCAATTAGTTAGGGTTGAAAACCGATGGGTTTGGCGCGGTTTATGTGCCAAATCGATGCCGAACCGATGTCTGCCATGAGAGAAAAGAACCGGTCGATTGGGAGAGAGAAAACCGATATTATCGATCTCGACACGGTACAGTTTGGTTCCTCGATCTATTGTTGACGTCTCTGTGACGGAGGAGGGATGCCGTTGCCATTTACCATGAGAGTTTGAGAGAGCAGAGGAAAGTTGCAGGTGAAATGGAGGAAGAAAGAAGACTTGAGGAGAAAGAAGTAGAGGGGTTGGGGGTTTATTAAATCCATTTTGAAACTGCCCCGATGCCCTTCCATATGTTTTTTTTTTAAGTTCTAAGGACAAAACGGAGCCTTTTAAAAATATATATATAAAGGGTCGGCCGATTCAGCGATTTTCCAAGGGTTTGAACTGGCACTGAACCGGCCGATATCGGTTTTCATCAATTCCTACTGCTCGCCGACCAGTTCCTTGCCCATTCCGATGGGTTCCTCGCTCTGGCAGCCTGTCTGATCAATTTCCGGCAGGTTTAGGCAGTTCTTATCCACCCATACAATTAGTACGTAATCCAATTAGAAGACCCTTTCCAATCTACAATATGGTCCCTCAGAGTGGGAGGTTTGGCAGGCAATCGATTATCGACTTTATCCTCTCTACGCTAGCTAGGGGTGGCAATATAATAATGATGGTCTTATTACTTTTCTACAACCCTTTTACTATTTTTTTTTATTTTTTAATTTCTTTAAAATTTTTCTTTTACTTAATGGTTAAGAAAGTTACTATTAATGAAATTTATATTTTATAAATTTATTCTTAATGATTAAGGATGTTAAAAAATACTTAAAAGAAAATTAAAAAAATATACTAAGAGTAGTAAAGAGGTGGTAAAAGGGTTGTAAGCCTATCATTACCGATATGTGATGGAACCCGTTAACCCAACACGAACACGATACAAAATTAATAGATTTTGGTTTGATATTAACTATTTTGGGTCAAAATGGGTTGACCCCACTTTAAGACATGATTCATTAATGGGTCACTAACGGGTCAACCCGCTTAACCCGTTAGTGCCCTGTTAAATTTTTTACTCAAAATTACAATTATCTCATTTTTAACCTAAAAACAAAAATATTTTAATCCTATTTTGTATTTTCTAACTCTCACTCTTAGTTTTAAGTTGAGTCAATTCTCACGAGTCATAACCATCTCCCACACTTCTTATGGATTGTAATTTTGGTTTTTTTATTGTAATTTTAGACTGTTGTAGTTAGTTTTTTATTTTTAAAAGATATTTTGATTTTAAATTTAATTTATGTGAAATTATGTTTGTGAGATCCCTAAAATTAGTAATTTATTTTATTTGTTATTATTGGCTAGTTAAATCAATTTATTTAATTGTGAATTTTTTTTTTCAAGTGTGTATTTTATTTTATTTTTATTTGTTATATTTTTGGATTTGGGCTTTTTATTATAGTGTTTTAATTGTGTGTGTATAAAGTGAATCGGGCCCAGCCCGGGTGAGATGAGAGTGGCCCATTCGGTTGAGTGAAACGCAGCCCACGCTTGTAGCCGGCCCGCTCAGCCCAACCTGCCTTAAAATGAAACTCTGCGTTTTGATGAAGCCTAGGGCTTCATCGTTTCCCCTCAAGCGCCGTGCTCCATCTACACTCTTCTTCCTTCTTCTTTCTTCTTCTTCTTTCTTCTGCAACCGAACACTCCAGCTGCTTCAACACCGATTCTACCTCAAATCCGAGCACAGCAACACTTAAAGGTTGCTTTCTCTCATTTCCGGCCACCTCCTTCTTTTCCACCACCTCTTGCTTCCATAAATCTACTGAGTGTCACTCGACTAGGACCTTCGAATCTAGCTGTCAAGCCGACAGATCTCCATGGCCACCACCACCTTCCACCTCGAGCTTCCGGGTTGTGCTGTGTCGATCGGGAGTGTCCCCTTCAACTGCTGTCATCCCGAAAATACAGCACCTCTCCTTCGCTGCATGCAATCCGTGTTCATCTACAAGATCTGAACCACCTCACTAAGGCTATAAATAGGGCCGATTGTTCTATTAATTTGGGATCGGATTACTGCATCTTTTTATTCAAAATTTAGTTGTTAGATTTTGATTTTTTTGAATCTGAGTTAAGATCCGAAAGTTGAAAAGTTGAATTTCTGTGAGTGTTTTGTACAGTAAAGCCGAGAGCTTCATTTGTGTTTTTGAGAAATTGTTGTGTTTGCTGAGAGTGTATTTCTCCCTTGTGATCTTTCAGAATTTATTCCCGTCTTCGATTGTAAGTAAATTTCTAAAATGTAATTTATTTGATTTACATTGTATTAAATAAATTATATTTTTGAGAATTTAATTGTACTTTTAGAAGTGTTGGAAATAAATGAGAATTTTATTATATTTTGTTGAGATATTGGAATTAAAGTGTATTTTTGGAAGTGTTGGGAATAAATTGTAGTTGAGGTTGGATTTGGGTTTTGAATCAGATTGGAGGATGGGATTACGCGTGTAGTGTTTGTAAAATTATAATTTTTGTGTTATTTAGATAAATGAGTAAATTACTATGTCATCCAATAAATGTAATCATACATATTTATTGTCTTTAATTAATTATGCTATGGAGTCATGCTGTTTGTTTGGAAATTGAGACTAGTTATGTGAGTGGGTGTGTATCACGATCTCAAGCCGAGATGGGTTATTATCTCGGTGGAGCTCCTCTGGTCACTCGGGAGCGCAAACAGACCTGTGACGTCCTTTGAGTCGTCACAGGGCGACAACGGGAATGAGTGAGACGGTAATTCTCTCGTATCGATTCCGTGGCCTTTCACTGGCGGGGTTAGAGGATGCTTGGTCATGTACGCGTCGAGCGCGGAACTGAGCATCGCTTGTTACAAAGTCTCATGCACGGACGTTACCCGTGATGTGACGAAAAGAGCCAGGGTATGCATATGGTCCATAGAGGAAACCGTAGTGCATGCATATTAAATAATGAAATTATATATATGTGGACCAAAAATGGGATTTTTGGTGTGAGTAGTTAAATGTGCCTTTTTGGAAAAATTGATCCTTAACTGTACGTGGTTGTAATGGTGATATTAATGCATTTTAAATCTCTTAGATTTATTTTGGTTAATTACTTGCTGAGATGTCATAATCTCATGTGGTGTTTTACTCTATGGTTCCGTCTTATGGTGCCGTAGGTTTTTGACGCAGAGGCTGAGTATGAGCCTGAAGGACCGGCTCCGCCGGAGGCATGAGTTATCTTTATGTTGTTCGGCGTTATGGGATTTGTTTCCCCTTATGTTATTTGTTTTCTTTAAATTATGTCGGATGACTGTAAAACTTGTAAAGAATATTTTATGATCTTTCTGGTACTTAATAAAGAATGACTTTTTTATTCCGCTACGAAATGTTATATTTGTACACTTTTTGCATATTGTACATACTCTGAGCACTTGTCGTTGGGGTGCGTGATCCTTGTGGTCAACATCCCGGTATCACGAACTCCACTAAAATAACACGTGGGGGTCGAGGGTGCCACAATGTTAATCAAGTCAAATGAATTATTTGAATAAATTCAACTCATTTACATAAACGGGTCGAAACGGATTATTTTGTGTCAATATGTTTTTAATTAATTCATAACGGGTCAAGATAGGTCGTGCCGTGTTAACCGATTATTTTAATTGGTTGTATTAGAATTTAGAAATCTAAACTCGAGTCATGTTAGGATTGATCTATATCATATAATATACACAACTTGACACGATACGAATACAGCTTGTTCACACGATTTGCCACTCTCGTCGCTAGCTATGATCAGGCCAATCGATCTTATGCCTCTGATGGAGGCAAGTAATTGCATTAGAGTAATTTTATTGATTAATGACTAATTAATTAATTAATTAATTAATTATTATTATCTAATTATATATATACACATAATTTTCTTGTTCACCGCCCTCTTCATATTTCTTCTCAAATATATATGTACTTGTCCTACATCACAATGCATATATTGTTTCCTTTTTTTTAATTTTGATCAAAGAGGACGGATGAGCAGTACCTTCAATTTTATTAATTATTAATTTATCTTCACTTTTGACAAACTAATACCATATAACAACAAGATCCTAATTATAGGCTACAAAATTCCAAAACTAAGATTTAATTAATTACGTATTTTAATTTTCTATATTGTTTTTTTTACAAGTAAATATATAGGTTAAGTATTTACAAGTTATTTAATCCTGACCCTATAGTGACATACTTTTCTTTCTTTTTTTTCTTTTCTCTAGCTAGCTACCTATTGTCTCTGGCCCAGAAGCCACTGTACGTAGTTCTTTCGTAACCTCGAGGATATCCAAGTACTCACACAACCACACGTTTGTCGTGTTCAAAATGTGTGATGTGTTAAATTATCCAAAGCAATGATCGATAATTATGTCTTTGATAATTATTTAACTAGTTTCGTACGAAAAAATAATAGCCAGGTTTTGTTACTTTTGTATATACCCTAGGATATATATATATACTAACAGTGGGATTACGTGTGAGGCACGTTTGTACTGTATTATTATAAAATAAATTATTTTAAAATATAAACATCCAGTGTAGCTGAAAAAAATTTAATAATAAGGTCTATGAGGATAATATAGCTCATTCTAGTAATTAGAAACTACTAATTCAAACAATAATAAATTTAACCAATCCAGAACTTTCAATCTCATGAAATATTGATTGAGCTGAATCATTGCATATTTTATACATCTGAAATCAATATATTTTAATTATTTCATGACATTAGTATTAGTTTTAAATAGAAAAAAATAGTTAAGAGGCATAAATTCGAGTTGTGAATTAAATTGGTTAATAATAATGTTTCTTCACATGCACATGAACACATCTTTGATATTCTATTCTTCATTTTTTTTTTTTCTGGTTTCAGTTGTTTTTAGGCCAATAAATGCACAACATTACCAGACCAAAAATGGAAAAGCAACGTCTTTACAAACAAATAAAGAACCCCTTCAATTTCATTGTGCACGTTTTACCCATTCGACATTTTTGCAGTATAATTCAAAAGAGGCTCAAATAGATAAAATACATGGGTTGCAAAATATAAAAGGAAGAGTGGTTGGTGAAAAAAAGAAAAGAAAAGAAAAAGAAAGCAGCAACTTTACTGGACAAAAGCAGAATTTTGCGCAGGCCATTGACAAAGTGTCAAACATAAAATACTGTTTATTACTGTTTATATATCTATAGCCTTTTTTAAGTATAAGAGGATACATAGTAGTGATAAAAGCACTACACGTATGTTTACCGTATTCGATATGGACGTTGAAATTTTGAGTGATCCTATGTTGTGAAACATGAAAACATCATTAATATAGTCGAAATTCATTTTAAACGTCGGCTTATGGTACTACTGCATGTTCTTACACCTCAAATCATTGAGTTGGTAAGAAACAAGTTCCCCCGCCCCCTATCTAGCTGCCGACTTAATTCTAATTTATTATTTGTTGAGTTTTCTCTCTCAATATTCCAAGCAAAAACTACAGAGAAAAACGAAGTATTCAAATCTCCAACCACCCATATCGATCACCCGCGGGTCGCTCTCAAATTCTCAAACTTAATTTTGACTAGCGCACGGAACTTTTCCCAATTTCTCAAACTTCTCTCAACTTTACTATAAAATTTAGACTTTCGTTGTTAGTACTTAATTAAGATTACCAACTCATGATGTTATAATTGAGTACAACGTGTAAATTAGTCGAAGCACATGTTTCAACCATTACATGACATGATAGTTTAGGGCCATATGAGTATGCATATTGCCTGGTGAAGTGGCCGGGGACATGTTCTAAATCATGACTACATCGACAACAAATAAATATACATGCATGCATCCGATCGTACACGTTTTATCTATAGATCATATTATATTATATTTATATGGTCTTCTTGCGTGCAGTGTTTTTCATAAACTAAAAATATATAGTAAAGTTGAAACTCGTGTACTCTTTTGCCTATAGTATTAATTTACTATGAGATGAAAATGACAGTACTCTTATTTCAAAGGCTTAATTAATTGCACTAAAAATTGTTCATAAAAGAGGAAAAAAAACACATACGTACAGCACACACAAAAATATAAAAAGACGTGTATAAACTCATTGAATAGAATTCACATGATGCTTCACCAATATTCTGATCATGTCACAGCTTCTTATCTAATTTTAATAAGAGATTTTTAGATAGACGTGATAGTTCTAAATTTTCTATCATCTAGCTGGCTAGCTAATTGAAACCTGGTCATGTAGATATAGAGATATTCATATAATCCGATATTAATTATATATTGGTGGACTAAATATTTTTAATTGTATTTCAATGCTTACTAGCCGCCTAATTCTTATTAAAAGAATAAGTTAATTTCTTCTTTGAAATGATTAATTATATGTAAGATAGTTAAATAATTAAGAGTACAGACGTTGCAGGTTTCTTAAAGAATTTGCATTAATTGTCGACTATATATATTTCAACAGATTCCTAATGGCCGATTAATATGCGATCTCGATTGATTTACCTATCTCGATCCGATCGTCAAATCACGCTACATGAGGTGGTCCCTTAGGAATTATATACAAATGCCTTTCAGGAAGGTGGCCGGGCTGGCATATTCGATCTGGATATTATAAATGAGGATCATTTTCAAAAAGTAGATTCCTGGGCATATTCTGGTATACATACATATTATAATTAGTACTTGGGTGCACGTTCAAGCTCACATGATTTAAGTTCTAATATTTAAATCTTGTTGATAGAGTTTAATTAGGCATCAATTATACAAATATCAAGGCATGCACGCAAAATGAACTCTTCATGCGTGACCACTCGTAGTTCTGTTTCTTTCCCGGTACCATTCCCATGCACCCACGCACGCAAAATGATAATGCAAGAAACTAATATGTAGTTGCCCGGATCTGCATGCATGCTGGAGTACTAATTTTATTGGTTTTAATTAAATTAAGTGATTGTAAATGACAATCGCGAGTGTGTGTGTGTGTATATATATATATCCCCTGTGGTGATCTAACCAGAGATTCCCCTCGATGATCCTGTTTAAAAGAAAATTAAAAAGAAACTAGGAAAATGGAAGGAAAAACGTGTACTGATCAAGTTCTGCAGTTTTGAGGAGTACGTAGCTAGGAACGACATTGTTGAAAAACCTAGAGCTCCAAATATTCAAAGGGTTAATATGATCATGATGTTCAAGTCGGGCTTTTGAACAAGACTTTATATATAATTAGGTTCCCGTTGCTTTCATTACTAATTTAAATTTTGCACATGTGAAATTTTGATATATTGCTATATATATATATATATTAACACTTCTTGAATTTGAAGTTTTTTAATCACGGCAAGGTTCGAATTAAATGATTTCATGTCCTGTCAAATCTCTTGGCTGGCTTCGTACGTGTAGTAATTCCACACAATGATCATAAAATTATTATTAGCTAGGCCACATATATAGGTATAATATCGAATGTGACGTTCAATTATTCCACTCAATTATTTCTATATACAACACATAGATTAATATGCATTATCCACTATTAGTCGTATAGAACTAGCCAATTCAAAAAAATATATATGAAATTGTACGTAGAGAGAAAAATGGATGAGTTTGTGGCCGGATGATGAAACGAATTAAGTAAAGGAAAATAGTACTTTATTGAAACATATATGGGGTCCGATTTGAAAACTTCTGTTTTTTTCAGATGATTTAAAAACTTAGAACCACGGTAATCAGTTCGCGCCAATAAAACCTAACTAAACCTTAAAAAATGTAAATTTATTTTACATCATGACCTAAAGTACTAAATGAATTACAGCGAGCATTAATTCTTGGTACCCTCCGTCGATTTTCTTCTATATATCGATGTTAAAACAAACAAACATGCATGTACATGTGACTATAATTCTCAACATACCCCGATCGACACGTAAGCTAGCTTCGATCCCACCTAATACAGCCATTTCAAACATGAACGTCCCTTTGAATAGAAATTTTATGCGTGGTGGATCAGTATCTAGCTAGGTCCCATTACTACATTATAATTAGCATGTTGAGTTAATTAAGTTCTTTTAGCTAGACCAAGAAAAGTATGCATATCTTTAACCTTTTCTTAGTACATTAGTCATGTAATTAGAATCAAGGAAAGGAGAGGAGAGAGAGAGAGAGAGCCTCGCCATTTTTGCACATCTGCAACATGAGATTCTCATATATAGAACCCGTGCATTTCCATATCATATAATTGTAATTATTTCTGGCCCGTCATGAAAATAACTTAGCCAGCCAAACAAAATATCTAGCTAGCAAGGAAGAGATCATACTCAGCCTAGCTAGCTCGCTCTCATGCCGTACACGCCGAAACAAGTTAATTTTACAAATGGCTCGTCAGTGTCAGATTATAACCAACCCGGCAAAAAAGTCCGATCCTTATATTGTCGTTTAATTATATCCACTAATAAAATCATGACCATACCAAGAAGTGAGATGATCATTCCGAGGGTCGCTAAGCTGTCCTGATCTACTCTTTGATTTTATCTCGCTATAGTTTGAACATAGCAAAGATTAATAAAGCAGCACATGATGTAAGTATTGATGAATCTCACAATTAATATAATTTTGAATTTATCAAAGATTAATTAAGCAGCACGCAAATCATGTACGTAGTACTACTGGATGTCCAATGAAAGATAAATGTAGCTAATTAGCCTATATATATGAATCAAGAGCTAGCTAGGTGAATGTCCTTTTACCCATTTTTGGTGTTTACTTGAAAGAAAATTAAAGCCAATTTTGAGTCACAACCCGATCGAGGCGCCTTTATGCAGCTGGCCGGCCGGTTGATCAGATCAGTACTCCAGAACATTAACATTTTTGTGTGGTCATAAACTTATAGATTTGCTGCAAGCATATCCAAAATAACACCGAAGTGCCGGCTGGGATTGCTTGAGGCTGTAGCAGTCTGACCTAATTTACATATTTTTCCAAGATTCTTGTATCACACTTCTTACATTCCTCCGAATATAAATATTCGACTCTTCACAAGCATAGCTAATCTCGAACCCATTAGCCATACATCAATGGAGAATCTATACCCTCGCGCTTTCTCTCTGCTCTTAATAACCTTGTTTCTCATCTTCCCCCCACTCCTGCAATCACAGACACAGAATGGTGCTTTTTCTCGGC
Source organism: Cyclocarya paliurus (assembly GCA_029856935.1). NCBI lineage: Eukaryota > Viridiplantae > Streptophyta > Magnoliopsida > Fagales > Juglandaceae > Cyclocarya > Cyclocarya paliurus. The sequence goes on from CM056951.1 coordinate 35,691,493, forward strand.
AACCACCTCGCCCAATGGTATTCACCCCACATAACAGGCCCGACTCCGACCCCCAACAGGTCTGCCATCAATGATCTCATGCATTTCCGGCCTACAAATAACATCACCCATTCTTAATTTTCCTTGCCTTTGTATATTCAATCGACTTTACAAGTTCATATTTGTCTTCCTCATCCATTAATTTGTTTGATCTAAAAGGGACACACCGGCCAGTACTTATTTGTCTCATATTTACTTTAATTTGGAGCAGTAAAGATAAATTACTATCCATTTCATGTTAAAATACAATATATTGGTTCTATTTTGACTTCTATAACTCTGTTCAATCTTCGAGTTCAGGAAACATGCGTACCCATGTTGCTTATAATTTTCGTCGGTCCCATATTTTCAGGTACATATTTCACTGGCGGGGATCGATCATATACGAGTTTCGTGGATTACTGAGGCCAAACATGCGAAATCAGTCGTGGAATACGGGAAAGAATCCGGAAAATACAATGGATTGGCAACCGGTGAACACAAATCGTATACGTACTTTTTTTACCACTCAGGGGAGATCCACCACGTTAAGATTGGACCCTTGGAGCCCAGCACCACCTATTTCTACAGGTGTGGAGGTTCGGGCCCGGAGTTTTCCTTCAGAACCCCGCCTTCAGGATTTCCCATTGAATTTGTAGTTGTTGGTAAGCCATCATGACCTTTCCAATTTATGAACCTAAGCCACTTTTCACACAGTAGTACTACTTGATCTGCTTGAGTTGGACGCTAGCATCTAATTTTTAACTGTCTCGCAGAATTTGATCGCGAATATTTACATTTATTTCTCTTTTGAATTCAATCATCATCCAATATGCAATTCGACTAGTAAATTAATTAGAGATATATAAATTTCACTTTATATATGACACCATGATGACCTTTTTATGCCTTTTCCTTCGAATGTGACAAAGCATCGATGGATGTGTGAGTTAGTTAGGCTAGCAATGAGTCCCTTAAAGTCTAAGCAAAGCTGGCGGTGACGAATTGGAAGAGTGCACACTACTCGTTAAAAATTTAGAATTAGAATAAGTTTCATTAATCTTGGTATCTTGCATTGTCGTGTCGTGTTTTTCTTGTGCCATGGGCATATATACTTGCATATGGAAACAGTTTTTCACGCGTGTTAGGTCACACCTCAGTTACGGCTAGCCCATGTTAGCAACCTGAGCAGTAAAGTAGCAGCTTGGGGGTTGTCTTGGAGAAATTATCTTTTCTATGTAAATGGTTCCCGACTTGTGTCTCAGTACGTAGTAGCGTAGCTGGACTGCAACGTGGTGCATATTAATTAAGCACATAGCTTTATATATGTTGTAAATCTAATTATAAATTACGACCGAAAAAAGATATTGCATGGTCTGATCAAATTTAGCCCGGCTCCCACGAAGGACGCAAGATACAAGCTCATGATCGAGCTAGCCTTGCCAACACAAAGCCCGGAAAGGGGGAAACTGACCCAAAACCAATTAAAGGTCCAGCCTCAAATGCCATAAACGTACAGAAACCCTTCCTATAATTCCAAAAAAAAAAAAAAAATGGAAAATTTGAACTTATTTTAACCCAAGCTCAAGCGAGAAAAATAAAACACGTTAATCATAAGTTTTTTCTATCAGCTACTCAACCAACATCTGAGGTTGGAAATTGGGAATAGACGGATAAGTATATCCAGTCGAACAACTCGATATATGTTATATTTTGTTTGCAGGAGACCTGGGACAAACTGAATGGACCGCTTCAACCCTACAACACATCGATAGTAAGGACTACGATGTGTTGCTGTTACCCGGAGATTTATCATACGCCGATGGCAAACAGCCCCTTTGGGACTCGTTCGGACGCCTAGTTGAGCCATACGCGACCCGCCGCCCATGGATGGTGACCGAAGGCAACCACGAGATTGAGACCTTCCCAATCCTCCACCCCTACGGCTTCAGATCCTACAATGCTAGGTGGCCAATGCCGCACGAGGAAAGTGGATCGACCTCAAACTTGTATTACTCATTTGACGTTGCTGGGACTCACATTATAATGTTAGGATCTTATACTGAGTTTGATGCTGACTCGTCTCAGTACAAGTGGCTTGAGGCCGATTTGGCCAACGTTGACAGGAAGAAAACGCCATGGATCTTTGTGCTCTTGCATGCCCCCTGGTATAACACAAATACAGCACATCAAGGTGAAGGAGAAAGCATGAGAAAAGCTATGGAAGAGTTGCTGTATAAGGCACGGGTCGACGTGGTTTTTGCAGGCCATGTTCATGCATATGAACGATTCGTAAGTCGCATATTCTTCTCTGCGTTACGTTTATATATAGTTGAATTTTCTCCTTTGACAATCCTTGGGGTTTTTACGGTTTTTCTATTGGACTGTGTGCATGGATGCAGACTAGAATTTTCCATAACAAGGAGAATCAATGTGGTCCGATGTATGTGACGGTTGGTGATGGCGGGAACCGAGAAGGGCTTGCATTAACGTAAGTTATACCCATTAAGTTTTTTAAAGGCCTTGCCAATATGCTGCATAAGCCCATATATACGACACCTTATGGCTTATGAGTCCTAGTACTGCCTGCCTTTTGAGGTGGAATTTGGATTGAGTTTTTAACTTCATGAGTCTATCAATAGCCAATCTAGCTAGTAGGTCAGCTATGCCCGAAGATTACGACTCCTGTATGTTTGGGCGTCAAACTCATCTTAATCTATATCAAACTAGTTATTGAGGCAACCCACTATTTTGTCAACTTTCTATAAATAGTTAAACATATTTCAACCTATTTCATACATTCAAATACATATTTCAACCTACCTTATACATTTAAATACGTCCTAATGGGACTCACAAAATATTACTATTCACAGATCAACTGATATCATTTGAGATCAACTGATATCATTTGAGATCACCTCAGCACCCAAACACAACCTTAATCTCAACCAACTTGTAACATTTGGATGCAAGGAATAAAAAAGCTTGCATTTGGGGGGGAGGGGGGGTAACTATTTTGGGAGGGGTAAGACTAAGACTACCAGTTTGATAATTATGGATAAGAGTGTTAGTGTTATTTAATTCGTTATGTTGAAATCCTTGGTGTTTTATCCTTGAATAATAATATCTATCATGTGGCTAAACCTAAAAATTGAAATTCAGGTTCAAGAACCCAACTTCCCCTCTCTCGTTGTTTCGGGAGGCAAGCTTTGGACATGGGCGGTTGAGTGTATTAAATCAAACACATGCACATTGGTCATGGCACCGCAACAATGACTCCAACGCAGCTGTGGCAGACCAGGTCTGGTTAGAAAGTTTAAGCATCTCTAAAGCATGCTGGGAAACTCTGGAGGACCAAGGATTATCATCGTCTCTCAAAGACGAATTATAGCTTTGACTTGAATATGGCTATATATTTAATTGGAGGTTGACCTTACGCACGCTTGATCAGTTTTTCAAAGCTCGTCTAGGAGTGCTACCGCTTGAAGGTTACAAACAGTTTGCAATTTCTTTTTTTTTTCTGTGTGTCTCACTTACATTTAGTAATGATCTCCGGTTGATAAAATATATTGTGATGAATAAAAAAAAAAAATTTGATTTCGTCCGTTCACTTGTTAATATAATACATACAGGCTAAAAAAAAAAAAGGAAAGAAATGCTTGACGTAGTCCAACTCTTTTGGAGGGTTTGTTTCAATCTGGCCATGTTGTAGAATCAGGAATTGTAAAATTTGATCCTCCAAGAAAATAATAAAATTGTGAGCTTGTTTACTTTTTCAATTCGAGATTCATAATCTTTTTTAATTTTCTATTAGGGGTGATATCGGTCCGGTCCGGTCCGGTCTTGGGCTATTTTGTGGACCGGACCGGACCTATTCGGTCCAGAGAATTTCAACCCTAGACCAGACCGAGTATAGATAGGTTCGGTCCGGTCTGGTCCATCTCGGTTCGGTCCGGTCTATCTCGGTCTCGGTCCGGTCTGGGCATGCCCCAAATGGGCCATTCAGCCCATCTAAATTTGTCTTTTATTGGGCCCAAATTCAATTTTTAGATGTTTTTTATTGGGTCCAAATTCAATTATTGTCAGGCCCGCTTGCTTTGAAAAAAAGCCCATCTAAAGACACTTGAATGATGTTGAATCCTTGATTTTGAATAACTGGACCAAAGTTGATCGGACAAAAAAAAAATAAACTGGCAGTTTATGCCAAATTCCTGGACATTCAACAGCTTGTTAATTCACAAGCCAAGTTAATAATACATATTAAAGGACCATAGAATCAATTCAAATTCCTACTTCATCTGGCTTTAAATAAACATACATTCTTTTTTCTTTATAAGTACTTTAAACAAACACACATTCACACACAGCTTGGCTTCACTTCAGCCTACCCACATTTGTATACTAATTCTACATTAGAAGGATTTTTTTTAATTAATCTACATAAAAAACTAGAAAAACAAAAAAAACAAAAACAAAATAATAATACAAAAGTTATTACAAATTACAAAATACAAATTATAAACAAAATAATAATACAAACTGTATATCCCTCTTCCTGAAAACTCAAAGCAAAATGATATAAAAAGATTAACATAGAGAGAAGAAAGTAAGAAATGCATGCATGAAAAGGATCCCAGTTGACACCAAAAAAAAAAACTAGTAAACTGCAGAAACTTTGTGGTGGCCTTGTGCGCCTGAGAGGAAGAGAGAAATGCAGTAGTCTGGTCACTGGTGTAATCTTCAAAACTGCAGAAATGACAGTAGGCTTGCACTTTCAGTACTACTTCATTGCCAAGAAAATAAACAAACAAAACAGGTGAATAATAATAATAATATAAAGTAGAAGATCAAACTCAATATAAGCTTCCATTAGCTAGCAAAGACTGAACTTTTCTAAGTGTTCATATGCTGCTTTAATTCACTTCTTAATTGTTTTATTTTCTTAGCAAGGAAAATGATATATAGCTAAATTAATAGAACTTCTATTTGCTAGCTGTGGGGCTGAAGAAATTCTGATGTTCTACTGCTAGTCATCATTTATAATCATCTAGACTAATGTGCCACTAAAAAAGGTTTTGTTTTTATATAGTAATTTCAACAAACTAAACTAAAATGGGTTTGATAATATCAAATCAAATTCTAATCAATGCAGCTGCTTTTTACAAAAAAATTCTAAATACCATGGCTTTTTGTGAATCTGTGATACACAAAAAAAACCATAAAAATCTTCTTCAATCATCTCCAAAAAAATAGGTTATTAATAAAATTATAAACCAGCAAAAGTTAAAAGTTAAAGCAGCAACAATTTTCTCACCTCTTCAGTCTTTAATCAAGTTGGGTGTAGGGCCAGTAGGCATTGAATTTGAAGCCTCCACAGAATCAACAAAGTCCGGATCCCCAACAAGTTCTATCCATAAAAATTTAAAACAAAACAAGTTAAATAAAATTATATAACATAGAAGATAAAACAAAATAAACCATGAAAAATATCACGTGAAATTTATTACATACCCATATCCAGCTGCTTCTCAAATTCCTCCACTTCATCCATTAAAGTCCTAAGGCTTATTGGAGTAGAAGAAGAACGAAACCAGTTTTGTGCACATATGAGACCCTCAACACTCATTGGATTTAAACTACTTCGGAAAGGGTCAAGTACACGACCCGCAGTGCTAAATGTAGATTCAGAGGCGACAGTAGATACCGGTATTGCAAGTACATCGCGTGCAACCTTTGAAAGCACGCGATATCTAGCTGAATTCACCTTCCACCAATTTAGAAGGTCAAAATTATCATCTTGATCCTCACATCTTTCAGCTAGATATCTATCAACCTCTGACTTAGTTTCCAAACTGTCTTCTGACTGTAATTGTTGTTTAAATTGGGCCATCAAATGTGCCTTTCTACTCGTACTCCTGTCAGATGAAGGAGATACATCTTCACGTGGGGAACTTGTGCGCTGAGGAGAGTGCCCTTCTTCGTTTTCTCTATATGCCTCATACATGCGAATAAATGTATTTCTCACCTTCCAACTAAAATCAATTTTTTTCGCATTATCATATGCATACATTTGTCCCAACCCAAAATCAAGATATCGCATCTTGTAGCGAGGATCAAGAAGAACACCAACATAGAGCAACATATTCTGATTTTCCAAGTTCTCCCAATACTTGTCAAACTTTCTCCTCATATTTATGGCCATTAATCCCACAACGGGATTTCGTTCCTCACACTCCATATTAATGGCATCTTTAATAGTAACTAACTCCGGAAAAAAAACATTACAAGTTACATATTCACCCCCCGAGAAGCGTAAAGTTGCATCATGAAATAATGCAAGAAATCTCACAAACGACTTTACCTTCTCCCAATCGGATGCATTAGGAGGCCCTAACTTCTTTGACTTTCTCCGATTGACCACATGATCCACATCTTCATCGTCATCGTCGTCATCATCATCATCCCCAATACTATTAAGGAAACACGGATCTTCTTCATCCAACCGATCAAAAGCCCTTCTAAATTTGGAAGCCCTCTCCAACATAAGATAAGTGGAGTTCCACCTAGTCGGTACATCTAAGCAAACTTGGCTTTTGGATTGAATATCTTCCAATCCCACATATTTTTTAAATATACTCCACCTTTGAGGGGAGGATTTAACATACTTTACAACACCCCTCACCTTCACAATAGACTCGTCATATTCTTTCAACCCCTCATGAACAATTAAATTCAAAATGTGGGCACAACATCGAACATGCAAGAATTCATGTTCTAAGACCGTCTCTCTCCTAGACTTGGTTTTTTTTTTCAAATAAGTAACAGCCCCATTATTAGAACTTGCATTATCAAGAGTGAGTGCAAGAAATTTTGGTCGCCCCCAATCAATCAAACACATCTCTATACCCTTACCAAGTGTCTCACCCTTATGATTTTCAACCAAACAAAAGGAAAGAATCCTCTTGTGTAACTTCCAGTCATCATCAATGAAATGTGCTGTGAGACACATATAATTTAAGTTTTGCACGGATGTCCATGTATCCGTGGTGAGGGAAATTCGCTGCCCTCGAAGAGCATTTCTCAACTTTTGTTTTTCTTTCAAAAATAAATTAAAACAATCCTTGGCAACCGTCATACGGGATGGAATCCCTACCCACTTAGGGCAAACCACAAGCATAAACTTTCTAAAACCCTCCCCTTCAACATGCCTAAAGGGCAGCTCATCAAGAATAATCATCTCGGCTAAGGCTTGTCGGCAAGCCTCAACACTAAATGCAATAGGCACAAGTCCCCCACTAACACTACCACTTCCTCCCTCTACCTTCCAACCTAGAGTCGTCTGAGATTTATCCATCTTCTTAAACGGACATTTCTTACACTGATTCTCAATGTGATTCTTCATGTTTTTCGTACCATTGGCCTTCGTATCAGCAGCATACGAAGTACCACAATAATTACATGCAGCCCTAGGTTTAGTTGGATCACCTTTTGGTATGATTGTAAAGTGATCCCAAACAAAAGACCTAACTCTACCCTTTGTGACCCACCAACTGATTGCTCACTTACATTGGATGGGGGTGGGGGTGGGGGTAGGGGCGGCCCGGGTGGGGGTGGGGGTAGGGGCATATTTTGTGTTGACTCTTGCACATCATTTGTAGAAGACTCCATCTATAAAAAGGACAAAAGGAGAAGTAGACAAAATAATTAGAAAACAAACATTAATTCATGTACATGCAAGACCATATTAATTAATTAGCTTATATTAATTAATTGATATTGGATGATGCATTTTCACATGCAGATTTTAAATACATGCAGATTGAAAGACATGCATATATATCTATATATATATTCAGACATGCATATATGATATATATATATATATATTCAGACATGCATATATATATCTATATATATATATATATCTATATATATATATATATCTATATATATATATATATATATATATATATATATAATCAGACATGCATATATGACATGCATATATATCTATATATATATATATATATTCAGACATGCATATATGATATATATATATTCAAACATGCATATATATCTATATATATTCAGACACGCATATATATCTATATATATTCAGACATGCTATATATATATTCAGACATGCATATACAACACATAATTGATCCCACTAATTCCCAATATCCAACAATGAGAACTGAGAAACAACATCTATACAACATAATAACACATCCACCCCACATAATCGATCCACATAACCACAACACACAAAAAAAATTCTCCAATCATCCCAAAATTTTTCACAGTCGAGCATTTGAACAAATCGGGAAGAGAGAGAGAGAGGGTACCGACTTGGAGAAGCAACACATATACAATAATACAACACAATAAAAAATCCACCCCACATAATCGATCCACAGAATCACAATACACAAAAAAAATCTCCAATCATCCCAAAATCCACTTCAAAGTCAAGAGTCAAGACCATTCGAAGTTCGAACAAATCGAAGAGAGAGAGAGAGAGAGAGTGTACCTACTGCCGAGTCTTGCTGCGACGGAGGGGTCGGTGGGGACGGAGGGTGGCCGAGGAGGCGAGGACGCTAGGGTTTTCGGGAGGAGTTGGGGAAATGGGGGAAATGAAATGAATCGGGATTCAGGGGGGCTAAGAGGTCAGGCCCGTACCTGAAACGGCGCCGTTTGGTTCTTAATTGGACCCAAACGGCGCCGTTTCAGGTACGTAAATTGAAAAAAAAATAAATGGGTTGCGTGAAACGGCGTCGTTTCACGCAACCCAGTTCTTTGTTTGGCCTGCAGTGAGTAAAACGGCACCGTTTGGGACCCATTTTGAATCAAACGGCGCCGTTTCTGGGAAGACAGCTCCCTTGTGCTTTTTTTGTGATTCTTTTACATTTTTGACACATAAATCAATTAAAAAAATTATTTAAATTAGTAAAATTAAAATTAAATAAACTATTTAATGTAGATTATTTAATTACCTCATTAAAAAAATAATTAATGATAATTATATTTATAATGTTCAATGTTAATTGAGAATTTGTTACTAACTTAGAGTAACATTATAAGTTTATAAGTATAAGTCTATAGTTTATAAGTAACATTATTAATTTATTACATTATAAGTTTATAAGTTTATAAATTAGTATAAGTTTATAATTATAGTCTATAGTTAATAGTTATAACTATACTAAATCATTATAACTTATACTAATTTATAATATAGTTATAACTTATAATAAATCACTATAATATAGTATAACTAAACTAATATAACAACTAATATAACTATTAGTATAACAATATAATAGTATTAGTATAAAGTATTAGACTATTAGTAATATAGTATTATAGTATAGGCTATAGCTATATATTAATAATATTAATATAAGTATAATATTAATTGTATAAGTATAACTAATAAACTATAGTCTATAGTCTATAGTTCACTGTAATATGGTATAATTAAATTAATATAACTATTGTCTATTAGTATAACAATATAATAGTATTAGTATAAAGTATTAGACTATTAGTAATATAGTATAGGTTATAGGAGTCTATAGCTATATATTAGTAATATAGTATAAGTTATAGGAGTCTATAGCTATATATTAGTAATATTAGTATAAGTATAGTTCTATAAATATAACTATAGTCTATAGTTAATAGTTATAACTATACTAAATCATTATATATAATAAATCACTATAATATGGTATAATTATACTAATATTAGTATAAGTCTATAACTATATAATAGTATTAGTATAAAGTATTAGAATTTAGACTATTAGTAATATAGTATTATAATATAGGCTATATCTATATATTAGTAATATTAGTATAAGTATAATATTAATTGTATAAGTATAACTAATAAACTATAGTCTATAGTTAATAGTTATAACTATACTAAATCATTTTAACTTATACTAATATATAATATAATTATAATAAATCACTATAATATAGTATAACTATACTAATATTAGTATAAGTAACTATATAATAGTATTAGTATAAAGTATTAGAATTTAGACTATTAGTATTTAGTAATATAGTATTATAGTATAGGCTATATCTATATATTAATAATATTAGTATAAGTATAATATTAATTGTATAAGTATAACTAATAAACTATAGTCTATAGTTAATAGTTATAAGTTATAACTATACTAAATCATTCTAACTTATACTAATTTATAATATAATTATAATAAATCACTATAATATAGTATAACTAAACTAATATAACTATTAGTATAACTATATAATAGTATTAGTATAAAGTATTAGAATTTAGACTATTAGTAATATAGTATTATAGTATAGGCTATATCTATATATTAGTAATATTAGTATAAATATAATATTAATTGTATAAGTATAACTAATAAACTATAGTCTATAGTTATAAGTTATAAGTTATAACTATACTAAATCATTCTAACTTATACTAATTTATAATATAATTATAATAAATCACTATAATATAGTATAACTAAACTAATATAACTATTAGTATAACTATATAATAGTATTAGTATAAAGTATGAGAATTTAGACTATTAGTAATATAGTATTATAGTATAGGCTATATCTATATATTAGTAATATTAGTATAAGTATAATATTAATTGTATAAGTATAACTAATAAACTATAGTCTATAGTTAATAGTTATAACTATACTAAATCATTTTAACTTATACTAATTTATAATATAATTATAATAAATCACTATAATATAGTATAACTAAACTAATATAACTATTAGTATAACTATATAATAGTATTAGTATAAAGTATGAGAATTTAGACTATTAGTAATATAGTATTATAGTATAGGCTATATCTATATATTAGTAATATTAGTATAAGTATAATATTAATTGTATAAGTATAACTAATAAACTATAGTCTATAGTTAATAGTTATAACTATACTAAATCATTTTAACTTATACTAATTTATAATATAGTTATAACTTATAACAAATCACTATAATATAGTATAACTAAACTAATATAACAACTAATATAACCATTATTAGTATAACTATATAATAATATAAATATATAATAGTATTAATAGTCTATATTTAATTATAATATAGTATAATTATATATAAAAAATATATAAAAAAATATATAGAAATAAATTCGGTCCGGTCCGGTCCGGTCCGTTCCGAAAATCACCCGGACCGTAGACCGGACCGAATGTATTCGGTCCTAATAAAATTGGACTGGACCGGACCGGACCAAATTCGGTCCGGTCCGGTCCGGTCCAAAATGATCGGTCCGGACCGACCGATTCTCACCCCTATTTTCTATAAATAAATTTAAACTTATCTTAATATTCAAGCACATCTAAAGTGAGTCTCACAAAACTCCTTCTACTATCTCAACTTATTACTATTCATAAATAACTTAGGCATCGTTTGTTTTCGGAGATGAGATGAGATGAAAACTTTTGAGATGAGATGAATTGTTTATTTTATTTTGTATTGAAATTGAAATTGAAAAAAATATAACGATGAAATTGAGATGAGATGAGATGTTTTTCGAAAACAAACGAAGTTTAATTCATCTAAATTTAACTCATCATTAAAACTGGGTCTAAAGTCGTACCAATTAACCGAACGAACAAACGAAGCAGATATTTCCGTTGTTGATTTTGTCAAAACCAAAACCTTTGTCCGCAAGCCTTCGGCAGAGTTGTTGTTAACTTGTTGCATAGTCTATTTTCATGACCAAAAAAGTCTAAAGAGGTATTCTTGTCACTTTGTCACGTTTCGCTGGTCCTCATGGAAAGGTACTTTTGGCTTTGGGTGAATGCGAAAAAGATAATCAATTTTTCCTTCCTTTTTTCTAATAATAGATGGCAGCATGCCCCGTAATGGTACAATGACACCCACCCAGATAAGTTGGCATGTCCACATTAGCACATCAACGATTCAAGCCAGTTTGTACAGCATACAAGGAAAGTAGAATCTACACGTAACGTTGCGCATTTCCATTTTTTCTTTTTACAAACCAAATCAAAGCAAAGTCCACATCAAACTTTTATTTTACAATAAAATCAAAGGTGGTATATATATTATAATATATATATATATATTATCGTAGTGACGCGTACAGGCGATTACTATCCAATTCATCCAGTCATGAGATCTGACGGTCCCTATTAAATTAAATCTTCTCAAGCTTGTCAGCTCTGACCACGGGATTCGCCCTCGCGATCTCTTCTCTTCCAACTGTCTTGAAATCAAACGTGCACCCGTGCTTCTCCGGGTACCTATGGATCCCACAAAACGTGGTCCCACACCTGCACCTAAACCCGGTCAACCCGGTCCGCCTCCTGCAAACCAAACACCGGTTAGGCCGGGACGCCTCCGCCATGTCATCGCCACCGCCACCGCCCCCGACCGCCGGAGACACTATGTCCACGGCAACCTCAGGCAAGGTCAACGCGGTTGGGGTATGAAGCGATTCGGTCTCCGATGGAGAAGAGGATGGTGGAGGAGGAGACAAAGAAGTCGAGGAGACGGGAGAAAGGGCGATTTCGATCGAGGATTTGGAGGAGGAGGCTGAGGATCTGGTGTGCTGCAAGTCTCGGTAGCATTTAGAGCAGAGGTTCATGGTGGCGGGGCTGCCGAAGAAGCCGCAGTTGTTGGCGCATAGCCGGTGGCCCTCAGAAGCCTGGCATCTGTGCTCTTCCGCCATTTCTCTTTTTCGTGCTTCGCTCTTTCGAGCTCTGTTTGTATCTGAAAATCAAAAAGACGCGCCTTAACGATCGGATCAGATCCTTGAAAATAAAAATTATAAACGGATCTGAGAAATTAAAAATCTCAGGCGCTCTAAGTGAAGAAAACATGAAAATTTATACAATTGAGGAAGCCGTTAGGAAGCTGAGAAACGTATAGGGAAGAAAACAATGTTTTTGTTTCTAATTTTGTTTGGGTTTCCTAAGGCGTTAAACATCCAAAACAACGGATAGGAACGGATTAAAAAAACGCATGGAGTTTGGGATTCTAAATTTGATTGTTTTTGTGTTGAATTCGCTACCAAACAGATCGCAACAGACAATAGAAAAGTAAAAGGAAAAGAGCATAGATGACGGATCGTACCTGTTGTTGAAGAATAAACAGAAAAATTTCGAAACCCCCAAACGAGATAATAAGAGGGAGGAGGTGGAGGAGCATGGAAAAAAGAATCTTAACGCGGAAGAATTATCGGACAGAGGAATATTAAAGACGGAAAAGGGGAAGAGAGAAGGAAGGAAGCAGCCGCGAAAAAGGACAAATTCAGATTTATCATTTTCAATAATTAATCATCATCTTCGCCACTAAACTTTTTTTTGACAAAAAAAAAAAAAAGAAGAAAGAAAGGGGAAACTCAGGGACAGCCTGGAATTTCCTAGGTTTGAGCAACTTTTGTTACCAGGCTGCGAAATTCATGCATAAAGTAGAGGAAAAGCGAGTAATGACGTGTCCTCGGTTGGACCGTCTCAATT